>HG995127.1:7125403-8455262 GCA_905333015.3 Bombus campestris | reverse complement strand
GAGTAAAAGAACTAAAACAACGGCAACTGATATGTGAAAAACATTTTAAAAATGAATATATAATAAAAAAGTTCGTTCAAAGAGATTATTGTGGCAACATTATTTCCGAGGTAATTGGTATTACTTTGTGTATAGTTTATATTGTTATTGTAATAAATACGAAATGTTGAATGTATATATAGAAATATTTTTACTTAATTACTGAGCGATAGTTAAAATATTATATTGTATAATTGATATTAAAGATAATGCGCCGACCTTATTTACGAAAGGGCGCAGTTCCAACAATTTTCAGTAATTTAAATGCATCTTCAATTATTGAAGAAAAAGAACATAAATTACCTTCGAGTTCAAGTATAAATGCTATTGAAGAAGAACTATATCCCAAGGGTAAATAATTGTGGGAGTAATTTATATTAATATCTTATACTATTTTATAATATTTTATGTGCATATATTTTTTACAGTTAGTAATGAAATTGTAGTAAGTATTAGCGATCCTAATTTAATGAAAATCAGTAGCAAGGATGATTCAGAAATGTTAGGTAATAACAACAATTTGTTAATAATAACTCATTTAAATAATACATTAAATTATGAAACATGATAATGAGCTATAATAACTAATATTTATTAATATTAAGTCCTCATTTGTTTACAGTTGATGAAAAATATGTGAATGATGAATTCACACACGATAAGGACAGCTTAATTCTAATTATAAATTCTAATGATGGACATTTCATAGAACATAATTATGCATTAAATAATTTTTCAAAAACAGCTGATAATGCTTGCACAGGTAAGATAGAGGTTGTGGTTGAGAGGGATTAAGAGATGTATTTGATACATATTTAGCAAAATTATTTATACTACAGGAACAATGTTAAAATATAATTTTATATTTTACTTACTCTTGTATATCTTTTACATATCATAAATTGTAATTATAAGATTTAATCATATCAAATAGAATGTCATTTACAGTTACCACAACATAAAAGTAAAAAAATGCATAATAGAGCTATATTCTATTATCGTTGTTTTTTATTTCCAGATTCGCTTGTGTTATCTGCTAATTGTCACAATAGATCTATTGCAAACACAAATGCCTTAACTGATTCTTCGAATGTTTCTATAGAATATGCTAGTGAAGTTGGTAAGCTTTATTACTTCTTTTCTTTGTAATGACTCAAATTTAAATTTTAAAAGATATATTTACAAGTTGAATGCTATATGAATCCTTCTTTTAGCTATTAATAGTACTAAAACGAAAGTACCAAAAGGTTGGGGTGTTTCTGAGAAAGTTAAAAGATTTACAAGATATTTATTATTTACACATACAATTACAGAAATAAAAAATAACGTTGACGTTCAAGTGCTAGAAAAATACATAATTCTGAATTGCTCTGATGGAAACGCGCGTTACTTCGTACGCGAAAAAGAAATTAATAATGAAAATATACCGCAGTTTAGTTTAAAAATTATTAATACGAGAATGTTAGTAGATGCAATGACAAAGTTTGAGAAAATGCATATTTGCGAAGGACTGGGTTCGATGAATTCAAATTTACTTCGACAAAATGATTCGTGTGAAAACATATTGAACCACTGGCGTCATAGTAAATGTACTTTATTAACAAAATACACAAAATGTGATTATTGCAAGAAATTAAAAAGAATAATTATGCAAAGACGTATAAATCACTGAAAACAGGTAAAAAAGAATTCGTATAAAAAATTATAATTTTTTGAAAATATATATCATCCTGGTATAATAGTTTACAATTCTCATAATTTGCACAATATCTGTTTATTTGATAGGTATTATGTAATCTTCATTGAAATGGTTAAATAATTGGAAGTAAGGTGAAATAGATAACAAAATAAAAGATGATGAATTTTTAACTTGGACATTTTTAACTTGCTCACAATTTATGACTTTCCCTTAAGTTTACAATAAATCTGGACATCTAATAAATCTAAGAGGTAAATATCTACTCACATGTATATGAAACTTGAAAATATCTTTCTAGTATAATTATAATTATGATTAATAAATGTTTCGATTTAGTGGAATGTAGATAAAAGCCTATTGAAGAAGAAATATATGTTCTTATTAGAAAATTATAGTTCACTCATACCAGTAAAAAACAATATTGAACCTTGTAATTTACAGAAATTTGTTGGTATTATATGCCAAGCTGCCGGTTATGATGATCACCATTGTTGCTCAGCTTTTCTTTCCTTTTATGAAATATTGTCAGTTTATCATATTTTGGAACTTAAGCAACAATTATATGAAGAACAAAGATGAAACACTAAAATTCCTGATAACTACTAAAGTCTTGAAAAGTTTACATGACTTCTTACTCAGCAAAATTATTATTAAAAAAAAAAAACTCGATGTACACAGTTATCACTTATATTATATAGATAATGTAATTCTAGCGACTGATCATGCCTATTTTAAAATAGAGATTGTTGATTGTATAATTTATTGTACAACAGGTTTTTTGTTCTACATATCTTTTCTCACAATTGCGTAGATAATATTTTATTAAAGGTAAGAAAGATTTATTTTTATAACAGAAATTTTTCTTATATCTAATTAAACAGCCATTGTAATGCGATATTTAATAAAATATATGATAAATAAATGGAAAAATATTGTCATTGCTTAATTTAAGTCAAATTTTATTCTCATGATTTGGTTAAATGATCCTGTATTATATTAAGTAGCAAGAAACTTTTTTTATTAACGCAATCTATTTCGGAAATTCAATGCCGATTTTGTGAAATTACTTTAATTTTCTTCATTCCTGTAAAAAGATTTGATTTTGTACTGTTTATTTTTTACATAATAACCATATTTCATTCATTTCAAAATATTTCTAATAAATAATATCTTTGCCTCGATTATCAAGTGCTTGAAACTTTGGTTTTTTAACTTTGCACTATGCAACTAGTATAATTCCCGCAGGGAATTTTAAGCACTACCGCAATTACGGGTAAATGTATTATGTATACCCACATATATATGTATACATCAATTCATAGACAGCATATCATTGACGGCGTATGGTAGGTTTTCATGAAAGTAACTATTAGTAATGCAAGTACAATGAATTTGTCAAAAAGAGAACGAATTATTATCAATTGACCGATATTTAATTGTCGATATTTCTTTTCTCCGTTCAGTTGTGCATGTACGATTATATCGGTGTTTGACATTTATCGTAAAAATGTGTTTGCACTAAACGAGTAAAGAGAACTCTGCTTCTCGTATAGGAAAATATACTCTGTATGTTACTTCTGGTTGGTTAAGTTTCTCAATATTGTTTAATTGCAAAATTTTGTACATGTATTAAAGCAATTTGCCTCCTTTTAGTGATAAGTGTTGATAACAAGAAGGAAAGTGAGTACAACATGAGTGGGAGTGAAGTATCGGTTACTGTAGGTTATGATACAGCCGTAGATGGTAAGTTAGTTTATTTATCTGTTTAATTTTCATATTTATTTTCTCGTTGTAACTCTCGTCCTTTATGGTAACAAAAATTAAACAGTTGACACATTCAGTCGGACAATCGACTGTTATGTGAGCATTGTTTTTCGTCGCTTTAGTAGATTCGATATTTTTGTGAAATGTTCGTGACTACCGATTACTCGTGTTTAACATTTGTACAAGCGAGTAAACATGAAATAAACGTCACAACAAAGTGCTCAAATATTGTACTAAGTTGCCCAGTTAGGGAACTCGGACAGATTAAAGATGTATGTGCCCCAAGTGGAAAATGCAAATGTTGTAACGAGAAGTGTTATAATACTAGGTCCTATTCCAGCCAGCGCGATATCTCTAGTTTTTATATGACCAGCTGCAGTAGCAATTGCATTTGGCGGTGTACCTACTGGTAAGTGAAACGAGAAAGAGCAACATAGAGAGGCTGGCATCATCAAGTATAGTGGATGTATTCGTAAAGCAACACACTGAAAAAAGCAGTATATAAGTACATAGTAAACAGTAAATGCATATTAAACAAAAACGTGAAAATAAATTGGCAAATGAAAAAAGAAGATATCATTTAGGCATCGTTTAGGATTCCTTACCATTTCTGCCAAAACAGGCAAAATAATGTTTGCAACGGCAACATTAGAAGTCAGTTCTGTCACCATTTCCACAAACATACATACAATAACCAATATTGCAAATGGATGTATCGATTGTAAAGCTATAAGAGCATTTCCTAGAATGGATGAAAGTTTGGAACTGGTGCTTCCAGCCGAGATAGCGAATCCACCACCCAAAACTAAGATCAAACTCCAATGCATCTTCTGATTTATCATTTTCCAACTAATCATGCTTGGCGATGGTTTGGTCGGACGATTGACTGGATCCGGATCAAACGATCGAAGGAAATCAAGTTTGGATGGTAATACGAAGAAGAGAATGGTAACGCAAGCAGCTGTTGTTGAGTCTTTCACGTTTCTGCAAAGAACTACGTTTGCTGAGTACATTTTGTTAAGACAAGCTTTTATTCGAGGAAGGGGAATATCAGGAGAAAGAGGATGGGAAAGAGGTAGAAAAGTATCGAAGCAGTAACAATAATTATCAATGAATAAAAAAAAAGATACCTACAAATCAGTAAGGTAACTTGGCCAACCCCGTACGAATCCGGGGTTTCTGAAGAACCACAGGAGTACAACTGCGAAGAAGAGGATACCAACAGCGGATTCGTGCCACGTAATTGGGCCGAGTTCTTTGTATTTTTTCTCGATCACAGTCGCTGCAACCTTCTCTCCTTGCGAGCCGATATCAATAGCTTGTGCATCTTTGCTATTTGGTCTGAACATTCCCATGTACATAACTTGAAGCCAAAGCCACGTGAGGAAGCCCATCAGAAGCATCGGTGGGACAGAATAAAGCATCCAAGATGTTAGACTAATACCTGAACTGTTTGGGAATCGTCTGCAACATAAATGAACGGTTGTTTCTCTTTCTTTCTCATTACAGTTAATCATTTCATATTTTACGAACGGTCAGTTGATAGATGAATAAACAATTCGGTGGATGGTTTGAAAGTGGGTCGTTCATCAAGAGGGCTTACTTTTCGAAGAATCCTTTTAACGTCAAGTTGGTGCCTGTTCCAACCAACGTGCCAATGCCTCCGAGACTGGAAGCATATGACGTTACGAGATAGTAAACCATCGTGATATGAGTCGGTTTCTTCATCCTACAATTAATAGAGAGGAAAGTTACAGTAATAAGCGTTGAATATCAATAGTGAAGAAGTTTGTTGTTTTTTTGTCATTTATTCTTTTCTTCCCTATCTTTCTTCTTTTTTCTTGTTTAAATGCATTAAAACTTTCATTATTAATGAAATTTAATTTTTTTTCTCAGAAGAGATTTAATTATTTTTATCAGAAATGTCTTTGCATTTATCTTTATTATTAACCGCTATTTAGGCAAACAATTGTCAACAATCAATGAGTAACAATAGTATACAGCTATCACTGTAGTACACTATTCTCCACTCAAGTAAGAATATGTAACAGCAACAAATATTCGATAAAGTGCAGTTGACACGGTCATTTGATTTAGTCTTATTGATTCTATTAAGGAAACTTATCAATTGATGAGTTTATGACTACGTACGGTTCCGTACGCTCTTCACCTCCATAGCTGTTTTCTTCTTGAATAAACATGTTACCCAAACCTTGCTGAAAATCCAAAGAAAAAAGAATAAAGTTCAATATAGAAGATGCTTGCTGACAGTGGATTAAGTATATTTAATTGCTTACTGCTTCAAGTTCTAATAGAACAGTTTCGACAATGGGTAACATCATGGTCGTGGCAGCGGTATTTGAAATCCACATCGACAGAAACATGGTTACACAGAACAAGCCCAGTGTTAATCTGTAGATTGCATAATATGCATATTTTATGACATGAACATACACTCTTGTTCATAGATATGTATTAGAACCCTATCTGTTGGTTTCATGTAAAACGTGATAATCGAGTTAATGAGGGGAATAATTGATCGTTCGGAATTATGTACTTATGCAAGATAGTAGAATTGAGAATTATGTAAAATTATATAATCATGCGAAACAATTTAAAATCGTAAAAATTATCTGCAAAAAAATGACGAATTAGCTATTGTATATTGCTATTTCGAGTACTTCGATATAAATTTCATTGAGAGAAATTTAAAAAATTCAGAGTCGTTACATGATATAAAAAATGATGAGAAGATTGATAGAATCAAAGAAGTGGAATGTAAAAAGTAATTCCATCCGCAGTTTACCGATAAGGAAGCAGAAGATGGTGAGTAAACGAAAGACTATTAAATACTTTTTGGCATTTATAGTCATCCTGAATTACCTTCGATGACTGCAGCCGATCATTTTAATGATCAGTAGCGCGATGCGCATATGTAGGCCAGAGTTTTCAATAACGATCGCAATCACCATGCTACCGATAAACATCATCGTGGTATCGTTCATATAGCAGGTACAGGTATCGCCGGTATTCATTATACCCATCAGTGGATAGAGAACGACAGGAATTAAACCTGTGATTGGTAAGGGAAGCACCTCGGTCATCCAAAACATTCCCATCAAACCAACCACGTATAGACACCGCATCGCTATTACCTGCGTTCAATTGACACGCAATTCTTTACGTATGACAATGCGAGACAACGAATGCACGAATAGACGAATGATCACAAGAAAACTAGAAAGAAAAAGGTAGAAAATAGGAAATATAAAGTAGAAAGAGTATAGATGGAAATGGATAAAGTGGATAAAGTAAAGAAAAATAAACACTTTAACAGTCAGATCTTTTTGAGTTGGGGAATGTACAATTGAAATGTATTTGCTCTTTATCAGTATAATAACAGCAGGGTTTTTATATTTCTAATGATGCATAAAGTACTTTTATTGTAATAGGAAAAGAAAGTGAAAGATGGAACATAATACAACAATAATAAGAAAAAAAGTAAAAGATAATAATAGAGCAGTAGAAGAAAGTAAAACTTTAAATTATGGAAAAGAAAATAGTATAAAAAAAAGATTACTGAATACTGATTACACTAAAACTAAAGACACGAATTAAGAATTATGAGAGCTATTATTTAATTTTCAATATACAAGGGATAGCGTTAGCAAGACAACATATTACAATATATTTTAACGTTACATGTTTGTCACAATTTCGATTTCATAATGCATCAGTGGACAAATTAATGATTAACCTTCTGAAAGGATTGTAAAGAATCACTTTCTGAAAATTGGAAAGAGATGTTGTTATGAATTACATATGTTCGGAATTCCTATGTTATGTATTTCCATGTTTATGATCTAACGATTTTAAAGATATTTATATGCGATGTATAGGATATTATGATAGCTTTGAATTATTAAGAATCAGAATGAGAGTAAAAAATTAATGACAAAGAGTTACACGAGAATAAATTATAAGATTAAAGAGGAGAAAACAGTAAGACAAAAACAGGAGAAAGTTACAATAATGATAAAACAATTGTATAATTAATGTAAAGGAAAACTATCTTGGGACGAACCTCGGTAGTCTCGACCATAACGATAGGAAACAGAATCAGTGGCCATAGTACGATCACGAACGATCTCCAGTAGATTAAAAGGAATTGTATCAACAATCTTGCAAATCCGTCTGCCTTTCTGAAAGGATAACACCAATGACTGAAGAGATGAATAGCAGTGAGAATGGAAAAAGAACATTGAAAAAGAACATTACTACAGCTGATAACAAGTTTAGCCAAAAGCAATATAGTACTATGGTAATTAAAAGTTATTATTTTCTATATATATAACATAGAATATAAGAAGAATATAAGAAGTGAAGATCTTGATTGAATCTCTATATTGTATTTGTATCATATCAAATCGATTTAAGTTTCCCATGTATTTTTTATTTATAATATACGGCTTAAGAAGTTTGAGCTGGATCTAATAGTTTAAACAACAGTTCCTTAAATAAACAATTTTTGTCGATATAAAAAGAGACTTGAAGAAGTTCTCATAAGAACAGTGTTATTTTGTATTTTTTAAATTTATTATTATTTTTGATAATGTTCAGGAATCTGTTTTCTTTTTTCAGATTAAGAAAGTGATAAGAAAAATATTATATGTACATGTATAGTGCTACTTAAAAAATACAAAGGTACTTTTGAAGCCTTTCTACATTAATAAATTGTTGTTTAAAGCATTATTTAAACCGTTAAAATCAGCTTAAACATGGCAGCCGACTCATGAACGATCCTATACGTTGATATAAAATATATGATAAAGTTCAATCGGTCTGAATGATGATTTGATACGAGAAAGAAAAAACAACAAAAAAAAAAAAACAAGATCTTCAATTTAGTATCCAGATTATTGAGAAAGAAAATAGTGACTTTTAGTTGCTCTAGTGATATTTAGATATTATCATATTTTGTCGAAGATCTACTGTTAGAAATAATACGATAATTTCATTATTTTACCACAAACGTACTTCACCCCTTTTTCTGCTTCTTGCATAATAAACGATAAACTATGATCGATTGTCAATTCGATGCGTACCTTCTGTTGGTGGAATCGATGATTTCCGGATACGGATCATCGGTCTGTGACGCCATTATTCTTTGTCCAGCCAAAAGCCATATACCTAGCCAGAGAAGAAGTCCAAATACAGTTTTTTCTATATAATCGAGGAAAGAAAAGAAGAAGGTGTCGAAAGACTTATCGCGGATCACTCGAAGCGCTCGCTTTATGAATTAATTCACTACATTGAGTTAACATGGGAGATGGCAAAATTCAAGACGAGCGTACTGTATTACATTGTTTTCCTATGATCGTTAATACAATGTCGAAACGATATAAGTAGTTCCGCAATTGGTCATTCTTCTGCCACTACCTCAGTCCTTCTCTGTGTTCCCTTCTTTTATACCGCATGCTCGGATTACGGGCTAAGTAATTTCACTAACAAGCGACACCGAACGAGATTGACCTGAAAGGTCTCGCACGATGGGTCATCCTAACCATGTCGTCCATTTTACGGTGTTCGCCGTTAAAGTTTCTTTTTCTACGCTATTGCGTATTCGCGTCTTCAAACGGATTCAATTCCGTGCTTTCTGGTATTGTGCTATTTCAACGGAACTACAATCAACATATTGTCCCGTTCCTATTTCGCATGTAAAAAGATGTATGTCAACAAACAAAATATTTGTACTGATCCGTACTCGTGCGATCCTGAATTTGACTTTAGAAGTTTAAGGATATACAAGAACAAATTTTGTAACAGTTGTTTGTGTATGTTCTACTTCTTTAGTTGTGTTTATAAAAATATGCGTTTGCATAAATATTCGCGGTCTAGTTATTATGTTGTTTTGGCCAAGTTAAAATATGGTTCGATTGCCATTTAAAAAATTGCAAAATATTGCACTACACAGTATCGATGCAGTGCACAACTGCACGTTTTGCGCCTTTCCTTTCAATGTTTGAATCGGTTGTTGGCATCGTTGTATTAAAAAGACAGTCGAGACAGAGATGAAGATTCGTGTTTACAACTGTGCAGCAATTAACCAGTTATATCAAGTCTGTACGGTTTCGAAGCGTTTGCAATTAAACCACGTTCCATTAACCTTTTAACCGAATCATCTGTAAAACAAAAATACCTATACTTTTGAAAGTAAATGTCAATAACAACTAGACTGTGAATATTTATGCATTCATAGAAAATTTAAACACGACGAAGAAGACTGGCATTTATAAATATCAATCAGCCAGTTTTTTCTTATTGAAGGAGTTCATTATACTTGACATCATTATATAGGCGTCGTGTATTTAAAACAGATTGTAAGGTGCAAATGATTTATTTAATTTGAATGTACCATTGGCAAGGTTTTAGATAGACAATTTAAATTTTGTATGGTACACACGATATTTCTAATTCCACAAGAAGATACTGACAATAAATATTACTTTTGATTAGTTTGTCATTAATTCGCATATTCTTAGTTACAATCAAGGTCAATTGACCAAAATATCCACATATTTATGGACGATCGTGTATTTACTGTTAAACACTCTGAAGACCGGCTGCTCTGACATATAGCCTGAATTCCCGGGTGTTTTTGAAGCGATTGAAAAAAATTCAAAGCGAGCAGTATTTACTATTATTATTATAGTATTATTCAAGCATGTAATGTAAAAACATTTTCATAATATTTCGTTTATAGCATCCATTGCTTTTCTTACTGTTTTATTTAACAGTATTTAACATTTTTATAGGATACTGCATGAAGTGTGGAGGTCCGTAGAGTGTTAAAAACACGATCGAAACCCGAAGAACCCTTAAATTGTAGAATTTATTTTCAGTAGAAATAAACAATAGCAAATTAAGAAGAAGAAGAAGAAGTACTTCAATACGCAGCGATGTTGTTCGTGTGTGTTCACTTGGATCGATTTTTTCCTACTTTTACCAGTGCAGAATGTATAAGAATGTCTTTTTATCGGTTCTTTTATCTCAAAGTTTGCCTATTAACTGGTACCGAAACGGCAACAAGCCATGAATTCCAGAAGAGTCAACACACTGAGCTTATACTTTATAGTAGCTTATACGATTGCACCGACATCGCGAAATCGCATGGCTGTGAGAAATCAGGAACCAAAGACAAAATAAGATCCTAAATCGAGTATCATTGCAAGTAAAATCACTATTACAACGTGAATTTTTATTTATTCGTCGAAGAAGATTTTAAGGAGCAAAAATGCATGGAATGAACAGAATAAGCTACGAGTGGTTCTTCGTCAAAATATTTGAATATTTACCATCGAAAACTTCCGTGTATATGTTATGTCTGTCAGATAAAATATTTTGAAATTTCACTAGCGCTGTGACGAGACGATCGTTATGATTATATCGGTAAAATCTGAAAGCAATCTGGAAATATACTATATATATATTTTTTTTTATTATATATTCTAGATTCACATTGTGTGCTAATTTTTTCATAAATATATGTTTGCAGTAAATGTCTCGTAATTTTCACTATACTATACTACTGCATATATAAAATATATGATATATTAAAAATATAATATATTATATATAGTATACATATTATATATACTATGCTATAACCTATATATATATATATATAGTAGTATAGTATAGTGGAAATTATGAGACATTTACTGCAAACATATATTTATGAAAAAATTAGCACACATATATAAAATATATGATATATTAAAAATATAATACACTATATATAGTATATATTATATATGTACTATGCTATATACTATACATATAGTAATATAATATAGTGGAAATTATGAGACATTTACTGCAAACATATATTTATGAAAAAATTAGCAAACAACGTGAGTTGTTAATAGTAATCTTAAATATATCAAGACTTTTTATTATAATGGACAATTGATTGTTTAAATGGTTTTGTGATCTTTGGAAAATGCATACTTGTACTAAATATCCTGCAACTTCTATAATGTAGTACGTATTCAAATCTGTTTTGAACATTAACTTATTTAAAATAATCATGATAATCACACAAACACACGCATATAACAATGATAGTTTTACATCATATTTTTCATCTGACCGTATATTCTATATGTTTTGAGGAAGTAAAGTATAAATAGTATCTGAATAATTCTTTATCGCGTTAACATAAAGTATCTACAAAAAGCATTTTCACGTATGCTAACTTTTTAATAAATTTCTCTCTATCATATCTCATATTACATTTCCATGGTATCGAACTTTTATAATCACGTGAAAATGCTACCGAGTGATGTATAACTTAATATATTTGGTTCTAATTAATTAGTACGTAAATACTATTATAACTACAATGGTATGTGAGTACTTTTTCATAGTCACTGTATAAAAATATATATCACCCAATATAAAAATTAAAAGCTTTTGGCTTGTTCTATGGTTAGGAGATACTGCAGCGTATAATGACGACAGTCGAATCTCATTATGTAGTATTAATAAAATTTCCAAATATTTCATACGACACATGTAATACGCATATTTTAATGACAATGTGAGTCATTTCCTCAGCTCAAAAGCGGTTGTTGTCTCTCAAAAGCAGAGTGTACAATATCAAAGATAAGAGTTGATAAGCAAAATATTAATTGGAAGAAAGATATTTGATGGACAGAAGCTTTAGAAAAAATCTTAATACAATTTTAAACGTGTCATGCTTGGTTTCTTATCACTAGAATTTCAGATGTTTACACGCAGATTTATATTTTTATGAACACAGCTAAAGAAACAGAAAGACGTTGGTTTTACTTATTAAATGTTATAACGAATATTATTATACAAACATTTTTTTATATTAAATGCTTTCTATGCACCTGTGCAACCGTCGATCATCAATTTTCCGTAAATAACAAATGCATAAACATACGTATATTATATAAAAATATGTAACACAAATGACAAAAATGGAAAGGTTTTAGCTGGCTTCATAGCTATGTCTGTATACACCCCTTAAGTATAAAGTATTATAGTAGAAACGTTGGCTCTATGAATTTTGTTGGTACGTTAAGACACGTTTTGTTAATTGTTATATATATATATTGATTTTTAATATTCATGATAACGAATATGAATAAATGGGCAAACATTTGGGACGTTGAAGATCGATATATCGTACGTATAAGAATTGATATCGTTCGATTGGATATCGCGTGGCCGGACAATGAACGCGTACATTCGAAGATGAACGGGATCTCTAATCACCGTTGATTCTTCAATCACCGTAATACAGCTCGTACGGTATATCGTCGGATGATTATTATTGTATTTGCCGCGTATTCTCGTTCACTCTCCCGCGAACCGATCTCACTAAGACAGAATCGAGTCGTTCGATTCGCTTAAAAATCGAGCGTTTCCCTTGATCGTCGCGCACACTTTTCTCTGCCACTGCCTCGTTTCGTTTGAAGAATCGAACCCACTGTCAATTGAACTATCACCCCCCTCTTTTACTTCTCTTTCTCTTATTCAGTTGTCGTTCCTCCCGCCTCTTGCTCCTTCTTTTCTTTCTAACTACCACTCTGCTAATACTCTACCACCACTTTTTCTTCTTCTTCTTCTTCTTCTTCTTCCGCTTCTCCCTCTTCCTACTCGTTTTCTCGTGTTTTTTGTTACTTACCCCTACTTTATGGTTCGTCCTCTGCCTGCTTAGTTGGTTCTCCAACGACTGGTAAGTGAACTCAACGAAGCAGCGACTCGTGACAAACGTATCGTTCCCCGTCTCTCGACCTTGATACGTCAATGTTCTTATTGCAGGTTTACCCGTGAACGTAATCTACCAATCACCCACGTGGAATTCGGATTTCGACGTGATCAATCGCTTTTTGCTTTTGCGATACTCGGGAAACGTACGAAAAGAGAAAAGAAAAATTCGATCATAGTTCAGAGCTTCAGGGTGTGATATCGCGAGAATCGCGTAAACGTGTCAAAGAACGAAGTTACATTTTCAACAATTTTCAAGTTCTTCTTACTTTTCTCACATACATAATAAAGTTTGTCTGTCGTTTGAGATAACCAGTTAATGGATATATTCTTGATTATTATTTATTTAGTAAGATTAATGGGAATTTTTTAAAATAAGTGTACATTTCAATAAAGGAGAATAAAGTACGCACGGCGGCGTTTAAATCAATTTAATCCCGCTAGTAATTAATCCCGCTCACGCTATCGTTCGTCCTCGTGTTTATTACGTGACGCATCCCATGGTTCAAACAGGCCGCTGAACGTAGTTAGAGAAAATGCAAACTTGGTACGTGTCGAAAAAATTCGCCAAATAAGACCGAGCAAACCGTACAGACATAGTCAGTCAGTAACTAGCTAAAAACTAGGCACAAACTAAAAACGTACATTGTCACAAAATTATTTATATTTACGTATTCTTATTTACATACAATTAGTTGCAACAGTCAATTTATTTTGTGCAATTTATTTACATGTTCTTGTATTTTTCTTTAGCCTTGTGTAATTAGTTTAGTGAACACAGAGTGTCCGCGTAACACGACTCGATTTTAACGCGATTTTTCCGCCGTTTGCCACGATGTAGAAGAACATATTTTGAACCTTGGTTCAATGCTATCGAGCATATTACGAATGTCTACGAGTAAAAAAGTTTCGAAAATACTTTATATTCATAACGAAACCACTGTCACCTTCGATAAAATAAATGGGAACATACCTTGCTTTTTTCATGAGATTGTAAATAGGACTTTACAAAAAATTCAAAAAGCATAGTATTTTTATTAACTTAATACTAGGTTCGTCGTAGTGGAAATAATATTTTGTTTAAAATATTCAATTTACATTTCAGAAAAATAGAATTACTAGATACGGCATGTGGAGTTGCACATTCAACCACTGTAGTAATAAATAACAGGTTATTCAAACTTCTGCAAAAATGCAAAATTTTCTATTGCAGAAGATGGTATGCAATTTGAACAGGCTATTAAACTAAAGTGTACTGTAAACCTGGTATTGAGTTAATAACAGCATCGTGCAATATACTTTTTGAATTTGTCATAAAGTGCTTTACAATATCATGGAAGATTTGTGTTTTCCAAGGTGACCTTGGTTTCGTTGTGAAAACAAAGTATTTTCGGAATTTTTTTTATCCTCATCCATAGTACGCTCGACACCATTAAACTACGGTGTAAAACATTTTCTGCTACACAATCGCAAATGGGAGATAAATAGCGGGACGCGTTGCACTGGACGTAACACTGTAATTGTGTATGCTAGTAAAGTGCAATTTGTTTTAATAAATCCCTATCCATTGTACAACTTTTACATGATGAATTACTTTCTACAATGTCGTTCGAATACTTTCGTTATTTATTAGATACAATTAGCCAAATACACGTATACTTTGACAAGTTTTTAATCTTGACTTTTTCGAAAATTTTATTCCATTCTTCGTTTCTCTCTTATTTCCAGTCACATAATCCCTCTGACTCGTGTGTACAGATTTACGAACACCGTATGATATATACCGATCTTGTGTCTCCATTTCCCTTCTAGAACTTCCTCGAGAAGCATAGTGATGCATATCATGAGATACACCACCCCTTATTTTTTGTTAGTCTCTAGCCTTTAGCTAATGTAAGTCTCCTATATCTTGACGCGTATCGATAGAAGCAGGCAAAATAAATTATGGCTAAAAATACGAGAGCGTTGTTACCCGACGTTATCAGATTTCCTTCGAGTCTCTTTCGAGTTTTAAAAGTATTAATTGTCATTTATTTAATGGTACCGTTGGAACACCGAGGTAGATTTCGACAGAGTTCAATATTATAGAAATGAAGAATTATCTTAAAGCAAACTAGTCGAACAGTTAAATCTATTTGAAAACGTAAGTTAATTGAGTATCTTGTTGTTTCATTTCATGTATATTTTGTATTTGTTACTCGACTTAGTCAGAAAGAAAATATACAGATGTTTATCTATGGTAGAATTTGGAATCTCTACTAAAAGATTCTGATGTGTACGTCTATGTATATATTTCTTACATATTTCTTTTCACACTTTCCAATCTGATAAAACGTTTCAGTAGTTCGAGTTCTTTCTAAAACGAATATTTCACGCGAAGTAAATAGGTAAATATATTTTTTATACGCGAAAGATAATTATTTGTTATCCTTTAGTTTTCACTATCATTTGTAACGATCGAATATTTAAGAAATAAGTTATTTGGAAATTGTAATATTAATTTATTTCAAATTAGTAAGCCTGGTATTTACGCTATTTACAAACAATTTTATTTTCAAGTAAACTCGTTTGCTATTTTATTTGACGTAATTATTTATATTTCTTCATTCGCTATTTTCATTTCCAATAAATTTCGAATAAATATACTGTTCATTATGTATATACTTATGTCCAGTTTATTCTTGTACACGCTGTTATCTCCTTAATTATTGAAACTTAAAATATATTCCAATTTCTTTTTACATTCTTATTTAAAGAGAGATCAATGCCAATATAATTTTTTTAAATGGAACTATACATTTTTTTTTATACACCATTCGATGCATCTTTTAATTCTCTACAAAAAAAGGTATGAAGATACTTGGGTCAAAAAATAATTAGTTTAAAAGATATTTCAATTTTAATATTGTCAAACTTATGGTACGAGTAACCAGAAGAACATACATAGCAAACAAATGTAAAAGCGACCCAAGTACTATTATAACTTTACGTAGAGAATTAAAAGATGCATCGAATTGGGTATTTAAAAAATGTATTAGCATTAGTATTCATTGTACCATCTGGACATTGTTCAATGTTACATTTAAAAATGTTGCATTGGCATTGAAATCTCTTGAAATAAGAATGTAAAAAAAGATCACAATATCTTCTCTTTTCTTTTCGCTTAAGACAATGATTCCCTTCTTGGCGTACATGGTTTTGCTTTCTACTTATTACATATATGCAACATTTACAATTCTATTTAATTTATTTATTTCCTTCCCTTCTCTCTCTCTCTCTCCTTTTCTTCCCTTATTTTCCTTCTTCTTTGTTATTCATTGTTCTTGTTATTTTGCATTCTTTCCTCTCATATGTTATTATGTCTCTTCTTTTTCTTCACAGATTCTACATATCTTTTTGTTACTTTCTCCCCTATATCTGTTGCCTCTCTATTCGTTGCAGCATCTAAATCTTGCTATAGTGGTTTTAGTTTTATGCCCTTTCCTTTGTGTCCAAGGTCTGCTCAGGTTGTCCAATACAATTTGCTCTTTCTGCTGTCATCCAATTTTTGTATTCCATTCGTACTCTATTTGTATTTCTTTGCCGAGGTTGATCCTCGACTTTATTTTGTTCCTCCTTCCTCTTACTTTCTTTTCCCTATACTACTTGTTAATCCACTCATCTATTCTATTCTTTCCCTTGTCTTCTTTTGCTTCCCTTTGCCAGTGGTTTGTTCCACCTCCTTTATGATACGATCTCTTCATCGACATTAAAACTACCACACCAATCAAAATGACTGGTTCTACAATTTTATAAATGTGCCAACCCTCACTTATGGATCATGGTCCCAGATGGATTAATAATACCAAAAATGTACTACATAACATGGAATTCCTTTTGTAGGAAAGCAATAAATTAATAAATATAAAGATATTCTATTATTACGAATTCTTTAAAGATCAGCCATTTTGACTGGTTTTGGTAGAAAAAGCTTCGTCTTAACTGTCGGTAGTTCTAGTGTTAATTTACCTCAAATCTATTTCCTCCTATTCTCTTCTATTTACCTCACTTCTATATTTTTTCAGTATCATGTTCTCTGTTTCTTTTTTTATTCTGTCTTGATACTTTAGTACTCTGCTTCCTGCTTCTATACTTATTTCTTCTATTTCTGTTTCTCCTCACGTCACATATCCAGCTGTCTACCCCATCTATCCCGTACTAATATCACAGTGTTTCGCGTTATCGCATAAAGTAAAGTACTTTCCACCAGTATCCTACTAACTTTCCCTCATGAAGTCAAACAACTTTCATATGAAACATTTTTTTATATTCTCAATAGTTAAGGAAATACATAATTACGTGTACAGCTTTTACGAATAAATCGAACATATTGCACTATACTTAACGTGAGGCATTAAAAGCAAAAATGGACCAAACCATTTTTCCTAAACGTGTATTGAGTATACACAAGTGGAGGAATTCATTTCTTCTAAATCAAACCTACATAACATAACGAAATCATAATCATAACTTACGTCTATTTTAAACACTAAATTATTCAGTTTGTTGTGTACTAAAGGCTACTACTTTTGTTCTTTGCCCCATACATGTACAGTCTGTCACACAAGAGCGTGTCTGCGATATCTGCGAAACCTGACACCTAATCAGAATGAGATAAAAAGAATGTAAACAAACGAAAACTTCTCTAATACGCGTTGCTGAATACCTTTCAGTTTCATTTGAAACAGTGAAAGGAACAGAGCTTTTTAATATGAGTGCCGCGTACGCGAAACGTCGAAAATCGTCTGGCATGGGCGAATGAAAACAGAGATCGTGATTGGAGTAATATAATATTCACTGATGAATCTTCGTTTTGGGCATGGTGTCCTATTAGGCAAGCTGAGAGGAAGACGTATCACAAAAATAAGAACACTTGTACATCACATTCGAAAGATATGGAGGTCGTTACCAGAATCCTACGCTCAAAAATTAGTCGAGAGTATGCCGAAACGATGTCAAGCTATAATCGCTAATGGAGGAGATTGGACACCCTACTGTAATAGCGTATTAGTGTTTTAGATGTAGATTCAATTCATATAAATTTTTTTACAAATATATAAATATTTACAGAAATATCGCAGACACGCTCTTGTGTGACAGACTGTATTTGCTGTTCGTCATCTAAATATAACAGTTTGCATCAACAAACGGTCAATGTATAATTCACGAACTGAAAGAATCTACAAAGGAGGCAAAGGTTATAACCGTCAGTTCTCTTTATTATATATTAGCTTTCGAAAAATGTGTTCGGACAATAAAATTATAATTACAGTCATCCTCTCCTCTTTTGATATCGATAAAGATAACGAGAGAAAACAAATACATTTTTATTGACCTTTCTGTTTTATCTATCAGTTTATGACTGAAAAGAATATTTTCATATAAAATAATTAAAACAGCCAAAGGTATAATTGTTGAAACAAATAATACTTGATAAGTTCCAACGATATTTGAATATCGTTCGACGTTTTAATATTGTGACAAGCAATATTGTTTTAATTATGAGCAGATTAACATAAGATTAAAAACTCAATCGTGAGAGAAACATAAGATTAATTGATAACGTATTAAAAACTGCTGCTTTCTAAAAAAAAATAAAAAAAAAAAAGGGAGAAGAAAAAAGAAAGACATCTTGAAAGGGCAAATGTCTTAAATTAAACACGTGAATACGAACACGTCTGTTAGAAGAAACGACTTTGGACGACTGGCAATGGCAAGTGAAAATTACGTGCATAGGACGAAGGACGACTGCATTGTTGATTACAAAATTACAGTTAAATCCTCTATAATCACAATTAAATTACGGCCGCATAACTAAATGTGTATGTACCACCAATCGCACTCAACGAACGTATCTCTGTGGGGTGTCTCGCAATCAATAACTCTGTTACAAAGTGATATCTCCGTCGTCATCGAATGATGAACACGTTAATTGCTGGACCGAAGAAATATGTATTAGAAATATTTAAGAAATTATTTATGCGAAAATTTATCCAAATACAAAATAGATAATAAAACAAAGATTATTCATTTCGTTTAATAGAGATCGAATAATGAAATAATGTAGAGAAAAACCATTTCACGTTCAAGTAAACTGAGATAATGTTCAAGATAGCAATGCATTATTGGAATTCTTAAAAAAGTTAAGTGATCTACATATTTTTTTTCTTATACCTGTTTTTTGTTTTTGCCTACAAATGGCTGAAAAATCATGCGTCGCATTTAAATGGAACACCGTGTACATGCGGTGATGTAATTTGGCGCCAGAATAGCTAGCAGAAACAGCGAATGTTCGATTACCATTGACCGTGCGTACTATGAGTGGGTGGGTCGTCGAGTTCGATGCGTTTCAACGGTCACAACCAAGGGAATGAACTCGTGTATCCTTGGACTCGGTCCAATTTTATTTTCAAGGTTACATTGCAGCCATTTCTTACCTGAGATCATTGATCCAATTGAAGCGAATCGAGCCATACACGGCATATGCGACGAACACGCGAATAACAAATATTTAATAAGTCGCTTTTTTTGTTTGTAAAATTTAAGTAGATTAGCTAAGACATTTCTCATTTTTTGTCACGTAGATTAACACTTAATACGTGACTTGCTTCTACATATATTGAATTCAACTACAGAAGCTACAAAATGTATCGGCACATAACCTTTATTTTATCGGGTTTCACATTTCATCTATGTACATGGTATCAAATCCTCGTACGACACGAAATTTCGTATACTTGGACTTGATCAATTAATATTTAGCAATATTTCAATACCTTTTTGTAGTTACTGTAGTAAGGAAATAATATCCAGAAGCAATACTTATCATTTTCTTATAAAGTCAATAAATAATACATTTTAATTATTTGTTTAAAAATTGATTGACAGTGTATTTTAAAGTTTGAAACACGTTTCATCGATGTATAGTTCTAAATATACTTAAGTTAAAAATATGTTTGAATTAATTACGGTATAAGTTTAGAAAATGTTTTTTGTCCGGTCAATAAGATAAGTCTTACCTAATCAGTTGCATTCTCGTAGATATCAATATTTCTGCATTGTGTATCTATTATTTACTCAAATGGACATTTTATCATGTCGTAATAATAAAATGATGATATAGATAGACTGAAGTCATTATTTGTCAATGCATAATTTTTATCAAAAATAAGCAAGTATCCGATTTATTTGCTTTCCGAAAATAATCGTTTGCTTAAAATAATATTTTTCAGAGAAGTACAGTGTTTACGCGAGTATCTCCTTCGCTGTGCTATTGTTGGGTGTCGGAGTTCCACTTTGGTGGCACACTACCGCAGTTCCGCGTGTATCGCTTCCTTACGCTGGAATCGAAGCACTCTCCGACCTAGACATCAATATTAAAACGAAAATTGTCGTCGTAGCTCTGTCTCGAGATCGAGCTGAATCCTTGATGCACCACATAACGGATGCTTTTAAAAATTCCAGTGAGCAAATAAAAATTACATCCTCCTTTTTCTCTACATATTTTTTCATATACGGTAACATGTAGATATAATACATCTCAGGAACTAATTCAGCATTCAAAAACAATGGGAAAGATCATCGTACAAACGTATGTCCTATTTGGTCTTGTTTACCAGACACAGCGAGCTTTTTACAGCGAAATTTTTATACAATATATTTCTATAACAAAAAATTTTAATCCCTCTTCTTTTTCCTCATTGAACTTCAATAAGTTATGGATTAAATATAATATCGATGATAGAAATTTTACACTAAAGTATGAAATTTCATGCGTTAATAAAGTATTATTAAATATCAAGTGTAAGATATTTTCGCGATCCTTTTAATTAATCCGTTAGATTTTTATTTGCGAGAATACTCGAAATCAATTTGTTATTGAAATGTTTGCCCAAAATTTATTGAAAATGTTATAATATGCGCTTCGGTACAAAATTGAACAAGAGCTTGAGCAAATTTGAAGAATGTTAAGCATATTTCATTTATAATTTAATAGAATTTAATGAAAAAGAGATTAAATTTTTTTATTATAAATACATATATTATATAAACATTTTTTTCTAGGAAAAGCTCGTTATATCCAGTGAACAAAGTCAAGTAGAACATATGTTGATATAAACCTTTTTCATTTTTTGTAGATACCGTATCGAGTGCTGAAATACAGTCCATATGTTATAGGACCCTTACACACACACACACATACACACACACAGAAGCTTTATGTGTTACAGGTATCTGTCGGATAGAAGTTATTTACCATGTGATATCCAGTAATCTAGTAACTTCTGCGTTTACGCATCATGAACTAGAGAAAATAGCATCGGCTTTCGACCTAGACGTCGGACAACTTCTACTTTTGGAAACAAACAACTTGAACGATGCAGTTCTCGTCGGCTCGAGAAGAACCATTTACTTTTCTACAGAAACCAGTAAGCAACCAATCTTACGATCAAGATCGAACATCGCTGAAAATTTCACCGTTCTCTTGCAACCGTTCATTTTTGTTTCAGCTGCCTCTACTTTAATTCAAGTATTATCGGAATGGGTGTTGCTTGAAAAGTCACTGACTTTAACGAGAAATGCACTCACCGAACCAACTCTTTACAGCCTAGATGAAGAAAACAGGAGAAGGTTCCCGGCTAGCCCGGCTTACGATGTACTCATCACTGTGGTCAATCCAGATCCAGAGAAACTGAAAGTTGCTTGGGATCTCCGCGTGATGGCCGAGGGTGGGTAAGAAAGAAAATTTCATTTTTCTAATAGCTCTGCCTTTACCGTCATATCCACAATGAACAGCATAATTACAGCTTTCATGACTGAATCATTTTTTATTACCATTAACATTGCCATAATGTTAGCCGATTGCATCGGATGGGTCGCATAACGAATTAGTATACACTAAGTAAAACTCCATTTCTTGAAACGTTGACCCCTGACAAGTTCAGATAAATGGAGTTCCACTGTACGTATGAAATGATTATGTTTCAACATTAATGTAATCCTAAACAGTAAGAGGTACATAAAATTAGCACAGAACACGAAAATTTTCCGAGCTGAAATGATCCTCACAGAGTTCCGATCCTGAACCCATTGAGAATCGATGTGAGAATTTTAAAGATGCAAACGACAAAGAAACACGAAAAATTGTAAATCTTCATCTATATTGATTCTTGAATTGCTGAAGAAAATCGCAGAACAATGGAATAAAATTCAGCTTGAGTGTTGCCAATATCTTGTACAAACTATGCCAAAACGCATTAAAATCGCCCTAAAAGCTAAATGATATCTCATAGAATAAATGCTACTCAGTTAGGTTAAAACTGGCAAATTTTATTGTGAGAAATATTGCGCGAAATTGAATGAATCAATATTTCTTGTTACAAATTGCTTATGTTATTAGCTCTAATTGACCAAAATGTGTTTATTTCATGTATACCTTGACATTAATGATAATAGAAAAGGTTTTATACAAAATCTGTGATATTAGTACAGTTATGTGTGTCTTTATTGAATATCTACATATATTTTTTGCTTGTAGAATACGTCGATCCATTTCTCTCTGAACTTTCGATTCTGAGTAACTTCTCTGTCAAATCACAGTGGTTGTATTTACTGCCATTGGATGTCAGGCCGAAACGAGTGCCTGATAGTGGCCCATTAGGTAGACATTTTGCATTATCAGAGGACGTTTTACCTCAATTAATTACACCATTGGAGAAAAAACTAGGTATGTTATTCGTATTTTCACCCTCTTACGAAGAACGAAATAAAACCTGTAACTCTGACATTATCACTATTTATTTTAGCTTCACAGGTTAGTCTCCATCCAACTATCAATTTCGTTATCTATGCTGTTCCTTGTGACAGCGCTCCGTTACATATTTATACGCGTTCTGGACATCGATCGAAAATTAACGCTAACGTCGAAGCGTTCCTTTCTCCAAGGTAATGCTCCTAATTTCGAGTCATCTCCAGTTAAGATATATTTACGTTGCCCTTTCTATTTCTCGGTATAGATGGGGTGGTGTAGTTTTAATCAATCCACCCGTTGAAGCTTGCATGGCTGCGAAACTCGATCAACCGGTTACCATTGTGCCTGAACAGACTACCATTGTTGGAACTTTTCTTACCCAATTGAAACTTCTTTTAGGCATTCCTGAACCGGTAATCAAATCATTATCTTTCTTATTCGTATACTCAAGCTCTACGCGTTTCTTTTATTTTCCATTCTACTATCCATTCATCGATATGATGAAAAGTGTCTCCACGATGCATCTATTTTTTTCCAGAAATTCTTAAATGGTGTTACCGCTGTTTCTTTGCCAGGATTGAAACTGCGTGATTGGGAAGTCGATGCATTGCTACGTGTACGCACGATCGAGCAATTAACATCGGCAAAATTAACTCTGCAATCGATTGCACAACTTCTTCAAGAAATTGGTAACATTGTGATTACAGATATTGTAGGAAACAGAATTAAAACAGCCTTACGTTTGGTGGAAGATTCGGCTCAACGATTAACGCGTGGCGATCTAGCTGTAGGTTTTTTGCTGAGTAAAGAAGCATTTGTTACTGCGGAAGCAGCATTCTCCGATCCAACGCTCTTTGCTTTGTTATATTTTCCCGAAGATCAAAAGTAAGACATATTTGCTATCATTCATCCTTATCTATACCAAGTCTTTCTCATCTTATTGTACTTTCTTTGATTTTAGATACGCTGTATACACACCTCTCTTCTTACCAGCCATGGTACCAGTCTTGCTTTCCTTAAAAAATATTTATCGCTATTATTTCCATCGAAGAGTCAATAATCCATTGAAAGAAACTGCACCAGGCCAAAATAAATGAGAGCAGCAAGTGTTTCACGATAACGTCTTCAACCATTTGCCAAGTTTTTACTTCATATTGTTTTTTTCTTTTATCATTTTCATTGTATCCTACTGCCGAGTCATTTCTATACATCATGCTATTTTATCTAGATAAAAAGTCGATGAAACAAACGTCGCAAATAAAAACAATATTTTTTTATTGTACAAAGAAAATGTTCATCAAGTTATAAAAACAGCAGAAAGTGTGGGATGAGTCAGTGAGTGAATGAAAAAGATAGGGAGAGGACTGAGTGAGTGAAAAATTAGGAAAGACAGGCAAAGACGAAAAGTGAGGAAGGACGGGAAGCGGCAGAGAATGCGCTGAACTGTTTAAATTATTTCAACCAATATCGAATGAGTTTAAGATATTTTACATACAGTTAAATTTCACTTTTGTTTGTCCTGCATATTTCTCGTACATAGATAGAATTCTAGAATTACAACTTCCTTGTAATTTCTGTTACCCACGGACGAAATAGGGGTCCGCGTTATGCGTCACAGCATACAATATAGTATAAAGTAGCGCTAGATAAAGGTTTCTGTTTGTACACAGGTACGCGTCTTTTGTCCACATTTACGCACACAAATTTAATACTATCAAACGTCTCCCACGCATGCTCATACATCCGTTTTAACAAATTTCAAATTAATTATCATTAGATCGTTAGAAACAGCTAATAATCTATGTACAATACACGTATATCAATCCTCAACCAGTTATCAAATGGTTACAAAATTATTGAGTTGAATCACTATAAAATGTATGTTCAACTACTGCGAGAAAATTTCAAATTCAAGTTAGTTTAATGTAGCTGACTCGATACGAGCAACTTCATGAAAATGAAATCCGTTGCGTGTTCGAAATGTAAATATTTCCCAATTTTAACAAATCGAGATAACGCTATTATTCTTTTTCGCTAATACACTATCAAGGTTTATCGTAAATCTCACAGCTACTGTGGATTGGATGGATTTTTTACTTAATCAGGACAAGCTCAAATTTGTTTTTGTTTGTTCGATTAGTAGTTGAACATTATCGCTAATAATAAAAATAAATTAATTGGTGAATTGAAAAGTTTACTCGTATGAAAAAAAAGAAAAAGATAAAAATATAAACAGGAAAAAGAAGAAGAGTAGGAGTGGGAGAGGGACGGAAGGGGTTGAGGAAAATTAAAAGAAAAAAAAGGGAGGAATAAAAAGGAGGGATGTAAAAAAAAGAAGAAAATTAACAGAGATGCTGAACTAGCTGTATCGCATGTTGCAAAGCATCTGCGATATTCTGAAAAACAGGTACACCTTCGCGCGTCGCGTAGTCCGACAGGTACATTCTTCCCCGATTGTAGTCTTTTATGGCTTGTTCAGTTAGCTGAAAGAAAATATTACCTTCTATATAAATATATGTAGAATTTGGTTCAATGGAAAAACAGAAAATTATAAGATAAGGATAATAGAAAGACAAAGAGATGAAAAAAGAAAAAAAGAAATACAGAAGAAAGAATATAGAAGCTATAGAAACAAAATGAGACGTATATGTATACTTGCGTATAGTAATATCTATAGAGGTATATATTATTTATAGAAGGCATACATAAAAATGCTTACCTTTTCACCAGAAACTACGCAGTCTTCGGGAAGCGCTTGAACGCATAGGACTAATTTTGCGCGTAATCCAATGAGGTGAGCTGCCAATGCCATTATAGTGACACCACGCGAATGTTGCGGTACGATCAATAATATTAACCGTGAATTTTTCATTCTCTGCAATTCTTGTGGCAACACCTTTACGTTGTACTCGTTCAGGCTTGATCGATATAAGGATAATCCAATAGATCTAAAACGAGAAACAATTTACGTGTAAACTTACAACGACATTGTCGTAATGAAGAGAATCGAAAGAACGTTACATCTCGAATGCTCACTCGATCGAGGGTATGGCGGTCGTTTCTAACCAAAACTGATCTTTACCGATTACTCCAACGTACAAGTCTCTCTTCTCGGATTCTGGCACGAAGAAATTGGTCCAATCTAAAAAGTTGAACGGTCGATCGAATCGTACACTCGGCTGCTCGGACGTTTTCGTGAACAATTAATCGAGGCACGAACGTCTCGTAACGACCTGTTTGCTAGTTGATACACGCTAACGATACACACGCTACTACAGGTCGTGGCAAATTTTTGAGAATAAGAAATACCTAGGAAACGGTTAAAAGGTTGCACGATAGCTCTGCGAAGAAATTTCGACGCCTTCCTACATAAAATACTCCAAACTGAAGGTATCTCACTTTCACAAGAGACGCCATTGCTCTTCGTCCTCCACGCTGATTCGGTAGCTAAGGCACAAAATTGTTCGAAGTTTATCCGTAATTCTGTTGGATCCCTCTTCGCTGGAAATCCATCGTCTATCAACGTCCTATACGCTTCTGAAAGCACATATAAACACAGACAGTAGAGAAAATATAGCTGAGCTATAATCCAACGCCTACACACTGTTATTACCATATATGGCATTGTCAACGCGTTAGATGTACACGTGCGATTTTCATTATGCGAAAAGTATAATATTTATTACCCGACTTGTTCACGACACTAAGAAGCTCCGACATCGATGGTACGTTGCACTTGACACTCGATTGTAATGCTATCCAAGCCTACAAAATCAAGAGTGCAAAGCAAATGTAACAAGAATATGTTATAATTTGTTTTTCCAACAAGCAATATGTGTTTTTCTACAAACATGTAGCAAATGGACGCTAGTGAAACTTACTTCTTCCAAGTTGACGGCCCCATTATCGTTCATATCCATAGACTTGAAAATCTCCCTGAGCATACTGCAAGAGAGTAGGTTAAAATCGAATATTCAACACAATCACACTTACATAAACATGTATGTACAGTTTCAGCGAAAAATCCTTACACCAGATCCATTCCATTTTGACCGAATGATATTTTAATCGGCCTAATACCATCATCGGCATACAGATCTTCCACGTTACTTTCCTCACGTAGCATCTATGGAGAAACGCAGATCAGTAGCTTTTTAGTATAAACAATTAAATTTATTTCGCTCGATGTAATTTACAAAACATGTACCACAACAATCATTTATTGTTACGTATTTTATTCACTGATTTATCTATTTATACCTTGGATGTACAATTCAGAGCAACTGATACACTTTCAAATATTGGTATCCTCTGTCTCTCCATCAGATACTGAAGTACTAGCAATCCATTCATCAGGTCACAATATTCTCTAAATAAAACATTTATGATACAAATACTAAAAATGAGAATAATCTATATCAACAAAAAATAGAGAAAATGAAAACAAGGCACTTACTGAAGAGATACAGTTTCGCCAAGTATCGTTTGACCCTGACGATACGGATAAATAACAAGAATTAAAGACTCGCGGCGCGTAGCTGCCAACTGAGCTGCTTCAATGATGCCTGCGCTATTACGTGTTTGATTATCAATTACGAAAAGTAATACTTTCGCTGTTTGTTTCGCTTCGTATTCTTGAGCTATTAATTCCGGTCCCCACTGCGACACTTGCTGAAATATTTATTTATTTTTACAATTGTACCAACGACTAATCAATAGTCAGATGAATACAAATGGTTACGTACGGGATTGTAATAAGTGATCCCGAGTCTCTGTAGAGTCGGTATCGCTATTTCTGACCTCCATGTGGTTGGATTACAGGATCCACCCAGAAATACCTCATATGCCATTCTATCTGTAGAAATAAACGCTATAAACATGCGATGCATGTCAATACACGCAAAATTCTACATATCTGAAGTCTATGTATGATATACTCACTTGAAGCGCTTTTGTTGTTAGTATCTTTTCCATCACAGTGCAACAGACGAATGGTACTCATAGAAGCGGCTGTTCTGGAATAAAATATACACGAATTAACCATAATTTGATGAAACAAACTATTTATAACTTGAAACAGTATTATCACACTCGAATTAGAAAAATGCCAATCTTTATCCGGTTTGCAAGAGGATTCGATATATATACATTCAATATTTTTTTCTTAATTTTATTTTCAACTGATTGTAAAATAGTATAGATAAAAGTTGAATCAATTTTGGTTGGAGTGTGGTAATGCTAGAATCATCGTATTACCAATTAACTTAATGTATGTAAATCTGTAGTAGTAAACATACTTCCAAATATCAAATCCTTTTGCAACGAGGAAAAGCATGCTACGCTGCATCGTTGAAAAACTATTTCTGCTTTGATTAATGACACAACCAATTGTTCGATACTTTAAGCCTGCAACATACACATTTCCCTTTTGTCGAATTGTTGAAAGAAAGTAGCAATAGTTGAAAGAAGATCAATATTTGCATTACCTTTCTCTGCACAAATGTGCCAATTCAGTGACAAAAATATAATTTTCTTGGAGCATTATATAAGCAGGAGGACCAATAATCAAATAATTTTTAGTAAGTCGCCACTCTTTGTGTATATGCACCCAGTATGCAAGTGACAACATTACGTATGTTTCTTTTCCCTGAAATAAAATCACTCATTGATTGAAGATATTTATTAGTTCAAGATGGATAAAGAATGTGTTTGTAATAATTTATATTCTGCAAAAATTGTACTTACATAGACTTTGTCGATATCCGTTGACATAAACTTGAACAGATATATAGGAAGACTTCATTGTTCAAACTGATGTGTGATTAGGCAAGAGATTAATGCCCATCCAATATATTTATCTCTTAATCATCCAACAGAGGAGAATTTTGAATTTTCCTATTTGAGAAGAAAATGATATCATTGTTATTATTATCATTCTCCTTATTTTTTTATTTTGTTCAATGCATTCTATGTGTATAATTTCAGAGATTACACATTAAATATGAAAACCATTCGAATTTATTTTAAATTTATATTTTTTAGGTAGTAATGTAAGAATATAGAAAGAAAATTGTGGTTATCGTGTACACAAGATATATATTCGGAATGGTTGAGATGTAGCGTTACTACTAACAGACATACACATGAAGGTGTACTATTTAATTACCTACTGCAGCTACTCACTGCTACCCATTGAGAACTAGCGTAAGTTCGCAAGGCGATGGAGAGCCTGTCAGGCACACTAACCTTGACGATAGTTCGGTGCTGCATGCCCACGCACGAAAAACATATGTGGTAAACTTCAAAGGGAAACGCATTGATTCCGACTGCATTTCACGTGCATTCGTTGACGAGTCTCAACGACGAATAAAAAAAACACGCGACAATGAAATTCAGATTCTTTGGAAAAATGAACGATGAGAGATCTCTGATTGTGCACTCCCGCTATTGCTCATACTTATTTATACACCGTTATATTTAAAATGTAAGAACGCGTCGTCGTCAAAGAGGCACTGACTGCTTGGGTGTATCACAAATAAATTACATGCTCGTGAACATTCTTTTTGATATTATCGGTGACACCGCACGCGATATTATTGTCGCGCGAAAAAGTACTCTACAGTTCGAAAGCTCACTAGACTCGATACATATCGAGCTCCCTCGAAATCAGTAACCGTCGATGAAATCACAAATCAGCGCTACTACTGTTAAACGTCGCGCTTCGTATCCTTCTCCTTTTCTATCTTGCGAGCCTTCTCTCTTTTTTTCTTTCACCCTCTCCTCTCTATCCTTCTTAGTTACCCTCACTCCTCGGTTCGCATTGACACGGTATCCTTTCTCCTTTTCTTACTTATATCCAATTAATTCGCCATTAGTTTCGGTTTAAAGGGAAAACTTGCACTACCGGACGAACAATGATTTCGTTTTGACGAAAAACGATACGTCCAACATGTTTCGCGCAGTCGCGACGGTAATTCGCCTGTTTTTCGCCTCTTTCGTCTCTATCACTTCCCGCCACTAGTCTGTACGCGTGTCTACACTACTGTAGATCGCGCGCACCGACTTAAGACCAGTCTCGAGAATGACGTAAACCTCCAACAATGAAGAGTGATGTCACACACATCGAACTTCGTAGAGGTTTGCTCTCACCGTCGCCATCGTCATCGCCATCACCATCCACCCAGGGACTTTCGATTCACCGATTATCTTATTCCGCCTTTAACTCACGATATTTCAATTTTTCCAACCGTCATTACAAATCTGTTCTCTATATGAATCCTTCCTTTTCTCGCATTCTGTTTCTACGTAACGATCGAATAATAACGAGAAGCAAGCTTTTCTCAGTGGTTTGTGATCTGCCGTAAGATTAAGGGAATCATTAGGAAATTACTGACGTCATTGATTTATGCTACACATGTTGAACAAACATTTCATTTTCGTTAGATACGTGTATTTGATCTTCCATTTTTTCCGACAGAGATGACATCTTTACTGTAAACACGATATAAGTATGTCTTTATCTTCCTTTTAACTTTAACGCTACTCAACACTGTTTATACATAGTTTATCCAGAACACCTATTCATACCACCTTAATATCGAGGATAAGAACTGATATTCTTTGCTACTGTATACGAAAAGAACATTACAATTAAAAATGATTTAACGAAAACGAAAAAAAGTACTCTCAAATTGTTTCAAACTTTCTTAATCATATCTATTTTTACGAAACTAAGATCATTGTCTATTTGAATCTGTAAATTGAATATACATAACACAAAAAAGTAGTTCAATATAATATATAGTAATTATGAATTGTGCGTAAATGTAAAATTCTAAATTTTTCAAATACAATTTTTCAATACATAAAATATATATGTATAAAGAAAAGAAACAATTTGAATACATAAAGTATATAGACTAGAATCACCAACAGGTGGTATTATTATAGCATAGTTGAATTAGTATTTTGTCTTTGTCCTGTGTTTATTTTGAATTATCATATAAAGAAATATAATAAAAGACGATGATAGGTAACTCAACAAAGTAGCAAATTATGGAAATTATATCATACAAAAAGAACATTTTGAATGTTGAATCTTTTTATTTTGGTTTCGAATGTAAAAGCACGGAGAAAAATTATTCATATTAAGCTTCGTATGTACACATGAGGATACTACCTTAGATATAGTAACTAGTATTACTTTAGTTTCCACTCTCTATATAGCCACATGAATCGTGATAAACATCATTCTAGCGATTGTAAATGTTTGGATGGTGTGACAACGTTGTGTACCTATTATATACTTGTAACATTTACTGGTGTAGCGTGATAAGTAGAAGGCGATAGAATGATCTAGATTCGACATAAAGATGCTTGGTATAATTGTATCTGGTCGACTCGTAAGTATCAATGCTTTGCTATGCAAGTACCGACATTGTATTTCATTTTCGATGCTAAATTATTAATTAAACGTAAATGTATCGTTTATTACAAATGTATCAGTGTTCCTACGTAACATACTTCTCTTTTTCTGGTTTTCGCTAATGTTCTATGCTTGCGTCGTTTTGTTTCGTATCTTGTTTGTTACCTCTCAGTAGTGCTTGCATCTCACCCCACCCCGTCCCCAACTTGTCACGAGCGTCTTTGCATTTAATCAAATATGTAAATATCATGTCGAAGAATCTAGACTTTTTCAAATTTCAAATAGTAAACCACAATTTTCAAACATATATAAACGATATGTAATTGTAAATGTAACATCTTTCTTAGGTCCAAACGGATTTTCAACGGATAGGAGAGAACCAGTTTTTAATAACAGTACCTGATGCAGATAATATAAACCATATTGTGGTTTTTCTCACTGGTGCTATACCGTTTCCTGATGGAACAGGTGGCGCAGGTATGTACTATAATAATAATTACATAAATTCATCTGCATATTCTTATTGACCCTTGCTCTTTACAGTGTATTTCAGTTGGCCAGATCCAACTGCTCCGCCTAATTGGCAGTTTCTTGGGTATATTTCAAACGTCAAGCCATCTGCCATATTCAAGATATCCACTCTGAAGAAGAATCATGAATTCGAAAATAGTAATTTAGGAATTTTTGGAGTGGGAAAGATTTCTCATGTAGCACAAATAGGGGTTTCGGTGGAACCTATCGGAGCTATAGAACAACAAGCAGCTACAGTAACACAAGCCACATCAAACTCCTTTTTAGAATTTGTTCAGAAGATGCTTACAAGTTTTTTGAATTATGTTGCGAGTTTTTCTGTGACACAAGCACAAATGACACCAAACCCAACAGAAAACTTTGTACCGCTATCTGCTATTCAAGGGTGGTACGAAACTTTTGAGAGGAGGTTACAACAAAATCCAAACTTCTGGAAAGCATGATGAGAAAGTGACTGACTCTCAATAGTTCGTTTCCATTTTGTATAGTGATGCGTCATTTCTCAGCACTCATGCTTGTGTTCGCAAAGTATGATATAATACCGAACCACGACGCGTTATACGCATGAATTCAAATTTTTTATATTTTCACTGAAGAACAATATGATGATAATAACAAGAGTAATTATGACGCTGCCACGTACCTTATCCGAAAATGCAAAATTTGTTATCTGTAAGCGTTTAGCATAAATTCATTGTGTTTTTATTGTTTTTATTTTTACTATCAAGTATGTGCTCTCTAATTTGGTTATAGAAGAGCAGATTGCTATTATATTACATTTATTTCGAGCGTTTTGCATTTTATAAACATCGTATTAGCAAAACGTAAATACGTAAATACTTTTAATTTCTAATAATATGATAAGAAACGGAAGAAAGGGATTCTCGAATCTAATCTGTGATGAAAGCGATATAAGGGAATAACGCATGCGTCAACTTCCATTTTGTTCATGAAGTTTATGGTTATCCACGAATGATTCTAAAGCTAGAGTATTATGTTACGTGAGAAAAGCAACGAATGATTATCAACTATTTTGCACCATGATGCTTTTTCTACTCTTCGTGCATTTAAAATTGAGGTTTATCAATATGCATTTAAATAATAAAATTCTTTTGAATATATCAATTATTTGAATACATTTAAATTACCAACGAGTTTCGAGTTTATTCTTTTTTAATATTGATATTATCAATGTGTTATTGATCTTAAAAAGTGGAAAACATTTCCTCACGCCATTTCGACCAATGATGTAATGGCTTTGAAAAAACTCAGCTTCGTTGAAAATGGACATTAAGAAGCGTATCGAACAATGGAAAAACGGCTTGATTTGTATATGGACTAATCTGTCAGTGTAACTTTCACATTGATTAGAACGAGTATTTTTCAGAAAGAATAATCTGAAATCGAATCTTTCGTGACATTACAAGTTTAATTTAATTAAAAAATAAAGAAAAAAAAGAGAAAGAAGAAAAGGAAAAAAGGGAAGAGAAGCAAACAATTCAATTAATGGAGATCGCTCCCTGTGATGCTGGCCATTCCCCTGAATTGCCGTAACGAAAAGTGATCGCGTTTGGATTGAGCTGGCATAAATCTAGCGGAATCGTTTATACCGTAAGCTATCTACGTACCTGCTAAAAACAAATCTGAAATACTTAGATATTTTCAAGTTTGACGTCGAAATCGTTATATTTTTTCCTACACGAGGAAATGTTCTTTTTCTATCTCTTTCTCTTTCTCGCTCTCTCTTAATTGAGTAATGTCCACATTGTACTCCTTGTGTAAACGACTGTTCATGGATTTTGTATGAAGTATCAAAACGGTTGGATATCGTCCATCGCGGAGAAACTTCACAATTCAAGGTGAGACATCGTTGTTGTTGTAAACTTGTCACCTTTCGTTTATTACGGCTCTCTAGAAAAAACAACATGAACAATTTTCGACCGTTTTAGTTGAAATTGTTTCTCTTATCCTTCAACGTTTTCTTAGCACCTTCATATAGATACAAATTTATTTAGTTTGGTAATTGTATGCAATTAAATCGGTTGTGTAGTGTTATCAACCTTCGACAGTTGACGAATATGCATATGTCGATTTAAACGATTCTACTGTCTCGATAGATTTTTTATATTTATCATATAAATTTCTTGATATCTAGGTAAATACAAATTAACATTTTCATCTCATGAAGATGGAACACTTTTTTTGTAATTTGTACATATTTGTTCCAAGATACTTTTATCAAGATATTTCTGCATATGGTAATGTCCCAAAATGACACAAATCGATAAGCGATAATAAACGAAAATCCTATCGCTTATGTTATGTCGATGTTTCGTTTATAGATGCATCGTGTTATTTCGAATAAGTTTAATGAATTTTCTGTTTATCCATAGCTCAAATGATCATATACTTATCAATCGTTATAATATATGATATTGCGACTGTTTATAAATTTTCAATAACGTGTATTTGTGATTACTTGAACGTATTGAAACAAACAGGCCAAACGTGTATTTTGATATATGCTAGTAAATAACTAGAGCTAGTATATTTCTGTAACAAATTGGAGTAATCCAATTCCACATTATGTCTATAAACTATGTGAGAAAAATATAGCCCGCAATTAGAACTTTTCATGTTCAAGAAGGAGACTGAAGTTTGTATATGATGTGTCACATAGATAGGAGATGGAGAGTTCTGAAGAGCCAACAAGTTTGCAATCCATCTGTCATTTACATGCTTCGGAATTATTTCCAAAGCATACGCATTTCGAATGCGAGGATCAAACACTTACAGTTCCATTTACACCTTTGAGCGGGGAATTCATTGTAGCACTTGGACGTACGTCGGATGGAGTGTTGGCTCTTTCTAATTATAGACTCTATTTACAATTAAGTCAAGCATGTTACAATATTCCATTGGGTTTAATAGAACAGCTAGAAGTTAAAGAGATTTTTTTCCTGCATATTGGTTGCAAGGATGCTCGTTCACTAAGGTATTAAAACTTTGTGTTTTGTTGAAACTTATAGCATTCCTATCATTTTGATACTGAAAACAATTTAATGATTTCAGTTGTGTCTTTGCCACAAACGAACATTGTTTGGAATGGTTTAAACGATTACATAAGGTGACTTACCCACGAAAGAGTATAGAAGATATATTTGCTTTTGCATATTATGCTTGGTCTATTGAGGAAGGCAAAGATAATACCAAATTAGGGAAAGATAATATATCGTATAATGCTACCTTTAATTCAGAAGTAAGTAACTTGTAAGTAAATATATGTAGATAAGACACAATTTAAATATAATTTAATCCTTTCACTTTCTTTTCTTAGGTAGAACGACTAAAATTTAATTTGCATGGTACATGGCGCATAAGTCAAATCAATAAAGATTATCGCATATGCCCGTCCTATCCACCATTGCTTTTGGTTCCTTCTTGCATTCCTGATGACAGACTTGAGATTGTGGCAAAATTTAGGAGTTTTCGACGAATTCCTGCAGTTGTTTGGAGGTATAAAAAAAAAGAAATAAGAAGGAAAGAAGTATTTATGTTGATATATAAAAAGAGAAGTATCCCTATTATTTATCTTATTATAGTATGTTACATTCTCGTCTTTCATAATTTCGAAGGCACGTGAATAATGGTGCAGTAATAGCACGAAGCAGTCAGCCAGAAGTTGGATGGCTTGGATGGCGAAGTCCAGATGACGAACACCTTCTAAAGGCCCTTTCAGATGCATGTTCCTATGATAAAGGTGAATCGACGATGATGGATTCATCTATCATCTATCCCGATACTACCGATGATAGCGTCACGTCAAATAGAACAAAAGTGAGCATCGAATCAAAAAAGATTCCAATTATATAAATATTTGAAACTGATGATCCTTAACGAATTAGCATATGTTGTTTGCAGAAAGTCTTAATCGTGGATGCTAGATCATATACAACCGCTGTGGCGAATAGAGCGCGTGGTGGTGGATGTGAGTGTCCCGAATATTATCCTAGTTGTGACATACAATTTATGAATTTACCAAATATTCACTCGATACGAAAGAGTTTTCACGCGGTGAGACAACTCTGTGCCTCGGACGCGGATCAACCTAAGTAAATATTCTATTTGTTTTCCTCATTTTTTTCATATTGAACCAATATTATTATGCTTTATTACGATTGGAAGTGAAACGATCTAAAACTTTTCTAATCTTTTTTCATAATGTACAGTTGGCTCAGTCTTCTGGAAGGGACACGATGGTTACAACATATGTCTGGATTATTACGTGCTGCGGTGACTGTAGCGTCGGCGATAGAAAAAGACGGCCGGCCAGTATTGGTGCATTGTAGCGACGGCTGGGATAGAACACCACAGATAGTCGCTTTAGCGCAGATCCTTCTCGATCCTTATTATCGAACTATGGAGGTATGCCAAAGGTACTTTTCTCGTTTCTTGTTTGCAATTGATAATCGTTTCGTTATTCCACTTGATCGTTGCTAGGGATTCCAAGTTTTATGTGAGAGAGAATGGTTAGACTTTGGGCACAAATTCGCGGATCGTTGCGGGCAAACTGTTGGCTGCGAAGATCCGAACGAGCGATGCCCAGTATTTTTGCAGTGGCTTGACTGTGTACATCAGTTAATTTTACAATTCAAATGCAGTTTTCAAATGTCTCCTGCGTACCTTGTAAGTAGTTAGAAATTCATATGTATCTATTTTGAAAAAATCAAGTAGATTGAGTAGATTGAGTTGGCCGATTATCGGAAAGCTAATCTACTAAAGCTGGCACACTTTTGATTGATTTTAGGTGAAACTTGCACAGCATACATATTCACAACTTTTCGGCACATTTCTCTGCAACACGAGGCAAGAAAGGTTTCAGTTAAGAATACGGGAGCGTACATTTTCAGTTTGGCGTTTCCTCAATTCCAGCTCTTTCATAAATCATTTGTACTCTCCGTTAAAGAATCAAGTAAGATATTTTTTATCGTATATAGCAGCCGTAATAAAGTCATCACTAGTCGTTCGGTCAGTTCTGTACAGTATATGCTATACGTTATTCTCGCATAAGTTTTGTTATATAATAAGCAACATATTGCTTTTCATTTCAACCATTTACTATGTTTAGAATAATTCTTGTATATTTTAGGTATTATGGCCAAGTTGTAACGTACGCGACCTTGTTTTATGGTCCGAAGTATATTTAGGTTCTATGGAATCTCCTCTCGGTATCAGAGACAATAAACAAAGAGTAACGATGATAGATATTGAAGGTGGTGAGAACGAAGAACCACAGGGACAAATGACTAAAACTCGCTCATACGGTGATCTTATGCACACTCCCGATCATGCGGCCTATCTTCACCGTCGACTCAGCGATCCAAGCGCTTCAGTAGAGAAGTAATTATTTCAATTTAATCTTTTATAAAACAAGCCCAATGTGAAAATATGTTTAGTACGTCATTTTGTTTAGTTCATTATTCGTGAATACTTTATATTCATGGATCAAGAACCAAAAAAATGTTTTATCATTTATTGTATATAATGACAGGAAATTTGACTCGTTAACGCTCGACACGGAAACAGGCGAGAAAGGAAAACACAATTGCACGGAGAATTGTATTATTGATGACACAATAGAGAAAAACATAACAGAGAATCAGGACAAAGCGAAAAGTTACACAACGACGACGCAAACTTTGAACGACTCGCCAGTAAATCCATCGGTAGACAGTTCAACGGACACACTAATACCGAGTAACGATTCTGTACTCGAGGCGATTGATAAAGAAACGTAAGTACCATTACATACGTATTGTCGTACATTTTACGGTATAAGGAATTAAATGCAAACGTAATAAGCTAATTAACTAGATAATGGATAAGTTAACTGTTAAACATATTTACTTGATCCCGAGTTCGAGTCTGAAATTCAAAATGTAAAAATAGAGCCGATAATTTGAATTCGGATCGAACGAAACAACACAAGTTTCTTTTTTCTTTTTTTCAAGCAGCAAAACGGAGAAAAATTCGTCGTCACCGGACATCGTATCTCCATGGATTGAGAGCAACGCGACCAGTCGAATCGGTTGCTCTTGCAGTCGAAATTATAATCACAACCATAACGAGGGTAGTGACGTTAGTGATACCAGCATACCGCAGATATCGAGAACACCTAGTAGCGTTTGTCCAGCTTCTCCAACTTATCAAGATACGGTACCAGATAACCCTGATAGATTGGACGATGTCGATGGTCTTCCCCTTATACATTGTGACGTTCAGATGCGTGTACAACAGATTATCGTGGAACATAAGGTACTAATTTCGATTAGTTGGGCATAATAATAAGGAAGAGATGTTTGGAACTGGAAGATTATGATGTTGCTTCCCTTCTTTTTCTTTTCTTTCTTTCTTTCTTTTATTACTTTTCAGTTGAAGGAGGAAGCATTGAGGAAGGAATTACATACGACGAGAATGGCTCTGATCAAGCAAGTTTGTAATCATAATGCAGAGATCGATCGTGTTGATGATATTGTGAGTTGATTACAAATTACTCCACACAAAGTAATCAAAACGTACATTATCGAAAAATAAATACAGTTTCTCTAATAAGACACTTTCACGAAAGAGAGAAAGAGAGAGAGAGAGAGAGAGAGAGAGAGAGAGAGAGAGAGAAGAAAGGAGGAAAGAAAGAAGAAAGATAGAAAAAAAAGAAGAAAGAAAATATCAAAGGTATAATTAAAGGAAGTCGATTGAATATGATTTTTTGTTTCAGGGATCGTTACCAGATTCAGTTGGAAGTACCGGCGACCATGGAGAATCATTGCCTTCAGACATGTCTTGGGAAGCAGTGGAAGAATTGGGTCCTGCTCCTATTCTCTGGGTACCCGATCACGCGGTAAGTCGATGCATGGGATGCGATACGGAATTTTGGCTGGGACGACGTAAGCATCATTGCAGGTACGCGGCACACAGGGTAGTGGCATTTGTAATGTCGTAATCACTGTTTAGTAATATCTTTAGATAAACTAGTTATATAATACAGTTCAATGTAGAATGAATACAAGAATATAATTTTACAATGAGTTATTTGCTCATCTATCGCAGATGCTGCGGTAAGATCTTCTGTGCGGATTGTTCCGAGAATTCGACACCACTACCCAGCGAACAACTGTATAATCCCGTGAGAGTTTGTAGCGAGTGTTTCTCTCGACTTCATCGGCACACAAGTCCCTGTCAGTGTAATGTTCGTCATCAAAACAAAGGAGAAAACGATGCGGAGTTAAATTCTGAGAACTTGATGACTTGTCAAAGATCGAAAGGTTTGAACCTGACGAAAGATAGTTGCTGCGATAATTTGCTGCAGGCTGCGCATCAGAAAGCGCAACCTCCGGTTACAGCAGCCACGGTAAATTGAACACTCTCGTGCGAGCGAGAAACCTTGAGGAAGTAACGTTCGCAACAATCTGGTTACTGTTTGGTTTTCGACAATGCAGAAAGTGTATCCATAATACGATAAGTCAGCTGCGATACACGTTCACACGTTTATCATTTATGTCTGTACGATGTGTGTTACCAGCAGACGTATAGGTCGCGCGCGAGCCGATAGCCAACCATCACACAGTTAGATATTTGGAGCGATCCAATATTTATTGCTAGAGTAATTTGTACGAAAAAGAGTGTATAGAGTGCATCGGACAAAGTGAGAGAAAATGAGTCAGTATACGATAGGTTGTATTTGTCTTATACAATCGTATGTATACATAGGCGTATAAGTTGATTCAACGAGGAGATACCTGGCTTCTTCAAACGAGACTATTCAAGTTTCCCGTTTTTAGGCGATCTTATTCCCTTCTCAGAGATACAGCAAGACGAGGCCGAGGAATATTTTGGATAGGCTGTGACTGACGTCTAGTTCTAGATACCGTATGAGGTGCGCTCTTAATTAAACGTCGATTGTTCGTTCGATGGAACAACTCGTTATTATTAGTAGTTGGATTACGGTACGAGTAACTTGTATTTGTATATTACCGCTGTTTACGAGAATTGGTATATTAAATGTCACTATCGTAATATGCGATTGTCTCTCTATCATTCTTCCTCTCTTGCTCAGTATTGTACCAGGATAACGAGATACGTTGTTATAACTCCCGCGATCTAAATCATATGTGCGTACATGCATACAATCAATATAAATATAATAATATATGTTTTACGTATTGCTTAAATGCATCTGCTTTTCATACGAGTAATCAAGAATTCTTACCGACGTTATTAAGTTTCTGTCCAAGGAAAAGAGTCCGCATGCTGAGAATTCCAAAGGTCGATGCAACAATTGAAGCGAAAATATTTCCAATTCTCGTCGGGCGTCTGCTTCAAAACAACAAGAAAGTAACTGACTAACGAGAACTGCCGTTCTCTTTCCCTGAAACCGAAATAGTTGTAAACTATCGTTTTTCTCTTCTTCCCTCTCCACTTTGTTTTCTCTCATCTTTTACCTCCTCGATTGTGGAATAGCTAGGTTGAACAATTATCAGCATTCTGCTTATGTGAATGATACACCATCCAGCTTGTACGACTAGAAATATCCATTCGTGTTTTTCATTAGCTTGCACGATCAAGAAATACGGCGTGATGACTAGATGTAATAGACAGGATACAGTGACGGCTAGTAGTACGACACCGAAAGCAGCATTTATGAGGGATACTGTGTCGCAAAGTGAAGAATGAACCATTATCAATTCAGATATACTGCTTACGTAGGTTTTGCTTTCTGTAAATAATCACCATAGATGAAGTTGAATTAACGTATTCTTCTATCGATCACTTTTTATTAATTATTTAACAAACTTACCATCCATCTTCCGTGACAATCTATAGGTACCCAATATGAGTTGCCGTTTTGGTGTAATATTCCATCCTTTCTTGTTTCCAATGTCGTTAGCTGCTTGGGTTAAGCAAATATATCGTTCCGGTTATATTGGTCGATAAAATGAAAGATTAAAGATTAAGCATAGATTATTAAGGGAAAGTACATACAGGAAACTTTGTAAATATTCGTTCAAATATTTACATTTTCGAAAACGAAGGCTCATATGAAAAAATATTATTCTACGTTTCCGACTTATTTTATTTACCTGTTTCGGAAAATTTTCGAAAATAACCGATTGCATCGTCTTTACTGTTATTTGTTTCCAACATACTTTTCAGGCTACTGTTCAAGCGAACGAATCTTTGTCCTATATTATACGTTGCCACGCTATACTGGATTTCTGTCGAAATGATCACGGTGTACATTACGTATAGAGGTGCATAGTTAATAGGACCTTTGCCAGTAATTGTTACGTTTTTTGTTTTGCGACTCCATGAATAAAAGTCTAAAGTCGAATTGAACCAGAGATAGACGAGGCTACATATCGTTAAACAAATCGTGAACCTTCGAGCTTTCTTCGCAGACGATACACCGATTTTTCTATCTACCTGAAATGAAAATGCGGAAACGCTTTACTATCATTTCTACTGTTGATGGAATGGTAAAAAAATTTATAAAACGAGTCTTCACCTCGATTAATTTGTTTATCACAAGTTGCAAATATTTCCATCGGAAAGGGGAGCCAACGATACAAACGACCGTTAAGCTCATTACTCCAAGCACGTCGCTGCATGTCGCGATCACCGCTGTCCGAAATTTCAGTCTGGTACTGTACTCCCAGCCGTCTTTCATATCTCGCCATAGGCCCCAGATTTCCGCGCCGAGCAGTAGTATCAGTACGCACAAACTACGAAACGCACAACGTGCATCGTTACTTAATTCTATTCAAATATTCCCAGTAGAAACAAACATTTTCATGTTATCAAAGGATTTCTCAATTCATACAGAGTACATCAGAAAGAAACCGAATAACTTTATGAGTATATATTTAATGGATCATTCTGAATCAAAAAAGTCCTGTGCACTATGATTTTTTTCTTATATTTATATATTTATTTCATCGCTCTTTTTTACCTATAGACGAGGTCTATGATATTTAAACGAGCCTGACATCCTTCAGAAGCGTGCACGTAAAATCTTACTGGAACCACACCACACAATTTACCAAGGTAATATATCGGAAAGATCGCTCGACAAAGATCGCCATCGTACGGAGCTTTTCGTCTTTTCTCTATCCGCTTTAACTCCATCTTCAAATTCTTCGATCGATTTTCTAATTTAGCTGTATTGTATTTGAAGAAAAGATTCGATCTATTTCTATTTCGTTACCCTTTCCATGCGTAATCGATCAAATGCAGAAACAAGCTTTTGGTCTTCTTCCTCGTATTTCAATATCACACATGTTGCAACATCGATTCACTGAAATTATTTTCTATCAGCAAAATGAAATAATAAATATTGCTGTTCTATTATACACATATTTCCGTTTAGTTCCTTGAATATTAGAATTATTAGAAAAGACAAATATCAATTAGAGATAAAAAAAGCAGCACAGCACGGCACAGCAGCTACGTTACACTACACCTTTCTCGTAGAAACAAATGCCAAATGGTTTTGAACATGTTGCGAGTAAAGAAGAAAATAGCACTTTATTACTATTTAATGCGGCTCTCTTTTTCTCAGATTTTTACAATCGTTTAAAGGGGATTATATCAAGTACTAGTCTCGACTGTTCATTCATTCTTGTCAAATTGTTGGCAGGTAGTTATCGTTGATATTTCGATATTGACTTTGCCGAGAAATAACACGTTTCTTCGTAGAGCGCTTAATGGTATTGTTGGGCGCGAGCGTCCGCAACTAACAGATGTTTATAGACATAACATATACATATTTAGTTATTGGACAGTTTGCGCGAGCACACTGAGAAAGGAGGAGAGAGGGAGAAAGAGAGACTTTTTAATTAAAGTTTAAAGTTTGCTATATGTTTGCGTATATGATCATTTTTATTAAATTTGACCAATCGATAATTGATAAACATGTATGAACAAACGGGAGGAACAGTCGTTCATATAATATGAAGAAGGCATGAGATAAAGAATCATGTAACACGAATAGCCGAAAGAAAATAAGATCACTTGGAATACACAAATTTGGTGGAAGTTTCATTTCATCAAAGTACATACATATTCCTTTCTTTAAACGAATAAAGGTGGCATGTTGTGCTAAACAAACATTCGTATCATGGTATTGTGACATGATTTAGCATGATATGAAAATCGTGGGAAAGAACATTCGTGCCGATAGTATTTAATACTCGGTTTTCGCCGTATCGTATTTGTCGATCTACTTCTCTATCGTTTAATCATGTCATATTTCTTATCCTTTCACAAATGCCTACATTATTTAGACAAACATGAAATGTATCAAAATTAACCATTGTTAAGTTCTGGAGCTTTGAAAGGGCGAATTGAATTTAATTGATTATTTCAAATAGAAAGTAGTATACTTATCGTCTATTTACAATATCATATATTTTGTATACGTATATATACGACAACTATGTTGATTTGATTTCATTTTTGCAATTACGCATTCGAAATTTTGAATTTACACGTTGATCAATAGCGACAACTAGCGACGTTATCGGTAACTAAATTTTGTTATTACGATTGGCATGGCTACTGATGTTAGCCGAATGGTTTTGTTCGAGGTTAAGTGTTGAATTTGTCTTAACCTGATCGTACATGTTTGACTTCGATCTATATTAATTATTTCATTGAGATTCCTATATAACTTGGAGGTGATAAAAGATGGAGCGCAACGAAGAGGATTGGTCGATAGAATGTTCAGACGACGAGAAATACGAAATGGATGGAAAAGTGAGTAAAAGATGGAGGAAGGACTAATAGAATGTTCTTTATCCAGTTCGTTCAGCTCTCTCCCTTTTCCTTTTACCTTCGTGCTCATTTAGAACGAATGGACTTTGAAACCTGACGATATATTAACATTGATCGAGGCCCTCGAAGCCAATAACAGAGCTTTGGAACTCGACTGGAAGTGTCCAGGTAGAAGAGGTCCATCACCTGTTCCTTCAAGCAATCGACAGCAAGATAATGGCTCGCAGGAGTACAAGTATCTACTATTTCACATTTTAACTTTAAATGTTGAGATTGATGTACCGTGTCTCACAAAAGTATTTCAACACTTAAGGAGATAATGAAGTTTAGCCATAATATGAGATACAAAATTGTCTCTTGATTATATTAGAAATAATTGACTATTTCAGATCTTTTCAAAGTATACACTCGTAATTTATAATTTCTATTACATTTTCAGATCAATTACAAATTTTATCAATATAATTATGATAGTTGTCTCTCGTTACAGTGCTAATAAAATGTCAAAATGTTTCATATACTGTGCGTAATATATTTGTAAAAAGTTTCTGTACTCGAATACTTTCACGAGTCACTGTTTATCATATAATTCTAGTACATAGCTTGTCATATCATAGTGTATTTTCATTCCATTGTATCAATTCCATTTGTATTTTTGTTTAGGACAGAAGAAAAGTCAGACTTTGATTTTATGGATGAGATGTCGTCGCCGAGATTACCGGTTCGTAGAACTGGAGAAAGCACTCCAAAAGGAAGTGCTAAGAAGAAGACTGCAAGTTTTAACGGTGTACTATCAACTATGTTACGACATCGTAGATTAGAACAGCAAGAAATTAATTCGAGTCCAAAAAAGATTGAATCGTCTGTATCAAAGACGCAGCCAACGTAATAATCATCCGTATCAAAGACGGAGCCGACGTAATCGTTACATTGATGCATTGCGGTATAAATGTTGTATATATATTTAAAAATTATATTTATAATAAAGTTTATATTAAATTTCGATACATGAATAGTAATCGGAATCTAATTGGTTTACTAATTGAAGTTTTATACATCGGTGATTGTATTTTAGGCGATTATTATTTAATTATATACATATTCACGTATATATTGTGTCATCTCTCACACAGAGTGTATTACATTCACTTATGAATAATATTTTAATTTGGTAATTAGACACAGTTAATCAGTGTACATTTATTTAACAGATAAATGAACGAAACACGATATATGTTATAAGCATAAGAGAACTGAGGGAAAAGACAGAACGCAAAAGGGGAAGAATGAAATATACGATTTCATGGGTTTCCTTTAGCTGGGTGACTGCTTTTAGCCCAGTCTGGAAATCCTTTGACATCAAAAATTAAAGTGCCCCATATAGCAAAGCAAGTAACATTTACTATGAGAGCGAATATAGAAGGACCGCAACCTCCTATTATTAGCCATTTGGTTGGAAGTTGCCCGACGATTGATATGATTGCATTTGGGGGTGTACCAACCGGTAATCGAAAAGAGTAAGAACACGATATAGCTGCTGGTACCATTAAATATATGGGATGTATCTCCATTGCAACACACTATAGAATAAAGTGATTATTAATAAGCTGAGGATAGATTATTGAATAGCATTATCATATTCATGTAATCTTTTACCATTTGTGCAATGACTGGTAAAGTAATGTTTGCGATACCGACATTGGAAGTGAACTCCGTAATAGTGCCAATAAATAAACAAATAAACAGCATGATCAATATAGGGGGCAAGTATCGTAGCGGCACCAACGTTTCACCGATCTTTTTTGCCAAACCGGAAGCTGTGCTGCCTCTAGATATCGCGAATCCACCGCCCAAAAGGAACATTAAACTCCAAGGCATCTTTTTTTGGATCACATCCCATGTGATCAAACCTTCTGAAGATTTGATGGGTCTCTCACCGGCTACGAAAGCAAAAATAATGTATACATAAACAGATAAGTTGTATTATATAGAAGAACTATTGCCCATACATAATTGCCTATTTTATACTCACGGTCTTTGTTGTAGCTACGAAGAAAATTCAAATCTTTCGGAATGAAAAACATCATGATAGATACGAATATGACAGGCGTTGAATCTCGAACATCTCTGTCAATGAAATTAATAGATCAGTAAAGGTGCACAGTAAATATGTATTTATACGCGTGCGAGTTCTTTTTTCATTATGAGAGATAAATGAACCGTATGTAAACAAATATTTAACATTTCTGTTATTGCTTCAGACCATCCTCGTATGAAGCCTGGTTTTCGGAATAACCATAAAAATATACAGGTAATAAAAAGGACGGAAACTGCTACTTCGTGAAATGTAATGCCACCTAGTTCTTTGTATCTTTCCTGTATCACCTTTAAACAGTTTTTAAACAGATTCAATAAATGAGTGATCCCGTAAATCGTGTAAGGAATTTATAACTACTCGTATTACTTGATTAGTAATCGTTTCTCCTTCGGTTCCAATGTTCGCTATCTGTGCATCTTTGCTATGGGGTCTAAATAAACCCATGAACATTAGCTGAAGGTAAAGCCACGTCAAAAAGGAATTAATAATCATTTGTGGCATTTGTGCGACCATCCACTGCGTGAAAATAATGCCCTCGGATTCAGGAAATGTACTTTCGTAAATACCCTTGAAAGTGAGATTAGTACCGGTGCCTACGAGTGTTCCTGTACCTCCGAAAGTTGAACAGTACGCTGCGGCCATTAAATAAGCTTTCGTTATCCTGGTCGGTTCCCGTTCCCTACGATGTGTAGTGTTAGAATCAGAAAATTGTTATCTCCTTTTTCACTTTCTTTCTTTCTTTCTTTCTTTCCTTTTTCCTTTTTTGTTCTTTCTTTCTTTCCTCCCTTCCTCCCGTCTCTAATGCCTATTCATTCTCTAATCCCTTCTTACTCATGTTTTGTTTATCTTTCATATTATTTCGTTCCATATCTTACGGTGAGTCCGTTGATCCCGGAGGAATCGGTACCTCTTCAAAGACGTGGCAGAGTCCAGCCTGAAAAGAACATGATAAGTAACACAAGAAGAGAATTAAAAAGAAAAGAGAACAAAATTAGATATCGCACCTGTTCTAATTCATTCAAAACCGCAAATATGATCGGCACCATCATGGCAGTTGCTGCAGTATTTGAAACCCACATGGATATGAAAGTAGTTACAACACAAAGACCGCCAAGTAATTTTCCATGAGTACAGCCGACTGTTTTCATCACCCCAAGGGCGATTCGTAGATGTAGATTACTGTGTTCAATTGCGACAGCAAGAACCAAACCTCCTATGAACACCATTATAGTGTCGTTCATGTAACAAGCACAAGTAGCTGCTGTGCTTAATATTCCAAATATTGGGAATAACACCAGTGGAATCAACGAGGTAACTGCCATGGGGAAACATTCAGTGATCCAATATCCAGCCATCACCAATACAGTGTAGGCGCATCTAGTTTCCTACAAATATGATGAAACGAATATTCTATCATCATATTCTGTTACAGATACATAAAAATTGCACGCTTGTTTCATATGTGTCACGCAACTCGAAGATCTTAATTTTTCAGTAGAAGTATTTTTAAGCAATATTTTAACTATTTTGTTTTGGAGCGTTTTAAACATAATGACAATATTTTATTAAACAAATTTATAGAATAAGTAAACTAATGATGATAAAATAGTTGTATGCTCAAGTGTTTTTTTTCTTTTTTTCATTTTTAATTATACATGTAATATAGTTGTGTCACATTGGAAACGAGTGCCGATGTGCGCGCGCGCGCGCGCGTGTGTGTGTTTGTTTGTTTGTGTGTGTATTATACTACTAATTTAGATATTATAAAGTCTAATACCGGATAATTATAAACGAGAAGAGGTGGAATCAGTATCAAAGCCCAGGTTATAGCAAACAATATTTTCCAGTATATCTTGATAAACTGCCCAGTGAGGATTAACTTTTCTTGTGTTGATAACATTTCTTCTTGCGCGGTTGATCTCGTCGCCATATTTCTCTATTCTTTTTATCGTTTCTTCCAGAACGAATTTGATATCTTTAGTTAACTAACAAATTTTTTCTGTCAATACAGAAAAAGTGTCCATTGACTATTTGTTCGTATCTACGAATGTTTACTTTATCTATCTTTCATTTGTTATACTCGTACATTTCATGATTGCCCTTGTCTGATACGTACAGGGTGAGGCGTCTGATATTGTGATATTGATTACGTTAAGCTTGATTAATGACTAAAAGAAGTATTTGTATACCATTGTATTTGTTATGACATTTACTTACATAATAATTAGTTAGATTTAATTATAATAGTAAATGAACAGTATTAAATTTCATGTCAATTACATATTAAATTTCATGGCATTTACTATTAGTAGTACTTTCATATAACTACAAAGAATTGATACTGTGGACATGAAATGCAAGACTTGCCAAAAGAACGCTACATTGGAAGATAAGGTTATGTAAGTATAAATATTTTTTGTAGTCACTACTATATTTGTTGGAAATCACAAAATTATTTAAACAATCAACTATCAATTATACATATTAATAAGGCCCAACATTGGATCTGTTATGTTTAAGATGTCTATTCATGTCCTGTATATTAATATTTCATTAAATATATTACTACAAACATATGGTAGATATAAAGTTTTGTAACTTCTCTACTTGTATGTATATACATTCTTGTATTGATTTTAAATTTTATCATATATCTAATCATGATAATCATATTTCATTACAGATTTAACGTAATTTACGTAAAATATATAATATAATATATAAAAGTTTCCTTCATGATGAGTGTCTAAATCCTTTCGTGGGTCACGAAATAAATGTTATTTTTATTTCGTATCTGTAGCGTGATCTTAAACATGGCGCGCCAATCTGTGTGCTGCAATAATGGGCGAGAAAGAGGGCGATCTTGAAACCCTTTGCACCCCTTATGCGCTCTCATTGCATCGCTCTTAACAGTAGTTGTTCGATTCAACGTGCCTCACTCCAACCCTCGTATTCTTAGGCAATATTAATACCGAAAAATATTCTAAACGTTTAAGTGAACGTGCGTTCAAAGACGTGTGTTTCAAGTAGCACGTTCTCGATAAGGTAAGTAAATTGTATATTATGCACAATGTGCATGTGTATTTGCAAAATTTTGGTATTTTATGTTTGTTTGAAATACGTCGATTTTACTTGATCGTTGAGCTGTATCGCGTATCTGTTAGAGGATAGAATTGTTTTGATTTCGTTTTTTAATATTTTAGTAGTTGACACGTTGGGACGAGATCAAATGTTAAAGGATAAAATCCAGTATGAATGTTACTATATTTGTTATCCTTTATTTATCTAGTATTAATACTAAAGCAGTTCTTGAATAAAATGAATGACAGCTTTTGTGTATCTAAATGTTGTCAGTTTTTACGTCAAATCAAACGAACGAATAAATAAAAAAAAAAAAAAAAAAATAGATTTGAAAGAAAGAAAAGAATCGAACACGAAAGCGATGTACGTAGACAGCAGAGGGAATTTTCTTTTTGTTTTTGTGCTTGTTCAAACTTTATGTAACTTTTTGTGCTTGTCCAAATTTTATGTAACTTTTTTTCTATTTCGAGTACAAAATCGTACAAAACCGTACAAATTCGACAAATCGAAAGAAACGGAAGGAAATGTGAGTTATAATTATCAAGCCTATTACAAATTTCTTTACCGTGGTAGCTCAGTTACTGCAAATCTAAAAACACGTACGTATAAACACATGGTTCCTTTATCGATAACAGATTTCGTAGCCTTCGCTATGATTGCCTGAAAAATGAAAAAAAAAAACCAACGAAATTTAAAAAAGTCGGATCCATACACGTCGAAAAACATTTTTGCAGTGGGACACGTTTGGATTCTAGACGTTGAAACAAACTCAAGAATAGATACTTGTACAAAAATTTGTTTATCCTTTGTTATTACATAAGCAATCGAATTTTATACACTATACCTATACATCGAATTGATAAGCCGATAAGAATAGCAGAAGGGAGTGAAATGATAATGATTGAGGCAAAGGTGGGACAGAGGGTGCGAAGAGAACACGGTGGTGTTGGCAAGTAGGTGCGAGTAAGAGACAGTGACATGAAAAGAAAGAGGCGAACAACTAGGCCCCAGCAGAGAAAAGGAGAACACAGGCACATGTATTTACCTATACAGTCGGAGAGTAGCGTGTATATATGTACATGGGCTGGAAGGATGGCGAATGCCGCGATATCGATCCCACGCAATATTCCCACGCGTTGTTCTCAGTAGCATTTCCGCGGGCGTAGCGACGTCGAACGTGGCTGCGGTGGTGATAGTGTCTTTTTTGCCGGTGTGACCGTTACTTGTCAACTTTCTGCACATTTATACATATCATTGCTGATATAGGCGAATATAATCATTCGCCTTGACCATTGAACACTCGTATTGGCAATCGGGTCCCGATTAAGGAAACGAATGATCGAGCGATTTTCAAGATCCTGAAGAATATAAGAATAGTTGGCTGAAATTAATAGTGTGAATACGAAGTAATATTTAATAATGCCATAGACTGTGTTTCATGACTGTAAAATCATTCAAGAATCTTCAATCGATTCGTCATTTCTCGTTTTTCCCCCAAAACAAAATGCACGATATTTTTCCCTAGAAAAGGACAGATTACACGTACTGTCTGGAAAGAACAAAAATGCTAGAGAACTCAGATGGCTCGTGAAAATATTTGAATGTGTATAAATATTGAATGAAGTGTAGTTGCTTTTTGTGGGTATATTGTGGCTAAGTATAGGAAATATTTTGAAATTTCATTGGCAGTGTAACAGGTTTACTTACGATATTCGTTCCTATCTTTATCAATAGAATGAAAAATATGAAAGATACATAGAACATTGTTTTACAAATTCCAAATGTCAAACATTGTAACGAATACTGTTTTCTGGAAATTCTCTGTATTTTTGGGTATCATGCGAATTTTTAAATTACTTTGAAATTTTGCTAAACGCATCAAAATCTTCAGTATATTATAGTAATGAGACTGGATTATATATATATATGATATTTGTATTGACTGTATAGGTATTATATTGGTAAAATTCGAAACAAATCTGAAGATATTCCCTACAGAATATTTCAGCCTCAAATTGAAAATTTTAGGGTGGTTTCATAGTTAAGAAACGCAGTGTACAGCTGTTAGATGAAATCAGGCGAAGAAAAGTAATAGAACGTTTTAATTATTGTTAATATTTGTTGTCTTTCAGGTAATATCGTGCGATCGTCGGTGAGAATGTGGGGAAGAGCAAGTATGGCAGCTGTAATGGTCCTGTTTCTAGCGTGTTTGTGCACGTTGAATGTGGCCTATGCCAAAGGTATAGTTTTTCTTTGCAGTTCTAACCCTTTGTACTCGTGATTCATCTGTTCACATCGATTTGGATATAAATTCTTTGATAGTGTAATACCGTGACGAGACAAAGAATTCAGAATGATTTATAAAATGACGGCAGTTTTTTTTGTTGTTTCGATCTTTTGCATATTTTTTACATTTCAGGTATATTATTGGAAAAATATGTACTTTCAACTGTTTAAATTATTAGTATAAATAATTAATAATCGATAACAAATTATTCGAAGAAATCGGAAAAGTAATTACGTAAAGAAGTTTCTTTCGAAGAAAGATCTTCTTCTCTCTACATAATTTTTAAACTACCAAATTAATCATTAGGAACAATACTTACTGCCTTCTTATAAACTCAATAAATTACACATTTGTTAAAAAAAAAATGAACGATGATATATAATGTATATTTTCTTTACGTTTCATTTACAATTAAATTATGTTTATTCACTGCTTGGAGTAATGTCGATGGCATTTGTGTTAATAAAAGAAGAATCTTCTTCATCCGACTTATATATTACAATCTACAATAGAAACTATTCGAAAAAATGGGAGGTAACTCGTAAGCCTGATTTTAGACGTTAAAACAATGAAAAGAGAATTTTGTAAAAGAGTATTTGTTTCAAAGTTCACCAATACATTCACAATTATCGAATCATTGGAATGCTAATGAAATTTCAAAATGTATCTTATAGCACACACAGATAATACTTTCACAAGAAATTACTATGTATAAATGTCCAAATACTTTCATGAGGCATTGTACATGATACATAATAAGAATAAAAGAAAGTTAACAGACAATTAATTAATTTTATAGTGGGAAGCATCACAGAATCCACTTCAAGCGATACTGATGCGGAAAACATTTTGGAACGAGCAACTGCATGGTTATGGAGTCAAAGAAATAAAAATGCTGGTTGGGGAAACGACACTCATCGAGTGTTGCTGGTCCTTCGACTAAGCAATCTCTCGCGAGAGGATAATGTTGCATCTGCCGCTCCCCTCGAACTGCAACTCAGCAGCAAACAAATGGAGCTAGAAATAGTGTTGCTATTATGGAGGTAAAAGATACTCGTTTTTTAATAGTTTCACAACCGGTAGTACAGATAAGTACAAGGGTCTATACGTAGTTGGACGACGTTCACAATTGAATGACTTATAAGTATAGCAAAAACAATCCTCATTCATGTTCGACCTTCTCTAGGAAGTCAAGACATCATGACATGTTTGCAGTTCTTCGAGTTTCGAACGTATCTTTAATGGACAGAAAAGTGAAAAGGAACTCCAAAGAGGAACGTCTGAATAAAATAAAGCGCAATGTATTGTTAGATGCAGGCTCGAAACCTGAAGAATCACAAATACGTCTGTCAAAAAATATTTGTCATCTAGTAAACACCATGAAAGTTTAAAATCTAAAATTCTTTAATTACTATTCGGCTATAGATCTTGGTAATTATCGATATCACGCTCAGCTCTACGATTTCGATGACTTTTGAATATGTCGTCGGGGGCATGATTCTGAACAACTGTTTTCTATACATGCAATCGTCGTTAGTTTCCAAAATATTCGTAAAAAACTCTATGTGTCGCTAAAGTGATTTCTGCTTATAATTATGTGCCTGTGACAGCCTATGTGTCAGTATTGGTTGCCGGTCACATCACATCGGCCAGCTAAAATGAGATCGAATCCAAAACTATATGAACTATAAACAAAGGACAACAATTGTTTTGTTTTATCCATCTGCAGCGCTGCTGTGAAACGGTTGACTACCAATATTGATAATATATGCTGTCACGGGCGCACAATTGTAGACAGAATTCAGTGTAGTGGTAACGATAGTATTGTGCAAGTATTGTAAGTATAATCAAGTATATTGATTTCTTCATTATATTTAAAAATTATCGAAATAAGTGAGGTGGGTGAGATGTCGATAATTACTTAGATAATTCTTTTTTTGCAAATTTATGTTTTCATACAGTTCATGCAGTTTCATACAGTTTTCATAAGTCAATTAATGAAGTAGAATTTAAGCAAACATGCGTTTTATCTATTGAAAATTATAACGAATAATCTATTTTGAATATATTTTAAACAGTTTTGTATTTTGTATGCGTTCCGTGTATCTTTGTATTCTTAAGTTTCGCATGAATGCGTAAAAATCCGCAGATTTTTTATTATTCATTCAAGAAACAATGACAGAATTTTTCTATAGACACAGAGAAGTTGGTTTTTCACCGGTTCGACTAGCACGCTACTCTCTTGCCTTAAACGCCATGTGCACGGATCCAAGACAGTTTCACGGTCACGACTTGATTGGAACGCTTCAACATCACGAACCACCGACCGATTATGAGTTCGCCCTTACAACGCTAGCTGCGTGCAACGCACAAGCACATGTAAGGAAAAGACAGATACGTCGATTGCTTGACATTGCGAACGCTGCTCAGGATCACAATGTGGGTGAGTGCCTTCAGAGTTTCCCGATATTCTCCTGATCGCGTTGGAGTTGTTAAGAGTTTTTTTATATGGGGATACGCAGGCTCATGAAAGTATTTACAAACATTTGTGTTCGAACATTGGTTTCTATGAATATACAAATTACACGTGTTATACAAAGCTACTTAAAATTTCGTTAGCAACGCAATAAGACACAAGTATCATAATTATATGTATTGCAATATGAAACCAATCGGAAAATTCACAGTATTGTTCACTTTAGCTTTCACAGTCTGGGACATATCTGCCTGCTTATCTGGCTTGGTGACTTCTGACAATTTAGCTGATCGTGAGGGAAGATGAAAGAACGAATGTGAGTGAGATATTGATATCGGGCATGGGAGCACGCGGCCTACAGTGAGACAATGAGACAACGTAAAGGCTCCTGTACACGTTTAAACATGTTGCGATGCATGCATCGACACTTAGATTTCACGATACATGTTACAATTCATGTAGTTCCATATCAGCGAATCGGCACCAAAAGCAACTTGTATGGATGTAAAAATCAGAATCCGATCTTAAGTGACAAGCAAAGCCGATTTGGATGCAAGTTTCAACGCGTAGAGGTAGAGGGTAGCATACCAAGCATACCGTTGAAGGTAGCCGAAGATAATTTACAGTAGATTCTTATTATTGAATTTTGTTTATCAATCCTTTGAATTAAAAAATCTCTTTGTCTCGATTAACCATCGTTATGCCCATTTCTTCCAGACTTTTAATTTTTTAATTTTTGTAATCAACATAGAACTTCTTCTATGGATAACAATACTGAAATATATGGAAAATAATTAAACATTTCGAAACACATGTTTCAACGTCGGTATCACACATAATCACAAATGGAGAAGAATTGGTAATGTCGAGGTGAACTGATGCTGATGCAAATTTCATGAAATCTAGGCGTCGACACATACGTCACAACATGTTATAAAGCGTACAGAGAGGGACCTGCACGTCGAGACCTTATTTCCAAGAACTGGCAAATTTGAACACTAAAGCGAACACTACTGTACAGAGAAATTACGAAATATTTATTGCAAACGTATATCTGAGCACATAATAAGTGTTAACTATGATCTCATTGAATATTATTACCGCTTTATTAATATAATGGATAATTGACTGTTTGAAATGAAGTATCACTCAAGAGCAAATGGTCCACATCCTGTTACAGAATTAAATGGATATTGTATCGCATGAGTATTTCCCATATTTTAGTCTCGAAAGTATATCTCATACACGTGTTGTGATACACGTGTATATACATTGGATGAAGTATTGACAAACATCCTTATTTTCCAATGAACGTTTCCTTTATCAGGTTCTACACACATCTCATTTTCTCAGTACCAAATTTTTGCAGACATATGAAAGTACATACCTGTATCTAATTAATTAGTATGTTAGAAATTTATCAGGATAGGTTTATTCCTTCAAGATTCTGGGGAGATAAATGTCGCGTGGTCCTTCACAGTCACAGTTCGCTTACGAAAAAAGGTATTATTGCCTTCCCTACTCATCTGGCCAAATCTTTTAGTCTTTAGATTTAGACAAAGTCTTTATTATTTGGCAATGCGACCTTGCGTCGCGCCAGTCAGCTACCTTACCCATCCTCTCTATAAGCTCTATAAACTCTAAACAGTCGTATCATCGACGCTTCGTTTCATAGTTCAACGTCTTGGGATCGCGCCGACTATCGACTTTTCAAACATGCACTCAAGCGTCTTGCCAAGGTCCTTATCCGAGCCCTCGGCCCAGTCACAAATTACGGTAAGGCTAGATAGCGGCGAGCTATCTGCTACAACGTCGTGAAGAAAATGTATTGCCTCTAACAAGTATGTAAGTGCTATAATAAATACGATAGCGTGCGATTACTTTTTATAGCCCCATATGAAAGAGCTCTTAGACTATTTCCGAATTGGTTTCTCAAAACAATCACTTTCCTCCATCTCATAATTTCTCTTTCTGATCTTAGATACCGTCGCAATGGTAATCTTAGCCTTAAGGTGTATCGTCCAGGACCACAGACATCGAAATCTCCATCATTTTGTGCGCAAACCATCGATTGGTTTAGCACAACAGCAAAGACTCGATGGTAGTTTCGGAGACGTTCGTACAACGGCCTTAGTAATGCAAGCTCTCGAGGAAGCAGAAAATGAGCCTGCTGATAATTGGAATAGATCAGCTGCTTTAGCATGGTTAACCAGTCAGCAAAGAGCCGATGGTTCTTTCGCTGGTGATGTTCGTGCGACCGCTGAAGCACTTCTAGGAGTGACACCACGTGGTTTAGCGAGTATCAGAACGCTTGATTGCGGACAAGGACCTAGCGAAACTTCATTACCGAAATTCACTACAGGTGGTAATGGTAAGTACTTTTAACACACGTCATTCCTCTTTTCTTCTTTTTCATACACATGAAGGCTCATACAGGCACGCCCAGTAATCGTTAGTCGAGTAATTTAGTAACTTATCGCGTATGAGCATAGAATAATTTAGTCAAATACAATACATTCAATTATTTGGCCCACGAACACTTACTACGGAACCTTTTTGTGGCTATATTATGTGCATTATGCGAAACTCTTTGAAATTTCGCTAGCGTTATATTGATGTTCGCGATCATAATAGTTGAATCTGAAAGCAATGTGAAAATGTATAACCTACAAGATATTTATTGCAAACATACAGTTATTGCTAGTGAAAAATTAGTATACAACATGAATAATAATCTTAAACATATACAGTGACGAGCAAAAGTGTAAACACACTGCGCTGATTTTATGTAAAAGGCGATAATACGACTATCTTTTCCAGTGATCGGTAAAGATTAGGTAACAGTAACTACAAGCTGCATCTGATTAACGAAATGTAATAGTTCATTTTCATTAACATTCATAATGTACAGAACATTTTACAGAAATGAACATCTCAAACCATGTTTCCAGTTTTGCACTTTAATTATACTCGTCGAATTAAGGTTTCAACTTAGTATTTCGTCCACTTTCCTTTACTTTCTTTTAATGCTTTTAATCTACGAGGCATACTGTCAATTAAATTTTTAATTATTTGTGGTTCAATATTGTACCATTCCTGTTGTGCTCTTTCCCATAATTTATAAACACCTAAAGGTGGATTATTATATTTTGCCAGCTTTCTTTTCAAAATGGACCACAAATTTTCGATCGGACTCATATTCGGACTTTGTGCTGACCACTTCATCACAGAAAAATTTTGATTTTCTAGCCAGGTTTCAACTATTTTTGCAGTATGCTTGGGATCACCGTCTTGTTGAAATACTACTTCACGTTCATTATATCCAATAGAATTAACTACAGAACGTAAATTACTTTGTAGAATGGTCAAATAATGCTCTTTTCGCATTATACCTTCGATTCGAACTAAGGGACCAACACCTCTGTGAGTAAAGCAACCCCAACACATAATCGAGCCACCTCCAAACTTCATAGTTTGTTTTATACCACCTGGTTGATCATTATTCTCGGATGAAGTCCAATACCAGGACCTTTCGTCGGATTCGAATCTGTTAATTTTTGTTTCGTCACTCCATATAACTCTTTTCCAATCTTCGGTCGTCCATTCTTCGTAGGTGTCAACAAATTGTTTTCGTAATTTAATATTTTTGTTTGAAAGAGCTGGTTTACTTTCTTTTTCCTTCGCTCGTAAACCAATTCTCTTTAAAGAGCGACGAATAGTCCATTCGCTAGCACTTATTTCGATTTTCTGAGCAGCAATTTTTGGTGTTTTGTAACTATCCGACCGAATACAGTGTACAAATAAGTCGCGGTTTACCGTTTTGCGAAGAAATTGGTACACTAACATACTTTTTTCTTATTCTTGCAACTATCGTATGACTGACACCGCATTTCTCTGCAATTTGCCGCAACGACAAACCTTTATCACACAAACAAATAATACTGTTCTTTTTATCTTCGCTAAGTGGCTTCATCTTGGATTAAGCATATCAAACTGAAAAGTAATCTAACAATGGTGTGGAACGATTGACTGCGAAACAGTGGACAATCAGTGCTTATTGACAGTTTCGTTTCCCTAACATTTACATGCTATCATAAACGTTTCTCACGAAACGTGCAAAACTGTAAACATTGTTTCAAAACACAATTATTATAAAATATTCTGTACATTATTAATGTTAATGAAAATGAACTATTACATTTCGTTAATCAGACGTAGCTTGTAGTTACTGTTACCTAATCTTTACCGATCACTTGAAAAATTAGTCGTAGTATCGCCTTTTACATAAGATCAGCGGAGTGCGTTTACACTTTTGCTTTCACTGTATGTACAATTAGTGGTAAAGACTAATACTTGTACTAATAACTAAAAACTCACTACATATATATATATATTAATATAACGACTAATTGACTGTTCAAATGCTTTGGTTACCTTCATGAAGTGTATGCTTTTAATAGACTTTCCGTAATTTGTACGTATATTTTCAGATCTGTTTCAAATGTTATCAATATGATCGCGATTATTGTGTCTCCTTACATTGTTAATGAGACTTCAAAGTGTTTTGTATAATACAGAGTGGTAGGAAAAAGAGGTTCGTAATTTTTAAAGCAGATAGTACTCGCCAAACGATGAAAAAAGTTCTAATAAGCATGGGTCGAAAAATCAATGTTTTTAAAATTGTGAACAACTTTGTTTCGATTAAAGCGATTGACATTCTTTTTTTTCCTGGTTATAAAAGATTCTCTCCATGTCCTCCTTCCATTTCTAAACACGCTTGACACCTTCATATCAGAGAATTTCATATTCTTTCTAAAATTCCTAGATGTGGAATTCTAATTGTCTCACTGGCATTTTGTATTGACACATAGACTTTGAGACGCGCATATATACGTGTCGTTTTTCCCCTTCTATACGTATGTATGTATATGACGAGGCAGCATATTACATTTTGAATAACCTTTCAAAACCTAATCCTAAGAGTAACGAACCTCGCTTTTTTATCACCCTATATATGTATACGCATAAATAGTTCCGGTAATTATCGATATCTCGTCCACCTGATCGATTTTAATGACTTTCGAATGTATTATCGGGATATGATTCCGAACAACTTTTACTTATGTGTACATACAAACCGCCGCTCGGCCTTAGTTTTCGAGACATTGGCAAAAAATTATCGATACCACCACAGTGAATTCCTTCACAGCAATATGCAATTGCGCATGCGTGATAGCGTATACATATGTCTGCATTAACTAACCTTACGCCTCGCCACGATGCGGTGGTCGCATATATTGTAACGCCTAACCTAATTCATATCTTTTGTTTGTAATTTATACAAGTTTTGGTTAGGCGTGATTTTATTCCACCAATAATAACGCTGACACTGTAAGGGACGCGTAATTATAAGCAGAATTCACAGTAGTAGTATCGACAGTTTTTGTAAATATCTCGAATATTAAGATCGAACGGTGGTTACACGTATAGGAAAAAGTTGCTCAAAATATTGATTTCTATAACATATTGAAAAGTCATCGATATCGGTGAGGCGGATGATACCGCTAATTAACAATATTTTCGTGGACCGCTTTTTGCTCGGTTTGATGAGTACTACATTGCATGCATCTGAAGTTTGATAGCAATTTTCTGAAACACCCTGCATAAGGCATTGGGATACAAACAGTCTTTTTCTTGTAGCGTCGATAGTTTTTTCTATGGCGTTATATTCGAAAGTAAAATTGCTATTTTTCAAGCCCGATCTACGATATAGTTTCTACCTGTATGCTATAGTTACACAATTTTACAAATATTTCAATGCAATGCCGCAGAGCCAGCGGCGATTCCAGGCAATCGCAACGACAGTGTATCGATATCTGTAATTTCTGGAGGCAGTATCGCGGGTAATGTTACCATTGGGAATATCGAAACTAATGGAAACAATGGGAATAACGGGAACAATGGCAATAATGCAGTAAACACGCTCAACACGAGCAATACCGATGGTATGATCGTTACCGCTGCAACACCGATTATGGTGAACGTCTCTTACACTCTATGGGTTGGCAGCAACGTAAACGAGACGTACAGTTTGATAGTGACCGCATCTAAAAACGAAACATTTTACGAAGTGATGCTTCTAGCCGCAGAAATGTCACCGCATTTCCAATTTGTTGCATCCGAATGGCCGAATGGGCATTATGTTCACACGATAGCAGGTTACAAAGAGGAACCAATGTCCTATCATTATTGGTTGTTATATCGACTCACTTCTCCGCCAGATCCAGCCTCGCCACCGGGTAATCAACTGGTTGCACCTGGGGGTATGTAAAAGCGAAAAAATACACTGCTCAGTACAATCAAGGGATCACTATACTATCAATTTGTTATTTTTTATTTATTGTCATAGATAATCAAGATAAAAGTAAAATAATATTCATAATACTATTTCTAATGTTTGTATTGTATTATAATGTATATTTATATAGTTACTTATTAATTTTTCAATATTTCAATATGGCATTACATCTGTATGTTTTGGTTTGTACAAAAGGGGATGATTCAAATGTCGTGTTGGTTATTTCATTAACATACGAACTATTTATTATTTATTAGTAATTTGAAAATATGTAAACAATTTCTTCCTCTTGTTAATCACTGTACCAAAACTATAGAGAAAGTACATGATAAGTCACGTTTTCTATTTTTCACTGGAAAGCATTTATGATGGACGAGAAGATATCGTCAATCAAGCTCGTATTACGAAAATTGCTTTTGTATTTTATTTTGAGGTTAAACGTACTTTTCATCCTCTCAAAAATTTGAAAAATATTGCTCGTCATAATATTAACTTGAATAACATCAAATTCGACCATTTATACAATTCCCCTATCTTTAATAGAAATTTCCAAGATATCTTAAAAAAATATTCGACACCAATTACAATGGCTGTTGAGACTTTGTACAAAGTTTTGTCAAACTCGAAGTGTCAGACTTGGGCGATTGGCATTTCTTGTTAAAATTTCCTTAGACTCGTATATACAGGGTGCCACACGTAACTAGGACAAGTTATACATAGTTCTGAAATGATGAAAGATAGAAAAGAATTTCGTTAAATGAAATTAAATAGTTTCGAATAATACATGGTCCGGTGTGTATGTATATCCGTATCCATTGTGGAAGTGATAGGATTTTAAAGATTTTAAGATGATCTCTACTTTTTAAATAGATTTATAAATCTTTCTACGTATCAACTGCTGTGTCTTTTGATTCTCTAGACTCTATATAGAAGTATTAGAATTAAAGGATATTTCAATTTTATATAAAGTTCATTAAATCGAGTATATGGGAGATATGGAAAACATAAATATACAAGTGCTGCATCGTCTTCTTCGTCTTTTATACGATAACGATACGATTTTACGAAATTAATGTTAAAATCTCTTTTAAACTAAACAATTTTCCACCTATATATTTTATTGTATATGTATATATTTTTTTATAGAGAATACGACGATTCAACGATTGGTGTATAAACAAATGGATATATATTTCTATTCGAAAAAATGGAGGTGATCTTAAAATATTCGAAAGTATTCACTAACTTCGAAGTAGTCACCTACTCTAGAACATGTATCATTCAAAAGATTTTAATTTTGTCTAATGAATTTTTTTCTATCTTTTACCTTTTACTACAGCTATAGTTTGTCCCAGTTATGGGACACCCTATATACATATTACATATATCCTTAATACCAAGAGTACTTCATGCGTCACTTCCTCGTCCTAATATCGACATATTGACATATGTATGTACATGTATATCATCATCCCAACACCGTTACTATGCTCAAACTAGAACAATCTTTTAGGTGTGGATGACCTACAGATCAGCGAGGGAGATCATTATCTGTTCTGGTATAAAAAGCTATGAGAATCTGCAACATGTTGATTTTCGGTTGAACCAAACGAGAACCAGAAGGAGACAAAGAAACGGAACTACTGTGTGTGTGTGTGTGTGTGTGTGTGGAAAGAGAGAGAGAGAGAGAGAAATAGGGAAAGAGAGAAAGAGAGTATTGAGGAATAAGAAGAACGATGCAAGAGCAAAGAGTAAAAATTCTTATCGTTAGTCACGCGAAAAGGGCTCACTTTATTCACTGCCATCGCTAAAACTCACGTACAACACTGTACGCGACATTTTCCTGGAACATCCTCGCATCGTTCGTATGTCATGTTCTTAGGAGGGTGCCGAAGAAAATAGAGCTGGCAGTGACTGATTTTCTCAAACTCTGCTTTAAACCAGAGCCGGTTCAATGAATTGGTGAATTGGCGAATTGGCGACACACGACATCGCTACTTGGACTGACGTGGTATGGGGCAATAACGAAAATACCATGAGTATCGTAATTTAAGCTAACAGCATATTTTCTATGAAACTGCAAAGCACAACCACATTGTACCTAAGTACTTATACGATATGGCGATAACGTATGACGTATAGTATCAACAACGTATCGATTGATATTTCAATAAATCCCATATATATATTATATTAGTAACCTAACCTATTTCTTGGTATCTTGCTGCGCAATTGCTTTATAATCACCGAATTCCTGCGCTACAAGACGAAACGTCTGCTTGCCACGATAAGTAAAATACACGAAAAAGAAATTTCTCCTCCGGGGGAAGAATATATTTCGATCGACGGTTTTTGATAATTTGCCTAACGTTGTAATATGTATACAGTATGTTTTGTTTTTTGGAATGAATAAAATGTCAAATTACAAATTGTACATGGCGTTTTATCCCCTCGAAAAACTGTAACATACACATAGGATACCATTGTAAATGGAACTGCACACTTTATTTAAAAAATTATATTTAATTTATTTTTCACAGACTCGCTTGTATTATAGGTTATATTGTTACATTATTGTCGTTGTATTTATTATTGAAAGAAACTTTTTGTTTCAAAAGAGTTAAGAAGTTCATTATACATAGTTCTTGGAATAGAACTATAATAGAATATAAGGTACAGAAGGTCTTTTAAAAGTTGATAGAGAAACTATTGTGATTACTTCTATCAATGACATTTGAAATCGACTAACACTTGGACGAATCGTGTATTTAATTTCACATACCATTAACAAGATTTAAAATAAACGATTTATATTTCATGTTGTATATGTGTAGGTACTACAAAAGGTATTTGTACATCATTGTATTTCTTATTGCATCTAGATACTAATTAGTTTGATTCGACTACAATAAATTTCATATTATTTAATAGTATGTACTTTCATACAATCGCAAGAATTTGATACTTTGATGGAAATGGCATGCAGAACCTAATAAAAAAGCGCTTCATTGGAGAATAAGGGTACGTATAAATACATTTTGTAGCCACTTGCATATCTGTTGATTTCACAAAGAGATAAGAAATATTGTTTTTGATCATTAGTTGCCCATTAATTCATATAGTTTAGCAATATACATGTACCGTTAATATAAATTGATGAAAGTAATCACATAGCAGCGATGTAAATGATTACGTTGTTAAACGGCAGCAGAAGGTTAATTATTTTGCATTAATTACTTGCATAAAGGCAACTGCTTTAGATACTAGTGTTAGCCGCATATTCAGCAGTTTGAAATTGTACCGTAAGTACGTGATTGACTTAATGTTATCAGCATTGTAACTTCGATTTATCAGTAATTAGTTGCAATAACAAACGGAAGTATTGACACAGATCTGATTGTCATGTAAAATCCTAATAAATCTATACAATATAGATTATCTATCCAATCTCATAAATTATAAGATATAAATTTCGACTTTAAAGTTTAAATATGTTCAGTGAATTCCGGTTACTTGGAACACATCGGGACTAGCGTATCATATATATAAATACATACATATGTATATATATACGTGTATGTATGTAGGTGCATACGTAAAATGTTATAAAATAAACAAACTAGTTGAAGACAGTTTTGAAACAAGGACAAAGTTACAGCAAGCGGAAACAAACATGAAGTATAACACATAAATAACGCTCTATGTTGTGCCTACGAAAAAAGTGACAAGGCAAAGAAACGCGGGTCTGATTGGTTATTTCTAAAGGAGCGTTCAGACGATTAATGTTATTGTGAATGTTATCGTCAATACTCAGAGTCCTCAACATTATCACACGTAAGAGACCCTTTAGACCTACATATATAAATATATTGTTAATACAATGTTGAGAACCACTTTGGTCGCTTACGAAAACGCCATTCGTTTGTATTACTTTACATCTTTTTATATGGACCGCGTAGAGATGTGCACGTATTTGAGGACGCAACTGTATGACGACTATTTTATCTTCGAGACCCACCAACTGGACTGATCTGTTTTCCTGTTATCGTTGGTCTCATAAAATTGATCAAGTACGCGTACTAGCGATAGGACTGTCTCTCAAATAGCATTTATGCATGTTATGTATGACGCCGGAAGAAACGTTTTTTCCGGTGGTATAGCCAATCGAAACGTTGTATTTTTATACATACGTATGTGTGTAAGTAATGGCTTTGTTGATAATAACAGTTCATCAAAATTGTCTATGTTGATTCGAAAATAAGCGAAAAATTTGATAGGACAAGCTCTTAGATCATCGTATAGTATAGCGTGTAATACTTTCGTTTCAACAATCGTTCGCTGGAGAAAAGCACAAATTATTGCAGTTTTTTCAAAGTACATGACGAAGCTAATGGCGAAAACAGCAACAAAACTGTTTTGCTGCATTATGTGAGCGACAGCGACAAAATAGACTGACGTTAGTGCGCGGGGGCCCTAATAGACTCAATACGATCATGCAGATAAGCACTCGTTTTGTCCGAAAGCGTCACGTTACAAACAAGACCATATAGCAAAGCGTGATGGAGAGTGAATGAGAGGAGTAGTCCACTCTTGTCCTTGTGTTTTCCCGGTTGCTATCTTCTTGTTCTCGTATAGAGTACTGCAAACTGCAGTCATCTGTCTCAAATAAGCAGCACACTGTCCCAATTAAAGTGAAGAAAACTAGGACTATTTATTCAATTAGGACTTTTTACTTTTTAAATTGTGTTCCAAATAAACTGTTACCTCGATTAATTGATGTGGCTCAAATAAACAGAATCCACTATATATCATAATTTATTATTATTATCTTACAAATATGCAAAAGACGTTAACAATTCTTTGGCATTTTACCTTTTACTTAACCTCATGAATTGTATTATTTTCGTATAATTCCTTCCCACTGCTAATTAATTTTTTTTTATCATTCCTGCCGCGTCATGTATCCTTATAGTGCGTTCAGACTACACCAAACGTGTGAACGCACGTTTCTCCATTCTGACAAAATTTCGTAACTAAAAGGCATAAATGAGTATTCGTTCGCTGTTCAGCGATCGCTCGCCGAATCGAAGATCGAAAATTCGAATGCTCTAACGGTAAAAGTGCTCTACGCCTTCACGATGAACGCGAACGAATGGAATGTTCGTAGAAATTAAACCGAGCATCTGAAATGTTTAATAGTTATATTGGGACTTGTGACAGCGATATTTGACGAAGGAACTATAATTGACTTAACGAAAAAAAAGAGGAAAAGAAGAAACAGAAAAGAAATATTTTAAAATCGCGTTAGCACTGTGAAGAGGTACGACTGTCGCAATTATATTGGTAAACTTTGAAACTTTGAAGATTACACAACTATTTGAACAGTCAATTATTTATTATGTTAATAGGCTACTACATGCGACGAAACCATTTTTGGTATTAATCGTATGTTCAAGGTTGCCATTCATGCTGTGTATTAATTTTTCACTAATAGTAAGCGTATGTTTTCAATAAATGTCGCATAACCTCTATATACATTTTCTGTTGAAAATGACAACGTGATTTCGCGCTCGCCATCCATATGCAGATGTGCTAGTTACAATAAATAGTAACTAGAAGATAGTTCTAGATACAATCGATAGATTTAATCGATAGGTTTAAGATGTTCTTTTCTTTTTATCCCTAGTTCATATAAGAAAGTGCGATAAAGGTTTTTCGGCTCAGAACGGTGCGATAGATTTATCCAAAGAATAAAATAATAGCTATTGTGATCCTACCTCTGAATACAGAAATAACAACATTTTCAGACTGATTTTATATTTTATTGTTACAATCACGAGTATCGCTACAGCGTTAACGAAATGTCAAACAGTTTCGTATGATGCACATCTTATGCACGTATATTCATAAAAATGTTCTATTCTAAGTGATCGAATACTGAATTTCGTGAGCAACTGTATTTCATTGAAACTCGTCTCTTCATTTCTCTTTCTCCTCTCTTTTCTTCTTCTCATTTTTCTATTGTTTATAACCATCGATTACATCACGGCAATTATGCGGATATGGTGAACGAGGATCAGCAATAGTGTACAGGCGATCGATGCATACGTTCGAGGGAAAAACGAAAACTCAGACAGAGAGTAAAAACCGGCGTGAGGGGGAAAAACATGAAACAGATATCTACGCTGGCGAGATATTAGCCGGAAAATTGTTGACGAGACATTCGCCTGGAAAAATTTGTATGTAATCGGCTCGTGATAAGTCGATGTTTAAATTTCGACTTGCTACCGTATAGATAAAAATATAGATGAAAATGCCACGCACACAAGAACCTTTGCAGCCTATGGAATATACGAACGAAAAGTATTAATATAATAATATCTACTATTGGGTTGGCAACTAAGTGATTGCCAACCCAATAACATGTAGTGCGTTTAGACAAAAATGGGCATACGCTTGTCCTTTATCCGTTTTAAAAAACTTAGGAACAAGAGTGTAAACGAGCCAAGCATCACAAGTAACGAATGCCCGGTGAATTGGAAACCGAACATACAAATGCTTTGACGATGCTCTAAAAGTGTTCTAAAATGCTCTAAAACTGCCTGTTCCATTGTTTTCATTTTCATTGCGGCAAAAGTGAGCCAAGTATAGTACACGTAATTCGATTCTTTTCTAAATATGTATATGTAGATGCTAAAAAATGAGCGTGAATATTTTTGATCAGTTTAGAATATTTTTAAGAAGTGAAAAAGCATTTTTGTCCAATAATTTTGTAAATCGGATACGTTTATGAAAATTATATTTATAACAGCGCAACTGTCATCCTGGGCGCAAATGGTTCAATTTTAAAAAATAGAAATCTCATTTTTGAAGATTCTATTCTTGTATATACTATAAATACGTGGCGATTTATTTAACTATTGATGAGAAATTATTTTATCGTATATTATTAAAAAAAAATAACAAATAATTCATCGTATTAATTGCATATTCCTCTTGATCGTTTCTTTTATCTAAACGTGAAAAAAGATTGCGTTACATTCAAATTTCGCATTTGAGTTGCTTCGAACGAAACTCGTTCTATTTCAAAGGAGTCACCATCTTTAAGGTATTTTCTGCTTTAAATCGCACGCCGTAAAATGCGCACTGTACGACTTTTAACGGATGGTTACGAAAAAGAAACCACAAAATTATTAATCAGAAGAAAAAAGAATATTTTTCTGAAAGAATGATTTCCAAATAATTGAAATTTTAAAGATGTTCTACAAAACATTTGTCAAACTATTCTTACGTAGAAAACATTAATTTGATCGAAAATTAACTTAAAAAAAACTACAGTGAAATTAAATTGCAATGATTTGGTTTTTTATAATTTGCAATCACCATAGCTACCTGTGTATAATGGTACGTTATAACCTGATTAAATTAATTTTCAAAGGTCAATATATGTATATATGTACAATAATAAAACTGGCGTTTGTAATTGTCATACCTTAGAGAATCATTTTGTTGCTTTACAATTACATTCTCTTTACCTCCAGACACTTCAATTCTTCAATTGTAAGACAGATTAAGAAGGATATTTTACATTCTAAATTGGCAAAGAGGTTCCCAATGTGAATACAACCACATACTGCCATTTAAACAGCAAATGTATATTTGTATACATATTACTATATACAAGAAATGGTAAAAAAAAGTATTGCTATATTTTTTAACAAGTACTACACTATTCACATAACAATTACTACTTATATTCTAGTTTATATTCCATGAGAAGTGAATATTCTAAGAGAAACTGCAATGATTTGGTTTTTTATAATTTGCAATCACCATAGCTACCTGTGTATAATGGTACATTATAACCTGATTAAATTAATTTTCAAAGGTCAATATATGTATATATGTACAATAATAAAACTGGTGTTTGTAATTGTCATACCTTAGAGAATCATTTTGTTGCTTTACAATTACATTCTCTTTACCTCCAGACACTTCAATTCTTCAATTGTAAAACAGATTAAGAAGGATATTTTACATTCTAAATTGACAGAGAGGTTCCTAATGTGAATACAACCACATACTGCCATTTAAACAGCAAATGTATATTTGTATACATATTACTATATACAAGAAATGGTAAAAAAAAGTATTGCTATATTTTTTAACAAATACTACACTATTCACATAACAATTACTACTTATATTCTAGTTCATATTCCATGAGAAGGTAGCAAGCGACACTTCTGACTATTAATCTTAAATTAATTTATTTCTATTAAAAAGTAAATCATTAATTCCCCCAATTTGATCAAATTATTATAAATTGCATACTCTTATTGTAAATTATAAATCGACCAAAGTCTCCGGACACTTGTGAGCGGCAGTGCATGCATGTTAAGATTACGAAGACATCGGTGTTTGATAGTCTAATTGTTAGTAGAAAGGGAACATTAATCGTAAATGAAATTCGTCGCATCCAGCGAAACCAGGAAAAAGGAAAGAAACAAGGAATCACACAATACATAATTAATCATTCAATACGGTATTTCGAGGTTTGAATGCAAAATGGCTACGATCGATCCATCGCACTGCCGACGAAATGATTTTGTAACAAGGCTCTCCCGACAGTTTCGTTCCGTCCCGTTCTCTCGATCTCTGCTGTTCTCTCTTCCTCCCCCTCGCCATTTCTCTTTCCGTCTGACGTTTGTTCGTTGGACGTCTGGTTCACGACCTCGTTCTATTCTTACTGAAATTACGACGCTCTGTCGAGGCTTCTAAAGAGAAACTAGCCGCACTTATACTTGCGAGCGGAAACTGGTTGAACATCGTGCAACACCGAAAGAAATCGGTTAACTACTATAACGATGATCGAACTAACGAGTCACTTGCTTCTCTTTGTCATCTTTTCTTCTACCTAAACAAAATCAACTGAATAGATCAGAAAATTGCAATTTTTAATTTTGATTCATCTTTATTCATGAATTTCTTTCATTTAACGTCATAGTCTACGTTCGTACACTTTAATCAAATTTTACATATCGTTACTACGAATTGGCCAAACTGTCCACATATTTACGGCTAATGGTGTATTTGAACCAATCACTATTTTTAAGATTTTACCGCGGACATGGATCCATAGAATTAAAAAAGACAGAAGATGAGGAAAATTAAGGAAAAACTGAAAATAGTGAAAATAGGGATTAGAACAGAGGATCCAGGTGAATATCGTTGATAATTTCCTATTTTTTCAATTTTTGGTACAGACACGCCGCATATATTAATAAAATGAAACAAAATGAAAGGAAAGGTAGGATAAAAAGATTGAGCATAAGAAGAAGAAAGAGAAAAAATTGAAGGTGAAAGAAGAAAGTAAGAAAGTCGAAGTAGAGTGGGTAGACGGTTTCGAGGAGTAGGCTCTATATTTATCGCGGCAATAAGGCGGCTCGAGGCCGAGTGTCGTCGTCGTCGTCGTCGTCGTCGTCGTCGTCGTCGTCAAGCCAGAGGGCGAAGGGAAAACGGTAATAGTGTGGGAAACGTCAGAGTGTAGACCGGCGTCGTCGGGACAATCGGTGGCTGTCGTTATCGTTAACGACGCACCATCCAATACCGTCGTCACTCTCTCCTATTTCTTTTCTCTTTTCCATTTCCTTTTTCTTCCTGTTTCACCCTCTCTACCTTTTCCTCTCACTTTCCTAGCGCGGGCTTCTGTTTTACTCGAATCGCACGGCCATTCGGCTGCTTAACCACCGAACCATCCAGCCCTCGCAATCTTTCCGACCACCCAACTATCCAACCAGCTGACCGGCTACTAAACCGTTCGTCGGAAATTCGTATTAATCGAAATTCGTGCTTGAATTTTCGCTAGGATATGAAACAAAAGATTGAGGAATATCGAAATAAACCTTATTCGAACAGTTATCGAAACAAGTATGAGAAGAGCTTCGAAATGTTGAAGCTTAATTATCTGTAGAAAAAGAAATTTTATTAGGTTATCTGAAAAGTTTCTATCGTTTTATAAGGAAATAATAGACGAACAATGTTTTTTTGTTTCATATTAGTTTATTGAATTATGCACGAACACAATAATAGAAATAGATCATACCTAATTCAATAAAATAATATAAAACAGAAATTGTTGTTCATTATCACCTTACGAAACGAAAGAAACTTTTCGGATAACCTAAAAGTATACATTTGTGTACATTTTCGTATCGGTTCCAAATTACACAAACGCAATTATTATGATATCCACTTGAAAGTTTTCTATAGGTAAGCGAAATATTTTGAAATATTTTCGCGACTCGCGAGCGTGTAACAGTATACTTGTTAACGGAAACAAAGCGATCCGTAGTTTGAGTTGAAACCGTCAAGGCTGCCGATTTTGTCGTTCGTCTCGTTCTTTTCCAAGGGTTTATATCGTTCTGACACTATTACGGAGCTATCTCTGTTAAGTTAGCGCCGCGTCGCCGCGTCATCGTGCCGCCAACAGCACGTTGCTATACCACGCTACGATGGCTCTCTAGTTCTCTCTAGTTCCCTCTGTTCTGACCATTCCTTTGCCGATTCACGACACGAGGCCACGCCAGACCACATCTAGCGTGACCTAGGCTGGCGTGGCACGGTATCGTTTATCGCACAGAGCCAAACTCTTGGAAGGGATCTACGCGACGTCTCACGTATCTAGCATCGAATGCGGCAGGAACGAGGCTATTACGCGAGTGCGCATACATATCCACGCCAAACGATCGACGGTGTGCTTGCACGCGAGTCTCACTTACCGTGTATGAGTTTATGCTTGACTTCGTGAGAAGAATAGACAAAGGCCGAGCGAGAAGATTACGAACGAATAGAAATGCTAGAAGAAAACAATGTTCTCTTCATAATGTACATATATAAATTGCTTAAAATGTTCAACATCGAATTAATTTTTCAGTGTCGAAGTATCGTTTTCGTTGGTTAGCTGAAAACTAGTTTCGTCAGAAGTTGGATATATAAAAAGATATTGTCAAAGGCACTTTCGGATGTAAAGAAATGTGTTAAGGATCGTCGTTTTAGGGAAGTCACACGGTCGTCTTTTTATATGTAGCTCCCTTAATGTTAAAGATTAACGTTAAAGATTATATTAACGTTTCATTGTTGAATTATTCTTTCGAGAATTACACAAAAATTAGCTTCGTCAGAGATTGTGTAAAAATGTTTTTGTAGAAGGCATTTTCGAATATCGATAGGAATGAATGTCGGAAATAATGGTTTTGAAAAATTGTTTTAAATCCAGACTCCTGCTTTATCGTAAATTTACCTAAATTGTTTAATATCGAAAGAAACTAAGACAGGTTTTAACTATATGCGATAGAATGATTTATTTCAACTTTAAACACACGTATATTTTAGACATGGAAATATTTAACAAACATAATACGTAGGATAAATTTTAAACATTAACTTAACGATGTTCTTACGAAGGCCAAAATTGTAATAAGGAGAAGCAGTTTGTTATGTTCTTCCGATCATTTTTGAACCTATTTCTCCAACGTTAACAAATAATTTTAAATAATCAGTGGTAAATAGTAATAGTTAAGCAAATATTAGTTATTTAAAGACGATATTTATTATAATTTGTGTCGATAGATGAATGAAGCTAGGTGATAAACACATAAAAAATTCTACAAACAGATATTCCATCGTTTTATATGGCTTCTATTTCTATACGTAAACGGGCATGTTTTACTTTCTACAATAGACATTGTTACATGTCTAGCTATATCAAAGAGAAAAGACATTGAAATAGTTTCACATATCTGAAAGATAAAGATCAACTCGGCATTCATTATTGTATAATAACAATTAATATTAAAAGCGACTGTACTTCATTTTTTTATCGTATTTCGGAGTAGTTATGCCATTTATTATTATGAAATTTTCTCAATTCGATATAATCATTCATACTCGTTACAACTCAATATCAACAAGTTGGACGATAAAGGAATGAAATTTTAAAAGCAAATCTTGGAAATTATACACGGTATTTGTCGTAAAACTGTAAAAGAAGAAGTAAGTCAATAACCCATAACTTGCAACTTGTCAGTTTACTTGTATTATTAGTTGATAAATAATATTGTGTTGGTAAATTATTGGCAAATCATTAGCGATTTGAGATCAGTGACAAAATTAAAATAATGGAGAATGAGAGAAACTAGCAACACGTAGCTATGGCCTCTACTATGGCATGTCTCGTGATATTACGTATCGTAGGCACCTTCACTTTTATCTTTAGCGCGAAGCAATAAGCAATACTGGTATCAAGTACCGCAGAATGAGTACTGGAGTTTCAGAAACTCGTGCGGCGTGTTTACCAAAACGGTTTATTTTCATCTATCTTTCGTTATTTCATTCTGTTTCGCTTTTATTCTCACGATAGCTCCGCTGATTAATCAACCAATCGATTATATGTGAAGATCGGTGCAGGAGGAGAAACATGATACCTAACTTTTTGTAGATTTTCCGATTTTAATGTCACTTTGTGAATGAGCAGGAGAATTTTAACATAACATTACCGAAAGAGAATGTTGTCCTTTAAAAATGGCTGATAAGACTTTCGTGGATGCCCAGGGTACAATTATTAAGAGAAGAAATATTTTAATATCTTTGATATCTTAACATGCACTACGACGACCAATATTTTGAATATTCTGGGAAATTATTTTGAAGGAGTTGGAAAACAACACACGTTCAACTCTAAAATCAAACAAAAAGATAATTTCTTTTTTCCTCGTAAAGATGTAGAAAATGCGTAGAAGGAGAGACAAAATGTTTCAATCTGAACTTACATTTAATCCAAATTTCCACGCGTTTCACAAAAATGCCAAGAGAGTAAGAGAGAAAGCGAAATAAAGATAATCGAAGGCAAAACGAGGAAACAGACAGCAAGAGTGGAAGCAAAGTGTAAAAGAAGAAAAAGGTTTCTTCGCCTGCCAGGTCCATAGACATCGGTTTCAACGTTTCAAGTCGAGAGAATAGGGGCTACAGTTATTAATACTGCAGTAAACCTTTAACGGGGGTTAAACTCTGCGTGAACGTCAGTCTCTTCAAAAACCTTGAAAAATATTTTTTTTTTTTTTAATTATATATTTTCTTGAAAAAGGAAAAACCGAAGAAAATAAAAAGGTGATGAGAAATTATTAAAAACATTCTACGTATGCTAATAGCTTTCTTAATCATAACCCAATAAGAAGAAAAAAAAAGAACTCCTCTGATCGACAGGAACGAAAGAAGAATAGAAAAAATTAGCGTGGCAACGAGATAGTACACATTAGAAACGTCTAACGAGAATCGAGCGATTCGCGTTACTACAGTCGGCGAACCAGAGAGCTGACCAACTAGATAGGCTTCTACCACATCTAAACGAAGCCGCACATGCACGTTCCGGGTACGCCGGAGCTGGGCGAGAGGCAAGGTATGCGAGAGATACGGACGTGCCTAGAGGCCACTCCGCTGTGAAACTCGCCTCCTCTTACCTCTCCGGTGGCATCGTTACGAGGGCGTCGCGTTTACGGCGTCGACGTTCCTCTCTAGTCGAGCTTACCACGACACGGGAACGCGGCTGTCGCGATCAACACATATGACAGTGGCGCACGAGGCCGCGATCGGTGTACCACGGACTAGGCTGAGAAGAACAGGATGCGAAAGAGGCGAAGAGAGACGGAGGAAGAGGGAGAGGAATTCGTAGGGCGTAATGTCGGGTCGATGGCGTAGCATCCGAGAGCTACCGACGCGCGGTGGTAGTGGCACTGTACGGTCAACGCGATAGCATGGCGTGGTAGGATGCGGAGGATAGGGTGGCAGCGGCGTGGTCTGCTGTCGTGGCTCGCGGCGAGGCGGCGCGGCGTGTGGCGTGATACGACGCAGCGCGGCGTGGCGCGGCGGGGCTCGGTTCGGCTCGACTCGGCACGACCTGGCATGGCGTGCCGTGCCGTGCCGTGGCGTGGCGTGGTGCGACAAGCGCACCGCTCGACGCACGAGGGTAAACGGGGTACGGAGGTGGTAGGTAATCACCCGGCGGCTCGCGTTATAGCGTCGTTACGCCGCAGCGCCGCTATCGTACTCGTCTCCTTCCCCAACCCCTCCCACCCTTTCTCCATCCCTCCTTCCCGCCTCGCTGCCAACACCCGCTGCGTTCTCTCCCGATCCCTCGTAACGTTTTCCACCCGTCTATCCCTGCCCCCACCTCGACCGTCCTTTGCCGTTCTGCGATCTTCGCTCTATCTTTCTCCGATTTAATGCTCGCCTAGCTAACGCTCCCTCTAGTTTCTCTTTCTTTCGCGCACTACCTCTTTCTCCGTCTTCCGATCGTTTCGGATTCTTCTCATCTACCAAGCTACCACCATCTAAGCAGACGAGGTGGCTGTTTCCTTTCACACTACCATTTCCAAGAGGAATATGGTTATGTCTCCGCGCGCAGTCCTCGCTTTTTTAAGAAGTCTCGATTTTGGTGTTGTTAATTTATAGTTTAATTAAATGGTAATACATTGTGTGCAACGATATGAGTTTGATTCAGTTTAATCTATCGGCGACGTACTTATTCTTTCACACTGGATGTTTCTTTGTTAGATGTATGTTGCTTTTTCTCAAGCAAAAATTATTATTCTATAACGTATTCTTCTAATGCAATTCTCTTCTGGTGTTGCATTGTATATATTACAAATATTTGAAAAGAATGACAATTAAAAAGATTAAATTCATAATTATATTTTATAAGAAATGACCACAATGTCTCAAAAACAGACTACGTAATATGCACGCCAATAGGCTTTACATTGCTTAGGTTTGCGTTGACTGATCTGTTATTAATCTACGAATGTATTCCTTATGATGAGTTGATTTTTTTAAAACATATACTGACCATTGTTTCAAATAGGTATACAATGAATTTTATACGTCTATACAAACATTTGGACGATTAGTATTTAAACTTCGTATATGTATAGTTCAAAGAAACAAATAGTAAGTCTTTTTCCAAAAATTTAATGAATTTTGTAAGTCTTACGTATATTAGAAATGTTTGATCTGTACAAATGTTCGTATGACTACGAGACTTTTAGAAATTATTTTTACAAGAAGTAGTAGAAATACAGTAAATTTGATGTTTATTGTAATACATATACAGACTTATAACTATTATGTAATATCTTTAGTCTATGAAGTTTTGTATGATCAGTAGATACTTGAAATTTATTATTACATTTGAAGAAGAAGAGGAAATGAATATTTTTCCAGAGATACAATGAATTTAACGAGCCTATCTACATATTTGAAATCTTCAATATTTAAATTATTTTTTTTTAAAACAGAATCGAACGTTTTTCTAGAGATAGAACGTATTTATGTAAGAAATGTATGAAATTTCTCTGAATATTACAAAGAAAATTATAAATAAAAAATCTTCTCCTTATATAAATAATAATCTCGATTGCCAATAATTTAGTTATTTTTCGATTCTACATTTAACGTCAGAAACTCATGAGTTGGTGAACGTGTCGCAACTGACAATGATATATAGTACGATAATATAGAATCAATAAAGAGAAAAAGAACAAAATCAACAACAAAACCATCAATGACGATGGTATGTCCAAGGAAACTTGACGTATCTCTCGCGAGAGATCGAGATGGAAGTAGTTAAATCTTGGAAGAGAAGGACGCGCGCGGACCTGAACAAGGCTGTTGATCCGAGTAGGAAAAATGCAGACTAGACGTGAGAAATGAGAAGTGAGAAGAACGTCGGAAGCGAGAGACGAAGATAGAGAGATTTTACACGTCGCGGTGAAGCGACGGGATACTCTCTTCCAGGTGTTCGTCTATAGATGATACCCTTCGACTCTACGTGCCCTCGTAGATAGTACCACTGGCGGTTTCAGTCACGCGCGCTCGCGAGTGCGCTCACAGTTATAAAAGTCTGTTCGTAGAGAGGCATACATACGAAGCCATAGTCACCCTCCTACATCCCCGTTCTCCGGCTCACAGCGCGGCAACCCTCGCTCGACCGACGTGTTCCCGCCCTCTCCGTGTTTCCGCGGCCCGTTCCAACCACCCCGTTCCGTGTCCCGCAGGGCATGTCCCTATACACCACCGACTTCCTATTGTCCAGACCGCTATTTATGCATGCGATCCCTTCACTCGCTCTTACATGTAAAAAAAAAATTTTCTCTCTGATTTATCATCGATCATAGAAAACAATTCTTACGTAACAAATATTGTTTGTTTGGTATAATGGTTGATTTTTTCAAGATATTTTAAGTTAGATCAATGGGGACAATAATTCTGCAACTTGTGGAAAATTCTCATCCCCTTTGGTGGCACGCTCCGCGGCACGCCCGACCGTCTCTGTTATACTGCCGGCAGCGACCCAACTCCCCTGCCCCTCGACTCTTCGCTCGCCCATCCCGATGCTGCCTCATCCTACTTTGGTCTCCTGCTACCGCTTCTACCCCTGCCACTGTTCTCGTCCGTGCTCTTCTTCCTCTTTTTCTCTTTTGTCTGTCGTTTTCTCGTTCTTTTCTTTTCCCTCGCTCTCACCACCTATCTATCCAACCATCCATCCATCCATCCATCCATCCATCCATCCATCTATCTGTCTCACCCTCGACCTCCATCAACCTACCTACAGACTTTGGGAGACCTAGCTACTTCTCTCTTCCCCTTGCTTTCTCTTTCTCGCTCTTAACTTTCCTATCTATCTCTTTACCCCGCCACGCCGTCGCGCACTCTACGAGTCGCTCGTTAACCTGCTAGCGCCCCTATAACCATCGTTGCACTGCCGCTACCGGAGCCGCTATATTTACATATCAATATTCCATGACCATATATGTATATGTGTGTATCAGCGAGGCATGTCGCTAAGCAGGATGCACGCTTTTCTGCGTCGCGTCGATGCACCGTACGTGTTTCTCTTTCTCTCTCTCTTTCTCTTTGTTTTGCGTATATTCTTATTTCCTTTTTTTCACGATCGGTTTTGACCTAAGTACATATGTACTTGGTATACTTCTTTCCAGTTTTCGTGTGAGTTTTATATGTGTTTGAGAATTAATAGATGAATAATGAAGCAATCGAAGGAGAGAAGGAGAGAGAGAAAGAGAGAGAAGTGAAAATGAGCAACTTGATTTTTAAAGAAGTCGTGAGCTGGTATCTCGTATTTTAAAATACGTGATTTATTTTTATACGTTTGTTTCTTATAATTTAAGCATTGTTGATAGCATAATTTAATTATTCTAGATTTTCATTAGATGCCATTATTTTGATAAACAATTAGTATTCAAGATTCCAAAAAATAAATAATTTATTTCTACGAATGTACCTATTTGTTACAAAATGACGATATAAATAATCGTATGTTGCAAGATAATTTAAATACTCTAGATTTTTCTTTAATTTCATTGTTCTGGTGAATTATTAGTATTCATAGTTTCAAAAAATAGATGGTTTATTATTTATAAATTTATATTTCATCCGATGATAATGTAGATAATTGTGAATAGTGGGGTAAATTTTATAAAATAATGTTGTAATTGTCATTTTTCTGTCTAAGATAGATAGAAATATATATTTCTATAATAATTCCTACAGATAGCTTAAAGGTATCTATTTTTGTATCTAACTAATACCAGAAATACAAGAAATCTTTTAAATTATACATTAGCACAGAGAAACGATGATAAGTTTTTTTATAGTACATCTAATTGCACTTATCTATAAAATATTTGAGTTATTATATTAATCTATATATCTATTTAATTATCTATTATTTATTAATTGTTTATTCTGCATTTGTTTAATAATTATTTGTTCAAGACGTTAAATGTTAATACTTTCTTAACTACTTGTATCGAATTAGCGAATTGTGCATCTATTTAAATTTCGAAGAATACGATGTAAACGAAAATTTCAAAACCTTCAGCTGCTTTTCTTCTTTTTTTTTCTGCTGCGAAACTTCTCCACGCGAAACGCGTAATTTTTTCATCAATCAAAAAATTAGATTTGGTAAATTTAATCAGTTTGACATCTTCGAATGCGCGTGCGCGTTTACAATATACCTGTATATGCTAATTTTAAACGTTTCCTTAATCTGCCTATTTATAGACGTCCGACTCTCGAGACCCTTTAAAACGTCTCACTGGTCCATTTGTCGCTCGAAAGCGCCACGAATAATTTAACGGTTCACTTTGAAATCGGGCCGCGCGCGCTGCACGCTCGCACGACCGCACGCTTGCACGTCCGACTTACACACCGGACTGCGCTGAGAGATCCACGTTGACGGGGATGCCGCTGCAAATTCGTACAAATGTACAAAACCTACAGATTTTTTTCTTCGAAAATAGGCGATTTTACCAATAGGCGATAAACCACTACAGACCATAATATATGCAGCGAGGACATCTGTAACCTGTATGTAACCTGATTTCCTGTATGTTTAAGATTACTATTAATGCTATATGTTAATTTTTCGCTAAACATATATTTGTAATACACGTTTTTCTAAATTTTTACATACATTTTCCAATCGGTTTCAAATTGTACTGTCGTATTATAACAAAATTTTGAAAGATTTTATATAATGCGTATAATATGTACATGTACCTATAAAAAAATTCTCCGGTAAATGTTTAAATAATTTCGCGAGCCACTATATACAGTATCCAATAACTGGCTATCGTTTCTATACCATTGACACAAACGTCGAAATTGAATGTCTTTTTTTTTTCAAGCGAAAAAATCTTAAAGAATGGATAAGGCAAATGTCTATAAGTAGGATTGTACCATACTACGAGAACAGAAAATATAGTTTGAGTTAAACGAGAAAAGTAGCTAGCGTATGTTGCGTATTCGTGTATCTGGAGCCACCACGATACCAGTGGGAAGCCATTAGCTAAATTGCGAGGTGTCTGCTCGTTGCACCGCTCTATTACCTTCGAGCCGCTTTTCACCGCACTTCCTAACCCAGACCTACCCATAGTCTTCCTATCATACCAACCTCTTTATTTCGCGTATCTCTCTTGCTCATTCTTCGATCGTGTTTCGAGAAATTTTGTCTTTACTGATTCACACCGTTGGATTTTATAATAGTCACAGCTGGTATGCTCATAAGTAGACTACGATTATTTGAACAAATTCATTATTTTATCGATATAAATTAAAAAAATGGAACCTGCATGGAGAATCGTTTTATCCATTCAAACTTGTAACGAGTATTATTATATTTTCGACGTTTCACATATTTTTCTAGGTTATGTGTATCCTATGTACTTTTGCACGATCAAATTTCACATAAATGCATAAAATTCCACAGTCTATTCAGAAGTATATATTTATGAAGAAAAGTGATTTTTTATAACTCTTGGGTCGGAATTTAAAAAACTTCAAGGTAAAGAGCTTCTTAACCACATCACAATCCACAGTCAATTTGTTATGTGCGTATACAGCTGTCATGGTAAGTCGCGAGAACGTATCCGCAACTTTTGCTTAGATTAAGCCATTGCTATCAGATAGCACAAAAATGTTTTACGTGTATGTACATTAAATAAGAATATCAGGCCGTATATCCATTGAAATTGAAGATATAACAATCTCTATATTGGACGTATGTGAAATCGATTTCTAGTTGTTAAATATTAAAATTCATTTTTCTCCTTTTGACCACTTTTTGGCCAAATATGGTAATTTGAATTAACACGATAGTATGATTTATTACATCATTTATTACGTTATCTCAGCGATGAACATCTTTGAACAATATTGTATATTTTTCAATATTTTTCATAGAAAGAAAACAGATTTCTTCCATTTTCTCTGTAATATGTATTTCAAATAAGTTGAAAATATTTATATGAAATAATTTGGAAAAATTTTAAGAAAATCTCAATTTTTCTGAGTACTCTATACATCCTAAACTTTCAACGTTTCGATTTTACTTTCATTTCAACAAACAACGAGGTTTCTAATACAAAGAAAAATCTGTGTATTCTTTCGTATTTTAATCTTAAAATGAGACATAAAAATCTCTAAACCAAAAGAAACATCTCTTATGGAAGAATATAACTGTGTCAAAAATGATTCGGTGAACGTGACAGAATTAAACCGCCAGTATTCGTTTATAACATCAAATTGGATTACCTTATTTCAAAAATCATGAAAAAGAAACCAACGAGTACAAAACGACAGAATGTGCAAAGTAAAAAGCTATTTGAAAAATCTGACCTAAATACGGGAAGAAAAACTTGCTTTTAGTTAGAGAGCCGCGAATCAAGCAACGAGAATATCGTCCACGTTTGATTCTCTGGAGAATTCTTTCGCTAGTGGTTCGTGCAAGGGACCAAGTTAAAATCCGAAGGATCTCTAGAAGCAAGGGTCGATGTGGCTTGAGAGAAGAACCGGAGGGTGAAGCAAGGGGGTGGATGACGAGATCGCGGACGCCGGATTGCGGATTCCCGAGGGGACTCGACGGAAGAGAAGAACGGTTACTCGTTCGTTCATCTGTGTCCCCTTTCTTACTTGCTTTGTGTCTTTGTCTACGCATACATGCTTACTGTCGCGAACAACGTAAAGAGCGAGTGATAAAGAAACTGAAACGAAAAGGAGGGAAGAGAGAAAGAGAGAGAAAGAAAGAGAGAGGAGTAAGTGGCTAAGGAGGAGAAGAGAAGGCAGTCAGTTGGGGGATGTGGCGAATGGCGATTACGACTTGCGACTAGCCTAGGCTAGCTATAGCTTTCTTCTACCTTGAGTCTACTCTCTAGAGCGTGGACCTGGCACGTAGCAGCGTTCAAACCCTTATAGGCTTCCAGGACAATCGTATCCAACGTTAAGTACATATCGTATGTTTCAAAGACGCAACGACCAAGGATTCTGTGAAAAATTCAAAATTTCAGAAGAAAGAAATATTGTTGTTTGCTTTGAGTATTCATCCGATTTATTATCGAAAAAGCTAATTTTTGGAAAGTACTGGACTTTAATATAATATACACTCGCGGCTAAGTGTTATTTGTCGGTACGTATTTGGTATAAACTGAACGTTTTTCACAGCTTTTATTTTCTAGTTATTTTAAATCTGTTATTTCACGCGCAACATTTGTGCTCTATAGTGTAGGATACTAAAGAATGTAAATTCTGTTAGAGTTTTCTATTAAATGTAACGAGTAGTTGTTCTTGTAATTCACATTCACGCAGATACATATACAGCACATATACATCATATACCGGATGTCTTGCTTATATTCTTATTTTTATTTTTATTAATATTTTAATTACTTTTGCTGATAAAAGAAAGCGTGTTTGAAAAAAATTAATTAGTTCAGAATAATAAATACCGTAATTCAACATATCTTTGCCTTAAAGCCATGTTTCTTCAATTTTCAAACTCATCGTCAGTCTTTAAAAGGGGACCGCATATTATTTCGTATTTTGTTAATAGACACGTTTCTTTATTCTTTATAAAAGAACTTACGTACAGGTTTAAATTAAGCTTTGGATGATCAAGGTTACAGAAGAAGTGTACTTAGAACGTTGACTAGTCACGTTAAAAAGTATTTCAACACTTATACAAACCTCCTATAAATATCTCATGTACAGTCTGTCACACAAGAGCGTGTCTGCGATATTTCTGTAAATATTTATATATTTGTAAAAAAATTTATATGAATTGAATCTACATCTAAAACACTAATACGCTATTACAGTAGGGTGTCCAATCTCCTCCATTAGCGATTATAGCTTGACATCGTTTCGGCATACTCTCGACTAATTTTTGAGCGTAGGATTCTGGTAACGACCTCCATATCTTTCGAATGTGATGTACAAGTGTTCTTATTTTTGTGATACGTCTTCCTCTCAGCTTGCCTAATAGGACACCATGCCCAAAACGAAGATTCATCAGTGAATATTATATTACTCCAATCACGATCTCTGTTTTCATTCGCCCATGCCAGACAATTTTCGACGTTTCGCGTACGCGGCACTCATATTAAAAAGCTCTGTTCCTTTCACTGTTTCAAATGAAACTGAAAGGTATTCAGCAACGCGTATTAGAGAAGTTTTCGTTTGTTTACATTCTTTTTATCTCATTCTGATTAGGTGTCAGGTTTCGCAGATATCGCAGACACGCTCTTGTGTGACAGACTGTATATTGTACGAAGCATTTTGGAAACCTACTTTCATTATGATTACATTCGTGAACTTAGAAACCTATCTGAAAATGCACATAAGAGCTACATATACTTAATACAAGTATAATTACTTAAGAAAGATCACAAAATTCTTTAGACAGAGATTTATCTTCATCGTTATATTAACACTGACTGCCACGCCGAAATAACATGTTTCGCTCAGGACACCACGAGAGTATTTTTATTATTCAAAACATATAATGGCAAAATAATAATAAATTGATGATGCAAGACAACATTTTTCCCCAATGGACCGTTTATTTTATTGGTGATCACGGGTGACCACCGTGGCGCCTTAGTAACAGTTGATAGCGACATATTATAACAAGGCTTTGTTTATTTCAGCAAACCATTCGCATTCGTTGTTTCGTCGTAATCAAAACGTGCAGAATATATTGTTGAAACGTGTAGAAGATATTAGTAAACAGTATTTGCTCATTCTATATATAATAGTAAGGTATGTTCATATTTCTAACTTCAATTATATGATTATAAAGTAGCATTTACAATTATTTTCTAAGGTGTGTTTATAATAATATTGGTAGATTACCCCTCAAAGATGTGGATGCAAACACAGTGCACCGTTAGATGCAAGATTTGTTCTCATTTTTTTTTTATTGATGTTCTAACAAAAATATTTAATTATTCAATGGGAAATTTTTGTTTCAAAGTATCTTCTATTTATCGGTTATATTCAAAATGCCCTAACTGTCAATTTTCATTCAATTTTTAGAAGTTGAAGCACTACGGTCACCAATGACCATCGTGGCAGTCAAAGTGTTAATAAGCCTCGATATTCAATGTGATCATTTTTAACACTTATTATACGTTTAAGATAGTTACTCATGCTGTATACTAATTTTTAACTAATTGTAAATATACATTTGTAATAAATGTCTCGTAATTTGTATATACATTTTCCGACTAGTTTCAAATTTTACTATTAATATATAGTCACGATAGTCGTGTCTTATCGGACACTTCATAGTTAACAGTTTACAGCACTACACGTTTTTCGACTTGAGATACAGCGTCTGCTGCAACTTCATTCTCATTGCAGGTACAGTGACTACCAAAAGTATTGGCATACAAAAAGCACATACTCTTATTTTCCAATAAAGCATTTCTTTATCAGGTTCTATATATTTTATTTTCACGTCACATAAAAGTACAATACCATTAAATCATACGAAATTTAACATACTTGCACTTAATTAAGTAGTAATTAATTAGCTATGCAAATATAATAATTTATACAATGGTGAGACCAATATTTTTATAGCTACTGTATTTATGTGTGCTTCTGAATATTTTCGTAATCGTTCAGCCATGTACGTCCTACTGGAACGTCTCCTGACGGAAGGCTGATCCCTCGAGCTGCGATGCCCAACTACTAAACTGCGACCTCCGTTCGAGTTCGCCGTTAATCTGTTTATCGCGTTACCGCCACTACCAGTCTAGAAACCCCCGACCGATTCACCCATCACCCTCCACTCCACCGTGCAACGCACACGATATCAACCGATGTCGGAGACGCATATCGACTTTAGATGTTAAAGTAACATCACAAAACTCGACATCATGTGCAGTTACTTAGAACATATCGATAATTATCCTTAGAAACCATGTTTCCGTTTTATTAACATCCTTGGAAACAACTACAGCTGCAAAATAAATTTATTTTCTATAATTAACGTCGAAAGAAATTAACAGGAATATTTTTATACGAATATTTTATAGGTACACCTTTAGGATATCGACATGTTACGAAAAGGAAGGAAAGAATACCAGTTTTGATAAAAGGCAATTAGTAACTTATTATAGGCAAAAAGGGCAAAGGTTACCGTAAAATTGCACAATTATTAGTTCTTAATTGTAGCAGATATCACTAGAAGATACATATATAAGAAAAAACACTGCATCGAATTTAAAAAATAAAGAGGACGATCTCTTTTCTCCTACGGTTAAACGTTATTGTTAGAAATTTACATATTTTCAAGTTACAATAAATGATTGATATATAGTAAAATCATGAGCTCCTATGCAAACCAATAAATAAAAAGACAACGCTGTGTCCGAATGTGGACGCGAGTAATTGTATTGTACATCGATGAAATATCGAATATTGCATTTCTTGATTCGCAGCGTTTCCTCATATTTCGGACATATCATCGAAGATGAGGAGAGTAGCCGGTAAATACGAGGCGGGGGATAGCTACGCTGAGAGCGGAACCAAGACGGGTTGACGCGGTATCACGTCGAGCCACGCCACGATCGCTCCTGTTGAGCTGAAACGACGTCGGGTCCCGCTAATGAGGACGTCCTTTCTTGCATACCGGATAACGTTTCGCCGCCGGGCGACGCCGGGCGTCTCGAATTTCTCGTGTACGCCTCTTCTTCGTTTCGCTCGGCTCCTTCTCTTCTTCTGGGAACGATCAATGCTGAAGCCACCGGGCAAACTCGCTCTTTCCCTCTCCTATCTTTGCCTCTCCCTTCTCTTCTCTACCCTGCGACCACCTTATCGCGAAAAGTACGTGGCACGTTGAGTTTGCTGTCGATCGATCGAGTTGTACTCGATGGAGACGACAGTTCCAAAGAGTGATGACGGAATCTTTCAGAAAACTATCGCGCCTCCATGCGACTCTAGCTTCTGATTAGAAGGTTATATGGTAGATTATTTGATATCGTTACATACTTATACGTAGAACCATATATAGAGGCGAAGATATAAATAGGAATAGTAATTTATAGCAAGTTTAATCTAATTCAGTTTGTAATTGTTACTCTAAATAAACATTTCGAAACTATCTCTGTTCTATACTTATAGTAATGTCAATGTATTTTTAAATTCTATATTATAAGTATACAAAAAAAGGGGGAAGAAGTAAAATGCTTATAATAAAATTTCTCAATTTATGTGTTCGTGCGCGAGGAATCAAAAATTCAAAATAATAATTTTTGTTTAGAAGCATTAGATTACATTTTCATGCAAAACATAATTAATAGACTAAATTATTAAGAAAGCAGTCAAATAACATTAAAATCAAAATGTTATACTGATACAAAGTTGCAATCTAATCCTACAAATATTCAAATTCGATTCCTTTATATTAATTTTCTAAACCTTCCCTTTTTTGATAAATATTTTTACCTCGCCTTATGCAGAATATTTTATATATTACCTTAAAAATAAGAATTTTCTGGCTTACATACAGTTTTAATTTCTTCATTTTTAAGCACACCTCCGTTTATAAGCACACATATCACATGATTATTAGCTCAAATTCAAAGAAATGATTAATCATTCAAAATCTTTTTATTCGTATCAGATAACGACCCAAGAATTTTCAACAAATTTAGCAAGCATTAGCACTAGGGATAGTAAAGGTAAAAACTAGTAATAAGAGAAAAAGTAAATCGATATTTAGCGAGATTTTTAGTTGATAATCCTTCATTGCGATCGTTATAGTTTCACGATTATTCGTTGGCTAGGCGCTCTCTTTTTTCCTTACCTACCCTTTCTCTAGCCATTACATCCCTCCTTGTAAAACAAGAATACGAGGTAAAACACGTTGACGAGGTGCGTATAAAACGCGTCTTTGTAAGTTTCACCTCGCCTCACCTGGTCGCATTTAAGAACTAAAACGAAAGCAAGCGCTTCAACGGAGAGAAAAAGAAAAGGAGAGCCCTCGATGTAAAGTGTACTGCAACGTTGGCGAGGTATGCCACGATGCATCGCGTTATGTGTGGCTTGAAGTGGTAAAGAGTAAAGAACGATGGGATAACGGCGTGGTAACGGCTTGGCAATGGCGTGGTCATGGTATGGCCGCATTGCAATGCCTCACGCTGCGAAAAAGTTTCGTAAATTTTTTTCCTTATTCGTATGCGCTTCTAGGTTTCGCAACTGCTTTCTCACCACTTCCCTTCACTTCCCTCTTCCACTTCAAACTACATCCACAACGGGATTCTCTCGTGTGTGTCTGTCGCAACAGAAAAAACCTAGGTAATCTGTCATTTCTCTCACTTTCTCTCGCTCCAATCTTTACTTTACGTTCCTTTCCTTCCCTTTCTTCTCCAGGGTTTTTTTTTTGCCCTTTACTCGTTTCAATTTCTATAATCTAATATATATTATTTTTATTCTTTAGCCCAGTTTGTAGTTTCTAGCCCAGCTGTAGTTTTTTCATTTCTTGTCTATTTACTTTACGTTCTTAACCTAACAAGTATTTAAGATATCCATTGGGTTTACAACAAACGTAAGAATTGAGCTTCCTAGAAGCTAAACTGATCATCTCCATCCTTTTTCTTTATTTATTTACATTTTCAGGAATAACTATGTATTCATATAACGTTAGCCGTAATCTTCGATTTGCGATCGTTGATCAACGTGCCTTCCAATCGTTTCGATTATCCACAGCCAAAATGTGTCTTATCCAGCCAAAAATTGTGCAAAAAAACTGAGCATAGGCTACATCGCCCGTCCGGTATAATTGTTTCGATCACGGAGATTAATTTTAAAACACGAAATAGTAGAACCATTTAATTAGCTCTGTCACTGGACGAGCGCGTGCAATCCAACATCAGTTTGTTGCATTCGCTCCAACAGAGAGAGGAAGCATGTATGTACTATACGTAGGCAGAGGAAACGGTACGCTGACACGGCTCGGCGTAGTGGTCGAGCGACGCGACAGGGCGGCACGCTGGCACGCAGGCAGCTTGACACGCACGCTCTCACGTACGAGCTCGTTCGCACGTACGTTGCTACGTTTGCGTGGGTAGAGAGAGGTTTACGCCGCGCGTGCCGACGACTATCTCCTCCAACCCCACTGTGCCGACGCCTTACCACGGCGCGGCGTGTGCACACTTCCTCGCTCTCCACACCCACCGCCGTATCTCTCTTCTTCGCCACTGCTGCTTGCTAGTTCACTCGTTTCTCCCCTCAAGCGCCACCGCTTCATCGCGCTCGCCAACACACTCGAAATGCTTGTGTGTGTGTATATATGTGTTGGCTGGCTGTGCAGAGCACGCTTCACGGTCTCCACGGTCCATCCGTTCGACCAGTCGCTCGTCGGGATCGTTCTTTCTCCCTCCCTATAATCCATGAAGCGGCCGCCGCCCGTCTCTACAGCACGCTAGTTGCCGCACGCCGCACACGGCTCACGCTTCACCCCGCATACCGCACACCACGCCACCATGCCGCACGCCACACGCCGCCAGCATACACCTCTCGCCGCATGCCGTCCATCGTCCGCCGCGCGCCGCCTGCCGCTCGTCACCCTTTGCCCACCACCCGCCTCGAGGGCTCATCACCTCGACGAGCCGAACAGCACGGATCGAGCTTGTCCTGTGACGGCACTTGCTCCACTCCCTCGACCATTGCCGCGCGCTACTGCTGCTGCACGCCTCGATTCGGGCCACGCCGCGCGCCTTGTATCGCGCCACGCCGTACTGTGCCGCGCCACGCCACTGCTTCCGAAGACCACGCCGCGTACCGTGCTGGCTCGTGCCATGCCAGCACCGACAACGAGCCATCACCCACCCTCATCCCACTCCACTACCACCACCTTTCTTCGGCAACTCGTCGTAATTTCCTACGCCACGGCGTTATCCTCGTCTATATCCAGTCACACGCACACGACCTGCTGCCGCTGCCATTACCATTGCCGCCTTTTCGTTCGCAGCGTGCGACAGCGAGTTACCAAGCATGAGCGAAACGGACGAACGAAATATAAAAAAAGGGAAAGTGAAGGGAAACCAAGTAGACGGACGGATAGACGGATAGCAGCAGATTAAAGGTCACAGTGGACAGTAACGATGCTCGCTCGTTGCGTTTAATACCAAGTCTTCTTTCATTTCGTACGACGTATATAGGAACGACGATATATACGTAGCTTCCAAAATTATATGCTTTTTAAAAAATTCGGAGTTTTCTTGCCACTGTAAGATATATTTTTAGAAATTTCCATAAAATCATTGCAAAAATCGTAATTTGCAATTTTGTAAATCGATATACCAAGAAGTTGTCCATTTCCTAATATATTATACATATCGCGGTAAATAGAGTACTCTACACTATTGTGTGTTAATGTTTTGAAACGTACATGGTTTTAAAGAAAAAAAAATATCATGACAATCAAAATTGGTTGCTGTTTTAACGACGCGTAACGGTTGTTAGACAGTAAGCGACATGGCGAAAAAGAGAAGAAGGAGATCAAGGTAGGTCGCGTGCAACTAGCAACTCGCTAGAAATGGCAAAAAGAGAGAAAGATTGGGGTGAAAGAGAGAGAGAGAGAGAGAGGGGTAAAGGTAGCCGCAGGCAAGGGCGCGCGTGAGCGGGCAAGCGAACCTCGTCCTCTCTCTCTCTGCCCCTTGACAGCAGCGGTTCTGGCAAGCAGCCACCATCCTACCCCCGCCACACGCACGACCAACCGCGGCGCGATCCTCTGTGCGGCTCCCGGCTTCTCGCCCACGACTCACACACGCGCGAATCTTGCTGAAGAGCCGCCCGCCAGCTACCGCTCTTCGATTCGCAGTCTGTCACCGTTAACCGTCCAGCGAGGATGAAGCTGTGTTTCGCAACGTAGACGAGTGCAGAACGCACCAACAGGAAACAACGAAAATGAAATCTTCAATCTCGCTCGTTTCATTATTCGATAAATCGGATAGCAAATTTTTTCGCGAGTTTAGTTTCTAAACAGTAAATATGACACGCAGGAAATTCGATCTCTTCATGACTGAAAATCGTACGTCTCGTGAGATAATATCGAATAATATATTATAAGATCATAATTTTTCTTTCTAAACTCGGTTTGTGCGAATTTTCGAAAATTCTTTATGGAAAGAAGTTTGAGTCCAATATGAAATGAACAGATTACGATACGATTGAAAATCTGCCGTTTCATGTGTACCGTGTAAGGAGCCACGTGGTGACCTAAAATGTGCTCGCGTCTTCAGTGAAAACTTTGAAACGGCCTAACGACAGTTTAGTAATCGAACTGAGCCGCACCGCATGGAAAACGCGTGGTATCGTGCAGGAGGAATTACACGTTACGGTGGAACTTTTGAAATAGAGTAAGATGCGACGAGGGTGTTGCAGCTGATACGACATTGCAGCTGATGCGTGTTTATATTGTGACTGGCGGAACCTTTTAAAATGATATGTTAAAAGACCGATATAAAGGAGGATGATAATCGAGAATTATATATTAGTGTCAAAAGTGTTTGAATTAAATGAAAGTACACCTGTGTCAGAGTGGTGCCGCGTAATTTTTTAGAACGCGAGATGCTGAGTGTCTCAGCCGCGTCCAGTCGATTACTTTGGACGCTGAAATCCATTCTGTCACTGACACCGTCACCGACACCGACACCGACTCCGACACCGACACCGTCACTGTCGCCGTCGTCGACGTCGACGTCGTCGTCGTCGTCGTCGTCGTCGTCGTCGGTGTCGTCGTCGTCGTCGTCGTCGTCGTCGTCATCGTCGCCGCCGTCGTCGTCGTCGCCGTCGCCGTCGTCGCCGTCGCCGTCGTCGTCGCCGTCGTCGCCGCCGTCATCGTCGTCGCCGTCGTCGTCTTCGTCGTCGTCGTCGTCGTCGTCGTCGTCGCGGCGGCCACCGTCGTTGTCACCCCTGTCATTACCGTTACCATCGGCGTCCTCGTGGTTCTCGTTATCGCCACCATTATTATCATCATTGTTGCTGTTATTTCCATTGTTATTAGTATCGATACCAATTTTCTCGTTATCACCGTTCCCATTATTGTCGTCACAGCGGAAGGCCCGCGTGGCCTACTAAGATGACCGCTCGTCTTCATTCGTTGAGGCATCAAGAAAAGAAATCGGCCGGCAACACTCATAGACATTACCATCATCATCAATCGCAACATCAACAGAGCGTGCACCAAGGACCGAGTCCGTCGGCCAGTCCTAGCCCTAGTCTTAGCCCGAGCCCTAAACACTCGGATGGTCGTCGAGTGAGTAAATCTTCATTTTCACTTAATGCTTTTTCTTCTTTTTTTTCTATAATTACTTTACTATATTTCATTCATTTTTGTATGTATTATATAAATACTCATTCTTATATTTTAAATATATATATATATAATAAGTTTTAATTTTTTTGCCGCAAGAATTATAATTATGAATTTTTTATGTTGCCCGATGTAGTTATTTTTATAATTATTAGATAACAACGAAGGTTAGTAGGTTCTTTGAATGGAATCACTTGGGTGCTTGAAAAAGCGCGGGAATATCGACGATTTTGAACATATGTTTATCGTGGATGTTAGTATATCTTCTAGTAGGAAGTAGATAATGAATGAAGCTTGGATAAATACATATAATTATTTTGTGAATGTATAATATGCAATATACATATAATATAATTATATAATATAAAGATAATTTTTTAATCTTTAATATAATTGTGAAATGATGTTTGTAATTTCTAACAACGATAATACCTAAATCGCTAATTATTAGATTATGGACATTTATGAAAATTCATAGTTTCGTAAACATAGTTAAGAAGATATACATATAACCTCAGCGTAAATTGATGTCGTACTATTAAATATCATAGAGACTATTCTATTTTGGATATTTTATACGTTTTTGCGTATTATGCAATTCTAAATGTCGCATAAAGTAAAAAATAAAAATTATATAATACGCATACAAATTTTCGATTTGTTGATTGCACTATAGTATGTATTTTTATAGTTTAAAATACACTCATAATAATGTGATTATTTAGTCGATTTATTTAATCATCATTCTGCATCACCTCCATCGATTTTCCTTCGATTTTCATTTTGTCACTTCTTCCAACTCTGACATGTAAAACAAACTCATTTTTCTTTCAGTTCTGTAATGATTAGATCCTTTTATTTGTATCATGATACGTAGATTATGCCTATGTATTGTACGGAGTAAGAAAAGAAGGTAGACAAGAAAGGAGGAAAGGAGGAAGAAGGGAAAGAATAGATATTGGTAGGCGAACATTTTTAGAGACGACGGTCACGCGTATAATTTTATATTGTATTATTCTAGCGACAGGTTTGTTATTTTTCAGGCTAACAAACCACTAATGGAAAAGCGACGGCGAGCTAGAATTAATCAGTCGTTGGCGGCGCTGAAGGCGCTCATTCTTGACAGCGCCCGGCTGGAGAACACGAAGCATAGTAAACTTGAAAAAGCTGACATTTTAGAGTTAACGGTTCGACATTTACAAAGGCAAAGATCCCTTGCTCAACCTGGTTTGTCAAGATATAAGGCTGGTTATCAAGATTGCTCCAGAGAGGTATGTTTCACTCAACTGTGTTGCATTTAGTACAGAAATAGTTGCATTAACATTGATAGTGTGCTACAAATTCTAAGAAAGCTGTAGATTAAGTTAGAAATAGTTACGAGATTCTCTAATTCTCTATTTACTTGAATTAACTTTTCTCAGCTATCATTCTTAAACAGCCATACGCACAAACGTAAAAATAAAATTTGTAAAAATACTGTGTATCCTCTATAATTCTAGAAGTTTCCTAAATTTATTCTAACAATTCAATGAAATGATATTGCCTTTCTGATTCTCGTAATTTAATTGCTATTTGTAAGGAGTTCGATTCATTCAAGTATTGAAATATAAGTAGATTTTCAAAAATACAGGTACTCCTCATTCCGAGGTTCAAAACTATCTTGTGATTATCGAATCCTAGTATTCGAATAATATGTAGCGAGCCTTGGACATTGATCTGAATTTATACAGTTACTCGCATTAATATTAAGACACAACACTAGCCTTATATTGTTTGTTGCATTGTATAATAGGGAATGATTTAAATATCATATTGGTTATTCTACAAAAATATAGCATTTTCTCTATAATTTATCGCCACTATGTTCCTTGTAATTGATCTGTCGTCATCCCCACTACTGAGGTGAGATCATTCCCCCAAGGGGCCCTAGTGTTGCTTTTGACACACCGCGAAGTTCAACGGCTGAGTAGTGTAACCTGATTCGAATTCAATCGACTATGAAAAAATATTAATTATCTATGAGACAATGATAAAACCTTTTTATTTCTGATTTTTACAAAATTAAACGTTTACTAACGTATTAGTAAGATTTTTCTTATTAAAATGAGACCGAACACTATATAGTTTAAATCGCATTTACATGTATATATAATAGGCGAAAGAAAGTAAGTTAGTGTCATTAAATAAATGAATATTTTCCAAATTATATCGTGCTTGATCTTACATTAATGAGGAAAACCTCACAGTTACATTGGTAAAAGTTTTATTCGATAAAGATTAAAAATAAAAAGGTTCCGTTATCACATTAACATTATCTAGCCGATATGTTTCTTTTCATCAAGCCGACTCTCGCGCCTCTTTTTCTTTCACTCGCGCTATTTTTTTCTAAGTTCAGCAAAATGGCGAATCGTATTTATTATAAACAATTGAGTTCTGTACACGATAATAATTTATCACAGAGAAGTCCGGATTTTCGATCAGTTATGGAGAAAATACCGTATGTATCTCATATTGTAGCTTGAAAACACGTAAATAATTCTTTTTTAACAATAAAGCTTAATGGTACAATAGATTTTTAACAAAAATTTGTCTTATTTTTACGTCATGCTTATATTCAGACATTTGTTTATATTCTGCAATTTATCTTAGAAATAGATCGAACTACGAAATATATCAATTTTTTCTTTTCGTTTTAAGTACAAGTTTAATGTTGCGTCAACTGCTCATTGTTGTTAATAACAATTTACATTTATTTTGTATAATTGTCTCATACAATTAATATAGAAGAAACAGAGCGACACAGAAGAAATTAACAGTAATACTTTTCTAATACACCAAGAGATTTAACATGTCAGGAAAAGGAAAGGGTACTAGATATGATGAAATACAACTTGTAATTTATCATTAGAAAAAAAGATAAAAGCTATTCTGAGATTGCGCAATTCTTAGTACTAATTGTAAAGAAAAATATCGCATCGAATTTAAGAAACACAGAAGACAATTTTTCTCTTATTAGAAATCTCTTGTAGAATTAAACTTGTTGTTAAATATTGATTAACTGTAATGTTTGTATATTTTAAAGATGCAATAAGTGGTTCATATTATTAATTAAGCAATTACGTAAATTAAGCAATACGATATTTAAATCATAACCTCCTATTATGGAGCTATAGTGCCGTGTCCAAATATTAATGTGAGTAACTACAAATACATATTGCATCTGATTCCACTACTATTACTATATTACTGAAACAGACGGTATCATCGCAGATATTTTACTTTCGTTTTGACTTTACGTTGCAGGTAAGTCGGTATCTCGATGCTCCGGATATAATCACCGGGAACACGACACCGATGGACCCTGCAGTGAAACAAAGGCTACTACGGCATTTGGATAGTTGCGTGTCGGAATTAGACTTGGATCTGGGTTCGAGGCCGGATAGCGGATTAGGCAGCAGTCCCGGAAGCGTGACGGATCGAGTGACAGGCTCGGGAAGTCCCGGTCCGTTGGAGCATCATGTGCCATCGACTGCACACTGTAGTACAACTTTGAATCCGGTCGGCTTGATAAAAGCCGAAATACCGGATATCGAACCAGCCCGACCGGATAGTAGTACTACCGCTGGCGATGAAAACAACAATAATAGCAACAGCAGTAGCAACGGCAACAGCCGGCCAACTTCTGCCTTCGGTCAGGTTAATACGACCAACCTTGATTCTCATCATCATCCACCTCCGCCTCCTCCACCTGGTATATCAGTTATCGACCAGGCGTCTAGTTCACAGCAAAATCCAAACATGCTTTCGGTCGTGCAAGTGATACCATCCAGATTGCCCGATGGTCAAGTAGTTTTCCTTCTTCCTAGTCATTACGTTCAGCTCGCAGCTGCTGCCGCAGCGAACGGTATCAGTATCGGACCGAATCCACCGACGGCCATATGGGCCGCCACTAACATGTCTTTTCTCAAGGCGACGGACAAACTCGCCGCGAAACGGCCTCACGAGGATATACAGGAATGGCAGGACGCGGCCACCGTTGCCGTGAATGCTGCTGCTGCTGCTGTTGCCGCTACCGTCGCCGCTGCCGCTACGTCCGGCAACGCTTCTGTTTCCGCTTCCATTTCCGCTTCCGCCCCCGTTTCTACCTTTGCTACCAATGCCATCTCAGCCATTGGTTCCAAACCAAGTAAGAGTCCGCGACTTGAACAGCCGGAACAGCCGCTTGACTTTACAACTACCTCCAAGAAACCAAAATCTAACACGAGAGCTTCGTTACCAGCCGTCGCTAACGTCGAGCACCACCTCCAGCAGCAGCAGCAACAACAGCTTATAGGTCGTTTAACCACGGAAGGAGCGATCCCGCCGCACTCGGAAGACAGGCCGTCCAGCCACGCGAGTGGCGAGTTCGTCACGGGGATTCGTTCGCCTTCTCCTCTTCAACAACCGCAACAACCTGCAAAAGATGAAGAAGGAATGTGGAGGCCTTGGTAGATTCTTATTCACGCCTCTGTGGTTGCGGATCTACGAAAATGTGCTATCGTGTACATTGTATAGTATCGTTGTTGGACAATGGAACGATGAGAAAAGAGTCACTTTTGGAAAATCATTTTCTACGTGTACGATAAGACACGATGCACGTATTGTATTTTCGGAATTCTGTAAAAGTGGAGCAAATCTGTGTTTGAACCTCGTCGTCGTTTAAAATACTGCGATAAGGTGTGGAATAAAGTTTGAGAAGGATAATAAAAGCGTTAATGACTAGCCCGATTCTTGCAATTAGTGCGCACTATAATCGATAGAGGGACGATTGGCAAGTTAATTGGCGCATAGTAATTCTTTACAGTGTCAGTGTCCTAACAAAACTGATGTACACTTGCTATTTAGATGTACGAATTATTACGTAGTGGTTTGTTACGACACGATCGTTATTCGTTCGTTTAGTGCAAGGAGTGCCTAATTGAAGAGAAGCGCTAATCAGGGAAGAAGGAAAAGACATTGTGCAAAATCTGCATATTACGAGGATTCGACAAGCATTATCTGTTCGAAACATTCAAAACTAACAGTATATATGTATACATGTATATGAGAAAGATCTAATACGTTATAGAATCCGAGTAACGAAAAAGGGTTTCGCGCATAGTACTTTTATTCCGCCGTCGTGTACATAAACCCCGATTGGAATTATAACTAATGCCAGATATAGATTTATTTTGATGTTAACTAGGTGTATATGCGTACGAGACAACGTAGAGAGAATGAAGCGAATGGGAACGAATCTGTGTATCGTGAGTAAATAGTGAAGAGACGTCAGTTCACGTTCTAGATGAATCACAGTTTTCATCTAAATATACTTCTGTAACTGCTATGTTGAGATTCAAGAATCCTTATTCAATGTACTTAGACATCGGTCAATATAAATATGCATACTGACAAGTCATTAACCTTTTCGTGATTATCCTTTGAAATTTAAGTATGACCTTTAGAAAAGGCTTATGTGAATTCCGCAGACGAATGAAATTGATAATGACTTCGATATAAATCTATAAAGTTACATGAAAAATTCTGCTAGTCAAACTTGAATATATTTTTAAAAATCACCTTTTACCTCTCGATTATTATTGGAACATCGATTAATGAAAAATTCAGAGTAATCCCTTATAAGATGAACTGGGACATACAACTCAGAATTGAAGAAAAATGTTGCACTTTTATTCAAAAGCTTTTATTTCTGATTAATATTAATGTTTACAAAAAAATTCAAAATAAATAATTTTCTCTCGTGTGAAAACGAAGTTGTTCGATTAAAATGTGAAACAATATCCGAACAACATGTGTTATTAAGTTTCATCGTAATTTTTAAAAAAGTGTAGTGGAAACATTGATATGATGATGATATACAGTAGCTTATGAAAGTATTCGAATGCTTATAGAAACTTTCTATGAATATAGTATGTATTATGTGTATTATACGAAACTGTTTTGAAATTTCATTAACATTCTATGATGGGCCTGATTCCTATGATTATGTTGGTAAAACTTGAAACAAATCCGAAAATGTCGGAAATGTAATAGAAGCTACAAAATATTTAGTACTAGTATGTATATATTTCGCAGAGATTACAAAAGTACTTAGAGATTCATGCTATATACTAATTTTTAACTAAATATACGTTTGCAGTAAGTGTAACTTCTATATACATCTTGAAATCAGCTTCAGTTTTTATCAGTATAATCGCCACAGGTTCCATTACAGTATTAATGTGGATCCAAGTATCAGGTGAGTGCAAAAGTTCTGCCGGTGTCTACGTTATCTATCGATTTCTTCATTGTTAAATAAATTATGATGCATTTAAATGAGAGGTAGTTATGTATAATAACTACAGATTCCCTATTTCAATGTAATATTCTAGGTGCAGTCGAATAACATGTACAAATGGACATAAGGTGGTTTCTTACGAAAAGACAAAAAGAAGATTAATAGAATAACATTTCATATGTCACTTTGTATTCGAGAATATCAACTTTGAACCAATATCTTACATAGTCTGGAAACCTCCATGGCGGTGGTAAGGCTCGTAATATCGAGAGATGTGCTTGACAAATCAACCGCTGGTCGTAGCGCTAGGGTCGATTTGTTAAACTTTTGCATTTAATCACCAGCGACGACTCGTCAACGAGGTACATAACAGATTTGACGTATAATGCTTTTTTGTGTCCCACATTTCGAGGATCACCTAACGGCTGGCCGTGTATACCATTTTCATATCGTATGCAACGTTACCGATTCAGTATAGTAGTGGTTTGAATTGAATCTAAAATTTCCTATGAAATTACAAATAAGGTAAGAACAGGACATGTTGCAAATGAAGCGTAGAATCCTATACTTCTTCAATCTGTACTTCTTCATATCATGATACAACTGATTATAATGGTACACAGCCTGTTACGTACAATATATTTCTAGTGTTTTTCAATTTCAATGCATCCCGACTGCTGACACTTTCTGGAATTATTAATTTAATATCTACAATTTTTATTCGCTCCATTCACAAAAGTTTGAGCTTAAACAATAATTTTTTAAATACAAAAGACTACCTTTATCACCCGAATATCGTAAATCAATTTTTAATTGGCGAAACTGTGCTAAACTGTATTGAAAGCTACTCCTCCGATTTCGACGATTTTTGGATATGTTGTAAAAATCAACATTTTCAACAACTTTTTGCTTTAACTATCAGCCGGCCACAGTTTCCGAGATTATTCACAATAAACTATCGATATTACTACAGTGAATTCTGCCTATAATTGTAATGTTAGTTACCGACATAGAAATATAAAGACAGAATATATAGCGAGTTATATATTACTGGATGTGATATAGGAAAAGAAAGAGAATGTCGCATGGGTGGCCCCTTCTGTCCTTGTCTAATCAGACATGCACACTGACGCCGCTTGTTGATCGGTGTTATATGCTTACATATTTACTGTACGAATGTGCACGCATTACTAAACAAAGACACAAGCTTCTATGCAGCGTTCTCTCTTTTATTCCTATATCGTTCTTTTAGCTCGTTCATGCGTCTTTATAATTGTCGATTGCTTTGCGACAGCCGGATTTAAAACCTAACGTTTATCTTTTGTTTATATGTAGTACATACGTATAAACGAAGGTTGGCCGAGCTTGTGTATTCCACGGATCCTTCGAATTACGATACCGTGCACGACTGCATATTAAAAATGATTATCATTAATGGTCTGGGTTAAATTTTTGGATTACATAGTCTTTTAAATCCGTCGTGAGGCCATAGATTTAGTTAATGAATTATAACATAATTGCAATTCATATTAAGCTTTACTTTTTATTACTCTGAAATTTGAAATATTTTAACTATGACCAAAGAATATAATTATCGGTTGTCAAAATCGTGTTATGTAGCCTCGCATGTGCAATTGTGAATGATTATTTAGATTTATAAAGCATAGTACGAAGATATAAAGATCAATGGCTGTTGGATGTAAACAGATTGTCTAATATTTTTCATTAAACTCATTATTCGCGTCTCAGTTACTTGTATTATTGAGATTTTACGCAAGTTACGAATGTTGTTCATTCCTACTTTCGATCATTATTTAGATTAAGGTCCTTCTCTCTCCGATTTCAATGTTTTTTGAATCTGTTGTCAGCACTATGATTCTCAACAATTTTTTCCTATACGTATAACTGCCGCCCTGTAGACCACTGAAGACTTTATGAAGATTTCATGAAAAGTATGGGTATGTACACATGCATATTATTGAGATTTTATACGAGTTACGAATATTTTACATTCTTACTGCAACTTAGTTCAACCATTCGCTTTTTTCTGATCGTATGTATAATCGTGTGAAGTGACAAATGAATGGCGAATTAAAGGACCACAATGTATGTAGATCTTAAATTTCCTAACGAAAGCATAGTTGACAAATCTCATCCTAGAACGTGGTTGCCACATTTCGATTATTATTCTATGCTCGTCAGAATAAAATCCGATAGAATAGCTATGGCAGCTTTACGGTTTCATACAGGTACCACTATGCAACCCAGTAACTTTATGTTTTCAATAATAAAATGACACAATATTTTTATCTTTTTGCAAGTTAACATATGTTCTGATTTTAAAATTACGGGTCTTATTTTCTACATCTTTTCAATACCTATATCTGTCAATCGAAACTTTTTTGTGTAAAATCATCATGTCTCTTTCTACACATGGAAGAACTACTAACTTTTTTACGTTTTTATGCGTATTTTTAATTAACGACCTTCCGAAGTTCTTTATGCAAGGCATAAATGCCTTCCCTGAATAAATCCCTGATGAGGTATTGGGTGCTTAACGTAAATTTATGTTAATACATAAATGTATGCTATAAAACAATAAATATATATCTATTAATAATAGAAAAAAATAATACGAAAATTGTTTATTTGCCTACAATGATATTAATAGTAATAATAGTTAATTTAATGGGCATATTTAAATGGCAATAAATGCGCGATTTAAATGGCTGAAGTTGTGCAGGATCTGCTGGATTTCTGCTGCCTTCCTGCTGTCTAATTACGCTGCTCAGAGTTTGTTACATTCTGCTACCAATCTTCACGCAAATGATTATCAGTGTAGTTATTAGGCTAGTTAGCGTTTTATTGAAGAGTGTAATAACGAATACAAAATACACGATATAGTTTACACTTTATAATTTTATAATTCTATATTCGTTGCTTTGTACTAAAGGAAACGAAAAATGAAGAAACAAGATATAAATAGAAAGAAAAAAATAGAAGATGACAGGAACTAGGCTAGGTAAGATAAGAAAAGATACTAAAACTATATGGAAGATAGAGAAATAAGACTATTTCGACACGATAGCTTAAGGAGGGAAATACATTGAATCTTTTATACGGGTTAAATTTATTCGAAAATATTAGAATAGTTTATTGGACGGAGTGGTCGAACTGAACGCCACGTAGTTCATGACCGATATCTTGTCCGCGTTGACTCTGCCATCTGACGAGTGGATGTTCCATAGTTGCAAAGTTTTACGTGGTCGGAGCTGTGTAAGATAGCTGTATCTGGAAGTTTAACGCAAAAGTATGTTGATCGTAGATTAAGGCAAATATAACGGGAAAGGTAATTCTAGTTGTCATATTATACATTATACTGGTTTGTTTCCTTCGCTAAAAATTGCCAGCGAGCATAAGTGTTGCAGCTGGAGAAGTGGGCTGTGGCGAATAACGACGAATACCAGAAGGACTAAAGAAGAAGGAAAAAAGCGTTTAATCGCTGATAATGAGGAAATGGTGAAAAGACGAATTGCATAATAAAAATGCGTAAATAAAATAAGGGCATACAAAATCTGAATGTGTGAAAGATTAAGAATGGAACATAATAGCGATGTTGATTTAGTGTGGGAGTTTGCGGAGACATGGGTTAGTTTTGTAAAAATTGTAAAATATGTAAAAAGATTGTAGGTTAGATATGTGAAAGTTGAAAGAAGTAAGAAGGTAATGAAAAGAAAGTATAAAATGATAATAGTTACTACGTAAGATAATATAATTTTGTGGATGGTAGAAGAATGGATTTATTTGGGTTTTAGGAGATTAAAGAATAAATAAAGATACATTTGGAAAATATATGTGAGTTTTTCATTTGACTATTGATCATAAATTGTAAAATTAGTGTTGAAATATAGTTGGTATATAGAATATAAATATAAATATAAGAAATATGTAGTTGTAAAATATGTGGGTAATGAAATAGAATGCTATGATCAAAGGTAGTAAATATAATCTGAAAATATATTAGTAAAAAATAACACGGTTGGAATTTTGTAATTACAGGGATACTATATGGAAAGTGATTAATGTTAAATGAATTCTATTTAAAAGAACAAAATGTATTAGTAATAAAATATAAGGGTATTATTAAAGATAGTAATTATATAATTATAGGAAACGTGGTGGTAAGTATGGTGGGCTGTAAGTGTGGATGAGATTTATGGGTTAGTATCAGATAGAAAGGAAAGGAAAATGAATTCACTTGGCATCCGCGTGTCTGTGACAGTTTCCAGGTCCCGTAATCCACGAATGAATGTATCTATTGCGCTATCTGCTAGCGGTTTAATGCTCTCATTCGTGATCTTCCTGTATTTGTCCTTGAGTGCAATCTGAGTTCCGTTGATAAGAATGCGAATACGGTCATAGAAATTACCGACGGTTTCATTATGGCACATCCACCCCCTTGCTATTTCACGTTGATAATACAGATACGTTTTATCGACTGCGAATTAATCTTTAAAATGTTTAATCAGTTTGTTACCGGCGTAAAGTATATCTATAAATGCTATAGTGGACATGACTCTACAGTTTAGATAATACTGTATTTACGAACAAACCTTGCAGTTCTTTAGGAATATGTTGCCATTCTTAAGGTTTTGCAGAAAATCTTCTAAAGCATACTCGATCCATCGAAATATGGAATGTTAACGATCGTGTGCTGATGTGTGAAGCACTCAGTTATCAATGACATTACTGTGTCATTATTATTATTATTAGTGTTATTAATCCCTTGCCATATTTTAACAAGTCTGAGTCGTATGAGAATTTTGAGCCAAACCTAAGTATCACGAGTCAGGCTCGTGGTCTTAACCTCGGGCCAAGTATGAATGTCTCGAATGGGGTCTTTTGTCCTAGTGTGCTACTTAGAAGACATTTTCGTGGCGCAGATAACAGCTAAAAGCTAAACAAACATAGGCACTCAGAGAGACCAAGAAAGCTTCAGTCGTTTTTCAGTTCTTGCCATTCCATTGCATGAGTTGCGCACGTTTCTTACGTCTGCTCTACAAAATGTAATACTCACTGTTACGTCGCGTAAGACGGTCCGTGCGACGGCCCTCATGGTATGACCGCCGTGGCCGACATACCGTTATACTGACCTTCAATAAACCTAAGGAACCACCATAAACCGAATCTTTTTAGCTTAATTTCTATTCACATAAGTATTTTCGGTTTATGGATGGTCCTTAAGACAGTTCTTAGGTTTATTACGCGCTCTTATAACTTACGGAGAAAGCGGTTGTTTGTCCATTAAAAACGGCAGGTATTTCCCATTAAAAAGGACACCCATACCGAGCTTTCCTCCGTAATTGAACGATACGGGTCATCACTGTTCGACAAAATGTCGTGCAGTCAACACGACTGTTCCTATCAGCTTCGCGTAGTCCTCACTTCGATCAAAGTGATATTAACTTAGTCTATTCTTTATTATTATTACTCATCTAGCAAGTGTATTATTATTCATCACTTCTATCAATTATTTCTTCCTATACGACGAAACCTCCAGTGTAATAAGTTGTTAAAATATAAATATTATAAGACTGTAGACTACAGTTTTATTCCCCAACAAATACCCTTATTATCCCACAAGAAATAAGGGGATCGACCTGTTCGTGGTGTCGATTGTTATAATCGTAACGGGAATTTACGACTCCCATTGATGCGCTTCATCGCGATCGCGTCTCCCCGCGACTGGACGAAAGAACACTTACGATCTTTTTTTTTCTCAAACCCTCTATCATGTTTAAAAAAAGGAGTGAAATCACCAAAAAAGCAAGTCACGTGGAAGTAAGAGTAGTGAAAGGGCTTTCGATATTTCAAGATTTCAAATGATAGATATTAAAAGAATTACAAGCAGTGACGAAGATTCTAATGACAGCAACGTGATTGTGCCAGTGAAGAATCCCGCGAGAAGATTCATTATAGATGGCAGTAGTGAAGAAGAAAATACAAGACCTGAATTGAGTGTTGAATGGGACTGGAAGGAAACTGATAATACACCAATAATTTGAAAATATTCCGAGTCTTGTGGTGTAAAAGACTTTGTTTTAAATCAGCTAGGCGCGAATCACAGATTATTAGATTTATTTTTTGTTGTGTTCGACAAAAATTTGTGGGACATATTAATTACGCAACAAATGATGAGAGGAAAAGGAATGTGGATGATGCTTGGTTTTCAGTTACCCACGATGAAATGATGGCCTGTTATGCGCTCTGTATTTTGATGACGCAAGTCAAAAAATCAAATATACAAATGTATTGGTCTAAACGAGAAGTCATACCTACCTATGTTTAAAAAAGTAATACTTTTCAAAAGATTTTGCCAGATATCACGATATTTGCATTTCTCGAATAATGAAACGAATTGCAGCAACGATTGCCCTCAAAAGATAAAATCAATCATTACTTACTGGAACGAAAAATTTAATAACATTTATACACCGGGTAAAAATATAAGTATCGATGAGTCATTAATGTGATAGTCAAACTCGATGATGGTATCCCGCTGGGGTTAGCCATTCACATGTTATTTAGCAATTAAGTTAGAAAAATTTACCAAATGTCCAGCTGGACAAATTATAAAGTACGAATTAAATAATAATAAAAAAGATCTTTACTTTTGTATATCCGTAACCTGGAGACCGCTGTTACACAAAAAATAGAATTTAGTGAAGCAACAAAATTATTCTAAATAAGGAGAGATCCATGTTGTTGTGCCCTTGAATATAAATTATGTTTTAAGTTACAAGGAGTAGAAACAAAGGAGCTATAAATAAATTTCTATTGCTATTTCTTGTAGCCTTTAGCTAGAGCTGCAAGGTTAACTTTTTTGGTAATGTCCTTTGCTATAAATATATGAACGTGCTCCCTATCGCTTCTATTGTATTGTAACACTATAGGAATGAGTATCTAGATCAGCATATACTATACACTATACTTATACTTACTTCAATATATATTTCTATTACAAATTTATCCACGCGTTCCTCTATCAGATAACGTCAACAGTCCAGAAGCACTTTTTCAGACGACAATATTATGATAACTACGTTAAAGAAAAGATTTCATTACATTATCAGTCAGCCCTAACAATTTCATAACTAATAATTCTCTAAATTTTCTGATATTTGTATTCTTCTTTGTTGTAATCTTGTAAACTATTAAAGCGTTTACAACTGTAATTTGCAGAAGAAGCTGAATGCCAAGTTTCCGGTACCGTTTGAGTCCTTTTATTTTTTTCAATATATTTTTTTATTACAAATTCATCCACTCGTTCTTCTATCAACCAACCTTAACAGTATTATTACTTATACAAGATTTTCTGTAATCATATGTCCTAATTAAAATATTTTTTAAAAGTTTCTGGCTCAAATTCGTTTTTGACAGTCCTGCTCGGGCAACCGAGGAGAACAGATGTGCGTAAGCAAACGTGTGCTCCAGCCAAGTGAAACGGTATAGTGTTAAGAACAGTGAAAGTGCCAAACAATGCAGCAGCAGATACCAACAATTAAGATTGCAACTAAAGGTGAAAAATACTATATCAATGGGTCGTTAGATTTACCAGGTGTGAAACAACAACAGCAAAATAGCAACAACCAAAACGACATGGAAACAGAAGAAACGGAAGAGCAATGGAGACAAGAGGAGTGCAGATATGACAACGAAAGGAGTTACCAGGACGAAACCTGGAAACTAGCAAAGACAAGCAAAAAACGAAAAATAATTCTAGGCGCAAGTTCTACAGCAAACCCAGACACGGAAAAGCAGCGATGGCTGCAAGAATTACCTTTAAGAAACTCCTTTAGCTCATTAACTGAAGAAATAGACAATGACCCGACAAGCAAAAACACAACCAAATCAACTTACATATCAAAACCACCACCAATATTTATTGAGGCCCAAATAATAGACCCGCTTATAGAACTACTAAACAATACAGTCGGAAAGGAGAACTATACAATAAAACAAACAAAACTAGAACAAGTAAAAATCCAAACAAATAACCCCGAAGTATATAGGAAAGTGATAAAAGAACTAAAGGATAAAAATGCTATATACCACACATACCAGCTCAAAACGGAAAGGAGCTACAAAATAGTCATAAGAGGATTACATCCAAAAACCAACACAAAAAAACTAAGCGACGAATTAGCAAAAATTGGCCACCAAACAAGAACAATAAACAATATGACAAGATATGACACGAAACAAACCTTACCATTATTCTTAATAGAACTCGAACCCAGACCCAATAACAAAGAAATTTACGAAATAAAAAAGATACTAAATACAATTGTAACAGTAGAACCACCACGATACAAAAAAGATATACCACAATGCATGCGGTGCCAACAATACGGCCACACAAAAAATTATTGTAACAGAAGCCCGGCATGTGTCAAATGTGCAAAAAATCACCTAACAATACACTGCCCACACACAGGAAAAATAGAAGAAGTTAGATGCCATAATTGCAACGGAAACCACCCAGCCAGCTATAAAGGATGCGAAATCAGGAAACAACTACAACGTAAACTTTTTCCACCACTTCGCAACAGATCACTCAATAACTACCAACCACAACAAAGTACAACGGAAAACGAAACGACATTGAAAGCACAATATGAACCGAGCGCCATAATCAGAAACATAGATCCCCAAAGTAACCGAAGCTACGCACAAGTAACCAAAAACATTAGCCAAGCAACGCTTACAAGCAATCAGAACCAAAGCAATAACATCGAAGACGCTACAGAAATCAAAGAAATGCTCAAACAATCCACCAAAAGCATGGAAATGCTGGGAAAAATGATGAGCGAGCTAAACACAGTATTAAGACAACAAGTACAACAAACTACAATCATGTTACAACTACTCACAAACTTGCTAAGTAAAAAATAGAGATGGACAAGTTGAAAATAGCAGCCTGGAACTCCAATGGCTTGCAACAGCGAGTCCACGAAACTAAAACATTTTTGTATAAAAACAATATTGATATACTACTTGTCTCAGAAACACATTTCACTCTAAAAAGTTACATGAAAATTCCGTACTACACCATCTACGACACAAAACATCCCTCAGGTAAAGCACATGGAGGAACTGCAGTAATAATAAAAAATGATATCAAGCATCACCTACATAGTCAAACAAATCAAGAACACTTACAAGCAACCACTGTCACAATACCAACCAATGACAATTACTTCCAGATATCAGCAGTATATGTACCTCCGAGACACAAAATGACATTAAAAAAATGGGAAGATTACTTTCAATCCTTAGGCGACAAATACATAGCGGCGGGAGACTTTAACGCAAAGCACACATTATGGGGTTCGAGAATTAATACGCCGAGAGGGAGGACATTAGAAAAATATATCAGAAGCAACAACCTCAATGTACTATCTACAGGAAAACCAACGTACTGGCCGACAGACCTCAACAAAATACCTGACCTGTTGGATTTTGCAATAACAAAAGGACTAAATGCAAGCAAATTAAAAACAACAACCAGCCTTGAGCTTAACTCCGACCATACACCAATTATAATAGAATACGCAAGCAAACCACTACTTTACAGCAGGACAGATTCACTATGCAATAAGACCACCAATTGGCAATCTTTCAAAGAATTAATCGAAAACAAAATCAATTGCAATATCCCGTTGAAAACACCTGAACACATTGAACAGGCAGTATCAACTTTGACAGAAATAATACAGGAAGCAGCGCGGGCAACCACTACCCATGAATCAAATAGCAGGCAAACAAAAATTATTCCGCAGGACATCCTAGACAAAATCAGGGAAAAAAGAAAAGCGAAAGCAAAATGGCAAAAACAGAGAACACGAGAAAACAAGAAAAACCTAAATAAACTTGCAAAGGAATTAAAAAATAAAATATGGGAACATTATAATAACGAATTTACAAAATTCATCGAATCACTATCCACGCATGAGAACACCAACTACTCCCTATGGAAAGTCACTAACAAAGCGAAGAAAACAGTAAAATCAATCCCAGCAATCAGAAAAATAGACAACACATGGGCCAGAAGCAACGAAGAGCAGGCAGAAGAATTCTCAAAGCACCTACAAAATATATTCTCGCCGTACGAAATTAATAACAGCATCCCTGGATGGCAAACAAATGAAGAAGTTGAAAATGCCAGCAACGCACCTGATAAACGCTGCACCATACTCAGCACAACAGCGCAAGAAATTACAAACTTAATTAAGGCAACAAAGACAAGTAAAGCACCAGGATTTGACTTGATCAATGGAAAACTCTTAAAAAATCTTCCCCCAAAGGCAATAAGACTAACAACACTAATATTCAACGCAATTCTAAGAATACAGTACTTTCCTAAACTATGGAAAATAGCACTGATCGTAATGTTACCCAAACCAAACAAAAACCCACACCTAACTGCATCTTACAGGCCAATATCGTTACTACCTGCGTTCTCCAAACTGCTGGAAAAAGTAATATATAACCGCCTAAAACCAATTATAGAAAAAGAAAAACTAATACCGGACCATCAATTTGGATTCAGAAATAAACACTCCTCAATAGAACAAATGCACAGACTCGTGAATGAAATCTTACAGGCACTGGAAACAAAACAATATTGCACGGCACTCTTTATGGACATCGAAAAAGCATTCGACAAAGTTAACCACGAAAAACTCCTTCAAACAATCAAAAACCAATTTCCAAAACAAATCTATAAATTACTCGGATCTTACTTAAATAATAGAACCTTTATAGCAAAAATAAAGGATACATATTCAGAAATCAGGAATATCAAGGCAGGAGTACCGCAGGGAAGCGTACTAGGACCAATACTGTACACATTATACACGGCAGACATACCAACAACTGTTAACAGCAAAATACTTACGTTCGCGGACGATACGGCCATACTAGTGAGACACACAAATCCAGAAACAGCAGCAGCACTACTACAAGAACACATTACAAAAATAGAAAAGTGGCTGCAAAGAAAACAAATAAAAGCGAACACCAGTAAGTGCAACCACATAACATTTGCACTTAGGAAAGGAACAACACCAGATATCCAACTGAACGGCGCCCACATAGCACATACAAAGCAAGTCAAATATCTAGGAATACATTTAGACACACACCTTACATGGAAGCATCACATAAAATCTATAATAAACAGAATACGTGAAATAAGGAAAAAGATGTACTGGTTAACCAATAAAAAATCTAAATTAAGCACAACGAATAAACTAAATATATACAAAACAATAATCAAACCAATCTGGACATACGGAGTCTCACTATGGGGGACGGCAGCAATGAGTCACATAAATAAAATAGAGACAGAACAAGCAAAAATTTTAAGAACACTAGTTAACGCTCCATGGTACGTCAGAAATGAGGACATCCGAAAAGATCTAAAAATTCCAACAGTTAAAGAGGAAATCGCTAGATACGCAAAAAAGTACAAAGAAAGATTTGCAATACACCCAAACCAGCTAGTTGCAGAAACAAAAGAAACCGTAATAGAAAGAAGACTGAAGAAGAAGCATCCCGCAGACCTCGCAATAGAAAAACAATAAACACCCTGGAAGATGGAACCCCGCTGGGGGTAACCATCCACATGCTATATTTTTCAAGTTATAACATTTTACCAAATGTCCTTCTGGACAAATTGTAAAATTAAATAAATAAATAAATAAAAAATTCGTTTGAATTCCACAAGAGCATCATCGTGTATAGTCAACACGGGCGCGGCTTCTCGCACTCAGTCGAAGATATCATGTTTCAAGTTCCGACACTCTGTCTTCGCCGTTTCGGCTCCTTTCCCGAACATTCGAGTGAATTGCTTGAGCCCAGATTCTTCCGAGTTAAATGTGTTAAAACTATGGCAAGGGGATATTAAAGCACCGGTCGCGTTTGCACTTGTGGCATTTTGGTAAACCAATTTACCTTATCGTGTCGGGAGATTCAAGTATGTTATAAGACAATTTATGTGCAAATTAGAGAGAAAGAAAAAGCGAATTTCAAGAGTTGAAAAATTTAGAACGATTCAGATATAGAGTGAATATATAATGTTGAAGTGGGTCTAACTTCAAGGAAAACTGCACATCTTCTCTAATATTTAGTTTTCTTAGTCCTCAAAGCCATTGAGTATTGTTTGGCACTAAATCAATTTGATGGGACCTAACGAACATCCTGCAGCCCATCGAAACAACAATGTAGACAGTGTTCCAGGGTCAGCAGACAGTAACAGTATGACCACCTCTGATCTGGGGCTCGGCGACATTTCTATAAGAGCTAAACCTATAGTGTATAAACCTAACCCCAAAATCAGTTCTAACACTCTGTTCTAACATTCTTAACCGTGACTCTATTGAATTCACATAACAAACTCTGCCAGTATATCTAAAGTCTGAATTTGTCTTACCTTGTTCGCGAAACGTTTAATTCTACGCGAAATCATTCGAACGACGTGAGGAAATGAACAGTGTCTTCGACGTGACACCAGCGTGAGAATCTCAACTAGCGTACACATTGTACTAATACTGAAACTTACTTAAATATATTTCTATTATACATTCATCCACGCATTTCCTCCCTCTCTCTCTCTCTCTCCCTCTCTCCCCTCCTCTCTCTCTCTCTCTCTCTATTACGAGGTAAAACCTCAACATATAAAGATCGGATTGCCATTGTTGCCACCAATTAGGTTATAGGTCGCGGGCCTATATTGTGATTCATGTCACTTATGTATGTAACTACCCATTTGAGCGCTCTTTGTAGGTAGAGGGCGTCCTGTACCGAAGTTTCGAGTAGAAGTGAAACTTCGGGAAACAATTAGAGATAGGTCACAGAATTTGTTTTTGAGCTGGAGGAGGGGAATCACCTTCGACGAGGTACTGCACGTAGGGAAACATTGCGCCAAGCTTATCTTCTTTGGAAATATCAAATTTATGACACCTTCTGTTTTTGACATACGAAGTGCATAGAGAATTTAAAAGCATTGTTCGAAAATACTGAAGAGAATAGCTGCGACCAAGCTAATGGGTCCGATTCAAAAGTAACCTCTTGTATTCGAACATGAATTAGAAAAATACTAAAAATAAAAATTTGTTTCATCGCATCAGTCGGAACAAAGCTTTCAGAGTAAATTCGAATATTTAGAGTAAGAGGAAAGACATTGTTTTATTTTAGAATTGAACAGCATGTTTAATTTTGAAATTATTCTTTTGTCCTTCTAGGTTGATTATAAAAGCATTTAATAAATATAGTCTTGATTCTATTACTAGTTTTTTAAGCTTACAAGTTATGGACTTGAGATATTAACTGCATTTTAACCGATTTTATGTAAATAAATAAATAAATATAAGATATGTCATGTCTTTGACAAATGATACTATACCTTCAGATCATTAGAGATTTGTTAGAAAAGGCTATCGCAAAATTGACTTTGATCTTGAATTTTAAGGTCAAAACTACAAAATAACACAAATAATAAGTGTTCCCTGAGTTCGTCTTTAGCATAAGCAACTTAATACTTTCCTAGATGGAATACTGAGATGCATCGACCAACGTATAAAGAAACGTTATTCTATTTATGAAAAAGTACTTCACCTTCATATGTCCTCTACGTGTTTATCTGAAAAAGAATTAATAACATCAAATCGTGCTTTCTTCGACGCCATTAAACTCTTGCGTGAAAAGTTTTTTTCATATAGTAAGCAATCTTGCAACAATGTAAGATCATGAATTTAAGTGCTTCATTCTATTTAAGATGGACTATCTCACGCGCTAAGAAATAATTTGCTGTTTCCTAATTGACATCAAGTTACTTACTTTCTATCTAACTATGAAACGTAAACATATTGTAAATAATGTCCATGCAATGCATTCATCAGCAAATGAAGCTTTAAAATTATTTTACAATAAAGCGATTGATTTGGGATTCATGATTTTTTTAAAACTTTTTTCCTCATGACGAGCTACATAACTATATAGCTATATTCTATAATAAAAAAAATTTGACTTTAAATTCACCTTATTTGGATAAACTTCCGAATGTCACCAAAGGCCGATCTAAACAAAATTTGATGGAAAACATTATATGAGATAATATACTTCAAATATAAAATATCAGCTTCGGGAAATCATGCGTTTCGATTATACAGACACCTATAATTATATAGGTTATTATTATGTTATTAAACAAACTTGTTAACTGCTAGTAGGTAGCGTCGGCGACAGTATTTCCGACCGTGATTTATTTCATCCAAACCAATTCTGATATCTCTCTTTAAAAAGAGTAGGTCGTTTTTTTCTGCCCATTGCACGTTTTTGAGCTTAAATATTTACGTACATACAGTGCTGGACAAAAGTATTGGCACAGCATGATTGTTATGATAGAAATGCTTATAACTACTAAACAAATTGATTTAAACAAAAAACTTTTTGACGTATTTATTTATTATCTATTCTAGTTTATTACATAACAAGAGCAACAATATAAATAAAATAATACGCAAAATAATAACAAAAATATATTTTTTGAACATTTTATGGGTGGACAAAACTATTGGCACAGTAGAATATTTACGCTTATAACTAATTACATAATAAACTTCTAATATTTTGTTGGCAGTCCTTTTCTTTTAAGGACTTCCTTTAATCTTCTGGGCATCGAGTGGACTAATTTTTTAGTGAATTCAGGTACAATATTGCTCCATTCCTGCAGAAGAACTTTCTTCAGTTCAGACTTGCTTGTGATATTATGTTTCCTAATTCTTTTTTCCAATTCGTTCCACACGTGCTCAATGGGATTCATATCGGGACTTTGAGGTGGTGTGTTTAATGTGTGGGCAGTATTATATATTATCCACTGACGAACAATATACGCCATATGTTTAGGATCTCGATCCTGCTGAAAATAGAAATCCCTGGGGAGGTTTAATTTTTGAGTACTTTTCAAAAGATTTTGCTTGAGTATATTTAAATATACATATTTATCCATTATCTCATCAATGAATATAAGTTCTCCTACACCCGATGATGCCATACATCCCCACACCATTAAACCACCACCCCCATGTTTCATGGTGGCTTGCAGATTCAGTTCGTCCATCTCTGTGTTGGGTTTTCGCCATACTAATATTCTGCCGTCAGATTTAAAAATATTAAACTTACTTTCATCTGAAAACATGATCTTTTCCCAAAAATCAGTATCTTTCGTAACAAACTCTTTCGCGAATTCCACTCTTTTCTTTTGGTTTATTTTACTGATGTAGGGCTTTCTTCGTGCTGCACGGGCAGAATAACCGGCATCCTTCAATACCCTACGTACAGTTTTGGTACTTACTTCTTTTTCACACTCAGCTTTTAACATCGAAGCAATTTCAGTCGAATTAGTTTTTGGATCCTTCTTTACAATATTTACGATTTTCCTTTTTTCTCGAATTGTTACCTTAGAAGGGCGACCACTCCTAATTTGATTCTCTAGATTTTCTTCACTTTTAAAGCGTTTTATGACTGAACGCACAGTAAAACGACTTCTGTTTATGATTTGTGCAATTTCGTTGTAAGATTTATTCATCTTATATAAATTTAATATTATTTTTCTTTCTTCAATTGTGGTTTCTTTCGTTTTTCTAGACATTATTACTCTTTCTTGGTTTTTTGTTGTTTAATAACTGAAGTCTCCAGTTTCACTGATCGAGTGTTATAATAAAAGACTAACGGGGGATTTCCCTTCGCTACTTCCAAATGACGATCGGAAATCGTTGAAAACGGCGACGATACATTGTTTGTTCCATGCTGTGCCAATACTTTTGTCCACCCATAAAATGTTCAAAAAATATATTTTTGTTATTATTTTGCGTATTATTTTATTTATATTGTTGCTCTTGTTATGTAATAAACTAGGATAGATAATAAATAAATACGTCAAAAAGTTTTTTGTTTAAATCAATTTGTTTAATAGTTATAAGCATTTGTATCATAACAATCTTGCTGTGCCAATACTTTTGTCCAGCACTGTATTTGTCCCTCAGCCATATGTATCATTTATACTCACATTGTTATATTAATTACCGAAAATTGCATTTAATAGCTCTAAATATTTATTATATATTGGATCTTGTATCTTCTGGACGCATGATTTCCCCATAAGATAAGATTTTATATTTTAGATCTACTATCTCATCCTATGATATCCACCATATTTCGTCTTGATCGACTATCGGTATTCGGAACTACAGCTCTTTTTCCAATAGTTCTTCGTTCCGAAAGTGTAGAATCATGTGTGAAAGCCACAACATATGTTTGTTAAACATCCTGTACCAAGTTTTCCCCGATACTATACAGTGCATCATAGATTTGTACAGTCGATCTTTTTCTAGATATTTTATGGCTATTATATAGAAGCTAAACAACAAAGCGTTTGATTAGTTTAGATCATTCTCTTGTTAATGGGTCGATGGAAATTTTTTTATTTGGTATAATATAGCTCAAAGAAAGCTTTAAGATGGTCATTGTAAATTTTTTATTAATTCGTTTTTTTTTTCGTTTTTAAGGCTACCTCTAGTTTCTTATAGATAAACCTATTATCTTTTTACATTATCATAAAAAATACTATGCAATATATTCTTGCATATGCTGTCAAATATAAATATGTATAACATATGCATTATGCAAAAAAAGCAAATAAAAAATATATATTTAGAAACCATGAAACACATTTCTATCGAGGTCGCATTGTCTTATCTGCTTTCTATAAAAATATGCATATGTATATACATCCGCTATTTTAATAATAATAATTACTAAAGGAAATAATGCCGGGTTTTCGAAGTAGTTGTTTACAAACGTAACATTAAAAGCTCATATTTTTTCACTACTTCTCATTAAAATTTTCGTTAAAATAAATCGCAAGGACAAAAATACGTTATTTGTATGCGTCAGGTCATACTTTTCCACCAGTTAAAGAGAAAATATTATCCGCAAAATAGTTCCATATTTGGCATGAGACAAACTACTATCGCAGATCGTACAAGAAAGAGCTGTTGACTGTAGTACACGCATAGGAGAATTGCCTGGAATACTCAGCGTTAAGCAAGGGCTCGATGATGGAGACTCGACGATGGAGGATGGATGTTGATGAGGATAAACAAACTGCGCGTTCCAAATATATTGACCACACAACATCACTTAAGCAGCAGCACGAGGACAAAACGAGTGTTCCATAAAACCTCTTCCACAATCTAACAGACCAAGTTTCCTAAGTACGAAAGTTGTATCGTAGAGAAAGTGAAAGAAAATCCACAATTAAATGCACCGAGACTAACAGAAATGAAGAACCGTAGAAAACTTAGATCTAAATCTAAAGGTCTTAAAACTGTTATGAGAAAGATGTAAAAAGTATCAGTAAAAAGAATTCAGAGAATGTTTAAGACTAGCTGGATACAGTGACTGGTAAAGTAGCCAAGAACGAACTCTTTATTTATAAGGTAAATAAGAGAAAACGAATAAACTTTGCAAAGGAATTGATTTTTATGACTAAATCGAGGTGGAAAGATGTGACGTTTGTGGACGAAGGCAATTTTAATATCCATAATTTTGATACAAGAACTAGAGTTGTGCACTTTTTATTTGAAAAGAAAATACTGAATTAATAGATCAAAAAATTATTTCAGACAAGATAAATAAATATATTCGAATATTGTTGAAAAGCGATAGTTTCCATATAGGTTATACACAGTTGAACTTATTTTATGTATTTTTAGTGTCACGAGTTTGTATCGTCACACGTTCGTTCACTTGGTTAGCCAGCGTTTACCGAGTAGTTACTTTTATTTATTATTTACATGTCATAAAATATTTTCAAGTTTAATTCACATGTGTTGGTTGGTGATCATCAATCAACTCTAGCCAATGGGATGTAAGTCAAGATGATCATGAGAGATAGGAAACTAGATGTAAGACAAATGCGCGTGATCGAGAAGTTTGAGGTTAGCCTGAATGCAGAAACTCTGTGAATCAAAATAAGTGTGCGAATTTATCAGGGATCTAGACGTTAAAAAAAAAAAAAAAAAAAAAAAAACAGCTTCCACATGAAAGATATAAATGGAAGCGTTGCTCATAGAAAATGACGTTTAGGATTTGGTGAATGGAAGAGAAGTGAAACCGAGCCACGATGACGGTAAAGAAACCGGCGATAGTGAAGTGAAATTCAATATAATTCTCTCGGTAAATCCGTAGGAAATAAAACAAGTCAAAGGATGTAGTAGTTTCTGCGAGGCATAGCTAATGCTAGATAGCATATATCAATCTCGGAGAACAGCTCGGGAAGGCATTCTGTTAAAACAACACGTATTGTAACGGATGCAAAATTACGGTGATGTACGCGAACATGTACGTAAATTCTTTGATACAGTTGATAAGCTAAATGAAATAGAAATCTCCGAAAAGGGGGAAACCGGAGGAGAGTAGGTTGCGCAATTGGGAGGATTTCAAATGTAGATGTCATCGGTGCAGAGAAATCACCTGCAAAGCCAATGAATGCAAGAAGAAAACGGAAAGAGTCAATCACTTGCGAAAATAGGCATAAACTGTACTGTATTGCGCGCGAATGAAGATTTCTCGGATACGAAAACAGCGAATCAAGAAGAAAGTATACGCTGCGATAATGTTTAGTGTTTGGACAGCATAGCGAACATCAAATTTAACTACCAGTGCGTCGTCTGAAATTGTTGCCAGATGAAAGGTATCATTCGCTGTCGATGTTTGGAAGATGATAAAGTTGCCGTTTACAAATAGTTCAGTAAGAAAAGACGAGATACTCGATTTGATACACTCGAATCTTTGCGGTTCGATGAAGATTCCATCTGTTGGAAAGGCTAAGTACTTTATTACATTTATCGATGATAAGTCATGATGCGAGGTGAGCTTTTTGAAACATAAACGCGAGGCTTCTGACGATTTTAGGGGTTTCAAGGTTATGGTAGAGAACCAGAAGGAGAGAAGAATAAAATATTACCGATCGGACAATGGTACTGTTTTAATTGAAACCTCCTGCCTAGAATATCCTGGAGATTTCGTTAGTACTATCGGCAATTATCCATAACATGAGCGTGACAAGCGCACGATTTCTTTTTGATCTGTGTGCAGTAAAAGCGATATATTGTTTTTTTTGTAATTTCTACTATATTAAAATTATCTACAATAGTTTTAATCATCAGGTGCAGAATACTTGAACAAGAAATTCGAGTAATCTCCGAAACAATAGGGGATTTTTGTGAAGACTTGCCGTCTCTAATAATCCAGAATAAAACGGTGTGGTTTAGAAAAAAATCTCTCCTCGGGATGGCAAAGTGTCTATTAATACAGTCGAATGTTCCATTACTTTTTTGAGCAAAAGCGATTTCAGCTGCGAATTACATATGCAATTGCTGCCCAAGCAGGAAGGACAAACAACATTCTATACCTGAATTGAAATGACATCAGACGTGAGACATCTGAAGGAGTCTGGCTATAAACCTATAAATATAAACATAAATATTGATTATTTGGGAATTAGGATTTATTCTCGACCAGAAAACTAGAAAAAGGAAATTTCAGAAACATACCAAACAAGGAATACTTTCGTGCTATTCATGCCCGTGAGATACAAGGTCTGGAACCAGGAAGAGAGAAAGATAATAGTTTCAAGAGACGTCTCGTTTTTGGAAACTTTTAAAGATTATGCCCTGAACAAAGTCAAACGTTGAAGCTGGGCTTGAAGATGACGAGGCTGAAAGTGAAAAGATGTAGTATGAATCGAGACTCCGGAAGAACAAGAAGGATTTTAACCAGCTGGAGAAAAAGACAAAAAAATATAATACCAGGAGCCATGTGCTACCACCTTATGGGCGGAATTTGAAATCGCCAACTTTAAGTAGACTATTAGGTTAGGTAGTGTTACCTATTAAGTAGGCTATTGCAGGGGAATTAGGTCGTGCAAAACATGTTCAATCCGGATAGTACTTTGGAGCTCGACTGGTGGCTCAAAGATTCGTCGAATGTCTCGGGGTCCACTTTAACGAGACTTTTCCATCAGTAACTCTTATGATCTCTATGCGCCATGTTTTGGCCATAACGGCTAGAAACGGAATGCACACCGTTTATGGATTACACGCCGATCTGTATCGTATCTCCTTCTCTCGCATTCGTCTGCATCAAAGTTCACACTCATTCTTCACACCAATCATGCACTAACTGGTTCGGCGGGCCGTTCGGAATTTTTCCCTCAGTAATATAGAAACTGATTTCACTTTCGATAGCTATGTGTCGTTTGGAAATCCTCAAATCTTTCACCAACCCTGCTCAACTGAAATAAAATTGTTTGCAAATAAATATAAAAATATAGTTTGAGAATATAATTTTGTCACAAATTATTTGTTTGCCAAATATTTGATCATTTCAAATAATAATAAAAGATAAAGGGTAATAAATGATTGTTTTTTCTGTATAAGAAATATACAGTATCTATTCTCATACGGGCGACATGCATAGATCGATTGCTTCAGAGGAAATCTAGTCGGAAATGCAAAGCGATTCGATTGTGGCGGACTAATTAACTTTTATTAAATATTTCTATTTTAAAAATATTCTTTTATTTAATAAAAATTAATGAAAACAGCTCTATTTTTAAAATAAAAATTAATAGTTTTTAAGGGTCCTTATTTAAATAATACAGTCTGTCACACAAGAGCGTGTCTGCGATATTTCTGTAAATATTTATATATTTGTAAAAAAATTTATATGAATTGAATCTACATCTAAAACACTAATACGCTATTACAGTAGGGTGTCCAATCTCCTCCATTAGCGATTATAGCTTGACATCGTTTCGGCATACTCTCGACTAATTTTTGAGCGTAGGATTCTGGTAACGACCTCCATATCTTTCGAATGTGATGTACAAGTGTTCTTATTTTTGTGATACGTCTTCCTCTCAGCTTGCCTAATAGGACACCATGCCCAAAACGAAGATTCATCAGTGAATATTATATTACTCCAATCACGATCTCTGTTTTCATTCGCCCATGCCAGACGATTTTCGACGTTTCGCGTACGCGGCACTCATATTAAAAAGCTCTGTTCCTTTCACTGTTTCAAATGAAACTGAAAGGTATTCAGCAACGCGTATTAGAGAAGTTTTCGTTTGTTTACATTCTTTTTATCTCATTCTGATTAGGTGTCAGGTTTCGCAGATATCGCAGACACGCTCTTGTGTGACAGACTGTATGTTTCATTTAAGGGGGGATTCTAGTTAATTTTAGGAGTTCCGGCTAGGGATTACACATCCATTTTTTTTTTTTTTTTAATTCTTTAAGGAAATGCAAAAGGATCGATTTTTCAAAAGTTAATTCCACAATAGCCGTTAATAGAAAGTAATTACAATTCCGTTTTTATGATAGAATTCAATTGCGAAAAATTGCAAAATTTCTATTTTGATGTATATATTGAGTATTAATAATATAATGAGTAATTAAAACAATTATTTTTAATTAAAATTTCACATTAAAAAAAATATTTTTATATTAAAGTTGTGAATTTTGATTTCGGCCACGAATATCCACTTTTTAGTCCATTTAGTTCATTAGGTCAGTACGAACAATGTTTTCCTATATATGTAGTATCGGGAAAAGGGACGTGCCTGACAATGGGCCATACCGGTGGCCCTTCACAACATCGGGGTAATTAAAGGGGATCTACCTGAAAATGGGTTATACCTGTGGCCCATTACAACATCGGGGTAATTAAAGGGGATCTACCTGAGAATGGGTCAGGCACATCTGGGGGTTAGATGAGAGGACGTTAAGGAGTCGAGCAGAGCAGTTGGCGGGAGTCGAGAAGAAGACGTTAGGGAGTCAAATTAAAGAAGAAGACGCTAAGCAGTTGAGTTAAGTCAATTGAGAAACTGGAAGCGGAGTAGAAGACGCACGACGATTATAGTCAGCTTTATGTTGAGCATTGCTTACACGAATAAACGAATTTAACTCTCAATATACCATCCTTTCTTGTCCTTGCTCTAGAGAATAAAACAAACACCAGCTCTAAGTTACTACATATATATAAGGTATGGACTCACTGAGTTTTCAAGATATTTATGAAAAACTGTCGGACCAACACAGTGTATCTCTGCCTATAGATGTGCGCTGTAGCAGCGACTGCGTCTGTATTCGTTACCGGCTGCCGGCTACTTATCTTACGGTTTGGGATTGTGCACAATTCTATATGTGAAGCTGCAAAAAATGTTCCTCATAACTCAATTAAAAGAATATTATCAATGTATTGGCTTTAAGTTTAGGTTAGACTTTCCAATCCGGCTATAAGCTCAACATTTCCAATAGAAGCTGGCATACCCCAAGGCACTGTCCTCGGACCCCTACTGTTCAACGTCTACACTGCAGATTTATTAACTTCGACAGAGATAATCACAGCGACATTGGCTGACGATACAGCCTTATTAGCCTCGCACTCAGACCTGACAATTGCCTCCTCCACTCTTCAGCGAGGTCTCGACTCTATGGAAGTGTGATTCCACAGATGGCGCTTCAAAGCCAACGAAAATAAATCCAAACAAATAACTTTCACGCTACGAAAACAAACTTGCCCACAGGTGACGATAAACAATATACCCATTCCAGATAAAGAGTCAGTCAGATATCTGGACATGATTCTGGACAGAAGATTAACATGGAAACAACACCTTAGATATATCCAAACAACTCAAAGCAAAATTTAAAAAATTCTACTGGCTCATCGGTCGACGTTCTAACTTAAACATGCGGAGCAAAATAATGTTATACAAAGCCATATTAAAACCTGTTTAGACCTATGGAATCCAACTATGGGGAACTGCAAGTAACTCCAACATAGAAATTCTCCAATGATTCCAATCGAAAACGTTAAGATCCCTAATAGATGCACGTTGGTACGTCACCAACGAAACCATACATCACGACCTCAAGACATCCACCGTCAAAGAAGAAACATCCAGATTCAGCAATATACAGCACAAGAGTTAACAACCACCAAAACCCTCTAATTACTCAACTATTCGACACGTCGGAACAGATCCGCAGACTAATAAGACATTACACCTTAGACCTAAGCACTAGATTAAAGTAACATTCAACATTCAATAACATTAGTTATTCGTAGATTAGAGACTTTGAACTTTTAAACGAGTAAACGCCTTTCGCACGTAGCTAGAGGTTTATGCTTTAATTAGTATTATTAATGCAGAGCACATCGAATTGCGTCACCAATTGCGTTATAGACATAAATATTCAATTTTAAAGCGAATGTAGTATTTTAAGCTGTTTGTGTTACGAAATGAAATTTCAATGAAGTTTCAGAACATGAAAACATAAACTATACGAATCATTCGATTTATGTAAGTTTTATTTGAGGAACATTACAAGAGGAGTTTCAAGAACGAGACAGCAGTTCGACTCTTTCAAAGATATTGCACCTGTTGGTAAATTGCAACAAGCATCAACCGTTTAGTACAGGTTGCAACCTTTCCTTACCTTGGACAGTGCAATTTCAAAGATCGATTATCAATATCAAATGTGACGATGATGCATGTTTCTTTTGGTCTGCTGTTGCGGACCTTCGTCCAACTAGCGAACATTCATATTGACAGTTATCGTACCCACACTGCTCTAACGTACTATGTACCGGTAATATTCAACTGGCCATGTCGCTGAATCAAATTAGCAAATTTAAAAAACGCAACGATGTATCTATAAACGTTTACAGATGTGAAAATTAAGCGTTTGTAACACTTCGTCTAATTGCGTAAAAACAAATGCATGTCAATTTGCTATTCATTGAAGATTATTTCGCTCGCATATAATTTACTATGTATCAATGCAAATTAGCGCTCACTGATATAAGAAATATGTCATCATCGCGAGGTACGATAACATTTATTCTCTCTTTTTTCAGTCATCTTCACTGTTTTATCTCGCAAGAAAAATTAGACATCTATATCATCGATTGCGAGCGAATGACCTTTCTACCCAGCCACGAGAATAAACAGCGGAATAAGAAACTACGCTATAACTGCTGTATTATCGACAAAATCGATATGTAATCAACTATCATTATTTGTCGCAGTGTTTAAAACACGAGATTGAAATTGGAAAATGTACACCGTATTCTTGAGTTTCAACAATCACAGTGATTGCGGGATTACATCGATTTAAGTACCAGGATTCATACAAACGCTGCAAGCGATTTTTCGAAAGATTTGTTTAAATTAATGAATAACGCGATCTTTGGTAAAACGATGGACATAGCCATACAGATGTGAAGTTAGTCACGCGTTAAGACCGTGCTGAACGACTGATTGAAAACTGAATTTCCATAGTCCTTGAGTATTTGCGTAGTCATAGAATTAAAAAAAGTAAGCATTAAATTAAACAGACCTTTGTATGATACAATACCAATAGATAGCCCGTTGCTATTTAGGATCATTTTATTTCTGTGTTATTAGCTTCTCTGCAGATTCTTTTTTTTTTTTTTAATTTAATTTGTACTTTACAATTTGTCCAGCTGGACATTCAGTAAATTTTTCTAGCTATTCTCTGCAGATGGGCATATATAAAAAGTACAAAGGTTAACTATGTCATTATCATATTGGATTGGCAACTAAGTGATTGCGAATTTTGTCATTAGGTGGTAATGGACTTAGTGGCCAACTCAATAGAATCACATTCTTTTTTGTTTGCAGTATTAGGACATAATTAAATGTTTCTTTAATGTAGATATTTTAATATTTGTCCATACGTGCATCTATTAGTACAATTTTTATTGGTAATATTTCACCGATAATTCCTTTGACATTTATATATAATTTGTATTATTTAGACTTCAATTTCCTCATACATTTTTGCTCTGCATAGATAAAATCTTTATTATCTTTCAAATTCCGGAACAATATTTAACAGTTATTAGACGTAGAAAGAAATACCATGCGTACATTTTGAACTTTCAACCTGTCGCGGGGAGTGTCACGTAAAAAATAACTCTCGCGATGATATGTATAAAAACTTTATTTCTCAGGAGTGCTCGAGTACCAATATTACAATGTTCCAGTAGCGTTTCGCAATTTAGACTGACTTGACTGTCATTATTCGGGGTCTAAATACTAGGTGAGAACAACGGTAATGATGGAGGGGATATTATTCTTGGAAGTTCCTTATCAGGGTGGGAAGGTATGTCCAGTGGATATCTTAGAGGTGGTTGGCTAAGGTGACGTAAAACAATTCGGGGTTACACTTCTTGGAAGTTCCTTATCAGGGTGGAAAGGTATCCTATGTCCAGTGGATATCTTAGAGGTGGCCGGCTAAGGTGACGTAAAAGAATTTGGGTTTACAGGAGACACGATTTCGAAGAAACGCGCCAACGGGAGTCATAAATTCCCGTTACGATTTGACTATACAGTCTGTCACACAAGAGCGTGTCTGCGATATCTGCGAAACCTGACACCTAATCAGAATGAGATAAAAAGAATGTAAACAAACGAAAACTTCTCTAATACGCGTTGCTGAATACCTTTCAGTTTCATTTGAAACAGTGAAAGGAACAGAGCTTTTTAATATGAGTGCCGCGTACGCGAAACGTCGAAAATCGTCTGGCATGGGCGAATGAAAACAGAGATCGTGATTGGAGTAATATAATATTCACTGATGAATCTTCGTTTTGGGCATGGTGTCCTATTAGGCGTGCTTGGACTATCCATGGAAGAAGGATGATTCAAAGAAGTGTAAAACACCCTATAAAAGTGCATGTTTGGGGTTGCTTTAACGCACGCGGTTTTGGGACTTTGTGCGTCTTTACAGACAATCTGAATGCACAAAAGATGGTGAAATTGTACCAAAGGGGACTTCTCACATCCGTGAAACGTTGGTTCAACCAAACCGAGGACCAATGGATATTGCAAGAAGACAACGACCCTAAACATCGAAGTCGCATCTGCACCCAATGGAAAGCGAAAAACGCCATCACAGTACTTCCTTGGCCATCGCAGTCCCCTGATGCAAACCCTATCGAAAATGTGTGGTCCCTAATGAAATGCAAGCTGAGAGGAAGACGTATCACAAAAATAAGAACACTTGTACATCACATTCGAAAGATATGGAGGTCGTTACCAGAATCCTACGCTCAAAAATTAGTCGAGAGTATGCCGAAACGATGTCAAGCTATAATCGCTAATGGAGGAGATTGGACACCCTACTAAGTAATAGCGTATTAGTGTTTTAGATGTAGATTCAATTCATATAAATTTTTTTACAAATATATAAATATTTACAGAAATATCGCAGACACGCTCTTGTGTGACAGACTGTAACTACGATTTTAACAGTTTTTATAGTATATTCTAAAGATCCAACGACTTCAGTGTGATACAATCTACGGAATACGAAACTACGAATGTGTACGACCTGAGATTCCCTTCGTGTTGGCGAATATGCTGAAGAATCTTCGTTTGATGAATTGCCTTGATGAATATGATGACGTCTGTTCCTCGAACTGTCTTTTAACTAGCACCGGTGTTAAATATCTTCTTTACAAAGTTGTTGAAACAAATATTATTTTATACGTGTTAATTCAGTGTATACTCAACTAAACCACCCGCATAATCGTAACAGAAATAAGGGGATCGATCAGTTCGTGGCGTCGATTATCTAATCGCAACGGGAATTTACGACTCCCGTTGACGTTCTTTCTCGCAATCGTGTCTCTCCACGAATAATCTATTAAATAAAAAATGTAAATGATATACGCTATTATGCTAAGCATGCCAGTTGATGTAAGACATATGCTAATAAACATCGAATATATAAACAGCATTTTTTTAAATAATAACTATAAAGTAGAAACTATATCGTTTTTTAGAATTCTCTAGTGACAACTAGTTCCTAGATCCAAAAAAAGTAAATCGTAAATATAATCTAAGCGTATTAATTTGCATGATCGTATTGCTTTTTATAAATTGCGCAAGTTTTTCATTGCTGACCATCCAAGAGGAGTATGTTTTATTTCGAGTGGAAGCGAGGCACAGCACACTCTGTGACACACTGCGTGTGATGATAGTTACCCAGTGATAATCATCGGTGATAATCTTTGTTAGTTGATTATTTGTACATGTTACTTGTATAAGAATTCAGGGCAAATTAAAATCGATTTTTGCTGGTTTCGTCTAAGAAATATCTACACTGGAACTCAATAACGGCGTCGATCATTACTTCGAGGGAAAGAAATTGGTATGGAGCGAAATTATTATTATCGAATTTTACTTTTTGATTCAGAAATGAACGCTTCATTTTCAAAAGTTCAGTGTATCATCTAAAATCGGAAACTAAGGTTTTCCATAACCAAATATGACAATAATGAATAACTTGGTTTAGTAATTAATTTACCAATTAATTAATAAATTATTGACTTAATTTCTAAATTTGAATTAGATACTAAAATTATATTAATTGATTTATTATTTTGAATACCGATTTGAAAACAAATTTCATGTAAAAAAATAACAATTCGTTACATTTAAGTTAGAGATACAGATATTATATAAGTAGTATGTACATTTCAATCATTTTCTTAGTTTTCTAAAAAAATTTTTTAAGTGAATAGTGAGTAGTTTTGAAGTGAATAGTTCCTTTTGTGGTTTGTGCTATATAACACACGTTACGTAAATAGACAAATTAATGCTATACTACATATGAAGTGCACACTTTTAGGTTTTATTTCATATCATATCATTGTTTACGAAGCTGTGAATCGATATTTTGCATTTTATCGATATTAAAAATATTTCAAACTTGTTATTTTCATTGGCATCATAACTTTTCTAAAGATTTTATATTGATCAACGGTGAGTGTAGCAATGATATGGTTGTGGTTGGAACATAACTTTCTAATTACGTATTTTATGTTACCACATCATTATACGTTGTTTGCATAAATTAGGGATATCTCTGTCGATCGAATTGTTTGAAGAGCTTTGTCAGATTAAACTATTATTCAACCGTTATTTTATCCATTCATGAAAACATGAAAATTTTAAGTTTTTGTTAAAAAGTTTCCGGCATATTATAGTTTTTGAGAAAGTGAGACCTAACGTGGAACACACCTAAGAATCAAATGTGAAGGACAAATGTTTACAAAAGCATTGATTTTTTGCAACTCTTCTACAATAATGAAACTCATTTATTTTTGGGCAAAGTTGAAAATGTCATTTCGTATATAGCAACCACATATATAAATTTAATGCTTTAGTGTATCGTTGGCAATTAAACACTGTAGTGTTAATAATTTTATAACAATGATTAAAAAATATTTGGAAAATAACGGTTATTCCTTTCTTAACATATATAGTGACGAGCAAAAGTGTAAACACACTCCGCTGATTTTATGTAAAAGGCGATAATACGACTAATTTTTCAAGTGATCGGTAAAGATTAGGTAACAGTAACTACAAGCTACGTCTGATTAACGAAATGTAATAGTTCGTTTTCATTAACATTAATAATGTACAGAACATTTTACAGAAATGAACATCTCAAACCATGTTTCCAGTTTTGCACTTTAATTATACTCGTCGAATTAAGGTTTCAACTTAGTATTTCGTCCACTTTCCTTTACTTTCTTTTAATGCTTTTAATCTACGAGGCATACTGTCAATTAAATTTTTAATTATTTGTGGTTCAATATTGTACCATTCCTGTTGTGTTCTTTCCCATAATTCATGAACACCTAAAGGTGGATTATTATATTTTGCCAGCCTTCTTTTCAAAATGGACCACAAATTTTCGATCGGACTCATATCCGGACTTTGTGCTGACCACTTCATCACAGAAAAATTTTGATTTTCTAGCCAGGTTTTAACTATTTTTGCAGTATGCTTGGGATCACCGTCTTGTTGAAATACTACTTCACGTTCATTATATCCAATAGAATTAACTACAGAACGTAAATTACTTTGTAGAATGGTCAAATAATGCTCTTTTCGCATTATACCTTCGATTCGAACTAAGGGACCAACATCTCTGTGAGTAAAGCAACCCCAACACATAATCGAGCCACCTCCAAACTTCATAGTTTGTTTTATACCACCTGGTTGATCATTATTCTCGGATGAAGTCCAATACCAGGACCTTTCGTCGGATTCGAATCTGTTAATTTTTGTTTCGTCACTCCATATAACTCTTTTCCAATCTTCGGTCGTCCATTCTTCGTAGGTGTCAACAAATTGTTTTCGTAATTTAATATTTTTGTTTGAAAGAGCTGGTTTACTTTCTTTTTCCTTCGCTCGTAAACCAATTCTCTTTAAAGAGCGACGAATAGTCCATTCGCTAGATTTTGGGAATGTCCTCTAGTACTCTAGCCTAGATTTTATCATAGCCGTAATTGTTCGAAATTTGTGATAGCGAGATTGGATTCGAGGTGACAATTGGTCGCCGAACGTAGCCACGGTCGCGGGATGGACGTTTTGCCTAACGGAGGTCTGGAGTGGTTGTATGGGTTTTCCGAGAAATGTAGTTGTGGCGGCATGCGGCCTCGAGAGCGGACCTAGCCACGTGTGATGTTGCCTCGGAGGTGCTGATACGATGGGACATACATTGTATTAATAATCAAACTCCAGGCAGAAACTGCCTAGCAACGGAGTTTGGAACTTTCTCGATGCTTCCAAACGGGTATAGAAAACAAATGTAATCGCACAGCGAGAAAAATCTCCACGAGGCTGGCATTCGTGCGATTGCCTTGGAGAGTGACACATCGAGCATTTCGACAATCGTAATTGCGCTTAGTAAAGAGTTATCCCGTTAACCGTGGATTCGTTTGAACTCAAAAAGACATTATTAATAGTATTCATTAAACTTGTTATCTGTTAATCTTATTATTCGTACAATTTAGTATTCATTAACTTTATTATTAATCAAACTTATTATTCATTAGTCTTATTATTTGTTAAGCTTAGTGATAGTCTTGTGTATACGTGTAAATATAATCTCGGCTTTGTGGAACAATGGCTAATCCACGCGAAGAGTTGTTACGCGCCCAAAATTCCAATCTTAACCCGACATGTTAATGAAAATGAACTATTACATTTCGTTAATCAGACGTAGCTTGTAGTTACTGTTACCTAATCTTTACCGATCAATTGAAAAATTAGTCGTAGCATCACCTTTTACATAAAATCAGCGGAGTGTGTTTACACTTTTGCTTGTCACTGTATAACTCATGACGTGCCTTCATTTTTTTTTTAATACTTACAGTGCTGGACAAAAGTATTGGCACAGCAAGATTGTTATGATACAAATGCTTATAACTATTAAACAAATTGATTTAAACAAAAAACTTTTTGACGTATTTATTTATTATCTATCCTAGTTTATTACATAACAAGAGCAACAATATAAATAAAATAATACGCAAAATAATAACAAAAATATATTTTTTGAACATTTTATGGGTGGACAAAAGTATTGGCACAGCATGGAACAAACAATGTATCGTCGCCGTTTTCAACGATTTCCGATCGTCATTTGGAAGTAGCGAAGGGAAATCCCCCGTTAGTCTTTTATTATAACACTCGATCAGTGAAACTGGAGACTTCAGTTATTAAACAACAAAAAACCAAGAAAGAGTAATAATGTCTAGAAAAACGAAAGAAACCACAATTGAAGAAAGAAAAATAATATTAAATTTATATAAGATGAATAAATCTTACAACGAAATTGCACAAATCATAAACAGAAGTCGTTTTACTGTGCGTTCAGTCATAAAACGCTTTAAAAGTGAAGAAAATCTAGAGAATCAAATTAGGAGTGGTCGCCCTTCTAAGGTAACAATTCGAGAAAAAAGGAAAATCGTAAATATTGTAAAGAAGGATCCAAAAACTAATTCGACTGAAATTGCTTCGATGTTAAAAGCTGAGTGTGAAAAAGAAGTAAGTACCAAAACTGTACGTAGGGTATTGAAGGATGCCGGTTATTCTGCCCGTGCAGCACGAAGAAAGCCCTACATCAGTAAAATAAACCAAAAGAAAAGAGTGGAATTCGCGAAAGAGTTTGTTACGAAAGATACTGATTTTTGGGAAAAGATCATGTTTTCAGATGAAAGTAAGTTTAATATTTTTAAATCTGACGGCAGAATATTAGTATGGCGAAAACCCAACACAGAGATGGACGAACTGAATCTGCAAGCCACCATGAAACATGGGGGTGGTGGTTTAATGGTGTGGGGATGTATGGCATCATCGGGTGTAGGAGAACTTATATTCATTGATGAGATAATGGATAAATATGTATATTTAAATATACTCAAGCAAAATCTTTTGAAAAGTACTCAAAAATTAAACCTCCCCAGGGATTTCTATTTTCAGCAGGATCGAGATCCTAAACATATGGCGTATATTGTTCGTCAGTGGATAATATATAATACTGCCCACACATTAAACACACCACCTCAAAGTCCCGATATGAATCCCATTGAGCACGTGTGGAACGAATTGGAAAAAAGAATTAGGAAACATAATATCACAAGCAAGTCTGAACTGAAGAAAGTTCTTCTGCAGGAATGGAGCAATATTGTACCTGAATTCACTAAAAAATTAGTCCACTCGATGCCCAGAAGATTAAAGGAAGTCCTTAAAAGAAAAGGACTGCCAACAAAATATTAGAAGTTTATTATGTAATTAGTTATAAGCGTAAATATTCTACTGTGCCAATAGTTTTGTCCACCCATAAAATGTTCAAAAAATATATTTTTGTTATTATTTTGCGTATTATTTTATTTATATTGTTGCTCTTGTTATGTAATAAACTAGAATAGATAATAAATAAATACGTCAAAAAGTTTTTTGTTTAAATCAATTTGTTTAGTAGTTATAAGCATTTCTATCATAACAATCATGCTGTGCCAATACTTTTGTCCAGCACTGTAGATTAATACTTACTGCAATAGCTCATACTTATTAATTGCAGATTAACATTCCTTCAATGATGACAACTGAAGTAATTTACCCACATTTCCAAAATGTTTAATCACAGCTTGTTTTTTGCTTTGGTTCACTACAATTGCTTTGTTTTTCCAAAAGAAGAAGTTAAATCTATCCCTAAAAAGAAAATAATGTGAGTTGAAGTTTAATTAATAGATGTTGGAGATGAATGGAATGTAATAACAATGTACATGTAAATTTGTATATTTTGAGCATACGCGGTAATTGTATAATAGGGTATTACTTCAATTATTGAACTCGCGTTACTAAAAGTAAAAATTTGGCGGGTTTGCGTTAGTTTAGTTCTAAAGTTTTCGAAATTTTAATAGTTTCAAAGGCTCTATGTGATTACATAAATCTCGGATTCTTGATTTCAGGCAAATATTTGTTCGTTTTCATCTCGTAATCGTTAGAGAATTGCCTTCCTTGCCTTCATTAGAAATTTTTTTATCCAAAAAGTTGGTTAAAGAGAAGTGTTCGTCTAATGCATCTCAAAATTGCAGTGAGTACTTTAGTTTTTTGTTTTTAATAATATGAGTTGAATAATTATTATTACATTCAAGTACTTCATCTCGAAGATGGTATCCCACTGAAAGAGCCATCCATATATTATTTAGCAATAAAGTTAGAAAAAATTTACTAAATGTTCAGCTGAACAAATTGTAAAGTACAAATTAAATAAGTAAATAAAAAAAGCATTTAATGATAATACCGTTTATGAAATTTAAGATGATTAAGAAATTTTTTTTCTTTCTAGTATATTTTTAAACAAAACCCTTTTCTTTTTAATTGTGTTAATTTTTTGTTGGGGTCTCACTTAGAACAAAGCGAAAACGAGGTATAATTATGTCACCATTTTCATTTAGATTATCATTACTTTCGTTGTTCTCATTTTCATTTTTATCGCCACCTATTGCAGATATTAATAATAATTGAAATACATTTTTCATTTCTTTAGCAGAATTAAAAACGTACATAAGTTAATTTATATTTGTTTATTTAATATTTGTTTTTCTTTTCTGTCCGATATTGTCTGAAGAATCAAACGTACTACTGGAAAATGTTCAGAAAATTCAAATCCTACTGTAATTAAACATTAATAACGTAATAAATTCTGACGGATGACGAAGCTCATAGAAACAGAACAACATCGGCAATACTTTGTACTAAATTTTGATTAAATACGATAGACAAAAATAACTAATTTAATATTTTGTATTGTCTTATTACTTTGTTTTGGATATTTTACATTATTTTGAATACATCATTTATTAAATATTTCAATTTCCATAGTTTTAAAAGAGAATGTTAACATTTCTTCTTCTTACATTTTAGTCAATTGACAACGTGGGCGAAAGACTGCATCTTTAATTGCTTTGCAACTAGTGGATGTAAAAGAAATATTTTACGATGAATAAAGAGGATTTTCCGCAGATCATTGAACCTGCCTACTGGCATGTCTTCAACTTCGAAAAAACCTACTTTTATCCAGACACTCAAAAATGGCTCCAAAATAATTTTCAATATTGCCACTACAGCTGTATTATTTACGTGATCCTAATTTTGGGCGGAAAATACTACATGTCGAGCAGACCAAAATTTGATTTGAAGCGTCCGCTTGCATTATGGAGTGGATTGCTTGCAGCGTTCTCCATTATCGGATTTTGTAAAACAGCACCGGAAATGTACTCTACATTGAGACATCATAGCTTTTACCATAGTATTTGCATACCTAGGTAATGCTACTTTCATATTTTACCTTTTAATATATTTTCAGGTGAATGGCAATTTTAAAAAATAATTATTATATGAATCAATTTCAAAAAGTTGATATGTGGAAAGCGTTAGTGAAATAGGAAATACATTTTTAATAGTTGTTTACGATATTATTCTTATAATAATTCTCTAAAAAGATTTCACGTATAAATTCGTATCTGAAATGACTTTTATCGATTGATATAATCAGTTATGTCTACCAAGTCGAAACATATCGACCTATACAGTACACATTGTATGATAATATTTTCAAATCAAAATAACAAAGTTCTTATTGTTTCATTGTATGGAACATAATACGTGGCTTTGATTTGCATGTCATATTCACAAAATGAATCGATATTTCAAATATGTTAATTTGTGATATACAATAAGAATGGAATTATTTTCCTTTCAGCCACCTTTTGCAAGATCATGTTTCTGGCTTTTGGACATGGGTATTTGTCTTATCAAAGATCCCAGAATTTGGCGATACGATCTTCATTGTGTTACGAAAGCAACCATTGATATTTCTACATTTTTACCATCATTTAACTGTTGTTCTTTACTCTTGGTTCACATATGCGGAGACTACAGGAGCCACAAGGTGGTATGCCGTAATGAACTACTTTGTTCATTCCTGTATGTATTCTTATTATACTTTGAAAGCAATGCAATACAAATTACCAAAAGGCTTTGCCATGATGATTACTACGATGCAGCTGGTACAAATGGTGATTGGTTGCGTTGTAACTATTGCGGCTTACTATTATCGAGAAAGTTGTGGACTTGAATGTTACACTACGCGTAAAAATTTTATATTTGGTCTCGCCATCTACTTCAGTTATTTAATCCTATTTGGACAATTTTTTTTCAAGGCTTATTTTTCTGACAAACGGAAAAACAAAGTCGGAGAGAACGTTCACGTCATCGGAAAAAAGGAATGTTATAAATCAAAGACTAGCTAAAGTATATCAAAGTTTTTGAAATCTTTTTCTATAAACGCTTTCTGATATCATTTCGTGAAAACACTTATAACGTGTTTTAGAAGTCTGTATTAGCTCAAAACGATAGAAATTGGTTGTAACATAATGCCAGTGATAAGATATTTATTTATTGTAAAACATTGTGTTTTTGATGTTAAGGTATGGGATATGATGGTTTTCAAAAAAGTTGCTCGTGAAGAAGTTAGAATAAATGAAAAATTAAGAGTGAAATTTCGTTAAGCACATCTTCGAAATATTTTTAGGTAACATTAGTAAAAAAAATGGATTCACAAAATATAAGACACGTTCAAATATGTGATTTTAACTGTATTTTTGTTTGCCGAATAAATTTATTCTTAAATATAGTAAGGAGATGTATTAATGACAGAAAGTTTAATATTTCATGTAATCGATAATTTATTTGGAATTTTTTACTTCACTGACATTCTGAATAAATGTCCAATAATATTAAAGGCTATTACGATGCTTGCCTTAGTATCGGCATTATACTCATTGAAAATCTCTGATCGTAAAATAAATACAGAATGAACAACAGTGCATATCAATGCATAAACATTATGTAAAAAATTTTGTTTATTACAGAATAAAATTTAGTGTGTCTATGTATGTGATATAATCGTAATCCATGGCTATATAAGGAAAAAGGAAATTAATAAAAGCAGAAAGGAAGCTTATATTTTCGACTTCCTTTTACAAATACCTACTTTCACCATCCGTACAAACTTTTAGAACGCAAACAATCTTACAAATCTGATTATCTATTTCATTTATTTCTAAACTATTGTATTATATCACATAATTTGTTTCTGAACAATATTTTATGCAAATTGTTATGTACTAATTATCCTAGTGACCTAGCTGGGTGGCTTACCTAAATGGGATCACCCAAATACCTTTCTTATTTATGGAAAAACTTTACAAGACAAAATTACACGACAGAAGAGGCACTACAATGGCGAAAAGAATATTTCCTTAAATTAATTTCTTTTTCCTAGAATTTCAAGGACGTCGGTACATTTTTAAACAGAAGTGTTGAGGTTATTGGATGTATGTGAATACAAAGGAACGCGTGGATAAATTGTAAGCTATAAAAAATATATATGTCGAATACAAAAGTGTACGTACAAAATTCGGAATACAATTGAGCTGATCCAGATCCGCACGCTAGCAGCGGTACCCTATGACTGAAAAACCCTGAAGCCAACGTTGCACGTGTCACACGCTCAAGAGGGCCACCCGCTCAGTAATCAGCTAAACGAAACATCCTGCATACCACAGCTATCGAAACAATAACTAGTCAGTAACGAAATAGCCGCCTCTGATACACACCTGACGATAACCCCTCCAAAGGGACTAAAAACCTCAGTATAAAAATCCTCCTAAATTAGCGCTCGACACATTATTCTGCTGTAACAATTTGACTCGTCACTCTGTCAGATTTATACAATAAATTTCATTACCATGTACAAAGTTGAATTTCTTCACTTTATTCGTGAAACGTTCGAACTGCGACGCCAGGACATCACTAGCGATTTATCGGTTTCGTGATCTCTTGTGTCTCCGACGTGACACACGTGTACCGTTTATGGTTTGTCTTCGACGCAGTCTTTTGTCTATGCGCTGTCGGTGGCTTCAGTGCTTGAGAAAACTAAAGACTAGATGTAGAGTTTTCTTAGAAGTGGCGGCCACTTCAACATTAAATATCAAAGCATAACCAATCCGAGCTAGAGCTTTACTAGATACCGGATCTAGCATGAACATCTCCCTTATTTTATGCCTAGTGAGCGTGCAAACCTTTCAGTCATGGCGTTCGGTGCCAATCAAGGCCCTCGATAACTTAACCACCATTAAGAAGCGCCATATCACGGCCACCATCACTTCCATAGAGGGTACATAAAAACGTACAGTGACGTTTTTGATAATACCCACGACATCGCCATTAGTCCCAGACGAACCAATCGATAGATCAATAATCAAACTACCCAAGAATCTACAACTAGCCGAACCAGAATTCCACAAACCACGCCCGATCGAAATATTATTAAGCGCCGGACTCACTTTAGCATCATTATGCATCGGGCAAATTAAGATAGGTCAGAAAAACCACACCGAGTTGTGTTTATAAAAGACTCGATTCGGTTGGGTCATCACGGGGAGCCTAACCGCACAATTGACTACATGTTCCTTCCATGCAAACACGACAGATCTGCAGCAGATCTAGCACGCTTTTAGGAACTCGATGAAGGATCAATCATCACACATTGGTCGGAATCGGAAGGAATATGTGAGGAGCATTTCCGAGACCATGTCCGACGCACCAAAGAAGGGCAATACATCGTCGTCTTGCCATTCAATGAGAGGTTTCCTTCACTTCGTACATCGAAGGCCGTGGCAATGAACAGGCTCGCCTCTCCTCATCGTCGATTCCAACGTGATAAACAATTTGAAGCCGCATATCGTGCGGTAATTCAAGAATACTTAGATCTGGGTCACATGGTTGAGATCACAACTGCTTGCCCCTCAAGTGACGGGTATTGTTTATCACACCACGGCGTAATCAAGGAATCGAGCAATACTATCAAACTTCGGGTTGTATTCGACGGATCAGCATCTAGCACTACCAGAGTATCCCTAAACGATACTCTTCATACAGGACCAAAGTTATAGGAGGATCTGTTTGACTTTCTATTAAGATTCCGCTCTCACCAATATGTCCTGACTGGTGATATTGAAAAGATGTATCGACAAATCCTAGTGCGCCCAGAAGATCGGAAATATCAACATATTCTGTGGAGCAATTCCAAAGGTGATGTCGAAACATATCATCTCAACACCGTGACATTCGGATTATCAGCAGCCCCATACTTAGCCCTACGGTGTCTAAAATAATTGACAGACGATGAAGGCCATCAATTCCCGCGCACGTCATCGATTTTGAAGTTTGATTTCTACGTCGATGATGTCCTCACCGGAGCTGATACAAAGGAAGAGGTAGTGTCAGGGAGGATAACGTTCCATCAATGCATTGGCCCTTAGGCCACGTAATCAAGGTCCATCCTGGAGCCGATGGAATCATCCGGACAGCCACGGTGCAGACGGCAGCGAATATCTTGGATCGCGGCATCAAACGACTGGTTCCCTTATCCTGTCAATCCGATTCAGACAAGTCCGAACAACCACGAAGAGCGAGTGAGGTGGAGAAAATACGTGCCTAAACCCGCATATATAATTTTGATTGGTACCCTCACAACGGAGGGAGGATGTTACGTCGCGTGAAACAACCAGCACACCATCCTTCACTACCTGGCAGACAACAACCCATGTACCGCTAATCCGACCCTCCATAAGCCTAAGGTCCCACCATAAACCTTAACTGTTTAGTTTAATTACGAACATATACTTATTAAGTTAATCTATTTGCGCTGAAGGAATTTCGAATTCTAGAAATATTTTCGGTTTATGGATAGCTATTAAAAAAGGTCCTTAGGTTTATTATGCTCTATTAAATTACGGAAAAAGCAGTATTTCAATTCTCTGCACGTTTCCTGAGCCTCGCTGGTCTGTTGACCCTTCATCGCTTGTCGATCCCTTAGGATTCGATTGTCCAGCCCTACACGCTCGATCCAGCCTGGCAATCAACACTGACCTTGCACCAGATATAGGTAAATTCACCTGTGCGAGCTTACTTCTCAATTCTTCCAGTGTCAGACTTTCTTCGCTTGACATTCAACGTTTGCCATTTTTATTTTTTCAACACTACACTAATTTCAATGATAAACGATATCGTCTTTTATCGCACCGTATACCGGAAAATCTAAAACTAGTACGAATAGTTCTGTTAAACGTTTCGTTTTCTGTCTTGTCTAATCTCGGACGAGCCCCCAAAATTGTAGGATTTTTATTATGATTAGTTTATTTACAATAAATAGATTAAACAGGAAACGATGGTTGTTTAACGTGAACTAATCACAATAACGTATTATACAGTCTGTCACACAAGAGCGTGTCTGCGATATTTCTGTAAATATTTATATATTTGTAAAAAAATTTATATGAATTGAATCTACATCTAAAACACTAATACGCTATTACTTAGTAGGGTGTCCAATCTCCTCCATTAGCGATTATAGCTTGACATCGTTTCGGCATACTCTCGACTAATTTTTGAGCGTAGGATTCTGGTAACGACCTCCATATCTTTCGAATGTGATGTACAAGTGTTCTTATTTTTGTGATACGTCTTCCTCTCAGCTTGCATTTCATTAGGGACCACACATTTTCGATAGGGTTTGCATCAGGGGACTGCGATGGCCAAGGAAGTACTGTGATGGCGTTTTTCGCTTTCCATTGGGTGCAGATGCGACTTCGATGTTTAGGGTCGTTGTCTTCTTGCAATATCCATTGGTCCTCGGTTTGGTTGAACCAACGTTTCACGGATGTGAGAAGTCCCCTTTGGTACAATTTCACCATCTTTTGTGCATTCAGATTGTCTGTAAAGACGCACAAAGTCCCAAAACCGCGTGCGTTAAAGCAACCCCAAACATGCACTTTTATAGGGTGTTTTACACTTCTTTGAATCATCCTTCTTCCATGGATAGTCCAAGCACGCCTAATAGGACACCATGCCCAAAACGAAGATTCATCAGTGAATATTATATTACTCCAATCACGATCTCTGTTTTCATTCGCCCATGCCAGACGATTTTCGACGTTTCGCGTACGCGGCACTCATATTAAAAAGCTCTGTTCCTTTCACTGTTTCAAATGAAACTGAAAGGTATTCAGCAACGCGTATTAGAGAAGTTTTCGTTTGTTTACATTCTTTTTATCTCATTCTGATTAGGTGTCAGGTTTCGCAGATATCGCAGACACGCTCTTGTGTGACAGACTGTAATTAAGACAATTAGATAATTAATTTGCAACTCTTGTCACCACGGATTCAACGCTCTCTAGACAACGCAATTCGCGCTCTCTGACTTCTCAACTAACACTGACTGCTAATGCGTTTATGTCCCTTAGCAGTCTCTTGTCTTTTGTCTTAACCCCACCACGCACATGTTCTACAACCGCTTGCTTATAATTCGCCCGATAGCCGCCAGTACCCTCGTCCACGATACTACAGAAGTTTTCTTTTTTTTTTTTTTTAACACTAGGTTTACGGGACTCGTCAATTTGATGGATTTCAAACTTCGAAATGAAATACCTCAAAAACCATAGCATTAATTTTAACCATTTTGCATGGTTAATTAATTTTGGTTAATTAATCATTTTATGCAAAGAATTTATACACACAATTATTTTTTTTAAGCTTTCTAATTTTTGAAATTTGTATGTAGTATATCTATCTCTACGAAACCCGTCAAATTGACGGGCTAGCTGATTTCATAAACAATCCTTATATGTTTGTTTTGTTCGTAAAATCAGTCCTCCAATAATAAATATGAGAATGAAAGAAAAGCGATGTTCAACGAAATTGCTTATGCCTATCGCCGAAGAAACTCCTGAAGCAAGAGACGATCTTCATGATCGCTGCAGTGACAATGTAAGAACGTTTTTCAAAGACAGTGTGCAAAAGTTTCAGTTATCGTAGACAGTCTCCGCTTATTGTAAGTATTTACAATAGGGTAATTGAATTTGGGCACAGTATTATTTCATTTTGACCAATCCCCCTTTTCTAGCTATCATGAGTAAATCCAAGAGATATAATAAGATATTTAACGAAATTGTCAACATCAATGAAGATTGTTCTGAGGATACCTCCGAAGAAGAGCAGTATGAATTAGGCCAAAGCGAAACTCACAGTGAAAGTTCTTTCTTTTTTTTTTTTTTTATAACGTTTATTGTCCAAGAATATGAGTATGTGTATGTCATTCACAATAGACAATGAATTTCGGTTGTGAGGTGGTTTAGGCAAAAGTACCCATACGTGGCAGTGCGACATAGCCATTGTTACGTTTTTATTTTGATTGTTCTGTTTACGTTACCGTTAAAATTTGAAATTCGGGTAAATGATAGTTGCTGCCACCAGAAACAATCTAAGGATTGCTTCAGTTAGAATTTTTGTTGTCGTTTATCTTTTCGATGATCCCGAATTGTCGTATTCCTTAATAATTCTGTCGACAATTAAATATCAGTGGGTAGCGTTGACCGATGTTTAATGCGATTACCAATTAAACTCCACGTTTCGGCTAACCTGCTACGCGCAGGAGTACTGGCACGAGAGAGGATCAAAGTTGGTGAAAATAAGTATTTGTTTAATTTAATTATATTATAAGGCGAATGTTTTCCACAACAAAAGTTTATTCTGATTCTAATTGGTTATTAACAGAGTTATCGTTGAAATTTAGAATACTCGAAATTACAATTGTTCGCGATACGTTTTACTAATTACAAGATTTTAATTTATGTGATTTTCAATAATTTACAAATTGACAAATACAAGCACGTCGATTAACAAAACTGACAAGAACTGAGAACTAAATGAAACAAAGAACTAAAACTAAGGAACTAAAGGACTTAAGAATTAAGAACTGAGAAAACTAAGAGATAAAGGAACTAAGAGCTAAGGAACTAAGAGCTAAGGAACTAAGAACTAAGGAACTAAAGAACTAAAGAGTTAAAAGCCAAAGAAACTGAAATATTAAGAGCCTGAGGAATTGAGAACTAATCACTATGAACCAAGAAATCACTTGTCAAAACTGAGGAACTGATCACCAAGAACCAAGGAATCAATCACCAAGAACTGAGGAACCGATCACACAGAACTAAGAAATTAATTACTCTAAAGTAAGGAATTATCTGAATAATCTGAATCATTCTTCCATGTTGCTGCGCTTATTTATAGTTTGCTCTATCGTAGAAAGGGGAGGGGGGGGGGTCATGTGGCGGTTTGTGAAGCTCAAATTCGATTTCTAACCAAATTGTTAAATTTTATTTTTCGAATTGAAACGCTTACTCGCGCTATTGGTAGGTTTTATTTAGCCTTCGTTACGGCGCGTGCACAGCGCGAGACGTGACACCATACAATAAATCACTGTAGAGAGGTGCTTATATACCAAATTTTTTTTTTCTTCCTATGTTTGTCCTGAAAACCTGGTCGCAAAAACAGGGCAGTTCAGTAGACAGTGTAAGTTCTGAATACATTGAAAGTGGAGAGATAGAAGGATCCTCGGATAGTGAAAAGGAAAACTTCCTGAAAGTGTGTCGTAACAAGAAAAAGATGCATATTCTTTCTAGTTCTGACTCCGAGGATGAGAGGTACATCCCAAAATGTAATGGGTGAAATTGAAATTGCAGTTGACGGGGCAAAGTGGATATGTGGAGGACCGGTGTATAGGAGGTTTGATCGTGAGGTTTAATCGATGTTATAGTTTGTTGTTGTAACCGTCGAATATATTTAAAATGATAATTTAATAATATTATGTAAAAAGTGCATCGGATCGAAAATATCCAGAAAAGAGGTCATATTTTGTTTAGCCGAGGATTTAGCCGGAGAAAACAAGAACAGTTGCCAAAGATTAGACGCTTCATTTCTGTCACCTTCAACGTTAGAAGTGCGAAAAAGTTGCTAAGTAGGCTATTGCAAAAAAAAAAAAAAAATAGAAACAATAATTGCTGTATTTATTGCAAAAAGATCATATGAGGAAAATGCACTAACAAAATTCAGTATTTTCGTTTATCCGTCAATTAGACGGGTACTCGTAGAGATACGTATATAAGAAACGCCTGTAAACCTACTGTTAAATCCGTGCTCTTGTATTCCTCTTGCAGTTTTAATTTCTCCTAATGATAAGTCTGTAGCGGCACTCGACAACAAACAACTTTCCAACGATTTCGTCGGTTCAAAGTATATCACCGAAGCGTAAGTACCGACAGACCTAAGAAGACGTACGTGGTTGAGGACGCCTAACGAATGTGTCACGGGGTCATAAAATGGCAATTGGATGGCCCTGTGTCATAAACGTCCTGGAGATCCAGAAGACTGTGACCAGATGGTGTCCAGGCCCTGAGGAATGTGAACTGACGACAATGAAAGGATGGGCGGGCGCTTCTGACCTGTGGCCGGTGGCAACCCCTCCAGAGGATCCAAACCCTAGCATATAAAAACCAAAATCAGCACCGGTCACACTGTATTGCAAGATTCTGAACCGTACAGACTGTGTCATAACACTCTGAGCCGTTACTCTATTAGATTCAATAAACTATCTAAAGCTCCGAATTTATTTCCTTACTTGTGAAGTTTGAACTACGGCACGAACCAATCACTGATGACCAGTTAACACTTTGACTGCCACGCCGAAATCACATGTTTTCGCTCAGGACGCCACGGGAATATTTTTATTGTTCTAAGCATATAATGGCAAAACAATAATAAATTGATGATGTAAGACAACATTCTTCTCCAATGGACCGTCTACCTTATCGGTGGACACGGGTGACCACCGTGGAGCCTTGGTAACAGTTGATAGCGATATATTATAACAAGGATTTGTTTATTTCAACAAACCATTTGCATTCGTTATTTCGTCGTAAGCAGAACGTGGAGAATATATTGTTGAAACGTGTAGAAGATATTAGTAAATAGTATTATGATTATTTTTATGATTTCGACGAAACATTCGGCTGAAATGGTAGAGGTCCGCAAAAAGATTATGTTTGTGATAAACCAATGGTAGTGGTACATTACCCGCCGCCCTAGGAGCGTCAGACCAGGGAATGTGGCGTTAGGGGGTGTGGTCCCTCCTAACGGCCAACTCAGACAAGGACGTCTCCCTTAACCAACAGTAGGGAAAAGACGACGAGGAGTGCCCCCTGGTAGTTTTTCGCAAGAGATCCCGGGGTCACTTCTGTTGGACGTCGGGATGACTACCGTGGAGTTTTAGTCGGTAAGAGTCCGACACTACTCGGTTGTTGCGATCTCGCAGCAGCGAGTATCCATGAGGATTTCTCCACGTAAAAAAAAAAAAAAAAAAAAAGTGGTAAATTACAACAGAGAAAACTATGCTGTAGATTTATCAAATCAAATGATAGCATATTCTACACCACACAGAAGAACTCTCAAGTGGTATATAAAATTAGCTTTAGAGTTATTGTTAAATACATCAATTTCAAACGCGATGATACTCTATAAACAAGCAACAAAAACAAAAATCAAGGTATTAGATTTTAGAATGGCACTCGCAATGCACTTGCGGCGGTACTCGACTACGAAACTTTCCGACGGCTTCGCGACACAAAGCGCTATACCTTTAAAGCGTAAGGCCAACATGCCTAATGTACCATTGATATCCCCACGGTTCTTTCGCCGAATATTCGGAAGAATGTATACGCGGCAGCCGTTGTCACATCTGGTTATTTCGTCCGGGTATTCGTTGGTAATACTATATTGTAGTTTGTTAAATGATTTTCTAAAGCGAATAATATAGCTTTGTACGCTTTCGTTAAATCCTTCTCTAATTTCTCATAATTGGTCTTGAGGTTCACGAACCGATTTTCTATCTTTCAAATAGTCAACATCTCTTTACCGGGTTTCTACCCTTGGATCAGTCGCCGACTTAACATGTTGACACCGGCGCCGATATTCATGGTTTTGTCCGTGGGGCGGCGCCTGAATTCACTGTCTGCTTCGTGGGGTGGCGGTGGGTCACATTAGACTGTTCGACATGACCGCAATTTTTCAACTTTGACCTCAATTTATAGCAAAATTACAAAAGCTCTACGATTCCTGTTGGGTTCAATAAATTCCGTGGATTTCAACTAATACATTGATATACCATAGTTTGTCGATATCAATTTGCATATATCTTTAAATGTTAAGTAAAGTTGACGGGACCAGCTTTGGCCTTAATTTTGTACTCTTTTTGATTTTTCTCAAAAAGTAGAGGTCTGACGCGAATTCTGACCATCGCAAGTAATTCTGTGAACATTTTTCTATAAGAAACGTTCATAGCGCGAATAAAAAAATTTTTCAATTCCGTACAGGAAAAAAGAATAGTCATGCATGTCCGTCGGATAACAACGGCGCGGGTAAAGAACATGCACGACGAAAATCGTGTTAGGTTACGTAAAATAGATTGACAAAAGGTCAGTATGTATGCTAGCTACTTCCAAAAATCATAGGTGTGTTATTTTACAGGGGAAAAATAGTAAATTAAAGCCAGAAATTGTTTTTTTTATAATGATGCTAAAAAGAGGGTTGATCTATCCGATCAGATGTCATCCAATTATAGTTGTTTGTGCAGAACCATAAAATGGTATAAAAAAATTGTAATGGACTTAATATGTGGGACTTGCTCCGTAAATGCGTGGTATGTATATAGAAAATGGGGTACTAAAAGTATTAAAATTTTAAAATTTCGCAAAGAAATGATTTATCACCTTTTAAATATAGTGAATCCCCACAGAGAAGAAATGAATTACTGCCCAAAAAACGATCACACTTTTTGCAGTCATACCAAGGGCGCGCGAGCAAAACGAAACGGCGGTGCAAAGAAAGTTGTCAACGCATTTCTAGAATAAAAGATAGAGAGTATGCCGCGGAAAGAACCAAAAAAATAACAACATATTGTGATCATTGTAAGAGCCAGCCGGCACTCTGCCTAACTTGTTTTAAAAAATTGAAGAAAGGAAATAATTATGTTGTTTATAATATTGAATTGTTATGTTTTTACTATTGTATGTCTGGTTATTATGTTGAGATAAAATAATATAAACCTATTTTATACTACATATTTTGTGAAATACATGTGTGACCCACAGCTGCCCCTCGGGATAGACACGTCTGACACGCCGGTGGGTCGCGACGGCGTCAAAATGTTAATTTATATAAAGTTGTTAAAGTAAAGCAATTTATACGTGTCAATTTAGTGTATACCCAATTGTGATTATTAAGTGTATAATAAAGTGTAAGAAAAAGAAAGTTAATAGTTGTGTTAAGGCTCAACCTTCTTGTTTTTATAATCTGAGTCACAAGTTTACGTGACACCGTAGTGGACATACAACAAACGCGTGCGTAGTGAGGATATCGAGAGGCATCAAAGAAAAGAATTCGTTTGGTTTCAACAAGCGAAGTGCGAAGGGTCTAGCGTAATAGCGAAGCAAACACATTCAAGAAGCGTGATTTTAATTGTCGATTGTTGATTGTTCACTGTTAATAGTTCCATAAATCTTTTTGTTGAACATCGAGAGTATTTCTTGGGCACTTGCATTCAACACAACCTCATTAGTTTATTGAATTAGGCACGAACGTAATAATGGAAATAGAACGAAATGGATCATACCTAATTCAATAAAATAATATAAAACAGAAATTGTTACTCATCTATTATCACACTATGAAACGAAAGAAACATTTCGGACAACCTAATATATCTAACTATCACAAGTATTTACCCGTCTTGTCATTGAATAAATCAACACCTTTGATATCCACCACAAATTGGTGACCCCAACGTGATAGAAAGCGAAGAGAGGCAAACGCGTGATATTCAATACGGCGCATCACCGAGGCTGCGATCAGCGGAAACACAGTCAGCCGATGGTTCCGCGTACCTCCACTACAGCCCGCGAGGATGGCGCTATGGTTTACCGTGTTGTAGGCGCAATTCGAGTCAGCGTGCATTACGAGTGATAAAGTTGTCGAGAATTGAGGATCTTAATCGCCGAAATAAGAGTAAAGGAACACCAAGGTTACATTTAATTTAGAATTCATATTAAAATAGTTTTAGATTTATTTAATAAACGATTTCCAGGATCTTCTTCGATATACATTTGTACGCGTCTCAGCACTTTCTTTGTCTCGGCATCTTCTATACCAGATTGCCGACGGAACAGTTACATTCATCTGTTTTTCGAAACGCCGCGCACCACATACTTCCACACACTCATGTTCAGATACGTGTGTCACTACTACACTGCCAATCTAGTCTAGCGTACAAAATTATACATACAGTGCTGGACAAAAGTATTGGCACAGCAAGATTGTTATGATACAAATGCTTATAACTATTAAACAAATTGATTTAAACAAAAAACTTTTTGACGTATTTATTTATTATCTATCCTAGTTTATTACATAACAAGAGCAACAATATAAATAAAATAATACGCAAAATAATAACAAAAATATATTTTTTGAACATTTTATGGGTGGACAAAACTATTGGCACAGTAGAATATTTACGCTTATAACTAATTACATAATAAACTTCTAATATTTTGTTGGCAGTCCTTTTCTTTTAAGGACTTCCTTTAATCTTCTGGGCATCGAGTGGACTAATTTTTTAGTGAATTCAGGTACAATATTGCTCCATTCCTGCAGAAGAACTTTCTTCAGTTCAGACTTGCTTGTGATATTATGTTTCCTAATTCTTTTTTCCAATTCGTTCCACACGTGCTCAATGGGATTCATATCGGGACTTTGAGGTGGTGTGTTTAATGTGTGGGCAGTATTATATATTATCCACTGACGAACAATATACGCCATATGTTTAGGATCTCGATCCTGCTGAAAATAGAAATCCCTGGGGAGGTTTAATTTTTGAGTACTTTTCAAAAGATTTTGCTTGAGTATATTTAAATATACATATTTATCCATTATCTCATCAATGAATATAAGTTCTCCTACACCCGATGATGCCATACATCCCCACACCATTAAACCACCACCCCCATGTTTCATGGTGGCTTGCAGATTCAGTTCGTCCATCTCTGTGTTGGGTTTTCGCCATACTAATATTCTGCCGTCAGATTTAAAAATATTAAACTTACTTTCATCTGAAAACATGATCTTTTCCCAAAAATCAGTATCTTTCGTAACAAACTCTTTCGCGAATTCCACTCTTTTCTTTTGGTTTATTTTACTGATGTAGGGCTTTCTTCGTGCTGCACGGGCAGAATAACCGGCATCCTTCAATACCCTACGTACAGTTTTGGTACTTACTTCTTTTTCACACTCAGCTTTTAACATCGAAGCAATTTCAGTCGAATTAGTTTTTGGATCCTTCTTTACAATATTTACGATTTTCCTTTTTTCTCGAATTGTTACCTTAGAAGGGCGACCACTCCTAATTTGATTCTCTAGATTTTCTTCACTTTTAAAGCGTTTTATGACTGAACGCACAGTAAAACGACTTCTGTTTATGATTTGTGCAATTTCGTTGTAAGATTTATTTATCTTATATAAATTTAATATTATTTTTCTTTCTTCAATTGTGGTTTCTTTCGTTTTTCTAGACATTATTACTCTTTCTTGGTTTTTTGTTGTTTAATAACTGAAGTCTCCAGTTTCACTGATCGAGTGTTATAATAAAAGACTAACGGGGGATTTCCCTTCGCTACTTCCAAATGACGATCGGAAATCGTTGAAAACGGCGACGATACATTGTTTGTTCCATGCTGTGCCAATACTTTTGTCCACCCATAAAATGTTCAAAAAATATATTTTTGTTATTATTTTGCGTATTATTTTATTTATATTGTTGCTCTTGTTATGTAATAAACTAGGATAGATAATAAATAAATACGTCAAAAAGTTTTTTGTTTAAATCAATTTGTTTAATAGTTATAAGCATTTGTATCATAACAATCTTGCTGTGCCAATACTTTTGTCCAGCACTGTATCTCAATACACCTCCTTAATTTTTATGCTACATATTCATTTCCTTTTATAAATCAATCAAATCATTTTTAGAAGTAATTTAAAATTTTCAAATTTGTTTCCCCCAGAGCCTTCGTTAAAATGTCAACTACATTGTTTTCTGAGTCTACTTTTATAATGTCAATATCTTTATTGTAAATTTCGCTTCATTAATCCATAAAGTTTTTAACACAAATTCAGCATTGTCGGCATGCTGTTGAAGCAACCAATGACAAAATGCCTTTCGCGAAATCAAAGCGAAAATCCAAAGTCGATTTTCTCGAAAACAAAGCTTCAAGCGAAAAATTTTTATTCCATATTTTCGACCTCTTTTTTCGCGTAGAATCATCCCCTTTCCGCTTGTACCACCAGTTACCAACCACCCTGTATATCCATTTCAAATCTAATACTTTTTTGTCTTTTGGTTTCTCTACTAATTGGTTTTATTTTTTATTAAACTATTCATTTCTCGACCCAGTGCTTCTTTCCATGAACCGCTGTCATCTCCACCTAAAGCTTCTTCATAGGTTTTAGGACTGCCTGCGCTAACTATATTAACATAAATGAAATATAATCTCGTTTGGCCATATTTTTGAGGTTTCTTTCTTTCCCGTCCTGACCTTCTCAAATTATTTCCTATGCCTTCAAGTTTCCCTTTTGATTCGTTACTTAAATTTCTCCTCGACCTTCTCGTTATTTATTGCACTTTCATGAATTTCGTTTGAATCCGATTGCTCGTCAAAATCTTTTTTCGTTTCATTATCTGATTCATCTTCTCCTTGAAATCCTACTAAATTCTCATCTTCACCTACAAATTCTACGTGTCTTGCGATTATAATTTTATTATTAACTAAGATCCTATATCCCACGTTTTCATAACCTACAAGTATTCCAGTGTCTGCTTTTCTCTCCCATTTTGAATTTCTTTTAATTTCAGGTATTCTTACGAAAACTCTACTTCCGTACAGTCTTAAATTGTTTATATTCGGTTTCCTCTTAAAAAATATTTCAAACGGTGTTTTATTTTCATATGTGTTCATAATGGTTCTATTTTTTAAGTACGCCGCGGCTCTATTTCCGGCCAATATTTGATATTTAGCATTGAATCATGTAATAAACATCTAGCGGAATTCATGATTGTTCTATTGTAGCGCTCAGCTGTTTCATTTAATTCGTGAATATAAAGTGGGCATGGTTCTACGAAAATTCCCTTCTCCCTTATTAGATTGTACATGTCTTTGTTCATATATTCTTTTCCATTATCGCATCTTAGTCTCTTTATCTTCTTGCCAGTAAGATTTTCAACTTTGTTTATATAACCAAGGAAACAATTATGAACTTTACCTTTTTATTTCACAGTATAAATCAATTTGCACTTACCGTAGTCGTCTACAAACGTTAGGAAACATTTTGATCCATCATGGCTAGTATTATTATGAGGTCCATTTAAATCGGTATGTACTAATTCTAAAATTTCGCGTGCTAAAGTTAACCTCGACAGTTGAATGCACGACCACGTTTAGATGGCAAATCAGTATTTATATCGTATAGGGAAGTAATGGCTAAAGCAAATATGGTTAAAAATATAAAAAAGCGATCAGCAAGTGTGTCTGAGGTAACTGAAAAGAAAACAGAAACATCAAAAAATTTCAATAAAGATTTTAAGAAGAAAAAAAAAAACAGAAAATGGAACTACAAAATGGATAACCAAATAAGCAAATTACTAATAATTCACTTAAGAAGTTTAAAAATGAAAAGAAAAATAATGATTTAGGAATTGTTCAAAATCCTAACAAAAAGGAAACAAATGATGCTAGTTTACAAAAAAGTAAGAAGAAAACATTAAGTACAGCGGAACTGTTGCAATTTAGACAAGAATACCGCAAGAAAAGTAAAGAAAATAGACTGTCGCAAAAACATTTGTTATCACCTAATTTATTTGTTGAAGACATAAAAAAGAAAATTGGATTAATAGAAAGATGAGAAGAACTCACAAGAAGTGCTAAGAGGAAACTAGCAGCACTTTAAAAAAGGCTACAAGTAGAGGAAGGAGTAGGCAAGCTAAAACAAGTTATGAAAAAACAGGTAGAAAAAGGAAAAAATGAAAAGTCATTAGAAATTGTGAAACAAAAACAAATACAAAATGCGAAGTCAATGCAAGAGAAAGTGGAAGCGAAGTCAAATAAAGAGAATAAAAAGAGAGACGCTAAACAAAGTAAAACTCTTTTAAAGCAAAGAAATGAGGAAGATGATAATGATAATGAAGAAAATGAGGAAAATGAGAATGATATGGAGATAGAGAATGAATTAAGTGAAGATGATGATGAAACTGATGTAGAAGAAGGTGATAATGATTGTTGAGATATGTGTAATTTTATATGCTAGATTACCTATGTGAGTGTGTGAGTATGTGTATGTGTGTCCGCGATGTCTCGAAGGCGGAGAAATGTAAACTGTTCTGTCCTCAGTCGTGTATGGAAAGGCATCTGGTATGGAAGGTCGTGTAGAGAAGAAAGTGCTGAGACACGCGCAGGATTGTATCGTATAATATTGTTGGAATTGTTCACTAAATAAATACTTTTATTTTAATGATAAAGATCCATAATTATTAACATGGTAGCAGAGCGTGGTTGCCGAGATTTAAGGTTATGAAACCACGTGTAACCGGGTGTGAATATATAGAAGTTAACTTTCAAAAAATTGGAAATAAATTCTGAAAAGGTAGAAAGTTTGCAGAGCGGATTAAAGAAAACTAATTTTGAAAAGGAAGAAAAATAAAAAACGAATCAAGATGCCAGGAAACGATGAAATTAAACTTCAAATATTCGATGGAAGTGATTACAAAATATGGAAAAAAAGAATATTATTGTACTTAAAGTGGAAAAAATGTGATGAACCGGCTACACGGGAGAAAATAGATACAGATGCGCAAGATAAATGGGAAGAAAAAAATCTACAGGCGATGAACTACATCTATTGTAGTATATCGACTGAACAACTCGAATTTGTTGGCGATCAAGATACTGCCTTAAAGATAATGAGAAAATTTGATCAAATGTATCTAAGGGAATCGACAGCATTACAAATTTGCATAAGAAGGAGACTCGGAAGGATGCAATTGAAGGACTTCGAAGACTCAAAATCATTTTTTACGGAATTCGAAAAAACAATAAATGAATTAAAGAGTGCTGGTGCAGACATAAGTGAACGTGAAAAACTTGATTATATGCTAAATACACTACCCGAATCATTGTGTTACATTGGTGACTTAATCGACTCAGTAAAAGAAAGTGAACGAACGTGTGAATTTTTAAAAAATAAAATTACAATGTGGGAAACGCATAATAAGAGTGAAAGTGATAGAAAAGGGTCAAATGTATTTAAAGTCGAAAAAAGAGACATAAAGTGCTATGGCTGTGGAAAGTACGGCCACGTGGTAAAAAATTGCCCAAACGCGTGCAGAAGTGGAAACAATGGCGGAGCGCAAAGGCAAGGAGGTGCGTATCAGCCGCAGCAGAATAGGAGTCGCGGCGGACGAGGTTTTGGCCAAAGAGGACGAAGATATGGTCAACAAGGACGAAACAGGGCCAGTCAACGCGATGCAAATTATTCATACAGCGAGGGCTACGACGACCAAGGGATTGGATCTTTCTTAACGCAAGTAAAGCGCGATGATGATATGAACGACATTACAGTATATACTAGCGATACGCGAAGAATAGATTGGTTAGTGGATAGTGGATGTTCAGATCACATTATAAACGATGACTCTTATTTTATCGAATTCCAAAATTTAGAAAACCCCATAAATGTAAGAATAGGAGACGGTAGAATCCTAAAAGGAACAAAAGTAGGAAAAATTTTAACTTACTTTATAGTAAACAAAAGGAGGGTTAAAATTACAATGCCTAATGTATATTACGTGAAAGAAATGGACAGAAACTTGATTAGCTATGCGAAAATAACTAATGAAAATAAAATAGTCTCAGCAAGAAACACTTTAAAAATCTATAACAAATACAGAAACTTGATAGGGATCGCATTCAAAGATCAGGGTTTGTATAAAATAACAAGTTACTTCGAAAGGCAGGAATCTCACGCAAAAATTGTAGGAAAAATGACAAATAAGGAAAAATTTCATAGAATATTAGGACACGTAAACTTTAACTATTTAGAAACAATGTGTAAGGAAAAATTAGTTGAGGGAATGCCAGAAAATTTTGAGCAAGTACGATTAAAATGTGGGACATGTATTCAAAATAAAATGCACAATGTACCCTTCCATAATAACCGTAGTAAAGCACGCGAGATTTTAGAATTAGTACATACCGATTTAAATGGACCTCATAATCATACCGGGTTTGACGGATCTAAATATTTCCTAACATTTATAGATGATTACAGTAAGTGCGCATTGATTTATACTCTGAAATCAAAAAGTGAAGTTTACAATTGTTTCCTTGACTACATGAATAAAGTTGAAAATCTTACTGGTAAGAAGATAAAGAGACTTAGATGCGACAATGGAAAAGAATATATGAACAGAGACATGTACAAAATAATAAGGGAAAAAGGAATTTTCATAGAACCATGCCCACCTTATGTTCATGAGTTAAATGGAACAGCTGAGCGCTACAATAGAACAATTATGAATTCTGCTAGGTGTTTATTACATGATTCAAAGCTGAACATTAAATATTGGCCAGAAATAGTTAGAACCGCAGCGTACTTAAAAAATAGAACCATCACGAATACATATGAAAATAAAAAAACATCATTTGAAATATTTTTTAAAAGGAAACCGAATATAAATGATTTAAGATTATACGGAAGTAAAGTTTTCATAAAAATACCTGAAATTAAAAGACATTCGAAATGGGATAGAAAAGCAGACATAGGAATACTTGTAGGTTATGAAAACGTTGGATATAGAATTTTAGTTAATAATAAAATTATAATCGCAAGACACGCAGAGTTTATAGGTGAGAATGATAATTTAGTAGGTTTTCAAGGAGAGGATGAACCAGACAATGAGACGGAAAAAGATTCTGACGAACATTCCGATTCAAACCCAATACATAAAAGTGAAATAAAGAACGAAAAGGTCGAGGAAGTTGTAATAAAAAAGGACAGAAATTTAAGTAACGCAACAGAAGAGAGTCTTGAGAATATAGAAAGTAATTTGAGAAGGTCAGAACGGGAAAGAAAGAAACCTCAAAGGTATGGCCAACCGAACACATATTTCGTTTATGTATACGTATCTAGCGCAAACAGTCCTAGAACCTATGAAGAGGCTATAAGCGATGATGATAGCGATTCATGGAAAGAAGCAATGGATCGAGAAATGAATTGTTTAATTAAAAATAAAACCTGGCAATTAGTAGAGAAGCCAAAAGACCAAAAAATATTAGATTTAAAATGGATATATACGAATAAATCTGATAATCGTAAAAAAGCGCGACTAGTTGTTCGAGGCTTCCAACAAAAGGAAATACTGGAAGACTTATACGCTCCAGTAGCAAAAATGCAAACGTTGAAGTTATTATTATCTTATTGTTGTCAATATGGTTTGATGATTATACAAATGGATGTAGAAACAGCATTTTTAAACGGAGCTATAAAATCGGAAGTATTTGTAAAACAACCTATGGGTTACGATGATAAAAGCGGGAAGGTATGTAAATTATTAAAGGCGTTATATGGATTGCGTGAAAGTTCAAGAGCTTGGTATGAATGTTTCAACGAGTATATAAATAAATTAGGATTTCAAAGAAGTGAGAGTGATTATTGTCTGTACATGAATTGTGAGAGCGATGATGTTATATACCTAATTCTATTCGTAGACGACTTATTAATATGCGGAAAAAACAAAAGAAAAATCGATGAAATTAAAACCAAATTGTCAAACAAATTTGCGATGAAAGACTTGGGTGAAGTAAAGACTTACTTAGGAATAAACATCGAATACGATCATAAGAAATGTGAGATGAAATTAGACCAAAGTAGTTATGTGTATATAGAGTCATTAGCGAGAGAATATAATATTGATAATGGTAAACTATGTTCTACACCAATGGAGCAAAACTTAAGTTTAGAACCCGCACAATCAGCCTCAGACGATATAAGATATAGAAATCTCATAGGAGCTTTATTATATATTAGTACCGGCACAAGATTAGACGTTAGCTATAGTGTAAACTATTTAAGTCGATTTCAAAACAGTTACGACAGGACCCACTATAAATATGCATTGAGAATTCTAAAATACTTGTATTTGACCAGAGAATTAAAATTAACTTATAAAAGAAACTTGAATGCCGAAGTTATTGACTGTTTTGTTGACGCTGATTGGGCTGGAGATAAAGTAGATAGAAAATCCACTACAGGATTTATAATAAGATTTTTCGGAAATGTAATCTACTGGAAGTCGAGAAAGCAAGGTAGTGTAACAAAGTCATCAACAGCTGCAGAATATGTAGCCTTATCAGAAGCAGTAAGTGAAATTAAATTCGTAAAAAAATTGTTAAAAGATTTTAAAATAATGATCGAAAGACCAATAAAAATTTACGAGGACAATTCTGGAGCTATTGCGATATCCAAATTTGGAAACTTGACGAAAAATTCCAAATATATAGAAGTTCACTTTCATTTTGTAAACGAATGTTATGAAAAGAAAGAGATTGACATTATAAAAGTAGACTCAGAAAAAAATATAGCTGATATTTTAACGAAAGCTCTAGGGAGAAACAAATTTGAAAATTTTAGATTACACTTAAAATTGCTTTGAATGACTTGTAAAAGAAAATGAATATTTAGCACATAAAATTAAGGAGGTGTGTTGAGATATGTGTAATTTTATATGCTAGATTACCTATGTGAGTGTGTGAGTATGTGTATGTGTGTCCGCGATGTCTCGAAGGCGGAGAAATGTAAACTGTTCTGTCCTCAGTCGTGTATGGAAAGGCATCTGGTATGGAAGGTCGTGTAGAGAAGAAAGTGCTGAGACACGCGCAGGATTGTATCGTATAATATTGTTGGAATTGTTCACTAAATAAATACTTTTATTTTAATGATAAAGATCCATAATTATTAACAATGATGATGATGACGACGGAGATGTGGAAGAAGAGGGTGAAAACGACGAGAATAATGAACAAGACAAAGACAAAGAAACTGCTAATGTATATCGACGAAGATCCAGGAAATCGTTTGTTAAATAAATCTAAAACTATTTTAATATGAATTCTAAGTGTAACCTTAGTGTTTCTTTACTTTTATTTCGGCGATTAACATCCAACATTCTCAACAGAAGCAAAATTCACGGCCCTCGCCGGATATTTCGAGGTTCGGTACCTGGACCAAGTCGAGGACATAGTGATAAGTCCTTCAGCCACGGGACGATATGAGAAATTAAAGAGCGAGCTTATCCGTAGAAGTAGCTGATTCCGACAGTACGCGAGTGCGCAAGTTGCTGGAATGTGAAGAAATGGGCGACAGAAAGCCGTCCCAATTTTATCAAGACTTAAAAAATTGGCTAGCCCTTCCACGCCAGACGATTTTATCCTCATGCTTTGGAAGAATCGACTACCAGCTGACGTCCAGCACGTCCTGGTGGTTTCGAAAGACACCAAAACGGAATATTTAACGCGGGTGGCCAATAGGATACAGGAATCATGTCCAGAGAAAGAGCGAGTTGCCGTCGTCGAAGCAGAAAGGACGGATGATGAACAGCAAAATCGCGATTCGGATCAGATTGCAAGACTGGGTATATCGGTTAATAGAGCGAGTAGACTCGTTGAGCCTCGATAGCCGTTCACAGCCATGCCCGAGACGTTACAGATTGCGTTTGAGAGAGAAACCGCAGAACCCGTGTCTATGCTACTACCATGCGACCTTTGGAGACCAAGCAAGGAAGTGGCGGGCTCCTTGCAACTGGACACAGTCATCCGTCAGTTCCGCCTGAGCAGCCGAGCTAGACGTGAGAAACTGTGCTTCAGTGATGTTGAAATGGTCACCACTTCTAAGAAAACTCCGCATCTGGTCTCTAGTTTTCTCAAGTACTGAAGCCATCGACAGCGCATAGACAAAAGACTGCGTCAAAGGCAAACCATAAACTGTACACAGGCAATTTAGGCTTCAGGGTTTTTCAGTCATAGGGTAACACTGCTAGTGTAACGCCAGATATCTGCCGACCACCGGATTTGCCGATAAGGCTCAAATATACAATAAAAATAGTCATCTGTCAATCTCTGGATATGTTGACAGCTCCTAGTCATGCGATAACGATAATCATCTGCCGACCTCTGGTCATCTGCCGACCTCTAGTCATCTGCCGACCTCTGGAATGAAACAATAATCGAACTCCCACCCGTAATACATTTGAATCACAATGAAGATATAAAAACCCCGGTCCTTTAGTCCGTAAGTTAGTCTGTGCTCTACAATTGATCTGTAAAATTGTCGTGTTAATAACTTTATTCACTTGTTCGCCTTTTCTGTACAACGCCTCGTTATTTATTACGTGACACTAGCATGCGGATCTGGATCAGCTCGTATTATATTCCGAACTTTGTATTTACAATTTTGTATTTTAAAACTAAAGAGTTTTTAAATGTATATTTTCTACCTTACAATTTATCCACGCGTTCCTTTGTATTCATATACATTTAATAACCTCAACACGATTTTTTGTGTCTCCTACGTGATACTAACATCACGGCGTCAGCGAGGGCGCGTTTCGACTCGCGGAAACTGTTTTCGGTTTGCTCTGACCACTCTATGGGCGCGTTGCACATTTTTTGCACCTTTTAGTAAGTCGTTGAGTAGTTGGAGGATTTTTGCGGCCGCCGGTATGAAACGTTGGTAGAAATTAAACATACCGAGATACTTTCGCAGTTGCTTAACGATCGCGGGCTTTGGAACGTTCACAATCGCTTCCACACGCTCGGCTAGCGGCATTTACAGTGTATTCTAAAAATGTGATTTTGCTCGAGCCAAATCGCATTTCGCGTGGTTAATTACGACACTGTAATCGTTCATTCGTACTAGCAACGTACGCAGGTGTTCGGCATGTTGCTGTTCGTCTACCGAGGCTATAAAGAAATCATCGATATACGAAATTTAGACCAGTCAAGAATTCCTCGACAAATGGTTGACTCGTTTGCAATACGTTTCGAAGTGCGAACATTACATTTACAGCTTAGAATACTTCGAACGGGATCGGCATTTGTTGGTACGCGCGGATGAGTTCGATTTTCGAGAAGATTCGCCTACCGTGGAGTTGATGCGCGAAATCTTCGATATGCGGCGGCGAATACTTGTCGGGTACGGTGCGGACGTTCAACGTAGTCGCTGTAGGGTCATAGGCCTCCGTCTTTCTTCGGAACGACATGCAGAGATGTTGCCCATGTACTTTTCGATGGCCATATAACTCCTTGCTCCATCACCAGCTCGAACTCTGCCTTCACCTGTTTGAAACGATCGGGGGTAAGGTGTCGAGGCTTGCTGTAGGCGGGCGATCCGGGCGTGTTCTACCCCATGTTGAATATTTTTTTCGTCTGAGAACGGGCGGAAGCGTTAAGACCGAAAATTCAGTCAGAAGTTGGTGGTACGTCGTTTCTCCGATGATCGTTTTTATCGGCGCTGTATCGATCGTGGCCAAGTATCCCCTTGCGGACAGATTGGTGGTCGTGCCGATTAAGCGTCTGTTTCGTGAATCCGCCAGCAGCCTGTAATAGCTCAAGAAGTCCAGGCGTATTAATGTCTGCTACTACGAATTGTCATTTGAATTTCCGTCGAAAAGAGATTCACTGACACAAGAATCGTACCGTAAGTCGTGATGCGCCTTACGGTTCATAGTCCACAGTTTACAGTTGTCTTTGTTGCCATCTCGCATAGTTTACTGCGCGGGTACAAGTATAGGTCGGCAGAAGAAATCTTCCAACTCCTGTCTTTCAGGTAAATGCGGCGGGATGAGAAGCCCCTGCCGTATGCCGCAGTCACGGACGGCAGCCATGTGTTTCTCTGGTTCCAGTTACAGGATCAACGACACTTTCTTGCATGGTCTCGAAAGGTCTCCTAGTAGTAGCAGGAATTATTTTGCTGCGTCGCGTCTCGGGAATTCATCAACACTGTCGAGGAGCAGCGTACCAATTTGAGCCACTAGTCGGCTCACCCAGTCGTACCCCGTGGGTGCGCGGGGTGGTTCGTCTGTCCGCTAGCAGCTATCATCTGTTCGGTTTCTGGACTTATTTCGTGGATCCTGTCTCCCACCATGGTCAGGGCATTCGCTCTCCTTTCCCTTATGGCAGCCAGAACCCGTTGCATATTAACTGCGAGACGATTGTTCCAAAGCGTCAGAACGACGATGTCCGAGATCAATGGGGCAAACAGCTTTTTCAGGTTCCTGTAGAACTGGGACGGTGACCTGTAAACGAAAAAAGATGAACGTATTTGTGACACATAAAGACATCGTGTCCGTAAATCACCAGTGTTCGTGTTACGTCGCCTGACTTTCTACCTGGGTCGGGCTGCATACGGCGGGCAGGATGGCAGCTACATGTCCGCACTTCCTTGACGCGGGCCCGCAATAGCCTCGAGGACCCGTCATAAATCTCAGAAAAATCTGTCTAAGATCCTACAAGCCGGATGTAGCATCTGCCTAACAAATGTTCACGTGTCTAGTACGGGAAAGTTATTTCGCACGTGCGATGCCTCCCACTAACAACTTTCCTCCGAGGGCAGCTACGACCCTTCCTAGTCTACCGGTCATCTTATTAACCAATAAGAAACAATGTTCACTACCCTCACCTTCCTAGCCAAAATTGTTATGAACAAATCACCTGATCCCATGCGCTAGACACATCCATCACTAGCTCTCCTCTGATACAGCATCGTCACTTGAGTCGTCGTCCGTCGTCAGGACAATACACTCCGTAACAGGTTCTACTCTTACGTCTCAGTCTTCATTCGTCGTCAGAACACTAAAGTCTGTAAAGGGTTCTACTCTCAAGTAAAACTCGTCACTCAACATTAAATCGGTCAACATGTTTGTAAAAGGTTCTATCCTTAAACTCTTACTTCATTTGCATCGACGCATCAGAGTACCTCTGTATATTCAGTAAATTGTCATAATAAACAAGTTATACCTGTTAACTCAGTGTAACTTCATTCTAACCACCCCTATTATCGTAACTGAAATAAGGGGAGCGATTAGTTTCGCGGCGTCGATTGTTTAATCGTAACGGGAATTTACGACTCCCGTTGACGTGCTTCCTCGCGATCGCGTCTCTCCGCGAACGGTCGTAACATTTGGTCCTTCGAGCCGGATTCAGTGGCGAGTGAAAAGTGCACAGCAGTGACACCCACTACTATCCAGTGCCACGTGAATCGAACATAACCAGGAGCAGAAGCGTTGCCACTCCAGCGAAGTCAGGAACGCCAAAGTCCGTCAATTCTGAAGAGGTAAAACTCGGTGGTCGAAAACGCAGTCACAGAACCTCACGGTAACAACCAGAAAGCCAACTCCTGTTAGGAAACGTCTCACCCGGCAAACCAGACACGCGGTGACGAACAACAATTAATCACTGCTGCAAGGTAAGCTTGTTCATTACATTGTCCGTCCAATCCGCTGTAAAAAATGGAAACCAAAAATCGAATTACCTCCTTACGTCGGAGACGAGGTTTCCAAATCGGTCAATTTACGATCATATCCAAACGAATTGACGAATACGAACAATCCAGTCAACGGAACAAGGGCTTTATAACGGCCCACCAGGAACTGCTCAACAACGCGTGGAACCAATACCGATCATTACAAGAGGAGTTAGAGGAGCTAGTCGGAGAAGAAAGCGCGCGTGATTCTGAAACCTCAACGGTATATTACGATCTGGTATAGCGATTACATTGTCTCGCAAATGATAAACCAGCATCGTCGTCGCAATCGTCAAGCCGCGATTCACCCAATGTCGCCGAGCCGACCTCGATTAAATTGCCAGAAATCCATTTACCTATTTTCGACGGTGTCATTGAAAATTGGCATCCCTTTTATGACTCCTTCTCTTCCACAATAGATCGAAATGAAAGACTGACACCCGTTCAAAAGTTTCATTACCTCCGATCATCCTTAACAGGAAGGGCCGCGCTAAGTATTCAATCATTGAACGTAACCGAACTTAATTATCCCATTGCTATAGGCATACTTAAAGATAAATACGACTGCCATCGCCAGATTTGTATGCGCCATTGGGATCTGATTGCCGACTATCCCAAAATAACCACGGAGACTGCCGAAGCCATAGAGGTTTTCCTCGAAACAGTCAAGGCAAATCTCCAGGCTTTGGAAAGATTAGGGGACCCCGTCACTTCAAATACCGTGCTTCTAAGGGTGCTCACCTCGAAGCTGCCGTCATCCACCATCCGCAAATGGCAACGCACACTGCCAAACAAACAATTACCGCCATACACACATCTGGTGGAATTTTTAAGGTCGCGAACGAACGGTGATAGGGCAAGCTTCACACCAACCGAACAAAAGAAAAGGGCGTCCGACAAACATACCCGTCATCGACAACCCGTACCGCGAAGCTACGCATTCGTAACGACACGAAAGACGTTGAAGTGTCCAATCTGCCAAGGGAAACACAACATCTGGGATTGTGAGGTCTTCAAGACTAAGTCGCCCAGAAGGCGCTTCGACATGGCCAAGAAAGCTTCACTCTGCACCAACTGTTTAGGAAAAGGACATTCGCTTACTCAGTGCTCCGCCGGTTCATGTCGCGTATGCAGGCAGCGACATAACACGTACCTACATCAAGATCATGGTCACGTCACAACACGAAGGTCTAGCGGTCGATCTTCGAGCAGCCGATCGTCAAGCAATCGATCATCCAACGGGCACTCGTCGAACTATCGATCGCACGACGGGCGATCATCACCAGCGTCATCAACACATCGCTCGTCCCATCGTTCGAGACGATACGACACATCTTCTCCGACGTCTCCTCGATCGTCTCCTCGACCGTCTCCTCGATCGTCCCCTCGATCGTCCCCTCGATCGTCCCCTCGATCGTCCCCTCGATCGTCGCCCCAATCGTCTCCCGAAACCTCTCCCCGATCGTCTCGCCAAACGTCCCCCAAGAAGTCCTCTAAACGTGAATCTCGGTCATCACTAACAAGGACAAGCAGATCAACTCGGTCACCCAATTCGAAACAACACGGAGGACAATGACTACCTCAGACGGCTTTAATAGGGACCGAATCATTGACGACGAAGTCTCTGACCTCGCTTCACCCAGAGCCATTGCATCACGATCTGTTAGTGACAGCGCAGGTTAGCATCTTAAACCACAAAACTCAACCATTCCGTTGTCGAGCTCTGCTAGACACAGGCTCTAGCATGAACCTCATCTCCGAAAAGCTCGCCAAGTTATTAAAGCTCAACCAACGGAAATGTTCGGTCCCAATCGGAGCCCTCAACACGTTATCGACGACATCGAAACGTTACATCACGGCCACGATCACTTCAATTGACGGCACATACGAACGTACATTGCCGTTCCTAATCATTCCAACAATATCGACGTGGGTCCCAGATCAACCTCTCGATCGCTCAACTGTACAGATACCTAGACATCTCCAACTGGCCGACCCAAGATTCCATAGACCTGCTCCAATCGACATCCTATTAAGTTCCGGACCAACACTAGCATCACTTTGCGTTGGTCAAATTGACATCAGTCAAGCAAACGGGCCCGATTTACGCTTGCAAAAAACGCGATTCGGATGGGTCATCGGGGGGAGCCCAACCTCGCAACCATTAGCACATACGTTCCACGCCTCCACGGCTGCTCTACAAGCGGACCTCGCCCGTTTTTGGGAAATCGACGAAGGTCCGCCCATTTCACACATTTCAGAGGCGGAACGACAATGCGAAGAACATTTTCGGAATAACGTTCAACGCACTAATGGAGGACGGTACATGGTCGCCCTCCCATTCTCTGAAACAGCTCCCTTGCTTGGATTCTCGAAGGCCGTGGCGGTCAAGCGACTCGCATCCCTCTGCCGCCGGTTTCAACGAGACAGACAATTTGAAGCCGATTATCACGCCGTAATACAAGAATACATAGAATTAGGCCACATGACAAAGATCACCACAGACCATTCCACTGATGACGGATATTTTTTACCACATCATGGCGTGATCAAAGAGTCCAGCCAAACTACGAAACTCCGAGTAGTGTTCGACGGATCCGCAGCAACCACCACCGGAGTCTCATTAAACGACATACTTCTTACGGGGCCGAAATTACAAGACGATTTATATTACATTCTCCTGAGATTTCGCTCTCATCAATATGTCATTACAGGCGATGTCGAAAAGATGTATCGAAAATTCCAAAAGATTTTGTGGCGCAACTCCAAGGGAGAAATTGACACTTACCAACTGAATACAGTAACATTCGGACTTTCAGCAGCCCCTTATCTGGCCATTCGGTGCCTTAGACAATTGGCGGACGACGAAGGGCATCGATATCCAAGAGCGGCGACAATCTTGCAGCGAGATTTTTACGTCGACGATGTTATCACAGGAGTCGACACAAGGGTCGAGGCACAATCACTGAGAACGGATCTCACAGAACTGCTGCAATTGGCAGGCTTGAAAATTCGAAAATGGGCATCGAACGATCGGAAACTGCTTCTAGGACTTTCCAAACATGACATAAATGACAAGCTTCTCCTAGGCGAATCCCAAACTTTGAAGACTCTGGGTGTTGTTTGGAATTCATCAGACGACTCGATCTTATACTCCGTCAAAACTGGTCCCATCACCTCTCGAAGCACGAAAAGAACAATCAGCTCCGAAATCGCCAAGATATACGACCCACTTGGACTACTTGCACCAGTAATCATTCGAGCTAAAATGCTCCTCCAACGGCTTTGGACATTAAAAATCGATTGGGACGAGTCCCTTCCGGTGGACCTACATACAGAGTGGATCAAATATTACAAACAATTGCCATTATTGAACAACGTTAGATTTCCGCGCAAAGCCATAATAAGATCTGCAACGAGAATTGAGTTACACGGGTTTTGTGACGCCAGCGAGAGGGCTTATGGAGCTTGTGTATACCTTCGCACCACTGCCTCAAACGGTCGTGTCTGGACACGACTTCTCACTGCAAAATCGAAGGTGGCTCCGCTAAAATCACAAACCATTCCAAGACTCGAACTAAGTGGAGCACTTCTTCTAACATCATTGACCACTACAGTCCTTCAAGCATTAGCAATCAACGTATGTCGAACCATATACTGGACGGACTCTACCATCGTGCTTCATTGGATTAAAACATCGCCTCATACGCTGAAAACTTTTGTCGCCAATCGGGTGGCGGAAATTCAAAACAAAACGCACACCTCAGATTGGCGTCACGTTCCCACCACAGACAACCCGGCGGATCTCATATCCCGAGGACAATCGCCCGAAGAGTTCTTGCTGCCAACCAGTTGGCAACACGGACCGGAGTGGCTTCAACAACCTGAAGAATGCTGGCCGACATGGAATCCGACACCACCAATCGAAATACCGGAGCAAAAGAAGGCAACCTGTCTATCCGTAACTCCCTCCGATCACAGTATCCTGGAGAGGTTTTCCTCATGGCCCAAACTGATCAGAGTTACCGCTCGTTGCCTTCGCTGGAAACAGAAACAAGATCGAGGAGGACCTCTAACCACGCATGACTTGGCGGTTGCACATGATAGGCTCATCAAATTGCTACAACAATGTCATTTCCCGGAGGAGATTCACATTCTCCAAACCGAACGAAATCTAGCAGTAAAGGGAAAGCTTCAACGACTCAATCCATTTCTAGACAAGAATGGGATATTACGAGTTGGAGGCCGACTCAGTCAATCACCAATGCCATTCAACCAGAAACACCCAATAATACTGCCTAAATCGTCCGTCACAGCGCTCATAATCGAGCACGAGCACCTCATAAACTTACACTCCGGCAGTCAAGCTACATTATATGCCGTGAGAAAAACTTATTGGCCCATCGACGGCCGTAGTCAAATTTGGAGCACGGTAAGGAGATGCGTTCGTTGCTGTCGGGCCAATCCACCTCCAGTGGATTACGTAATGGGCGATCTCCCAGCTGCACGGATAACAGAGTCTCGGCCGTTTACCAACGTCGGAATCGATTATTGCGGACCATTCTACATCAAGGAGCGAAAGGACCGCAACCGACGCAAAATCAAGGTATACGTAGCAATCTTTATATGCCTTGCAGTGACAGCAATCCACCTGGAGCTAGTCAGCGACCTCACAACGGAGGCCTTTATTGCTGCCCTGCGACGATTCATTGCCCGCCGAGGATTCTGTTTGACGATCTACTCCGACAACGTTACCAATTTTGTCGGTGCCAACAATGAATTGCAAGAGCTCCGAAACCTTCTACGATCCGACGATCACAAGGTAAGAATGCAGTCCTTTCTTGCCGACCGATGGATCGAATGGCGTTTCATTCCTCCCAATTCACCGCACTTCGGCGGGTTATGGGAAGCTGCAGTGAAATCCTTCAAGCGACATCTTAGACGGGTCGCAGGTAACGAGCTTTTAACGTTTGAAAACCTAAATACGCTTATTATCGAGATCGAATCGATCCTCAATTCCCGTCCACTGACGCCAATATCCACCGATCCCAACGATCTCCTTGTTCTTACTCCTGGTCACTTTCTCATCGGAGACTCATTAACAGCTTTGCGAGATCGAGATTTCAGGAACACTCCATCCAATCGGCTCTCCAGCTGGCAACACATCCAAAGGATCAAGCAGCATTTCTGGCGCCGCTGGCATCGAGAGTATTTAAACGAATTGAACGTCCTAAACAAATGGAGCAAGGGTAGCCACGATATCCGAGAAGGCACCATCGTCATCCTCAGAGAAGACAATGTTCCCCCAATGCAATGGCCATTGGGCCGAGTCGTTAAGGTCCACCCCGGCGCAGACGGTATCATACGGACGGCTACCGTCCGAACAGCAACGAACACTCTGGATCGGAGCATCAAGCGGATGACACCACTACCTAGCAGATCGACGCCAGATAACCCCGACCCACGCGACAACAGCGAAGTCTGATCATCGGATCCACCTCAACACCACACCATATCAATTGATCGGTACCCTCTCAACGGGGGGAGGATGTTACGTCGCCTGACTTTCTACCTGGGTCGGGCTGCATACGGCGGGCAGGATGGCAGCCACATGTCCGCACTTCCTTGTCGCGGGCCCGCAATAGCCTCGAGGACCCGTCATAAATCTCAGAAAAATCTGTCTAAGATCCTACAAGCCGGATGTAGCATCTGCCTAACAAATGTTCACGTGTCTAGTACGGGAAAGTTATTTCGCACGTGCGATGCCTCCCACTAACAACTTTCCTCCGAGGGCAGCTACGACCCTTCCTAGTCTACCGGTCATCTTATTAACCAATAAGAAACAATGTTCACTACCCTCACCTTCCTAGCCAAAATTGCTATGAACAAATCACCTGATCCCATGCGCTAGACACACCCATCACTAGCTCTCCTCTGATACAGCATCGTCACTTGAGTCGTCGTCCGTCGTCAGGACAATACACTCCGTAACGGGTTCTACCCTTACGTCTCAGTCTTCATTCGTCGTCAGAACACTAAAGTCTGTAAAGGGTTCTACTCTCAAGTAAAAGTCGTCACTCAACATTAAATCGGTCAACACGTTTGTAAAAGGTTCTATTCTTAAACTCTTACTTCATTTGCATCGACGCATCAGAGTACCTCTGTATATTCAGTAAATTGTCATAATAAACTCAAGTTATACCTGTTAACTCAGTGTAACTTCATTCTAACCACCCCTATTATCGTAACTGAAATAAGGGGAGCGATTAGTTTCGCGGCGTCGATTGTTTAATCGTAACGGGAATTTACGACTCCCGTTGACGTGCTTCCTCGCGATCGCGTCTCTCCGCGAACGGTCGTAACAGTTCGTAATGGCGAACCACAACGAGGAAGGGCGCGCAACGAACGCCACATGTCGCGGAGACACAATAAGTCAACTATTCCGCGTAATTCCACTACGGTCTCAAAGAATAGTGATATAATTTGCCATGTTGGAAGCACAGTTCGAAACGGCACACATCACGAGTGACAAAACTAAATTTACCGCTCTCGTCGCGAACCTCGGGGATGAATATCTTGATCAAGTCGAGGACACAGTGCTAGATCTGTCGGCGATGAAACAATAAAAAGCTAAAAAAGCTAAAAAAGCTAAAAAATGAACTTGAGGTGTAAGTGTTAGCAATTTGTTGGTTGTGGGTGATAGTGCCCCCGAGGCGATTTTAGAAGCCGTGCTGAGGGGGCAACAGGAATACATCGCCGTCCGCTCCTACTGCGAGCAAGTCATGCTTGCAAAGGAGCATGCCGAGAGAGAAAAGGAGAGAGGACAACATCTATGGAGACTGGCGTCACGTCGAGGAGGTTCTGGCTCCCCCCCTCGGACTTGCAAGACGGTCCAGGCAGTGTGGTGGCGTGGCCAAATCAACCAACGATGACTTCCGATAACACATGGACGGCACAAGAAATGGGAGATAGGACATTGTCCCCGTTCTACAGATTTTTGGAGAAACTGACAGTCACATCGATCTCGCACGACCAAATGCTATCTCCACGGTGGCAGACAGGATTTACGAAATAATCCCAGAAGAGCCTGGACAGACAGCAACGATCAGCGAGCAATCGAATCGCTCTCCAACCACGGAGCCGGACTGGATAAGCCGATGAATGGTTCGAATTCGGACGCAGCTCCTCGACAATCCTCGCTAACCACGATCACGATCTCCGAATTCCTGAAACACGACGCAGCAAAATGGTCTCTGCTATTACCACGAACTTTCAGAAACCACGCAAGAAAGTGTCATTCCCCCTGTAACCAGAACCAAGGAAACGCGAGCGTGAACGTGGCGTACGTCGGCAACCTCACATCCTGCCTTATTTTCGTGAAAGGCAAGAGTTCGAGGATTTCTCTCCACGTGGACACGGGCGCCAACCTATGCGTGTACCCACGCAATAAACTATGCGCACCCGCGAACAAAGACAACTATTATGTTTTCACGGCCAACGGGAACATCCTGGCGTCCCTGAACCTATCTTCTTGATGAGAATTCAAATGTCAATTTGAAGTAACAGACGTTAACACGTCTACCATCGACCTGGTATTCGTGAGCTACTACGGGTTGCTGGTGGATTCACGAAATGTACACTTAACCGACACGACTACCAATCTGTCCGCAACGGGATACTCAGCCACGACCGATATAGCGTCGATAAAAACAATAATCGGAAAATCGATGTAGCATCCCCTCCTCGTCGGATTTCCGGACTTAACGCGTCCGCCTGTTTTCGGACGAAAAAAAAATTCGACACGGCATGTATTACCACATCAATATCACGCCCAGACCTTCCGTCTGCAGCAAACCTTGACGCCTCGCCCCTGATCGTCTTGCAGAGAGAGATCGGAGAAAGCAGAATCCGAGCTGATTATGCAGCAAGGAGTGATACGGCCATCGAAGAGCCCATGGGCATCATCCCTGCATGTCCTATCCGCCCAGTCTGTGTGCTTTTTTTGAAGGTTGCTTGCAGATGATGTAATATGGTATTTTCATGTTGCGTTTTGGCTACGAAATGTATTTATGATACAAGTAATATGTCAATATTATTGTGATACAGAAATATTTTAATTTCGAGGGCCCGTTGTTGTAGACTATTAGTGTCCCTAGCTGCTATTTTCGGCGTGTTCATTTCTATTGTTTACTTGACGTGTTTGTAAGTAGTTGTAGCATGAATGTAATTGCTTGTGTTACGTTTCTATATGTTATTGTTCGGTTTTCTTTTACCGTTAAATTTTAAATTCGGGTAAATAGTAGTTGCTGCCACCAGAAACAATCTAAGGATTGCTTCAATTAGAATTTTTTCGTTGTCGTTATCCTGCTCGATGATCCCGAATTGTCGTATCCCTTAGTAATTTTGTCGACAATTAAATATCGGTGAGTAGCGTTGACCGGTGATCAACGCGATTACCAACCAAACTCCACGTTTCTGCTAACCCGCTACGCGCAGGAGTACTGGCACGGGAGAGGATCAAAGTTGACAAAAATAAATGCTCGTTTAATCTAATTATATCGTAAAACAAATATTTTCCACAACAAGAGTTTATTCTGATTTTGATTGGTTATTAACAGAATTATTTAGAATAATCGAATTTACAATCGTTGGCGATACGCTTTACTAATTACAAGATTTGAATTTAAGTGATATTCGACATTTTACAAATTGACAAATACAAGCACGTCGATTAACAAAAACTGACAAGAACTGAGAATTAAATGAAACAGAGAATTAAAACTAAAGAACTAAAGAATTAAGGAACTTAGGAACTAAGAGCTAAGGAACTGAAGAACTAAAGAATTAAAGATTAGAGTTACTGAAATGTTAAGACCTTGCGGAATTGAGATCTAATCGCTATAAACCAAGAAATTACTTGCCAAAAGTTGAGTAACTGATCACCAAGAACCCAGGAATCAATCACCAAGCACTGAGGAACTAATCACACAGAACTAAGAAATTATCTGAATAATGAACAATGAGTAATAATCTGAATAATAATGATCACGATCTGAATGATAACGAACTGAAGAATAATATTGATCACAATCTGAATGATAATGAACTGAAGAATAATAATGATCCTACTTCCAACTTGCTACGTTTATTTATAGTTTGCTCTATCGTAGAAGAGGGGAGGGGGCGTCATGTGGCGGTTTGCGAAGCTCGAATTCGGTTTCTAACCAAATTGTTAAATTATTTCGAATTGAAACGCCGTCTCGCGCTGTTGGTAGGTTTTAGCCTTTGTTACGTCGCGTACGCAGCGCGAGACGTGACAAAAGAACTTCGGGTCCTCTTGCAGTCAGGCGACAACAACGGAGACACAAAAAAATCGTGAAATTAACAGATCACCGATGATCTCCTTGCGTCGCAGTTCGAACGTTTCACAGGTAAGGTGAAGAATTGAATTTTAGATATGGCAGTAAAATTTATTGTACGAATCCGACAGAGTGACGGTTTAGAGTGTTATAATAAAAAAGATATCGAGCGCTAATTTGGGAGGGTTTCTATACTGCGATTTTAGTTCCTCTGGAGGAGTTATCATTGGGTGTATATCAGAAGCAGCAATTCCGTTACTATGAGGTTATTGTTTCGATAGATGTCGCATGCAGGATGTTTTGTCTACCCTATTACTGCTTTTGACCGTGTGACTTTGCTCCCGTCTTATTTTCGCTTTGCTCCGTTGAAGCGAATGGCTCTGGTGGGTTGCCTGAGTTGAATGATTCCGTTATCTTCATTTTCGGTAATTGTTACGACCGTTCGCGGAGAGACGCGATCGCTTAGATTTGTTCACTTGGCTTAGATTCTGGAAAATTCAGGATTAACGCGAAACAAGAATCCTTTCCACGAAGAGTCATAAGACAACAATAGCGTATTTTCGAGTTTTTACACAAACAATTATGTATATGCCTACCTTAATATATCAAAGACTTTTTTGTTACAAGAATGGATGAGGCACACGAACATTTATCTTATATATCTATCTTGTATATTTTATATGCATGCTTATATGCGTACATAGATATACATGCTCTATTACGTTACGATAAGCCCAATTATTAGGTTAAAAATAAGTAAAAAGTGTGTAGAGTTCGTTTTTCTCGTATGTTATAATTGTCGTAGAATATCAAGACTCTGTGATAAGTAACACACATTTTGAATGGATCCATTAATTTTCCTACGATCAATCTGTTAAGTTACGAAACGAGAAATTTTTACCTTATAATAAAAATGTATGAGCTTACGTTCGTTTATCTTCCGAACGTGTACGCCTTTTTAAAGATCTGTGGCGGCACTAGGCCGCAAAGATCAATTCTCTCCTTAATAGTTTCTTCGGTACATAGTATAGCATCGCTGAAACACTGTTTACGAAAGGCCAACGAAACACATACAGTGTCCTGATAAAGCGTAGATGCCGACAGGCAGAAAGTGTCGGGAAGCTTCAATAGACCTAATGGCCCATCGATATCCCTTTGGTCCTTCCGAAAAATAATCGGAAGAAGGCGTATATAATCACAATAGCAGACGGTTGCGAACACGTGCGCAGTGGGGATATTGAAAGATGACAAAGGGAAGAAAGTTATAAGAACGCCTAGGTTACGTTATCAAGAACACAAAAAGGAAACAAATATATCCTGATCACACAGGATCTATTGACCAAGTGCTCCCTTGGAATTCCTACTGTAGAAGCTCATGGCCACGAAGAAAGCTTCGACGTCTGCGAAATCCGACGTTCGAGGCCAAGACGTCGTCAAAGAATAAACCCCGACGCAAGGCCCTCTAAAAAGAAAATCGTTTCCTTACCCCAGAAGAAAACTTTCTCTTTCCAGGATCTCGGCATCCTATATAAAGGGAAACGAGGAAAAGCACGATACTGAAGTTAAATGTTACGTTATGTTAGTTAAATGTTATTAAACTCCAAAGAATCCGATGTTATATCTCTCTGCATCATACAATCTGTATTTGAAAAGAAGTATTGTGTGAGAAAGAAATTGGGTGTTTATAAATAATAAATTTAAAGAAGCGTATGTGTAGGCCACATGGCCTGCGACGTACCTTACACCTCCTACCATCTCACTACAGAAGAAATCTCTGCAGCCGAAGTGGCAGACACGTTCTAAAAACGATTTATTTGTTGTTTTGGCACTCCGAGAGCGATTTTAACAAATCAAGGAACGAATTTTACATCGTCGTTAATGAAGAAGGTGGCAAACAGATTTCTAATAAAATAGTACACTACAACAGTATACCACCCTCAGAGCAATGGATCGATTGAAAAACCGCACCACGTATTGGTCGGATGCCTCAAATTGCATGCAGAGAAAGCAAGGAATTAGAATGGGTGATAGGACTTAGCCTAGGTCTTCTAGAACACTTCTGTAAATGAAGGAACGAAGTTTTCTCCTAATGAATTAATTTTCGAATGTCTGGCCAGGCCAGAGAACCGTCCGGTAAAGCAGTAATCGAAGAAAGTATGGAACCGACTTATATAGACTTTTAAGATTTACTTGACACGATCAACACGACACAACTCGCAGCAAAGGAAAATCTAATGTAGCGGCCTAAGGTCATAAAGAACGTACCGACAATAGTGATTAACCAACAAGTTGTGGTGACACATGAGTCATAGGACGAGGAGAAGCGAGAGCGACTCATGTGTTGTTGTGCCTCGGATCACGGATACCGCCTCGAAACACGATATTAACGCTAGATAATCTCTAGGCAAAAACAATGTCGCCGTTGAGGGCAACTATCGTTCCAAGATGAATTTGAATCTTCCGACATCCCCCGAACAGTATTAATAAGCGGATACGATCGCGAGCGAGATTACTGAGATTACCGAGTTATTTTCTGAGTTGTACAAATTATTTTTAGCGAGCTATTATCGAGTTATCCTCGAGCGATTTATTCTATCTACGTGAATACGTTGTACGAACGCCTATCGACGGTATTGATTGTACATATACTTAAATTATTTATTCTAAATAAACTTGACGGTTGTAGCAGCAATTATTCTTATATTAGAGATATCGATCCATTCCTCATCCGCCACAAAGTAGTTATATTTGGACAGTTTAATCAGTATATCACATAGTACAATATTTCCCAAGTGCGATCGACAATACATATAAAAGAAATGCCAAAAGCAAGGAGGAATCGTAGAGGTAGAGACTATAATCCAGAACGATAGAGCTCTGTATACGACCGATAAATCCGATATTTTATTATCGAATCTACGATAAGAATAAATATAATGTCCGGGCCTTTCTCGCTAGGGTATCCGATTGTTGCATATTCACTATCGTAATCCTCAGGTCGCAATATACATTGCCAAATTTTGAATAGATGTTACGATAATAAAATGAGCCGTGACACTTTTGCAATTTATGATTTTACAATCCGCGGGAAAATAACACACTCAGTATTCTGATTTGTGACTCGACATAAATAAAAAAACAAATTTATACGTTCCCTGTACTGCATATCTCGTTGAACATGTGGAAAATCGCTAGTAGAACATCGATTATGAAGATACATTTTACTTGTTAAGATATATTAATTTTAGCTTTTCAGCACTGTATCATATTTGGATTAAGGCTTGAAGAACACTTCTTCTCTACAGGTATTACTGTTTTTAAGATGTGTTTCTCGCAGTAGGTCTATAGCATTGTACCATATATTCAACATTACTCAATGAATATATTATGAAAATTATGTAAGAAAATTTAAATAAAAGACAAATTTGGGGTAACAAACTGATAGAGCATGTTATGTAAAATATGTTGTAAAATAATAAACGATTCACTTTTTATAATATTTCATGTTTTATTTCTTTTGTAAAATGTTTCGACGTATTCATTTTTTTATTATTTTCATGCAAAATTATGTTATTCTCCCAGAACTTCATAATTTAATTCTCTCAAGTTAACTTACTGTTTGAAATTGACTTCCTTCTGCGGAAACATTTTTGACTAAATTTACCGGGATATTTTCTGTATCCAATATTCAGATCCGATGAATATGCTGAGCAGTTCAAGGCTTGAATTTCGAAAGAGGTCCTGGTACACCCCCGATAGGCATCAAGTAGGCCATTGTAGGGTTTTAGTTGGTAAGTCCGACACTACCCCGACCATGTCCATGAGGATTTTCCCACGAAAAAAAGTTCAACGCTAGAATATTTTTCGAAAAATAATAATCTCACTAATCTTAGTATCAATTTCAGTAATTTTCAGTATTACGAACAATTTTATTCGCTGATAAAATTGACACGTTCTTCTGAAAATTGCACTTTGTTTTATCCTCTTCTTACCACATTTTGAAGTAAAAATGTTTAAATCTAAACTACAATCTAACAATGAAGGTCATCGCCCAGGTTGATACACGTTCCCGTTTCGCATATACATAAAAAGAAGTGTCTCTTTTCTTAAGTTGATATCACAATAAGCATCTTCGGTCTATTCTTTTGTCTTAATGGTGGAAACAAGCAATCAAAGAGGTAGTATGCATGAAAATATAATAGAATATACTCAAATATACTACAATATATTGCAAGAGCGATATAGGCAATTGTGACCAAACATAGAAGACCAGGAACGATAACATCATAAGCAGCTTGTTTCTTTTTGTTCCTTATTTGAAGTTTTAGCTTCCCTCCCTTACATTAATTAGTTTTTTGTGTTCTATCTGTTTCCTCTTCTTTTTCCACCTGCTTAGGGGCTCATTTTTTGGAATCGGCGGACACAGGATGTAATTGATCTTCATCGAGCAACCTTGCCAATACGTATCGTCATTTGCCACTCGCTCGTTTGAAGAGATTTCAGAGGCAACGATTCTGATTTATTTTCATTTAAACATCATCATCTCGATAGTATTCCTACTACAGCATGTATATATTTCATAATATGGAGTAATATCACATAATGGTAATAAAAACATACATAGAGTTTAGCAGACGTTCATATAGATCAAATTTTTGATATAAAAATTTACTACAGTGGTGCAGTGCGGCGTATGATTAAGTAATTTCACAAAACGACCCGAGTTAAAAATTTGGTAAAAGTCCCATTTTAGGAATAGGTTATCCAGAACAATAAACTCTATACATTTTAGGGCAGACCATATGAGATGGTTGTCTCAATGGACTCAAGTGCCAACAAAAACATCTTACAGGATTTCCAAATCCAAGTCGGAAATGCATCCATAAGCAGTTGCAATTTTCACACAGCGATGATTGATTTTAGTCTCGTGTGCAAACACTAAATATGTTTTCACTTGAAACCTTTTTGACTTCAGGTGTCTTCAGGTTTTTCTTTGCATATTATCTATTGACAGTCTTGAGTGCGGTGACGTTGAAAATTTTGGGTGGCCTCGACATCTGTATTTTGATGAGAAACGTAATTGTTGACAATACATCTGTTCGGTTGGAATGTACTACTGCACTGATACATTGTATTGGTTGTATTGTCACCTACGCCGTGATTATGGCCAGTTTTCAATGGTACGAGAAATATTTTAACTCGTTCAAGGATGACTGCAACAACATAAAAAAGGAAGTTATGGAGTGCGTTGCCTGCAGCCAAAGTAGTGAAACTTTGTGCTCCTGTTTAGCAACTGGAGGTCAAGTTACGCGAATTGCATTTTTCTCTTGAAGAAAATGCAAATACGTCTGCAATTTTCGATTTTCAAATATTTTTGAGGTGTTCATTAATTTTCTTAAAGAAGCTTTTTGTATCTTACAACCTTTTCCATCAATTGCGATCTCACTGCGTATAGTTTTGTTTGTAAGTATTACATAAGCAAATGTTTCATTTGTTCGTTTATCCAAATTGAAACTTGATATTATTTTATATTATTGTTGCTATATTACATTGCATAATCTTTGTATTAAGAGAAACATGTTAAAATTCTGGATATAGTTTCCTTGTAGATAAAGCATGATGTTACATTCGAAGTATACAAATGTATTCGTTTGTGAAATAATGAAAATCTCGTTTGCATGATTAGAAAATTGATGTGCCGCATTGCATACCTGACAAAAATAATTGGGTCCATTCCCTTGAGTAAAGTTGTTACAAAATTGCGTACTATTCACGCGATCCTGTGATTTGAGTGCACAAACGAAAGATTGGAATCGTTATAGTTTTCTTCTGTTTATATATGTATCTATATATAATTTTACACGTTTTAAGTGAATCACGTTCGTCATCTTTTTTCTGTTACTGTGTCAAACTTCAAACCGCAAATTTTTTTCTTTTATTTTTTGCTAATAATTATTTACGAGTCTGCCAAATTATTCAAATTCCCTATCACATAAATAGATATCACAAGTTCAAAACGTTGCTGTGTCATTGTCCAATCTGCATACAGTTTTCGACGATATGATGACCAATATCTATATCTTTAGACTTGTTATAGATATTCCCAACGTATGTTGATATACGATAAATTACAATATAGTAGATAATATATTGTTGGCTAGAAACTTCCTGGATATTCTACAATTTCGTTCATCTGGACGGATTGCATTGTAGTCGGATTCTTTTTCATCGCTAAATACAACTTTTCTTTAATGTTTTCTACATTGTATACTGTACACGTATCTTTATGAACTCCATACGTTTTTCTTTACGTTGAAATGTGAATGACATCTAAGGTTGTAGTGTTGCATGCTGCAAATGCTTATATCACTGCAAAATGCATTGTACGGCTTATCGCAAGGCCTACTATTTTAAAAAATCCTTTTTTGTCAATGCAATTGCCCTCTGCTCTTTCTTGTTTTATACTTTGTAGCACTTGTAAGCAATTATGTTGCTGTTTTTCCATTTCTACTAACAAATTTTGTAACATCTATGACGGTATAATTGATTTTTTACTGTAATAGCAGAATTCTGTCAATTTCATTATTATTTAAAATTTTCCCTTGAAGACTTACTTACTTGCAGAATTTAGTGAGAAATAAAAGAATGAAATTTTGAGTAGACTTGTACTCTATTAGTTTGCTCTCAAAATACCTCAACAGTAATTAATAAAAAATGTAATAGGATTCCTTCTATAACTTTAGATTTCCTTCTATAATTTTCATAATTTATTACAGCCATTTTCCATATGCTTTGTGTGATACGCATAACTTATAGATTATAAAATTTAGAAAATATACTTCTAAAACTTATATAAATATGAAGTATATTCTGTGTCAAATGTAATGTCGGTTTATAACATAATCAGTAAAAGTGTGTAAAAAAAAAGAATGGGAAATGTATATGAACAATGAAAGAAGGTATGATATCTCTTGTAAATACAACGCAACCCCTAAACGTGATCTGCTGTTTCAGTTAGATATGAGAATCATTTACAACTAAATACAACCCGTTAGAATGAAATAATTACAGAACCATATAGAATTATTTATACAGAGAGTCGCACTTAAAATCGTCCTGTGTAATGCAAAAAATATTTCTAATTATTTATTCATAAAATATTGTAAATGAAAGTAAAAGGCAAAACAAGGACTTAGAAACTTAAATACATGACTTAAGCACTGCATGGACCATATTAATTAGCAATAAAGTTAGAAAGATTTACCGAATGGACAAATTGTAAGGTACAAATTAAATAAATAAATAAAAAAATATATACCTGTAGCGGTATATAAGTTATAGGACGATTCGAATCGAGGGTGAATCATGTTGTTGTTTTGCCTCGGAGTATTAACACGGTTACCATGTACGAAATGTAATAATAAACAAACTCCGGACAAAACAATATCGCCGCTACGTGCATCCGTCAACCGGAGTCAAATTCAAACTTTCCGGTACTCCCCCGACCAGTATAAATAGATGATCATGCTCTCCAGAAAGTGAGTATCGAGCAAACCTAAGCATTATCTAATATACGAATATCGAGCATTCTTATAGCGAGTATATCGAGTGACATTGAGCGAACGACAATTAACTCTGTATTCTATACTTAGAATAATTTTAAATACATTTGATAATATCAAATATCAACTTGCCTTGTTATTATATAAAACAACACGTTTAAAGTCCACCATATATCAACCACTTCCAGCTTAATTAAAGAACAGTTGTTTAACCTCTGGAAAAATCGTATTATGTAAAATACATAAAGTCCTAGAAATCAGAAAACCAAATTTAATTACCAGCACAACTGGATGCATAATCACATACGACCGTAATATTATGAAAATAGGATCACACAAAAATATTTCTTACGAAATCAAAATTACTAACAGTTCATAGTTTCGAAGAAATAGACATTCCAACACTAAAGAAAATATTAGAAACGGTTCCAAAGGTGACCCGCAACCTTAACCAATGCAAAGTCAACCTCAATACGTTACGGACACAAGTCAATACTTTCACAAGTAATGGTACGACACACGAGCGAATGTTACGCGAGTACGATTTTCAGTAATAGAAATTAAAACTGCAAGAGGAATGCAGCAGCAAGGATTTCCTGAAATAACTTCAACAACATTTCCACGAAAAGCACAACAGCGGAGAGAAGAAGCCTTAATACTTTTCGAAGGAAATCAGCGGAAACAAAAACAACGTCCTAAGAAATAGTTACGTGCTGAAAGTTCGCGTTTTTGGGCAATAAGTCACCGTGTGGCAATTATCTCATCGTAGTTTTGGCTAAAGCCAGAACTAAAACTGAACAGTTATTAATTGTAAGTCAACAAGTTATACGATTAATTCTACAGTCAATATTTAACGAACGGTCGAAGTCTTATTAATGGATAAGAGTTATTAACCATCAAGTAGTTATATTTGGACATTTTAATCAGTATATCACATAGTACAATGTAGCATCATATCCATGTGAAAACACATTAAATCATGTTGTTCTTTTGTTTCGGAGTACCAAGATCGTTAGGATACGCGTAATGTAATAATAAATAACAACAATGTCGAACAGACGAATTTGAATTTTCCGACTCTCCCCCAATCAGTATAAATAAACGGACGCAACCGAAAAATATTTAATTACCTAGAGTTATCAACCAGTTATCTATAGAGTATTTATGAGCGACCTTACTTTGCGACTTATACACTGTACGAGCGTCTCACCGGATATTATCTGCATTTTAATTTATTTAAATATTTTAAATATATTCGACGGTTTCAACAACGAGCAATCTCACGATCAAACATCCTCTACAAAAGTCCTCTACAACAATATTTCTGTAGTACGATCGACAATACATATAGAAAAAATGCCAAAAGCAAAAAGGAATCGTAGAGGTAGAGGCTATAACAGCAGGAATCGTGCAGAACGTTGATTTAACCGTTTGGCGAAATCAGAAGCGAAGAAGAAAAAATTGGAAAAGAATTACGAATAACTTCGGAACAAACATTACTCTTCTCCATCAAACTCACCTATACCCGAACGCGATCTAGGGCTGTGTCACGTAAAATAATAAAAGAGATTTACGAAAAAGAAAAGATATTTTATTTTCTTGTTTGCGATACACTTTAGAGCTCTAGGCGTGATTGTTCAAGACTGACTGGAATGCTTTTAGGGGGGGAGTACTTAAATTCTTTTATTCGTGAGAGTGGGAAAAGTTTAGATCATGCATTTCTGAGAACGGATAGGGTGACCGGATGTCGCGCATGCTGAACCGCTTGGAATTTCGATATCTTGTCGTTTTGCTTAGGTCGGACTTCGTCTGTGACAGCTGCATCGCCAATAGTTTACGATAACGATAATTATCCTCGTTTTATAAGCTACATAGAGAGTTAAGATTAGAATTTTGTTAATAAATATATAACTAAATAAAATCGAATAAATTACCGGTTACGAGATATTGAAATTATTTATTTATTCCTAGAAAACTTTAATCCTTCCTGTGCTAGTACTCCTGCCCATAGCAGATAAGCCGAAACGTGGAGTTTATTTACCAGTCGCATTAATACGCTAGTTGACGCTACTCCTACGGTCATATTAACGAATTACAATATTAAGAATACGACAGTGTGAAAATTTAAAATAGTATTGCGATTTAGAAAGGTGCGACAAGTCTTGAATCTCCTCCACTCAGTTGTTCGCCTTGTTTCGAAAATAACGAGAGTCGAACTAATTGAAATAGTTTAACAACTATTTCTGATGGCAGCAACTGCTGTTTTGATCCAAACATCAATTTGAGAAAGTTAAGAGCCGAAATAATAAGTAACGGATACGAATACCGAAGATCAAGACCGGATCGTAACAGTAAATAATGACTAGGAAAGATAACGAATAAATGGAATTTGTTATTAATGATAATGATAACAATATAACGGATTTACTATAGCATCATAGTAAAGAATTTACGAAGTTTTGTCTTATTCAAGAATAAGTTTCCTTAAATATCATAAAATGCATAAATCAATTAATTCGCTACTTTCATACATATATAATAGATTACAGTATTGACCACGAAATTACTAAGCACAATTGTTCCGAGCATAAGCACAAACAATGAGAATCATTTCGAAGTCGTGACAGGTCTAAATATATTATCGTTTGTTATGTAAAAAATAATTGTACGCTGCTTAACTGAAACATTAAGCAAAAAAGATGAAAATACGTGTATTTTCAGGAAATTGTCTTTTCTCTGTTAGCGAATTCGAATATTTATCTAACGAGCAAAATTTATCTGATTATGATAATGGTGAACGAAACGAAAATTAAAAAGAATATATTGTTATAAGAAAACTCTGCTGAATGATTTTCCACTTTATGAGATCAACGGTTCATCGATCAATGTTTTTCAAAACTCATTGTAGAAGAGCGTTATGTGTATTTTATGTTTTTTCTTTATTATAACCATTTTTAAACTTTATGATTCATGGTATGCTTAAACCTTAGAGTTGACAGCTATATTTTACAAAAAGATAAGATGGAGAATTACTTCCTTTATAGATTTACAAAAAATTTTGTATGGAGATCTGGGCTGTGCCAGTACTCCTGTTTGGCACTGTATTAGCATGAGCGAACAGTAATTTCGAGTCGACTTGACAAAAATAGAACGACTAATACAAGCAACTGGTGACCGCTTATTTTCCATAACCCGGAATACAATTAGGACGGGCATTAGGACGAAATTGTTACCAGAGAAAATACGAAAGTTATGTAGTTCAATACGACAAGATTTCTACAGGTTTTCTACATGTTATGTATACAGAAACTAAAAATGTAATAAAAATAAAAAGCGACCTAAAATGAGAAGATTAAATATATTTGTTTTCATGATTTACCTTCATATGTAGAATAATTTCCTGTCCGGTTACTGCATTACCCTATCTATCATTGAACAAATTTTTAGGTTACAATTATTTACACAAAGCTAATACGCGTACGAATATCTTTTCATTTTATAAACGTTTATGTATAAAATATTTATCCACGTTAAATCAATCTCTTTTTATAGAAACTTAATAAGTTAAAAAAAAACTTTCAGTAAATTCTTGTACAACGCGCACTCTACTGCGTTCCGCATACGAATGACGAGTGAACGTTATCGAACTTCACGGCGACCCCTTATATAGTGACGACGACGGATTAGTATTGCTCAGTGATTGGCTATGCTTCGAGCCTATAGGCCGTATCTATACGCGATCACTGCATAAAAATTATTTCGTGGCATGCTCCTATCCCCCCACCTTCCTACGTCCGACGTTCCCGCAGCACCACAGGAACTAAAAGTAGGCTACCACTCTATCCTGTTTTGCGATTAAGTTTTCAGGACAGGAAAAGAAAGAAAATACAATATCGTATAAAAGATATTAGTATTTTAAATATGAATTATGTCAAGAGTCGCAATACAGTTTTAGAATATCATAGATTTAACTTTTACAGTGTACAATTTTGTATTCACAGTAAAATTAGTAAAATTGAATATTTATATACAAGCTCTTGTGTGTAGATCAAGTCATCTGGGTGAGTCGTTTCCATTTTACTCCGATTCTGGAGCCGAATGTTCACTGATTAACGAATTCGTAGTCGAGATTTTCTGACAATACTAATAAAAGTGACACTGATGTAATTGCTAATAATAGAAATCGATTAATTTCTGTTCTTAAAAATCCAGAGATTCGTTCATTACGGGTTTCCTGCGCACTCGCGTAAATGCGGGCCAGTTGGAAATTCGATTAATTGACCCCAACGTCACCGTGCAAAGAAGCCCTTATAGACTTAGCGAAGAGGAGCGCAAAATAGTCCGAGAGAGAATAACCGAACTGATTCAGGCGAAAATTATAAGGCCTAGCAGTTCACCATTTGCAAGCCCTATGTTGCTCGTAAAAAAGAAGGACGGCACAGATAGACTGTGCGTAGATTTCCGCGCGCTGAATAAAAATACGGTCGCGGATCGGTACCCTCTCCCTCTTATAGCCGATCAAATTGCGAGGCTGCAAAAGGCTAAATATTTTATCAGCCTGGACATGGCCAGCGGATTTCATCAAATCCCTATCCATCCGAATTCGACCGAATATACTGCATTCGTTACACCCGACGGACAATACGAGTATATAACGATGCCATTCGGATTGAAAAACGCACCGTCCGTTTTTCAAAGGGCCATCCTCAAAGCTCTAGGCGACCTCGCGTATTCGTATGTTATCGTTTATTTGGATGACGTCCTAATTATTGCCGACTCGGTGGACCAGGCGTTAGAAAGATTGAACACCGTCTTAGATATCCTCGTGAAAGCCGGATTTTCTTTTAACTTGGCAAAATGCTCCTTTCTAAAGACATCGATACTTTACTTAGGATACGTAATCCATAACGGGGAAGTTCGTCCCAACCCGGGTAAAATACTCGCTTTGAGTTTGTTACCTGCGCCAACGACAGTTACGCAGCTTAGGCAGCTTATAGGCCTAGCCTCCTATTTTCGGAAATTTGTCCCCAAATTCTCGCAAATCATGAAACCTCTATATTCGCTCACATCCAACAATAAAAACATAACCTGGACAGAGAAACACGAGGAGATCAGACAAAAGGTAATTTCCGTTCTAACTAACGAACCGGTACTAATGATGTTTGACCCTAATTATCCCATAGAATTGCATACTGACGCTAGTTCTGACGGTAATTGGGCCATTTTAATGCACAAGGTCGATGGGAAAAACCGGGTCGTTGAGTATTACAGTAAAAGGACCAATCCCGCGGAATCCAGGTATCATTCATATGGGGAGCACGAGGTGGATATGGGTTCTCAGGGCGTAGTACCAAGCCCTGGGAAACCCCGATGGATCTGATATTCCCCTATAGTCGGGTGGAGGCTGGTGGGTCCTTCGGGACTCGCCAGTTCGCTGATCCGGTGCGGGGAATTTCGGAGAAGTTGGTGGGCCCATACCTGCCAAGACCACTCACCTCACCTTCCCGTGGGGCTCCCCGTCACCCTGCATCGGCACTGACCGGTGCAGGGTGCGAAAGAGTGAGTGGCGCCAGGATGGAATACCGTTGTCGACCACGGCAAACAATTAAGAAAAATATGATGGACACAAATAGGAAGGAAAATGTTTACGGTGCAGGGGAGGGATACACCAGTACCGGCGCAGGCGTGGGTGGTCAAGTGGGTCCCACTGCGTCGTCATCTAACGACCACGGCCACTCGGGGGTGGATACCCAGGCCCCCGTTTGTGTACCTGTGACTGGCGAAAGGAGTGACAGTACAAGGATGGAGGTGACCCAAGAGGACAACTGGCCACCACTTACCAGGAGGAGGAGCTCCCTCAGGAGGGCTTCAGGAGTGACGGGGAGCGTCTTTGCCGTTCCGGCCCCAGTAGGTGACGTCACACCGCCAGCGGCATCAGGAGGATCGAGAACGCCAGCGAGGTCCGACGACGAAGAGTCGGCCGCCTCGTACGAGTCACGCTCGTCAGCTGCCTCGTCGACGTGCAGGGGCAAGAAACGAAAGCTTGCCTGCATGACACCGGAAGTGTCCGAGAAGCTGATGCTGGAAGTGAGGACGAACTCGCCGGCAGACGTCAGCGCCGAGGGGGTGAGGCGTCTGTCGGACATCACGATGGTGGCAACAATGTCGTCCAACCTCAAGGGGACTTACGTGAAGATCCTTACGGAGTCGGCGAATTACATCTCCGCCGCATGGACCAACGAGATGTCGAGGAAGAACGGCCTAGCGCACGGCAACGGGACTGGAGCTGCAAGGCTGGCTGACGCGAGGAACGCCATGCTGGAGGAAGAGATCGCGTCCCTTCGTAACCAGGTTGCGTCCCTTAGCAACGAACTAGCGAGAAGGGACGCCAACGCGCAGGGACACATCACCTCTGATTTCGGCAGATCTCCTCGCGAGAGCAACAGCGAGAGTAAGTGCCTCGCTGCCGTGGAGAAGAGACTCGACGAGTTTGCGGCGTTAATAATGCGGCGGATCGAAGAGCGTTTCGGGAGGAACCGCGCAAGCGGCGCCGAAATGCGGAAGGGAGCCACCGAGCGCGGTACCACGGCACACTCAGTCGCCACCACCACCACCACCACCGGGAGCACCCCGAAGCCTCCAGCGAAAGCGCGGGAGGAGGAAGAATGGAGAACGGTGGTCTCCAAAAGAGCGCGCAGGAGGCGCAGGAGAAGGAGGAGAGTGGCTGTCGCCGCCGAGGAGACGGCGAGAGCAGCAGGAGGAAGGGTTGCAGCCCCGACGACGACAGCAGCACCGCCGCCGGCGAAAAGGCGGCTGCGGCAACGGCAGCAGCAGCAGCCCCAGGGACGGACGGCGCGGGCGCCTAAACCGGGCGTCGCCACACCCAGGAAGAGTACGGCGGCGACGGCGAGAACGGCCTCGCTCCCTCGCGCACCGCGAACATCCGCGGTTACATTGACGCTCAACGAGGGAGCGAAGATGACGTACGCCGAGGTCATCGCCACGGCCAGGAGGAGCATCTCGCTGACGGAGATCGGAGTCCAGTCGATCGGGATGAGGAAGGCGATGTCGGGCGCCATCATCATCAAGGTGCCCGGCGACAAAGGAAGGGAGAAGGCGTCCCGGCTGGCGTCGCATCTGACCAGGGTGCTGGATCCGGCCACCGTCAGGGTGGCAGCTCCAGTGAGGACGGCGGAGCTGAGGGTCGTCGGGATCGACATCTCCTTTCAGAGAGAAGAGCTGCGGCAAGCCCTGGCGTTGGCGGCGGGCTGCGGAGTCTCGGAGGTGCAGGTCGGCGAGATCGGCGCATCCAGGGACGGTCTTGGCTCGGCGTACATCAAGTGCCCGGTGGCCGGGGCCCGCAAGATAGCCCGGGCAGGGAGTATCGCCCTGGGATGGTCCACTGCGAGGGTCGTCGCCATACCGAAACGGCCCTTGCAGTGCTACAGGTGCCTGGAACTCGGACACGTGAGGGCCACTTGCGTGTCCGCCGTGGATCGCAGGCACATTTGTTACAGGTGCAGCGGAAGCGGACATCGCGCGAGAGGCTGTCCCGCCTCCGTGCCCAAATGCTCCCTGTGCGATTCGCTCGGGGTTCCGGCCAACCATAGGATGGGAGGGGCGGCATGCACGCCGCCCAGGACAACCACCACCAACAGGAGGAGAGGACCCACCCGCGAACTAGCCACCGCCGGAGGGATACCAGGAAGCACCGACGCCACCACCACCACCGACGCCACCACCACCACCGCCGCCGTCGCCGCCAAAGAAGCAGCAGCAACAGCGACGACGACGACGACGACGACGACGACAACAGCAACGGCGGCGGCGGTAGATGGCCTGGAGGAGGCCATGGAGTTGGGCCAGTAGAGTACCAACCAATCCTCCAGTGCAACGTAGGTAGATCGAGACGCGCGCAAGATCTGCTCTTCCAGACCATCCGGGAGAGCAGAGTCGCCCTCGCTGTGGTGGCGGAACCGCATCGCGTTCCCGACTCTCCCAACTGGGTAGGGGACTTGGACGGGACAGCGGCAGTCGGATGGATGACGGCGACATCGACAACGACGCCCGGCTCTCCCGGCGTCCTGCCGGAACGCGGCAACGGCTACGTCGCGGTCGAGTGGGCAGGGATTGCCGTGGTGGGAGTATACGTCTCTCCCAACAGCGGCCTGGTCGCGTTCGGAGCGTTCCTCGACGGAGTGGGCGACTGCATCAGGAGGATATGCCGTCCCCGCCAAGTACTTGTGCTCGGGGACTTTAACGCCCGCTCCACGCAATGGAACGATACGCGAACCACCACGAGAGGAAGAATGGTGGCCGACTGGGCCGCGGGACTCGGACTGCTGCTGTCCAACAGAGGATCGACGAGCACGTGCCAGGCCTGGAGGGGGTCCTCCGTCATCGACCTGACCTGGGCTACCGCCAACCTACAACGGAGAGTGCGCGACTGGAGGGTGCTGGAGGGGGTCGAGACACTGTCGGACCACCTCTACGTGATGATGGAGCTCGCCCCGGAAACCACGTCCACCGGACGGGCCGTCGGCAACAACAACACCAGAGGACCGTACCGTTCCCGCCATCCGCCAACAACGAGAAGATGGCGGGTGAAGGACTGGAACCGGGATCTTTTGCAAGCTGCTGTCTCCGTGTCCGCATGGAGTTGGGTCGCGCGGGCAACGCGGGACGGCGGCGGCAGCATCGACGAGGAGGCGGAGGATCTGCGGAGGGACATGGCCGCGGCCTGTGACGCCTCAATGCCGCGCTCCAGAACCAGCCACGGAGCGCGAACCCCAGGCGTCTACTGGTGGACGGAGGAGATAACCGCCCACAGAAGAGGATGCGCACTGGCACGAACAACGTTTCAGAAGGCCCGGCGCAGGCGAATACGCGACGAGGAGAGGATCTCCCGCTGTTACGACGTATACAGGGAGAAGAGGAGAATACTCCAGCGGGAGATCCGGATGGCGAAAGCCCGGGCCTGGAACGAGCTCGTCGAATCGGTCGAGGCCGATCCATGGGGGAGGCCCTACCGTTTGATCACGAGGAGGCTAAGACCACCGGCACCCCCATTGACCGCGAGTATGGAGCCAGGGTTGCTCGACGTTGTTCTGAGCACTCTGTTCCCGCGACGGCAACGGGACCGCACGGACAGCGTCGACGCGAGGAGGACGCCGCCGCTCCGCTCCAACAACAACGACGTCATCACCACGGAGTGGAGAGAAGAGCTGCGAGTGACGAAGGAAGAGTTACTCGCAGCAACGAAGAGGATGGCGTCCCGCGGCGACGTGGCACCGGGTCCGGACGGAATACCGGGCCGTGTCTGGGCAGAGTCGATGGGGACCCTGGCTCCCCGTCTGCAGCACATCTGCATGAGGGAGGGCGCGTACCCACGGGCGTGGAGGACGGCGAGGCTGATACTGCTACGCAAGGAGGGTCGCCCACCGGATTCGCCGTCCGCGTACAGGCCGATATGCCTTCTGGACGAGGCGGGCAAGCTTCTGGAGAGGATAATTGCCGCCCGTCTGGAGGGGCATATCACGGAGCACGCACTCGGCTGTGGCACGAGAGCCAGTTCGGCTTCAGAAGAGGATGGTCAACCGTGGACGCTGTGAGGATGGTGAGATCGACGACGAATGCCATGGTCTCGCTGGGAGGAGCGGCTATCGCTGTCTCCCTGGACGTGACCAACGCCTTCAACACGATCCCCTGGGCCAGAATCGTGGAGGCACTGGAGCGCCTGGAGGTGCCTGCGTACCTGGTTCGCCTGATACGGTCGTACCTCAGCGATCGTTGGATCGAGTACGCGGGCAGAAACCGGGAGGGGAGGAGGCCAGTGGAGTGCGGGGTCCCGCAGGGGACGGTCCTGGGACCCATACTGTGGATCACCGCGTACGACTCGGTCCTCCGTTGCCCCATGCCACCGGGCACGGCCTTGGCGTGCTACGCCGACGACACCTTGGCCATGGCCGGCGGCAGGAGATGGTACGAGGCGCAGTCGATCGCGGAGACAGCGGTGGTATGCGCGGTGAAGACGATCAGAGGACTGGGCCTGAACGTGTCGCCGGCCAAGTCGGAGGCCTTGGGGTTCTTCGACCGTCATCGCAGAGGAGCCCCACCATCCGGACTGTGCGTCACGTGCGACGACGAGGAAGTTCCGGTGAGAGCCCAGATGAGGTACCTGGGCCTCACCATCGACAGCGGATGGACGTTCGGGCCCCACTTCGAGGAACTGGTGCTGAAGGTGGCAGCCGCAGCCAACGCCTTGTGCGGCTTGCTGCCGAACATCGGAGGAGCGGGTACAGGAGTGCGCCGCCTCTACGAGGGAGTGATAAGATCGAGGGTCTTCTACGGGGCTCCCGTATGGGCCGAAGAACTGCTGGCCAACCGTCGGAGCCTGACCCTGCTACGGAGGCTGCACAGGACGTCCGCCATCAGGATCGCGCGGGCATACCGGACGGTATCCCACACGTCGGCGTCCGTGCTGGCCGCGTCCCCCCCCCCCCCCCCGTTCGAACTGCAGGCCCTTGCGCTCCAACAGGTGTACAACCACCGTAGGGCCCTGGGTTCGGACGGTGGCGATCGTCCGTTCCAGGACGTGTGGAGAGAGACGCGGCACAGGGTCTGGGAGAGATGACGCGCCCAACTAACCAAGGAGGACATCTCACGGCCACACCGGGCCGTGCGCGCCGTCCTCCACAACTGGGAGGCGTGGCGGGGTCCCGTTAACCTACAGGATGACGCAGGTGCTCACCGGCCATGGAGTGTTCGGTGAGTTCCTGAGAAGAATCCAGCGGGAGGTGACGTCCATCTGTCACCACTGCCAGGAGGAAGAAGACACGGCGCAGCACACGCTGGAGCGTTGTCCAGCGTGGGATGTACCGCGCCGCGTGCTACGCCTCGCCATAGGCGGTCAGGTTGGCCCCTGAGACGCTCGTGGAGGCGACGATGAGGGGCCCACAGGAGTACGCAGCCGTCCGCACCTTCTGCGAGCAGGTCATGCTGCCGAAGGAGCGGGCGGAGAGGAGCAGGGAGAAGAGCGGCGTCCCCTCCCGAGTCGCGCGTGGACGAAGAAGAACAGGAGCAACATCGACGACACGACGCCGCGCGACCGCGGCAACACCACCGACGCCGCCGTCGTAGAGGAGCGCGCGCGCGCGTGCGTCCGAAGCAAGAGGCCGTCAAGCCGGGGAGGGTCTGGGTTCCTCCCCGGAATTGCACGACGGCCCACGGAACGCCGGCGCCGGGTGGCCGGTGGTCACCCGCTGGCTGCCAAGAAGAAGACGAAGAACCAGGATGTCTCCTGCAAAAAATCTCGTGGGGGAGCGACGAGGGAACGCCCTGGACCGAGAGCTCGGGACAGGAACCGGGACGTTCCCGAGAACCGTCACGGCGACCGTCGTGGGGTTTTAGTCGGTAAGAGTCCGACACTACCCGCCGCCGCCTCCAAGAGGGCGGCCGGGTGTCCATGAGGATTTCCCTACGTAAAAAAAAAAAAAAAGAAAAAAAAAGGTATCATTCATATGAACTGGAAACGTTAGCAGTTGTGAACGCCGTCAAGCATTTTCGACACTATTTGCACGGGCGAGAGTTCCAAGATGTTACCGACTGTAATTCGTTAGAAGCCTCCAGCAACAAGGTAAATCTAAACGACCGGGTCTACAGGTGGTGGGTCTACTTACAAACCTTCACTTTTGACATTATGTATCGAGAAGGTAAACGAATGTCCCATGTAGATTTCTTTTCGCGAAACCCCATAGACACTGACCGTAATGTAATTATTAAAGTCGAAGAAAAGGAAATTAATCTGGCCGAAATTTCAGAAGACTGGCTATTAGCAGAACAACGGGGCGACCCCCAAATTTCGGAAATAGCTAGTAAACTACAGAACGATGAGCTCGCGGAAGATATCGCGAACACGTACGAGATACGATCCGGCACCCTTTGTCGTAAGATACAAAGGAAAGGTAGAACTCTTTGCTTGCCTATTGTCCCCAGGGGTTTTAGGTGGTCTGTCATTAATCATGTGCACCAGTCAATTATTCACTTAGGTTGGGATAAAACGCTTGAGAAACTGTACGAGTATTACTGGTTCGAGGGAATGGCGAAGTATGTTCGCAAATTCGTCGAGAACTGTCATGCTTGTCGAGTTTCAAAGGAAAGTTCAGGCAAAGTACAAGCCGAACTACATCCTACACCTAAGGCCAGCATACCTTGGCATACGGTGCACATGGACATAACAGGCAAGTTGAGCGGGAAAAATGATTTCAAAGAGTATGTCGTTGTTTTGGTCGATGCCTTCCCAAAATTTGTATACTTACACCACTCGCGTAAACTAGACTCTCCTAACGTCATCAAAGCCCTTAAATCCGCTATATTTCTATTCGGCTGTCCCTGCCGGATAATAGCGGACCAAGGAAGATGTTTTACGGGGAAAGAATTCCAAGAGTTCTGCGCAAGTAAACAAATTAAAATCCATTTAATTGCGACGGCTGCTAGTAGAGCTAATGGACAGGTAGAGCGTACTATGTCCACATTAAAGAATATGTTTACGACGGTAGAAACGACCGGGCGGTCATGGCAGGATGCGATCGGTGAAATACAGTTGGCCCTAATTTGCACCACCAATCGTGTAACTAGGTCGAGCCCGCTAGAATTGTTAATCGGTAAGACGGCAAGACCCTTCGGGTTATCGCTACCCGAAAACATTGAAGAAAGGGAGGTAGATATCTCAGACGTAAGGCAACAGGCAATAAAACATATGGAAATCGATGCTAGTTATGATAAAGATCGGTTCGATAAAACTAAAGCCAAAGTGGTTAGATTTAATCTCGGTGATTTCGTATTACGTAAAAACGAGGAAAGAAATCAAACCAAGCTAGATCCAAAGTTCAGAGGTCCATTTGTAGTAGCAGAGATTTTGGAAGGAGACAGGTACACCTTAAAAACGTTAGACGGTAAACGATCCTACAAGTACAGCCATGACAAGTTAAGGAAGATGCCAGATGGTTGCATTCCTGCTGAGTTGGATGTCTGTAGTGATGACGGGGACAGTCGCCACGACGGTATACGCACCCCGATCTCGGAAGATCGGTAACACGGGTGGTGGAGTTTGGACTCGTCGGTGAGCGGAGAAAAGGGTTACCGGGCCTGGCGAGGTGGGGGTATGGACTCACATACACTTTTCGATTTGTCCTGGAGGAGGTGGAGTGAATAATTCACAGGCACTTCGTGGACGGGGAAAGTGGGAATTATGTGAGTCTGAATCCACTCCAGGGTAAGAGGGTAACCCGGCTCAGGGAGGACGTGGAACTCTGCGTGTGATCTTGAGATTCGTTTGGGTGCGAAGTCAAAGATAGTCCACTGTGTCATTGCAGTCTGTCTGCCGATTCACGGAATGCAACTACCGCGTCAAATACTAATCGTAATGCCACCGATTTTGCCTTTTTTTCTTTCATTCTTGTTATCAAACAGCCAACCAAAATTTTTGTTGTTGAACTGGACCTTTGATCTGTTTGGACAATTCGTTTACATTGTAAATAACGTTAGTTAAATAGAGTCTAATGTTGGGAAAATCCAATATTTTAGGTACACCCGAGGACGTGTGATAGTCAGGATGGCCGTGTCGGAGATGAAAGGAAAGCCGAAGCCTATTCTTGGAAATTTTGGCAATGTCCTCTAGTACTCTAGCCTAGATTTTATCATAGCTGTAATTACTCGAGATTCGTGATAGCGAGATTGGGTTTGGGGTGACAATTGGTCGCCGAACGTAGCCACGGTCGCGGGACGGACGTTTTGTCTAACGGAGGCCTGGAGTGGTTGTATGGGTTCTCCGAGAAATGTAGTTGTGGTGGCATGCGGCCTCGAGAGCGGGCCTAGCCACGCGTGATGTTGCCTCGGAGGTGCCGATACGATGGGACATACATACATTGTATTAAGAATCAAACTCCAGGCAGACACTGCCTAGCAACTGCGTTTGGAACTTTCTCGATGCTTCCAAACGGGTACAGAAAACAAATGCAATCGTACAGCGAGAAAGATCTCCACGACGTGGGCATTCGTGCGATTGCCTTGGAGAGTGACGCATCGAGCATTTCGACAATCGTAATTGCGCTTAGAAAAGAGTTGTCCCGTTGACCGTGGATTCGTTTGAACTCAAAAAACATTATTAATAGTATTCATTAAACTTGTTATCTGTTAATCTTATTATTCATACAATTTAGTATTCATTAACTTTATTATTAATCAAACTTATTATTCATTAGTCTTATTAGTTGTTAAGCTTAGTGATAGTTTTGTATATACGTGTAAATATAAACTCGGCTTTGTGGAGCGATGGCTGATCCGCGTGGGGAGTTGTCGCGCGCCCAAGACTCCAATCTAAATCCGACATATATATATTAATTGTCATTTTTATTTACATTGAATTTGACAATCAGTAAACAAACTATAATAAAAGATCATGGTAAGCAATTAAGATCGTATTCACAATGTAGAATATTGTACAATTATTACATAATTTGAATATATTCTGCATTTACATATTTTATACACTTTGATATATAATATCTAAATAAAAATGTGCAGCGTAATAGTGACAATTTTCAAGATGTAAAGTCGTATTGTATTGTAGTAAAATTGAAATATAATCGGCGCAGAGACATTTGCGCAGTGTTACAGGATTCCCTTCTAGTCCAGAAGCGTAGCCAATGAACAAACAGTACGAATCTGCCTTTATTACCTATGGTATTGTTCAACAGTCTTTCCTATTCGAGACGCTGTGGTGTGGACGTGCTACGGAATAGTTACCTATTTGAACGTTACAATTTTTGTGTTTAGCAAGTGTTTGAGCAATAGGTAAGAAGTGCTAGTTGCTATATAACATATAAAATCTGATTATTCGAAAGTTGACTTGCAATTTTCTATAAAAAGGATTTATTCAGGATAAATACTTTATACTTGTAAATTTTATGAATTAAAAACTTCCTGGGAATTATTTTAATCTAATAACTTTGTTTTGTCTCTAGGATGGGTCATACGGTATCCAGATAGATTATTCCACGTGTGGAAGTAAGTCGTAGAAACCAATACAGTTTTCTTATTTATTTTTCGTTTTCCTTATTTTTATTATATTTTTCCTCTCTAATGTACTACTTGCATTTACATATTTATATTCATGAAAGAGTGATGTTATACGTATTTATGTTTTAGTTTTAATTAAACATATTGATTATAGTTTTTTATATAAAATTTATATCGTTCTTCGCATTTTATTTTCTTCCGCTAAAAAATGCTTTCATCAAAAATAATGCTTATTGAGAACGAAAAATAAAGTCGGTCATTGATAATGGTTACTAATAACAGAACTTAACGTAAATTATTTCTTTATTTGAATATTATGTTCTTATAAAATAATTATGTTTTTGTTAATATTAATCGTTCTCCGAATCGCGTATTGTATTTATCTCATAGATAGTAATTTTTTACGAAATTTGTTTAGGAATCCTCCCTTGATGCTCTTCGTGATACACAAAGAAGCTTCTTCCTGTAACACAATTCTTCATAAATTTTTTTCCATGCTGTAATGGTAAGTTTCTTCCCTACTTCTTTTTGATTGTCTACTATTGTTGTATTATTTGCTATAATGTCCGCATTTTAATCGCAAAATGCACTGCTTCGTTTAAAAAGAGTGATACAGTATATTCATTCGTTATCTTTCCTATTTATTAATTAAAAATTATGAATGAAAAAAAACAAATCTCAGTTCTCAGATTCTTTTGCAAGTCATTACCATTAGATATGGACATGGTTCAAATAATATACCGAATCTGATATCTACAAAGTTGTCTAAGACTTTCAATTTTTATATGTATTCTATACGTAAGTATTTTATTACACATAGAAAACTAACCTCAATATTTAAACAACGGTGAAACGATAAGCGGTAGATAATATCACGTGAGATTGATGTTATCACAAAAATATTTAACAAAAATTGTTTAGTTCGAATGAAGACATCACATACGGTGCAAATTACTTTTTTATAGATCCAGTAGTAGGGTTCCATTTTAACTTGATTTTTGCAAATGGAACCGTATTTCTTTTTAATAAATTCATCGATCTGTCTTTGTATTCCTTATGAAAAAATTAAAAAGAACTGCTCATCAGATATTTTAACTTGAATTCGTCATATGAAAGACAGGTAAGGACGCAAAACAGTTCTCTTGTGTTTACGTTGTCCTTGTCTTTCGTTTGTTTCAGCGTAAACACAATACCGCTTCGTGTCCTATGCTTATCTTTCATACACCCTTGGACAAAAAGATAGCACATGTGTGCTATCATTAATTTCTCATAGATAGAGTCCGAATTTCCCAAGTTTGACGAATGGCATATAAACAGTACCTTGTAGTAATAAGGTATATGAGCTTGAAACTGTATCTTCGCTATTCCTCTTGTATTTATCAACAATGATTGTGAAATCCGGTCGGCGAAATGATAGCACACCAAGCATTTTGTTTCCATTCCTTAGTATTTCTGTGTATTCTGAGTGGTGTAGACGTAGTGAAAAGTAGAAGAATTTCATTAGAAACCTTACAAATTTCGATTCAAACAATGGGACGTGGAAAACAGCTAAATAGTGAAGAGATTCAAACAGTTTTGAAATTAAAGAAAGAAAACTTTACTATTTCTAAAATTGCAAAAGTTCTCAGTAGAAGTCGGAAAGTCATTTATAATTTACTGAAAGATGTAAATAATTATGGAACAAAAAAAAGCAGTGGGAGACCTTCCGCGATTAGTACTCGTGAAAAACGTGCAATTTTACGTGCCGCGTCAAATTCGCTTCTCACGTCACGTGAAATTGCAGAAAAAGTTGGCGTAAAAACTAATCCTCGGAATGTCAGACGTGTACTACAACAATCCGCGCACATAAAGCGGATGAAATTAAAACGAAGACCAGCTCTAAAGCAGATTCACAAGGAGCATCGATTATATTTTGCAAAAGAACATATACGGTGGAACAAGAAGTGGAGGAAAGTTATATTTACAGATGAAAAAAGATTTTATTTAGATGGCCCAGATGGATTCAATTTTTACTATCATGATGTAAGAAAAAAAAAATTGTCACAAATACGGCGTCAAATGGGTGGAGGTAGCATTATGCTTTGGGCAGGTATTGGGTATAACGGAAAGACTGATTTAATATCAATTCGCAGCAAGATGAATGCTATAACCTATCGTAATTTGATACAAAATCAAATTGCAAAGTACGCAACACATATTGCGAGACAAGATTTTATTTTTCAGCAAGATAATGCTGCAGTTCACACCGCTAAGGTTGTGAAAGAATATTTTTCAACAGAAAATATTGCAGTTTTGGACTGGCCTGCATGCTCCCCCGATTTAAACATAATCGAAAACTGTTGGAGTAAATTAAGCAATGCCGTTTATAGAGAAAATAGGCAATTTGAAAGTATTAATCAGTTAAAAAAGTGCCTTGAAGAGGAATGGAGAAATATATCGCTGGATTATATTAGAAAACTATATCGTTTTTTGCCGAAACGAATGCTGGAGGTGGTGGAGAATAAGGGAGGATCCACACATTATTAAATTTTAAAAGGTTTTTTATTTTTGTACAATTTAGTAGATAATAAACACTACAACTTTTGAAAGTGTGCTATCATTTCGCCGACCGGATTTCACAATCATTGTTGATAAATACAAGAGGAATAGCGAAGATACAGTTTCAAGCTCATATACCTTATTACTACAAGGTACTGTTTATATGCCATTCGTCAAACTTGGGAAATTCGGACTCTATCTATGAGAAATTAATGATAGCACACATGTGCTATCTTTTTGTCCAAGGGTGTATAACACATTAAACGATTCGGAAGGACGAACCTTTCGTTTACCTCCGAATCTGATCGAACAGGTCATATTGTAGGATATCAGCATACTTTCCGCGGTGAACGTATGTAATATTGTTTATGAATATGGTTTCGATATAGTTATTAACTATACTTATTGTTATGTATATTTATATTGTACTATAAGAATGTAGCCTAAAATCCGCCATTTTAACCCCCCTCCTTTAATATGTAATAATATAAATAATTATGTAATTAGATACCTGTAGACATGAACGCACAAAAGATATGTGGATGCTAACATTATTTCGTTTAACGGAATCATCGAACAATACAAACAATTCTTTTTCACATTATTTTCCGAGATAGGAAGGCGCAGTTCCGTTTTTACCGGAAACTACGAGGGTTGACTGACCCATCTCATTATTTTCCATTTATAATTTGTATAAAATGAAACTAAATCGTCACCGGATGTCTGAATTGTCGTTTGGTTATACTTTAACTCGTACCTCCCGTGCCCACGTCTGCACGCTGCTGGAACGGAGAGCACATCAAAATCAGTTTCCCGCTTAATGTTTTAAATGACATTGTATCACCGTTATTGATATGATTCACGTATTTCACGCAATGTAATCTTTTTGAAAGATTTTTTCCTCCATGTGGTTACGTTCTGGAGTTTCTTCGCTTTCCTTCCCATAATAAACTGAGCGCCAGGAAGCAGATCTTACTTTGTGAGGGGATGCCTTGTTCAGCGAAGTATGTTATATTGTAGAACTTATACTGGTCTTGTATCTTTATAGAAATCACTTTTTTAATTTGTGATATACGTGTCCACGGCTCATAGTACTTTCTGAAACACGGGGTGCGCCTAACTCACTTTTCTTCCCCCGTGTCATTTGAAAACTTATTGTCATATATAAAACAGCTCAGAGGTTTGATAACTTCACTCGATGATTCTATGTCGGCTTTCTTTCTGATAAACACGTTCCTGATTTCGTTCCTGCGTATTTTTGTCGGAGTGTGAAATTAGGCAGGGAACCGTTTTCTGAGCGTGAGAGTTCAAGAAGCGAGAGAACAGGTTTGCCAGTTTTGAATATGAAAATGGAAGCAACGTACACCAAAACTAAATTTTAGAATTATATACTTTAGTTAAAATACAATCTCGAATGTTAGGAAATAACGTAGTATACTACTGGCGAAAAAATAAAGCGCTACAGAAACCTCTCGAAACGAATTTCTTTGTGTTTGCTGTTACTTTTTTAGCGATATATCTATTTCAAATTCCGATTGCCGCTCATAGGTTGGAGCACTTAATAACAAGAGTACGAGTCCCCCTTGATACCATTCAATTTCTATATAAAACTTTTTCCCTTATTTCTATATGTATAGAAATAATAGCGCAAAATTGACATACTATGTACGTTACGACTTATGACTGTTTAGTGTAATAATAACGGTATCTACGTGTAGATTCTATCTCAGAAAACATGACATTTCAAAAAACATATTAAATTAACTTGGACAATTGTGTCAATTCTTTATCTTCATGACAGACTGTGCAGGGTCACTCACGGAACGACTCAATTACGATACAATTTGATTCCGTTCTTGTTTAAAATTGCTAGAGTAGATACTTTCTGGAAGAACAATCTCCATTTTATTAGTCTTGAATTGGACTTCCATCCACTCTGACTGTCTCTGACTGAGGCAATTTAGCAATTTTTTAGCTTTTATTCCCACAGTGACAAGGAGTACACTACGACGATATTGCTCACATAACATGATATACTTATAATATGAAAACCGAGGTCCAGTACGGTTTGAAAATTGGACAAACCCCCGTGTAACACGTTATTCGCGTAACATCCTTTCTCTCCATCGAGAATGGTTTTCGATAATTAGAGAAATTGAACAAGAAAAGAAAGAAAAGCAGACCACTGAATTATGAAGCAATCGGCAGTCATTACAGTTTGTCTCTTCAGACGTGTGTACGGCACCGTGTTTGTACTGCAGGAACTTCAAATTTCGCCTAAGCAGTTTTAGAACGGAAACAGAAAGCACTAGTTTAAATGCACAGCTAATAATGTTGGCGTGAACTTCTCAGCAACAAGTGAACATATAGAACGCTACTGTCGGAGTCCAAGTAATAGTCTGTTAGTTGCTTACAGCGCTAGACAGAGATATTAAATTTCGTTCGGTCACGTTTGGACAGAATCTGCCGTGAAGTGAAATGAAGTTTTTAATTCGCGATATCCGGCAAGAGACGTGGTGTGTAGTTGCAGAAAGTTGGAGATTTAGAAGAAGGTTGCTTATGGGATTACACTCTTGGAGTACCGAGGCTTGATCCGCTTGGACTGGAAAATGATAATTTATTATCGCGTAATTTGGATGTCCAACACTTCTCATCCTTGAGTGATTCAAGAGAATGCTACACGGTATTTCGAATTGTGAATTATTTATGTGCAATTGAATACAAGAACTTGACGCTTTGTGGAAATATAATTTTTCTCATTATGGAAAAATGTGCAAAATTTAATACCCAAATATTTATGAACCTAAAACGCACTTTTGCGAATGAAACGGTGTTTTATTTGACCTTGATTTCTACTATTTTTGCACCTTGCACAGCAACTGACAGCAACTCAGTTCTATTCCTTATTTGTTCTTTATTCCGTAGTTGCATTATTATGTGCTGGACAAATTGATTTCCTAATTTCAAACTATTCAGAAATGACCATAAGCTAATAATAAAAAAGGAACTTCGGCAATTTTGTTCCCTTTGAAGTCTCGCGTCGATCACTGTAAAGTTAGCGGTTTCTACAAATTTTATGCTCATGTGTCTTTATCTTTTTCTAAACTCTTCGGTAAGCTGTTCTTTTTTACGGTCGCTTACCCAACGCGGTAACAACAAAAGAACCAGACGACATCTTGTCGTTGGACCGCCCCCCCTAGCACCCCCCCGCGCAATGATAGCTCGTCCCGGAAGATGAAGCTCGAGTCGCTTTCTGCTGCCTCCGATTCCCCTGACATCCTCTTCCCACACCGGTTTTCACCTCCTCCACGCTAGACGCAGAATCCGGGGCCCTGGCGTACCAGCCAGCCGGTCGAATTCGGCTACCCTCGACCGCTGCGCTGTATGGGCACGCCAACTTCAAATTCTTCATAAGAACGACATTAGATCCATTGTGGTTTCCCGAGGCGTGGTACTACACCGCGAGATTCCATACCCTTCTGGTACTCCCCAAATATCGTGCCTGCTTCAGCTTCAAGGTAGAAATTGCTCGAATTTCCTTTCATCTCAGGTCACATTAGTTTATTTTGATATTTTTAATCGCCACGCAATATTCTGCCTTCAACATCTGGGTCGTGCTGGTCGGAAATGTTCGTAATGTGCGGATCTAAAGATAGCGAAGGCATTCTGCGAGTAACGAATTAGGGCGTGAACAAACAAAGGCTATTATTTAAAGCTTGAAGGGTGTAGAAAAGAAATAGAAATATCTCCGAAATCCATCTGGTAATAATAATCCATCTGATCATAAGATCACTAGCAACAGAAATCGTAAATTTTTCTTCTTGAACAAAGCGTTCAATCACCAACTTTGCAGTGTTTCAAACAGTTAAAATTCTGCAAGACTTTGTAAACGGTTGAAACTTCCTTTCACAGATAGTAGTAGTATTAGGCAATGAAAGCGAAAAGAGCTACTCAACCTAACATTTTGCGTTAATTAATTAATCAGGGGATATCGTAAAATATGTACATAAAGATTTTCTTCCGAAGATTTCCTTTCTACAAAAGATTTTAGTAGATTCATACGGCGACGTGAGCGGAGTGCTTTAGAGTAGAAGGAGTGACAGAAAAAGTGGAGTTTACTGTCGAAATCGTTGGCTTTTACAACTAGGTGATCCAAGCTGTTATTGTAGTCATAAAGTGTGCGGTAGGTTTCGGGTACGAAGAGAACGTGTGTTCTTATACGTTGCACTGGAATATAAAAACTAAATTTATTGAGAATATATGAAGGGGGGGGGGGTGAACTGGGTCACAAGCATATATACAGGATGCTAGGAAATATTGTTAAAAATTTTAGGTCATATTACTCGTGAAACGAAAGAAAAAAGCTTAAATTAACGCGGATGAAAAAATTTATATATGCGAAGTCATAAATAATTTTCTGGTTAAGTTATTGCGCTGGAGTTACTTGTGTCTGGTAACCAGTCTTGATATAAATAACGGTATAAATAACTACATGTAAATAATTGGTTATCTTGCTTTTTCTATTGATATGAGGTGATGGATCGTGATAGTGAGAGGAAGAAACACGAGTATATTTAACAAAAAAAATTTATTCCGATATAATCAAGGTGTACACTTAGCGTAGGATTCGCGATTATTAAATTAGCGGTTCGCGGTATTACTAGTAGCGGTTCGCGATTCGCGATTACAAGTTCGACATCTAATTTTTCCGTTTTTGATTCGCCTTATAAATTCGGATGATGATTGCCTAAGATGCCGAGGAACTCTGAACAATTGTTATGAACTGCCAATGATTGCTTCGATTGTTTCGACGGTGTTGCTTGGCAGCCAGACAACGAGGGACGTCGCACGTCCCATCTCACGCGACGTAACAGTTCATTTGTTCTACAATATCTTCAAACAATCCTCTCGGCATTACTTCAGAGTTGGTCTTCCCTCTGGATGTGCCTCTCATCTTTTCATCTTCCTATTCTTGATCTTCTCTGTCTCTCGATGTTCCTTTTCTACGCTTGTCTGATTAACATAATCTTCTGGCATAGCCCCTGGAATCTCGACCAATACTCCTCGTTACTGACAACCATGTCTATTTTATTGTTGGTTGCCAGTATTTCGCTTACGTAGTTTTTCAGTAGGGTTCTTTCATTGACCCATCTGGGGCAATTAAACAACGCATGCTCTGCATCATTACCTTCGCCATCGCAACCCCAGCATCTTGAGTGGGTCTCTTTCCTAATCGTTCTTCGTTATTCATTAAATATTCTATGTCCACTGAAGATCTGCATAGTATAGTAATCGATGTTCCTTTTATTATTCTTAAAAATGTCGTTAATCAGCTTCCTGGTGCAATTATCCCCTCTGTAACAGAGCCACTCTTCCCTCCATCTTTTCTTCAATCATCGATAACATATTCGGAATGTTCTTGCTTTTCTTTATTGCTAAGGCTTTGACTCATATCGGTGTAGCATAAAGTACCATCGACTCCCATTAACGTTCGACAAGAATGTCCTAATCGTTGCCATGAGGGCATCAACCATGACACAGACCTTTTCTAAATGTAATGAGAAATTTCTATCATTGTCCAATTGCACTCCAAGATGTCTAACACCCTGCTTAGTCTTCAACAGGTAGTTTCCAATATTAATGTCCATTACCTTGGGATACGCTTTCTGGTAAGTAGAATCACTTCCATCTTGGGTCAATTTCTATCCAAGTTCGGAACACCATCGTGTGACCATTCTCATTTCCACACAGAGTTTGTTCCCTATATCCTCCTGGTTCTTCGTTACAATTATTATTGCCAGGTCGTCAACAAAGGAAACCGCATTTGGGCTTGGAGTAGTCTGTAACTCTATTAACAAGCCATCATAAACGATACTCCACGAGAGTGGTCCAAGGCTAGATCCTTGTGGGACTTCAGTAAAAACATTTTTTTTTACTATTCCATCTATAATATTGTATGTTGTGGCGGCACTCGACAGCGGATGCCGCCACTTGACATCAATTGGGACCGAATGACGATACCGCAGAGGTGAGCGCCTTTAGTTACGAACGTTCGGGACCCAGGTTCGAATCCCGGCGCCCGTATTCCGATATTTTCTTCCACGATATATTTAGAAGAAAATACAGCAGTACCCCCAACAGCGAACATCTGCAGCCAGCAACTACAACTATCACGGCCTATACACCTCTACAATGTAATTATTTATCTATCCTGTAGATAGCTACTAAGAAGTATCCGAAGTCTTCGGGGCAATTCTTCTTTCTTCTGCCTCTTGGAGGATCTTATTCCAACTAGGAGTATTAAACGCGTTTTTGATATCGATTTCTGCGATTACGTATATCATGTTTTTCCTCTCACAGGTTTCCGCGAGGTCGTCGATCCGGCACAAAGTGTCGACCGTACTCTTCTTTTTCCTAAATCCATATTGATTTATATGGAAGGTGTCGAGATCTTCTCGATCAGAATCATAAGCGTGCAATCCCAAACTTTACTGAATGCTGATAGCACACTGATCGGCCGAAATGATGATGGGAATGTAGGATCTTTTCCTGGTTTCGGAATAAGAAGCACCATATCGCCGCCTTCCATATCGCTGGTATCTTTCCACTTCTATTAACCTCGTTGAATACTCTTAGCAACGAGGCGGATATTATTTGTTTATAGTAACCGCCTGCCGAGATAGTTGTAATTGCTGATGCGTTTGTTGTAGTCTCCTTAATTAGTGCGCTAGCCTGTGTGTAGTGTGAAACAGGTACTGCTACATTTTCCATCTTATTTTTTATGCTGCGGAAGAAAAATCGAACTCCGGTCGCCGGCATTTGAACCCGGATTCCGAACGTTCTTAACCTAAGACGCTAACCACTGCGCTGCCGTCGTCCGACATTAGTTAGTGTCGAATGGTGGTATTTTTGCTGTCGAGTGCCGCCACAGCATTTTTTCTGCTCTTCTTTCTGTTATTAATTTAACTGCTGTCCCCGGTACGCCGTCTACTCTCGCCATTTTATTCGGATTAATCTTTCTACTCGCTTCTAATATATCGTCCTCTATAATTATTAGATCACATTAGATCTCATCTGTTCTTCTTATTCGTTCAGTTAGTCTCGTTTGAAAGAGTTTATGGATAATTTTTTGGACCTTGTTAACCTTTTTTTTTTTTTTGTTTAACGAGGAGGGGAAAATGCAATTACGCATACCCACGGACCTGAATCCGTGGGTTATGTGGGACTCGGCCAGATGTCATCGCCATACCCACTAAAAACCCCTCCTCTTCCACTTCTTCAATGAGCAAGGGATCCGCCGGGACCGCAACAAAGGCATTACTTCGGCGGGTCCCTGTAGGTGTTCCATCAAAATCTTCTACTGGATATCCATCTCGTCCACTAGCAACTCCTCCATTTCAGCTGCCACCATGGCGACCGCTTCGTCCTCCTCTTCTAGACCGCTCCAACTCCTTCTCCTTCGTCTGCCTGGCCCTCATCGCGATCCCGCAGAAGGCCCTAAAATACTTCCAGATACGGTCATCGGCCGTGACTATACCGACGATGTTCTCCACCTCAAGCCTTCTTCCCACCATATTTTCCAACATGGTGCGCTGCATAGCCCACCTAGGGCAACTCAGTATCACGTGTTCAGCGTCGTCCGGGCTCGCTCCGCAATCCCAGCAACTATTAGACGTTTCTTTGCCGATCCTCAGGCGATATTGATTAAATATACCATGCCCTGTAAGCAGCTGCATGGTATAATGATCAATATCCCTGTTACTCTTCCAGAAGATAGCTCCATCTCCGATCAGCCTCCTGGTCCAATTTTCAACGTTATAGTGTGACCATTCCCTCCTCCAGTCATCGACTGCTTCCTCTTCCAATCTGGCCAACCGAGCGGAAAATACCTCCGGCTCTTCAGGATTGCTTCTGGCAGATTTCTTTGCCTCATACTCCTTCCCTCTCCAACGAGCCCACATCTGGATTGGCATAGTCCCCGTCAGCACGCACAGGGCCGCATGAGAAACGGTCCTATACGCCGTCGAGGTGCCAATCAGCGCACTTCGCTGAGCCCTGCGGAGCTCCTCGATATTCTTGGACATATGCAGCGCATCCTTCCACGCCGGTGATGCGTATAACACGACCGACTCCCATACCCGGTAGTAAAGCCTCCTACAGGCATTGGAGGGGCCGTTCACATTCGGCAGGAGGCCCCTAATGGCCCCCACGACTGCGTCTGCACGGGCGCAAACCGCCACTATGTGCTGGGTAAATGATCTTCTGCTGTCCAGCACGACACCGAGATACTTCACTGTATCGCGCGTAGACAGCGTCGTTCCCACCAAACACACGTCCAAAATCTTCGGGACCCTCATCCCCGTCAACATAATAATCTCTGTCTTTTCGCCCGCTATTCGGAGGCCCGTGTTGTTACACCAAGTGGTGATCGTCTTCATGAGGGGGCTCAAGACGCTCTCCACCCTCTCCGTCCTCTTCAGGCCCACCAGAATGGCAAGGTCGTCCGCAAATGCTAACGCTTTAGTGTTAACCAAATTATCAAATCTGGTCAACAGACCATCGTACACGATATTCCACAGCATGGGACCCACTACCGAACCCTGTGGGACCCCGCCGTAAATCTTCCTAGTCACCGTACCGCTCGGACTCTCGAAAACTACATATCGATCTTGCAAGTAGTTTCCGAGAACCCTCGTCAAACTATAAGAGAGACCCCTACGCCTCACCTCCTGCATGATCGCGTCCCAACTGAGCGTGTTAAAGGCGTTTTTTATGTCAACGCACATCAGGACGCAGACCAGCCTCTTCTTCCGGCAGGTCTCGGCGAACCTAGTCACCCTCGTAATCGCGTCTACGGTGCACCTCCCCCTTCGGAACCCAAACTGGTTTGGATGGAATGGATCCATGCCAATCTCCTTCTCGATGGCCCACTTGAGCGTGTACTCCCATACCTTGCTCATCGAGGGGAGCACGCTAATGGGCCGGTACGACGACGGGAGCCTAGGGTCTTTCCCGGGCTTATTAAGCAGGATCAACCTGGCCACCTTCCAACTGGCCGGTATTCTGCCATTCTCATAAATAAAATTCACCATGGCCAGCAGATCCTGCGCTCTATGATGATGAATGAGCTTAATTATGGACCCGGGTATCCCGTCCACGCCCACTGCCTTCTTCACCTTCAAGCGGGCCACCGCTCTGCTGAGATCGCCCGGCTGGATCAGTTCTCCGCCGGCGGTCATCCCCCCGGCGTCACCCCCGCCGTTCCCGCAATCCAGCACGCCACAATCCTCCGTTATGAAGAGGGTATCGATAATCATCTCCGCCTGCTCTCTTCCGAGACTTACGTAAGGCTTAGCCGCCTTAAGCCTGGCAATAACCGTCTTGTACGGCAAGCCCCACGGGTCTCGGTCGAGAGTGGCGGTGAACTTCTTCCAAGCCATCTTCTTACTATCGAAGATGGCGGACCTCAGATCTCTTTTGGCCCTCTTGTATTCCACCCTCTTCTGATCGGCGCCCACATCCTTCCTCTTCGCGGCAACCTGCGCCCTCCGTCTCTTCGACTTCGCAATCTCACGCAGCCGAGCAATCTCCTCATTCCACCAGTAGTTTGGGTTCCTACTCCCTCTAGGTGGACGAACCTTCTTCAGCGAATTCTCGCAAGTCATCTCCAAGGTCTTCTGAAGCGAGTCGTCTTGACCTCGGAACCTCGCCTTCGCGTCGTCAAAGTTTCTAATAACCAGTTCAGGCACCATGTCCTTCGTCGCGTACTTCCGAGTGAACCTCGATCTGCTCCTCTGCTCCTTTTTGAACTTATGAAGCACATACTTGTGGTCGGACGCATTATAATCGTCCAACACCACCGAAAGTATGTGCCTCTCCCGCAGCCTGTTGTTGACACTTGCAATGTCGAGAAAACTTGCCCTGGAGCCTCTTTGAAAGGTCGGACCGGGACCGACCCTAATAGGAGCCAGACGATTTTTTTGTAGCGCCTCAGACAGCACCCTCCCTTTGGTATCGGTCGTGGTGCCACCCCAAGCCTTCGACTTTGCATTGAAGTCACCCGCGACAATGATACACTTCTCATTCTTCGCCGATGACACCAACACACGATCCAGCCTGCTGACATAATCTTCGAAGGTGGCCAGGGGTACATTGGGTGAGCAGTAACCACTCACGCAATATGTTTCCCCGACCTCAATTCCCACCATTCCATCGTCCGCAGCCACTGTATCTTCGCTGGGGTGGAGACCGTTGAACCTCGTGACCCAGATAGACGCGTCCCCTTTAGTATCGTTGTACCAGAAGGGGTGCTGCCTGTTGGGCTCCGAGATCAGTACCACATCCACCCGGCGCTCCCACGCAAACTGCTGGAACAGTTCTTGGGCCAGCCTACACCTATTAAGGTTCACCTGTAGCACCTTCAGGCTTTGCGACCTCCACTACCCCCACTGCTTAAATAACTCCTATAGGTGGGGCACGCGAAAGACCCCATGACATGGTCAAACCGCCCCACTCCACTTCTGCTACACCACACACACATGGGTGCGTTAGCACATCCCGAAATCCCGTGGTCAGTACCTCCACATCTCCGACACCTCTCCTTCCCAGGGCCCATCGCCTTACACCCCATGGCCAGGTGCCCGATCTCATGGCACCTATAGCATCTCGTTATCCTGGGGAGGATCTTCATAGAGGCAATCGTGAAGCCCGTCCTTATTTTGCTCCTCCACGTTTCCGCTTTTACGAGTACCTCAGGTACCACGACGATCGCCGTCTGCGTACCCCAAGGTGCCGCTCTAAGTGATTTAACCACCACATCCTTTTCGTCCCCCATTTGGAGACCCCTGATTAGATCCCTAATCAGGTCCTCCTTAGTTTCCAGGGGATCAATGTCCTTAATCTCGAGGGTGACTCTTTTCTGGAGATGGGAGACCGAGATCTTTCCACCAGTCGCCTCCCTGATTTTACCGGCAACTTCGTCGCCCTTCGCACCCACCTTCAGTTCCATCAGGATGTCGCCTTTCCGGGTCTTTCTGACGCCAATACTATCGCCGAGCGCATCCCTAGCACCCAAGAGGCCTCTGTAGGTCTCCAGCCAATCTTGGCCTTCACCCACCTTAACCAGAAGAGCCTCAGGTCTACCCTTCTTCCTGATTGGCCTGCCTCCCCGGACATCAACACGCCGAGGTACATCCCCTTCCTCAGCCCGCATCCTGGCATTTGCACGCCTCTTCTCTCTGCGGCTGATGACTTCACGCCATTCTCCACCCGAGTCACTCGCCTCGTTATCAAACCAATCTGGTTGACCCCGACTAGCTGACCCGCACGCCGACGCGTAGGTGGCCGTGCCTCTCCTGCTCCTCTTCAAGATCGTCCCTATATTTCCCTCAACGGGGGGGGGGGACACATTTTTTCTCTTCCCGCCAGTCTCGAGGAAAGAGGAGTTACTCTCCCTGCTGTCCATTTTACCAGTTACCCCCTCCCGAGAGGGGGTCTGAGTCGCCGTATTTACCGTCTTCTGGGCCACTTCCCTTCCCACCTTGATCGATCGCTCCACAGCCATGGACTTCCCCAACCTAACCCAGCATTCGTTCGCCTTATTGTGAACGGCTAGGGCCCGCTGGCGGATTTTCGGGTCCACACTGGATACCAACTGTAATCCGTCGATTATAACCTTTATATCCTGGTAGGCCTCCATTATAATGTCCCGCATCGCGATCCACTCCTCCTTCCTTATAAGTACACACTCAGCACAATCCGCTGGGTTACCATTTCCCCTCACCACCCCGACGGCACCGGGCTCTCTCCCTATCACCGTCCTGGCCGTTTTAATACTGCCGGTTTTACTTTTGACCGCCGGCACAGGCGAGCTCTTTTCCTTCCCACTCACCGCCCGCGGACCCACGTTCTCCTTCCCGGCCACTCTATCGGCTTTACGAACCCCCTCTGGGGTCCTCTGCAGCCTCCTACTTGGCTCAAACGGACTAAGGGATGGGCTGAAATCCCTGCCCCCGCTCGCTCCTTTATTTCCGGGTGAAGATACGGACGTACCGTAACTACGTAACCTTTCGGAAACCTCCTCAACCGAAATACTTGACCCGTTACTAGACTTCCGGGCTTCACTCCTTAACTCCTTTTTCGACCCAGTCGCCTTTACCGATCGAGAGGGTGCCTGGGGAACCACCTCCCCCTCGTCGTTTTCCCAGTAGCAAGATGACCGTCGGGACGAGCCTGGAGAGCCACTCGACATCCCGACGGGGCCTGGGGGCTCCGAAACCCCCTGCGCCGTAACTTTATTTCCTTTTAAAGACTTATCCATATTTTCTTAATAAAAAAAAGTAGTTCATAAACCTTGGAAATCGCCATGTCGTCAACAAAACAGGTAAAGAAAAACCGTCCAAACGTAACCACTCATAACCAAAAACTCGCCAAGCCGACACAAACAAAAAAGCCAACCGAATAGGAGCGTAATCACGCGTACGCCCTGCGCATTCCAAATATATATCTTCGACACATGGCCCTCGGGCTACTCAATAACTCCCTGCCATATGTACATGTTTGGGGTACGGGGGGTTCGGCTCGAGAAAAATCTTAAATTAGATTACAAAAATCGGATCTTAACACCGGAGAAGAACCAGAGTGAAAACTAAGTAAAGAAATAAAATAAAAATAAAAATAAAAATAAAATAAAATAAAATGAGAACGAACAGAACTAGAGAACCCAAAATATGATGAATTTCATTATACAAATAAACTTAAATAAAATAAAAGAAGAAAAGTAAATAAAAAACCGTAACTAAGTTAAATCAAAGTAAAACAAAAGAAAACATAAAATAATAAAATGCTAATGCAAGAACGAATACTAAGGAACTAAGTAAATAAGCAAAAAAGTGATGAGCTAGGAGAACTATCAAAAAAGCCAAACTAAACAGCAGTATCCTAACAAAAAGAAATACCGAAAACAGAATATAAAATAAATAAGGGTGACTAATACCAAATAGAATAAAAATATAAATAAAATAAAAATAAACACCAGAATGAAAATACCAGAAACAGAAAATGATAATAATAAACAAACTAAATAACTAATTACTTAATAATGAGAATAAAAATAAAAATAAAATAAAAATAAAATAAATAAAATAAAGTAAAAATAAACTAAAATAAGAAAATAATGAAAAAATTTACCAATAAACTAGAACCGTAATAACTGGAAATAGTCTAAACAATAACATAAAATAAAGTATGGTTAATAAGCGAAAATATTTTACAGCTAACTAACTAGCAAAAAACTAAAACAACCCACTAGATAAACTAGTAAGCAAGTAAACTAAAAACTGAAAAATATAACTAAAATTAAACTAAGATTAATATAATAAGAAACTATAAAATTAAAAGGAAAGAAAATTTAAAGGAAAGAAAATAAACAGAAAGAAAGAAAGAAGACACTGACCAAAGAAAAATAACTAAATAACTGAAAAACCAAAGAACATATATGCTTAAATTAAATATTAAAGAAAAAATAAAACTCTGGTCAATCCGACTAAATTTCGCCAAACTAGGAACTCTGACGAGCAACCCTATCCTTCTACCACACCCGTACGGTGGCGACGCCACTCCACCACTCAGCGAAGCACCCTACACGCGCTCGTGCAACGCCAAGCCTAGGTTAATGCAAGTAGACGACGCTTGTCATCACCGCAAACCCTTTATGTCTACGATATAGACCTCCTTTAAAATTTCTAAAAGTATCCGTGTGTGTGTGTTGGACCTTGTTAACCTATTTTGGACATAATAGCCCGATAAGACCTTCCCTATGGTTCCCTGTTCAATGTGACGCAAAACCCCTTTCGCAATTTTTCTTTATTTGCGTCACATTTTCTCGTGAGACCATACCTTTCAATTTTAAGTTTGTGCACCAATAGATCCGCGTACTGTGATCCTCTTGCTTTCACTGTCTGCTTTTCCTTTCTTTTCTTAAACACCTCCGCCCTAGGCATTTTTAGCTTTTCACACCACCAGTAATTTATATTCTTTCTTTCTATAGGAGGATAAATTTTCGTTAATTTGGAGGCACATCACGCTTCTACAGTAGCCTGGAAGCGCTCACCATATGCCTCTTCGTCTTCAGAATTATGCATAAATAAGTTATCGCGATTAAGGTCAAATTTTAAAATAGAATTATTCATATTCATTTCCTTCGTAGAGTATTTAAAATTTTCGACATTACGTCTCGTCTTAGTAGTTTCAATTCATGCAAAAAACATAAATATGGTCAGAGGTTGACCATACGTTATATATTTTACCACCCTTGTATTTTCTTGCCAATCCACTGTCCGTACTAATTGCATCAAACAGTCGCAGTTATTTTTTTCATTTTTACCAAATGCCTCGTATTTAGTCTGATGGCTACGATCCTATTTTTGCTTAGCATATCCAACAGGTATGTTCCCGTACTATCGGTTTTAATGTGGTAGCCTTAGCACAAAAATCCCCAACAATCGTCATCGTAGGATGGTTCCTCTTATGTATCCTGATCGTGGAGTCCAATTCATGTAAACGATCATTGAATTGCTCTATATTAACGTTACGGGAACAATATCCGCCTATCCAGTATCTATTGTTTACCTTGATCCTCACGAGTCCCTTTCTTCTAAACAAGATACTATCTTGCATCCCCTTTGTCATCGTTGCACCAGTATGCTGTTGTTGGTATGGTTCCGAAATGAACATCACATCCACTTTAGCATCGCAGCCATACTGGTACATTAACTCCTGTCATATGGCCATTACCTAACTATTTACAAAACATCTAATTACATTAGACCGTGTTGCTTTTGATACCATATAACTTCCACCTGAAACATTTTTTCATGTCTTTGACACTTGTAGAAATAATCGCTCGTATACATTGAAAATGGACATGCTGTATACGTTATGGCTCGCGACATACAATTCAGTGTAATAGTATCTGTATCGCCGCGCAGACTGTATCTCAGAAAACAAGACATTTCAAGAAAGATATTAAATTGAAATTAAATTTCGATTGCGACGAACCAAGAATCTAATCCTTCTGGCCATATGGATCACCGGAGGTAAAAAGGTAATGTGAAATAATGTTTAGTAGCAATTCGATATACCGTATAGTTCCTGAAGTCGGTGATGGGTGTGATTTCGATACTTAATCTTGCATAGATTCCTCGTGGCAAATCTGTTGACCAACTGAACCCATCTAACATTTGTTACTATCCTTTTCACACCTCAGAAATTGGGGAAAAATTAGTACTGGCGAATAGAAGAAAATCGTGTCGTTCTTGAGATTTTCATTTAAAGGATTTCTACTTCGCGTTGGCCCTAACTTCTCCACAGTCTAAATCGAGCGTACGATCTTTAAATAAAAATGAAAGAAAATATGTTGCGCGAACAAAAGTCATTTTTCTTAGATGGGATATCGTTTGTTAGGATGCTTTCACACTCGTAGATCGAATGCGTGGGAAGAAAATATTGAAGTGAACTATTGCGCTGTCGCGTGCGCGTTTCTATGTGTGTACGTAGGACTTATCGTTGCATAGGATCTTTTGTGTGTGTAAATTTTCCTCGGCTTCGGCCCATTCCTTAAAGAGGATGACCGGCTGCTATCGGCTGTAGTATCTAACTTGGACAATTGTTGTGCCAATTCTTTATCTTCACAACAGACTATGCAGGGCCACTCACGGAACGACTCAATTACGATACAGCTTGATTCCGTTCTTGCTTATTCTCCCAGAACGTCTCTACTCTAACAATTTCAATCTCCATTTTATTAGTCTTGAATTGGAATATCATCCACTCTGACTGTCTCTGACTGAGGCAATTTAGCAATTTTTTAGCTTTTATTCTCATAGTGACGAAGAGTACACTACGACGATGTTGCCCACATAACACGATATACTTATAATATGAAAACCGCGGTCTAGTACGGTTTGAAAATTGGACATACCCCCGTCTTGCGACCCGTCCTGAAGCAGAATTTGGTGGTCGCAACGTCTTCTTCTTTAAGTCTGTCCTGATCCTGTTTCTTCATGCAGGCTAATACTTTCTTTTCCGGAATCTTTCTTGGGACGTCGTACATGATTATCCGGGGCAACCTTCTCTGTGGTGTGCTGGCTTTTAAGCCAGCCTCCTGTAATTTCGCGTTCTCAGTGAGCGCTTTCAGGCCCTCTGACTTCGTTGTTTTCACGGCTAGGCCATTACCGCTAATTTTCCTAATTGCGTTATCTTGTATCCCCCTTTTACGACAACTTGCTAACGTAAATACCACATCACACGCGTCTTCGCTGGTTTTATTTTCGTCGTCCATTCCTTCCGGGCGGATTATACCACATTCTTCGGCGGTTTTATCGCCATTTGCCCAACCTTATTGCTCGTCATTTTAACTTTTTCGGAATACGAGACCTGTTTTGGCTTCTTTTTCCTGGCAGCCGTCTCTAACTGCTTGCTGGCTTGCCGCGACTTGCTTACAACGCTTAATATTGCGCTTTCTTTATTCTTATTTTTTTCTCGGACTCTGTTCTAGCCTTCCGGATAGATAGCAGGAGCTCCTTCACGATGCCTCTTCTCATAATCTTGAAGTACCATATAATTGTTACGATTTGCTTCTTACTGACATTCTTGCTCGGGTCTAGACAAAACGTCAGGACCCTCTTTTCTATATCCTCGACCTGTTCCCTTACATCGGGTATTGGCCGCAGCTCCTCCATCGTGTCTTTTTTGTCTCCATCAGCTCCCATCTTGATTTCAGAGCTTTTTAATTTTTCTGACGTAGTGCACGCACTTACGTTTTTAGGGGTTGTCGTCTCTGCGCTTCTTTCAGGATCCTGCGCTTTTGTTGCCTGCAGACCCGCCTTTGCCTTCGTGGCAGGTGGCGACTGTCCTCGTGTTGACATCGTGTGTTATTATTTCTGCAGATTTCACTCGCAGCGTATTTCAACCACAGGCACTCAGTTCAACGGCGTACCGCTTTTCGCACACGGACACTGCGTCCAACGGTGTGTAGCCTTTTCTTTTTATTTTAACGCGCACAAAAACTAAATTCCGTGTCTTATTGTTTTGTTGCTCGTGCATTAAGTCACGTGGAAAAAGTACAGCTGAGACTACAAAAGGAAAGACGCCTTAGCGAAGGAAACTATATCGGCGAGCGAATCTGATAGCAGAAACTGATTCAGGAGGTCTTAAAATTGCCAGCGGGTAAGGATCATTCATTTCATGAAACAAATGATTAAAGTTTTGATAATCGCTCCTCCAGATCAAAAGAGAGCTCAAGTAACTTTTCATTGACAATGTTATACTGTGTTCGAATGTCGTCAACTTGTTTTCGATATGACATTAATCGGTTTTTGCTTTGCTGGCCGGACTGTTCGTATCCGTCGGGCAGTTTTGACACGGACTGGAATTGGTCGTTTAAATTGTTTATTATGTTCTGCAGAAAAACCATTTTCGTTATACAAAGCCATTTTTGAAACATCCAAACTATGTAGATTGTTATTTACGACTTGGCTGTATGGCTCGAGATAAAGGACAAATTTTGTAAAGTATCTGATTGGTTTAAGGATGCTTTAAGCATAAATAACGAGTTGTTGTCCTGTAGGTCTTCGTCACCTGTAGGAGCGCCCCTCTGCGATCTTCTTAAGATGTTCCTTTTTTTCCCATTTAGCAGATCGCTCCAGCCAATTGCGACGTAAGTGGTTATCGGCTCGAATAGCCCTTTGTACAAGGCACGCATGGCCGCGTGCCCGAGTCCCCATTTCGCCTTGGCCACCCTTGCGAGGCTGTTGAGTAGGTTTCTACACTTGTGCGTTGTTTTGTCCACGTGCCTGTTAATCTTTAGACCACTCACAAAGTACACACCGGGGTATTTAATGGCTTGACGCATTCTGATGCTTTTACCATTGATTTTAATAATCGGTGGTCTCTCCGCATCCAGTCTTCCCTTGGCTAACAGTACCTTTGTCTTTTCTCCTGATAATGTGAGCTTCGTCCCGGTGCATCAGCTAGAAACGCGTGTGACTACTTGCCTTTTTCTCTGTAGTTCTTCCCCCGCGTTTCCCGCGACTAGTATCACAATATCGTCCGCATACGCGATCAGTTAGCATTCTGTCGCGCTTGTTGTTAGTTCAGCCAGCAGGTCGTCGAATGGAAGGTTCCAAAAACTTGGACCTAATACCAATCCATGGGGGCATCCTTTCGTCACGTGCTTGCTGACTACCTCATTTCTTCCGGTGATCTTTGGTTAGTGACAGCCAGACTTTTTTTTTTACTTGGGGAAATCCTCATGGACACCCAGCCGCCCTCTGGGAGGCGGCGGCGGGTAGTGTCGGACTCTTAGCGACTAGAACTCCACGATGGCCGTCGTGACGGTTCTCAGTAGCGTCCCGCTTCTTGTCGCTAGCTCTCGTGTCCAGGGCGCTCCCTCGTCGCTCTCCCACGAGATTTTTCGTAGGAAACATCCTGGTCCATCTTGGCAGCCGGGGGGTGACCACCGGCCCCCTGGCGCCAGCGTTCTGTGGGCCGTCGTGCAATTCCGAGGAGGAATCCAGACCCTCCCCGGCTTGACGGCTTCTTGCTTCAACGTGCGCGCGCTCTTCTACGACGGCGGCGGCGGTGATGGTGGTGCCGCGGTCGCGCGGCGTCGTGTCGTCGATATCTCTCCTCTTCTTCCTCTGCGAGCGATCCGGGAGGGGTCGCCACGCTTCTCCCTGCTCCTCTCCGCCCGCTCCTTCGCCAGCATGACCCGCTCGCAGAAGGTGCGGACGGCGGCGTACTCCTGTGGGCCCCTCAACGTCGCCTCCACGAGCGTCTCTGGGGCCAACCTGTCGCTTATGGTGAGGCATAGCACGCGGCGTGGTACCTCCCACGCTGGACAGCGCTCCAGCGTGTGTTGCGCCGTATCTTCCTCCTCCTGGCAGTGGTGACAGGTGGACGTCACCTCCCTCTGGATTCTTCTCATATACTCGCCGAACACGCCATGGCTTGTGAGCACCTGCGTCATCCTGTATGTTAACGGGACCCCGCCGCGGTCCCGCCACGCCTCCCAGTTGGGGAGGACGGCGCGCACGGCCCGGTGTGGCCGTGAGATGTCCTCCTCGGTTAGTTGGGCGCGCCATCTCTCCCAGAGCCTGTGCCACGTCTCCCACCACATGTCCTGGAACGGACGATCGCCGTCCGAACCCAGGGCTCTACGGTGATTGTACACCCGTTGGAGTGCAAGGGCCTGCAGTTCGAACGGGGGAGACGCGGCTAGCACGGACGCCGACGCGTGGGACACTATCCTGTATCCCGCGCGATCCTGATAGCGGTCGTCCTGTGCAGCCTCTGTAGCAAGGTCAGGCTGCGACGGTTGGCCAGCAGTTCTTCGGCCCATACGGGGGCCCCGTAGAGGACCCTCGATCGGATGACTTCCTCGTAGAGGCGGCGCACTTCTGTACCCGCTCCACCCAGGTTCGGTAGTAGGCCGCACAAGGCGTTGGCTGCGGATGCCACTTTTGGAACCAATTCCTTAAAGTGGAGCCCTAACGTCCATCCACTGTCGATGGTGAGGCCCAGGTACCTTATCTGGGCTCTCACCGGAACTTCCTCGTCGTCGCACTTCACGCACAGTCCGGTTGGTGGGGCTCCTCTGCGATAACGGTCAAAGAACCCCAAGGCCTCCGACTTGGCCGACGACACGTTCAGGCCCAGTCCTCGGATCGCCTTCACCGCGCATGCCACCGCTGTCTCCGCGATCGCCTGTGCCTCGTACCATCCTCTGCCACCGGCCATGACCAACGTGTCGTCGGCGTAGCACACCACGACCGTGCCCGGCGGCATTGGGCATCGGAGGACCGAGTCGTACGCGGTGATCCACAGTATGGGTCCCAGGACCGACCCTTGCGGGACCCCGCACTCCACTGGCCTCCTCCCCTCCCGGTTTCTGCCCGCGTACTCGATCCAACGATCGCTGAGGTACGCCCGGATCAAGCTTACCAGGTACGTCGGCACCTCCAAGCGCTCCAGCGCCTCCACGATCCTGGCCCAGGCGATCGTGTTGAAGGCGCCGGTCACGTCCAGGGAGACAGCGATAGCCGCTCCTCCCAGCGAGACCATGGCATTCGTCGTCGATCTCACCATCCTCACAGCGTCCACGGTTGACCATCCTCTTCTGAAGCCGAACTGGCTCTCGTGCAACAGCCGAGTGCGTGCTCCGTGATATGTGCCTCCAGACGGGCGGCGATTATCCTCTCCAACAGCTTGCCCACCTCGTCCAGGAGGCATATCGGCCTGTTCGCGGACGGCGAATCCAGAGGGCGACCCTCCTTGCGCAGCAACACCAGTCTCGCCGTCCTCCACGCCCGAGGGTACACACCCTCCCTCATGCACCGCGTGAAGGCGTGCTGCAGACGGGGAGCCAGGGTCCCCATCGTCTCTGCCCAAACCCGGCTCGGTATTCAGTCCGGACCCGGTGTTACGTCCCCGCGGGAAGCCATCCTCTTCGTTGCTGCGAGTAACTCTTCCTCCGTCACTCGCAGCTCTTCTCTCCACTCCGTGATGTCGTCGTTGTTGGTGTGGGGTAGCGGCGTCCTCCTCCTCGTGTCGACGCTGTCCGTGCGGTCTCGTTGCCGTCGCGGGAACAGAGTGCTCAGCACGTTGTCGAGCAACCCTGGCTCCATACTCGCGGTCAACGGGGTGCCGGAGGTCGTAGCCTCTTCGTGACGAACCGGTAGGGCCTCCACCATGGATCGGCCTCGACCGATTCGACCAGCTCGTTCCAAGCCCGGGCTTTGGCCATCCGGATCTCCCGCTGGAGTATGCTCCTCTTCTCCCTGTATACGTCGTAAAAGCGGGAGATCCTCTCCTCGTCGCGTCTTCGTCTGCGGCGAGCCCCGTGGAATGTTGTTCGGGCCCGGGCGCATCTTCTTCGGTGGGCGGCTATCTTCTCCGTCCACCAGTAGACACCTGGAATTCGCGCTCCGTAGCTGGTTTTGAAGCGTGGCATTGAGGCGTCGCAGGCCGTGGCCATTCCCTCCGCAGATCCTCCGCATCCTCATCGACGCTGCCGCCGTCCCGTGTTGCCCTCGCGTCCCAACTCCATGCGGACACGGAGACAGCAGCTTGCATAAGATCCCGGTTCCTGTCCTTCGGCCGCCATCTTCTTGGCGTTGGCAGCTGGCGGGAACGGTTCGGACCTCGGGTGTTGCCGTCGGCCCGTCCGGTACGCGGGTCCCGGGGTGAGCTCCATCATCACGTAGAGGTGGTCCGACAGAGTCTCTACCCCCTCTACCACCCCTAGTCGTGAATTCTTCGATGCAGGTTGGCGGTGGCCCACGTTAGATCTATCACCGAGGACTCCCTCCAGGCCTGGCACGTGCTCGTCGATCCTCTGTTGGACAGCAGCAGTCCAAGTCCCGCGGCCCAGTCGGCCAGCATTCTTCCTCTCGTGGTGGTTCGCGTGTCGTTCCATTGCGTGTAGCGGGCGTTAAAGTCCCCTAGCACAAGTACTTGACGGGGACGGCATCTCCTCCTGATGCAGTCGCCCACTCCATCGAGGAACGCGCCGAACGTGACCAGGCCACTGTTAGGAGAGACCTATACGCCCACTACGACGATCCCGGCCCACTCGACCGCGACGTAGCCGTTGCCGCGTTCCAGCAGGACGCCGGGAGTGCCGGGCGTCGTTGTTGATGCCGTCGTCACCCATCCAATTGTCGCTGTCCCATCCAAGCCCCCGACCCAGTTGGGAGAGTCAGGAACGCGATATGGTTCCGCCTACACAGCGAGGGCGACTCTGCTCTCCCGAATGGTCTAGAAGAGCAGATCTTGCGCGCGCCTCGGTCTTCCTACGTTGCACTGGAGGATGCGTTGGAACTCTACTGTCCCAGCTGCATGGCCTCCTCCAGGCCATCTACCGCCGCCGTTGCTATTTTCGTCATCGTCGTCGTCGTCGTCGTCGTCGTCGTCGTCGTCGTCGTCGTCGTCGTCGTCGTCGTCGTCGTCGTCGTCGTCGTCGTCGTCGTCGTCGTCGTCGTCGTCGTCGTCGTCGTCGTCGTCGTCGTCGTCGTCGTCGTCGTCGTCGTCGTCGTCGTCGTCGTCGTCGTCGTCGTCGTCGCTGCTGCTGCTGCTTCTTTGGCGGCGGCGGCGGCGGTGATGGTGGTGGCGGCGGTGCTTCCTCGTTTCCCTCCTCCGGCGGCTAGTTCGCGGGTGGATCTTCTTCTTCTGCTGTTGGTTGTCCTCGGCGGCGAGCATGCCGCCCCTCCCATCCTATGGTTGGCGGGCACCCCGATCGACTCGCACAGGGGGCACTTGGGCACGGAGGCGGGACAGCCTCTCGCACGATGTCCACTTCCGCCACATCAGTAACAGAGGTGCCCGCGCTCCACGGTGGACACGCAAGTCGCCCCCACGTGTCCCAGTTCCAGGCACCTGAAGCATTGTAACATCCTCTTTGGGATGACGATGACCCTCGCAGTGGACCATCCCAAGGCGACACTCCCTGCCCGGGCTATCTTACGGGCTCCGGCCACCGGGCACTTGACGTACGCCGAACCAAGACCATCCCTGAATGTACCGATCTCCCCGACCTGCATCTCCGAGACTCCGCAGTCCGCAGCCAGCGCCAGCGCTTGCAGCAGTTCCTCTCTCTGGAACGAGATGTCGATCCCGGCGACCCTCAGCTCCGCGTTCCTCACTGGAGCTGCTACATTGACGGTGGCCGGGTCCAACACTTTCGTTAAATGCGTCGCCAGCCGGGACGCCTTCTCCCTTCCTTTATCGCCGGGCACTTTGATAATGATGGCGCCCGACATCGCCTTCCTCATCCCGACCGTCTGAAACCCGATCTCCGTCAATGGGATTCTCCTCCTGGCCGTGGCAATGACCTCGGCGTACGTCATTTTCGCTCTCTCGTTGAGCGTCAACGTAACCGCGGATGTTCACGGTGTGCGAGGGAGCGAGGCCGTTCTTGCTATCGACGTCGTTCTTTTCCTGGGTGAAGCGACGCCCGGTTTGGGCGCCCGCGTCGTCGTTCGCTGGGGCTGCTGCCGTTGCCGTTGCCGCCTCTCCATCGGCAGTGCTGCTGTCGGGACTGCAGTCCTTCCCCTTGCTCTTGCCTCCTCGGCGGTGATTGCCACTCTCCTCTTTCTCCCGCTCCTCCTGCGCGCTCTTTTGGAGACCACCGCTCTCCATTTCTCCTCCTCCCGCGCCTTCGCTGGAGGCTTCGGGGTGTACTCGGTGGTGGTGGTGGTGGCGACGACGGAGCGACTCGGGATAGAGCGCTCAGGGGCTCCCTTCCGCGTTTCAGCGCCGCTTGCGCGGCTCCTCCCGAAACGTTAGTCGATCTGCCGCATAATGAAAGCCCCGAATTCATCTAATCTCTTATCCAGGGCATCGAAACACGTATTCTCGCTGTTCCTCTCGCGCGAAAAGCGGCCGGACTTAGATGTAATGCCGCTGCATCGCTGACATCCCTGCGCGTTGGCGTCCCTTCTCGCGAGTTCGTTACGAAGGGACACGTTCTCCTCCTCCAGTATGGCGATCCTCGCGTCGGCCACCCTGGCAGCCCCAGTCCCGCTGCCGTGTTCTAGGCCATTCTTCTTGGACGTCTCGTTTATCCATGCGGCGGAGACGTAGTTCGCCGCCTCCTTAAGGATCTTTATGTACGTAAACTTAAGGTTGGACGAGTTCGTCGCTACCATCACGATGTCGGATAGACGTCTCACCACCTCGGCGCTGACGTCTGCCGCCGATTGCGTCCTTACCTCGATCATCAAATCCTCGGTCACGTTCGGTATCGTACTGGCCAGATTACGTTCCTTGCCCCTGGCCGTCGACGAGGCTACTGACGAGCGTGACGCGAACGAGGCGACCGACTCTTCGTCGTCGGACCTCGCTGGCGTCCTCGATCCTCCTGATGCCACTGGCGGTGTGACGTCGCCTACTGGGACCGGAACGGCAAAGACGCTCCCCGTCCCTCCTGAAACCCTCCTGAGGGAGCTCCTCCTCCTGGTAAGTGGTGGCCCGTTGTCCTCTTGGGTCACCTCCATCCTTGTACTGTCACTCCTTTCGCCAGTCACAGGTACACAAACGGGGGCCTGGCTATCCACCCCCGAGTGGCCGTGGTCGTTAGATGACGACGCAGTGGGACCCACTTGACCACTCACGCCTGCGCCGGTACTGGTGTATCCCTCCCCTGCACCGTAAACATTTTCCTTCCTATTTGTGTCCATCATATTTTTCTTAATTGTTTGCCGTGGTCGACAACGGTATTCCATCCTGGCGCCACTCACTCTTTCGCACCCTGCACCGGTCAGTGCCGATGCAGGGTGACGCGGAGCCCCACGGGAAGGTGAGGTGAGTGGTCTTGGCAGGTATGGGCCCACCAACTTCTCCGAAATTCCCCGCGCCGGATCAGCGAACTGGCGAGTCCCGAAGGACCCACCAGCCTCCACCCGACTATAGGGGAATATCAGATCCATCGGGGTTTCCCAGGGCTTGGTACTACGCCCTGAGAACCCATACCCACCTCGTGCTCCCCATATGAATGATACCTGGATTTCGCGGGATTGGTCCTTTTACTGTATTACTCAACGACCCGGTTTTTCCCATCGACCTTGTGCATTAAAATGGCCCAATAACCGTCAGAACTAGCGTCAGTATGCAATTCTATGGGATAATTAGGGTCAAACATCATTAGTACCGGTTCGTTAGTTAGAACGGAAATTACCTTTTGTCTGATCTCCTCGTGTTTCTCTGTCCAGGTTATGTTTTTATTGTTGGATGTGAGCGAATATAGAGGTTTCATGATTTGCGAGAATTTGGGGACAAATTTCCGAAAATAGGAGGCTAGGCCTATAAGCTGCCTAAGCTGCGTAACTGTCGTTGGCGCAGGTAACAAACTCAAAGCGAGTATTTTACCCGGGTTGGGACGAACTTCCCCGTTATGGATTACGTATCCTAAGTAAAGTATCGATGTCTTTAGAAAGGAGCATTTTGCCAAGTTAAAAGAAAATCCGGCTTTCACGAGGATATCTAAGACGGTGTTCAATCTTTCTAACGCCTGGTCCACCGAGTCGGCAATAATTAGGACGTCATCCAAATAAACGATAACATACGAATACGCGAGGTCGCCTAGAGCTTTGAGGATGGCCCTTTGAAAAACGGACGGTGCGTTTTTCAATCCGAATGGCATCGTTATATACTCGTATTGTCCGTCGGGTGTAACGAATGCAGTATATTCGGTCGAATTCGGATGGATAGGGATTTGATGAAATCCGCTGGCCATGTCCAGGCTGATAAAATATTTAGCCTTTTGCAGCCTCGCAATTTGATCGGCTATAAGAGGGAGAGGGTACCGATCCGCGACCGTATTTTTATTCGGCGCGCGGAAATCTACGCACAGTCTATCTGTGCCGTCCTTCTTTTTTACGAGCAACATAGGGCTTGCAAATGGTGAACTGCTAGGCCTTATAATTTTCGCCTGAATCAGTTCGGTTATTCTCTCTCGGACTATTTTGCGCTCCTCTTCGCTAAGTCTATAAGGGCTTCTTTGCACGGTGACGTTGGGGTCAATTAATCGAATTTCCAACTGGCCCGCATTTACGCGAGTGCGCAGGAAACCCGTAATGAACGAATCTCTGGATTTTTAAGAACAGAAATTAATCGATTTCTATTATTAGCAATTACATCAGTGTCACTTTTATTAGTATTGTCAGAAAATCTCGACTACGAATTCGTTAATCAGTGAACATTCGGCTCCAGAATCGGAGTAAAATGGAAACGACTCACCCAGATGACTTGATCTACACACAAGAGCTTGTATATAAATATTCAATTTTACTAATTTTACTGTGAATACAAAATTGTACACTGTAAAAGTTAAATCTATGATATTCTAAAACTGTATTGCGACTCTTGACATAATTCATATTTAAAATACTAATATCTTTTATACGATATTGTATTTTCTTTCTTTTCCTGTCCTGAAAACTTAATCGCAAAACAGGATAGAGTGGTAGCCTACTTTTAGTTCCTGTGGTGCTGCGGGAACGTCGGACGTAGGAAGGTGGGGGGATAGGAGCATGCCACGAAATAATTTTTATGCAGTGATCGCGTATAGATACGGCCTATAGGCTCGAAGCATAGCCAATCACTGAGCAATACTAATCCGTCGTCGTCACTATATAAGGGGTCGCCGTGAAGTTCGATAACGTTCACTCGTCATTCGTATGCGGAACGCAGTAGAGTGCGCGTTGTACAAGAATTTACTGAAAGTTTTTTTTTAACTTATTAAGTTTCTATAAAAAGAGATTGATTTAACGTGGATAAATATTTTATACATAAACGTTTATAAAATGAAAAGATATTCGTACGCGTATTAGCTTTGTGTAAATAATTGTAACCTAAAAATTTGTTCAATGATAGATAGGGTAATGCAGTAACCGGACAGGAAATTATTCTACATATGAAGGTAAATCATGAAAACAAATATATTTAATCTTCTCATTTTAGGTCGCTTTTTATTTTTATTACATTTTTAGTTTCTGTATACATAACATGTAGAAAACCTGTAGAAATCTTGTCGTATTGAACTACATAACTTTCGTATTTTCTCTGGTAACAATTTCGTCCTAATGCCCGTCCTAATTGTATTCCGGGTTATGGAAAATAAGCGGTCACCAGTTGCTTGTATTAGTCGTTCTATTTTTGTCAAGTCGACTCGAAATTACTGTTCGCTCATGCTAATACAGTGCCAAACAGGAGTACTGGCACAGCCCAGATCTCCATACAAAATTTTTTGTAAATCTATAAAGGAAGTAATTCTCCATCTTATCTTTTTGTAAAATATAGCTGTCAACTCTAAGGTTTAAGCATACCATGAATCATAAAGTTTAAAAATGGTTATAATAAAGAAAAAACATAAAATACACATAACGCTCTTCTACAATGAGTTTTGAAAAACATTGATCGATGAACCGTTGATCTCATAAAGTGGAAAATCATTCAGCAGAGTTTTCTTATAACAATATATTCTTTTTAATTTTCGTTTCGTTCACCATTATCATAATCAGATAAATTTTGCTCGTTAGATAAATATTCGAATTCGCTAACAGAGAAAAGACAATTTCCTGAAAATACACGTATTTTCATCTTTTTTGCTTAATGTTTCAGTTAAGCAGCGTACAATTATTTTTTACATAACAAACGATAATATATTTAGACCTGTCACGACTTCGAAATGATTCTCATTGTTTGTGCTTATGCTCGGAACAATTGTGCTTAGTAATTTCGTGGTCAATACTGTAATCTATTATATATGTATGAAAGTAGCGAATTAATTGATTTATGCATTTTATGATATTTAAGGAAACTTATTCTTGAATAAGACAAAACTTCGTAAATTCTTTACTATGATGCTATAGTAAATCCGTTATATTGTTATCATTATCATTAATAACAAATTCCATTTATTCGTTATCTTTCCTAGTCATTATTTACTGTTACGATCCGGTCTTGATCTTCGGTATTCGTATCCGTTACTTATTATTTCGGCTCTTAACTTTCTCAAATTGATGTTTGGATCAAAACAGCAGTTGCTGCCATCAGAAATAGTTGTTAAACTATTTCAATTAGTTCGACTCTCGTTATTTTCGAAACAAGGCGAACAACTGAGTGGAGGAGATTCAAGACTTGTCGCACCTTTCTAAATCGCAATACTATTTTAAATTTTCACACTGTCGTATTCTTAATATTGTAATTCGTTAATATGACCGTAGGAGTAGCGTCAACTAGCGTATTAATGCGACTGGTAAATAAACTCCACGTTTCGGCTTATCTGCTATGGGCAGGAGTACTAGCACAGGAAGGATTAAAGTTTTCTAGGAATAAATAAATAATTTCAATATCTCGTAACCGGTAATTTATTCGATTTTATTTAGTTATATATTTATTAACAAAATTCTAATCTTAACTCTCTATGTAGCTTATAAAACGAGGATAATTATCGTTATCGTAAACTATTGGCGATGCAGCTGTCACAGACGAAGTCCGACCTAAGCAAAACGACAAGATATCGAAATTCCAAGCGGTTCAGCATGCGCGACATCCGGTCACCCTATCCGTTCTCAGAAATGCATGATCTAAACTTTTCCCACTCTCACGAATAAAAGAATTTAAGTACTCCCCCCCTAAAAGCATTCCAGTCAGTCTTGAACAATCACGCCTAGAGCTCTAAAGTGTATCGCAAACAAGAAAATAAAATATCTTTTCTTTTTCGTAAATCTCTTTTATTATTTTACGTGACACAGCCCTAGATCGCGTTCGGGTATAGGTGAGTTTGATGGAGAAGAGTAATGTTTGTTCCGAAGTTATTCGTAATTCTTTTCCAATTTTTTCTTCTTCGCTTCTGATTTCGCCAAACGGTTAAATCAACGTTCTGCACGATTCCTGCTGTTATAGCCTCTACCTCTACGATTCCTTTTTGCTTTTGGCATTTTTTCTATATGTATTGTCGATCGTACTACAGAAATATTGTTGTAGAGGACTTTTGTAGAGGATGTTTGATCGTGAGATTGCTCGTTGTTGAAACCGTCGAATATATTTAAAATATTTAAATAAATTAAAATGCAGATAATATCCGGTGAGACGCTCGTACAGTGTATAAGTCGCAAAGTAAGGTCGCTCATAAATACTCTATAGATAACTGGTTGATAACTCTAGGTAATTAAATATTTTTCGGTTGCGTCCGTTTATTTATACTGATCGGGGAAGAGTCGGAAAATTCAAATTCGTCTGTTCGACATTGTTGTTATTTATTATTACATTACGCGTATCCTAACGATCTTGGTACTCCGAAACAAAAGAACAACATGATTTAATGTGTTTTCACATGGATATGATGCTACATTGTACTATGTGATATACTGATTAAAATGTCCAAATATAACTACTTGATGGTTAATAACTCTTATCCATTAATAAGACTTCGACCGTTCGTTAAATATTGACTGTAGAATTAATCGTATAACTTGTTGACTTACAATTAATAACTGTTCAGTTTTAGTTCTGGCTTTAGCCAAAACTACGATGAGATAATTGCCACACGGTGACTTATTGCCCAAAAACGCGAACTTTCAGCACGTAACTATTTCTTAGGACGTTGTCTTTGTTTCCGCTGATTTCCTTCGAAAAGTACTAAGGCTTCTTCTCTCTGCTGTTGTGCTTTTCGTGGAAATGTTGTTGAAGTTATTTCAGGAAATCCTTGCTGCTGCATTCCTCTTGCAGTTTTAATTTCTATTACTGAAAATCGTACTCGCGTAACATTCGCTCGTGTGTCGTACCATTACTTGTGAAAGTATTGACTTGTGTCCGTAACGTATTGAGGTTGACTTTGCATTGGTTAAGGTTGCGGGTCACCTTTGGAACCGTTTCTAATATTTTCTTTAGTGTTGGAATGTCTATTTCTTCGAAACTATGAACTGTTAGTAATTTTGATTTCGTAAGAAATATTTTTGTGTGATCCTATTTTCATAATATTACGGTCGTATGTGATTATGCATCCAGTTGTGCTGGTAATTAAATTTGGTTTTCTGATTTCTAGGACTTTATGTATTTTACATAATACGATTTTTCCAGAGGTTAAACAACTGTTCTTTAATTAAGCTGGAAGTGGTTGATATATGGTGGACTTTAAACGTGTTGTTTTATATAATAACAAGGCAAGTTGATATTTGATATTATCAAATGTATTTAAAATTATTCTAAGTATAGAATACAGAGTTAATTGTCGTTCGCTCAATGTCACTCGATATACTCGCTATAAGAATGCTCGATATTCGTATATTAGATAATGCTTAGGTTTGCTCGATACTCACTTTCTGGAGAGCATGATCATCTATTTATACTGGTCGGGGGAGTACCGGAAAGTTTGAATTTGACTCCGGTTGACGGATGCACGTAGCGGCGATATTGTTTTGTCCGGAGTTTGTTTATTATTACATTTCGTACATGGTAACCGTGTTAATACTCCGAGGCAAAACAACAACATGATTCACCCTCGATTCGAATCGTCCTATAACTTATATACCGCTACAGGTATATATTTTTTTATTTATTTATTTAATTTGTACCTTACAATTTGTCCATTCGGTAAATCTTTCTAACTTTATTGCTAATTAATATGGTCCATGCAGTGCTTAAGTCATGTATTTAAGTTTCTAAGTCCTTGTTTTGCCTTTTACTTTCATTTACAATATTTTATGAATAAATAATTAGAAATATTTTTTGCATTACACAGGACGATTTTAAGTGCGACTCTCTGTATAAATAATTCTATATGGTTCTGTAATTATTTCATTCTAACGGGTTGTATTTAGTTGTAAATGATTCTCATATCTAACTGAAACAGCAGATCACGTTTAGGGGTTGCGTTGTATTTACAAGAGATATCATACCTTCTTTCATTGTTCATATACATTTCCCATTCTTTTTTTTTACACACTTTTACTGATTATGTTATAAACCGACATTACATTTGACACAGAATATACTTCATATTTATATAAGTTTTAGAAGTATATTTTCTAAATTTTATAATCTATAAGTTATGCGTATCACACAAAGCATATGGAAAATGGCTGTAATAAATTATGAAAATTATAGAAGGAAATCTAAAGTTATAGAAGGAATCCTATTACATTTTTTATTAATTACTGTTGAGGTATTTTGAGAGCAAACTAATAGAGTACAAGTCTACTCAAAATTTCATTCTTTTATTTCTCACTAAATTCTGCAAGTAAGTAAGTCTTCAAGGGAAAATTTTAAATAATAATGAAATTGACAGAATTCTGCTATTACAGTAAAAAATCAATTATACCGTCATAGATGTTACAAAATTTGTTAGTAGAAATGGAAAAACAGCAACATAATTGCTTACAAGTGCTACAAAGTATAAAACAAGAAAGAGCAGAGGGCAATTGCATTGACAAAAAAGGATTTTTTAAAATAGTAGGCCTTGCGATAAGCCGTACAATGCATTTTGCAGTGATATAAGCATTTGCAGCATGCAACACTACAACCTTAGATGTCATTCACATTTCAACGTAAAGAAAAACGTATGGAGTTCATAAAGATACGTGTACAGTATACAATGTAGAAAACATTAAAGAAAAGTTGTATTTAGCGATGAAAAAGAATCCGACTACAATGCAATCCGTCCAGATGAACGAAATTGTAGAATATCCAGGAAGTTTCTAGCCAACAATATATTATCTACTATATTGTAATTTATCGTATATCAACATACGTTGGGAATATCTATAACAAGTCTAAAGATATAGATATTGGTCATCATATCGTCGAAAACTGTATGCAGATTGGACAATGACACAGCAACGTTTTGAACTTGTGATATCTATTTATGTGATAGGGAATTTGAATAATTTGGCAGACTCGTAAATAATTATTAGCAAAAAATAAAAGAAAAAAATTTGCGGTTTGAAGTTTGACACAGTAACAGAAAAAAGATGACGAACGTGATTCACTTAAAACGTGTAAAATTATATATAGATACATATATAAACAGAAGAAAACTATAACGATTCCAATCTTTCGTTTGTGCACTCAAATCACAGGATCGCGTGAATAGTACGCAATTTTGTAACAACTTTACTCAAGGGAATGGACCCAATTATTTTTGTCAGGTATGCAATGCGGCACATCAATTTTCTAATCATGCAAACGAGATTTTCATTATTTCACAAACGAATACATTTGTATACTTCGAATGTAACATCATGCTTTATCTACAAGGAAACTATATCCAGAATTTTAACATGTTTCTCTTAATACAAAGATTATGCAATGTAATATAGCAACAATAATATAAAATAATATCAAGTTTCAATTTGGATAAACGAACAAATGAAACATTTGCTTATGTAATACTTACAAACAAAACTATACGCAGTGAGATCGCAATTGATGGAAAAGGTTGTAAGATACAAAAAGCTTCTTTAAGAAAATTAATGAACACCTCAAAAATATTTGAAAATCGAAAATTGCAGACGTATTTGCATTTTCTTCAAGAGAAAAATGCAATTCGCGTAACTTGACCTCCAGTTGCTAAACAGGAGCACAAAGTTTCACTACTTTGGCTGCAGGCAACGCACTCCGTAACTTCCTTTTTTATGTTATTGCAGTCATCCTTGAACGAGTTAAAATATTTCTCGTACCATTGAAAACTGGCCATAATCACGGCGTAGGTGACAATACAACCAATACAATGTATCAGTGCAGTAGTACATTCCAACCGAACAGATGTATTGTCAACAATTACGTTTCTCATCAAAATACAGATGTCGAGGCCACCCAAAATTTTCAACGTCACCGCACTCAAGACTGTCAATAGATAATATGCAAAGAAAAACCTGAAGACACCTGAAGTCAAAAAGGTTTCAAGTGAAAACATATTTAGTGTTTGCACACGAGACTAAAATCAATCATCGCTGTGTGAAAATTGCAACTGCTTATGGATGCATTTCCGACTTGGATTTGGAAATCCTGTAAGATGTTTTTGTTGGCACTTGAGTCCATTGAGACAACCATCTCATATGGTCTGCCCTAAAATGTATAGAGTTTATTGTTCTGGATAACCTATTCCTAAAATGGGACTTTTACCAAATTTTTAACTCGGGTCGTTTTGTGAAATTACTTAATCATACGCCGCACTGCACCACTGTAGTAAATTTTTATATCAAAAATTTGATCTATATGAACGTCTGCTAAACTCTATGTATGTTTTTATTACCATTATGTGATATTACTCCATATTATGAAATATATACATGCTGTAGTAGGAATACTATCGAGATGATGATGTTTAAATGAAAATAAATCAGAATCGTTGCCTCTGAAATCTCTTCAAACGAGCGAGTGGCAAATGACGATACGTATTGGCAAGGTTGCTCGATGAAGATCAATTACATCCTGTGTCCGCCGATTCCAAAAAATGAGCCCCTAAGCAGGTGGAAAAAGAAGAGGAAACAGATAGAACACAAAAAACTAATTAATGTAAGGGAGGGAAGCTAAAACTTCAAATAAGGAACAAAAAGAAACAAGCTGCTTATGATGTTATCGTTCCTGGTCTTCTATGTTTGGTCACAATTGCCTATATCGCTCTTGCAATATATTGTAGTATATTTGAGTATATTCTATTATATTTTCATGCATACTACCTCTTTGATTGCTTGTTTCCACCATTAAGACAAAAGAATAGACCGAAGATGCTTATTGTGATATCAACTTAAGAAAAGAGACACTTCTTTTTATGTATATGCGAAACGGGAACGTGTATCAACCTGGGCGATGACCTTCATTGTTAGATTGTAGTTTAGATTTAAACATTTTTACTTCAAAATGTGGTAAGAAGAGGATAAAACAAAGTGCAATTTTCAGAAGAACGTGTCAATTTTATCAGCGAATAAAATTGTTCGTAATACTGAAAATTACTGAAATTGATACTAAGATTAGTGAGATTATTATTTTTCGAAAAATATTCTAGCGTTGAACTTTTTTTCGTGGGAAAATCCTCATGGACATGGTCGGGGTAGTGTCGGACTTACCAACTAAAACCCTACAATGGCCTACTTGATGCCTATCGGGGGTGTACCAGGACCTCTTTCGAAATTCAAGCCTTGAACTGCTCAGCATATTCATCGGATCTGAATATTGGATACAGAAAATATCCCGGTAAATTTAGTCAAAAATGTTTCCGCAGAAGGAAGTCAATTTCAAACAGTAAGTTAACTTGAGAGAATTAAATTATGAAGTTCTGGGAGAATAACATAATTTTGCATGAAAATAATAAAAAAATGAATACGTCGAAACATTTTACAAAAGAAATAAAACATGAAATATTATAAAAAGTGAATCGTTTATTATTTTACAACATATTTTACATAACATGCTCTATCAGTTTGTTACCCCAAATTTGTCTTTTATTTAAATTTTCTTACATAATTTTCATAATATATTCATTGAGTAATGTTGAATATATGGTACAATGCTATAGACCTACTGCGAGAAACACATCTTAAAAACAGTAATACCTGTAGAGAAGAAGTGTTCTTCAAGCCTTAATCCAAATATGATACAGTGCTGAAAAGCTAAAATTAATATATCTTAACAAGTAAAATGTATCTTCATAATCGATGTTCTACTAGCGATTTTCCACATGTTCAACGAGATATGCAGTACAGGGAACGTATAAATTTGTTTTTTTATTTATGTCGAGTCACAAATCAGAATACTGAGTGTGTTATTTTCCCGCGGATTGTAAAATCATAAATTGCAAAAGTGTCACGGCTCATTTTATTATCGTAACATCTATTCAAAATTTGGCAATGTATATTGCGACCTGAGGATTACGATAGTGAATATGCAACAATCGGATACCCTAGCGAGAAAGGCCCGGACATTATATTTATTCTTATCGTAGATTCGATAATAAAATATCGGATTTATCGGTCGTATACAGAGCTCTATCGTTCTGGATTATAGTCTCTACCTCTACGATTCCTCCTTGCTTTTGGCATTTCTTTTATATGTATTGTCGATCGCACTTGGGAAATATTGTACTATGTGATATACTGATTAAACTGTCCAAATATAACTACTTTGTGGCGGATGAGGAATGGATCGATATCTCTAATATAAGAATAATTGCTGCTACAACCGTCAAGTTTATTTAGAATAAATAATTTAAGTATATGTACAATCAATACCGTCGATAGGCGTTCGTACAACGTATTCACGTAGATAGAATAAATCGCTCGAGGATAACTCGATAATAGCTCGCTAAAAATAATTTGTACAACTCAGAAAATAACTCGGTAATCTCAGTAATCTCGCTCGCGATCGTATCCGCTTATTAATACTGTTCGGGGGATGTCGGAAGATTCAAATTCATCTTGGAACGATAGTTGCCCTCAACGGCGACATTGTTTTTGCCTAGAGATTATCTAGCGTTAATATCGTGTTTCGAGGCGGTATCCGTGATCCGAGGCACAACAACACATGAGTCGCTCTCGCTTCTCCTCGTCCTATGACTCATGTGTCACCACAACTTGTTGGTTAATCACTATTGTCGGTACGTTCTTTATGACCTTAGGCCGCTACATTAGATTTTCCTTTGCTGCGAGTTGTGTCGTGTTGATCGTGTCAAGTAAATCTTAAAAGTCTATATAAGTCGGTTCCATACTTTCTTCGATTACTGCTTTACCGGACGGTTCTCTGGCCTGGCCAGACATTCGAAAATTAATTCATTAGGAGAAAACTTCGTTCCTTCATTTACAGAAGTGTTCTAGAAGACCTAGGCTAAGTCCTATCACCCATTCTAATTCCTTGCTTTCTCTGCATGCAATTTGAGGCATCCGACCAATACGTGGTGCGGTTTTTCAATCGATCCATTGCTCTGAGGGTGGTATACTGTTGTAGTGTACTATTTTATTAGAAATCTGTTTGCCACCTTCTTCATTAACGACGATGTAAAATTCGTTCCTTGATTTGTTAAAATCGCTCTCGGAGTGCCAAAACAACAAATAAATCGTTTTTAGAACGTGTCTGCCACTTCGGCTGCAGAGATTTCTTCTGTAGTGAGATGGTAGGAGGTGTAAGGTACGTCGCAGGCCATGTGGCCTACACATACGCTTCTTTAAATTTATTATTTATAAACACCCAATTTCTTTCTCACACAATACTTCTTTTCAAATACAGATTGTATGATGCAGAGAGATATAACATCGGATTCTTTGGAGTTTAATAACATTTAACTAACATAACGTAACATTTAACTTCAGTATCGTGCTTTTCCTCGTTTCCCTTTATATAGGATGCCGAGATCCTGGAAAGAGAAAGTTCTCTTCTGGGGTAAGGAAACGATTTTCTTTTTAGAGGGCCTTGCGTCGGGGTTTATTCTTTGACGACGTCTTGGCCTCGAACGTCGGATTTCGCAGACGTCGAAGCTTTCTTCGTGGCCATGAGCTTCTACAGTAGGAATTCCAAGGGAGCACTTGGTCAATAGATCCTGTGTGATCAGGATATATTTGTTTCCTTTTTGTGTTCTTGATAACGTAACCTAGGCGTTCTTATAACTTTCTTCCCTTTGTCATCTTTCAATATCCCCACTGCGCACGTGTTCGCAACCGTCTGCTATTGTGATTATATACGCCTTCTTCCGATTATTTTTCGGAAGGACCAAAGGGATATCGATGGGCCATTAGGTCTATTGAAGCTTCCCGACACTTTCTGCCTGTCGGCATCTACGCTTTATCAGGACACTGTATGTGTTTCGTTGACCTTTCGTAAACAGTGTTTCAGCGATGCTATACTATGTACCGAAGAAACTATTAAGGAGAGAATTGATCTTTGCGGCCTAGTGCCGCCACAGATCTTTAAAAAGGCGTACACGTTCGGAAGATAAACGAACGTAAGCTCATACATTTTTATTATAAGGTAAAAATTTCTCGTTTCGTAACTTAACAGATTGATCGTAGGAAAATTAATGGATCCATTCAAAATGTGTGTTACTTATCACAGAGTCTTGATATTCTACGACAATTATAACATACGAGAAAAACGAACTCTACACACTTTTTACTTATTTTTAACCTAATAATTGGGCTTATCGTAACGTAATAGAGCATGTATATCTATGTACGCATATAAGCATGCATATAAAATATACAAGATAGATATATAAGATAAATGTTCGTGTGCCTCATCCATTCTTGTAACAAAAAAGTCTTTGATATATTAAGGTAGGCATATACATAATTGTTTGTGTAAAAACTCGAAAATACGCTATTGTTGTCTTATGACTCTTCGTGGAAAGGATTCTTGTTTCGCGTTAATCCTGAATTTTCCAGAATCTAAGCCAAGTGAACAAATCTAAGCGATCGCGTCTCTCCGCGAACGGTCGTAACAATTACCGAAAATGAAGATAACGGAATCATTCAACTCAGGCAACCCACCAGAGCCATTCGCTTCAACGGAGCAAAGCGAAAATAAGACGGGAGCAAAGTCACACGGTCAAAAGCAGTAATAGGGTAGACAAAACATCCTGCATGCGACATCTATCGAAACAATAACCTCATAGTAACGGAATTGCTGCTTCTGATATACACCCAATGATAACTCCTCCAGAGGAACTAAAATCGCAGTATAGAAACCCTCCCAAATTAGCGCTCGATATCTTTTTTATTATAACACTCTAAACCGTCACTCTGTCGGATTCGTACAATAAATTTTACTGCCATATCTAAAATTCAATTCTTCACCTTACCTGTGAAACGTTCGAACTGCGACGCAAGGAGATCATCGGTGATCTGTTAATTTCACGATTTTTTTGTGTCTCCGTTGTTGTCGCCTGACTGCAAGAGGACCCGAAGTTCTTTTGTCACGTCTCGCGCTGCGTACGCGACGTAACAAAGGCTAAAACCTACCAACAGCGCGAGACGGCGTTTCAATTCGAAATAATTTAACAATTTGGTTAGAAACCGAATTCGAGCTTCGCAAACCGCCACATGACGCCCCCTCCCCTCTTCTACGATAGAGCAAACTATAAATAAACGTAGCAAGTTGGAAGTAGGATCATTATTATTCTTCAGTTCATTATCATTCAGATTGTGATCAATATTATTCTTCAGTTCGTTATCATTCAGATCGTGATCATTATTATTCAGATTATTACTCATTGTTCATTATTCAGATAATTTCTTAGTTCTGTGTGATTAGTTCCTCAGTGCTTGGTGATTGATTCCTGGGTTCTTGGTGATCAGTTACTCAACTTTTGGCAAGTAATTTCTTGGTTTATAGCGATTAGATCTCAATTCCTCAGGCTCTTAATATTTCAGTTTCTTTGGCTTTTAACTCTTTAGTTCTTTAGTTCCTTAGTTCTTAGTTCCTTAGCTCTTAGTTCCTTTATCTCTTAGTTTTCTTAGCTCTTAGTTCTTAAGTTCTCTAATCCTTTAGTTCTTTAGTTTTTAGTTCTTTGTTTCATTTAGTTCTCAGTTCTTGTCAGTTTTGTTAATCGACGTGCTTGTATTTGTCAATTTGTAAAATGTCGAATATCACTTAAATTCAAATCTTGTAATTAGTAAAGCGTATCGCCAACGATTGTAAATTCGATTATTCTAAATAATTCTGTTAATAACCAATCAAAATCAGAATAAACTCTTGTTGTGGAAAATATTTGTTTTACGATATAATTAGATTAAACGAGCATTTATTTTTGTCAACTTTGATCCTCTCCCGTGCCAGTACTCCTGCGCGTAGCGGGTTAGCAGAAACGTGGAGTTTGGTTGGTAATCGCGTTGATCACCGGTCAACGCTACTCACCGATATTTAATTGTCGACAAAATTACTAAGGGATACGACAATTCGGGATCATCGAGCAGGATAACGACAACGAAAAAATTCTAATTGAAGCAATCCTTAGATTGTTTCTGGTGGCAGCAACTACTATTTACCCGAATTTAAAATTTAACGGTAAAAGAAAACCGAACAATAACATATAGAAACGTAACACAAGCAATTACATTCATGCTACAACTACTTACAAACACGTCAAGTAAACAATAGAAATGAACACGCCGAAAATAGCAGCTAGGGACACTAATAGTCTACAACAACGGGCCCTCGAAATTAAAATATTTCTGTATCACAATAATATTGACATATTACTTGTATCATAAATACATTTCGTAGCCAAAACGCAACATGAAAATACCATATTACATCATCTGCAAGCAACCTTCAAAAAAAGCACACAGACTGGGCGGATAGGACATGCAGGGATGATGCCCATGGGCTCTTCGATGGCCGTATCACTCCTTGCTGCATAATCAGCTCGGATTCTGCTTTCTCCGATCTCTCTCTGCAAGACGATCAGGGGCGAGGCGTCAAGGTTTGCTGCAGACGGAAGGTCTGGGCGTGATATTGATGTGGTAATACATGCCGTGTCGAATTTTTTTTTCGTCCGAAAACAGGCGGACGCGTTAAGTCCGGAAATCCGACGAGGAGGGGATGCTACATCGATTTTCCGATTATTGTTTTTATCGACGCTATATCGGTCGTGGCTGAGTATCCCGTTGCGGACAGATTGGTAGTCGTGTCGGTTAAGTGTACATTTCGTGAATCCACCAGCAACCCGTAGTAGCTCACGAATACCAGGTCGATGGTAGACGTGTTAACGTCTGTTACTTCAAATTGACATTTGAATTCTCATCAAGAAGATAGGTTCAGGGACGCCAGGATGTTCCCGTTGGCCGTGAAAACATAATAGTTGTCTTTGTTCGCGGGTGCGCATAGTTTATTGCGTGGGTACACGCATAGGTTGGCGCCCGTGTCCACGTGGAGAGAAATCCTCGAACTCTTGCCTTTCACGAAAATAAGGCAGGATGTGAGGTTGCCGACGTACGCCACGTTCACGCTCGCGTTTCCTTGGTTCTGGTTACAGGGGGAATGACACTTTCTTGCGTGGTTTCTGAAAGTTCGTGGTAATAGCAGAGACCATTTTGCTGCGTCGTGTTTCAGGAATTCGGAGATCGTGATCGTGGTTAGCGAGGATTGTCGAGGAGCTGCGTCCGAATTCGAACCATTCATCGGCTTATCCAGTCCGGCTCCGTGGTTGGAGAGCGATTCGATTGCTCGCTGATCGTTGCTGTCTGTCCAGGCTCTTCTGGGATTATTTCGTAAATCCTGTCTGCCACCGTGGAGATAGCATTTGGTCGTGCGAGATCGATGTGACTGTCAGTTTCTCCAAAAATCTGTAGAACGGGGACAATGTCCTATCTCCCATTTCTTGTGCCGTCCATGTGTTATCGGAAGTCATCGTTGGTTGATTTGGCCACGCCACCACACTGCCTGGACCGTCTTGCAAGTCCGAGGGGGGGAGCCAGAACCTCCTCGACGTGACGCCAGTCTCCATAGAAGTTGTCCTCTCTCCTTTTCTCTCTCGGCATGCTCCTTTGCAAGCATGACTTGCTCGCAGTAGGAGCGGACGGCGATGTATTCCTGTTGCCCCCTCAGCACGGCTTCTAAAATCGCCTCGGGGGCACTATCACCCACAACCAACAAATTGCTAACACTTACACCTCAAGTTCATTTTTTAGCTTTTTTAGCTTTTTTAGCTTTTTATTGTTTCATCGCCGACAGATCTAGCACTGTGTCCTCGACTTGATCAAGATATTCATCCCCGAGGTTCGCGACGAGAGCGGTAAATTTAGTTTTGTCACTCGTGATGTGTGCCGTTTCGAACTGTGCTTCCAACATGGCAAATTATATCACTATTCTTTGAGACCGTAGTGGAATTACGCGGAATAGTTGACTTATTGTGTCTCCGCGACATGTGGCGTTCGTTGCGCGCCCTTCCTCGTTGTGGTTCGCCATTACGAACTGTTACGACCGTTCGCGGAGAGACGCGATCGCGAGGAAGCACGTCAACGGGAGTCGTAAATTCCCGTTACGATTAAACAATCGACGCCGCGAAACTAATCGCTCCCCTTATTTCAGTTACGATAATAGGGGTGGTTAGAATGAAGTTACACTGAGTTAACAGGTATAACTTGAGTTTATTATGACAATTTACTGAATATACAGAGGTACTCTGATGCGTCGATGCAAATGAAGTAAGAGTTTAAGGATAGAACCTTTTACAAACGTGTTGACCGATTTAATGTTGAGTGACGACTTTTACTTGAGAGTAGAACCCTTTACAGACTTTAGTGTTCTGACGACGAATGAAGACTGAGACGTAAGGGTAGAACCCGTTACGGAGTGTATTGTCCTGACGACGGACGACGACTCAAGTGACGATGCTGTATCAGAGGAGAGCTAGTGATGGGTGTGTCTAGCGCATGGGATCAGGTGATTTGTTCATAGCAATTTTGGCTAGGAAGGTGAGGGTAGTGAACATTGTTTCTTATTGGTTAATAAGATGACCGGTAGACTAGGAAGGGTCGTAGCTGCCCTCGGAGGAAAGTTGTTAGTGGGAGGCATCGCACGTGCGAAATAACTTTCCCGTACTAGACACGTGAACATTTGTTAGGCAGATGCTACATCCGGCTTGTAGGATCTTAGACAGATTTTTCTGAGATTTATGACGGGTCCTCGAGGCTATTGCGGGCCCGCGACAAGGAAGTGCGGACATGTGGCTGCCATCCTGCCCGCCGTATGCAGCCCGACCCAGGTAGAAAGTCAGGCGACGTAACATCCTCCCCCCGTTGAGAGGGTACCGATCAATTGATATGGTGTGGTGTTGAGGTGGATCCGATGATCAGACTTCGCTGTTGTCGCGTGGGTCGGGGTTATCTGGCGTCGATCTGCTAGGTAGTGGTGTCATCCGCTTGATGCTCCGATCCAGAGTGTTCGTTGCTGTTCGGACGGTAGCCGTCCGTATGATACCGTCTGCGCCGGGGTGGACCTTAACGACTCGGCCCAATGGCCATTGCATTGGGGGAACATTGTCTTCTCTGAGGATGACGATGGTGCCTTCTCGGATATCGTGGCTACCCTTGCTCCATTTGTTTAGGACGTTCAATTCGTTTAAATACTCTCGATGCCAGCGGCGCCAGAAATGCTGCTTGATCCTTTGGATGTGTTGCCAGCTGGAGAGCCGATTGGATGGAGTGTTCCTGAAATCTCGATCTCGCAAAGCTGTTAATGAGTCTCCGATGAGAAAGTGACCAGGAGTAAGAACAAGGAGATCGTTGGGATCGGTGGATATTGGCGTCAGTGGACGGGAATTGAGGATCGATTCGATCTCGATAATAAGCGTATTTAGGTTTTCAAACGTTAAAAGCTCGTTACCTGCGACCCGTCTAAGATGTCGCTTGAAGGATTTCACTGCAGCTTCCCATAACCCGCCGAAGTGCGGTGAATTGGGAGGAATGAAACGCCATTCGATCCATCGGTCGGCAAGAAAGGACTGCATTCTTACCTTGTGATCGTCGGATCGTAGAAGGTTTCGGAGCTCTTGCAATTCATTGTTGGCACCGACAAAATTGGTAACGTTGTCGGAGTAGATCGTCAAACAGAATCCTCGGCGGGCAATGAATCGTCGCAGGGCAGCAATAAAGGCCTCCGTTGTGAGGTCGCTGACTAGCTCCAGGTGGATTGCTGTCACTGCAAGGCATATAAAGATTGCTACGTATACCTTGATTTTGCGTCGGTTGCGGTCCTTTCGCTCCTTGATGTAGAATGGTCCGCAATAATCGATTCCGACGTTGGTAAACGGCCGAGACTCTGTTATCCGTGCAGCTGGGAGATCGCCCATTACGTAATCCACTGGAGGTGGATTGGCCCGACAGCAACGAACGCATCTCCTTACCGTGCTCCAAATTTGACTACGGCCGTCGATGGGCCAATAAGTTTTTCTCACGGCATATAATGTAGCTTGACTGCCGGAGTGTAAGTTTATGAGGTGCTCGTGCTCGATTATGAGCGCTGTGACGGACGATTTAGGCAGTATTATTGGGTGTTTCTGGTTGAATGGCATTGGTGATTGACTGAGTCGGCCTCCAACTCGTAATATCCCATTCTTGTCTAGAAATGGATTGAGTCGTTGAAGCTTTCCCTTTACTGCTAGATTTCGTTCGGTTTGGAGAATGTGAATCTCCTCCGGGAAATGACATTGTTGTAGCAATTTGATGAGCCTATCATGTGCAACCGCCAAGTCATGCGTGGTTAGAGGTCCTCCTCGATCTTGTTTCTGTTTCCAGCGAAGGCAACGAGCGGTAACTCTGATCAGTTTGGGCCATGAGGAAAACCTCTCCAGGATACTGTGATCGGAGGGAGTTACGGATAGACAGGTTGCCTTCTTTTGCTCCGGTATTTCGATTGGTGGTGTTGGATTCCATGTCGGCCAGCATTCTTCAGGTTGTTGAAGCCACTCCGGTCCGTGTTGCCAACTGGTTGGCAGCAAGAACTCTTCGGGCGATTGTCCTCGGGATATGAGATCCGCCGGGTTGTCTGTGGTGGGAACGTGACGCCAATCTGAGGTGTGCGTTTTGTTTTGAATTTCCGCCACCCGATTGGCGACAAAAGTTTTCAGCGTATGAGGCGATGTTTTAATCCAATGAAGCACGATGGTAGAGTCCGTCCAGTATATGGTTCGACATACGTTGATTGCTAATGCTTGAAGGACTGTAGTGGTCAATGATGTTAGAAGAAGTGCTCCACTTAGTTCGAGTCTTGGAATGGTTTGTGATTTTAGCGGAGCCACCTTCGATTTTGCAGTGAGAAGTCGTGTCCAGACACGACCGTTTGAGGCAGTGGTGCGAAGGTATACACAAGCTCCATAAGCCCTCTCGCTGGCGTCACAAAACCCGTGTAACTCAATTCTCGTTGCAGATCTTATTATGGCTTTGCGCGGAAATCTAACGTTGTTCAATAATGGCAATTGTTTGTAATATTTGATCCACTCTGTATGTAGGTCCACCGGAAGGGACTCGTCCCAATCGATTTTTAATGTCCAAAGCCGTTGGAGGAGCATTTTAGCTCGAATGATTACTGGTGCAAGTAGTCCAAGTGGGTCGTATATCTTGGCGATTTCGGAGCTGATTGTTCTTTTCGTGCTTCGAGAGGTGATGGGACCAGTTTTGACGGAGTATAAGATCGAGTCGTCTGATGAATTCCAAACAACACCCAGAGTCTTCAAAGTTTGGGATTCGCCTAGGAGAAGCTTGTCATTTATGTCATGTTTGGAAAGTCCTAGAAGCAGTTTCCGATCGTTCGATGCCCATTTTCGAATTTTCAAGCCTGCCAATTGCAGCAGTTCTGTGAGATCCGTTCTCAGTGATTGTGCCTCGACCCTTGTGTCGACTCCTGTGATAACATCGTCGACGTAAAAATCTCGCTGCAAGATTGTCGCCGCTCTTGGATATCGATGCCCTTCGTCGTCCGCCAATTGTCTAAGGCACCGAATGGCCAGATAAGGGGCTGCTGAAAGTCCGAATGTTACTGTATTCAGTTGGTAAGTGTCAATTTCTCCCTTGGAGTTGTGCCACAAAATCTTTTGGAATTTTCGATACATCTTTTCGACATCGCCTGTAATGACATATTGATGAGAGCGAAATCTCAGGAGAATGTAATATAAATCGTCTTGTAATTTCGGCCCCGTAAGAAGTATGTCGTTTAATGAGACTCCGGTGGTGGTTGCTGCGGATCCGTCGAACACTACTCGGAGTTTCGTAGTTTGGCTGGACTCTTTGATCACGCCATGATGTGGTAAAAAATATCCGTCATCAGTGGAATGGTCTGTGGTGATCTTTGTCATGTGGCCTAATTCTATGTATTCTTGTATTACGGCGTGATAATCGGCTTCAAATTGTCTGTCTCGTTGAAACCGGCGGCAGAGGGATGCGAGTCGCTTGACCGCCACGGCCTTCGAGAATCCAAGCAAGGGAGCTGTTTCAGAGAATGGGAGGGCGACCATGTACCGTCCTCCATTAGTGCGTTGAACGTTATTCCGAAAATGTTCTTCGCATTGTCGTTCCGCCTCTGAAATGTGTGAAATGGGCGGACCTTCGTCGATTTCCCAAAAACGGGCGAGGTCCGCTTGTAGAGCAGCCGTGGAGGCGTGGAACGTATGTGCTAATGGTTGCGAGGTTGGGCTCCCCCCGATGACCCATCCGAATCGCGTTTTTTGCAAGCGTAAATCGGGCCCGTTTGCTTGACTGATGTCAATTTGACCAACGCAAAGTGATGCTAGTGTTGGTCCGGAACTTAATAGGATGTCGATTGGAGCAGGTCTATGGAATCTTGGGTCGGCCAGTTGGAGATGTCTAGGTATCTGTACAGTTGAGCGATCGAGAGGTTGATCTGGGACCCACGTCGATATTGTTGGAATGATTAGGAACGGCAATGTACGTTCGTATGTGCCGTCAATTGAAGTGATCGTGGCCGTGATGTAACGTTTCGATGTCGTCGATAACGTGTTGAGGGCTCCGATTGGGACCGAACATTTCCGTTGGTTGAGCTTTAATAACTTGGCGAGCTTTTCGGAGATGAGGTTCATGCTAGAGCCTGTGTCTAGCAGAGCTCGACAACGGAATGGTTGAGTTTTGTGGTTTAAGATGCTAACCTGCGCTGTCACTAACAGATCGTGATGCAATGGCTCTGGGTGAAGCGAGGTCAGAGACTTCGTCGTCAATGATTCGGTCCCTATTAAAGCCGTCTGAGGTAGTCATTGTCCTCCGTGTTGTTTCGAATTGGGTGACCGAGTTGATCTGCTTGTCCTTGTTAGTGATGACCGAGATTCACGTTTAGAGGACTTCTTGGGGGACGTTTGGCGAGACGATCGGGGAGAGGTTTCGGGAGACGATTGGGGCGACGATCGAGGGGACGATCGAGGGGACGATCGAGGAGACGGTCGAGGAGACGATCGAGGAGACGTCGGAGAAGATGTGTCGTATCGTCTCGAACGATGGGACGAGCGATGTGTTGATGACGCTGGTGATGATCGCCCGTCGTGCGATCGATAGTTCGACGAGTGCCCGTTGGATGATCGATTGCTTGACGATCGGCTGCTCGAAGATCGACCGCTAGACCTTCGTGTTGTGACGTGACCATGATCTTGATGTAGGTACGTGTTATGTCGCTGCCTGCATACGCGACATGAACCGGCGGAGCACTGAGTAAGCGAATGTCCTTTTCCTAAACAGTTGGTGCAGAGTGAAGCTTTCTTGGCCATGTCGAAGCGCCTTCTGGGCGACTTAGTCTTGAAGACCTCACAATCCCAGATGTTGTGTTTCCCTTGGCAGATTGGACACTTCAACGTCTTTCGTGTCGTTACGAATGCGTAGCTTCGCGGTACGGGTTGTCGATGACGGGTATGTTTGTCGGACGCCCTTTTCTTTTGTTCGGTTGGTGTGAAGCTTGCCCTATCACCGTTCGTTCGCGACCTTAAAAATTCCACCAGATGTGTGTATGGCGGTAATTGTTTGTTTGGCAGTGTGCGTTGCCATTTGCGGATGGTGGATGACGGCAGCTTCGAGGTGAGCACCCTTAGAAGCACGGTATTTGAAGTGACGGGGTCCCCTAATCTTTCCAAAGCCTGGAGATTTGCCTTGACTGTTTCGAGGAAAACCTCTATGGCTTCGGCAGTCTCCGTGGTTATTTTGGGATAGTCGGCAATCAGATCCCAATGGCGCATACAAATCTGGCGATGGCAGTCGTATTTATCTTTAAGTATGCCTATAGCAATGGGATAATTAAGTTCGGTTACGTTCAATGATTGAATACTTAGCGCGGCCCTTCCTGTTAAGGATGATCGGAGGTAATGAAACTTTTGAACGGGTGTCAGTCTTTCATTTCGATCTATTGTGGAAGAGAAGGAGTCATAAAAGGGATGCCAATTTTCAATGGCACCGTCGAAAATAGGTAAATGGATTTCTGGCAATTTAATCGAGGTCGGCTCGGCGACATTGGGTGAATCGCGGCTTGACGATTGCGACGACGATGCTGGTTTATCATTTGCGAGACAATGTAATCGCTATACCAGATCGTAATATACCGTTGAGGTTTCAGAATCACGCGCGCTTTCTTCTCCGACTAGCTCCTCTAACTCCTCTTGTAATGATCGGTATTGGTTCCACGCGTTGTTGAGCAGTTCCTGGTGGGCCGTTATAAAGCCCTTGTTCCGTTGACTGGATTGTTCGTATTCGTCAATTCGTTTGGATATGATCGTAAATTGACCGATTTGGAAACCTCGTCTCCGACGTAAGGAGGTAATTCGATTTTTGGTTTCCATTTTTTACAGCGGATTGGACGGACAATGTAATGAACAAGCTTACCTTGCAGCAGTGATTAATTGTTGTTCGTCACCGCGTGTCTGGTTTGCCGGGTGAGACGTTTCCTAACAGGAGTTGGCTTTCTGGTTGTTACCGTGAGGTTCTGTGACTGCGTTTTCGACCACCGAGTTTTACCTCTTCAGAATTGACGGACTTTGGCGTTCCTGACTTCGCTGGAGTGGCAACGCTTCTGCTCCTGGTTATGTTCGATTCACGTGGCACTGGATAGTAGTGGGTGTCACTGCTGTGCACTTTTCACTCGCCACTGAATCCGGCTCGAAGGACCAAATGTTACGACCGTTCGCGGAGAGACGCGATCGCGAGGAAGCACGTCAACGGGAGTCGTAAATTCCCGTTACGATTAAACAATCGACGCCGCGAAACTAATCGCTCCCCTTATTTCAGTTACGATAATAGGGGTGGTTAGAATGAAGTTACACTGAGTTAACAGGTATAACTTGAGTTTATTATGACAATTTACTGAATATACAGAGGTACTCTGATGCGTCGATGCAAATGAAGTAAGAGTTTAAGGATAGAACCTTTTACAAACATGTTGACCGATTTAATGTTGAGTGACGAGTTTTACTTGAGAGTAGAACCCTTTACAGACTTTAGTGTTCTGACGACGAATGAAGACTGAGACGTAAGAGTAGAACCTGTTACGGAGTGTATTGTCCTGACGACGGACGACGACTCAAGTGACGATGCTGTATCAGAGGAGAGCTAGTGATGGATGTGTCTAGCGCATGGGATCAGGTGATTTGTTCATAACAATTTTGGCTAGGAAGGTGAGGGTAGTGAACATTGTTTCTTATTGGTTAATAAGATGACCGGTAGACTAGGAAGGGTCGTAGCTGCCCTCGGAGGAAAGTTGTTAGTGGGAGGCATCGCACGTGCGAAATAACTTTCCCGTACTAGACACGTGAACATTTGTTAGGCAGATGCTACATCCGGCTTGTAGGATCTTAGACAGATTTTTCTGAGATTTATGACGGGTCCTCGAGGCTATTGCGGGCCCGCGTCAAGGAAGTGCGGACATGTAGCTGCCATCCTGCCCGCCGTATGCAGCCCGACCCAGGTAGAAAGTCAGGCGACGTAACACGAACACTGGTGATTTACGGACACGATGTCTTTATGTGTCACAAATACGTTCATCTTTTTTCGTTTACAGGTCACCGTCCCAGTTCTACAGGAACCTGAAAAAGCTGTTTGCCCCATCGATCTCGGACATCGTCGTTCTGACGCTTTGGAACAATCGTCTCGCAGTTAATATGCAACGGGTTCTGGCTGCCATAAGGGAAAGGAGAGCGAATGCCCTGACCATGGTGGGAGACAGGATCCACGAAATAAGTCCAGAAACCGAACAGATGATAGCTGCTAGCGGGCAGACGAACCACCCCGCGCACCCACGGGGTACGACTGGGTGAGCCGACTAGTGGCTCAAATTGGTACGCTGCTCCTCGACAGTGTTGATGAATTCCCGAGACGCGACGCAGCAAAATAATTCCTGCTACTACTAGGAGACCTTTCGAGACCATGCAAGAAAGTGTCGTTGATCCTGTAACTGGAACCAGAGAAACACATGGCTGCCGTCCGTGACTGCGGCATACGGCAGGGGCTTCTCATCCCGCCGCATTTACCTGAAAGACAGGAGTTGGAAGATTTCTTCTGCCGACCTATGCTTGTACCCGCGCAGTAAACTATGCGAGATGGCAACAAAGACAACTGTAAACTGTGGACTATGAACCGTAAGGCGCATCACGACTTACGGTACGATTCTTGTGTCAGTGAATCTCTTTTCGACGGAAATTCAAATGACAATTCGTAGTAGCAGACATTAATACGCCTGGACTTCTTGAGCTATTACAGGCTGCTGGCGGATTCACGAAACAGACGCTTAATCGGCACGACCACCAATCTGTCCGCAAGGGGATACTTGGCCACGATCGATACAGCGCCGATAAAAACGATCATCGTTTTTCACGCTCACGATCACGCTAGAGGGGACCATTGCCCCTAGCGCCATCCACCCTTCTTCTGATCGCAGTAGTCGGCAGAGAGGCGGCTCTGGGTCGCCTCACCGCCATCCCTCCTTACCGCGTTACCCTACAAGGGTGAGAGGTTTCCTCTCTGCCCGCTCCTTCACGAGCATCACTTGCTCGCAGAAGCAGCGGACAGCCTCGTACTCCTATGGCCCGGTCAGTATCGCTTCCACGACCGCTGAAGGGGCCAATCTCTCGCCGATGACGAGACGAAGGGTGTGGCGGGGCAGCTCCCACGCCGGACAGAATTCCAGCGTGTGCTGCGCCGTGTCCCTGCCCTCCTCGCAGTGGTGATAGACGTCCACCGTCACGCGTCCGATATTCTTCAGGTACACCCCGAACACACCGTGTCCGGTGAGCACCTGGGTCATCCTGTAGGTGAGGGGGAGTTCGCGGCGGCCTCTCCATGTCTCCCACTTTGGGAAAACCGTCTCCGCGCCTCGATGTTCGCCTCCCTCGCTGATCAACAAGGACCGCCACTGGTCTCAAGCGTCCTCCTCGGCGGCTCCAGGATCGTTCGGGTCCGCCTGCTCGGCCGATTCCTCTCCCGGGTCCAACGCTCTCCTCCGGATGTATCGCTAATTCAGCACCAGCGCCCTAAGCTCCCACGGGGGTGACGCGGCCAGCGCGGTCGCCGACGCGTGCGACATCGTTCGGTATCACCTGACTATTCTGAGGGCGGTCACCTTGTGCAGCCTCCTGAGGAGCAGGATGCTGCGATGACTCGCCATCAGATCGTCCGCCATACCGGGGCCCCGTACATCACCCGGGTCCGAACGACGCCTTCGTATAGTCGGCGCACCGCGACTCCCGCATCGCTGATGTTAGGCAGCAGGCCACACAAGGCGTTGGCCGCCGCCGACACCCTCGGAATCAGGGAGTCGAAGTGCGTCTCGAACGTCCAATGGCTGGCGATAACGAGGCCCAGATACCTCATCCGCGATCCCACCTCGACGGCTTCGCCCTCCATGCATATGCTCAGACCGGGCGGAGGAGACCCTCGCCTTTTCGCGTCGTAGAACCAGATGGCTTCCGACTTCGCGGGGGAATCCCTCAGGCCCAGTCCACGCACAGCCCGTATGGTGCAGGTAGTTGCCACCTCGCCGATGCGCAACGCCTCGTGCCACCCGCAACCCCCGACCGCGATGATCCACAGGATCGGCCCCAACACCGAGCCCTGCGGAATACCGCGCTCGACGGGCTGCCTTTCCACCCTTTCCCTGCAGGCGTAGCACACCAAACCTATCGTCCAGGTAAGCGCGGATCAGCCGAACGAGGTAGCCGGAAACCTCTAAATGCTCCAGGGCCGTCACTATCCTGGCCCACGGCAAGGAGTTGAACGCGTTGACGATGTCCAGGGACACCGCCAACGCCACTCCGTCCCAGGAAACCATGTCTTCCAACAGTGCTCGCACGCGCCTGACCGCGTCGATCGTGGATCCTCCCTTCCGGAAGCCGTACTGGGAGTTCAGGGATGTTTGGCGTGAGTGGTACCTTCGACGTTACAACGTCGACCCCTGACAGCGAAAAAGAAACTATGGACGCGACAAGTATACCGCCAAGTGTTAGTTCTGATACAGCCTTCACCTCTTTTTACGGAAGTTATTGCGCTTAAGGGAATCTGCAAGATGACGCACAGAAAATGTAGAGCCAACCGAAGAACATGTGTAGATTCGCCGTGTGCGCGCTCTTGTTAAAGTTTCACACAAAGTTCGAAATTAATGATCACAGAGGTACATTCTTTCGTTTTCTATGATGTTATACAATATAAGAGTAAATAGATCCCCTCGATAAATAAGTTAAATAAGTTAAATATACGCGTTACACAGTGTTCTGATCAACGTCGTGGTTTTTTAAAGAACTTAACCAACATAAATATCGATTAGCCGCGTATAAACAGGATCTTCGTTGTTGATCTGACTGTTTATCGAAATGTAAGAATAAAAATACATTCTTGTTGCTCAACATACTTTGTAAATGATAACGGTACAATTTAATACACACAACTAACTGTTACTAGGTCTAAATACCGAAGGATGTTACCTGCTGTAAAATAATAAGTAAAAATCGATGAGAATTATTTTTAATGATTCTTATTACAATCTTTGTTCGTAAATGCACTAAACTGTACTTATATATTTTATAGTCCATCCATGCGTCAGAACGTTATTTCGCGTACTGTGTATATTTTTTTGAAATAAATTAATAAATAAATTAATAAATAATAAATAAACAAAAAATTCAAATTCAAAAATTCTTTTTTTCCCTCTTTTCTTCCCCCTCCTATATTACTTATTACCTGCTATTAATGTCTACTTCAAAATGACGGCGAATCTTAGTCCGATATGATGTTTGTCAACTATACCCCGCTGCAGTTAGTGGCTGTACGTCGAACGCAATGGTGGGTTCCATAGAGATTCCGCTCCGTGATACAGATGAGGTGAATATTTTTGTTTTTAACATTGAATTTTATCATTTGCGAAGTATTGAAAGTAAGCTAAACCATTCCTGTTATACATCATTGACGTGTAATTCAAGATTCTTTAAAGACCAGTGATATAAAGACGCGTTTGTGTAGTTAATCCCTGCAAGCGTTGTTTACGGAATATATACATCGTACAAACAATGGCTATTAAATATCTTGAAATTTGTCCTCGATATGAAATATAAATTACGATTGTTTCATATTTGTTTTGATCGCATAATTTTGGTTCTTAACTAACTTTTTGGTTCTTATTTTGTTCATATTGTTTCCAATATGTTTCTTATTTATGTCATGTACAGTAAAATGTTAAACATGAGACATTTGTTAATTGAAATTTTTCGATAAATTGAATCTTTTATCCACTTTTTGTCTACTTAAATCCTTCACCGTATCTCGATGGTTAATTTTTTTTAATCTATTAAATTACAATCTACTAGGTAATCGAGCTATATCTGGATCAATTGCCAGAAGGAGATGAGGTTCTTGGTATTTTACGTCAAGAACATGCACAACTTAATATTTGGGTCAATTTGGCTGTAAGTACCTCGAATTATAATAGATATAATAGAAAAACTACAAGAGATTAAACATATTGTATTTCATTGTAGCTTGAATATTACAAACAACACAAAATCGAAGATTTCATTAAAATACTTGAATCTTCTCGTATCGATGCTAATATTGATTACCGTGACTATGAGAAAGATCAACTGCGTGCGTTGGATATGTTGGCTGCATATTATGTGCAGGAAGCCAACAGAGAAAAGAATAAAGACAAAAAGAGAGATCTATTTACAAAAGCTACCCTATTATATACAACTGCAGATAAGATTATTATGTATGACCAGGTATATGTCATTTCTAGTATTTCATTTGGTGCTTGGAAATATTTATGTGTTATTTATATAATACTTCTTTGCTCTACAGAATCATTTACTTGGCAGAGCTTATTTCTGCCTCCTGGAAGGGGATAAGATGGATCAGGCTGATGCCCAATTTAATTTTGTACTAAATCAATCTCCAAATAATATTCCTTCCCTACTGGGAAAAGCGTGTATAGCGTTTAACAAAAAAGATTATAGAGGTGCGCTTGCTTTTTATAAAAAGGCATTGAGAACAAATCCAAATTGTCCAGCTGCTGTGAGGTTAGGGATGGGGCATTGTTTTATGAAACTAAATAACCAGGAAAAAGCACGTTTAGCATTCGAAAGAGCTTTACAGTTAGATGGCCAATGTGTTGGAGCATTAGTTGGACTTTCAGTACTGAAACTGAATCAACAACAGGCTGATAGTATCAGAACTGGTGTTCAAATGTTATCTAAAGCTTATACCATTGATTCGACTAATCCCATGGTGTTGAATCATTTGGCAAATCATTTTTTCTTTAAAAAGGACTATAACAAAGTACAACACTTAGCCCTCCATGCATTTCACAATACCGAGAACGAGGCTATGCGTGCAGAGAGTTGCTATCAATTAGCCAGAGCATTTCATGTTCAAGTAAGTGTACAATATAAGTAAGTTTACATATATACATACTCAAAATTTTGAAAAATAATTTAACTATTTCAGGGTGACTATGACCAAGCGTTTCAATATTACTATCAGGCGACACAATTTGCGCCTCCAGTTTTTGTATTACCACACTTTGGCTTAGGTCAAATGTATGTTTATCGTGGTGATGCAGAAAATGTAAGCATAACGTGTTATGTATATTATTATATATTATCTATGATAGGGTAAAATTAATAAATTTTACATACATTGTTTTTAAATCACAGGCAGCACAATGTTTCGAAAAAGTGTTGAAAGCTCAGCCAGGTAATTATGAAACAATGAAAATTCTTGGATCTCTGTACGCAAACTCAAGTTCTCAATCGAAACGCGATATTGCTAAAAACCACCTTCGAAAAGTAACTGAGCAATTTCCGGATGATGTTGAAGCATGGATTGAATTGGCTCAAATATTGGAGCAAAGTGACCTTAATGCAGCCTTAAATGCATATGGTACGGCAACTAGGATTTTAAAAGAAAAAGTCCAAGCAGATATACCACCAGAAATTCTAAATAATGTTGGTGCTCTACATTATAGGTATGTTTCATATTTCCTTATTTTAATTTATTTTATCTGCTATTAAGACTAAAACTTATTATTTTATCATAGACTTGGAAACTTAGAAGAAGCTAGGAAAAATTTGGAGGAATCTTTAGCCCGTTCTAAAGCTGATACCTTACACGATTCTGTATACTATAACTCAATTGCAGTTACGACGACGTATAATTTGGCTCGTTTGAACGAAGCTTTATGCATATTTGATAAAGCAGAAAAATTATACAAAGCCATTTTAAAAAAACATCCAAATTATGTAGATTGTCATTTACGACTCGGCTATATGGCTCGAGATAAAGGACAAATCTATGAAGCGTCTGATTGGTTTAAGGATGCTTTAAGCGTAAATAACGAGCACCCAGATGCATGGTCTCTTTTGGGTAATTTACATTTGGTTAAAATGCAATGGGGTCCTGGCCAGAAGAAGTTCGAAAGAATTTTGAAAAATCCAGCAACAAGTACCGATGCCTATTCTTTGATTGCTTTGGGTAACATTTGGTTGCAAACATTGCATCAAAATGGCAAAGATGAAGATCGAGAGAAGCGACATCAAGACAGAGCATTGGCTATGTATAAACAGGTATGATAGTAAAAAATAATAAATGTTCCTATTCCTATATATACATATATAAATATTGAAATTTATAGGTTTTGCGAAACGATGCTAAAAATATTTGGGCTGCAAATGGAATAGGAGCTGTACTAGCGCATAAAGGTTGTGTAAATGAAGCTAGAGATATTTTTGTTCAAGTTCGAGAGGCAACAGCAGAATTTTGCGATGTATGGTTGAATATTGCGCACATTTATGTAGAGCAAAAACAATTCGTTAGCGCTATCCAAATGGTAACTTTCTTTTTTTTGTATGTAGTACAATATGATAATGTTTCGGCAACTATTTCATAAAATATATCTTTTTATAGTATGAAAACTGCCTTCGGAAGTTCTATAAATACCATCATGTCGAAGTTTTGCAATATCTTGGAAGAGCTTACTTTAAAGCTGGTAAATTAAAAGAAGCAAAATTGACATTATTAAAGGTGAGCCAGAAACATTGTATCATGCTCTGATATCGTTAATATCGATTAAAGAAGAATAACTAATCAATTCCATTATATGAATTTAGGCAAGAAGAGTAGCTCCAGAGGACACTGTTTTGTTATACAATATTGCACTTGTCCTTCAACGTCTAGCGACACAAATTTTGAAGGATGAGAAGTCCACCTCAACAACAGTGCTCCAAGCAGTTCACGAATTGGAACTCTCACATAAATACTTCCAATGTCTATCAACGCATGGAGATAAAATGGGACAACTTGCGGAAGCAGAAGCAAGGCTATGTCAAGATCTTTTGTCACAAGCGCAATATCATGTTGCCAGAGCCAGACGATTGGACGAGGAAGAAAAAATGCTTAGGAGAAAACAAGAAGAAGAAAGGTAATTATATGAACATAATTAGCATATGGAATACATCAAACACCATAATAATGATCTTGTATTAATGTATAGACAAGCATTTAAAATGCGACAAACGGAAGAACAAAGGAAACTTGAAGAAATGCGACGACAAAAAGAAGAGGAAATGTTACAAAAACGTCAAGAGTACGTTGAAAAGACAAAGAACGCTTTGGTATTCGGCGAAATGCCTTCAGAAAAACCTGGAAAGAAAGGAAAAAGAGCACGCACTGATCAATACGTTAGTGACAGTGGTGATTCTGGAAGAGAGGAAGGTCGGGAGGAAGCTTCTAGAGAAAGGAAACGCAAAAGAAAAGCAAGTGGCGAACGTAAAGAAAAAAGAGGCAAGGGTAAAGAAAAGCGTAAGAGAAAAATGGGAAGTGGAGAAAGTGGTAAGATAGAATTTCATGATCTTCGATTATACGCGTCATTAATCTGCGTATTTCAAAAAATATAATATTTTATTTCGCAATATTCAGATTCAGAAAGTGATCGATTCAAGCCGAAACGTGGAAGAAAAGGGATTATTAAGAAAGACAGAGCAATTCGGAAAAATACAGAGACTACAAAAGGAAAGATGCCTTTATCGAAGGAAACTATATCGACGAGCGAATCTGATAGCGATTCAGGAGGTCTTAAAATTGCCAGCGGGTAAGTATCATTCATTTCATGAGAGTGAAATGGTGGTTTATTATACGTGTTGGTTGGTTTATAAAATTGTAATAGTTAGTGTATATTAAAGTACTCACTTTAAGTACAAGTACAGAGATAGTGTATGCCGGTCGTTATCGTCGCTCGTTCAATGCTACTGTTCAAATCTACGCTCGTTATTCGAGTGTATGACTCGCTATAATGATTCGCTATACTGATTCGCTGTACTGGTTTGTTATATGAATACAAAATAACGGCGATAATATTTTGCCCGGAGTTCACTTACCTTTGAACCTAGCCAATCAAAACAACGTTGACTCATGTGTCACTACAAGAATATAATATACTGAGGTGTGTAATAAATAAATTAATGGCGTCGTTAATTTGTTTTTCAGAGGTGAAAGCGGTAACGAAGGTCGCGGACGCGGAAATAAACGAATTATGTCTGACTCAGAAAGGATCCCGTGCATCGAGATCTAGGTCTCGTTCCAGATCGAAATCTAGAAGCCGTTCTAGAAGTAGTTCACGATCGCGATCATGATTTCAATCTCGATCCGTATCTCGTTCACGGTCTAGATCTCGGTCAGGTTCCAAGTCGAGGAGTCAATCGCGATCAAGATCGCGTAGTGGTTCGAGGAAAAGTGGATCGCAGCCAAGATCAATGTCGGGTTCTGCAGCTAGTGCACGATCGAGATCAAGGTCTCCTAGTGGTTTCAGAAAAGCAGCTTCGCGATCAAGGTCAAGATCAAGATCAGGATCAAGGAGTGGTTCACAGTCGGAGGGACGTATATCAAGAAGCAGAAGCCGATCAAAATCTAAATCTGCGTCAAGATCTAGATCGGGTTCCGGCTCACGGTCAAAGAGTGGTTCTCGAAGTCGCAGCCCTAGTGGATCGGCAAGGTAAATAAAAAGAACATCAAAATGCACTCACCGAAACGAAATACAGCTTCCGTGATACCGTGATGGCCACATATTGCGATTATTTTGTTCCAGATCTGCTACTCCAGAGTCGAGAAAATCAGTTTCGGGCAGTGATGTTGGTTACCGCCATTCGAGTACAGATCGAGGAGGTGGCAGCGAAAGCGAATAAACTGAACACGCACATAATAACATCACTAGCGTGCAGAAAATCCCCATGATGGAGCGCGGCAACTGGCAATCATTCGAACTTACGAGTAACTTCGATTTACCATTCATCGAAGCGCAGTTTCGAGATAATTAAACGATCTCTAAATGGAGCCACTTGAGTGTTTCGGACGTAATATTTCGGACAATTAAATATTTGTTTTATGTTTGCGGGTTATAACAATACCCCTTATTTTCAGTCGAAACCGCGTGTTTATGTTCTTCACAATTGTATTTAAAACGAAGTATTACTTCACGATGCAAGGTAATTTTATGTAAAATTATTACGATTTCGTATTTCATCTAGTTCAATGTATAAACCGTTCTGCTTTTTGATCAGTTATTTGTTGATACTTTGTATGATAAACAAATAGTTTTAATTGTTATTGTACACTCACATTGTTTAATATAAAAGATGATATGTTATGGTTGTATTAACAACCAATGTATTGTTTTATATCAAAATTCATAAATAAAAAATTATAAAAACTAACGTTTTCATTATGTCTCTCTGAAATGTATTACACAATTAAAATATTTTATATATGCACGATTAAAGATTTTTCATGTATCGATAAAAACAGTTACATGAAACAAATGATTGAAACAAAGTTTTGTAGAGGTTAATAACATTGATGCCACTTCATATGCCATTACATTGTCATTACATATTATATACAACAGTCAATCAACTTAACAACGTATTTATAATGCTTTTTAATTGAATTTTTTCTACTAGACGTTCATGTAGATCGTCTGATAGAGCATTACATGTAATATTTTTTATTAAATGTTTTAGAGAAGAATTTTTTTCGTCCGCGAAACCACATTTTTTTTTTTTTTTTTTGCTCTTTTACACTCTTGGCGCCCTTTTCGTAAAGGTCAATTTTTTTCCACTGTAATACAATTTTTCCATCGATTCTTTCCAACTATTTTCATCAAGTATGTATGTTGCAACATTATTGCTTTTTTTTTCAAACTATATTAAGTGCATGTCGTTACATGAGGATGCACATAAATGTTTATCACTCCCACACGAGCGTTATCGATTTGTAATCTATAGTTACAGAACAAGCAAAAAATTACGACAAGGTATAAGTAAACCTTCGGGTGAGAGGACCCGCGCGATCCATGGCGCGAAAGTAAAATTTATAAATTCCTTTAAACCGAATAATTTAAAACATTTATTCGGCACCGTGTGTTACGTCGCGTAAGACGGTCCGTGCGACGGCCCTCATGGTATGACCGCCGAGGCCGACATACCGTTATACTGACCTTCAATAAACCTAAGGAACCACCATAAACCGAATCTTTTTAGCTTAATTTCTATTCACATAAGTATTTTCGGTTCATGGATGGTCCTTAAGACAGTCCTTAGGTTTATTACACACTCTTATAACTTACGGAGAAAGCGGTTGTTTGTCCATTAAAAACGGCAGGTATTTCCCATTAAAAAGGACACCCATACCGAGCTTTCCTCCGTAATTGAACGAGACGGGTCATCACTGTTCGACAAAACGTTGTGCAGTCAACACGATTGTTCCTATCAGCTTCGTGTAGTCCTCACTTCGATCAGAGTGATATTATCTCAGTCTATTCTTTATTATTATTACTCATCTAGCAAGTGTATTGTTATTCATCACTTATACCAATTATTTCTTCCTATACGACGAAACCTCCAGTGTAATAAGTTGTTAAAATATAAATATCATAAGACTGTAGACTACAGTTTTATTCCCCAACAAATACCCTTATTATCCCACAAGAAATAAGGGGATCGACCTGTTCGTGGTGTCGATTGTTATAATCGTAACGGAAATTTACGACTCCCGTTGATGCGCTTCATCGCGATCGCGTCTCCCCGCGACTGGACGAAAGAACAGTATACATAAATAGCAAAATAGTAAATAGCAAAGGAAACTACTTTGATAGAAGAGTAGAGATATCGGTTTTATCCAAGTTACGAAGATTGTGAGTGCTGGAAGCATTTACTTTTTCGATTCAACTCCTTTGAGTGTGTATATATCTTACTACTCCTCCTGTTTGATTATCAAATCCTTTTCTATCGTCGCATTTCTCGATCCACATTTTCATATAAAAGCATAGAAAAGAAGTCCGCGTGTAATTTTTATTCTTCGTAAAGTTGTTCCAAACATTGCAATAAACGCAAGTTTTAATTAGCCTTCGTGAATTTTCACATAGCTACTTAGAAGGTATAGCGGATATTCGAGAATTACTTTCCTCCTTGGCGAGTTGCTTACTTCCGAAATAATTTACAATCTCCCGAGTTCCTCGAAGCTGGTTTAATAGAATAGTTTCGCGACTGAGTTTTGATTAACCTCCTATTTGCGTATTCGTCATTCTACTTGTTAATAGCGTTTTTATGTAAAACTCCTACAAACGCAATATGTTCTCTGGCCGACTATTTTCGGCTTAAAATAAATTCGGTTTCTCGAGTTATAAATTGGACGATCTTTCTAATTTTTATTTATACGAAATAGGACCAAACAATAAAGATAACTATTTTCTGCAATAAGTATACGGTTTATATACAGTGCTGGACAAAAGTATTGGCACAGCATGATTGTTATGATAGAAATGCTTATAACTACTAAACAAATTGATTTAAACAAAAAACTTTTTGACGTATTTATTTATTATCTATTCTAGTTTATTACATAACAAGAGCAACAATATAAATAAAATAATACGCAAAATAATAACAAAAATATATTTTTTGAACATTTTATGGGTGGACAAAAGTATTGGCACAGCATGGAACAAACAATGTATCGTAACGCAGAACTTGTCTCTGAATACGATATTCTATTTGAGTATGGACTATGGATCGGATCTAGCAAGATACCGAAATACTTAAAGATCTGTCCTAACGACAAGAGCTTCTCACCAACTAAAGAAAACACAACTTGGAGACTATGAACCTCGAGCATGGCTCAACAAGATAGGGAATATCCTTCAAAAAAATAGAAAGATAAGTTTTGGAGATTACAACTTCACAGAAACCGAGAAGAATGAAATCAAAAGAATGATTCTATTCCACAGCAGCATCAATAAAGATAAAGAATTTACACTATCATGGGAACCGATTCAGGAATTTACTGAAGAGCAAGTCGAGGAAAAAAACACATTTAAGCAAGAAGATAAAATAAGCCCCATTAATCAGACACAAGTTGCGACCTATTGTACAGTAATGGACATATGCGTATAGACGAATCAGAGAAAAATGTGACATATACCGTATTTTCGGAAACCATACCATTAACGACTAATTAAACAACTGGCCTGCGAAATCCGACGTCCGAGGTCAGGACGTTGTCAAAGAATAAACCCTGTGACTTACAATAAAGCGCAAGTACTTTCGATACAGAAAACTATTTCCTTACCCCAAAAGAAAACTTTCTGTTTCGGGGACCTCGACATCCTATATAAATGGAAACGAGGGAAAGCTAGAGAGACACGGCGTTGCAACTGATCAGTGAAGTATAGTAAACGGTGAGTACGCTAAGAACAATACGAGTACGTCCCAAGTAACGCGCACTAGTAAAGCTGTCAGGTCTTTCTCATATAATTAATAAACTCATTGTTAAATCAATCCACGGAGTATTTCTCTAGCACTCTACACCTCCTATAACCTCACTGATAAAATCGAAAGTAAAATCTAAGGAACATTACGACAGACGGATCAATAAACAAAACTTCAAAATGGTAGATTTGTTACATTTAATGAAAGAACTTGGTAGAGGGAAATCTCAAACGGATATATAGAACCTCATAAAGTTCCCAATATTTTCAAGTACCATAATTTTAAAATCGAAGAAAAAGGAATGCCATGATCAGTGCATATAAATAAAGTAAAATTAACGCGCAGTCGCAATAGATTGTGACGAGCCAACAAACGGGCGGACCAAAGACAACAAACAAAAGGAACCCGTTAAGAATGAAAAGTTTTCCTATTATATACAGAATGGGCGTCGTTTTTTACGAACAAGAACAAGGAGAGGAATTCTACAGTCCTTGGAATGGATAACTTCCAGCCTATCACCCGGAGGTGTATGGAGAATTACTCACTTACTGTTACCAATGTAGGGACACATGAGTCATAGAATGAGGAGAATCGAGAGTGGCTCATGTTGTGTTGTATCTCGGAACACGGACACCGCCTTGGTGCACGAAATATAACGATAGATAATCTCCGGGCAAAACAATGTCGCAGTTGAGGGCAACCGTCGATCTAAGACGAATTCAAATTTTCCGACCTGCTCCCCGACGAGTATAAATAAACGGACACGATCGCGAGCGAGTTATTTATTATACGAGTTATTACCTGAGTTATTACACCAGCTACTTATCCGCGTTACTATCTGCGATTAACAGAGTATACGAGTTATTAAGTTATCCGCGAGCGTTCATACTCTATCTTTGCGAATACGTTATACGAGCGTCTCTCGACGGTATTTATATACTCATATTTATTTAACTTATTCCAAATATATTTGACGGATTGCAGCAGCAATTTCTCTCGTTATGTTATAATATTGATCCTCACACAATCCATCACACCAATTACTTCAACCTGCTTATCGAAACATCAATGTCAAAACTATTATTACAATGTAGTTGAAATGCCAAAAGCAAGAAGGAATCGTAGAGGTAGATGCTATAATCCAAAACGATCGAGCTCTGCATACGACCGTTAAACCCGACATTTTATTATCGAACCCACGATAAGAATAAATATAATGATCGAGCTCTTCTCGCTGGGTCATTCGATTGTTGCATATTCACTACCGTAATCTCCAGGCCGCAATATACATTGCCAAATTTTGAACAGATGTTACGATAATAAAATGAGCCGTGACACTTTTGCAATTTATGATTTTACAATCCGCGGGAAAATAACACACTCAGTATTCTGATTTGTGACTCGACATAAATAAAAAAACAAATTTATACGTTCCCTGTACTGCATATCTCGTTGAACATGTGGAAAATCGCTAGTAGAACATCGATTATGAAGATACATTTTACTTGTTAAGATATATTAATTTTAGCTTTTCAGCACTGTATCATATTTGGATTAAGGCTTGAAGAACACTTCTTCTCTACAGGTATTACTGTTTTTAAGATGTGTTTCTCGCAGTAGGTCTATAGCATTGTACCATATATTCAACATTACTCAATGAATATATTATGAAAATTATGTAAGAAAATTTAAATAAAAGACAAATTTGGGGTAACAAACTGATAGAGCATGTTATGTAAAATATGTTGTAAAATAATAAACGATTCACTTTTTATAATATTTCATGTTTTATTTCTTTTGTAAAATGTTTCGACGTATTCATTTTTTTATTATTTTCATGCAAAATTATGTTATTCTCCCAGAACTTCATAATTTAATTCTCTCAAGTTAACTTACTGTTTGAAATTGACTTCCTTCTGCGGAAACATTTTTGACTAAATTTACCGGGATATTTTCTGTATCCAATATTCAGATCCGATGAATATGCTGAGCAGTTCAAGGCTTGAATTTCGAAAGAGGTCCTGGTACACCCCCGATAGGCATCAAGTAGGCCATTGTAGGGTTTTAGTTGGTAAGTCCGACACTACCCCGACCATGTCCATGAGGATTTTCCCACGAAAAAAAGTTCAACGCTAGAATATTTTTCGAAAAATAATAATCTCACTAATCTTAGTATCAATTTCAGTAATTTTCAGTATTACGAACAATTTTATTCGCTGATAAAATTGACACGTTCTTCTGAAAATTGCACTTTGTTTTATCCTCTTCTTACCACATTTTGAAGTAAAAATGTTTAAATCTAAACTACAATCTAACAATGAAGGTCATCGCCCAGGTTGATACACGTTCCCGTTTCGCATATACATAAAAAGAAGTGTCTCTTTTCTTAAGTTGATATCACAATAAGCATCTTCGGTCTATTCTTTTGTCTTAATGGTGGAAACAAGCAATCAAAGAGGTAGTATGCATGAAAATATAATAGAATATACTCAAATATACTACAATATATTGCAAGAGCGATATAGGCAATTGTGACCAAACATAGAAGACCAGGAACGATAACATCATAAGCAGCTTGTTTCTTTTTGGTCCTTATTTGAAGTTTTAGCTTCCCTCCCTTACATTAATTAGTTTTTTGTGTTCTATCTGTTTCCTCTTCTTTTTCCACCTGCTTAGGGGCTCATTTTTTGGAATCGGCGGACACAGGATGTAATTGATCTTCATCGAGCAACCTTGCCAATACGTATCGTCATTTGCCACTCGCTCGTTTGAAGAGATTTCAGAGGCAACGATTCTGATTTATTTTCATTTAAACATCATCATCTCGATAGTATTCCTACTACAGCATGTATATATTTCATAATATGGAGTAATATCACATAATGGTAATAAAAACATACATAGAGTTTAGCAGACGTTCATATAGATCAAATTTTTGATATAAAAATTTACTACAGTGGTGCAGTGCGGCGTATGATTAAGTAATTTCACAAAACGACCCGAGTTAAAAATTTGGTAAAAGTCCCATTTTAGGAATAGGTTATCCAGAACAATAAACTCTATACATTTTAGGGCAGACCATATGAGATGGTTGTCTCAATGGACTCAAGTGCCAACAAAAACATCTTACAGGATTTCCAAATCCAAGTCGGAAATGCATCCATAAGCAGTTGCAATTTTCACACAGCGATGATTGATTTTAGTCTCGTGTGCAAACACTAAATATGTTTTCACTTGAAACCTTTTTGACTTCAGGTGTCTTCAGGTTTTTCTTTGCATATTATCTATTGACAGTCTTGAGTGCGGTGACGTTGAAAATTTTGGGTGGCCTCGACATCTGTATTTTGATGAGAAACGTAATTGTTGACAATACATCTGTTCGGTTGGAATGTACTACTGCACTGATACATTGTATTGGTTGTATTGTCACCTACGCCGTGATTATGGCCAGTTTTCAATGGTACGAGAAATATTTTAACTCGTTCAAGGATGACTGCAACAACATAAAAAAGGAAGTTATGGAGTGCGTTGCCTGCAGCCAAAGTAGTGAAACTTTGTGCTCCTGTTTAGCAACTGGAGGTCAAGTTACGCGAATTGCATTTTTCTCTTGAAGAAAATGCAAATACGTCTGCAATTTTCGATTTTCAAATATTTTTGAGGTGTTCATTAATTTTCTTAAAGAAGCTTTTTGTATCTTACAACCTTTTCCATCAATTGCGATCTCACTGCGTATAGTTTTGTTTGTAAGTATTACATAAGCAAATGTTTCATTTGTTCGTTTATCCAAATTGAAACTTGATATTATTTTATATTATTGTTGCTATATTACATTGCATAATCTTTGTATTAAGAGAAACATGTTAAAATTCTGGATATAGTTTCCTTGTAGATAAAGCATGATGTTACATTCGAAGTATACAAATGTATTCGTTTGTGAAATAATGAAAATCTCGTTTGCATGATTAGAAAATTGATGTGCCGCATTGCATACCTGACAAAAATAATTGGGTCCATTCCCTTGAGTAAAGTTGTTACAAAATTGCGTACTATTCACGCGATCCTGTGATTTGAGTGCACAAACGAAAGATTGGAATCGTTATAGTTTTCTTCTGTTTATATATGTATCTATATATAATTTTACACGTTTTAAGTGAATCACGTTCGTCATCTTTTTTCTGTTACTGTGTCAAACTTCAAACCGCAAATTTTTTTCTTTTATTTTTTGCTAATAATTATTTACGAGTCTGCCAAATTATTCAAATTCCCTATCACATAAATAGATATCACAAGTTCAAAACGTTGCTGTGTCATTGTCCAATCTGCATACAGTTTTCGACGATATGATGACCAATATCTATATCTTTAGACTTGTTATAGATATTCCCAACGTATGTTGATATACGATAAATTACAATATAGTAGATAATATATTGTTGGCTAGAAACTTCCTGGATATTCTACAATTTCGTTCATCTGGACGGATTGCATTGTAGTCGGATTCTTTTTCATCGCTAAATACAACTTTTCTTTAATGTTTTCTACATTGTATACTGTACACGTATCTTTATGAACTCCATACGTTTTTCTTTACGTTGAAATGTGAATGACATCTAAGGTTGTAGTGTTGCATGCTGCAAATGCTTATATCACTGCAAAATGCATTGTACGGCTTATCGCAAGGCCTACTATTTTAAAAAATCCTTTTTTGTCAATGCAATTGCCCTCTGCTCTTTCTTGTTTTATACTTTGTAGCACTTGTAAGCAATTATGTTGCTGTTTTTCCATTTCTACTAACAAATTTTGTAACATCTATGACGGTATAATTGATTTTTTACTGTAATAGCAGAATTCTGTCAATTTCATTATTATTTAAAATTTTCCCTTGAAGACTTACTTACTTGCAGAATTTAGTGAGAAATAAAAGAATGAAATTTTGAGTAGACTTGTACTCTATTAGTTTGCTCTCAAAATACCTCAACAGTAATTAATAAAAAATGTAATAGGATTCCTTCTATAACTTTAGATTTCCTTCTATAATTTTCATAATTTATTACAGCCATTTTCCATATGCTTTGTGTGATACGCATAACTTATAGATTATAAAATTTAGAAAATATACTTCTAAAACTTATATAAATATGAAGTATATTCTGTGTCAAATGTAATGTCGGTTTATAACATAATCAGTAAAAGTGTGTAAAAAAAAAGAATGGGAAATGTATATGAACAATGAAAGAAGGTATGATATCTCTTGTAAATACAACGCAACCCCTAAACGTGATCTGCTGTTTCAGTTAGATATGAGAATCATTTACAACTAAATACAACCCGTTAGAATGAAATAATTACAGAACCATATAGAATTATTTATACAGAGAGTCGCACTTAAAATCGTCCTGTGTAATGCAAAAAATATTTCTAATTATTTATTCATAAAATATTGTAAATGAAAGTAAAAGGCAAAACAAGGACTTAGAAACTTAAATACATGACTTAAGCACTGCATGGACCATATTAATTAGCAATAAAGTTAGAAAGATTTACCGAATGGACAAATTGTAAGGTACAAATTAAATAAATAAATAAAAAAATATATACCTGTAGCGGTATATAAGTTATAGGACGATTCGAATCGAGGGTGAATCATGTTGTTGTTTTGCCTCGGAGTATTAACACGGTTACCATGTACGAAATGTAATAATAAACAAACTCCGGACAAAACAATATCGCCGCTACGTGCATCCGTCAACCGGAGTCAAATTCAAACTTTCCGGTACTCCCCCGACCAGTATAAATAGATGATCATGCTCTCCAGAAAGTGAGTATCGAGCAAACCTAAGCATTATCTAATATACGAATATCGAGCATTCTTATAGCGAGTATATCGAGTGACATTGAGCGAACGACAATTAACTCTGTATTCTATACTTAGAATAATTTTAAATACATTTGATAATATCAAATATCAACTTGCCTTGTTATTATATAAAACAACACGTTTAAAGTCCACCATATATCAACCACTTCCAGCTTAATTAAAGAACAGTTGTTTAACCTCTGGAAAAATCGTATTATGTAAAATACATAAAGTCCTAGAAATCAGAAAACCAAATTTAATTACCAGCACAACTGGATGCATAATCACATACGACCGTAATATTATGAAAATAGGATCACACAAAAATATTTCTTACGAAATCAAAATTACTAACAGTTCATAGTTTCGAAGAAATAGACATTCCAACACTAAAGAAAATATTAGAAACGGTTCCAAAGGTGACCCGCAACCTTAACCAATGCAAAGTCAACCTCAATACGTTACGGACACAAGTCAATACTTTCACAAGTAATGGTACGACACACGAGCGAATGTTACGCGAGTACGATTTTCAGTAATAGAAATTAAAACTGCAAGAGGAATGCAGCAGCAAGGATTTCCTGAAATAACTTCAACAACATTTCCACGAAAAGCACAACAGCAGAGAGAAGAAGCCTTAGTACTTTTCGAAGGAAATCAGCGGAAACAAAGACAACGTCCTAAGAAATAGTTACGTGCTGAAAGTTCGCGTTTTTGGGCAATAAGTCACCGTGTGGCAATTATCTCATCGTAGTTTTGGCTAAAGCCAGAACTAAAACTGAACAGTTATTAATTGTAAGTCAACAAGTTATACGATTAATTCTACAGTCAATATTTAACGAACGGTCGAAGTCTTATTAATGGATAAGAGTTATTAACCATCAAGTAGTTATATTTGGACATTTTAATCAGTATATCACATAGTACAATGTAGCATCATATCCATGTGAAAACACATTAAATCATGTTGTTCTTTTGTTTCGGAGTACCAAGATCGTTAGGATACGCGTAATGTAATAATAAATAACAACAATGTCGAACAGACGAATTTGAATTTTCCGACTCTTCCCCGATCAGTATAAATAAACGGACGCAACCGAAAAATATTTAATTACCTAGAGTTATCAACCAGTTATCTATAGAGTATTTATGAGCGACCTTACTTTGCGACTTATACACTGTACGAGCGTCTCACCGGATATTATCTGCATTTTAATTTATTTAAATATTTTAAATATATTCGACGGTTTCAACAACGAGCAATCTCACGATCAAACATCCTCTACAAAAGTCCTCTACAACAATATTTCTGTAGTACGATCGACAATACATATAGAAAAAATGCCAAAAGCAAAAAGGAATCGTAGAGGTAGAGGCTATAACAGCAGGAATCGTGCAGAACGTTGATTTAACCGTTTGGCGAAATCAGAAGCGAAGAAGAAAAAATTGGAAAAGAATTACGAATAACTTCGGAACAAACATTACTCTTCTCCATCAAACTCACCTATACCCGAACGCGATCTAGGGCTGTGTCACGTAAAATAATAAAAGAGATTTACGAAAAAGAAAAGATATTTTATTTTCTTGTTTGCGATACACTTTAGAGCTCTAGGCGTGATTGTTCAAGACTGACTGGAATGCTTTTAGGGGGGGAGTACTTAAATTCTTTTATTCGTGAGAGTGGGAAAAGTTTAGATCATGCATTTCTGAGAACGGATAGGGTGACCGGATGTCGCGCATGCTGAACCGCTTGGAATTTCGATATCTTGTCGTTTTGCTTAGGTCGGACTTCGTCTGTGACAGCTGCATCGCCAATAGTTTACGATAACGATAATTATCCTCGTTTTATAAGCTACATAGAGAGTTAAGATTAGAATTTTGTTAATAAATATATAACTAAATAAAATCGAATAAATTACCGGTTACGAGATATTGAAATTATTTATTTATTCCTAGAAAACTTTAATCCTTCCTGTGCTAGTACTCCTGCCCATAGCAGATAAGCCGAAACGTGGAGTTTATTTACCAGTCGCATTAATACGCTAGTTGACGCTACTCCTACGGTCATATTAACGAATTACAATATTAAGAATACGACAGTGTGAAAATTTAAAATAGTATTGCGATTTAGAAAGGTGCGACAAGTCTTGAATCTCCTCCACTCAGTTGTTCGCCTTGTTTCGAAAATAACGAGAGTCGAACTAATTGAAATAGTTTAACAACTATTTCTGATGGCAGCAACTGCTGTTTTGATCCAAACATCAATTTGAGAAAGTTAAGAGCCGAAATAATAAGTAACGGATACGAATACCGAAGATCAAGACCGGATCGTAACAGTAAATAATGACTAGGAAAGATAACGAATAAATGGAATTTGTTATTAATGATAATGATAACAATATAACGGATTTACTATAGCATCATAGTAAAGAATTTACGAAGTTTTGTCTTATTCAAGAATAAGTTTCCTTAAATATCATAAAATGCATAAATCAATTAATTCGCTACTTTCATACATATATAATAGATTACAGTATTGACCACGAAATTACTAAGCACAATTGTTCCGAGCATAAGCACAAACAATGAGAATCATTTCGAAGTCGTGACAGGTCTAAATATATTATCGTTTGTTATGTAAAAAATAATTGTACGCTGCTTAACTGAAACATTAAGCAAAAAAGATGAAAATACGTGTATTTTCAGGAAATTGTCTTTTCTCTGTTAGCGAATTCGAATATTTATCTAACGAGCAAAATTTATCTGATTATGATAATGGTGAACGAAACGAAAATTAAAAAGAATATATTGTTATAAGAAAACTCTGCTGAATGATTTTCCACTTTATGAGATCAACGGTTCATCGATCAATGTTTTTCAAAACTCATTGTAGAAGAGCGTTATGTGTATTTTATGTTTTTTCTTTATTATAACCATTTTTAAACTTTATGATTCATGGTATGCTTAAACCTTAGAGTTGACAGCTATATTTTACAAAAAGATAAGATGGAGAATTACTTCCTTTATAGATTTACAAAAAATTTTGTATGGAGATCTGGGCTGTGCCAGTACTCCTGTTTGGCACTGTATTAGCATGAGCGAACAGTAATTTCGAGTCGACTTGACAAAAATAGAACGACTAATACAAGCAACTGGTGACCGCTTATTTTCCATAACCCGGAATACAATTAGGACGGGCATTAGGACGAAATTGTTACCAGAGAAAATACGAAAGTTATGTAGTTCAATACGACAAGATTTCTACAGGTTTTCTACATGTTATGTATACAGAAACTAAAAATGTAATAAAAATAAAAAGCGACCTAAAATGAGAAGATTAAATATATTTGTTTTCATGATTTACCTTCATATGTAGAATAATTTCCTGTCCGGTTACTGCATTACCCTATCTATCATTGAACAAATTTTTAGGTTACAATTATTTACACAAAGCTAATACGCGTACGAATATCTTTTCATTTTATAAACGTTTATGTATAAAATATTTATCCACGTTAAATCAATCTCTTTTTATAGAAACTTAATAAGTTAAAAAAAAACTTTCAGTAAATTCTTGTACAACGCGCACTCTACTGCGTTCCGCATACGAATGACGAGTGAACGTTATCGAACTTCACGGCGACCCCTTATATAGTGACGACGACGGATTAGTATTGCTCAGTGATTGGCTATGCTTCGAGCCTATAGGCCGTATCTATACGCGATCACTGCATAAAAATTATTTCGTGGCATGCTCCTATCCCCCCACCTTCCTACGTCCGACGTTCCCGCAGCACCACAGGAACTAAAAGTAGGCTACCACTCTATCCTGTTTTGCGATTAAGTTTTCAGGACAGGAAAAGAAAGAAAATACAATATCGTATAAAAGATATTAGTATTTTAAATATGAATTATGTCAAGAGTCGCAATACAGTTTTAGAATATCATAGATTTAACTTTTACAGTGTACAATTTTGTATTCACAGTAAAATTAGTAAAATTGAATATTTATATACAAGCTCTTGTGTGTAGATCAAGTCATCTGGGTGAGTCGTTTCCATTTTACTCCGATTCTGGAGCCGAATGTTCACTGATTAACGAATTCGTAGTCGAGATTTTCTGACAATACTAATAAAAGTGACACTGATGTAATTGCTAATAATAGAAATCGATTAATTTCTGTTCTTAAAAATCCAGAGATTCGTTCATTACGGGTTTCCTGCGCACTCGCGTAAATGCGGGCCAGTTGGAAATTCGATTAATTGACCCCAACGTCACCGTGCAAAGAAGCCCTTATAGACTTAGCGAAGAGGAGCGCAAAATAGTCCGAGAGAGAATAACCGAACTGATTCAGGCGAAAATTATAAGGCCTAGCAGTTCACCATTTGCAAGCCCTATGTTGCTCGTAAAAAAGAAGGACGGCACAGATAGACTGTGCGTAGATTTCCGCGCGCCGAATAAAAATACGGTCGCGGATCGGTACCCTCTCCCTCTTATAGCCGATCAAATTGCGAGGCTGCAAAAGGCTAAATATTTTATCAGCCTGGACATGGCCAGCGGATTTCATCAAATCCCTATCCATCCGAATTCGACCGAATATACTGCATTCGTTACACCCGACGGACAATACGAGTATATAACGATGCCATTCGGATTGAAAAACGCACCGTCCGTTTTTCAAAGGGCCATCCTCAAAGCTCTAGGCGACCTCGCGTATTCGTATGTTATCGTTTATTTGGATGACGTCCTAATTATTGCCGACTCGGTGGACCAGGCGTTAGAAAGATTGAACACCGTCTTAGATATCCTCGTGAAAGCCGGATTTTCTTTTAACTTGGCAAAATGCTCCTTTCTAAAGACATCGATACTTTACTTAGGATACGTAATCCATAACGGGGAAGTTCGTCCCAACCCGGGTAAAATACTCGCTTTGAGTTTGTTACCTGCGCCAACGACAGTTACGCAGCTTAGGCAGCTTATAGGCCTAGCCTCCTATTTTCGGAAATTTGTCCCCAAATTCTCGCAAATCATGAAACCTCTATATTCGCTCACATCAAACAATAAAAACATAACCTGGACAGAGAAACACGAGGAGATCAGACAAAAGGTAATTTCCGTTCTAACTAACGAACCACTACTAATGATGTTTGACCCTAATTATCCCATAGAATTGCATACTGACGCTAGTTCTGACGGTAATTGGGCCATTTTAATGCACAAGGTCGATGGGAAAAACCGGGTCGTTGAGTATTACAGTAAAAGGACCAATCCCGCGGAATCCAGGTATCATTCATATGGGGAGCACGAGGTGGATATGCGTTCTCAGGGCGTAGTACCAAGCCCTGGGAAACCCCGATGGATCTGATATTCCCCTATAGTTGGGTGGAGGCTGGTGGGTCCTTCGGGACTCGCCAGTTCGCTGATCCGGTGCGGGGAATTTCGGAGAAGTTGGTGGGCCCATACCTGCCAAGACCACTCACCTCACCTTCCCGTGGGGCTCCCCGTCACCCTGCATCGGCACTGACCGGTGCAGGGTGCGAAAGAGTGAGTGGCGCCAGGATGGAATACCGTTGTCGACCACGGCAAACAATTAGGAAAAATATGATGGACACAAATAGGAAGGAAAATGTTTACGGTGCAGGGGAGGGATACACCAGTACCGGCGCAGGCGTGGGTGGTCAAGTGGGTCCCACTGCGTCGTCATCTAACGACCACGGCCACTCGGGGGTGGATAGCCAGGCCCCCGTTTGTGTACCTGTGACTGGCGAAAGGAGTGACAGTACAAGGATGGAGGTGACCCAAGAGGACAACTGGCCACCACTTACCAGGAGGAGGAGCTCCCTCAGGAGGGCTTCAGGAGGGACGGGGAGCGTCTTTGCCGTTCCGGCCCCAGTAGGTGACGTCACACCGCCAGTGGCATCAGGAGGATCGAGAACGCCAGCGAGGTCCGACGACGAAGAGTCGGTCGCCTCGTACGAGTCACGCTCGTCAGCTGCCTCGTCGACGTGCAGGGGCAAGAAACGAAAGCTTGCCTGCATGACACCGGAAGTGTCCGAGAAGCTGATGCTGGAAGTGAGGACGAACTCGCCGGCAGACGTCAGCGCCGAGGGGGTGAGGCGTCTGTCGGACATCACGATGGTGGCAACGACGTCGTCCAACCTCAAGGGGACTTACGTGAAGATCCTTACGGAGTCGGCGAATTACATCTCCGCCGCATGGACCAACGAGATGTCGAGGAAGAACGGCCTAGCGCACGGCAACGGGACTGGAGCTGCAAGGCTGGCTGACGCGAGGAACGCCATGCTGGAGGAAGAGATCGCGTCCCTTCGTAACCAGGTTGCGTCCCTTAGCAACGAACTAGCGAGAAGGGACGCCAACGCGCAGGGACACATCACCTCTGATTCCGGCAGATCTCCTCGCGAGAGCAACAGCGAGAGTAAGTGCCTCGCTGCCGTGGAGAAGAGACTCGACGAGTTTGCGGCGTTAATAATGCGGCGGATCGAAGAGCGTTTCGGGAGGAACCGCGCAAGCGGCGCCGAAATGCGGAAGGGAGCCACCGAGCGCGGTACCACGGCACACTCAGTCGCCACCACCACCACCACCACCGGGAGCACCCCGAAGCCTCCAGCGAAAGCGCGGGAGGAGGAAGAATGGAGAACGGTGGTCTCCAAAAGAGCGCGCAGGAGGCGCAGGAGAAGGAGGAGAGTGGCTGTCGCCGCCGAGGAGACGGCGAGAGCAGCAGGAGGAAGGGTTGCAGCCCCGACGACGACAGCAGCACCGCCGCCGGCGAAAAGGCGGCTGCGGCAACGGCAGCAGCAGCAGCCCCAGGGACGGACGGCGCGGGCGCCTAAACCGGGCGTCGCCACACCCAGGAAGAGTACGGCGGCGACGGCGAGAACGGCCTCGCTCCCTCGCGCACCGCGAACATCCGCGGTTACATTGACGCTCAACGAGGGAGCGAAGATGACGTACGCCGAGGTCATCGCCACGGCCAGGAGGAGCATCCCGCTGACGGAGATCGGAGTCCAGTCGATCGGGATGAGGAAGGCGATGTCGGGCGCCATCATCATCAAGGTGCCCGGCGACAAAGGAAGGGAGAAGGCGTCCCGGCTGGCGTCGCATCTGACCAGGGTGCTGGATCCGGCCACCGTCAGGGTGGCAGCTCCAGTGAGGACGGCGGAGCTGAGGGTCGTCGGGATCGACATCTCCTTTCAGAGAGAAGAGCTGCGGCAAGCCCTGGCGTTGGCGGCGGGCTGCGGAGTCTCGGAGGTGCAGGTCGGCGAGATCGGCGCATCCAGGGACGGTCTTGGCTCGGCGTACATCAAGTGCCCGGTGGCCGGGGCCCGCAAGATAGCCCGGGCAGGGAGTATCGCCCTGGGATGGTCCACTGCGAGGGTCGTCGCCATACCGAAACGGCCCTTGCAGTGCTACAGGTGCCTGGAACTCGGACACGTGAGGGCCACTTGCGTGTCCGCCGTGGATCGCAGGCACATTTGTTACAGGTGCAGCGGAAGCGGACATCGCGCGAGAGGCTGTCCCGCCTCCGTGCCCAAATGCTCCCTGTGCGATTCGCTCGGGGTTCCGGCCAACCATAGGATGGGAGGGGCGGCATGCACGCCGCCCAGGACAACCACCACCAACAGGAGGAGAGGACCCACCCGCGAACTAGCCACCGCCGGAGGGATACCAGGAAGCACCGACGCCACCACCACCACCGACGCCACCACCACCACCGCCGCCGTCGCCGCCAAAGAAGCAGCAGCAACAGCGACGACGACGACGACGACGACGACGACGACGACGACAACAGCAACGGCGGCGGCGGTAGATGGCCTGGAGGAGGCCATGGAGTTGGGCCAGTAGAGTACCAACCAATCCTCCAGTGCAACGTAGGTAGATCGAGACGCGAGCAAGATCTGCTCTTCCAGACCATCCGGGAGAGCAGAGTCGCCCTCGCTGTGGTGGCGGAACCGCATCGCGTTCCCGACTCTCCCAACTGGGTAGGGGACTTGGACGGGACAGCGGCAGTCGGATGGATGACGGCGACATCGACAACGACGCCCGGCTCTCCCGGCGTCCTGCCGGAACGCGGCAACGGCTACGTCGCGGTCGAGTGGGCAGGGATTGCCGTGGTGGGAGTATACGTCTCTCCCAACAGCGGCCTGGTCGCGTTCGGAGCGTTCCTCGACGGAGTGGGCGACTGCATCAGGAGGATATGCCGTCCCCGCCAAGTACTTATGCTCGGGGACTTTAACGCCCGCTCCACGCAATGGAACGATACGCGAACCACCACGAGAGGAAGAATGGTGGCCGACTGGGCCGCGGGACTCGGACTGCTGCTGTCCAACAGAGGATCGACGAGCACGTGCCAGGCCTGGAGGGGGTCCTCCGTCATCGACCTGACCTGGGCAACCGCCAACCTACAACGGAGAGTGCGCGACTGGAGGGTGCTGGAGGGGGTCGAGACACTGTCGGACCACCTCTACGTGATGATGGAGCTCGCCCCGGAAACCACGTCCACCGGACGGGCCGTCGGCAACAACAACACCAGAGGACCGTACCGTTCCCGCCATCCGCCAACAACGAGAAGATGGCGGGTGAAGGACTGGAACCGGGATCTTTTGCAAGCTGCTGTCTCCGTGTCCGCATGGAGTTGGGTCGCGCGGGCAACGCGGGACGGCGGCGGCAGCATCGACGAGGAGGCGGAGGATCTGCGGAGGGACATGGCCGCGGCCTGTGACGCCTCAATGCCGCGCTCCAGAACCAGCCACGGAGCGCGAACCCCAGGCGTCTACTGGTGGACGGAGGAGATAACCGCCCACAGAAGAGGATGCGCACTGGCACGAACAACGTTTCAGAAGGCCCGGCGCAGGCGAATACGCGACGAGGAGAGGATCTCCCGCTGTTACGACGTATACAGGGAGAAGAGGAGAATACTCCAGCGGGAGATCCGGATGGCGAAAGCCCGGGCCTGGAACGAGCTCGTCGAATCGGTCGAGGCCGATCCATGGGGGAGGCCCTACCGTTTGATCACGAGGAGGCTAAGACCACCGGCACCCCCATTGACCGCGAGTATGGAGCCAGGGTTGCTCGACGTTGTTCTGAGCACTCTGTTCCCGCGACGGCAACGGGACCGCACGGACAGCGTCGACGCGAGGAGGACGCCGCCGCTCCGCTCCAACAACAACGACGTCATCACCACGGAGTGGAGAGAAGAGCTGCGAGTGACGAAGGAAGAGTTACTCGCAGCAACGAAGAGGATGGCGTCCCGCGGCGACGTGGCACCGGGTCCGGACGGAATACCGGGCCGTGTCTGGGCAGAGTCGATGGGGACCCTGGCTCCCCGTCTGCAGCACATCTGCATGAGGGAGGGCGCGTACCCACGGGCGTGGAGGACGGCGAGGCTGATACTGCTACGCAAGGAGGGTCGCCCACCGGATTCGCCGTCCGCGTACAGGCCGATATGCCTTCTGGACGAGGCGGGCAAGCTTCTGGAGAGGATAATTGCCGCCCGTCTGGAGGGGCATATCACGGAGCACGCACTCGGCTGTGGCACGAGAGCCAGTTCGGCTTCAGAAGAGGATGGTCAACTGTGGACGCTGTGAGGATGGTGAGATCGACGACGAATGCCATGGTCTCGCTGGGAGGAGCGGCTATCGCTGTCTCCCTGGACGTGACCAACGCCTTCAACACGATCCCCTGGGCCAGGATCGTGGAGGCACTGGAGCGCCTGGAGGTGCCTGCGTACCTGGTTCGCCTGATACGGTCGTACCTCAGCGATCGTTGGATCGAGTACGCGGGCAGAAACCGGGAGGGGAGGAGGCCAGTGGAGTGCGGGGTCCCGCAGGGGACGGTCCTGGGACCCATACTGTGGATCACCGCGTACGACTCGGTCCTCCGTTGCCCCATGCCACCGGGCACGGCCTTGGCGTGCTACGCCGACGACACCTTGGCCATGGCCGGCGGCAGGAGATGGTACGAGGCGCAGGCGATCGCGGAGACAGCGGTGGTATGCGCGGTGAAGGCGATCAGAGGACTGGGCCTGAACGTGTCGCCGGCCAAGTCGGAGGCCTTGGGGTTCTTCGACCGTCATCGCAGAGGAGCCCCACCATCCGGACTGTGCGTCACGTGCGACGACGAGGAAGTTCCGGTGAGAGCCCAGATGAGGTACCTGGGCCTCACCATCGACAGCGGATGGACGTTCGGGCCCCACTTCGAGGAACTGGTGCCGAAGGTGGCAGCCGCAGCCAACGCCTTGTGCGGCTTGCTGCCGAACATCGGAGGAGCGGGTACAGGAGTGCGCCGCCTCTACGAGGGAGTGATAAGATCGAGGGTCTTCTACGGGGCTCCCGTATGGGCCGAAGAACTGCTGGCCAACCGTCGGAGCCTGACCCTGCTACGGAGGCTGCACAGGACGTCCGCCATCAGGATCGCGCGGGCATACCGGACGGTATCTCACACGTCGGCGTCCGTGCTGGCCGCGTCCCCCCCCCCCCCCCCCGTTCGAACTGCAGGCCCTTGCGCTCCAACAGGTGTACAACCACCGTAGGGCCCTGGGTTCGGACGGTGGCGATCGTCCGTTCCAGGACGTGTGGAGAGAGACGCGGCACAGGGTCTGGGAGAGATGACGCGCCCAACTAACCAAGGAGGACATCTCACGGCCACACCGGGCCGTGCGCGCCGTCCTCCACAACTGGGAGGCGTGGCGGGGTCCCGTTAACCTACAGGATGACGCAGGTGCTCACCGGCCATGGAGTGTTCGGTGAGTTCCTGAGAAGAATCCAGCGGGAGGTGACGTCCATCTGTCACCACTGCCAGGAGGAAGAAGACACGGCGCAGCACACGCTGGAGCGTTGTCCAGCGTGGGATGTACCGCGCCGCGTGCTACGCCTCGCCATAGGCGGTCAGGTTGGCCCCTGAGACGCTCGTGGAGGCGACGATGAGGGGCCCACAGGAGTACGCAGCCGTCCGCACCTTCTGCGAGCAGGTCATGCTGCCGAAGGAGCGGGCGGAGAGGAGCAGGGAGAAGAGCGGCGTCCCCTCCCGAGTCGCGCGTGGACGAAGAAGAACAGGAGCAACATCGACGACACGACGCCGCGCGACCGCGGCAACACCACCGACGCCGCCGTCGTAGAGGAGCGCGCGCGCGCGTGCGTCCGAAGCAAGAGGCCGTCAAGCCGGGGAGGGTCTGGGTTCCTCCCCGGAATTGCACGACGGCCCACGGAACGCCGGCGCCGGGTGGCCGGTGGTCACCCGCTGGCTGCCAAGAAGAAGACGAAGAACCAGGATGTCTCCTGCAAAAAATCTCGTGGGGGAGCGACGAGGGAACGCCCTGGACCGAGAGCTCGGGACAGGAACCGGGACGTTCCCGAGAACCGTCACGGCGACCGTCGTGGGGTTTTAGTCGGTAAGAGTCCGACACTACCCGCCGCCGCCTCCAAGAGGGCGGCCGGGTGTCCATGAGGATTTCCCTACGTAAAAAAAAAAAAGAAAAAAAAAGGTATCATTCATATGAACTGGAAACGTTAGCAGTTGTGAACGCCGTCAAGCATTTTCGACACTATTTGCACGGGCGAGAGTTCCAAGATGTTACCGACTGTAATTCGTTAGAAGCCTCCAGCAACAAGGTAAATCTAAACGACCGGGTCTACAGGTGGTGGGTCTACTTACAAACCTTCACTTTTGACATTATGTATCGAGAAGGTAAACGAATGTCCCATGTAGATTTCTTTTCGCGAAACCCCATAGACACTGACCGTAATGTAATTATTAAAGTCGAAGAAAAGGAAATTAATCTGGCCGAAATTTCAGAAGACTGGCTATTAGCAGAACAACGGGGCGACCCCCAAATTTCGGAAATAGCTAGTAAACTACAGAACGATGAGCTCGCGGAAGATATCGCGAACACGTACGAGATACGATCCGGCACCCTTTGTCGTAAGATACAAAGGAAAGGTAGAACTCTTTGCTTGCCTATTGTCCCCAGGGGTTTTAGGTGGTCTGTCATTAATCATGTGCACCAGTCAATTATTCACTTAGGTTGGGATAAAACGCTCGAGAAACTGTACGAGTATTACTGGTTCGAGGGAATGGCGAAGTATGTTCGCAAATTCGTCGAGAACTGTCATGCTTGTCGAGTTTCAAAGGAAAGTTCAGGCAAAGTACAAGCCGAACTACATCCTACACCTAAGGCCAGCATACCTTGGCATACGGTGCACATGGACATAACAGGCAAGTTGAGCGGGAAAAATGATTTCAAAGAGTATGTCGTTGTTTTGGTCGATGCCTTCCCAAAATTTGTATACTTACACCACTCGCGTAAACTAGACTCTCCTAACGTCATCAAAGCCCTTAAATCCGCTATATTTCTATTCGGCTGTCCCTGCCGGATAATAGCGGACCAAGGAAGATGTTTTACGGGGAAAGAATTCCAAGAGTTCTGCGCAAGTAAACAAATTAAAATCCATTTAATTGCGACGGCTGCTAGTAGAGCTAATGGACAGGTAGAGCGTACTATGTCCACATTAAAGAATATGTTTACGACGGTAGAAACGACCGGGCGGTCATGGCAGGATGCGATCGGTGAAATACAGTTGGCCCTAATTTGCACCACCAATCGTGTAACTAGGTCGAGCCCGCTAGAATTGTTAATCGGTAAGACGGCAAGACCCTTCGGGTTATCGCTACCCGAAAACATTGAAGAAAGGGAGGTAGATATCTCAGACGTAAGGCAACAGGCAATAAAACATATGGAAATCGATGCTAGTTATGATAAAGATCGGTTCGATAAAACTAAAGCCAAAGTGGTTAGATTTAATCTCGGTGATTTCGTATTACGTAAAAACGAGGAAAGAAATCAAACCAAGCTAGATCCAAAGTTCAGGGGTCCATTTGTAGTAGCAGAGATTTTGGAAGGAGACAGGTACACCTTAAAAACGTTAGACGGTAAACGATCCTACAAGTACAGCCATGACAAGTTAAGGAAGATGCCAGATGGTTGCATTCCTGCTGAGTTGGATGTCTGTAGTGATGACGGGGACAGTCGCCACGACGGTATACGCACCCCGATCTCGGAAGATCGGTAACACGGGTGGTGGAGTTTGGACTCGTCGGTGAGCGGAGAAAAGGGTTACCGGGCCTGGCGAGGTGGGGGTATGGACTCACATACACTTTTCGATTTGTCCTGGAGGAGGTGGAGTAAATAATTCACAGGCATTTCGTGGACGGGGAAAGTGGGAATTATGTGAGTCTGAATCCACTTCAGGGTAAGAGGGTAACCCGGCTCAGGGAGGACGTGGAACTCTGCGTGTGATCTTAAGATTCGTTTGGGTGCGAAGTCAAAGATAGTCCACAGTGTCATTGCAGTCTGTCTGCCGATTCACAGAATGCAACTACCGCTTCAAATACTAATCGTAATGCCACCGATATTGCCTTTTTTTTCTCTTTCATTCTTGTTATCAAACAGCCAACCAAAATTTTTGTTGTTGAACTGGACCTTTGATCTGTTTGGACAATTCGTTTACATTGTAAATAACGTTAGTTAAATAGAGTCTAGTGTTGGGAAAATCCAATATTTTAGGTACACCCGAGGACGTGTGATAGTCAGGATGGCCGTGTCGGAGATGAAAGGAAAGCCGAAGCCTATTCTTGGAAATTTTGGGAATGTCCTCTAGTACTCTAGCCTAGATTTTATCATAGCTGTAATTGCTCGAGATTCGTGATAGCGAGATTGGGTTCGAGGTGACAATTGGTCGCCGAACGTAGCCACGGTTGCGGGACGGACGTTTTGTCTAACGGAGGTCTGGAGTGGTTGTATGGGTTTTCCGAGAAATGTAGTTGTGGTGGTATGCGGCCTCGAGAGCGGGCCTAGCCACGTGTGATGTTGCCTCGGAGGTGCCGATACGATGAGACATACATTGTATTAAGAATCAAACTCCAGGCAGACACTGCCTAGCAACGGCGTTTGGAACTTTCTCGATGCTTCCAAACGGGTACAGAAAACAAATGCAATCGTACAGCGAGAAAAATCTCCACGACGTGGGCATTCGTACGATTGCCTTGGAGAGTGGCACATCGAGCATTTCGACAATCGTAATTGCGCTTAGAAAAGAGTTATCCCGTTGACCGTGGATTCGTTGAACTCAAAAAAACATTGTTAATAGTATTCATTAAACTTGTTATCTGTTAATCTCATTATTCGTACAATTTAGTATTCATTACCTTTATTATTAATCAAACTTATTATTCATTAGTCTTATTAGTTGTTAAGCTTAGTGATAGTCTTGTATGTACGTGTAAATATAAACTCGGCTTTGTGGAACGATGGCTGATCCACGTGAGGAGTTGTCGCGCGCCCAAGACACCAGTCCAAATCCGACATACAGTGCTGGACAAAAGTATTGGCACAGCATGATTGTTATGATAGAAATGCTTATAACTACTAAACAAATTGATTTAAACAAAAAACTTTTTGACGTATTTATTTATTATCTATTCTAGTTTATTACATAACAAGAGCAACAATATAAATAAAATAATACGCAAAATAATAACAAAAATATATTTTTTGAACATTTTATGGGTGGACAAAACTATTGGCACAGTAGAATATTTACGCTTATAACTAATTACATAATAAACTTCTAATATTTTGTTGGCAGTCCTTTTCTTTTAAGGACTTCCTTTAATCTTCTGGGCATCGAGTGGACTAATTTTTTAGTGAATTCAGGTACAATATTGCTCCATTCCTGCAGAAGAACTTTCTTCAGTTCAGACTTGCTTGTGATATTATGTTTCCTAATTCTTTTTTCCAATTCGTTCCACACGTGCTCAATGGGATTCATATCGGGACTTTGAGGTGGTGTGTTTAATGTGTGGGCAGTATTATATATTATCCACTGACGAACAATATACGCCATATGTTTAGGATCTCGATCCTGCTGAAAATAGAAATCCCTGGGGAGGTTTAATTTTTGAGTACTTTTCAAAAGATTTTGCTTGAGTATATTTAAATATACATATTCATCCATTATCTCATCAATGAATATAAGTTCTCCTACACCCGATGATGCCATACATCCCCACACCATTAAACCACCACCCCCATGTTTCATGGTGGCTTGCAGATTCAGTTCGTCCATCTCTGTGTTGGGTTTTCGCCATACTAATATTCTGCCGTCAGATTTAAAAATATTAAACTTACTTTCATCTGAAAACATGATCTTTTCCCAAAAATCAGTATCTTTCGTAACAAACTCTTTCGCGAATTCCACTCTTTTCTTTTGGTTTATTTTACTGATGTAGGGCTTTCTTCGTGCTGCACGGGCAGAATAACCGGCATCCTTCAATACCCTACGTACAGTTTTGGTACTTCTTTTTCACACTCAGCTTTTAACATCGAAGCAATTTCAGTCGAATTAGTTTTTGGATCCTTCTTTACAATATTTACGATTTTCCTTTTTTCTCGAATTGTTACCTTAGAAGGGCGACCACTCCTAATTTGATTCTCTAGATTTTCTTCACTTTTAAAGCGTTTTATGACTGAACGCACAGTAAAACGACTTCTGTTTATGATTTGTGCAATTTCGTTGTAAGATTTATTCATCTTATATAAATTTAATATTATTTTTCTTTCTTCAATTGTGGTTTCTTTCGTTTTTCTAGACATTATTACTCTTTCTTGGTTTTTTGTTGTTTAATAACTGAAGTCTCCAGTTTCACTGATCGAGTGTTATAATAAAAGACTAACGGGGGATTTCCCTTCGCTACTTCCAAATGACGATCGGAAATCGTTGAAAACGGCGACGATACATTGTTTGTTCCATGCTGTGCCAATACTTTTGTCCACCCATAAAATGTTCAAAAAATATATTTTTGTTATTATTTTGCGTATTATTTTATTTATATTGTTGCTCTTGTTATGTAATAAACTAGGATAGATAATAAATAAATACGTCAAAAAGTTTTTTGTTTAAATCAATTTGTTTAATAGTTATAAGCATTTGTATCATAACAATCTTGCTGTGCCAATACTTTTGTCCAGCACTGTATATATTCAAAACGTACGTAATGTAGATCAAATTTCGCATGTTTCTGCATATTTTTTTATATTTAAGTATAATTTAATATTTCAAAACATAAGTAAAGCTAATAATAATTTATAATGAGTTATCGTGTGACCATATGTTTCATAACAAAATAGCTCTGATTCTTAGATACTTGTCAACACGTTTTCAAACTCAAAACAAAAATTGTCTTTTTTCGAGCTCTGGAAAAAATTAAATATTCTCTTAAAATTGTGTCTTCACTATGAAACAATATAATTCAATGTTAATTTTGTTATCCTTTCATTTAATATTTAGTCGATTTTCCCTTACTTTTTAATACTTCCATCAATCTGTGACGTACACTATCCACTAATTTATTTCAAAAACAGGAGAGATATTATCCAAAGAAGTTATTGCTGTTTTTTAGAATTTAATATATATATTAATTTATAAGTTAATATATGTATTAAAGAGTGATATTGCTGTACTCAAATGGGAAGATTCGTGAGATTTATCAACAAAGTACACTTCAATCATGGTACCGGGTACAAGAAATATTCGTAACATTCATGCTGCTTCTACAAGCCAACTGAGTCATCTGGAAAATTGAAACCACTAGCTGTTCTTGCATTCAATAAAGTGTGATATAGATTATTCGGATCAAACGGTTTCTTATGCCACTACAATTAGAAAAGAACTCAAACGGTACCGGAAATATGGTATTGAACTTCTTCCGGGAATTACAGTTGTAAACGTTTTAATAGTTTACAAGATTACAACAAAGAAGGATAAAAATATCAGAAAATTTAGAGAATTATTAGTTATGAAATTATTAGAGCTGACTAATAATGTAATGAAATCTTCTGTTTTACGTAGATATCATAATATTGTCATCCAAAAAAGTGCTTCTGGATTGTTAAGGTTATCTGATAGAGGAACGCGTGGATAAATTTCTAATAGAAATATATATTGAAGTAAGTATAAGCATAGATATAGTATATGCTGATCCAAATCTTCACTGTAGCAGTGTTACATTACAATACAATATAATAGAGAGCAGGTTGATACATTGACAGCAAAGGATATTACCAAAAAATTAACCTTGGTGTGTAACTCTAGCTGAAATTTACACGAAGCAGCAATAAAAGTCTACTTACAGCTCTTTTGTTTCTAGACATTGTGACCCAAAAACAAAATTCATATTCAAGGACATAATAATATGGACCTCTCCTTTTCGTTAAATTTTTTGGTTCACCAAGTTCTATTTTCATCGTAACAGCGGTGTCCAGGTCACGGATATACAAAAGAAAAAGATGTAGAGTTTTTCTAGAAGTAAATACTTCAACAAGGACAAAGCATTACATTGTAAATAACTTTTTTAATAAACCATGTTTCTATATTACTTTTATAACAGTTTAACAGTTTTATTATTGTTGGAAATTGTGGATCTTACTCGCCGAAATGAACGTATAGCAACACTCACATTACACGTAGAAATGATATTAAAATAGTTTCATATTTCTTTAATATGTGATTTACAACATATTCGTAGATACACATTGCACGTGTCTCAGCAATCTTTCTGTCTAAGCATCTTTTTCGCCATTCTTCTGTTCTACGAGACGCTGCGTACGCATATACTCCCACACACTCATACTCATATATGTGTGTCACTACTACGCGGCTAATCTAGTGTAGCACACAAAATTACACATATCTCAATAATTATATTCTATGAAATATCTTTCCAAATAATTTTCCTACTAACTTACCTCGTAAGTACTCAAAGTACTCAAAGAAGCACAGCCTTTCGCTTCTTAAATTTTATATTGCCGAAATTGCAATGCGAAGCACTGTAAAATCTTCAAATTCTTAAAACTGGAAACTCTTGAACTTCCGGAATACCTATCTTTTTCTTCTTTGTTCTGTAACGACAGATGAGTCATAGGACAATTCGAATCAAGAGTGACTCATGTTTTTTTGCCTCGGGGCATTGACAATGTTTCGATGTACGAGATGTAAAAGTAAACAAACTCCGGACAAAACAATATCGCCACTACGTGCAACCGTCAACCGATATCGAATTCAAACTTTCCGGTACTGGGTAACATTCATATTTTTATGCATAATAATTAATGAAACAACAGGAACGTAATTTTGGTAAATTTAGCACAATAAGGTATTATAGATATTAGTGCAAAGTCCAAACACGACTGCTTATCTCAAAAAGACAATATCAAAATGTTAAACTAGAATATTCAATTTTCAAACAACAATGAGTAATCTTTAATAATATTAATAATAAAACAACAAAACATGTTTTGACATTCTCTGAAGATTTATTATTAAAATCTTTACTTTTGTGAAATAGAATTAATAATAAAAATATAAGAAGTAAAAACACAAAGATGAAAATGAATAAATAAACAGAGACACATAAATTAATAAAACTCTTTTAACATATTGAAAAAGATAAGTTAAAGACATATAAAAATTAATGTTTTAACCATTTCGCTTCGGCAGTCCAGTTCGCCGAAGTACTGTCATCGAACGAAAGCACGCTCTAGAAATGTGCACAGTGTGCGTGGTTGCTGTATATACGTTTTCCTGAGTCTTAAATAATAATAATTCTTGTAAGAACCGTATATGAAATATCGTTTCGCTGTCAATGGACTTAACAGATTTTTTAGTACGAAACAGTATACGATAGTTTGGACGTTTGAAATATATTGCGTAAAACATTTTGATGTTCTTTCAACACTGAGTAACTTTTAAGAAGTGATTAATCCAACATAACAATAAAATCAACAGAAAATGTTCTGCCGATAACGAAAAAATGTATTATTGACTACAGATGACATTGGTGTATGGTGTGCTGAACCAAAGATTCGTTGCGTGGTCGCCGCCTATATGCAGCGCTGGTATCAACAGGTCATTTTGCAGGCGCCGCCTATAAGCGGCACCCGAAGCGAAAGGGTTAAGGTAAGTTAAATTAAGAAAACTCTTTGAAAATTTAGTTTCTATTAAAAGTTTTAATCCGCACATCTAGAAGTTATATCTGCCTGCATCTCTAACTGACCATTCTTTATAGTTTTCATATAATCATTTAATAGACCATCTAAAGAAAATTGATAATAATTTAAACAAAGTACTATGGTAATCTCGAACACAAATGTATTTAAAAATACTAAATAACGTATATCTAATTAAATACTAATGTATTTTAATTTGCATAAGATGTGTTTCTGATTTTCAGATTGCAAAAATTCAAATTTCTAATTAGCATCATTCATTATGATTTCCGTTATCAAATACAAACGAATCAACGAAATGTAATCACTTCTGCAACATAATGAGATAGATAAGTATATAAGTAAATTTTAATGGAATCATTAACAACACAGTTGAATAAGTAATCGAAGATTTGAAGTTTATTTTTGATTTCAAAGGAAATTTCTCTTAAAACGAAATAAATTTGGCAATTTTGTAAATATGTGTTTTAATCTAATATCTTTTTCTGCATGAATTACTTCGTCATATGACATACGCTAATTACAATCAGATAGAAGCCTATAATTTCCAAGTCGTATTTGTAATTTTTCAGTCGTGGATTATCTTACTAGGAAACAAGATACGTAAAAATTTTGAAAGTAAAGTGGTAAAGAAACTGTGTTACGACCGTTCGCGGAGAGACGCGTTTGTCACAGGCGTCTCGGAATACAGCGCTAGGATAATCACATTCTTTGCATATCTTAGTCATCAAAATTGTAACTAGGCAGTAACAGTATACCTATGCGACCGGCTCCCAGCGATCACCCCACCACAGGAACTAAACAGTTAATATAAAAAACCCTCCCAAGTCAGGACTAGAGCTCTTTTCTGTTCATTTTTTGTTGTAACACTTTGAACCGTCACTCTGTTGGAGTCATATAATAAAAGTCCATTTTCATATACGAAGTTTAATTTTCTTCACCCTATTCGTGAAAGAATTATTTCGTTCGAACTGGGACGCGAGGAAATTACCGGCGATCTGTTAATTTCGCGATTTCTTGTGTCTCCGACGTGACACGAACATTGCCAAATAACTGTGTTTAAGATTGAAGACATTAGCTTTATACCGCTCAGAACTAGCAACAGCTACATTGCGATACCAGTAAACCCGATAGAAATAGACACAATTTGCCAAACGAAACACACCTTGCAAAAACTTGACAAACCCTCTATCATAAGAGCTAACACTTCCTGCGATATATTGTGCAAAGTGAACACATGCGTATAGGCGAGACAAAAAACGAAGTCAAGTACGAAATCAAAACTAAAACCCTAGCGCTCAAAACAAACGATAGCTTCACTCATTTGTTAGACAAACTCGAGCGAGCACCAAAGGTAATAGATAATTTACTAGGCTATAAGACCACGATCGATAAAATAGGCAACGAGGTAAAAACCCTTAATTTCGAACATAGAATCAAAAGTATACAGTATTGGAGGCTAACCACGCTCCAGATATTAGGGTACATAGCATTCAGCATTCTAAGTATATACGGATTAAACAAGATAGGAGTATTCAAATGCATCAAAAAATGTATACCCAATAACTTATGTATTAATTTACTTTGCTGCCGAAATGAAACCGTGATCAACAGCCACAATGCTACATCCCCACCAGCGCCAAGCGCTCCGGTCGCAACATCCAACATCCATATTCCGACCAACTCACACCACCTCGAAGAAGAAGAGGAATCAGCTGTGATTTTCAAGCCACGCCGAGTCCGATTCCACAAAAGCCGTCTGAAGAAAACTTGAGGGACCAAGTTCAATCTAAGAAGGGGGGAATGTCACAGACGAAATCCGACATAAACAAAGCGATAAGATATCGAAATTCCAAGCGCCTTAGCATCAGCGACATCCGGTCACTCTATCCGTTCTCAGAAATATATGATCGAAGCCTTTTCCCACTCCCACGAATAAAAGAATTTAAATACTTCCCCTAAAATCATCCAAGTCAGTCTTGAACAGTCACGCCTAGAGCTCGAAAGTGTATTGCAAACAAGAAAATAAAGTTTCTTTTTTTTCTTAAATCTCCTTTTTATTTTACGTGACACTCCCCGCGACTGGATGAAATTACAGATACAGTTCATGTACCATTATTGTGGTCTTTTCGTTATATAGATAACCATCGGCTCGATACAATTTATTAAGAAATCTTTTTTTTATCTTTTTCTAATATGGCCACTACACCTTATAATAATATAAAAAACGAACATTATCTCGTTACTATATCATCAAAACGATGAAAAGCAATGAGAAAATAGATTTTCCTAATCCTTCAGAATCTAATAAAATTATTTTTCTTTCTTTCGATTTCGTTTATGCAACGAAAGGTACACGTAAGAAATAACTGGTTAAATATAACAAATTTAGATAAAATATTCATTTTCATTGACTACTATATAGACGAACTAATAGTTAGAAATTAGATTTAATGATTTTCTATAGTTTACATGCAGATTACGTACGATTTCGTACGATAATGTGCGGGTCTCGAAAAAAATTCAATTGCCAGGAAAGCTTATAAATTGATCTATAAATCATGTCCTAATAATTTTGACCCACCAAAGGTCCTCCTTGTCAATGATATTTTTCATCAATGTACAATACTAGAAATTGGAAGATTTCAATTATTTTTATATAGCTCATTTTCTAGAAATATTTCACATTACGAATATTGCAAGTAGTGTGAAAGACGACACAGAAAAAAACGAATTTTGGAAATCGATTTTTAATTACTTTAGGTACGAGTTTTTAAAGAAATTAGTAATGTGAAAAAATTAAATTCTTGCTAAAATTTAAAAACAAATGGTCATCTAACATTAGATACTCTTAAAGCTCTTCATGAAAGTATTACAGTTTGTTACACCACGAGGCGTAGTATAGATCGTATTTCTAACCGTCGCTCGCAGTCCTACAGCGTCGCAGACAGATCGTCTTATCTGCCCGACGAGAGGCATACAATGTATCGATGAACGCATACAGTGCTGGACAAAAGTATTGGCACAGCATGATTGTTATGATAGAAATGCTTATAACTACTAAACAAATTGATTTAAACAAAAAACTTTTTGACGTATTTATTTATTATCTATTCTAGTTTATTACATAACAAGAGCAACAATATAAATAAAATAATACGCAAAATAATAACAAAAATATATTTTTTGAACATTTTATGGGTGGACAAAACTATTGGCACAGTAGAATATTTACGCTTATAACTAATTACATAATAAACTTCTAATATTTTGTTGGCAGTCCTTTTCTTTTAAGGACTTCCTTTAATCTTCTGGGCATCGAGTGGACTAATTTTTTAGTGAATTCAGGTACAATATTGCTCCATTCCTGCAGAAGAACTTTCTTCAGTTCAGACTTGCTTGTGATATTATGTTTCCTAATTCTTTTTTCCAATTCGTTCCACACGTGCTCAATGGGATTCATATCGGGACTTTGAGGTGGTGTGTTTAATGTGTGGGCAGTATTATATATTATCCACTGACGAACAATATACGCCATATGTTTAGGATCTCGATCCTGCTGAAAATAGAAATCCCTGGGGAGGTTTAATTTTTGAGTACTTTTCAAAAGATTTTGCTTGAGTATATTTAAATATACATATTTATCCATTATCTCATCAATGAATATAAGTTCTCCTACACCCGATGATGCCATACATCCCCACACCATTAAACCACCACCCCCATGTTTCATGGTGGCTTGCAGATTCAGTTCGTCCATCTCTGTGTTGGGTTTTCGCCATACTAATATTCTGCCGTCAGATTTAAAAATATTAAACTTACTTTCATCTGAAAACATGATCTTTTCCCAAAAATCAGTATCTTTCGTAACAAACTCTTTCGCGAATTCCACTCTTTTCTTTTGGTTTATTTTACTGATGTAGGGCTTTCTTCGTGCTGCACGGGCAGAATAACCGGCATCCTTCAATACCCTACGTACAGTTTTGGTACTTACTTCTTTTTCACACTCAGCTTTTAACATCGAAGCAATTTCAGTCGAATTAGTTTTTGGATCCTTCTTTACAATATTTACGATTTTCCTTTTTTCTCGAATTGTTACCTTAGAAGGGCGACCACTCCTAATTTGATTCTCTAGATTTTCTTCACTTTTAAAGCGTTTTATGACTGAACGCACAGTAAAACGACTTCTGTTTATGATTTGTGCAATTTCGTTGTAAGATTTATTCATCTTATATAAATTTAATATTATTTTTCTTTCTTCAATTGTGGTTTCTTTCGTTTTTCTAGACATTATTACTCTTTCTTGGTTTTTTGTTGTTTAATAACTGAAGTCTCCAGTTTCACTGATCGAGTGTTATAATAAAAGACTAACGGGGGATTTCCCTTCGCTACTTCCAAATGACGATCGGAAATCGTTGAAAACGGCGACGATACATTGTTTGTTCCATGCTGTGCCAATACTTTTGTCCACCCATAAAATGTTCAAAAAATATATTTTTGTTATTATTTTGCGTATTATTTTATTTATATTGTTGCTCTTGTTATGTAATAAACTAGGATAGATAATAAATAAATACGTCAAAAAGTTTTTTGTTTAAATCAATTTGTTTAATAGTTATAAGCATTTGTATCATAACAATCTTGCTGTGCCAATACTTTTGTCCAGCACTGTAGTTGTAACCAAGCAGCGAGTTCTAGAAACGTCGATTTTGGACCGTTATTTTATACATGTCGGATTAGCATTAAGATTAGGATTAGGGGCGCGAAATGAATGTTCTCTTGAATTAGCCACCGAGGTTACATAATAGAGAAAGTATATACCGGTACGGATATGATCAGTACAGAATTTGACAAGTAGCCGTGGTAACTAGATGCTCGAGATACTAATGACAATGATCCTAAGTTCAATAACGAATCCGCGGTCAACGGGATAGTAGTCGCGTCCCTCCAGAGTCAAAGTTAGACTAATCGTCAATTAAGGTATTCGCTGATCGCAAACGTTATATTCGCTTAATGACATCGCACAAGAATGTCTCTCCGTCATCGTGATGCTGCCGAAGAAAACTATGATGGGGTGTAAGATTTATTCATCTTATATAAATTTAATATTATTTTTCTTTCTTCAATTGTGGTTTCTTTCGTTTTTCTTGAAGAAAGTTCTTCTGCAGGAATGGAGCAATATTGTACCTGAATTCACTAAAAAATTAGTCCACTCGATGCCCAGAAGATTAAAGGAAGTCCTTAAAAGAAAAGGACTGCCAACAAAATATTAGAAGTTTATTATGTAATTAGTTATAAGCGTAAATATTCTACTGTGCCAATAGTTTTGTCCACCCATAAAATGTTCAAAAAATATATTTTTGTTATTATTTTGCGTATTATTTTATTTATATTGTTGCTCTTGTTATGTAATAAACTAGAATAGATAATAAATAAATACGTCAAAAAGTTTTTTGTTTAAATCAATTTGTTTAGTAGTTATAAGCATTTCTATCATAACAATCATGCTGTGCCAATACTTTTGTCCAGCACTGTATGTTACTTTCGGTCGACTTTGGTTTCCGAGATATTAACAAAAAATTCAGTTCAATTTACGTCGCGATTACATCTCATTCTGACACAGATGGAGACCGTACGGATACAACATATGCTGTACTATATATACCACATATATAGAATACATATATATATATACATAGATTCTAGTATATCATACATATACATATGTATATAAAATTGTAGAAGTTAATTGTAGAAGCACAATAGACGTTAATAAAATATTCGCATCTGTTACGATTTGGTCTTGATCTTCGGTGTTCGTAACCGATTATGCGTTACTCTAGATGTAGAATTTTAGATTTCTCGAATTATATTTAAATCAAAACGGTAGTAGCTGCCACCAGAAATAGTCGTTAGACTATTTCAATTGGTTCGACACTCGTTCCTTATTTTCGAAACGAGGCGAACGACTGAATGGAACAGATTCAAAACTTGTCGCACCTTTCTAAATCGCGGCCCTATTTTAAATTTCCAAACTATCGTATTCTTGATAATCTAATTTGTTAATATAACCATAGGAGCAGCTTTGACTACCGTATTAATGCGACTGGAAAATAAACCACGTTTCGGCTTGCCTGCTATGGGCAGGAGTACTAGCGCAAGAAGGATTAGAGTTTTTTTGGAATAAATAAATAATTTCAATGTCTCGTAACTAGTAATTTAGTTGATTTTATTTAGTTATAAGTTTATTAACAAAATTCTGATCTTAACTCTCTATGTAGTTTATAAAACGAGGAAAATTATCGTTATCGTAAACTATTAGCGATGCAGCTCTAGATCGTATTCGGGTATACGTGAGTTGGATGGTGAAAACTAATTTCTGTTTGTTCCATGGTTATTCCTAATTCTTTTCCAATATTTTCTTCTTCTCTTTAAATGTCGGCAAACGTTTAAATCAACGTTCTGCTTGTTTCCTGCTGTTATAGCCTCTACCTGTGTCTTTTTGTCCAGTCGCGGGGAGACGCGATCGCGTTGAAGCGCGTCAACGGGAGTCGTAAATTCTCGTTACGATTATAACAATCGACACCACGAACAGGTCGATCCCCTCATTTTTGTGGGATAATAGGGGTATTTGTTGTGGAATAAAACTGTAGACTACAGTTTTATAATATTTGTATTTTTAACAACTTACTACACTTGAGGTTCCGCCGTGTCGGAAGATATAATTGATATAAATGATTAATAGTAGTATACTTGATAGATGATTCGTAGTAATAGAGAATAGATTAAGTTTGAAGTAATAATAGATGACGACGTCGCCAATGAAATAACTGTAGATGACTGATCTAAGTTTAAGATACTTGAATGGACTACACGAAGCTTGGAAGAACAGTGGATGACTCGTCTCGTACAATTACGGAGGAAAACTCGGTATGGTTGTCCTTTTTGAATGGGAAAAACCTGCTATTTTGATAGACAAACAACCGCTTTCTCCGTAAGTTATAAGAGCGTGCAATAAACCTTAGGGCTGTTTTAAGGACCATACATAAACCGAAAATACTTATATGAATAGAAATTAAGCTGAAAAGATTCGGTTTATGGTGGTTCCTTAGGTTTATCGAGGGTCAGTGTAACGGTATGTGGCTCTCTGCGGCCAGACTATGAGGGACGTCGCACGTACCGTCTTACGCGATGTGACAACCTGTACGAAGGAAGAAAAAAGAAAAGATAAGGGACGTAGAAACATTGTTTATTGTTTGGATAGAAGACTATAATATGAAGAATCTCTATTTTGTGTTTCCAAGAGACACAATGTGTGATTATAGTAACAAATAGATTTATGCGATACAATATGTTACAAGAATTGAAAATGTTGCTAAAATATTATAATCGTGTACAACACTTATCCTATTCTCTCACCTAACTCTGAATTCTCTTTCGTGAATCGTATGAATTTAAATGTATTGAAATCAAGATTTCCATCTCGGATAGTTTTTCAAATCTATAATAATTCGAAGCTTTCTTATCACGATTCGATCAAAACGATTTTCCAGCTCTTTCAACGTTGTATATGTGCTATATATTTCCCATTTCTCCCTATCTTTCTCGAAGATATCGTTTCTCTTGTAGGAATGTCATGAATATTCTATTCAATAGATTATAGAGATTCACAATTTAACGTAAAATAACTTGAATCAAGTTTAAACCATAATCATCGTCATTTATTCGTACCATCGCTATTCATACCTTCAATTCATATAGTTAAAACCAAAAATTGCCAACTTTTTTACTGAAAAATTTGCACATTCATGATTTTGATACGAGGACGATACAATTTTCAAGTTCATTGGCTCAATTAACCCTGCTGCGTTCCTTCGATCATTTTTTATCCAGTGGTATTTTTTGGCGTTAAAAAATATTTCACATTCAGGTAAGATATGAGAAGACTGTTATTGGTATGCATGATCGCTCATCTCAATTTTAAGATAAATGTTTTCTTAAAATGCCATGTTGAAATTGACAACGTGAGTTCGCGCTCGCCATCTATATGCAGATGCGCTAGTTACAATAAATAGTAACTAGAAAATAGTTCTAGATATAATCGATAGGTTTAAGGAATCCTTTTGTTTTTTTTTTTTTTTTACCAGTCCAAAATACAATAAAGGTCGTTAAGCTCAGAACGGTGTGATAGACTTATCCATGTTAATCAATAAGGTCTTTGGATCTGGTATTGATTTACACAGATTAGTTTTTCTATGTTCTGTATTTTACTTTCTCGTACAACATGCGAGCACACCGAATACGCAGAGAAAATCAACACGTGGACGACATCTAAGACAAAGGAGCGTCGTTAGAAGTCGTACCAACTTAGTTTGTAGGAACTGGTGATCATACCAACCTACTAAACCCTCAACAATCCGAAAAGTAAACTAACAGCTATTGTGATCCTATCTCTAAATAGAGAAATAACAACATACTGTTATCTAAATGTTATCTAAATCTCTTTTACTACTAAAATTAAAACAAAATTGAAGTATCAAAATTCGAGAATTGCAGCAGGGTTAAACTTCCCTTTAGAACGCCAAAAGTTTATCTACCAGTACTACGACACTCCGTATAAGGATTGGTCACAATTTTTTATACCTGGAGTAAGGTTTTTCAGTCTGACGCGATGGTGTTTTTTTATTATAACCTAACCCCGCGTTCACGATGTCAGTGAGTAAAAAAACGCGAGAGAGTGACAGTAAACTGGGTGCAGGAGGGAAGAAATAGAAAGTGAGAGTGAGAAAGAGTGAGCGATTGAATGGGTAAGTGAGTGAGTGAGACAGACATGAAGAAAGGGGTACGGTGGAGGGTCAAGGATAGAATGATAGGACGACAACGTGTCAGTTTATTTTGTTCTTTCACTTTTATACCGTGGCTTCTGAAAGTATTGATAGACCTTTTATGATTACCATACGCCTATTATACGAAACATTTTCAAATTTCATTAATGCTGTAATGACATCCAACTATCATAATTATATTTTTAAAATCTGAAACGATTCTGAAATTGAATGCAAAAATTATAAGATATTTACTACAAGTACATGTACATACATATATTTTACAGAGATTATAAAAATATTTAAATAAGCAATCATTCATATCTTTAGTAGGTTTCAGTATTCAGTGGGACCATTTTTAATACAATACATTATACGCTTAAGGTGACTATACATACTGTATATTAATTTTATACTAAATATAAGTTTACATTAAATATCCTGCAACTTTTATATATATTTTCAAATTGGCAATATAAATAGGATTATATTATATTATTATAGTGTCAACAAAACGTTTTATATACAACACACAATATGAGTATTAAAGTTTTCTGTGACAAATGTAAATATTTTACCAAGCCATTGTATATACGAATGTTAACAGTATGTTTTTGCACATGTAGCAATAAAATAGAAGTAAATTTTCAAAATATTCTTAGGTATTGTGTATTAAGTTTTTGCTGACATCCTGCAAATCCTGACATCCAGTAATATGTGTCAAATTACTTCATATCTTTATTATCCCGCTTCTTTTCATATTCTATAAATATTTGCTGAACATAAAGTAGACCTTCCTGAATACCATACTGCTCTACAAACAGGATATACATTTTGAACGAGATTCTCCTGCTTTTACATAGTAATGTATAAACAAGTGCTTCCTTCAGGACATTCCTACAAAATTCATTTATGAAGTAAGCACTATGAAATTAAAAATATCAACTCTTTTTAGTTATTATTATCGCACAACTTGTCTTGTACATAGTATTTCTTTTTAAAAGCAAACCTTACCATGCAAATAGGCATAATATTTTATTCCGAGGAACTTAATGAGATATATCGTTTTATTTTAGAATGAACAATGTAAGACAGATTTATCTTCAAGATTTTTTAACAGTCTCTGACTTTTTTGCTTCACAGGGTGCAGGCAACTGATCCTAAACCAGCTGAAGGAACCGGCTAAACTGGGGCAATAGGCAATGACGTAATCCACATGCGACTGCATCACGAACCACGAATATTATATCCAGAGATGAAGAGATCATAGACCTATGGTACTACCCATATTTCTGTGTCCATGGTTTATGATTACATTTTACCAATGTCAGATGCTCCACGAAGACCCAATGTTTGAAGAAGTAGATGTTGACCGCGCGGTTTTTAATTTAACTTCCTTTTGTTTCCACATTTGTTATTTCCAGTAACTTTTGAATTTTTATTTTTTTGGCACATATCACGTTCTCTTGGTTTTGTTTCTTCCTTTTTAAGTAATTGTTATCATTCGATTTCTCTGTCACACAATACTTCTTTTCAAATGCAGATTTTATGATGCAGAGAGGCATAATATCGGCAACTTATATGTCCTGATTAGCCACATTTAAAGTTATTTTTCCCGAATCTGTGTTCACTGTTTGAATTTTTACCACAATTGTTTGTCCAATTGAATAGTTCCAATTTACGTTAGATGTTGCCGTGTCGAGAGCAGTATGTGGAATCCAACCTTTAACATCCCCGAAAAACTTTACCAATATTCCACGCTTATGTATTTGTATAATAGTTGCGTGGTGTTTCGAGTCAATTTTCGCGTCTTGTATGTTTGCTAAAATGGGCAAGTCACTCGTTATTAAAGACCTTTTCAAAGTGAGATATACTTTTTTTCGGCCTATATGAACGAACAATACTCTTGCTTCTACTTCTTTGTCGATTTTCAGCTTTTTTAAGGCACTTAAACCTTCGTCAGATATATGATCTGGTGCAATTTGCCCATTAAATTTACCAAGTTGTACATGGACGAAACCATTCACTTTGTCAATATTTTCAATCTTTACATTTACCACGTCGCCAGGTTTAAAATCAAGCAACGAAAAGTACTTCTGTTCCAACAGCGAACGCTGCATGGTACAGACATAAATTCCATCTAACAAGCTGTATGATAATATTCTGCATTTATGTGTGGTACCAGGTGCAAATTTTTCAATGATTTTATTATATTCAACGCCTGTTCTTTTCAAGGAAACGAATCCTTGTATTCCACTCTTAGTTAATTGTAGTGCTATTCCACGAGATTCTCTGAATAGAGCAGTAGCTTCTACAACATCTCCAGGCTTAATAGTATTGTCTCTATATTTATCTACCGTCGAGCTGAAGTATGCAAATTTGATGGTCGGCAAAATATATAATAATGTCCCAGTAATTGTCAGACTATTTGAGTATTTAGATAAGGGCTTGTCTAAATATATTTGATTTATGAATCCTATATTGTTTTCATTTAATGAAACACATAAGCCATTAGACAACACTTTCTTTATAGAAAGATTAAATTTTGTACCTGGCATAATGCTGTCCAATGATTTAATTTCTGTTTTACAAATAGCCTTAACAAGCTTCCGTTTCAAAGTTAATGTAATCGTTAATGTATTCTCATTATTTTTAACTTCTTTAACATAGCACAGAAGCTGTTTACCTGGAACTATATAAGACATCTTAGTAATAATCGATAGCTTTTTTCCATAAATGTATATATTATTTAAATTTACTTACACAAACATTTTGCACTGCCACTTTCCTTAGTAGGAATAAACGCTCTTACGTTTATTAAACCTGTATCTACCACATAACCATGATCTTCTATACTACTAATAGTACATACTATTTTTGAGCCACTATCTAAATAAGCAACATCTAAATTTTGATTTATCAGACTAGGCTCAAGAGATATCGAAATTTGCAATATCTCTTGCCATTGTATAGCTTTTACATAACATACGACGTAATTTCCATAGGTATATAACTCAGGGAGGGACTTAAATTCGTTTGTCTGAGAATCCTGTGATTTGACAAAACTTTGCAGCAAATTTGTGTAACTTTCACTGATATCTGTAATTTGGGCACGACCTACTAAGCCGCCTGGCAAAGATATCAGCAAATCATAGTTTGTCACTTCAGAAACACATCCTAATACCACTAATCCTTCAGATATTGTTGCATATGATAATCGTTCTGCAGTGTTGGGAATAAAATTTGGTACCCCTTCGTCTTGTTTCTTTGTTCTCTGTTTCTCACGATTCCTTTTACCAACTTTCTCATATTTGTCAAATAACTATTAACGTACAAGTATTGAATAAGTAATTTTAAGATATTAAAATATAATGGATATATGTATTAAATTTACCAAATCTGATGCTTTCCTTTTTCGAACTTCTTTTCCACCTCTTGGAAAATTTTTCGACGTCATCTATGAAAAATAATTATGTCACAATTATATATATATTATAAAAAGAAAATTTACAAAATCTGTAGAAAAGTATAACTATAAAGTACTGAGATAAAGTATGTGGTGGGTAGTTCGTGATAGGTGCTGAAGAAACACTCGAGTATAATTAACAATATATACTTATTAACAAATACTCTATATGTACACTTTGCGTAAAACTCGCGATTACTATGAGCGCCACGCGATTCACGATTACAAATTGGACTTCTAGGCGATGCGTTACGATGCACGATACAAGTTCGGATGATGATTGCTTAAGATGTCGAGGAACTCGGGACAATTACCAACTATCGACTCTGACTGACGTCTAACGGCTGATTTTCCGTCACAATGATGCTGCAGAGGAAAATTATGATGGGGCGTGTCTAAGGATAAATGGACGTTGAAGAAGGATGCTAACCACCCTCGAGAGAAAGTTGCTAGCGGAAAGCATCGTACCTGAGAAAAGCAGATTTTTCGTACCTTTACGGAGTAGATAATAAATTAAGGAATGTTAAAATTAAAAGATATTTGTTCGGTTTGAAGGACCTTATCTAGAGAAATCCTACGGGAAGCAGTGTAACAAAGATAATAAAATATTCTGACATATTTCCTTACAGGATGTCAGCAAAAACTTAATTATATAATATCTAAGAATATTTTGAAAGTTTACTTCTTTTTATTGCTGAATATGCAAAAACTTACTGTTAACATTGATATATACAGTGGCTTGACAAACTATTTACATTTGTCACAAAAACTTTAATATTCATATTGTGTGTTGTATATAAAACGTTTTAAAATTTTGTTAGCACTATAATGAGATTGCCCTATTTATATTTTTAATTTGAAAATATATATAAAAGTTGCAGGATATTTAATGTAAACTTACATTTAGTATAAAATTAATATACAGTATGTATAGTCACCTTAAGCATATAATGTATTATATTAAAAATGGTCCCACTGAATACTGAAACTTATTAATGACATGAATGATTGCTTATTTAAATATTTTTATAATCTCTGCAAAATATATGTACATGTACTTGTACCAAACATGTTATAATTTCTGCATTCATTTTTAGAATCGTTTGAGATTTTAAAAATGTAATTATGATAGTTGGATGTCATTACAGCATTAATGAAATTTGAGTATGATACGCGTATGGTAATTATAAAAGGTCTATCAATACTTTCAGAAGCCACGGTATAAAAGTGAAAGAACAAAATAAATTGACACGTTCTAATTATTTTTCACTTTGTGTCAATGTTTCGAGAACAATACAATTCATTTCTTCAGTTCTGCCCAAGTTATGATTAAAATACGATCGGAAACCGAGGAATTATAAATATGTCATCCAATAATCAGTGTTAAAGTTTTATTTAATATGAACTACAGAAATTGACAGTTAAAAATATGTTTGAATCGATCGATAGACGAATTTAAAATTGGAATAATTTGGCGCGATAAACGTGATTGGTAATCAAAATCCTCTTTGTTGAAATTGTTACCGGAGAAAATACAAAAGTTATGTAGGTCAATACGACAGGATTTCTACAGGTTTTCTACAGAAACAAAAGAAACCGTAATAGAAAGAAGACTGAAGAAGAAGCATCCCGCAGACCTCGCAATAGAAAAACAATAAACAACCTGGAAGATGGAACCCCGCTGGGGGTAACCATCCACATGCTATATTTTTCAAGTTATAACATTTTACCAAATGTCCTTCTGGACAAATTGTAAAATTAAATAAATAAATAAATAAAAAAAAATGTTATGTATATAAAAACCAAAAATGTAATAAAAATAAAAAGCGACATAAAATAAGAAGATTAAATATATTTGTCGGAGATGAAAGGACATCGGACCTCCCCGTTAGAATTCTTAGGAAAAGTCGAGACAATGAGCTTGGGTTCGAGGCGCCAGATGGAAAACGCCGAGCGTAGCCGCGGTCACGGGATAAACACTTCGTTCAGACAGAGACTCTATCCTTCGGGCACGATGGTTACCAGATGTCAACGCATCTCTGCAGCTAGTTCGAGGACTCGCTATAAATCAGAGGATTTGGGTACCAAGGTTCTTGAAACGAACAAACAGTCTTTTCTGCCACTTTGAACGCGAGGATGCCGGAGATCGGGCTTTCACACGTGGGACGCATCCCGCCAGCAACTTTCTCTCAAGAACGGCCGGCATCTCTCTCGGACCACCAATACAGAAATTGGCCAATTAACGGCAACGTCTGTTTTCCTCACTTTCTGGACGAAGGTCGTCCTCGACGAATCCGATGATCTCGTGCCCTCAGACACACCCCATCATAGTTTTCCTCCGCGGCATCATCGCGACGGAAAATGCATTCTTTTTCGAGAACTCTCCTTAGCGAGTTTTCCAGTCTCTACGACCCGTGCATAAAGAGTTAGTCGATTGTGATTCATACTTGTGAGAAAGTATAGCTGTTATCCCGTTGATCGCGGATTCGCTGCTGAATCTGAGATCATTGTCATCATTGCATAATTATCTCGATCGCTTGTTAATATTGTAACATCTTTGCTCGTGTCAATAAACGATACCTCGAATTGTGTTGCCACGATGAGTAATCCCGGCGAAGACTCGTTACGCGCCCCTAACCCTAATTCTACTGCTAATCCGACATATTCGTTTTCATGATTTACCTTTATATGTAGATGTTAATAATTATGGATCTTTATCGTTAAAATAAAGGTATTTATTTAGTGAACGATTCCAACAATATTAAACGATACAATCTTGCGCGTGTCTCAGCACTTTCTTGTCTACACGACCTTCCATACCAGATGCCTTTACATACACGACTGAGGACAGAACAGTTTACATACTTTTGTTTTCGAGACACCGCGGACACACATATACATACTCACATACTCAATTTAGCATATAAAATTACACATATCTCAACAGTAGAATAATTTCCTGTCCGGTTACTGCATTACCCTATCTATCATTGAACAAATTTTTAGGTTACAATTATTTACACAAAGCTAATACGCGTACGAATATCTTTTCATTTTATAAACGTTTATGTATAAAATATTTATCCACGTTAAATCAATCTCTTTTTATAGAAACTTGATAAGTTACAAAAAAACTTTCAGTAAATTCTTGTACAACGCGCACTCTGAAACCATAAAACCATGGAACCGTAAAAACCTCTTATAAACAATCAAAAAACACTTCCTGGAACAAATCCACCACTCACTCAAATCATACGTAAGCAACAGAATCTTTGTAGTAAAAATAGAGAATGTATATTTTGAAGTAAAAGACATCAAGGCAGGGGTATCGCAAGGAAGCGTCTTAGGACCAATATTATACATAATATACACGGCCGACATACCAACAACTGCCAATAGCAAAATACTGATATTCGCGGACGACACGGCTGTATTAGTCAGGCATACTAATTCAGAAACAGCAGTCATATTGCTACAAGAACACATCACAAAAATAGAAAAATGGCTGCAAGATAAACAAATAAAAGCAAACCCCAGTAAATGCAACCATATTGCATTTAGAAACAACCCAACCAGCTATAAAGGATGCGAAATCAGGAAACAATTACAACGTAAACTGTTTCCACCACTTCGCAACAGATCATTCAATAACTACCAACCACAACAAAGTACAACGGAAAATGAAACGACGTTGAAAGCACAATATGAACCAAGCGCCATAATTAGAAACATAGATCCCCAAAGTAACCGAAGGTACGCACAAGTAACCAAAAACATTAGCCAAGCAACGCTTACAACCAATCAGAACCAAAGCAATAACATCGAAGACGCTACAGAAATCAAAGAAATGCTCAAACAATCCACCAAAGGTATGGAAATGCTGGGAAAAATGATAAGCCAGCTAAACACAGTATTAAGACAACAAGTACAACAAACAACAATCATGTTACAGCTACTCACAAACTTGCTAAGTAAAAAATAGAGATGGACAAGTTGAAAATAGCAGCCTGGAACTCCAATGGCTTGCAACAGCGAGTCCTAGAAATTAAAACATTTTTGTATAAAAACAATATTGATATACTACTTGTCTCAGAAACACATTTCGCTCTAAAAAATTACATGAAAATTCCGTACTACACCATCTACGACACCAAACATCCCTCAGGTAAAGCACATGGAGGAACTGCAGTAATAATAAAAAATGACATCAAGCATCACCTATATAGTCAAACAAATCAAGAACACTTACAAGCAACCACTGTCACAATACAAAACAATGACAATTACTTCCAGATATCAGCAGTATATGTACCTCCGAGACACAAAATGACACCAAAAAAATGGGAAGAGTACTTTCAATCCTTAGGCGACAAATACATAGCTGTGGGAGACTTTAACGCAAAGCACACATTATGGGGTTCGAGAATTAATACGCCGAGAGGGAGGACATTAGAAAAATATATCAGAAGCAACAACCTCAATGTACTATCTACAGGAAAACCAACGTACTGGCCGACAGACCTCAACAAAATACCTAACCTGTTGAATTTTGCAATAACAAAAGGACTAAATGCAAGCAAATTAAAAATAACAACCAGCCTTGAGCTTAACTCCGACCATACACCAATTATAATAGAATTCACAAGCAAACCACTACTTTATAACAGGACAGATTCACTATGCAATAAGACCACCAATTGGCAATCTTTCAAAGAATTAATCGAAAACAAAATCAATTGCAATATCCCGTTGAAAACACCTGAACACATTGAACAGGCAGTATCAACTTTGACAGAAATAATACAGGAAGCAGCGCGGGCAACCACTACCCATGAATCAAATAGCAGGCAAACAAAAATTATTCCGCAGGACATCCTAGACAAAATCAGGAAAAAAAGAAAAGCGAAAGCAAAATGGCAAAAACAGAGAACACGAGAAAACAAGAAAAACCTAAATAAACTTGCAAAGGAATTAAAAAATAAAATAAGGGAACATCATAATAACGAATTCTCAAAATTCATCGAATCACTATCCGCGCATGAGAATACCAACTACTCCCTATGGAGAATCACTAACAAAGCGAAGAAAACAATAAAATCAATCCCAGCAATCAGAAAAATAGACAACACATGGGCCAGAAGCAACGAAGAGCAGGCAGAAGAATTCTCAAAGCACCTACAAAATATATTCTCGCCGTACGAAATTAATAACAGCATCCCCGGATGGCAAACAAATGAAGAAGTTGAAAATGCCAGCAACGCACCTGATAAATGCTGCACCATACTCAGCACAACAGCGCAAGAAATTACAAACTTAATTAAGGCAACAAAGACAAGTAAAGAACCAGGATTTGACTTGATCAATGGAAAATCTTAAAATACCTTCCCCCAAAGGCAATAAGACTAACAACAATTATATTCAACGCAATTCTAAAAATACAGTACTTTCCTACACTATGGAAAATAGCACTGATCGTAATGTTACCCAAACCAAACAAAAGCCCACACCTAACTGCATCTTACAGGCCAATATCGTTACTAACTGCGTTCTCCAAACTGCTGGAAAAAGTAATATATAACCGCCTAAAGCCAATAATAGAAAAAGAAAAACTAATACCGGACCATCAATTTGGATTCAGAAATAAACACTCCACAATAGAACAAATGCACAGACTCGTGAATGAAATCTTACAGGCACTGGAAACAAAACAATATTGCACGGCACTCTTTATAGACATCGAAAAAGCATTCGACAAAGTTAACCACAACTAGGCCTTATGATTATTGCTTCAATTAGTTTGCTTATTCGCTGATGTACTATTCTTCGTTCTTCCTCGCTAAGTCTATAAGGACTTCTTTGTACGGTGACGTTAGGATCAATTAACCGTATTTCTAACTGGCCCGTATTTACGCGAGTACGTGGAAAACCAGTAATCAATGAATCTTAAAATTTTTTTCTTTTTTTTTTTTGAGAACAGAATTTCATCGACTTTTATCGTTACCAATTACATCAGTGTCAATTTCATTAACATCGCTCTCGTTTCAGAGGTTTTATTACGGATATTAAATAATTTTTGTTTTACACATAGCGAGGCTATTTTGTGTAATCTTACGTCATAAGCTTGACTTAAAATTTCACGACCAATCATGATATCCTACTTTAAGTCACTGTCAGAAAGAACATGACAATTTATCTCCAATGTAAACACATGAATACAATGGACAAAACTTGAGATGTAGGTTTAATACAAATTCGTCACATTACTATTATATCAGTCGTTCTTTTACCAAAAAATCTCAAGGCTACGGATTTTTTAATTAGAGAACATTCGGCTTCAGAATCAAAGTAAAATGGAAACGACTCACCCCGATGACTTAGTTGATGATGATGATTAGTCGATGACCAGTTGGAGTTTCCTCCACGCAGGAGTCGACTCGACGTTATTAGAATTTTACTTTTTTTTCCACAACAGCGGACAATTGGACGCGACATGTCCTTTCTCATGCCATTTGTAGCAGGCTACCTTCGACGATGCGATTGATCGGTTTTCCTCTGGGTTTCGTATATCATCCTTCGGCTCCATCTTTATTCTCTCGCGGCACTTCGTCACTTTATGTCCGTAGTGCTCATAGTGACGGCACCTAATCCGGAGGTCTGACGGCCTGCGTCGTTTAATTTCAGGGCCCTCCGATGGACTTTCTGACTAATACGTCGGATTCTCCTCGTAAGAGAATACTCATTTCACTCCGAAATCAGTCCTCCGTCTTGATGTCGCTCGTGAGTGCTAGTCGTTTAAAGCGTTGAACTTGTGAACTCAGTAGATAAAGAGTGCTACCGGAAGACGAAAGCGCAGTGGTTGGCGCCTTAGGTTACGAACGTTTCGGGACTCGGGTTCGAATCCCGGCGCCCGTAGTCCGATATTTTCTTCTAGGATACAATAATTAGAAGAAAATACAGCAGTACCCCAGCAGCGACATCTACTACCAGCGACTACAACAACTATCACGGCCTATACACGGCAAATCCTCGACACCTCACCTCCGATTGACGCACCAACCAGGAGACAAGAAACGAGACGACGACCAATTCAGTATTGTGATGTAGCCAGTGCAAAGTTCATGGGCATATCACATCTGCTCTACACATCATGCCGAAGAGGAACAGAGGCCTACGACCGTACGCGGAACGCTCTGCCCCGTACCGACGGTATTCGCTGCCACATCGAAGACTTCGCGCAACATCTGCACGAGTCTAACAACAGAGAAGTAGTAACGATATCACTGGTAAGGTGGTACTGAGGTGGGTAGGCCGCAGCCTAATCTTGCTAAGGAGATTGTAGAGGACGACCGCCATTCGCATTGTGAGGGGATACAGGATCATATCCTACGCGTCGGCGACCGTGCTGGCGGCGTCCGCCCGTTCGAGCTGCGGGCCCTTGCGCTCCGATGGGTGCACGAGCACCTGAGGGCCCTGCGTTTGGACGGGCGTACGACATCCGACGACCGGTCGGCCCCAAGCGTCCTGGAGGAGGCAGAGCGGGAGATCTGGGAGCGGTGGCGCTCTCAGCTGGTCGAGGGTGACGCTACGCGGCCACATCGGGCCGTTCGCGCCGTGCTTCCCAACTGGGAAGACTGGAGAGGCCAAGGCGGAGTCCCGCTGACCTTTAGGATGACGCAGGTGCTCACTGACCATGGAGTATTCGGCGAGTATCTGCTAAGGATTCGGCGGGAGGTGACTTCCATCTGTCACCACTGCAAGGAAGAAGAAGACACGGCGCAGCACACGCTGGAGTCTTGTCCAGCGTGGGCAGAACCGCGGCGCGTCGTATGGCTCGATATCGGCGAGAGATTAGTCACCAAAGCGGTCGTCGGGGCCATGCTCTGGGGGCGTCATGAGTTCATCACCGCCCGCTCCTACTGCGAGCAAGTGATGCTGGTGAAGGAGCGAGCGGAAAGAAAGAGGGTAAGAACGCGCGATCCAAGTAGAACGTCCCAACGGGGAGATTCTGTACGCCGCAGGGGCGCGGCATCGCCACCGCCCTAGCAGCGTCAGACCAGGAATGTGGTGTTAGGGAGTGTGGTCCATCCTAGCGGCCGACTCAGATAAGGACGCCTCCCTTAACCAACAGTAGGGAGAAGACGACGAGGAGTGCCCCCTGGTAGTTTTTCGCAAGAGATCCCGGGGTTACTTCTGTTGGACGTGGGGGTGACTACCGCGGAGTTTTAGTCAGAAAGAGTCCGACACTACTTGGTTGTTGCGATCTCGCAGCGGCGAGTATCCATGAGGATTTCACCACGTAAAAAAAAAAGATGCCACAAGGTAGAAATGTAATTCTTACTTCTCGTTGCATGCAAACCTTACACAAACGCTCATCTTTGAATGCTCGATTTTTCTTTCTCCAGAGCAGCTAAAATAGTAAACAGTATATTTAAATATAATTGTATAATAAAATTTATTATATGTATACGGATTTCATGCAATTTAACGAATTTATGATCAATCTGTGTTTTTCTCAAAGAGAATCATTTCCTCCGTTTCATTTTCCCTATTGGATCTCTCATGACTCTCAACTGTATTTTGTGTTGGTGCCTGAAATAAATATAATGTACATATATTTCTTCGTTTTGTCCGTGGAACTTTATCAGGGTATGCTCCAATTAGTACATTATTACAATGTTCATTGCCAACAATTGTGCACTCTGGAAAACCCATCTCATGAACTTGCACGGGAGTTTGACCCTCTGACCAGTGACTTATCACCGATTGACATTCAAAATATTTGACAATATCCAATTCTCCCGAATAGTACAGATCTGCAGCTGCAAGATTGGCAGGGTCAATGAAAGATACAGGTCAGTTTCGAAAACTCGAACGTCTTACTGCTCCAAAACGAAAATCATTATAATTTTCTTGAAGGCCACGCGGCGTGGATGGAACCGGCGAAATTGGATGATCCAACGACATTGAATCAACCAGCGAATTTGAATCATCTAACAATGTCGTAAGAACAGGTAGTAATTCTTCATCTTCTGAAGACTCCGCGCATTTATAGCGACACATGAGTCATAAGTCGAGGCGAAGCGAGAGCGATTCATGTTGTTGTTACTATTGTGCCTCGTATCAAGGATGCCGCCTCGACACACGAAACTAGCGCGAGAATATCGCCAGGCAAAAAACAATCTCGCCGTGAGGACAACCGTCGTTCCTAGACGAATTTGAATCTTTCCTCCTCCCCGCGACCAATACAAATAAGTGGACACGATGGCGGGCGAGTCAGTAAGGAAGTGATTAAGTAATCAGTAATGAATAGTCAAGCGCGAGTAATTATCAAGTTATTTTAGAGCGGTCTATTCGATTCCTTATGATTCTATTTATTCGAATACTTTATACAAACGTCTGTCAACGGTGTTGACTATAGATAGTTCATTTATTCTGAATAAACTGACGGTTGCAAAACTAATCTTTCTTATATTTGTAATACCTAAACCTTCCATCATTCGTCACATATTGTTTTCGCAAATATCGGAAGCTGATTACGGGAATCATTTTATCCAAATTGTTACGTAATTGTTACTACACACCTATTAAAAAAAAAAAAAGAAATTAAAATATCTTGTAATTGTAACAAGCCGATATTATCGAAGTAATCTCAGTTCAGTGTGTTTTAGCGCAAAATTTAGTTCAAAATTGTCTTTGAAGAATCACAGCGATTTTATTTGATATTTGAAGCGTTTGAGGGTCCCGAAACTTTCTATACAATGTACATAAATTCTTTCGCTACGATATTTTGACTTATAAATGGTAAAACGTTTTTAGTTAACTTATTTTCAGGAAATATTATACGTACAATCGATTAAACAGAAATAGCGTATACACAGCCTCGGTACTAATCATCGTGGAATATAATAAAATTATTTTTACAAATAAGTACGCAATTTTTTCAATATGTGAAACATCTCGCACAGGGTTTCTGCAGAAAAATTCAACCGTTTATAACATTTTATAAATTTATTTTGAAATAAAGTTCTCTCGCGATGCGAATAGTAAGACACTGTAGCATTATGTTACATATATTGTATTTTATCTATCATATCATATTTATATATCGCAATCATATATCGTCTTTGTCACTTTACGCAAATGTTCCTTGCAACGATATACCATCGTTTGGCACTAAAAGTGTTAATTGCCTATGTACTAGATGATAGTAAAAACGAAGATTAAAGCTATTCGGTACAGATGACCAATGTACTGAAATTTGTGGGAAATTACATAGTTTATACAAGTTCGCAAGTATTTACTAACATAACAGCTGGTCTCATGATGGGCGAAGAGTAAAAAATGGCTCAAACCTAAGTCAATCAAAGTTCAAAGTCACATGATAAAATGGCCGCCACCTAAGTGTATTTATGTATTCACCGCCAACGATTCCATTTACTGAACGAATTATAAATAGAAATCGGTATAGCGAACAAATGAGATGTAAAACACCTTGAAAATGCTCTGTTTTACAATCATAAACTTCTAACTAATAAGTTCCTTGCATTAAAACTTCGAAGTTTTAATTATATAAAAATTAGAACTGTTTTTTAACTGGCGTTGTTTAACGAATAGAAAACAAGATAACTAAGTATAATAATAGAAATAGTAAGCTGTGATTTTTATGATTTGAAATATATATGTGTAATATCGTTTTTCTTGAGATAATTCAGGAAATCGATTCTGAAGTCTGAAAATCGAGTTTATTGTGAAAATACTTAAATAAAATAAGGAGTAAACAACAATTAATATCAATCTATAGCAATAAATAACAATAAATTACATAAATAATAAATAACAAGTTTTGTGCAATGTCTACCTGAAAATCGAGAATCGATTTTCAACGTCCTGAGCTGCCGATCTTTCTTCGTCAATCTTCAATATTTTAAATAATTATTCTGCGATCTTGTTTATCTCTGATATTGCTTTCTGTCCGCCCGTTTGGGAAATGAGTGTCTCTCAAAACATGGAAGGTCGCTCTGTCCGTGAAACAAAGGCAGTCGTGCTATCCGTAAACAGAAAGAGTCCCTATCACACGTGACTTTAGAGTTTACATATGTATAATACAGTTTCATTTTACTAAAAATAAGGGGAATAAAAGAAAGGACAATTAGTTAGATGCGGAAAAAGTTAACTTTATTCAGATAAAATAAGATACATAATTCAAATTACTGTTTAATTAAGTAACACTTAAAATACAAAAAAACCAAAAAAATACGGAAAAAATGTATTTGCTCAGTTTAATATTATGTTTCTGTTTATTAATAACTGTAGAAATAGTTCTAATAATAAAAAATTTTATCATTTCCTGATATATACCCTTAATTTAACGATACATAGTATCACACATTTTAATGTGTGTACGTCATTTTTAAAAAATTATAAAATATATTTAAATAAGAGCTTTGTATACGATAATTTATGCATGTATATAATTATATATATATATATATATATATATATATATATATATATATATAGATGTGCATGCATTAAGTAAATAATGTACGAGTTACTGCTTTAATTTCTTTTCGGCAAATTATGCATTCATCGAAAGCTGGAGCACAATATTGGCAAGTTGCTAGATGCCCACAAGGTACACATGTAATTCTTACTTCTCGTTACATGCAAACCTTACACAAACGCTCATCTTTTAATGCTCGATTTTTCTTTCTCCAGAGCAGCTAAAATAGCAAACAGTATATTCAAATATAATATATAATAAAATTTATTATATGTATACGGATTATATGCAAATTAACGAATTTATGATCAATCTGTGTTTTTCTCAAAGAGAACCATTTCCTCCGTTTCATTTTCCCTATTGGATCTCTCATGACTCTCAACTGTATTTTGTGTTGGTGCTTGAAATAAATATAATGTACATATATTTCTTCGTTTTGTCCGTGGAACTTTATCAGGATATGCTCCAATTAGTACATTACTACAATGTTCATTACGAACAATTCTACACTCTGAAGAACACATCTCATGAACTTGCATAGGAGTTTGACCCTCTGACCAGTGACTTATCACCGATTGACATTCAAAATATTTGACAATATCCAATTCTCCCGTACAGTACAGTTATGCAGTTGCAAGACTGGCAGTGTCAATGAAAGATATAGGCCAGTTTCGAAAACTCGAATGTCTTACTGCTTCAAAATGAAAATCATCATAATTTTCTTGAACGCCACGGACGTGGATGGAACCGGCGATATTGAATCAACCGGTAACATAAAATCAGACGAAGTTAGATCAACCGGCGAATTTGAATCATCTAACAATGTCGAAGGAACAGGCAGTGATTCTTCATGTTCTGAAGATTCCGAATTTTGTTCCGTCAAATATCACGATTTCATTATAGGAATCATTTTATTCAAATTTTCTCACACCTATAAAAAAAAAAAAAAAAAAAAAAAAAAAAAAAAGGAATTAAAATATCTAGTAGTTGTAACAAGCCGATATTATCGAAGTAATCTCAGTTCCGTGTGTTTTAGCGCAAAAGTTAAAAATTGTCTTTGAAGAATTACGGCGATTTTATTTGATATTTGAAGCTTTTGAAGGATCCCGAAACTTTCTATACAATCGACATAAATTCTTTCGTTACGATATTTTGACTTACAAATGGTAAAACGTTTTTAGTTAACTCATTTTCGAGAAATATTATACGTGTACAATTGACCAAAGAGAAATATGTTGCAGACAAAACTTACGAAAATGAGATGTTTACGTAGTGCTTCAACAGCTCACCAACACTTCAAATGGAATCTTGGCAAAGATTTAATATCTTACTCTTGTATATTTTACATTTTTAAATTTACGAACGACCCATACAAACTCTTCTACACCTAAAGTAAGACTGAACTTTGCCGGTAGTATGTAGCTGTTTATGTACCTGTTTCTTGCAAATCTGATCCCTACCACATTACTCCTTCATCCCACTATAAGACACCGTGCAGAGTGCGCAAGTTGTCGACCAATCAAATGTCATCGATGTTCCGCCCCTTACTACAATGTACTGTACTGTACTATCATTGCGTGGATATATTGTAGGGTAGAAGGATAATTTTTGTCCTAAATATTATTATCTGAAAATCTAAGGCAAGCAGTCCGTGTTTAATTCTACTGTATAGCAGTATACACAGCCTCGGTATTAATCATCCTGGAATATAATAAAAGTATTTTTACAAATGAGTATGCAATTTTTTCAATATATGAAACATCTCGCATAGAGTTTCTGCAGAAAAATTCAACCGTTTATAACATTTCATAAATTTATTTTGAAATAAAGTTCTCTCGCGATGCGAATAGTAAAACACTGTAGCATTATGTTATATTATATTTTATCTATCATATCATATTATTTATATATCGCAATCATATATCGTCTTTGTCACTTTTTGCAAATGTTCCTTGCAACAATATACCATCGTTTCGTACTAAAAGTGTTAATTGCGTATGCACTAGATGATAGTAAAAACGAAGATTAAAGCTATTCTGGCAAAACGCAATACACTTAGCTTGAAAAGCAGTAAAATCTTGAAAAATAACGAGGGAAACGTTCTCGTTTGACAAATGCAAAAAAAAGTATCGACGAAGTAAAACCATTGAAATTGACGATGCCCGTGTTTCGTTACTAACAATCCTGAAATTGCTAAAGCGAGTCATCTTGCATTTTATGCATTTTAGGCATCAAAGATTCTTAGGGCCACGAGTGAACGTTTTAAATTTTTCATTTTTGTTGTATCATGCAGTAAGTTTCTAATTCCTAAGAAGAAAAGAAGTGGAATTTCAAAAGAAAAATGTTCTATTTATAATGGACCTATAATGGAGGGTGCGTTTCTTAATGGCTTTAGCTCTCCTGAGAAAATTCAGCTATTATTCTAAACATTCTATGTGGAACCTTCCCTACCACACGTGAACTTTAGAGAGTTTACATATATATAATACAGTTTCATCTTACTAACAATAAGGGGAATAAAAGAAAGAACAATTAGTTAGATGCGGAAAAAGTTAACTTTATTCAGATAAAATAAGATACATAATTCAAATTAATGTTTAACTAAGTAACACTTAAAATACAAAAAAGAACAAAAAAAAAAAAAAAATACGGAAAAATGTATTTGATCAGTTTAATATTATGTTTCTATTTACTAATTACTGTAGAAATAGTACTAAAAATAAAATATTTTATCACTTCCTGATTTATAGACTTAATTTAACGATACATAGTATCACTGATTTTATCACAGATATATGCAAAGCGTACGTAATGTAGATCAAGTTTCGCATATTTCTGCATATTTTTGCATGCGTCTAGATATTTTTGCATATTTTTTTATATTTAAATATAAATTAATATTTCAAAACATAAGTAGAGCTAATAATAATTTATAATGAGTTATCGTGTGACCATATGTTTCATAACAAAATAGCTCTGATTCTTAGATACTTGTCAACACGTTTTCAAACTTAAAACAAAAATTGTCTTTTTTCGAACTCTGGAAAAAATTAAATATTCTCTTAAAATTGTGTTTTCTCTATGAAACAATTGTGTTTTCACTATGAAATTCAATGTTAATTTTGTTATCCTTTCATTTAATATTTAGTCGATTTTCCTTTACTTTTTAACACTTCTGTCAATCTGTGACGTACACTATCCACTAATTTATTTCAAAAACAGGAGAGATATTATCCAAAGAAGTTATTGCTGTTTTTTAGAATTTAATATATATATTAATTTATAAGTTAATATATGTATTAAAGAGTGATATTGCTGTACTCAAATGGGAAGATTCGTGAGATTTATCAACAAAGCACACTTCAATCATGGTACCGGGTACAAGAAATATTCGTAACATTCATGCTGCTTCTACAAGCCAACTGAGTCATCTGGAAAATTGAAACCACTAGCTGTTCTTGTATTCAATAAAGTGTGATATAGATTATTCGGATCAAACGGTTTCTTATGCCACTACAATTAGAAAAGAACTCAAACGGTACCGGAAATATGGCATTGAACTTCTTCCGGGAATTACAGTTGTAAACGTTTTAATAGTTTACAAGATTACAACAAAGAAGGATAAAAATATCAGAAAATTTAGAGAATTATTAGTTATGAAATTATTAGAGCTGACTAATAATGTAATGAAATCTTCTGTTTTACGTAGATATCATAATATTGTCATCCAAAAAAGTGCTTCTGGATTGTTAAGGTTATCTGATAGAGGAACGCGTGGATAAATTTCTAATAGAAATATATATTGAAGTAAGTATAAGCATAGATATAGTATATGCTGATCCAAATCCTCACTGTAGCAGTGTTACATTACAATACAATATAATAGAGAGCAGGTTGATACATTGACAGCAAAGGATATTACCAAAAAATTAACCTTGGTGTGTAACTCTAGCTGAAATTTACACGAAACAGCAATAAAAGTCTACTTACAGCTCTTTTGTTTCTAGACCTTGTGACCCAAAAACAAAATTCATATTCAAGGACACAATAATATGGACCTCTCTTTTTCGTTAAATTTTTTGGTTCACCAAGTTCTATTTTCATCGTAACAGCGGTGTCCAGGTCACGGATATACAAAAGAAAAAGATGTAGAGTTTTTCTAGAAGTAAATACTTCAACAAGGACAAAGCATTACATTGTAAATAACTTTTTTAATAAACCATGTTTCTATATTACTTTTATAACAGTTTAACAGTCTTATTATTGTTGGAAATTGTGGATCTTACTCGCCGAAATGAACGTATAGCAACACTCACATTACACGTAGAAATGATATTAAAATAGTTTCATATTTATTTAATATGTGATTTACAAGATATTCGTAGATACACATTGCACATGTTTCGGCACTTTCTGTCGCATCATCTTCTACGAGTTCTACGGGACGCTGCGCACGCACATATTCCCACATACACTCATACTCACATATGTGTGTCACTACTACGCGGCTAATCCAGTGTAGCACACAAAATTACACATATCTCAATAATTATATCCTGTGAAATGTCTTTCCAAATAATTTTCCTACTAACTTACCTCGTAAGTACTCAAAGTACTCAAAGAAGCACAGCCTTTCGCTTCTTAAATTTTATATTGCCGAAATTGCAATCCGAAGCACTATAAAATCCTCAGATTCTCAAAACTGAAAACTCTTAAACTCCCGGAATACCTACCTATGTATTTCTTCTTTGTCCTGTAGCGGCACATGAGTCATAGGACGAGTCGAATCAAGAGTGATCCATGTTTTTTTGCCTCGAGGCATTGACAACGTTTCGATGTACGAAATGTAAAAGTAAACAAACTCCGGACAAAACAATATCACCACTACGTGCTACCGTCAACCGGAATCGAATTCAAACTTTCCGGTACTGGGTAACATTCATATTTTTATGCATAATAATTAATGAAACAACAGAAACATAAATTTGGCAAATTCAGCACAACTCTATATTATAGAGCTTTAATTGCAACGTTTTATTATGTGATCGTTTGGGACAGATGCTTTTGAATAGCGGCTTCTTTATTGATTTCATAATTATCAACGATGATTAGTATGTATAAGTAGACTTTAATTTATTAAATACCGTGTTTAGGACCCAACTGTGTCTAGACTGTGCTTCGATACATAGTCGGTCGAAAAACCGATCGGTCGGGTACTGTTTTCACCATTCTTGAGAGATACTAGGAAAAGTAATGGGATTACTTTGTGATACGTTTGAACATTGTGCATTTTCAGTTCTACTAATTCTTTATTCACCATTTAGTTTAGAAAGAAAGAGGTAGGTCATTGTTGACTATTTCTTAATATTGTACCTTAACATTTTTGGACATTATTTACTTCAAGAGACACCACGGCCATAGTGACCTTCATTTTCATATATGTTGTTAAGGACATCATTTTAAATAACTTAATCGTCGGCTTTTTACATTTTCCGGGATATTCGCAGAAAGTTATTACTACTACTATATCGAACTGCGTCGATAAGTGTACGTCCGTGGTAGAGGATGCATTATCATGGCGCGACCGGTTATCTATCATTTTTATAAATATATCATGGCAGCCTGCAAACAATCTCTCTGACGGGTAATCTCTAAAATCCTTTTAAACGCATAAATCTCACATACATCCGTGATCGCTGTTAAAAACTGTTGGAAACCAAACTTTATCCCAAGAAAATGAAACCACTGATCAATCCGACAATAATGAGGAACCTAACATTTAATATCATTTTGAGATTAATGAATTAAAAAATCTAGTCCAATCCCAATACGGATGACCAATATTATCATTTTCCTAGGATAAAGTTTCGGTCGATGTAAATTTTTGTAGCAACCGCCAACGATTTTAAAGACCGCTCGTTATAAAGATTTATTACGATCTATTATGTTGTTGTATTATGCTGTTCGTTACGAGTAAATTATTCAACGGATTTTAGAGTTCAAGAACTTCAGCTTCGTCATTTGTTTTAAAAACGTTCGCCCGTTAGGAGCTTCTTCAAACTGAAATGGTAAATTTATAGAAACAGTAAAAACGCTACGCAACCGCCGACTAAGATATTAGGAAAAGCTAATCGGAATCATTTCCTTAACAACATATGTAAAAATTAAGACCAATCATCCGTACGAGAATCCGGAAATATCGAATTGGATCGGGACGAGAATTTTTCGCGAGATCCGCGCTGCGACGCGTAGCAAAATTTATCGAAGCAAGTGTATTCCAGAAATTATTCGGGAATCGGGCTTATCTTTCTTTGGCTCGTTCGTCTCAAGCTGCTTCGAAAGCGAGAGTGAGACATATCGAAAGCGAATGACACATGTTGAGAGTGTCACGTAGGAGACTCAAGAAATCACGAAATTAACAGATCACCGGTGATTTCCTCGCGTCGTAATTCGAACGTTTCGTGAGTAAGGTAAAATATTCGGACTTTAGATACATTAAGTTAGAAAAATTTACCAAATGACCAACTGAACAGATTATAAAGTACAAACTAAATAATAAGAATAAAAAAAAAAAAAAAAAAACTAGATATGTACGATGTATATATTGTACGAATCCAACAGAGTAACGGTTCAGATTGTTATAACAGAGTGTCAAAGGTTCGGAATCTTGCAATAGAGTATATCGAGTGCTGATTGTGGGTAGATTTGTATGCTAGGGTTTGGGCCTTCTGGAGGGGTTGTCGCCGGGCGGCAGTCACAAGTGGCTACCAGTTACTGTTTCCTTCGCCTGAGACACTAGCTGATTATCGTCTCAATGACTGTGACCTGCAGGAGGTTTGTCACGAGCGGTTACTCTATTATTATTTTATGACTATGTGACAACAGTAAGGAAAATGTATTGAGAACAAAATGAGATATATTAGGAGCTATTCTTCTAACAGAAAAAAAATAAAACTTTTGAAGAAATCATCCTAAAAAAATATTTGGGTTATATTTTCAAGAAATTGGTTGGAAAACGATATTCTTACATACTGCTGCACGCAACATATAAAATGGGATTTTTATTGAATTTTTGCTATGTGCAAAACTAACATTTCCTTTACTTTTCCAATATTTTTACTACAATAAGCACTAATTGTGTATTTGTTGGATAAGGGGACAATATAGTATTAGTATTAGTATCACTGGTAATGTTAGTGTTTGTATTATTATGATATACTAAATAATACAACATTCGTGTTACACTTTTTTTTTATCGTGTTTAAACTTTACAACTCAAAATCATATATAATCGAATATAATCATGGTTGGTATCATTTTTATAGGAAAAAGCTCAGGAAAAACTGATTAAAATAATGTCGCAATTATAAAGTTAAATATGAAAATTTTATTTTTCTTCTGGCGATGATCATTGGTAATATGAAATCGTCAATCACGAGTCAGAGATAATGCGAACGCTCGTTTCTTGCGAACTTGAAGCGAGCCAATTCCAGAAAACGATGGATAAAATTCCACGAACATCAACCGACCATTACTGGGTACGAAAATCTGGGAAAACAGAAAGGAACGAGCAAATTTTTAACTGTCAATATAAAAAAAAAAAAAAAAACAAAGTCGAAAACGTTTATTCTTTTATTCTTGATTTTCGTCTTATCTCGACGTCAAGAACCATCTCTTAAATTTTCGAAAACATGTAGCCGGACACCCTGTATATATATGTCGGAGTAGGACTAGGATTAGGGTTGTGGGCGTCAAATGAACCTGCACTTGGATCAGACATTGGTACGGTACAACGCAAGTGTAGTCTATTACAACAATGGATTTGGTACAAGGTTAACAATTGTTCACGGTGATCAGACGCTCGCGACGCTACTGACAAAGGCCTCGGGTTCGATAACGAATCCGCGATCAACGGGATGACAAACACAATATTGGACTTAGTACACTTGTTCCCTGTACTAGTCAAACTTCTCGAACCGCACTGACTCCACTGAATCAAACTATACTGGATATTGAATACTCAATACTGCATACTCAATACTGGCTACTCAATACTGGCTACTCAATACTGGCTACTCAATACTGCCCGCAGTCAAAGTGGAACTGCTCTTATATACCCCTCTCCATATTCCTCAGGTCAATCCCTGTTGTAAGGAGAGTTATTTAATTACTTCATACCTCTCTTAGGTACACGTCCCTCCCGTGACCGCGGCTACGTTCAGTGACTCATTATGTCACCTCGAGCCCAAGCCCACTGTCATAAATCTCGAATAATCCTATTCGATTTAGCTCATGAACAGCTATTTCTCGGTTTTATTGTTTAAGTACGGCCGTAATAAAAAGTCTGGACTAAAGTATTTGGGGCCATCCCAAACATTCCGAAACAAAGGCTCTGACGTCCTTTCATCTCCGACATATACATAGGTTGGTATTGTCTCTCTGTCAGGATCGGGCTTGCTAGCTAGGATCGAGCTAAGAATAATATTTTGTTTACAGGAACTATTTGTTATAGCACTAAGGACATTCTCAAGGAGGGACAGTGTTAAGCGAATGCTTTTCTTTCTTATTTAATGTCAGCGAGATATGCACACCTTACACGATTATTAAGGCCTAAAATTTGGCAGTATATTGAATAAGGAATAAGGAATAAAATTTTATTAACTATTCTATAACTATTCGATTTTTATTCCTTATTCGTTTTTATTTCTTTAGAAAAATCATCCATTCATCCGTTTTTATTCAAATTTATTATTTGCAATTCCTCTTAGAGAAAAACTTTCTACTAGTCTATTTGCAATAAAAAATTTTCCCCCCATATGAATTGATTTTCAATTAACAACACACTTTTAACAAGAGAACATAACGAACGATTAAAATTACATTCATAATGTAAAATATTGCACAACTATTACACATTTTGAATGTACATATTATATTTTGCATAGACATGTAGCGTCTTTGAAAGTATTTGAACGCTCGCAATTGAAACATTAAAGAATAAAAATATATGATATAGATTTTATATTTCAAGGTAATATGATAACTGTATTAGGTTATAGGTATCAGGATTGCGTACGTAGAATTTGAATTGGATAATATTTGTAGAAGTTAGAGAATACTCATTACAGAAACACGCAAAAAGAGAATCACAAAAGTAATCGAACGCTTAGAGGTAAGCGATATTTACATTGAATTTACGCGGTAAATATTAATACTAACGAACTTAATTTGTGCTAAGACGTCATTTACTGAGTTTAATGTTATAATCAGTTACGATTAATAGATTGCAGACATTATGAACACGAAAAGATCTGAAATGCAAAAGTCCGAGCGTGAAGTAATATTAAAACTGCATAAAGATGGAAATCTTATGAGAGATAGCCGATCTCTTTAAGAGAAGTAAATCGAATATAATACAATCTATTAAATTATTAAAAAAAATAAAAAAACGAAATAATGCTGAAAATGCTACAAATACATAATCTTCACTTTCGACAGGATGTAGACCTGAAACACTGAGCCTGAGTTGTGAAAGAATGGACACTGTGTACAATACACGCCATCACAGAGCCAATATATAAATCCAATATGATATTTATGGGATGGAATAGGTAGAAGATTAAATAATTGTAAAATAAATAAGGAAACGATATGAAAACAGACAATTACTTAAATATAGAATAATATAGACATAAATGTCACACAAAGATTAGAACACAGTATGAAAAACCGTCCTAGAGATGTTATTCGAGGCGACCGAACTAAATATTAATACGAGGTGAGAAATAGAAATAATGTGGTAAGAAATAGAAATAGAGAAATTTTATAACTCTGTTTTTGCGTGTTTCTGTAATGAGTATTCTCTAACTTTTACAAATATTATCCAATTCAAATTTTACACGCATAATCTTGATATCTGTATCTTACTGTAGTTATGAGAATACTTTAAAATATCAAGAGCATCAGACACACACACACACACACACGCACACGCACGCACGCACGCACGCACGCACACATCTTCATCTTTACATATATATCTCGGGTTAACATTATAATTCGAGTTAGGGGCGTGTAATGAATATTCTCTGGAATTAGACATCGTTGTTACGCAATAGAGAAGATATGTACTAGTACAAATGTGATCATCACAGAGTTTGAAAAGTAACCGTGGTGACTAGATACTCTAGATAATAATGACAATGATCCTAGGCTCAATAACGAATCCGCGGTCAACGGGATAACGAATATACTTTCTTCAAAAGTCTATATCGAACTCTTTACTAAAACGTGAAATATCCACTGATCGTAAAGACGATATTTTACTCGCGGACGGGATCACACGAGAATGTGTCTCTCCGTCATCGTGATGCTGCAGAGAAAAACTATGATGGAGTGTGTCTCAGGGCACGAGATCATCGGATAATTTCAGTGTTGGTGGTTAGAAAAGGATACTAGTCGCCCTTGAGAGAATGTTGATAGCGGAAAGCGTCGTGCGAGAGGAAAAACAGATCTCCCGTAGTTTCCCGTAGTAGCTGACACAGTTACGGACTGTTAGAATAAAGGCTGTTTGTAAAGGACCTTAGTTAACTAAATCCTAAGATTCATAGCGGTTCCTCAGACTAGCAGAACATATACTGTGAATAATGCATCGACATCTGGCAATCATCTCGCCCGAAGAATAGGGTCTGTGTCCGGCGCGTTACAGGGCAGAAACCATTGGAATGTTTACTGTAGAGTGTCCATACAACTATTTCTTTTTAAGGAGAGCTATGCAATTATCATATACCTCTGTAAGGTGAAACGTTCATCTCGTGACCGCGGCTACGTTCGGCGACTTGTTGTCGCCTTGAGTCCAAGCTCGTTATCACAAATCTCGGACAATTATAATCGGTTTAATTCACAACGATTTATAAGGACTAAAGGTTTATAAAGATCGGTTTAATTTATAAACACAGCATTGGGAAATTTTCCAAAGAATTCCAATGGGGAAGGCCCGGTGTCCTTTCATCACCGACATAAATACATATCTTTAATGTTTCAGTAGCGAGCATTCGAATACTTTCGTGAGCCTTTGTAAATAACACAAACATGTATTTTATATATTTTACTATACTATAACCATATAGAAATTAGAAGTATAATAATCGTTATTTCCGGTATTAAAATCGTTATTAAACATTCATTTAATTAATCTTTAAATTGAAGTACAACCATGGAAAATTAACAAAAGAATTACATCTAGATTTTACAAGTATGCCACAAGGTAACTTCTGCGCAATGATCGTGTACATGTTCCACCTGTAGCCCTGAAGCGTAGCCAATCAGCAAGCAGCACCACTCCTCTGTCTTCACTGTTATCATAGAAATCGGTGCTGTTCAATCGTCTTTCGTATTCGAGTCAAGGTAGAGTGTACATCGTATAAAAATTTACTGAACGTTATAATTTTTTAATTTACGAAGCATTATTTGGTAATGAGTACTAAGTAGAGAATTAAATTGGATTAGAAACTTGATCTGCAAAGCTTCTATATAAAGAGATTTAGCGAAGGTAAATATTTTATACATACAATTTTATAAAATGAAAAGATTCATATACATATTAGTTTTTTATAAATAATTTTATCCTAAAAATTTCTAGCATAGATGGGGTAGTACAGTAACCGGAAAGGAAATTATCTTGCATGTCCAAGTAAGTTGTAAAAAGAAATACAGTTTTCTTCTTTTATGTTTCTTGTATTTTCATTACATTTTTGATTTTCATATACATAACCGTCTTTGATTTAAAGAAGAATTTACTTTCTCAAGGACTTTTCATACAAATTTGAATAATAACTGCTATTTTTGATGTCTTATTTTAACCTTTGTCCCTGTTTGTTTGGGCTACTGTATCGTTTATTTCCTATTAATGTTTGCGCGCTGTACTAATTTTGTGTGAATAATTTAAAAATATATGAGATCTTGCAAATGAAATGATTTGTTCTAGATAATTCTTAATTTTCATAAGATTGTTCTGAACTACCATGACTGGGTGGAAGCAAAGGAATGAAGTATAAAATAAACCGCTTCGTAAATGTACATTGAGAGAATACGTTGCATGTTTCATCTAATTTCAGTTGCTGTTTGTATTTTTATATCACATATCTGATCGGCCATAATTTTTTAGGAACAAATTTTTATAAATTCGTTTCTTCTTTGCTAAAGTTATATTTTCTTGTTTAATTCGTCTTTTATTACAGACTGTCACAATCCAATAAGAAGAATTCTATTTATTTAATATTATTTATTTGTGTTGTTGTATAAAATTGTTTGTGGTCTATTTATACTTTGCGAATTTGTTTAAATTGCTGTTCTTCTATCCATTTTGCTATTCTTCTATGCCAGAATGCTATAAGCCTAATGTCGCTTTTGCTTTTTAATAAAATTTGTTAATTACCATAACTATTTTTCTTTGTTGATAATCGAGATTTTTCACTTGCTGTTTTTTTACATTTAATCGTTGTTTTTTAAGGAATTTAGTTCCAAATGCCTAATATTGCAGGCATTCTTTTATTATGATTTTGCCGCTGTTCAGATTATTCTCCTTATATACACTTATGTATCACAAATCTCATTTTTACCTGTTTTGTTCTTTATTCTGTACCTTTATTTTGTATCTATAATATTTATATTATTAGTATTATGCTAGTTTAACTTGTGTTCTCTTTTTTTTTTTTTAGTTATTAATGATAGTTTCATATTTAAGTAATTAGCTTTAGTTATCTTTTCTGTATTTTTCATATATTTGTGTACATACTTCACTATAGGTATATTATTCTAAGTATTTTTTCTTTGTTTTCTCCATAGAGTTTCTCTCTTATATTATTATTTTCTCCTATTATTGTTTAGTTAAAATTTATTATTATTGCTTTATCACTAGCTTCATAGCTGTATTTGAGTTAATTGATTAATTGTGTGTATCATGTTAAGTGCAATGTTTTCCTGTCTAATTCTGTGTCCTCCTTTAGTTTTAACTAGTGGCCTATGCCCTTTTCTTATTATTTTATGTTTCAAGCTATTCTTCTTACTTCTGTTCTAAACACATATTCTGGTGATATATCATATTCTTTTCAGGAAACCTGCTTGTATTGTCTTTATTTTTGCTCAGTAATTGGTCTTTATTCCTGTGTTATATAGAAGAGTTGCCATTGCTATTACCTCAGAAAGTTTTCTAACTGTATTCCAGTTATTGCGCTTTGTCACTATGACCAGTTTCCAAACTGCCTATCGCTATTTTTGTCTGGTATGTGATTTACTTTGTTATTACTTGGAATGCGGCTGTCTTTGTAAATATAGTTACGCCCTAGATATATCTTCATCTTATAATTGTATTTCAATTATTTCATAATTATTCCTCCATTTTTTTCTTTTTTGCTCTACATTAATATTTTTAGCTTACCTATATCCTTCTGAAGGTCGTTTTGCATACAGTATCCTTAAAATCAGTATCCTTTACCTTGTAAATATATTAAGTTTCCTGACCTTCTCACTATATTGTGTGCATAATACACATCTCCTATTATTTCTTTGTGTTCCTTGCCAATAAAGTATTTTTCTCAATTATAAAGTATTGCGTCTTGTATTGGGTCCAACAATAGTATGTTTATATGTTTCCTTTCACCATTATTCCTGTTATCTCAATCTCCAATATCAGAGATATTGCAGTCACAGAATTTGTTAGCTCTGAATCCTGCTTGATCCTCTGGTATTATATTGTTATACACCTATAGAATGTTATACCACTATATTTGGTTAACAGCTTGAAAGTATCTCTTCCTTCTGTAGAATTTTGTTCAAAAATTGCAAGATTATTCTCTTCATATTTTGCATTAAAGACTTCAGTAATCGTTGAGAAAACTATAATTCAAGCTTAACAGTGTTAAAAGCCATTTTGAAACGTTCACATATTCAGAAGTATCAAAAACAGAAAGTGGTTATGTTAGAACTATTTATATTTGACGACGAATATAACACACTAGCGATATTGGTTTCAATATCTACAAGATATCCTACGTAAAATCGGTTATTGAAACCTCGGTCACTTAAGGAATGTTTTAGATTCTACTTCCGTATTATACAGATTTGCTTGGTAGTGTACAGCGTAATATTGGTTTCAGAGCATCGCCTTCTTAAAAACATTTTTAGCATTTTAGTACTCGATAGATAGAGACGAAATATAACGATTTTATGTTTAGGAATCCATTGGTTCAAAAACTTGCATTAGTTGTGTATTTTTAAAGTTTAACATAAATTACATGTTAAAGTTTAGTTTAACGTGATAAAGATTTAAGCGGTACACACTTTTGTTTATTTAATTACATACTGTGTTTAACGTATCATATTGCTTTAAGAGGGTTATATTAGTAACGTTTATGTAGGCAAAGTTCAATGTACACTATCGAAAGTATTTTTATTAATATCTCGAAAATTACTTTCAAAGTTTTCCACTTTATCGATGATTTTTGAATATGCGACGTCTTATGGCGACAGGCATGATGACCCAAATGAAATCTGACTCTTATCTTTTGCTTATAATATAATTCTGCACACACGCACGAGTCACGTAAAAAAAAACTTCCGTAAAAAAAACTTTTTTTCTAGAGAGTGAGTGACTCTCGAATACCACTTATAACCTCGTTACAACGTACAGCTATCGGTTTCAAACTTAGACTAGTTTGCCTGTTAATAGTCGAGGGTTATATACTGTGGGAAAGCGATGGAAATGTTGGTGGGGACATATTTTCCTGGTAGCTCCCTATCAGGGAGGCAATGTGTTACATGTCTGGAGAATGTCTAGAGGTGGCCCATCAAGGTGACGTCAGGCTTGAGAGTTTTGGGGTTACACACGCACGACGCACGCACACACACACAAAAGTAGTTTATAACATACCAGACCTTTTAAGAGAAATAATTAAAAATAAAGAGTATCTAACGAAATATTAAAGAATTATACTGGAGGTATTACTTTTACTTTATAACAAAATAATAAAATATCTCAATTTTTTGTTATATAAAATCAGTAGTTTTGGGATTTATAGATTTTCTATATTATACTCTAATATACTTCAATACATTTTTCTATATAATTGCACACTTACTCGAAATATAGAGGTTAAAAGACAAAATATGCTGGTGACCCAATATTTTTGTAATCGATAGAATATATGTCATTTTCACGTAAAATTAAGAGAAAAAAGAGACATTCAATAGACACCTCAGTTCAAACAGAAAAAATTAGATGAAAATTCTCACATTTTTGCCCTTGACGTAAAGGGGGCGATATTTTCTTCTTATTTTTAATTATATCATCAACTAACTTGATTTTTGTAAATGAACACTTACGTATCCTTCCGCATGCAAATCTTCCCTTGTTTCCGTTTCTTTTAATATTAGTTTTCTTCAAGCTTTTAGTTCAACAATTATTTCATTTTTCTATAATGTTTTAGGAAATTATTTGAAGAGTCTACATCGCCAGAAATATATGGTAAACGCATTTTGCGATATGCAAGGAAACTGATTTCTGGGCAAGTCAGGATTTCATAAATTCTTTGCTATGCTGCCACGGTAAGTCCGTTTCTTTTATCCGCCCTTAATTGTAGGATGCGCTATTCCATTTAAAACAGGTGATGAATTCCATCTATTCATTATCTTTCCTAATCATTATTTGCAAATTACAAATGAAAAAGAAGTTTTATTCTTGTTTAGTTTTATATATAAATACTTCAGTTGTTTCGTTCACTCGCGTAGAGACGCGATCGCGAAGAAGCACGTCAACGGGAGTCGTAAATTCCCGTTACGCTTAGACGATCAACGCCGCGAAATGATCGATCCCCTATTTCGGTTAGGATAATAGAGGTAGTTAAAATGAATATGACACTGGTTATAACAAAATATAAGTTACAGTTTATTCCAACAATTTTGATGAATATAGTTACGTTGGTGCGTATGTATAAGTTAAGTAGGTGACTGATCTAAAGGTGGAAACTCGGTCGAAGGTGTTGACCGTTCGAAAGATTGAAAATCAGCGGAGTTCGGTAATGATGCTGTGGCGGAGGAAGGCTAAGGATGGGTGTGTCTAGCGCACGGAACCATCGGACTTGTTGATGACAATTTTGGTTAGGAAAGTGAGGGCAATAGATATTGCTTCTGATCGGATAACAAGGCAGTTGGTAGACTGGGAAGGATGTTAGTCGCCCTCGAGAGAAAGTCGCTAACGGAAGATACTGAACGTAACAGAAACGAACTTTCCCGTATCTTCCCGTAGTAGGCAATATACTGTTCAATGAAAGAATATTTGTTCGTTCTAAAGGAACTTAACTAGAAAATGCCTGAGTTTTATGGAGGGTACTTGAGACTATTGAGGGTACGCGGTAAGGATGTGAAGACATCTGGTTGCCCGCGACGTGTGGTCTGGTCGAGGTAGAGAATCGGCCGACGTAACATCAGTATTTGTGTTAATTAACTAGGTTCTATTGTGTTTAGTATTGGGCATGATGTTAATACTGTAGCAAGTCTCATAAGAACAAAATTATCTAAAATTTCTCAATTTTTTTATATTGCTATATATTTCTATACGTCAACGTGATATGGAGCAAGGTATACTATGTTTGAAATCATATTAAAAAACAGTTTATCCTTTCTTTTTCAAAAAGAGTAGATGATATTCGTTATAGGAAAGAACAGCAGTAGAAATCCAGTTTATTCTTATTTCCTATAGTAACGTAAAAATATTTCATTATACACACAAAAATTTAACTCAGGACAAATAAAGAGAAATTGTAACGTCAACTTTTAAAATAATAATTATAAAAAATTAAATAGACTGCGGACGTTTATGCAGTGAATATGGTGCATGTGAGGTTGCGCAGATCGGGGTCTAACAAGGATTTAGGGATATATTTGCGTCGGGCAGCGCTCAAAGGATTGTTGCAAGTTTTTACCACGATGATTTTACAATAAACATCTCTTTGAGATGTGTAATGTAGATGTGTAATTAAGTGCATATCTTGGTATAAGTCATTCCTCTATTGGAGCGAGCACTACAGTTTCCCAACGTGATCTTAATTAATGTTTAGTTCCCTTCTTTTCCTTCTTATTTTTACTTATAATTAAATTAATTCTTTAAATTAATACTTAAAATTTAGAATTACATGGAAAAATGGATGACGTTAAAGCCCGTCATGATAGTTAGATATGCTGAATGTCATAACGCAATATATCATGGGTTCGGTTAGACCATATTCGTACAACGGTCAAGTACAGTCGCTATCTTTTAGAAACAGGTGTTTAGCACCCTGATCATCTCTGTACCCCTCAGACAGCGCAGAAATAATTTAACAAAGCTGCAGTAGCACACACTTTTAACTTCTACCCATCTCATTTCCCTAGCTCAATAACCGATGGTGGAAAATCCTATCATAATCCTTGGAATCCCTCAAACGGTCATACCGGTACCAATCCAATTCTTTCGCAACATATTTCGGACTCTCTCTAACATTCCCCACGGATATGGGTTTACTATCTCGAAACACACCTCCTACATTGCAGTGAGTCTCGATCCCTCTTTGAATTGCTTCAATTACAGGTGTATTGTATGTTTATGTATTTATTTATGATAATTTAATAATACTAATAATTAAAATATTATTATTAAATAATTGCTTAATATTGAATACAATAACTTAACATGTTTTGCGGTCAGAAGTTTGTTCCGCTTGACATATTTACGCAGTTGCTTCTGGGCTTGATTATTGTACAATGTGTGTCGCCTAATACCTGAAGAACCGTCCAGTTTTGGTATCTAGGCAATGGTATTTTGTAATATATTCTAAGTGTTCCTGCTGAAGGAGACAGCCTGAGTTGAACTTATTGAGACAGAACTATTTGGTGAACTATTGATAAATTGTCTGAACCGAGTGAGTTTGGTGCTTGGTTTTTTGCTTTTAGCTCTAATTTTAAAAATTAAATCTTTCTTTCTGGTCTTACCTACATCCTTTGCAATCATGAATTTATAGCACTCTTATGTATGGTAAGAATTCATGTGACCTTCTAAGCGTTGAGTCTGCCTTTGTGCAGTTGTCCAGATACTCTAAACAAAACCACAGCCGTGACAAAAACTGCATTAGCGGTGCTTGTTAATGACATAATACATTAACGTAATATATGTTACTAAAGAGTTATTCTTAATATTAAAAGATACCAAATTATTTTATTCTAAATTACTACTTGAATCACTATCAGTGAGAATGCTTGTTTCATTTGATGCTTGACTGAAAGTGTTTATCAGGGGAAAAGAAATATCGTTCGATATTGTTGATGTTTGGTTAAGTTTGTGTCTGGAAGTGTTCTCGAGAAAATATTCTCCAGTTTCCGATCGAAATCTCCTAATAATAATTTTTTTCCTCTCCCTTACAAGAGATGAGATAATTGAGATTGAGATAATTGCGAAGAATGTCAATTTTTGTATATATTCTAGATATTTTGGGAAAAAATTCTTTCCGAATCTCTTGAATTCTTTATGACGAGATTCCTGGACATCTTTGAATAACTGATCGATCGCAATTGGAAACTCAACTTATCAACGAAATTAAACCTATTATTATAATTAAAAAATTAAACTTATAATTTTGTAGTTTCGCCAGCATATGTTTCAAACGTTAAAGAGTTAAGCTGTAGTCCGAAAGATAATGTCCTAAATATTATAGAAAATCTTCTGCAATATTTACATCAATACCAGTTAGATCCGATGTTAGGGTGGCATTGTGGGAAAACTTATAGGCAACACTTTCTCATCGTTCATGTTTCCGCCAGATATATATATTTTTTTATTTATTTATTTATTTAATTTTACAATTTGTCCAGAAGGACATTTGGTAAAATGTTATAACTTGAAAAATATAGCATGTGGATGGTTACCCCCAGCGGGGAGGTACATCAGTTAGCAATCCAGTTTCCGATCGAAACCTTCCAATAATAATTTCCTTCCTCTCGGTTACAATCTCCATTTTTTTTTTTTTTTTTTTTTTTTTTGACATTTCGGGCTTGCCACTTTTGAATATCTAAATTGTAAGAAATATGTAGGAGGCATTTCAAAAATTTGATATACTCCGGAAAGCGCACTGAAAGAGTAAACCCTTTTTTAACTTTTGAAACAATGTTGCGTAACTTTTGTCGTTTATAGTGTTTAGTAAGACCAGCAAACTATTTCAATGCGCTTAAATACATTTATTATGCAAAGAAAGAGTTTTATTATACAATATATACCGAAAAACGAAAGATCTGTGCGTCAGAAAGATAGTACATCTCTCTTAAAATATCTTAAAAATAAGAATATGGTATGACCTAGTTTTAATTTAGTATAACTTTACAATAACTTTAGTATAACTATACTGTAACTTTAATACAACTTTAGTATAACTATACTATAACTTTCATACAACCTTAGTATAACTATACTATAACTTTAATACAACTTCAATATAACTATATTATAACTTTCGTATAACTATACTGTACTTATATTGTATTATACTATTATACTATACTTATATCATAACTTTAGTATAAATACAGTATAAATATGCTATAATTTTAAGTACAACTTTAATTTAATACTATTGTGATAATTATAATTTACTCATTATTGTACAGATAAAATTATATTAAATTAAAAATTATATTCAAAACATTATCTCAATAGCAACCGTAGTCGTTACTGTCCTGAATGGCTGTATTCTGTTATTTTGGTAATTCTAATAATTCTGGTAATTCCGGTAATTCCGGTAATTCCGGTATCCCTCCTAAAGCAGAATCAACATTTTTTTTATTATTTAATTTGTACTTTACAATTTGTCCAGCTGGACATTCGGTAAATTTTTCTAACAAATGCATCAGAACACAATGCCTTCCTAAAGTAGAATCAACGTGTCCGAAGTTTTCGACTTCTACGATTCATGGAACCCTTTCCGTCGCTTTCTGTTTTTGCTCAGTTCAATATTACTTGTTTCTTATATTACATCGCTCATCCGCAGTATCCCACTTCCGTTCCAATGTTGAATTCTAGTAAAGGGAACCGAAACCGAGCTTCGGCCATCTCTCCGGTAGTGATTGTATTACTACCAGCCGCAATAGGGACCATCCACTTAGCCATTCTCTGTCGTATCAGCTAAGTTGCACATTTAGGAATTCGTACTCCTGCGTCATCACCTTGGTCTCCTTTCTTCGAAGACTCTTGAACGTTGGTGGAAAATTCTTCTTGCGATTCGCCAAGGAAGCAAGAAGCGACGATCAAACCAGCTGTAATAAAAGAGCTTCGAAGAAAACAACTTGGAGTAGTACAAGGTGTGACCTAGTTTTAATTTAGTATAACATTACAATAACTTTAGTAAAACTATACTGTACGTATATTGTATTATACTATTATACTATACTTATATCATAGCTTTAGTATAAATACACTATAAATATACTATAATTTTAAGTACAACTTTAATATAATACTATTGTAATAATTAAAATTTACTGATTATTGTACAGATAAAATTATATTAAATTGAAAATTATATTTAAAACATTATCTCAATAGCAACCGTAGTCGTTGCTGCACTGAATGGCTGTATTCCGTTATTCTGGTTACTCTGGTTACTCTGGTAATTCTGATAATTCTGGTTATTCTGGTTATTCCGAATGTCGTTTTTCACCAGCCGAACATGTTTAAGAACATTGTTTGTGAACTTCTTAAGCATTCGTAAGCATTGTTCTTGACCAATTAAGCAAACTTTTATGACGCTCACGCCTACTGGTAACTAAAGGTTTTTATTTAAATAATGATTTAAAGGAAAATTTACTCAATAATGCTGAATATTACTCGCAGCAGAACAAATCCCGTTCGGGAATTATTTTCGAAATATCAAACAATTCGAGAAGACAAATTTTATTAATAAAATAAATAAATTTTAATAATAAAATAAAAATATAGATAAAATTTAATTCATATCATTGTGAGCACTTTTCGCAACCATCCAACGACATATAACCAACGACGATGTATCGTTGTTAGACGCTAAGTTGATTAAATGAGTACGCATTGCAATATTTACTCCTAACCTTATTTCGCCTTATACTTTTATTCGCAATATTTTAGAGATAAAAGTTTAAATTATGTTTCGTACTACACTGTCCGATTTTATATGAAACTCACTATATAAATTATCCTGGACAATAGTTATGCAGTTATTTCATCCTAATCGTCTGTAATTAATTTTAAACGATTCTTTACAATAAAAAGTGTCTACTGTAAAATGTGTCTTTAAAATAGATATTCCACACTTTTTCATTATCTAATTGCATTTCCACTCATTTTACTTATTTTTATTGATTATAGTATAAGTTGACACTACATTTGATGCAAAGTTCAAAAAGAAATGAGAATACACTCAATATTTATACAAATTTTACGAGTTTCTTTCTAAATTTTACATTTTGTAAATTATATATCTTCTATCATGCGTAAACATACGGAATATCGTCGTCACAAGTTGTGAAAAACCTAGAAAAATTTACCCAATGTCCAGTTGGACAAACTGTAAAGTATAATTTAAATAAAAAAAAAAAAAAAAAAAAATGTTATGAAAGTTATAGGAGGAAATCTAGGTAAAATCTTGCTATATTTCCTGCTAATTAGTACCAAAGTGTTTTGAAAGCAGAATAATAGAAAATAACATCAGTACAGTAGAATAATACAGATCTACTCAATTTTTTATCGTTTTATTTTTCTCTAAGTTTTGGAAGTCAAAAAAGTGTTAAATAATAATGAAATGGACAAAATTCTGCTATTGCAATGAACAAATAATTATATCGCCATAGACATTACAAAATTTCGAGAGCGATCGCCCGTAGTAATAAAGCAGGATTTGCTAAAATTGTAGGTCAATAAAACGTTTCACGTTTCTTACTACATGTACATGTGTGCCACAATAACGTTTAGAATTAGTAATATCCGCTCATGCGATGGGGAACTTGAACGATTCGAAGGACTTGTACTCCTGATGATCAAGTAATAAAAATGAATGCTGTAAGACAGAATAATTATTGACAAAAAAGAAGACAAGGGGAAGAAGCAACAGAAACATAGAAAGATTAGAAACGATGAACTTGCATTTCGGAGTTGCAGAAGTTGAAGAGGCAGAAGTCGGAAGAAGATCCATGTGATACCAGTATTAGAAAAATTAAAATAAAAAATAAAAAAAATATAGATATATAAAAAGAAGATGAATTTGTAATGATTGCATTCTTTCGTTCGTGTATTCAAGTCAGATGACCACGTGATTAATGAAAGAATTAGATTCCAATCTAATTCTAATCTAATTCTATTGGAATGTAATACTAATTATTCCTACGCAATATGTAATGCAGTATGGATCAATTTTCTGATAGTTGAGATGAGGTTGTCTTCATTTCACAGACGAATACATTTGCATACTTCGAATAGAGAACATATGCTTCATATGTAAAAAAAACTATCCAAAATTTTAACACGTTTCTTTTCACATAAAGATTTAGCAGTGTGATGAAGCAACAATGATAGATAGACTCCATTATGATTACAATACAGAAGAACTACTATTTAATTAGAGCTATTTTTTAATGTAGCAATGTAGCTATTACAGACAATCTGAATTTGTACTACTCACCTTCTATACGACAGCTCACAACTCACAACTGACGTCTAACTTACTTTCTCCACGTCCTTCTATACCACAGTCTTTGGCTACCAAGCAGGAACCGTTTTGCAGCTGTTGTTGGCTTTTGTGGCTGTACGATGGCCACGTACACCTTTTTCAGTCACTTATTGTCCTGAAGGGCTACGGGCATATTGCAGGGCCCACATGGCCCATTGTAATTTCTTATCCTTCCTGACCCGCCAGTACATTCACTTTTCCTTACCTGTAATGCATTAGGATTTCCTCAAATGGTTTTTCCACGATACTACAATATGAAATAATATCAAGTTTTAGTTTGACTGAACGAACAAATGAAACATTTTTTGTGTAATACTCGTAAATAAAATTATGCAGTAGTGAGATCGTAGTTGGAAGGAAGGAGCGTCTAAATCACGTAACGTTATGCTCGAGTTCACAGCTACGAATATCGTTTTCTTGGATCCTTCATGAGCAGTACAAAATGAGACAAAGAAAGAATTTCGAAGCGTGTTCTAAACGAGAAAAGGCAACTAAATCCGAATGCAAATCACAAGTCATCATCCGGGATTTGCCGGAAATGTTATCCAAGTGAAATTGTGCTGCATTGCGCTTCATTTTCCAGATAATGTGATAATTTATAGATTCGTTCAACTTTACAAGAATATCCAGTTAACATATACATATTGTTATTATGTTTTGAAATAGATTCAATTACCCTCTCTTTTTGTGCCAACCGTTACAACGAAATAGTTTGTCCTTATAGATGATTGGGACAATCCGTAATTCACCTACTTCGTAAAACTTCGTAGTGAATACGCAAAGACAATCTGCATTTACATACGTATAGTATCTTTCGACACAGTTAACCACGAAAAACTTCTTCAAACAATCAAAAAGCAATTTCCAAAACAAATCTACAAATTACTCAGATCTTACTTAAACAATAGAACCTTTATAGTAAAAATAGAGGATGCATATTCAGAAATCAAGAATATCAAGGCTGGTGTTTCGCTCACTCGCGGAGAGACGCGATCGCGAAGAAGCACGTCAAAGGGAGTCGTAAATTCCCGTTACGATTTGATAATCGACGCCGCGAAATGACCGATCCCCTATTTCGTTTAGGATAACAGGGGTAGTTAATTGAATGCGACACGAATATGATAATGTATGATTCACAGTTTATTCCAACAACTTTGTTGTGAATAGTTACGCTGATGCGTGTGTACAAGTTGAGTATGTGACTGATCTAATGCTAGAACTTGGGTCAAAGGTGGTGACCGCTCGAAAGATGGTAAATCAGTGATGTTTGGCAATGATGCGGTGGCGGAGGAAAGCTAGTGATGGGTGGGTCCGAAGACATGAGATGAGCTGATTCGTTAAGGAATAGATTTCGTTATGAGAGAGGGAAATAGGCTTCGTTGTCAATTGGCTGTTTGCTTGGTTCTTAGGTGTAGAAGGGTACTAGCCGCCCTTGAGATGAAGTTGCTAGTGGGAGGCTGCATACGTGAGAAGAACTAACTTTCTCGTGTCAACCCCTGATGCACAATAAGTTTAGGAAATATAAATCAAGGAAAGACTGTTTGTTCGGTATGAAGGACCTTTAGCAGGAAATTCCTGGGGTTTATGGAGAGTACTTGAGATTATCGAGGGTACGCAGTAAGGACGTGAAGACATCTGGCTGCCAGCTTGCCCACGGCGTGTGGCCTGGTCTAGGAACAGAGTCGGCCGTCGTAACAGCGGGAGTACCGCAAGGAAGCGTCATAGGACCAATACGATACATATTATACACGGCAGACATACCAACGACTGTTAACAGTTAAATACTTACGTTCGCGGACGATACGGTCATACTAGTGAGACACACATATCCAGAAACGGCTACAGCACTACTACAAGAAAACATTACAAAAATAGAAAAGTGACTGCAAAGAAAACAAATAAAAACGAACACCAGCAAGTGCAACAACATAACATTTGCACTTAGAAAAGTAATAACACCAGATATCCAACTGAACGGCGCCTACATAGCACAAACAAAACAAGTCAAATATCTAGGAATACATTTAGACACACACCGTACATGGAAGCATCACATAAAATGAATAATAAATAAAATACGTGAAATAAGGAAAAAGATGTACTGGTTAACCAATAGAAAATCTAAATTAAGCATAACGAATAAACTAAATATACACAAAACAATAATCAAACCCATCTGGACATACGGAGTCCCACTATGGGGAACGGCAGCAATGAGTCACATAAATAAAATAGAGATAGTACAAGCAAAAATTTTAAGAACAATAGTTAACGTTCCATGGTACGTCAGAAATGAAGATATACGAAAAGATCTAAAAATTCCAACAGTCAAAGAGGAAATCGCTAGATACGCAAAAAAGTATAAAGAAAGACTTGACCTCACAGACGCAGACCTCACAATAGAAATACAATAAGCAACCTGGAAGATGGAACCCCGCTGGGGGTAACCATCCACATGCTCTATTTTTATTCTTTAAGCTATAATATTTTACCAAATGTCCTTCTGGACATATTGTAAAATTTAAACAAATAGATAATAAGAAAAAAAATACGTATCGTATCTACAAAATGTAGATCCAAATCAAAATAATCAAATGAATTGTCTGAAAAGACATTCTGCATATAAACGCATGAAACGCATTTATGAAGAAGTGAGATTTTTATTATATAATTCCTGCAGATGCATTTGCATTTTGCCGCAAAGAAGAAGACAATTCGCGTAATTGGATCTCCAATTTCGAGATCTTCAAATCATCAGCACGAAGCTTCTCCGTTTTGGCAACGCACTCTTTGTATGATTGAGAGCCAACCATAGTCACAGAATAGGTGACAATATCATTAATATAATACAGTGCAGCCATACGTACTGTCAACATTTGCTTTTCTCCCTAAAGCATAAGAGTGGAGCTTACTCAAATTTTATAGCCAATAACTATGTTATGTCAGAAATAATATAAGTAAAAATTATAAAAACTTTTTAATACTAGTTAAAAGTTAATAATTCAGTAATGAAAGTATCTAACGCTTCATCCTTTCTGAACTGTTTGGCATCATACAATGAAAGACCTGAAGACACTCAGTCAAAAGGGTTTAAATGAAAGCATGTAATGTTTTCACCCAAGACTAAAAGCCTTTATGAAGTTATTCCTGTAAGAAAATTGCAACTGCTTATGAATGCATTTTTGACACGTTTTCAAAATCTTATAAGATATTCTTTTTAAGATTTGAGTCTATTGGAACAACCGTCTCAAAGAAACTCCCTTAAAATGCATGGAGTATATTGTTCTGGATATCGAGAACGTTTTTGTGAAGTGGGAGTGCTACCAAATTTTAAACACAGACCGGTATGTGAAACGTTTAGTTTTTAGACTATGTAATCAAACATGGCACTGCGTTGCTCTAGTAAATTTAGATGTAAAAAAATTTTACGAAATATGTACATGCTCTAATAGAAATATTCTCGAGATGATGATACTTGAAGGAAACTACACCAGAATTGCCGTCTCTTAGATTTACTTCATGAGCGAGCGGCGAATGACAATGCATATTGAAGTCGCTTATAATTTTCCGTGAAGTGATAAGACTTTCGAACAAGCATGCTTGCTGAAAATCAATTCGATTTTGTGCCTGCGGGTGAGGCACTGAGGGTCCTGCTATATTTGAGCATATTATAATGTATTGCACACTATTTTTTCGATTACGTATTTCCACTATTAAGAAAGAAGAATAGATTCAAGATACTTATTGTAATCTTAACTTAAGAAAACAGGAACTTCTTGTGATAAACTTGAAACGGGAACATACATCAACTATATCATATATATATATATATATCAATTTAATATGTTGAGGATTAGAAAAGCATATTAGTCATGTTGTACGAAAAAATTGATTTGTTGAACACGATAGTGCTTCGGTTGAGACAATTAAATACATTGAAACTTTTATTTTTCTAAAAATATTCAGGCTATGAATTAATATTTATATAAATTATAAAATATTTAATAAATTATATAATAAATATGTAAAAATATATAAGCTATAAATTATGAAACTTAAATTATAAATTTAGTCAAAAGAATTTCGCAGGAGTCAGTCAATTTCAAACATTAGAGGAATCAAATTATAAAGTTATGGGAAAATAACAATTTAATATAAAACTGTTAAAGAATTGAGTACGTCGAAACATAATAAATATTTTACAAAGGAAATAAAATATGAAATATTATAAATAATGAATCATTTATTCGCTGCACGACATGTTTTGCGTGATATTTCGCATTGTCTTTTATTTATATTTTCTTACATAATTTTCATAACATGTTCATTTTTTTTTTATTTATTAAAATTTACAATCAATTCTCGCATTGAAAGTTTTCAGTAATTTTCTCTGGCGTGGCGCTGTGACATGGCCAAATTATTTATAATAAGTTAATACTTATTATACATATGTATAATTTATAAGTAAGTAATATGAATATGTAAAATTACCTAAAATAAATAACTAGTTCAATCTAATGGGTAGTGTCTCTTCAGTACGCAGAATTGGTCCGATGTATCGAGTAATCCAGTAATTGGGGGGTTTCGATTTTTGTTGACTCTTTTACTATATCTGTTGCTATATTTAGCAATTTCCTCTTTGACTGTACGTATTTTGAGGTCGCGATGTATTACTTCGTTGATGACATACCAGGATGCATTCAATATGGATCTTAGCGTTTTCAATTGGAAGCGTTGAAGTATTTCAATGTTGGAATTACTTGCTGTTCCCCATAGTTGGATTCCATAGGTCCAGACAGGTTTTATTACGGTCTTACAGAGGGTAATTTTGTTCTGTGTGCTTAGGTTGGAGCGTCGGCCAGTGAGCCAATAGAGTTTTTTAAGTTTGTCCTTGAGTTGTTTCGTTTTGTCTGTGATGTGATTTTTCCAAGTTAATCTCCTGTGCAGTGTCATGCCCAGGTATCTGACTGTGTCTTTGCTTGGAATTGTTGTGTTGTTGATGGTGACCTGGGGGCAGGTTTGTTTTCGGAGCGTGAAGGTTACATGTGTCGATTTTTTTTCACTAATTTTGAATCTCCATTTATGAAACCACTTTTCCACAGAGTCGAGACATCAGTGAAGAGTCGATGAAGCAATTTTCGGGTCAGCGTTGGAAGCTAATAACGCTGTGTCGTCAGCAAATGTTGCTATTGTTATCTCTGTTGATAAAGGTAAATCGGCAGTGTAGATGGAGAACAGCAGGGATCCGAGGACACTACCTTGGGGTATGCCAGCTTCTATTAGGACTGTTGTGGTAGTAGTGTCTAGGTATTTGACCATGAATTGCCTGTTGGTTAGGTAGGATTTTAGGATGGAGTAGTACATAGGTGTGTGGTAGGATTACTTTAAGTTTGTATAATAGCCCTTCATTCCAAACTCTGTCGAATGCCTGATGAATGTCTAGGAATACTGCAGAGCAATATTTTTTCTTTTCAAGGTTTTGGCTGATAATTGGGCGATAGCAGCTAGTTTCATATATTGGTTTTCCGGGTTTAGGGATGAGAGCAATCAGTGAAATTTTCCATGCGTTAGGAAAGTATTCAAGGCGAAGAATTGCGTTAACAATCGATGTGATGAGTGCAATCCCTTTTGTGGGAAGTTCCCTGATTGTTTTATTGCATATTAGGTCATGCCTCGCCGCTTTCTTGGGATTTAGGCGACTGATTGATTCTATAATCTCTGCAACAGTAAAGGGTACAATAGGAGGAGACATTTTGACGGGAGTGTTTTGTTCACTCGCGGAGAGACGCGATCGCGAAGAAGCACGTCAACGGGAGTCGTAAATTCCCGTTACGATTTGATAATCGACGCCGCGAAATGATCGATCCTCTTATTTCTGTTATGATAATAGGGGTGGTTTGATTGAATTTGTACTGACGTAACAAATATAACTTAATTTATTGTAACAATTTGCTAGATATACAGAATTACACTGATGTAGCGATGCGATTTATGGTAGAACCTTTTTCAGACTTGAGCGTTATGAAGACGAACAACGAATGAATCTTAAGTGATGATACTGCGTCGGAGGAGCGTTAGTGATGGGTAGTGAACATTGTTTCTCATTGGTTAATAAGATGACCGGTAGCCTAGGAAGGGTCTTAACTGCTCTGGGAGGAAAGTTGTTAATGGGAGGTATCGCACGTGCAAAAAACTAATTTTCTCGCAATAAATAAGTGAACATTTGCCAAGCAGATGCTACATCTGGCTCCTAGGACCTTAGATAGATTTTTGGGAAGATTTATGAGGGGCCCTTGAGGCTATTAAGGGTATGCGACAAGGATGTGCGGACCTGCGACTGCCGTCTTGCCCGCGGTGTGTAGCCTGGCTCAGGTATAGAGTCGGCCGTCGTAACAGGGAGAGTGCAGGTATTCAGTAATATCCGCGGCAGTTTTGGAAGAATGGGGTTTGAAAACGTTAGACAAATAATTAGCAAATGGGTTGGCTTTTTCTATAGGGCTACGCTCCCATCCACCTTGCGGACGGCGGATTGGAGCGGATTATTTGCGGGGGGCGCGTGACTTTCCTGGAAGCCTTCCATAGTGAGTAGTTGGAGTCAGCTGTGGGGGACAAATTGGAGAGATAATTCTGAAAACAGTCATTCTTGTAATTTTTGATGAGTTTGGTTAACTTTCTAGTACCGTTGTTTAATTTGCGTTTGTCATCCGGGATTCTAACGGTCTGCCATACTCTTCTTAGTCTACGTTTTTCTGCTATTCTTTTTTAGTATGTAATGGGAATATTCACGTTTGCTGATAGAAGTCCTGGTAGGTGTGGAGGAGCGGATGGCGTTTATTCTGCACATGTTTAAGTATTTCGTGGCTGCTTCGATATCTTCATTGGTTTTTAGTGGAATTAAGGCTGAAGTTGAGTAATTAAAGACTTCTCTAAAGAGCTGCCAGTTGGTGTGTTGGTTATGAATAAAGCCATTAGGTGTATTCTCGATAATTGTTGAACTGGCTTTTGCTATCACGGGGGAATGATCAGAAGAGAGATCCGCCGAGGAGTTGACTTGGACGTATCTTGGCGGGATATTTTTCGTCATAAAGAAGTCAAGTAAGTTGGGAATTTTATTAGTGTCAGTGGGCCAGTAAGTGGGTTCAAATGTGGTGAGATAGTTGAAATTGTTGGTGATTATGTTATTTAAGAGATTTTTGCCTCTTACTGTGACCAGTCTGCTGCCCCATTGGGTTTGTTTGGCGTTATAGTCTCCTCCAGCTATGAATCTATTGTCCAGAGCGTCAAGGAAGTTATCAAAGTCTTCCTTGGCGATGGAGTGTCTGGGAGGGCAATATACTGCTGAAGCGGTGATTGTACCATGGCAGTCTTCTATTGCTGCGTTTGTTGCTTTGTGGTAGTCTTTCTGGAATGATGGAAATTCGTAATGCTTAATGCTGGATTTGATAATGATTCCGGTGCCGCCGTGGGCCTTTCCACTGGGATGTTGGGTATGGTAGAGGTTATAACCATTTACTTTCAAGTAATTTTTGTCGGTGAAGTGGGTTTCAGATACGAGCATTACGTTGATTTGCTGTTGTTTTAGGAAGAGTTCTAGTTAGATTTTGTGTTGAGCTAGACCGTTGGCGTTCCAACGAGCTATGCGTCTTGGTTTTATTTTGTGTCGGGGCGTGTTATTTTATTCACGATGTGTGTTAATAGTGATAGCAAGTTTTTCAAGATTAGAGACGTTGTCTGTGTTTTGTGGATTGGGGACACTATTTTGAGAGTGGTCCCTATGGATATTCGTATTATTTTGATTTCCTTGTACTGCTTGGGCATAGGAGATAGAAGTAGTAGTGAATTTAGGAGGACTGGGTGTTTGATTGGGTGTATCTTTGGCTCTGAGTTTAGGATACTTATTGATATATAGGGTTTTGTAAGCTGAGCAGCGTTTGTAGTTAGCAGGATGGTCACCTTGACAATGGATGCACTTCGCCGGGGTTTCTGGTGATTTAGTGTATTTTGATTTTGTTTTCGATTAGCTCTTTAAAAGTTTGCTAATTAGTGGTTTTATTGCAAAGTGACTCTGACTTGTTATAAAGCAGTGGTTTGCTTGTATATTCTGTTATAATTGGTGTATGGCTTGGCAACCAGTCTTGAGCTTAAGACTGGTTGTTATTTTTAATTTGCTTACATTTAGTCCTTTTGTTACTGCAAAATCCAATAGGTCAGGTATTTTATTGAGGTCTGTCGGCCAGTACGTTGATTTTCCTGTAGATAGTACATTGAGGATGCTGCTTCTGATGTATTTTTCTAATATCCTACCTCTCGGCATATTAATTCTCGAACCCCATAATGTGTGCTTTGCGCTAAAGTCTCCCGCCGCTATGTATTTATCGCCTAAGGATTGAAAGTAATCTTCCCATTTTTTAAATGTCATTTTGTGTCTCGGAGGTACATATACTGCTGATATCTGGAAGTAATTGTCATTGGTTTGTATTGTGACAGTGGTTGCTTGTAAGTGTTCTTGATTTGTTTGACTATGTAGGTGATGCTTGATGTCATTTTTTATTATTACTGCAGTTCCTCCATGTGCTTTACCTGAGGGATGTTTGGTGTCGTAGATGGTGCAGTACGGAATTTTCATGTAACTTTTTAGAGTGAAATGTGTTTCTGAGACAAGTAGTATATCTGTTAATTCGTCCAGTCGCGGGGAGACGCGATCGGGATGAAGCGCGTCAACGGGAGTCGTAAATTCCCGTTACGATTATAACAATCGACACCACGAACAGGTCGACCCCCTTATTTCTTGTGGGATAATAAGGGTATTTGTTGGGGAATAAAACTGTAGTCTACAGTCTTATAATGTTTATATTTTAACAACTTATTACACTGGAGCTTTCGTCGTATAGGAAGAAATAATTGATATAAATGTTGAATAACAATACACTTGATATATGAATAGTATTGGCACCGAGTAGACTAATATAATATCAATTTGATCGAAGTGAGAAGTACGCGAAGCTTGTGGAATAGTCGTGTTGCCTGCACGACGTTTAGTAGAACAGTACTGACTCGTCTCGTTCAATTACGGAGGAAAGCTCGGTATGGGTGTCCTTTTTAATGGGAAATACCTGTTATTTTTAATGGACAAACAACCGCTTTCTCCGTAAGTTATAAGTGCGGGTAATAAACCTAAGGACTGTCTTAAGGACCATCCATAAACCGAAAATACTTATGTAAATAGAAGTTAGGCTAAAAAGATTCGGTTTATGGTGGTTCCTTAGGTTTATTGAAGGTCAGTATAACGGTATGTCAGTCCCGGCGGTCATACCATGAGGGCCGTCGCAGGGACCGTCTTACGCGACGTAACAATATCAATATTGTTTTTGTACAAAAATGTTCCAGTTTCGTGGACTCACTGTTGCAAGCCATTGGAGTTCCAGGCTGCTATTTTCAACATGTCCATCTCCATTTTTTACTTAGCAAGTTTGTGAGTAGTTGTTACATGACTGTTGTTTGTTGTATTTGTTGTCTTAGTACTATGTTTAGCTCACTTACCATTTTTCCCAACATTTCCATACCTTTAGTGGATTGTTTGAGCATTTCTTTGATTTCTGTAACGTCTTCGATGTTATTGCTTTGATTCTAATTGTTTTTAGGCGTTGCTTGGCTAATTTTTTGGTTACTTGCGCATAGCTTCGGTTACCTTGGGAATCTATGTTTCTGTTTATAGTGTTTGGTTCGTATTGTGCTTTCAATGTTGTTTCATTATCCGCTATACTTTGTTGTGGTTGGTAGTTATTGTATGATATATTGCGAAGTGGAGGAAACAGTTTACGTTGTATTTGTTCCTTATTTCACATCCTTTGTAGCTGGCTGGGTGGTTTCCGTTACAATTGTTTTTAGTATTTTTTTTTTTATTTCATAAATTTCCTTGTTATTGGTTTTGGGTTCAAGTTCTATTAAGAATAATGGTAATGGTTGCTTCGTATAGTATCTTGTCATATTGTTTATTGCTCTTGTTTGATGGCCAATTTTTCCTAATTCTTCACTTAATTTTTTTGTGTTAATTTCTGGATGTAAACCTCTTATAACTATTTTATAGCTCCTTTCCGTTTTGAGTTGGTACGTGTGGTATATAGCATTTTTTTCCTTTAGTTCTTTTATCACTTTCCTACAAACTTCTGGAGTGTTTGTTTGAATTTTTACTTGTTCTAATTTTGTTTGTTTTATTGTGTAGTTATCCTTCCCGACTGTATTGTTTAGTAAATCAATAAGCGGGTCTATTATTTGGGCTTCAACAAATATTGGTGGTGGTTTTGATATGTAAGTTGATTTGGTTGTGATTTTGCTTGTTGGGTCATTGTCTATTTCTTCCGTTAATGAGCTGAAGGTGTTTTTTGAAGGTAATTCTTGCAGCCATCGCTGCTGTTCTGCATCTGGGTTTCCTGCAGCACTTGTGCTTGGAATTATTTTACGTTTTTTGATTGTCTTTGCTAGCTTCCAGTTTTCGTCCTGGTAACTTATTTCGTTATCTTGTCTGCACTCCCTCTGTCATCACTGTTCTTCCATTTCTTCTGTTTCCATATCGTTTTGGTTGTTACTATATTGCTGTTGTTGCTTTAAGCCTGGTAAATCTAACGACCCATTTATATAATATTTTTCTCCTTTGGTTGCAATCTTAATTATTGGTATCTGCTACTGCATTGTTTGACACTTTCACTATTCTTAACACTTTTCTGAATCACTTGACTGGAGCACACTTTTGCTTACGCACGTCTGTTCACCTCGGTTGCCCGAGCAGGAATGTGACGGAAAGATATGGGAAATCTGCATTTCTAGGGTACGATGCTTTCCGCTAGCAACTTTCTATCGAGGGTGGTTAGCATCCTTCTTCAACGTCCATTGATCCTTAGACACGCCCCATCATAATTTTCCTCTGCAGCATCATCGTGACGGAAAGTCAGTCGTTAGACGTCAGTCAGAGTCGATAGTTGGTAGTTAGCAGTAATAGTTGACCCGAGTTCCTCTACATCTTAAGCAATCATCATCCGAATTTGTATCGTCCACCGTAACGCATCGCCTAGAGGTCCAATTTGTAATCGCGAGGCGCTCATAGTAATCGCGAGTTTTACGCAAAGTGTACATATAGAGTATTTGTTAATAAGTATATATTGTTAATTATACTCGAGTGTTTCTTCAGCACCTATCACGAACTACCCACCACATACTTTATCTCAGTATCAAGACGCGAAAATTGACTCGAATCACCACGCAACTATCATACAAATACATAAGCGTGGAATATTGGTAAAGTTTTTCGGGGATGTTAAAGGTTGGATTCCACATACTGCTCTCGACACGGCAACATCTAACGATAAATTGGAACTATTCAACTGGACAAACAATTTTGGTAAAAGTTCAAACAGTGAACACAAATTCGGGAGAAATAACTCTAAATGTGGCTAATCAGGACATACAAGTTGAAAAAACAACATTCGATATTGGCGCAGAAGTAGAAGGCACAATAATAGAATCATCAACGCAGGTATTATATTTAAGAATCAGTATATTCGAAGGACAAACTGTTAGTACAAGATTTTTACCAGCTGGTCACATGTCACCTTGTATGGAGATTGCAGCTCTACTAGCATCAAAATATGTTCCTGGTGATACACTTTCAGCTCTTGTATTTGCTACAGTATCTAATTTAATTTTAACTTTTTTTTTTTTTTTTTTTTTTACGTGGGGAAATCCTCATGGACACCCGGCCGCCCTCTGGGAGGTGGTGGCGGGTAGTGTCGGACTCTTATTGACTAAAACCCCACGATGGTCGCCGTGACGGTTCTCGGGAACATCCCGGTTCCTGTCCCGAGCTCTCGGTCCAGGGCGTTCCCTCGTCGCTCCCCCGCGAGATTTCTCGCAGGGGACATCCTGTTCTTCTTGGCAGCCGGGGGGTGACCACCGGCCCCCCGGCGCCGGCGTTCCGTGAACCGTCGTGCAATTCCGGGGAGGAACCCAGACCCTCCCCGGCTTGACGGCCTATTGCTTCGGACGCACGCGCGCGCGCTCCACTACGATGGTGGCGTCGGTGGTGGTGCCGCGGTCGCGCGGCGTCGTGTCGTCGATGTTGCCCCTACTCTTCGTCCGCGCGCAACCCGGGAGGGGTCGCCGCTCTTCTCCCTGCTCCTCTCCGCCCGCTCCTACGCCAGCATGACCTGCTCGCAGAAGGCGCGGACGGCTGCGTACTCCTGTGGGCCCCTCATCGTCGCCTCCACGAGCGTCTCAGGGGCCAACCTGTCGCCTATGGCGAGGCGTAGCACGCGGCGCGGTACCTCCCACGCTGGACAACGCTCCAACGTGTGCTGCGCCGTGTCTTCTTCCTCCTGGCAGTGGTGACAGATGGACGTCTCCTCACGCTGGATTCTTCTCAGGAACTCACCGAACACCCCGTGGCCGGTGAGCACCTGCGTCATCCTGTAGGTTAACGGGACCCCGCCGCGGTCCCGCCGCGCCAACCAGTTGGGGAGGACGGCGCGCACGGCCCGGTGTGGCCGTGAGATGTCCTCCTCGGTTAGTTGGGCGCGCCATCTCTCCCAATTTAATTGTAACTGGGACTTCTGTAACTTAAGCAAAACATAGGAATTTTGAAAAACTGAAAATAGGAGTCCATATACCTTGTACGATCCAAGATATGGAGCCAGATGGCATAAGACTAATTTTACCAGTTGCAGAATGTACGCCATTTGGTTATGTGTCCTATAGTAACGTTACTAATTTTAATCTACTACACAAATCAAATTTTATTGGCAAAAATATTTTCTATTAACAAGAAAGAACAAGAATTGGGACTGACATTGTCGCTAAAGAAAATACACGATGATCTATCTGATCTTAAAAGTAGAATGGTGGCAGCATTGGATTCATTGATGCTGTATTTTAATAAATTAGTAGAACTCTTAAGGAATTCATATTACAAAAGCAGACCAATTGCATCTGTAAAATAGGGGCAGAGAGTTACTGGAAAGATTGAAAAAATTACGGCTGATGGTTTGGTTGTTCAATTACAGAATAACTTGCTTGCAAAAGTTCTGGGACGATTATATGGAAAAATTACGTACACGAGCTTGTCGAATTGACCATGTTGTCGTCAATAGTGCATAAAATAAGTGGCAAATAAAATAAGCAAATACAATTCCCTGACGGTAAATTGCTACGTGATAGAATCTTAATGGTGGCAAATTGGTTTATCTTGATATTCCTACCAGGTATTGATAACGGAACTTTAGCTGCGATACCTGTACGCCGTCACATAAACGATTTACAGCCAGATCTAACACCTTATCCTATTCATGCTAAAATTAAATCTTACGCCTCATTAGATTCCAAAGAATACGATATTATGCCTCTCTGCATCATAAAATCTCCATTAGAAAGAAATACTGTGTGAGAGAGAAATTGGATGATAATAATAACTTAAAAAGAAAGAAACAAATACAAGAGAGCGTGGTACTCGCCAAAAAAAAAAAAAAAAAAAAAAATAAAAAAATAAAAATTGAAAAGTTACAGGAAGTATCAAAGATGGAAAACAAAGGGAAACGAAACAGAGAAAAACCAGAGAAAGATTTAGAGAAGGAATGTTCAAAGAGAATGTGTGTTGAACAAACAGAAGGACTGGAAGATACCAAACCTTCCGAAAAAGATTTGAAGTATGTACTTAGCAATGTTGCTAATGATAATGATAACGAGCATAAGCAAAGGATATCTCCGTGTAGATTTTTCTGGGATAGCAACCCTAATTTAACTCTTCTTCAGGATAAAGAGTCATCTAGCGATAGTGAAGATGAAGTAGAGGAAAAACCAAAACTGAGAAATAAGAAATTAAGTGCCGCTGAACGTCGAGAACAAGAAAGAAAAAAGGAAGGTGAAATTCGCCAAAGAAGCGCTTGCCAACAAAAGAGTTACCAAATTCTGTGGATCAGTTCCGACAGATTAGATTTAGCTAGTCCAGACAGTTCAATAGTATGGTTACAGTATATGGCATACCATATATAGGCAAGAGAAATAGAGAAAGCAAGAGCAGTTGTAAGAAGAGCGATGAAAACGATTAATTTCTAGGAAGAGAATGAAAAATTAAACGTTTGGAATGCTTGGTGGAATTTAGAGTCTAAATTTGGAATTCCTGAATCATTGAATGATGTTTTTCAAGAGGCAGTGAGATCTAACGATTCACTGAAAATATACAGTCGCATGTCGACTGTTCCTGTCGAGGCTGACAGACAGATGGAACTAGAGAAAACAATTAATAACCATGATTGGAAAATGTAAACATATTCCCGAGATATCGTTTAATTGTGGAGAAAGATTATTACAAATGGGTTTGAAGGACAAATCGGGGCATATTATGCAGACAGCATTGCAATCTTTGCCAGCTTCTGAACGCAACAAGTACTTTCTCCAGGACATTCCTACTAATTCATTTATGAAAGAAGCACTCTATGGAATTGAAAATATCAACTCTTTTTAGTTATTATTATCGCACAACTTGTCTTGTACATAGTATTTCTTTTCGAAAGCAAACCTTACCATGGAAATAGGTATAATATTTTATTTGGAGGAACTTAATGAGATATATCGTTTTATTTTAGAATGAACAATGTAAGACAGATTTATCTTCAAGATTTTTTGAACAGTCTCTGATTTTTTTGCTTCACAGGGTGCAGGCAACTGATCCTAAACCAGCTGAAGGAACCGGCTAAACTGGGGCAATAACCAATAAGGCAACCCACGTGCGACTACATCACTAATCACGAATATTATATCTACAGATGAATAGACCGTAGACCTATGGTACTATCCATATTTTTATGTCCATAGTCTATAACTACATTTCACCAATGTCAAAAGCGTCCCGAAGAGCCAACGGTCTAAGAATTAGACGGCGACCGCGCGGTTTTTGATTTAGCTTCTCAGTTTTGTCTACTGACTATTAAAAATCGGTCTACTATATATAATCGGTCAGCTAAAACTATTGCCGTACAGTGGAGCAATAGTATCTCAAACGTACTAAAAAATTTTTGATTAGACATATTCCTGATTTTGTCATTACAGAATAATCAATAAAAAGGACACACTCGAGATCAGAGAAATTATAAATATGTCAATTTATTATTGCTTTTTTCATTTTTATATGTATCTATATCAATAGTATTTTGCATATGTGGTAGAAAACTTTACATAACTGGACTTTTTTAGGTACTGTGTAATTAAGGTTTTGCCCACATGATGTAATGAAATACGTGTCTAAATGTTTTATTATTTTTGGTCATCTTGTACACTGCTTCTCTACGTATTCTACAGCCATTTGTTGAACACGAGTCACGTCTTCCTGTGTACCATGCTGTTCTTCAAAATTGGTGAACTTTCTAAAGAGGATCTTCATCTTTCTAGGCGGTAATGTCTGAACAACTGCTCTCTCTAGAATTTCCCTGTAAATACTAATTATTATAAGGTAAATTCTCTATGAAATTAAAAAGACAAAATATAGATGAAAAAATATTTTTACCTTGCTATATTAATATCGTCAGATTTAACGAGGGAATCAATATAACAAGACCATATATCCACCCGTTTTGGATAAGAACTTAGAATTTGCTCGAACAAAGTTGTGCTCTCTCTTTATCCCCAAATTTGTTCTCCATAATCGCAAACCGTGCAAATAGATTTACATCTGTAAAATTTATTAAATATTAGTATTTTATTCTTTATGACATTTTATTTCTGTTGTGTACATACGTTCAGATGCTGGCAAAGATTACAGTGCTCTCTGCATAAGATGCCTCGATCTGTCCTTCAAACCCATTTTTAATAATCCTTCTCCACAATTAAACCATGTCTCGGGAATATGTTTAAACTTCGCATTTATGGTACATATTGTTTTCTCCAATTCCATCTCCCTGCCAGCCTCGACATGAACAGTTAACATGTGGCTGCATATTTTCAGTGAATCGTTAGATCTCGCTGCCTCTTGAAAAACATCATTCAATGATTCAGGAATTCCAAATTTAGATTCTAAATTCCACCAAGCATTCCAAACGTTTAATTTTTCATTCTCTTCCTAGAAATTAATCGTTTTCACTGCTCTTCTCGCAACTGTTCTTTCTTTCTCTATTTCTGTTGCCTGTAAATGGTATGCCATATACTGTAACCATACTATTGAACTGTCTGGACTAGCTAAAACTAATCTGTCGAACTGATTCACAGAATTTGGTAACCGGTTGTTGGCGAGCGCTTCTTCTCTTTGGCGAATTTCACCTTTCTTTTGTTTTTCTTGTTCTCGGCGTTCAGCGGCACTCAATTTCTTATTTTTCCGCTTTGGTGTTTTCTCTACTTCATCTTCACAATCGCTAGATGGCTCTTTATCCTCAAGGATAGTTAAATCAGGGTTGTCATCCCAGAAACATCCACACGCAGATATCCTTGGCTTCTGCTCCTTATCTTCATCATTATTAACATCGGCAAGTGCACATCGCTACGTTCTATTTAGTTGCCGACGAGAAGGTAGCGTTAACTGACGTTTAATGCAACTGGCTATAAGCTCTACTTTCGGCTAATCTGCTGTGTGCGAAAATACCGGCACGGAGAGGATTAAAGTTGTTCGAAAGTAAATTAACAATATGTAATGATTTGTTCAAATCTTACTCGATTTCGATATTGACAGTTGACTGACAAACGGATGGGTATAAAATTCTTCGGTTGACAAAATGACGATTCTTCGATAGCCAAAATGATAACTGACTCTTCGATAGACAAAATGATAACTATTCGATCGAGGAACGGTAATTAATCAATAATATTCGATAGACGAACGAACGATAATAATTATTATTACTCGATAGACGAACGGTAATTATTCTCATACTGAGTTCTCGAAGTCGCTACATTTATATCCGTCGGAGATGAAAAAACGTCGGGGTCTTTCTTTTGAAAGTATTTGGGAAGATCTCCAACGTTTGTTCAACTGCCGACTTTATTTATAATTTAAATTGTCTTAATATCGTTATAGAAACATAATTAGGTAAATATAAAAACATGGTTAGATAAACTTTCACAAAATATAGCTTTTAGCGGCTTTAAATGCCTATCGCTTCAAATACTGTAAACTTGGTTTCAAATAAACATTTTAAATTACCTTGATTTGAAAAAAATTATCAATTTTACTTTAGCGCTACGAATCGTGCGAGGTGCGGGATGTGACACATATTTCAAATCTTTTTCAGAAGGTTTGGTATCTTCTGGTTTAATCATTTCTTCTCCTGTTCGTTCAACTCACATCCTCTTTGAATTCTTTCTACCTTTTTCTCTGGTTTTTCTCTGTTTCGTTTCCCTTTGTTTTTCATCTTTGGTAGTTCCTATAACTTTTCAATTTTTATTCTTTTGGCGAGTACCATGTTCTCTTGATTTTGTTTCTTTCTTTTTAAGTTATTAATATCATCCAATTTCTCTCTCACACAATAATGGAAGATAGTGTCACGTAGAAGACACAGGAAATAGCGATATTAACGGATCACGTCGTTTGAATTTGAAATGTGTAGGACATGATAGGTGCCAAAGAAACACTCGGAGATATTTAAACAGTATATTTATTAACAATTCTTACTTTCAACACATTACGTAGTTCGCGATTACACCTGACGATTCGCACTTCTCGGGTACAACTCGACTGATAGACGATGATTGATAAGATGATGACTACTCAAGGAACGTAGAGGAACTGTTTTTCTGTGACGATAATGCTGCAGAGGAAAACTGTGATGGGTGTGGCTAAGGGTAAGATAATCAGATTCGTTAAGGAAAGTTTTCGTTAGGAAAGTGAGGGAAATGGACGTTGCTGTTAATTGGTTAATCTACCAGGTTGGTGGGTGAGGAAGAATGCTAACCGTCCGCAAGAGAAAGCTGCTAACGGGAAGCATCATACGTGAGAAAAACCATATTTCTCGTACCTTTCCGGAGTAGATAATAAATTAAGGAGTGCTAAAACTAAAAGATATTTGTTCGGTTTGAAGGACCTTATCTAGAGAAATCCTACGAGAAGCAGTGTAACAAAGATAATAAAATATTTTGACATATTTCTTTACAGGATGTCAGTAAAAACTTAATTACATAATATCTAAGAATATTTTGAAAGTTTACTTCTTTTTTATTGCTGAATATGCAAAAACATACTGTTAACATTCATATATACAGTGGCTTGGCAAAGTATTTACATTTGTCACAAAAACTTTAATATTCATATTGTGTGTTGTATATAAAACGTTTAAAAAATTTGTTAGCGCTATAATGAGATTGCCCTATTTATATTTTTAATTTGAAAATATATATAAAAGTTGCAAGATATTTAATGTAAACTTACATTTAGTATAAAATTAATATACAGTATGTATAGTCACCTTAAGCATATAATGTATTATATTAAAAATGGTCCCACTGAATACTGAAACTTACTAATGATATGAATGATTGCTTATTTAAATATTTTTATAATCTCTGCAAAATATATGTACATGTACTTGTACTAAATATCTTATAATTTCTGCATTCATTTTTAGAATCGTTTGAGATTTTAAAAATGTAATTATGATAGTTGGATGTCATTACAGCATTAATGAATTTTGAGTATGATACGCGTATGGTAATTATAAAAGGTCTATCAATACTTTCAGATGCCACGGTATAAAAGTGAAGGAACAAAATAAATTGACACGTTCTAATTATTTTTCACTTTGTGTCAATGTTTCGAGAACAATACAATTCATTTCTTCAGTTCTGCCCAAGTTATGATTAAAATACGATCGGAATCCGAGGAATTATAAATATGTCATCCAATAATCAGTGTTAGTTTTATTTAATATGAACTACAGAAATTGATAGTTAAAAATATGTTGGAATCGATCGATAGACGAATTTAAAATTGGAATAACTTGGCGCGATAAACGTGATTGGTAATCAAAATCCTCTTTGTTGAAATTGTTACCGGAGAAAATACAAAAGTTATGTAGGTCAATACGGCAGGATTTCTACAGTTTTTCTACATGTTATGTATATAAAAACCAAAAATGTAATAAAAATAAAAAGCGACATAAAATAAGAAGATTAAATATATTCGTTTTCATGATTTACCTTTATATGTAGAATAATTTCCTGTCCGGTTACTGCATTACCCTATCTATCATTGAACAAATTTTTAAGTTACAATTATTTACACAAAGCTAATACGCGTACAAATATCTTTTCATTTTATAAACGTATATGTATAAAATATTTATCCACGTTAAATAAATGTCTTTTTATAGAAACTTGATAAGTTACAAAAAAACGTTCAGTAAATTCTTGTACAACGTGCACTCTGAAACCATAAAACCATGGAACCGTGAAAACCTCTTAGAAACAATCAAAAAACACTTCCCGGAACAAATCCACCACTCACTCAAATCATACTTAAGCAACAGAATCTTTGTAGTAAAAATAGAGGATGTATATTTTGAAGTAAAAGACATCAAGGCAGGGGTATCGCAAGGAAGCGTCTTAGGACCAATATTATACATAATATACACGGCCGACATACCAACAACTGCCAATAGCAAAATACTGATATTCGCGGACGACACGGCTGTATTAGTCAGGCATACTAATTCAGAAACTGCAGTCATATTGCTACAAGAACACATAACAAAAATAGAAAAATGGCTACAAGTGTTACGTTTCTATATGTTATTGTTCGGTTTTCTTTTACCGTTAATTTTTAAATTCGGGTAAATAGTAGTTGCTGCCACCAGAAACAATCTAAGGATTGTTTCAATTAGAAATTGTTCGTTGTCGTTATCTTGTTCGATGATCCCGAATTGTCGTATCCTTTAGTAATTTTATCGACAATTAAATATCGATGAGTAGCGTCGACCGATGTTCAACGCGATTACCAACTAAACTCCACGTTTCTGCTAACCCGCTACGCGCAGGAGTACTGGCACGGGAGAGGATCAAAGTTGACGAAAATAAATGCTCGTTTAATCTAATTATGTCGTAAAACAAATATTTTCCACAACAAGAGTTTATTCTGATTTTGATTGGTTATTAACAGAATTATTTAGAATAATCGAATTTACAATCGTTCGCGATACATTTCACTAATTACAAGATTTGAATTTAAGTGATATTCGACGTTTTACAAATTGACAAATACAAGCACGTCGATTAACAAAACTGACAAGAACTGAGAATTAAATGAAACAGAGAATTAAAACTACAGAACTAAAGAATTAAGGAACTTAGGAACTAAGAACTAAGGAATTAAAGAACTAAAGAATTAAAGAACTTAGGAACTAAGAGCTAAGGAATTAAAGAACTAAAGAATTAAAATTTAAAGTTACTGAAATGTTAATAATTGCGGAATTGAGATCTAATCGCTATAAACCAAGAAATTACTTGCCAAAAGTTGGGTAACTGATCACCAAGAACCCAGGAATCAATCACCAAGCACTGAGGAACTAATCACACAGAACTAAGGAATTATCTGAATAATGAACAATCTGAATCACAATCTAAATGATAACGAACTGAAGAACAATAATGATCGTACTTCCACCTTCCTACGTTTATTTATAGTCCGATCCATCGCAGAAGAGGGGGAGGGGGCGTCATGTGGCGGTTTGCGAAGCTAGAATTCGGTTTCTAACGAATTTGTTAAATTCATTCGAATTGAAACACCGTCTCGCGCTATTGGTGGGTTTTAGCCTTTGTTACGGCGTGTGCGTAGCGCGAGACGTGACACAAGATAAACAAATAAAAGCAAACCCCAGTAAATGCAACTATATTACATTTACACTAAGAAAACGGAAACCACCAAATATCCAATTGAATGGCACGCACATACCACAAACAAGGCAAGTTAAATACCTAGGACTCCACTTAGACACACAACTTACATGGAAGCATCACATAAAATCAATAATAAACAGAATACGTGAAATAAGGAAAAAGATGTACTGGTTAAGCAATAGATAATCTAAATTAAGCATAACGAATAAACTAAATATATACAAAACAATAGTCAAACCAATCTGGACATACGGAGTCCCACTATGGGGGACGGCAGCAATGAGTCACATAAATAAAATAGAGACAGAACGGGCAAAAATTTTAAGAACTATAGTTAACGCTCTATGGTACGTCAGAAATGAAGATATACGAAAAGATCTAAAAATTCCAACAATCAAAGAGGAAATCGCTCCACTGACCTCACTAAAGAAATAAAATAGTCAAACTCGAAGATGGTATTCCGCCGGGGGTAGCCATCCACGTGTTATTTAGCAATTAACTTAGAAAAATTAACCAAATGTCCAGCTTGTAAATTGTAAAGTACAAATTAAATAATAATAATAAAAAAAAAACTATAATCGCATTCCTCTCAAATTCAAAAACGTACGGGCAACGTTTCAACGCATGATGGATACCGCGCTACGGGGATTAGTAAGAAATAACTCGACGACATCATAAAATTCAGAAGCACCATCCAAGAGCATAACCGAAATCTAGCTATTATGTTAGACACATTACAAAATTTAGGATTAAAGATATAACCGGACAAATGCGAATTTTTGAAACCAGAGTTAGAATATCTAGGACAAATTGTAACAAAAGAAGGAATAAATCCCAATCCCAAAAAGATTCAAGTCGTGAAAGATTTTAAAATACCAAAAACCGCAACTCACACAAAATCATTCTTAGGACTTGGTACGACTGTTCGCGGAGAAACGCGATCGCGAGGAAACGCGTCAGCGAGAGACGTAAATTCTTGCTACGATTCGTATAATCGATGCCGCGAATTAGTCGTTCCCCTGTTTCGGTTAAGATAACAGAACTGGTTCAATGAATTTAAGACTGCGTTAACAGGTTAATATAGTTTGTATATTTAACAATAAATTATGTAATAATAAAGACATCACAAATTGTTTAGCGATCAATACAGTTAATGCGTTATAGAAATTCGACCCAACTTTACGATATCTCTCACTGAATTCGTTAGACTAAGCAACTTTAATTTTAATCGTTAGACCTCTCGATGTATGCCGTTTGAGTCTTCAAAAGAGACTCATCGCCCTTAGATCGTTTCTTTATTTTCTCGGGGAGCCGACCCCCACTACGCTCGGATCACGCCGCCGTTTGCCCTATGATCACGTGTGCCACCTTTATATGCATGAAGTAACGGTCCAAAATCGATGTTTCCAGAACTCGCTGCTTGGTTACAACTATGCGTTCACCGATACATTGTATGCCCCTCGTCGGGCAGATAAGACGATCTGTCTGCGACGCTGTAGGACCGCTAGCAACGGTTGGAAATACGATCTATACTACGCCTCATGGCGTAACAGGACTCGTTGGGCACTACAGAAAATTTATACGTAATTTTTTTAAAATCGTGAAACCACTGACAGATCTCACAAAGAAAGACACTCCATTCCACTTGACTGATAAACAATCTTACATTTGACACATTAAAACACAAACTTTGTGAAGCTCCCGTACTACAATATCCAGACTTTGAAAAAACATTTACATTAATAACAGACGCAAGTAACGAAGGATTAGGAGCAATACTCTCCCAAGAGATATGGGCATTCATGCTGTTACATATCCCGAACCTTGAACCCTCCTGAGAAAAACTATTCCACAACCGAGAAAGAGTTACTAGCAATAGTATGGGCAATCAAAAGACTAAGGCAATATCTATTGGTAGAAAATTTAAGATTCAAAGTGATTATCAAGCTTCAAAACGCTTAAAAAATGTTAAGGATCTCTCATCGAGACTCATGCGATGGCGCTTGAGACTCGAAGAGTACGATTATGGAATTGAATACAAAAACGGAAAGGGAAATACAGCTGCAAACGCTCTATCCCTATTGTATCCTATCATCAATTAGGAAATTTAATCCGTATCATCCGATCTAAAAAACACACACTATTGTGATGACAACATCGACTGGAAAACTAATACCACCTCAGCTCCAATAACTCAAAAACCTAACAAACCACACTTTAAACAAATTAGAAAAACCGAACTAGGAGACTTTAAAGAATAACACTGCTTATATCAAGTAACTAAACACTTTACTAAATGCCAAACTGAATGCTTACAAATAGGAATAAACGACAATAGCTTCAGCGCGTTAGAAAAAGTAAACATTCAACTTATGTTCGGATTCTTAACAACGAAATCAAACTAATTAAACTAATATTTAGACAAGATCCGTCAGTAGACTACGATATTGAACAAAACAAAACCATAACGAAATCGTAGGACACTTAGGTATACACCGCACCGTGTAACGAATACAAGAGTACCATCATTGGACAAATCTAGAACAAGACGTCACAAAATTTATACAAAACTGCGAAACTTGCCAACGACAGAAATTGCACACCCATTAACCCTAATGACAAAATCGCAATGGACATATTCGGACCTCTCACAAAAACCAAACGAGGTAACCAATCTATCTTACCTATGCAAGATCAATTGACCAAATACCTCGTTCTCATCCCTTTAAAAGATCAAACCGATCATCAACGAGCTTTTGGATCGCTATGTGTACATATTTTCCGCGCCTAAAAGTATCCTCACGGTTATTGGGGGGGGGGGAGAGATTTCGTGTGTAAACTGATGGATACATTTGAACAAGCTTTCAAGATTCGACACATAAAAACTACTAATTTCCACCCAAAATCTAACGGATCCCTCGAACGAACAGATGCTGTAGTAAAAGATCTTACTCGAACTTGCGCGACCGACCGACGAAACGAAAACCTAAAACTAATATGTATGGGATAAAAATACTTCAGTACACGAAACGACCGGACATAATCCTTTCGAACTGACATTTGGACGACAAGCTAATACGCCATCCCCAACATCAAACACCCTCACCCTAACTAGAGAACAATTATTTAGCCTCTGGAAAAATCGACATAACACCTATATAGTCAAAGTAAAATTACCGAATCAAACAAAAAGCGATATCAGAGAGATCAGATTCGAAAAATTATCAAAACGCAAACGATATTCCAAGTAAAAGATAAAATATGGATACATAACGATCACAAAACCAACAAACTAGACCACGAATAGCTAGGACCGGCAGCAATCCTCTCATCCAGTCAACCCACTTATCTTATTGAACATTCCAATGGTTAAACGCAAAGAATCCACGGTAACAGATTAAAACCTTATTCTTCATGAAGGCGACCATAACATGGATAATTTTGACTCTCGAATACATTCAAAGCGATCCAGTAGTAAGACCACTAAATTATGCCAACGTTTTCTTAGAACATATCGACGATTGCTATCTGTATAAGGTAACAAGTAGGTATGACTCTTATCAGGCCGTCAATCCGGGGAGGGTCTGGGTCCCTGCCCGGAATTGCACGACGGCCCACGGAACGCCGGCGCCGCGGGGGCTGGTGGTCACCCCCCGGCTGCCAAGAAGAGAAAGAAGAGGATGTCCCCTGCGAAAAATCTCGCGGGGGAGCGACGAGGGAGCGCCCTGGACCGAGAGCTTCGAGACAGGAAACGGGACGCTCCCGAGAACCGTCACGGCGACCATCGTGGGGTTTTAGTCGGTAAGAGTCCGACACTACCCGCCGCCGCCTCCCAGAGGGCGGCCGCGTGTCCATGAGGATTTCCCCACGTATAAAAAAAAAAAAAAAAAGGTATGACTCTTATAGCGGACTTTAATGACCCAATCGATCAAACCAATAGATTCCAACGTGTAATTGAGCCAATAAATCATTAATGCAAACCACCTTGCGCTTATATACTAGAAATAAACAATCTAAAAATCAAGTATAGAAATCTCTAAAACCTAACGCATCAACTTGAAATTGTTATTACATTATAGAAGCAAACGCGGACTGCTCAACGTCATAAGCTCAGTGTTTAAAACTCTATTCGGAACTCTCCTCGAAAAAGATTTAGAACTCATTAACGAAAATATTGATACATTGTTTGACTTCGACAACACAATTAAAGCGATCCTTAGTAACCATATCGCACATCAAACACATACTAGACGATTTTAAGACGAATCTACTCGAAAACCTTACCAAGGCAAGATTTCAAACCATAACGAGGAAAACGAAATATTGATATCTTTACTAATCCAGACTGAATCTACCATATCGGAACTCCATATTAACATCGACGAAATTTTTAACCCTATCATATCAGAAAAACAAGGAATCATAAACCCACAAACTATAGAACCTAAACTATTCTTAAAAACATTCGACCAAATTGCGAAACAAAACTTTATGAGTAACCATATCGAACCTTTAGTTCAAAACTTTCAATTTTTAATTCTAGACCTGAGTAAACTGAAATTATGGATAAATGATAATAAACTTATATGTCGGATTAGCAGTAGAATTAGGGTTAGGGGCGCGTAACGAATCTTCGCCGGGATTACTCATCGTGGCAACACAATTCGAGGTATCGTTTATTGACACGAGCAAAGACGTTACAATATTAACAAGCGATCGAGATAATTAAGCAATGATGACAATGATCTCAGATTCGGCAGCGAATCCGCGATCAACGGGATAACAGCTATATTTTCTCACAAGTATGAATCACAATCGACTAACTCTTTATGCACGGGTCGTAGAGACTGGAAAACTCGCTAAGGAGAGTTCTCGAAAAAGAATGCATTTTCCGTCGCGATGATGCCGCGGAGGAAAACTATGATGGGGTGTGTCTGAGGGCACGAGATCATCGGATTCGTCGAGGACGACCTTCGTCCAGAAAGTGAGGGAAACAGACGTTGCCGTTAATTGGCCAATTTCTGTATTGGTGGTCCGAGAGAGATGCCGGCCGTTCTTGAGAGAAAGTTGCTGGCGGGATGCGTCCCACGTGTGAAAGCCCGATCTCCGGCATCCTCGCGTTCAAAGTGGCAGAAAAGACTGTTTGTTCGTTTCAAGGACCTTGGTACCCAAATCCTCTGATTTATAGCAAGTCCTCGAACTAGCTGCAGAGATGCGTTGACATCTGGTAACCATCGTGCCCGAAGGATAGAGTCTCTGTCTGAACGAAGTGTTTATCCCGTGACCGCGGCTACGCTCGGCGTTTTCCATCTGGCGCCTCGAACCCAAGCTCATTGTCTCGACTTTTCCTAAGAATTCTAACGGGGAGGCCCGATATCCTTTCATCTCCGACATATATATACGATAACTGCACCACTTTTAGAAGACAACGAATGGAAAATAACACAAATTCATCCCATACCTTTCAAGCAAAGCTTTGTATTTATCGCACCTGTAGTAAAAACTGATCTAATACTAACCGACTTAGAACAATATACCTTTGTCGATAGTCACTACTTAAACAAATCTAAACGAGCGGCAATCATCCACATTTGTAAGGGAACTCAACCAAGTCACAATAGAATCAATTCACCTGAATGTAGAATCGAATTAATTAGTAACCAACAGACAGCCACTGGAAGAATTGACGTTCGTACCTTTACAGACTGAAAATCATTATATCATTATCCTTAAAAATGTGCAGATCGACGTATTATGTAAAACACATAAAATCTTGGAAATCAGACAAACCGAATTTAATTAGCAGCAAAACTGGAGTTCGACTCGAGCTCCTGTTCGTGAGCATAAGGCTAGTTGTAATAGTAGTAGATGTGTCATAACGTGGGTGGAATTAGTTTCAAGGAAATGTGAGAAATACCAATTTTTAACGAGCTACATAGCGATGGATAATTCCCATTTGAGGTGAAATAAGTGGCGGAATATTGGAGTATCTAAGAGAATGGATAGGATCCAGTGAAATAATTAGGGTGTCATGGGTACGTACGGTGATTTTAGTTTATTGTTGACTTGAATTAGATGAGAGAGTTTAACGGATGCGAGAAGTCGCTGGCTAAATTGGAAGGCGTAGCAGAGCTAAAATCGATATAACGATTAATGTCATTGTGTGAGTAAGCGTTTAGTGGATTTTAATTAAAGTTAAACTGAGCTAAATTAATATTAAGTTAATCTATTGGCTAAATTAAAGGAAATAGAAATTGGAATTTGAATAGAATAGGAATTGAAATAAAGTGCAATTACGGTTCTGGAACTATAACGAATGAATAACTACGAGTCACATGTTAAGGTGGACGTAGGCCATGCTTATGAGTGGAGAGGTGGCGCTTGCAGCTGGTGGAGGAAGATACCGTGCGGCCGCACCGAGCCGTTCGAGCCGTCCTTCCCAACTGGGAGGCTTGGAGGGATCGCAGCGGAGTACCGCTGACATATAGGATGACTCAGGTGCTCACCGGTCACGGTGTGTTCGGGGAGTACCTGCTTAGGATTCAGCGGGTGGTGACCACCATCTGTCCTGCGTCTCGCCATCGGCGAGAGATTAGCCCCTGAGGCGGTCGTCGAGGTAGTAACGAGGGGCCCGCAGGAGTTAGCCGCCGTTCGCGCCTACTGCGAGCAAGTCATGCTTGCGAAGGAGCAGGCGGAGAGGAGCGAGTATTGTGAGCGTTTAAGGGCTCGGCTTATTGCCGACCGCGCCAGACCTCGGGTTTAGAACCCATACTGGCTTCGCTTAAAGATGTTCGTTAATTTTTATATCTACTTTCAGTCGTCCGCTGCCCAGGGAGCGGCGCGCGTAGGTGTTCGGCGCGCGACTTGGAAAAAACCCTGCCCTCTCCTTTCGGTTCATTGGACAAGTTGGACCTACTCTTTCGGGCGGCAGCTCGCTTAGCCGGCGCTTCAGGATGCGAACATCCTGCCACGTGGAGGCGGAGCTGCCAGCTTGCGCTCGGTCCCGGCAGGTTGGCTTCCCAGCCGATTATTCCCCTGCACCGTCACAGCATTCATGCAAATGAATGCCGTCTGCACGGACGGTCGCAGGGGGTTATCCTCAGTTCGATCTTATCGTTTGCTTCTTTGTTTCTATCCTTTGTATGTTATTCCTGGTTTCTTTTGTTCTCCTGCCCTATTTTGTGTGCATCACTGTCGTTTTTCTTGGTTCTTCTTCTTCGTGGTGTTGTTCTTCTCACTGTTATTGTTGTTGTTATTGCCGTTGGTAGTCGTTTCCTTCTTCGTCATTGTTGCTGTTGTTGACACTGGTGTTTCTGTTGTCCAGTGTTGTAGGCTCTACATCCTCTTCTTCCTCTTCGTCATTGTCTTCGTTCCGGTGTGGGCCTTGTCGAGCCAGTCTTGGGCTTCGTCTTGGAGGATGACTTATCGATTTCTCCATTTCGGCCGCTCTCCTGCCTGCAGATCGTTGTTGTGATGGTTCGTACTCTATCTCTAGATGAGTTCTGCTTCTCTTCTGTTTCTTTGCTTGGAGAACGCTCCTTGTGAACTGGAGGAAGTGGGGGTATACGTCCTTCGTTACGACTTTTCCTCCGGTCAGTGCAAGTCTAGTTCTTCTATCGCTCTCCGCATTTTTAGCCTTTCTTCGTAGAAGATTGAACAACTCACTATGATGTGCTGGGGAGTTTCCGTCTCCCCATAGTCGCAGGTGTCTATTTCGCTCAGGCAGAATGTCTTGAGTTTGCCATTGAAGTCCCCGTGACCACTGATGAACTGTGTCATGCAGTGATCGGGCCTTATCCAGCGGCTCTCAAGCCTATCCTTGACTTTACCGAAGTATTGGTACGTTGTTCGCCCTTTCGGTGTCGCCTGCCAGCGTTTCTGCCACTTTTCTATGGCTTCTCTGGTGATGGTTCGCTGGTTGGTTTCCTCGTCCAGGCCTCTTTTCTTTCTGTAAGCCTTTGCTCTGACTTCGACTAACAGGTCGATGGGCATGACTCCGGCGATGACCTGTAGTGCCTCTGTTGACGTTGTTTTACAAGCTTTTGTGACTTGGAGGAGTGCCATCCTCTGCGCTCTTATCAGTGCGCTTCTCATTTTCCCATTCAACAGGTCGCTCCAGCCAGCCGCCGCGTACGTGGTTATCGGTTCGAACAGCCCTTTGTACAGCGTACTCATGGCCGCGTGACCGAGTCCTCACTTCGTCTTGGACACTCTTGCGAGGCTGTTGAACAGTTTTTGGCACTTCCCCGTTGTTTCCTTTATGTGTCTATTTATCTTCAAACCTCTTTCCAGGTAGACTCCTAGGTATCTGATTGTTTCTGTCATTTTGATGCTTCTATTGTCTATTTTGATGATTGGTGGTCTTTCGATGTCCAACTTGCCCTTGACAAGTAGCATTTCTGTTTTCTTCGCCGATAACGATAGTTTCTTCGTATTGCACCACGTGGAAACGCGTGTAACTACTAGTTGTCCTTTTTCCTGCAGTTCGATCCTCGCGTTCCCAGAGGGGCGGAGAGGAGCAGAGAGAAGAGGGGTGACCCCGTCAGGGTAGCTCGCCGAAGAAGATGACTGCCACGACGGCGCCGCGGGACCGCGGCACCACCACCTCCGCCGTCGACCTAGACGACCAGCGTGCGTCGAAGAAGGAGCCATCACGCCGTGGAGGGTCTGGGTCCTCCCTCAGACCTGCACGATGGCCCAGGAACGTTGGCGCTAGGGGGCGGGTGGTCCCCCTAACTGCCCAGCTCGACCAGGACGCCTCCCGCAACAACAACAGCGAAGGGAGACGATGACAGGGAGTCTCGCGGTAGCATCTCTCTGCAGTGAAGAACCGGGACACTCCTAACAAACGTCAGGACGACCACCGTGGGGTTTTAGTCGGTAAGAGTCCGACACTACCCGCCGCCTCCCAGAGGGCGGCTGGGTGTCTATGAGGATTTCCCCACGTAAAAATAAGTCATGCGTATGAGTGGTTCTAGGGCCCCTTCCGCCATGCGCCAAGTACGGCCACCGTGGAGGTTTTAGCCGGTACGAATCCGGCACTACCTGGCGCTCTCTCCCCGGAGGACGCCGATGGTTTCCTCCAGGAAAAAAAAAAACAAAGAAAAAGGTCATAGACAGAAAGATAGGGTAGATAATAAAGTTAACGTGTAATTAAAATGAATATCTAATTTAATATTAAATATTAATTATCTATACAGTTTGAATATTCCTGTATTAAGTGCCGATGTTTAGAGTTCAAATAATCGTAGCTCATTGTAAAATAAAGATCAATTTGGGCAATGGCCATGTAAAATACGATTTTGATAGTATTGGATGGGATTGGTGGTCCGGACCTAAAATAAAAATAAAATAAAATAAAATGAAATAAATATAATAAATATAATAAGGATAATAGATTGATTTGAATTGATAGTTGTAGAAAGAAGCTGTAGTTAAAGTATAGTAAGGTATAGTAAGATTAATGAGATCATAATTAATTGATCGCTATGTAGAAATTAGTAAATAAATTTGGTACTTACTCTAATAGATTAGTTCGCCAATAGTATGGAGAAGCAGAAAGTTAAGTGTAGATAATCATCCGCTAATTCGTCCTAATTAAGTAATAAAATGAATTAAATTGACCGTGGTATATGACAGATAGTATATATCGCTACATAACACAAATACACAGGTAGCTAATTGTAACTAAATTAAGATTAAGGTTATACGAAATAAATTTAACATAGAACGAAGGAGGTAAAGTTGAAATCAAAGGAGGTAAAGTAATAAATAGAAAACAGGATAAACCGAATTAAAATAAAATGGCTTATCGGTCAAAATTGGTGTATCTAGTATTAAATACAACAATAGAAATATTTATGATTGGACCAACAATGATTCATAGACATCCAATTTCAAGCCGGAAGATATAACAATAAAATATAATGAATATAGTTTTTATAAAAGTTAAATTTATAATATTTATAATAAAAATAGCTGTTGTCGTGGTTGGATTAGGTAATAATAAGCGTTAATAAGAAATACATATGTAGGACTAGAAATTGGGAATTAAAATGAAATAGTGATTTTGTTTAGCAGTATTACTCTGTCAAAGAGAAAAATGTGGATGAATCATTTGTATTGATGGGGCGTGCTCCATTAAAAAAATTTTTTTTTATAATATAATGATCAAAGTGAGTTAGAAAGCATAGATAATATCAAAATAAAGTGGTAATCATTGGAGCTTAAGTATAAAGGAACGGTAATGGTTAAAATCGGAAACACATTAGGAGGATTTAAGAATTATGAATAAAAGAAATAGTTATTTATATAATCAGTCTTACCTTGTCAAGGGGAAGGAGGGTAAATTTCTTTATCACTGACAGGGTTAGGCATGGAGTCCGTAAAAATTAAATAAATTTAATGTTTGATTCATTTTGTAGGAGAACGTAGTAACATTAAAGCAAAGTTGTAACAGTATCATTATGATTAAAGTGTAAGCAGTTAATCTAAGATATAGTAGTACGATTTGAGTATTTACAATGAAGAGTAAAATAGTTATATATAAACATTGGCTCACCTTACCAGGATGATATGCTTGGTAGTTATTTATTGATAGGGCTGCAGTGCCGTTCCTTAAATTAAAATTAATTAAATCGAATAATATTGAATGAATTTAATTAACGGTTGCACATGGGGCTATGGTACTTGCCAGTCAAAGTGTAGGTAATAAGTTGAATGATTAATGTTGATGTTTAAGCTGTTGACGAACGTGTAAGATTTTTAATAGTAGTAAGAATTCATGGGATGATAGATGCCTTGTTGTTGCTGGTGCCTCGACGAGGTGGAAGATTGCGATTTGTATAACCATTTTGTAATACCACTTGTAATGCACTTGATCGGCGCGAGTAAAGGCGATGCTTACGGTAACTGGCATTCGGCGCCCTGTTGAGATAGTGACCTGCTCTTCGGAGCTCGATCTCGAGATCGCTGCGCCTGCGTCAGACAAGAATGCCGTGTACGACATTAAACAATTGACGCCATATTAGGACGATAGCTACTTCCATAATCATATTGCGGCCTGCAGAGATAGAGTCGAGAGATAAGTTACTTTTCATGTTATTTGCTTACCGCCTACTTAGTTGCTATCAGTATGGCACTAAACACATAAAGTTGTGTATGTTTGATTTGGTGATATCATCATATTATCGACAGTAATTTTCGAATACTGTCTGAGTTATCACTATGTTCAGGCATAGTTGGAATGTGTTGATCATGTTTAACGCATATAAATACAGTTTAAGATTTTGAAAGTGCGGTTATTTTAATCAGGCGGGTTAATAACATGGAATAAGTCGAAATGGCAGTAATTTTTTAAACGAAAGTTCCCGACAAAATGGCGGCTTGCGAAGTTTGGTTCTTGATACGCCATGTTGTTATACGGTTCGGTATATCCCCAGGCGCAGTGTTCGATGTCCACTCGCAAATTTGTGAAGAGGTTCGCCACCATATGGTCTTATTTCTTGACAGAGATATAGTCTGATCGTAGTGAGTTTCTCCGTGGTTGAGCCGTTTCATTAGAGATTTTTGGTATTTCTCGTGGTTTAAAATTATTTTAGTTAGTTTTATAGAGTTGTAGCTATCCACTCGCCAAATCGCGTGTTGGGGAAAAATCTGGAAGTATGGAAAAATTACTGTAGAACATCGATACAGTCGGCTTGATATAATCGGCTGCCCGGAAGTTCTTTTATAATATTACATTTGTAAGGAGGGCAAGAGCGGTGTTCCCGGAATTTTTGGTTGATGGGAAATATTATCGAGGATAAGACGTATTTTAGTAATAGATATTTAAAAGCAGTTTCCTATTGGCTGTACGCGGCGGTAGGGAAAGTTTGGAAGTATGGTCTTAGATGTTACGAGCGATTTCTGTTCTTATTGCCAAGTAACTGGCCTCTTCTAATGGACCGGCGCCCTTTTATTTTATGAAATGAGAGGAGCCGGTTCACGGTCCAGCTATGTTGCTGCGGTATGATAATGTGAAGATTACCCTTATACGTGTAGAGTTTGAGCATAGGATGATCATCGACGCACTGATTTCGGAACTTACAGGCGCTGCGAACGGAAATAAAATTATAGTAAAACATTGAATACGAATTCATGAGCTTTGACTATTGTAATATTTAGCCGTTTCTCTAAGGACAAGGCTAGGGTTGTAGCTTGAATTCAGCCATTAGAGATATCACGATGGAATAAGGGAATACAGGGCCTAGGACCGCAAGTATCGACAGGCTCGAGAAGACTCACTTAAACTGAATTGTGACAACTTTGGCTACGATTTAAGGACATGATAATGTTACAACTCTCTTATAACGAACGCGGCACTGTTCCTGGACTACGACACTTCTTGTCAAATTATTACAACAAAAGTAATAAAGTTACGGCACGGGGGTTTCGGAGTCTCCAGGCTCCGTCGGTGTTTCGAGTGGCGTTCCAGGCTCGATTCGACGGCCATCTTACGACTAGACAAACAACGAGAGGAGGGTGGGTCCCGGGGCTTCCTCTCGATCGGTAAATGCGACCGGGAACTAGAGTGTTGAAGAAAGCGAGAGCGAAGTTGGTGGAGGCAAAGAAAGGCGTAGAAGAGCAATAACAAAAGGGACATCGGGTACACCCCTCTTCCCTCGAAGAAGAAGAAGAATAAAGCTTCTCGAATTTAGTAATGACATCCGAGAGGTGGTGGAGAAAAAGGAACCCGGCAGCTTAAAAGTAAGTGGCAATGGCGGAAGGATATCGTCGAGAATTGTCTGTGTCATCACCCTCAAGGACGGATATTTGGCTCCGGTAATGAAAGGAACTAGCAGAGTGGAGGAAAACTCCCTTGTGACCTGGTCAAGACAAGCCGGGAAACCGGCTAGTAAAGCTATCGAAGAGGAGGTCAACGCATCCGAAGGTGAGGATCCCGTATCGAATAATAGCTGCTGCAGTACTCCGATGGTAAGCAGAAATAGGCGTTCGAGGGAACCACTGATCATATCGGCTCTGAAGAAGCAAAAGGGTACAACGAGTGCGGAACAAACCAAAGAAGGCTGTGTGATAGTTAGGATAATTGAATGGAAAGAGATGATGGGCATCATTAGTGATACCTTTCGGGATATGAAAGGGATTGTGGGGAGACATCACTTAATTTCCAAAAAGGACCCGAAGATCAGAGGATTAGCCGATTCGTTCAATAATTAAGTAGACGGTGTTTGGAAGAATCTGAACCACAAATACAACTACGCTACAAATAAATAAGAAGGGATGCAAAGTTAGGAGACAGGTGGAAAGGCCCGTTGAGGTTAATGTCTCTACACAAACTTTCGCTTCGACGATCGATATTGGGAAAAGGAACGGTGACTGGAGAAACAAGGTGCCTGTTGAACAGAGCAACAAGAGAAAAACCGTGTCGCCGCTCGAGGATAGGAAGATTGACAGGATGAAAAGGGCGTAGAGAGGGGATACCTCATATGCGGGGGTATGTAAGGGAAGAAAAAGGGGCGACGATGATTCTACGGACAGAGAAACCAACGACCCTGGAAGTGAGTAGATCGTCTAGACGAGTAGGAGAGAAAGAAGGTGTGGGAGAAAGAAGAGTAACAACGAGGAAAGGACATCGTTAGTGGGCTGATGATCAAGGATGCCAACGAGGTCGAAGTCAAATCTTTGAGGGCGATGTCGTCGGGAATGCAAACGGCGATCGCTGTGGTGCCTGCAGTTTATCTAAGCAGCAAGGAGGGGTACGTTAAAGTATGAACGGGCCTCACTATAGCCACGTTGCGATTTCTCCCAACCCAAGGTTGTTGAGGTACTTTAGATGCCAGGAAATCGGGCACCGGTCCAGCAAGTGCACACTGATCAGCTGGGGGAAGGAGCGTTGTCGAAAATGCAGAGCGAAGGGCCATACGATCGCATTTGTTGCGCGAAGTGCAGCAAGAGGTCTGAGACGTGGACAAGGCATGTAATGGGGTCACTTGGTTGCCATACGTATAGGAAACTACTTAGACAGATTCCTAGGAGGCAGATACTATGAAGATCTTGCAAATAAACCTCAACAGATGCAAGTTAGCATGGGACCTGCTGCAGCAATATGTTTGGGAACGCCGGGTGGACGTGGTGATAATTTCTGAACCTAACGGGCAGTTCCCAGTCTGGTATAATGTCACTAAGGGGAACGCGTCTATTTGGGTGACTAAGTTTAATGATCTCCAATGAAGGCACGGTGATAGTTGATGATGAATAATATTATGAAAATATCAGAAACACAAAAATATATCTTACGAAATCAAAATTAAGAACAATTCACATAGTTTCAAAGAAATAGACATCCTAACACTAGAGAAAATATTAAAAACGGCTCCAAAGGTAACTCAAAACTTTAACCAATACAAAGTTAACCTCAATATGTTACGAACACAAGACAATACCCTATAATTTGAGCGACGTATAAATTCAGTCAAAGAATATATCATATCTACACTATAAATATTTGAATTTAGGCCTAGGACCAGGAACAATATATATAACGTATAAATGTAAACTTTTCGAATGTTTAAGTCGAGTAATTCCTAACAATACTCTGCTCTACCACTCACGTAAACAATATTAAACAAACACCAAGGGCTCCAAATCCTCAATCAACCCACAGAACGGTTACTTTCTAAGACACTATTGTTACGTCGGCCAACTTTCTACCTAGGTCAGGCCACACACCACGGATAAGATAGCAGCCAGATGTCCGCACATCCTTGCCGCGTACTCTCGATAGCCTCATGGACCCGTCATAAACCTTAGGAAATTCTGGCTAAGATCCTGCGAGCCAGATATAGCATCTGTCTAACAACTGTCCTATGGTTTATTGTCTATTACCGGAAAACACGGGAAAGTTATTTTTTCGCACGTACAATGCCTCATACTATCAACTTTCTCTCGAGGGCGGCTAAGACCCTTCCTAGTCCACCAGTCGTCTTATTAGCCAATAAAAAACAATGACTACTACCCTCACTTTCCTAACAAAAAATGTCATGAACAAATCCGATGGTCCCATGCGCTAGACATACCTATCACTAGCTCTCCTCCGACACAGCATCGTCACTTGGGAATCAATTGTTGTTCGTCGTTAGAACAGTCAAGTCTGTAAAGGGATCTATCCTCAAGTCAAAGTCGTTCTTCATAGTCAGAACAGTTAACAAGTCTATAACGGGTTTTGTCCTTGAACACTTATTTAACTCGCACCGACGCATCAGTGTAATTATTAATATTTGCTAAGTTGCTGGAATAAATTATAATTTATACTAGTTATATCAATGTGAAATCAATCAAACCACCCCTATTATCATAATAGGAATAAGGGGATCCATCAGTTCGTGGCGTCGATTGTTTAATCGTAATGGGAATTTACGACTCCCTTTGACGTGCGTCCTCGCGATCGCGTCTCTCCGCGAACGGTCGTAACAATTACCGAAAATGAAGATAACGGAATCATTCAACTCAGGCAACCCACCAGAGCCATTCGCTTCAACGGAGCAAAGCGAAAATAAGACGGGAGCAAAGTCACACGGTCAAAAGCAGTAATAGGGTAGACAAAACATCCTGCATGCGACATCTATCGAAACAATAACCTCATAGTAACGGAATTGCTGCTTCTGATATACACCCAATGATAACTCCTCCAGAGGAACTAAAATCGCAGTATAGAAACCCTCCCAAATTAGCGCTCGATATCTTTTTTATTATAACACTCTAAACCATCACTCTGTTGGATTCGTACAATAAATTTTACTGCCATATCTAAAATTCAATTCTTCACCTTACCTGTGAAACGTTCGAACTGCGACGCAAGGAGATCACCGGTGATCTGTTAATTTCGCGATTTTTTTGTGTCTCCGTTGTTGTCGCCTGACTGCAAGAGGACCCGAAGTTCTTTTGTCACGTCTCGCGCTGCGTACGCGACGTAACAAAGGCTAAAACCTACCAACAGCGCGAGACGGCGTTTCAATTCGAAATAATTTAACAATTTGGTTAGAAACCGAATTCGAGCTTCGCAAACCGCCACATGACGCCCCCCCCCCTTTCTACGATAGAGCAAACTATAAATAAACGTAGCAAGTTGGAAGTAGGATCATTATTATTCTTCAGTTCATTATCATTCAGATTGTGATCATTATTATTCTTCAGTTCGTTATCATTCAGATCGTGATCATTATTATTCAGATTATTACTCATTGTTCATTATTCAGATAATTTCTTAGTTCTGTGTGATTAGTTCCTCAGTGCTTGGTGATCAGTTACTCAACTTTTGGCAAGTAATTTCTTGGTTTATAGCGATTAGATCTCAATTCCGCAAGGTCTTAACATTTCAGTAACTCTAATCTTTAATTCTTTAGTTCTTCAGTTCCTTAGCACTTAGTTCCTAAGTTCCTTAATTCTTTAGTTCTTTAGTTTTAATTCTCTGTTTCATTTAATTCTCAGTTCTTGTCAGTTTTTGTTAATCGACGTGCTTGTATTTGTCAATTTGTAAAACGTCGAATATCACTTAAATTCAAATCTTGTAATTAGTAAAGCGTATCGCGAACGATTGTAAATTCGATTATTCTAAATAATTCTGTTAATAACCAATCAAAATCAGAATAAACTCTTGTTGTGGAAAATATTTGTTTTACGATATAAATAGATTAAACGAGCATTTATTTTCGTCAACTTTGTTCCTCTCCCGTGCCAGTACTCCTGCGCGTAGCGGGTTAGCAGAAACGTGGAGTTTGGTTGGTAATCGCGTTGATCATCGGTCAACGCTACTCACCGATATTTAATTGTCGACAAAATTACTAAGGGATACGACAATTCGGGATCATCGAGCAGGATAACGACAACGAAAAAATTCTAATTGAAGCAATCCTTAGATTGTTTCTGGTGGCAGCAACTACTATTTACCCGAATTTCAAAATTAACGGTAACGTAAACCGAACAATATATCTAGAAACGTAACACTTTCAATTCCTTATTAGCCCCGACGAATTTGGTGCCATTATCTGAAAGGATTCTCGCGGAATGTTCTCGCCGAGAGGTGAATCGGCGTAGAGCGGCAATGAATGCGTCGGTTGTGAGGTCACTTACTTTGATATGTACAGCTTTGGTTGCACACAATAGTCGATCCCGACGTTAGTGAATGGACGCGACTCGGTACTACGTGCCTCTGGAGGGTCTCCCATCAGGTATTCTACTGGAGGTGGATTGGCTCGGCAACATCGTACACACCTTTTGATAGTGCGCTATAATTGGCTACGACCGCCAACAGGTCAGTAGCGTTATCTAACAGCGTATAATGTGGCCTGTGTTCCTGAATAATGGTTATTTCGATGCTCATGTTCTGTAATAAACTCTGTTATCGATGCTTTCTGCAAAATAGTGGGATGTTTTTGCTGCAAAGGAATCGGTGAGTAACTAAGTCTACCCCCGACTTGTAATATCCCCTCCTTATCGTTGAAGGGATTTAGGCTTTGGAGCTTCCCTCCAACTTCTTTGACCCGATCCATCTGGAGCGTGCGAATTTCACTCGAGAAATGAGTGGTTTGGATTAATCGTATCAACTTATTGTGTACTGAAGTTACTTCGTCTACAGTTAGAGGTGCCGCTCGGTTTTGTTTGGGTCTCCATCGAAGATATCGGGCGACGACTCTCATAAGTTTTGGCCAGGAAGAATATCTTTCTAGTATTAACTGGTCGATTGTGTTCGTGACTAGGCAGATCATCCTTTTTTGTTCAGGGATTTGGCCCAACGGTGCTGGGCTCCAGATCGACTAATTTTATTCGTTCTGCTCAAGCCACTCTGATCCGTTATTCCAAATGGTCGGGTGCAGGAACTCCTTGGGCGTCTGACTTCGGGAGATTAGATCCGCTGGATTGTCGGCGGTGGGCACATGATGCCAGTCGACGATATTGGGCTTGGTTTGTATTTCGGATACGTGATTCGCTACAAAGATTTTTAACGTGTGTGGTGAGGACTTAATTCACTGGAGCACGATGGTGGCATCAGTCCAATACACGATCCGAGAAACATTTGTCGTTAAGGACTTCCTGATAGCGGAGATCAAAGAGGTGAGGAGCAATGCTCCGCTTAATTCAAGTCTTGGTGTGGTCAGCGTTTTTAGCGTTGCTATCTTTGATCGCATCGTGAGTATTAGAGTCTGGATCAGTCCGTCAGTGTTAATCGTACGAAGATATACACAGGCTCCGTACGCCCTCTCGCTGGCGTCACAAAAATCGTGAAGTTCAATTTTAACAACTGCCTTTATTATTGTTTTTCGTGGAAACCGAATGTCATTGAGTAACGGGAATTAAGAATAGTATCTGTTCCATTCTGAATGCAGATCTGATGGAAGTGATTCATCCCAGTCTGCCCAGACTCTTTGAAGTAAAATCTTTGCTCGAACGATCACCGGCGCGAGCAGTCCTACTGGATCATACATTCTGGCAACCACAGAAATAATTGATCGCTTAGTAACACGGGAGATGTTAGTTTCGGCTTCGACTGAGTAAAGGATTGCATCACAAAAGCCGTGGAGTTCAATCTTAAAAGAGAAACCCCTGCTCTATGCCGCAGTCACGGACAGCAGCCCGCGTTTCTCTGGTTCCAGTTACAGCGGCAACGACACTTTCTTGCACGGTCTCGAAAGGTCTCGTAGTAGTAGCAGGAATCATTTTGTTGCGTCGTGTCTCGGGAATTTATCAACACTGTCGAGAAGCAGCGGGCCAATTTGAGCCATTAATCCACTCACCCAGTCGTACCTCATGGTTGCGCAGGGTGGTTCGTTTGCCCGCTGACCGCTACTATCTGTTCTGTTTCTGGACATAGTTCGTGGATCCTGTCTCCCACCATGGTCAGGGCATTCGCACTCATTTCCCTTATGGCAGCCAGAACCTCTTGCGTATTAACTGGAAGGCGATTGTTCCAAAGCGTCAAAATGACGTCGTCCGAGATCGATGGGACGAATAGCTTTTTCAGGTTCCTATAGAACTGGGACGGTGTCCTGTAAACGAAAAGAGATGAACGTGTTTGTGCCACATAAAGACATCGTGTCCGTAAATCACAAGTGTTCGTAATGGCGTACAACAACGCGGAAGGGCGCGAAACGAACGCCATAGACCGCGGAGACATAATAAGCTAACTATTCCTCGTAATTCCACTACGGCCTCAAAGAACAGCAATGTAATTTGCCATGTTGGAAGCATAGTTCGAGAAGGTACACATCACGAGTGACAAAACTAAATTTACCGCTCCCGTCGCGAATCTCGAGGATGAATATCTAGATCAAGTCGAGGACACAGTGCTAGATCCGCCGGCTATGGTACAATACGAAAAGCTAAAAAATGAACGAGGTGTAAGTGTTAACAGTTTGTTAGTTGTGGGTAATAGTGCTCCCGAGGCGATTGTAGAAGCCATGCTGAGGAGGCAACAGGAGTACATCGCCGTCCGCTCCTACTGCGAGCAAGTCATGCTTGCAAAAGAGTGTGCCAAGAGAGAAAGAGAGAGAGAGAGAGAGAGAGAGAGAGAGAGAAAGAGAAAGGACAACATCCATCGAGAGTGGCGCCACGCCGAGGTGGTTCTGCCCCCTTCCTCAGACTTGCATGACGGCCCAGGCAGTGTGCTGATGTGGCCCAATCAATCAACGATGACATTTGATAACACATGTACGGCATAAGAAATGGGAGACGGGACACCGTCCCCGTTTTACAGATTTTTGGAGAAACTGACAGTCACATCGATCTCGCACGACCTCGTTCTGACACTTTAGAAGAACCGCCTTCCCGTGAATATGCAACAGATGCTGGCCGTCATAAGGAAAACAAGTGCAAATGCTCTCTCCACGGTGGCAGACAGGATCTACGAAATAATCCCAGGACAGCCTGGACAGACAGCAACGATCAGCGAGCAATCGAACCGCCCTCCAACCACGGAGCCGGACTGGGTAAGCCGATGAATGGTTCGAATTCGCGCGCGGTTCCTCGACAATCGTCGCCAACCACGGTCACGATCCCCGAATTCCTGAAACACGACGCAGCAAAATGGTCTCTGCTGTTACCACGAACTTTCAGAAACTACGCAAGAAAGTGCCATTCCCCCTGTAACCAGAACCAAGGAAACGCGAGCGTGAACGCAGCGTACGTCGGCAGCCTCACATCCTGCTTTATTTTCGTGAAAGACAGGAGTTTGAGGATTTCTCTCCACGTGGACACGGGCGCCAACCTATGCGTGTACCCACGCAATATACTATGCACGCCCGCGAACAAAGACGACTATTAAGTTTTCACGGCCAACGGGAACATACCGGCGTCCCTGAACCTATCTTTTTAACGAGAATTCAAGTGTCAATTTGAAGTAGCAAACGTTAACACGCCTACCATAGACCTGGACTTCTTGAGCTACTGCGGGTTGCTGGTGGATTCACGAAACAAACACCTAATCGACGCGACTACCAACCTGTCCGCAACGGGATACTCGGCCACGACCGATGTAGCGCCGATAAAAATAATAATCGGCGAATCGGTTTAGCATCACCTCCTCGTCGGATTTCTGGACTTAACGCGTCCGCCTGTTTTCGGACGAAAAAAATTCGACACGGCATGAAATACCACATTAATACCACGCCCAGACCTCTCGTCTGCAGCAAACCTTAACGCCTCGCCCCTGATCGCATCATTCCTTCATGTCCTATCCGTCCACTCTGTGTGCTTTTCCTGAGGGTTGCTTGGAGATAGTGTAATATGGTATTTTCATGTAGCTTTTTTTTCGTGGCTACGAAATGTATTTATAATACAAATAATATGTCAATATTATTGTTATACAGAAATGTTTTAATTTCGAGGGCCCGTTGTTGTAGACCATTGGAGTCCCTAGCTGCTATTTTCGGTGTGCTCATTTCTATTTTTTACTTGACGTGTTTGTAAGTAGTTGTAGCATGAATGTAATTTCTTGTATTTGTTGTCCGAGTACTGTGTTTTGCTCACTTATCATTTTTGTTAGCATTTCAGTGTTTTTGATGGATTGCTTGAACATTTCCTTTATTTCTGTAGCGTCGTTATTGTTGTTGTTTTGGTTGATTAAGGGTGGTGTTTGGTTAGCTACTTGTGCATAACTTCGACTACAAAGGTGTTGATGATTCTATGGTTAATGTTCGGTACGTTTTGTACATTTGATGTTGCCTCTGATTCTGCAATCACTTGTTGCGAGGGACAGTTGCTATATGTTCTGCTTTGAAGCGATGGGAACAGTTTTCGTTGTGGTTGTTTTTAGACTTCGTAGCTTATATAGCTCGCTGGATGGTTTCCATTATAGTTATAGCATTTTGCTTTGTTTATCTGGTCTGTGTATGGCCAGTTTGTTGTTAGGTGGTTTTTTGCACATTTGTTACTATTGTGTTTAACATTTTTATAATATGAAAGATTTCTTTGTTATTAGTTTTAGGTTCAAGTTCTATTAGAAACAGTGGCAATAACTGTTTCATATCATATCTTGTTATTTATTGTTCTTGCTTGCCATCCGATCACCATTTTGTAGCTTTTTTCTGTTTTGAGCTGGCATGATACCCAATGTTTTTTCTCCTTTAATGTTTGCGTCACTTTTCTAAAGATTTCTGAACTTTTTGTTTGTACTTTTACTTGTTCTAGTTTTAACTGTTTTATGTTCTAGTTTTAACTGTTTTATGTTGTAGTTTTCTTTTCCAGCAGTGTTGTTCAATAATTCCGTTAGGGGATCTATTATTATTATTAATTTTCCTAATACTAACACATCTTTATTAATTCAAGAAAGGTTAAAATCTCCTTCAATGCAATCGGACCAAGTTTCTGGGGCAGATATTAGTGCTATTCGTGTGTCGTAGCGCTTGCAATAAACAACGAATGTGTAACTCAAATGTGCTGAAATGTAGTGACGTGCCGAATTTTCATGTAGGTTTTGGAGATCTTCGTCTAGATTGTAATAACTGTTTTGATAAATGATACGGTCGTTGATGTTTTGGTGAGTGGGCTGGACTAACTGGACGCAACAGGAAGTGAGTAATTCTCCATACATCTCTGGGTGATATGCTGGAAGTTCTCCAACCCGTGGACTGTAGTATTCCTCTCCTTGTTCTTGTTCAGAATAAACGACACCCATTCTGTACATAATAGGAAAAATTTTCATTATTAACGTGTCCCTTTTGTTTGTTGTCTTTGGTCTGCCCGTTTGTCGGTGCGTCACTGTTTATTGCGATTGTGCGCTAATATTAATTTATTTATGTGTACTTCCGTGACATTCCTTTTACTTCGATTTTAACATTATTGTTGTTGAGAATATCGAGTACTTTGTGAGGTGAACTGTATACTGGTTTCAGAATTTCTATTTTTTTTGAGTTTTCTCGATAAATATCTCAAATCTCCCACTCTGAAATCTTGCCCATTGATTCGTCTGTCGCAATATTCTTTAAACCTTAACGTTATGACCGTTCGCGGAGAGACGTGATCGCGAGGAAAACGCGTCAGCGAGAGGCATAAATTCTCGCTACGATTCGGATAATCGACGCCGCGAATTAGTCGTTCCCCTGTTTCGGTTAAGATAACAGAGGTAGTTCAATGAATTTAAGGATGTATTAACAGGGTTAATATAAACTTGTATATTTTACAATAATTGACATAATAATAATAATAACGTTACAAATTATTTAGCGATAAATACAGTTAATGTGTTACAGAAATTCGACCCGACGTTGTGGTATCTCTCGATATATTCGTTAGACTTAGAGACTTTAATTTTAATCGTCAGACCTCTCGATGCATGCAGTTAGAATCTTCAAATGAGACTGATTGCCCTTCGATCTTTTCTTTGTCTTCTCTGGGAAACGACCTCCACTACTCTCGGGTCACGCCACCGGTCGCGCTTATGATCACGTATGCTACCTTCTTTGTGTGGATAAAATAACGGATCGAAATCGATGTTTCTAGAACTCGACGTTTGATGATAAATATGCGCTTGCCGCTACATTGTATATATTTCGCCGGTTCTATAGGACGATCTGTCTACGAGACTGTAGTACCGCGAGCGACGGTTAGGAATACGGCCTATAGTAAGCATCATGGCGTAATACTTAATGTTGATTACAGTACATTATTCTTTGCTGTAAGTTGTATCGTGTTGATCTTGTCAAGTAGGTCTCTTAAAAATGTACATATTTTCATATTTTTCATATTTTCTTCGATTACTACTTTACCGGAAGGATACCTGGCCAGATGTCCACAAAATAACTAACGAGCAGAGAACTTTGTTCCTTCATGTACAGAAATGTTGTAAGAAAACATGACTCCCAATTCCTTGCAACCTTTGTATATAAGTTGAGGTACTCGACCACAACGTAGTGCGATCGCCAACGTATTTCGACAAACGTATTCCACTGCCTATTTCCCCGATATTCTTTTCCCTTAAGTTTTCTGCTTTTAGTTTCATTCGCCTGGAGTTGTGGCTCGCGCTATTCGTGAGTCATGACGATTTTTGTTGACTCGCGACATGACTGTCTCTGCTGTCCCTGCACATTACGTTATGTTACATTACGTTGACATCGCACAATTTCCTTACTTTGAGATTGTTCACTTGGTTTAGATTCTGGAAAATTCAGGATTAATGCGAAACAAGAATCCTTTCTATGAAAAGTCGTAAGACAACAATAGTGTATTTTCGATTTTTTACCCAAACAATTATGTATGTGCTTACCTTAATATATCACAGACTTTTGTGTTACAAGAATGGATGAGGCACACGCACATTTATCTTATATATCTATCTTGTATATTTTGTATACATACATTATGTGCATACATGCTCTATTACGTTACGATAAGTCCAATTATTACGTTAAAAATAACTAAAAATTGTGTAGAGTTCGTTTTTCCTAGATCGTATGCGATATTAATTGTCGTAGAATATCGAGACTCTGTGTTAAGTAACACACGTTTTGAGTGATTCGTTAATTTTCCCACGATCAATCTGTTAAGTTACGAGACGAGAAATTTTTAACTTATAATAAAAATGTATGAGCTTACCTTCGTTTATTTTGCGAGCGTGTACGATTTTTCAAAGATCTGTGGCGGCACTACAAGGCCGAAAAGAACAATTCTCTCTTCAACGGTTTCTTCGGTACGTAGTACAGTGTAACATCAACCACATCTCAATCCACATTAGAGATCAGGCCGCGCTTCGGAACCGATGGGCTAATGACGGAAATAAAGATGTGATGGCACTCGGCGATAATGTATGTCGCCGAAGCGAGGTGCCTAATGAACCCTCAATATTCCAACGGTCCTTTCGCCGAATGTTCGAGAACGCCTAACAAACGCGTGGATAGTGGGGATATCGAGGGATGACAAAGAAAAAGAATCGGATTCGGTCGAAAGTCAAGTTGTAAGAGCTTCAGTCTTGAAAAGACGCGGCTGGATTTCAGAAGCGAATTGTAGTTAGTGTAAACCAAGTGTTAAGAAATAAATTCTCTCTTTTTTTTATTTTTATCTTCTATTTTCATCTTCGATTTCACTTTCTTATTTTACGTGACATTTTGGGGATCCGTGCCAGAATCAATCAGCTACAAGTAAACGAAACCACGTATTTCGGGCTACGGTCTACCTTGAAGATTGAGGATCAACGGACCACTGCAACAGAACAAACACTTTTGACGTTTCGACAAAAAAACACCGCAATGGAACCTTTCCTACGAGCTAAACGTTCAAGGTGAGGAAACTCTGGATTCTTTTACCAAATACAGAACGAAAAGAGACAGCTTCTCTAACGATTCAAGCATAAACAGTACAATCAGTATAATAATGGCAACATCGCGAAAGTATAAAATCGAGACTGTTAGTGCCACTTCAACTAGTAGCAGAATAGACTCCCCAGTTAGGGCTATATTAGATGCAATTTACGAAGCTGACGCTCATACTGATTTGAGAAAACTCGTTCTCGTCCGATCACGAAAGTTAAGCAGCGCTGGGCACGGATAAGAGTACTTAGATGGGTGACCGCTTGGTAATTCCGTGTGGTTGTTAGCTTTTTCATTTTTTAAAAGTGAAATTTGAGTTAAAAACAAGTTTGAAATTAAAAATTAGATTTAAAATTAAGTTTTAAATCAAAATTTGAGTTTAAATTAAGTTTAAAAAATTAGAAATTAGATTCAAAATTAATTATAAAGTATTAAAATTAAAATTAGATTTAAAATTAAGTTTAAAATTAAAATTTAGGTCTAAATTAAGTTTAAAAAATTAGAAATTAGATTTGAAATTAATTATAAAACATTAAAATTAAAATCAGATTTAAAATTAAGTTTAAAATCAAAATTTTGGGTTTTATATTAAGTTAAATTAAAATTGGATTTAAAATTGAGTTTTGGAATTAAGTTTCGAATTGGGTTTGAAAGTGAAATCGGATTTAAAATTAAGTTTAAAATTAAAAGTTAGGTCTAAGCTAAGTTTAAAATCAAAATTAGGTTTAAAAATTAAGTTTTAAAGATTAGAAATTGGATTTAAAAATTAGTTCTAAAGTACTATGATCGGCGATTTTTACGACGACATTGGCATGTTTTTGGGTTACGGCTCGTATACGTTTCGAAGGATATAGGACGATTATATGACGACCAGCTATGATAACGGACTCTGCTCTATTTTTAACACAATGAATCGAACAAGGTAAATAAACTTACGGCACAGGGGGTTTCGGAGCCCCCAGGCCCCGTCGGTGATTCGAGTAACGTCCCAGGCTCGACCCGACGGTCATCTAGCGACTGGACGAACGGCGAGAGGAAGGTCGATCCCAGGGCCTCCTCTCGTTCGGTAACTACGACCGGGGACCAAAAAGCAGCTAAGGCTGTCAAGGAGGAGCAAAGGAAGCAAGGCACCTATGAGGAGATACATCGAATTTGACGAGGATATTGCCGAGGTTATCGAAGAAGTCCGGGTGCCTGCGCAAACAAGTAAAGGCGGAACACCGCCCTGCGAAAAGGCGGTCCGAATCGTCAAAGAAGAAACTTTGAAAGGCGATAGGATCGTCAAGTACATGAAAAATACCTCGGAGGAAGAGGGGGCGTTCAGGCCAACGAGAAGCCTGACCAGAAGCCCTGTGAGGGGGGCGAAGTCCGTACTTCGTTACCCCGTGGTAACCAGCGCAACCGAGCTAGACACACCGGCAGAAATGTCGGACAGTGGCAGCGAAGCGGTAGGAGCGAGGGAACATCTCAGGAGAAGGGCCATGGTGAACAGAGCAATGGCCAAGAATAACGGCAACGAGGAGGACAATATCGTCATAAAACTGAGCAAGTGGAAGGCGATGACGCAAATCAACGACGTCTTCCTCGAAATAGAAGGGTTAAACCGCAGATTGCACCTCACGTCGAAGAAGGACCCCGACGTCAGGAGAAGGAGGGACGTCATTAGCGACAAAGCGAACACGCTCTGGTCGATGTTGAACGAGCAGAGAAGCAGAATGGCTGCTAGGTTGATCAGAGCCAACAGGACGACTACCGCCCCTAAGAGGAGCGAGGGAAAGAACAACAAGAGGAAGGAGATATCGCCCTTGGAAGGGAAAGGCGATAACAAAAAGAAGAGGACGAGGAGCACGGAGGTCTCTTACGCCGAAGTCTGTGCCGACAAACACCCGGCAATGGCGACGTCGTACTACACGGACAGCGATGTAAGGAAAGACTGGACCGCCGTCCGTGGGAAAAGGGAAAGAAGGAGGGTCAACCCGGTAACAGAGAGAAGGGCCGATGCAGACAGGGCGAACGTGGACAGATCAAAGGGGCCCGAAAGGCCGAAGAGAGTGCGCAACAGGCCCGAAGCCATCCTAGTCAAAGTAGGACAAGGAAAGGAGAGGATCCAGGTCTACAGCGAGATGATGAGGGCGAGGGATGCCCTAAAGGATAGTAGCGGGATTAGAAGGACCAGAGCAGGGGACATTCTGATCGAGCTGAAGGCAGACAGCAACGTCAAGAAGATCGCGACGGAGCTGAACACAGCTCTCGGCGGCAGGGTGAGCGCGTTACCTATGCGCGACAAGACCTCGGTCGAGATAAAGGAGATAGATCTCCTGATGAGCAAGGAGGAACTAGCAATGGACCTAGTGGAACAGCTGGGGATAAAGGACGGTGGCGAGGTCGAGGTCAAAACATTGAAACTGGCGCCGTGGTGCACCCAGTCGGCGATAGTAACGCTGCCGAAAGGGTATCTCGCCAAGGACGGGTCGAGCCTCAAGATCAGGACAGGCTTGACGATAACCACGATAAGGACTCTGTCCAACGTGGTCAAGTGCTACAGGTGCCACACGTTCGAGCATATGGCGAACAAGTGCACGGCGATAAGCCCGGGAAAGGAGGTATGCAGGAAGTGCGGAGGGAGAGATCACACGATTGCAGCCTGTACCAACGCACCGTGCTGCGCCATTTGCAACAAGGAGACAGGCGTGAGATTCGATCACCTCACGGGGTCGCTGGTATGCCCAGGATGTAGAAGGCTGTTGAGGAATAAAGAATGAAGATATCGCAGATCAACCTCAACAGATGCAAGCTGGTGCAGGATCTCATGTATCGATGCGCGATGAAGCTCAAGTCGAATATAGTGATAATATCCGAGCCAATCAGGCAGCTCCCAAATTGGTACAACGACGCCAAAGGAGATGCATCGATATGGGCCACCTTGTTCAACGGTCAACTTCCCGACGAGAGCTTGGTGGTTAAGAAGGACGGGGTGGTAGGAGTCTGCGCCGGCGATATTTTGTACGTCAGCGGATACTGCTCGCCCAACATCAAGAAGCAGGAGTTTGAGAGGTACATCGACGCGTTGGCGTCGGTGACCAAGGACGGCGCGAGAAGATACGACAAGGTCGTCGTCGCCGCCGGCGGCTTCAACGCAAAGTCAACTTGTAGGGGAGGAACGACCACGGACAAGAGAGGGAGAGTCTTGATGGAGGCACTGTGTGGTTACGGAGTGTTTCCATTAAGACTTAACCAAAAATACACATTCTATAGGAAAGGCAGGACGAGTTGCCCCGACATAATCAGTGTGTCGAACAGAGTGAACAAGACGCACGAGAAAAGCGTGGTCTTGGACAGTTACTCGGCCTCGGACCACCGCTACGTTCTACATACATTCAGAACGAGGACACCAGGAAGGATGACGAGGTTCTTCAAGTACGTGACGAAGGACTTGGAGCCGGATGACTTCTTGGCCAGGTTCGACGGTATTACAGAGAAGGGGAACCATAACCCTGACGGAACGGGCAAGGCGGAGTTCTTACAGAAATGCATCGAGGGAACGTGCGAGGGGACATTAAGGAAGGTGAGCTGTGCGGCCAGCAGGAAGTGCGCCATCTACTGGTGGAACGCGAAGATCGCGGAATTGAGAGCGCAGACTAACTAAGCCTTGAGGAGAGTAACAAGAGACAGAAAAAAAGACCTCGGCGATACTGACCTCCTCGTCAGTGCCTACAAGAGGATAAGGAGACAGTTCAAGAAGGAGATTGTCCGAAGCAAGGCGTCAGCTTGGGCGGAATACTGCAAGATCTTGGAGAGCGACCCTTGGGGCAAACACTATCGCACGGTCATAATATGTGCAAGAACAAGGGACCAGCCAGCGACATGCCGATCGGCCTGGTGAAGGAGATCCTGACCAAACTGTTTACCGTGGAACACAGACCTTCGCGTTATGAGGACCACGAGGAGGAAGAGATGGACGAGACCGAACGCAGCAACATCACCATCGACAAGGGCGACGTCGTGGACATTGCCGGAAGAACGAATGTGAAGAAGGCCGTGGGAGTCGATGGAGTACCGGGCGAAATAGTGAGGCTGATAGGAAGCCACAGGAGCGAGCTCGTGACTAGCGTGCTGAAGGGCATCACCGACTCAGAACGGATCCCCGAGTGCTGGAAGACGGTCAGCACATCGCAGAGGTGATGAAGTTTGCCGACACCTGCAAGCGGAAGAGGGTGGTCTGTGTGATGATCGTCCTGGACATCAGAAACGCTTTTAACTCGCTGAGTTGGGAGAGCATCACGAGCGAGTTCGACAGGAGGAAGCTGCTGTGGAAGATTAGGAGGTTGATGGGAAACTACCTATCCGGAAGGAGGATCGTCGTCAGCAACCAGCATGGCACGGTTGAATACGAAGTATCGGCGGGAGTGCCGCAGGGATCGGTTCTGGGACCATTCCTGTGGAACTTTGTGTACGATCGGCTGCTCGATAGGCTCGACAACATGGTGATGGTTAGGGCGACCGCGTTCGCGGATGAACTGGCCATCACGTGTGCCGTCGGGAAGAACGGGGGAGCGTCCGCCAAGGTCAACGCCATGCTGAGGATTGTCAACGATTGGTGCGCGAATGTCGGCCTTACTTTGGCAATAGAGAAGACCGAGATAATGTTCGTCACTGGGATGCGTGTGCCGAGAGTGATCGGACTCGACTTGGGTGCCTCGATCATCGACACGGTCGAGGCGATAAAACACCTGGGTGTCACGATCGACACCTATGGGAAATTCGACAGACACATCGAGACGGTCTGTGGTAAGGCCGATGCTCTGGCTGGATCCCTTAGGGGCATTCTAACCAACATCAACGGGCCGCCCAACTTGGCTCGTAGCCTTTATTATAACGTCTGGGAGTCTGTCGTGACATACGGCGCACTGCTGTGGGCTGGCGCAGTCGACATCGAGAAGAACAAGAAGATCGTGAAAAGGGCGCAAAGAACTGCTCTGTGCATCACGACTACGGCCTACCGCACGGTCTCTCACGCGGCGCTTTGCGTGTTGACCGGTAATCTACCGATCTACATAATGGTAAAGCTGCTGCGAGAATCGTACGAGAGAACCAGGATCCACAACACCAGGATCGGCGACGGTGACGGCAGCGTGCTGAAGGACGAGCTGGAGGCGATCCGGAAGAAGGCCCACGACGAATGGCAAAGGGAATGGGGCGCCTATAAGAAGGAGAACTTCATCAGGAAGTTGATACGTAACGCGCTCCTCTTTGCGAAGAAGAAGAGGGACATAGACCACCACACCATGCAGCTGCTAACCGGTCATGGGATCTTCGGAAGCTACAGGAAGAGGATCGGAAAGGACAGCGACTACCAATGCTACGACTGCGGGGACCCGAACGATGACGCGGAGCACGTCCTGTTCGCGTGCCCGAAATGGATAGAGAAGAGGATCCAACTGGAGAATTCCCTGGGCGAGAAGTGAGACGCGGACAACCTCATGGCCACGGTGACCGCCAAGGACGAGAACTGGCACAAGTTCAGACAGTTCTGCAAGACCGTCATGAACCACAGAAGGGAGGCGGAGAAGGCTGCGGAGACGTCTAGGAGGGTGACGAGCGCAGCAACAACTACGCGGAGAAGAGGAAGCAATTCTGCAGGACAGTCCGGTGCCGTAGAAGGGAAAAAGAGACAGACAAGCATAGTGAGTTGGCTACTAGGAAGGCGAGCGTAGAATCTATACAGAGGGGATGCAATTGGGCTAAGACAAGAACAACCCTGATGAATGCTGATCGGCTTTGCCGGGGTTGTCCGGCCAGGGCACAGAAGGAGAGGTTGATGATGAGGGGTTTTTAGTGGGTATGGTGATGTCATCTGGCCGAGTCCCACATAACCTGGTGGCGCGGGTCATCAGGTATGCGTAACAGCATTTTCCCCTCCTCGCGCGCAAAAAAAAGATGCAATGCAGAAACCAAGTGAAACTTTCACGCAACAAATCAATATACTCGCACTACGTATTGACGAAACTCAACGCGCAGCAAACGAAGAAAACAAAAATCTTGCTGCAGAAATCGTACTAATAGGGAAAAATTTAGCAAAAATACATATGGGAGATCTATCAGAAGCCAATTTCCTAATATCCTCAGACCAAATAACCCACGCTGCTAAAGACCAATCAGCCCCTCGAGGACTTCCTCCAATACCTCAGATACCACTTCAGCTATCCGAAGACAGAGCGTTCACTCAACGTTTTGCACAACCAGAGCTTAAAAATAAAGACGCATTAAAATGTATCCCATAACTTAACGGTGAAGACGATATAGGAGTAGAAGAATTTATTAAAGAAGTCAGAGAGATGAGGGTAATGTGTAGTGAGCGACATTTATTATTAAAAATGATTAAGATAGAGAAAATTTTGGGAAAGCAGCTACGGCAATACGTAACGTACATATATCAGAATAGGCTCATTTACATGAAGCATTACGACAGAACGTAGCAACTCAAGCTTCGGTTCGGGAAAACCAAGACCAATCACGAGAAGTTAGACAAGGATTTAACGAAAGCGTACAAAGCTACATTATTCGCTTTAGAAACACCTTTAACAAATTACAGTATAGTATTACCAACGAATACCCAGACGAAATAACCAGACGTGCCATGAGCGATAGAATTCTAAAAGATTCAGTAACAGATTTTATTCGAGGATTAAAAACGGAAATAGGACAAGTTCTACTTACCAATCCGCCGTACAACGTTATTGAAGCCGAGAAACGTGCCGCCGACATCGAAAGATATTTTCGTGAAGATAAAACGCGCAAGAAACAGACCGTTCGCCTCCATGATCGACCACAGTATAAACCACGATCAGTAACGAATTCTATGTCCAAACCACCCAAATCGATTCAATATACTTTCGCTCAGCAACCAAGAACTACGTTTCAACAAATCGAGACCGCACCATTAGCAGAACGAGCCCAACTACGATGTTTCAAGTGCAAACGCCTTGGACGCACATTAAACCAATGTTCAAATTTCCGAACAACCAGGCCTACCACAACGAGCACCTGCAATCAACAACATCGAGGTGGAAAGAGAAGAATCAGAATCAACGCCACTACAGGAGAACTCCCAACAGTGCTCCTTGGACCAGTTGGACAACCAAAACGTAGATTTCTTGTCGACTCCGGAGCAGGAATCAACCTACTTCAACGAAATTGGGTGCCAAAAACAGAACCAGTACCTATAAAGAAATTCGCAATGGGACACTCTAAATTCAAAACTTCAGAACGCATTATTATAAATCTGTTTGGCAAGAAGATGGACTTTCATATAGTAGATAATGATTTTCCGCTAATAGATGATGGGATATTAGGTTTACCCGCGTTACAACAACTCAAATTCGAGCTTTCTAATGACAAGTTAAAACTACATAATAATATTATTTTGCTATAACAGGATACGACCATATCACCTGGACAAACCATATCAAAAACAGTGTACCTAGAAAGAAAACCAACTCCGGTATGGTTTATCGATGGTGGTGAGACAAACATAATAATTACTAATGCTATCGAAAATTCTAAAATCTACGATCAAATTTATACATTCAGAGATTTAGTTAGACTCTCACATATAGAAAGAGTTCTTAGAGAACCAATTGAAAAATATTGCTTTATTATTTGGACGTCTTCAATCTCGAAACAGAACTCTTACCATGCACTTCACTTGCGAAACATACAATTATGCTAAAAGAAAACAAAATCATAAAAACTAAATCCAACCAACTTCCCGAATGCCCAAAACAGAAATTAAAGGACAAATGGACGAAATGCTTAAGAAAAACATTATAGAACCTTTCGGCTCGCCATATAACTCTCCAGTATGGGTTGTACCAAAGAAACCAGACTGTTAATGATTATGGATCTTTATCGTCGAAATAAAGATATAGAAACAATAAATATTTATTTAATATTCACAATAAAATAATTATGCATTTATTCAGCGAACGATTTCAACCATATTGAACGATACAATCTTGCACGTGTCTCAGCACTTCCTTCTCATACTACCTTCCATACCAGATGCCCTTCCATACACGACTGACTGCAGAACAGTTTACGTTCTTTTGTCTTGGAGACACCGCGCACACACATACCCATACTCACATACTACGCAGTCAATTCAGCACATAAAATTACACATATCTCAACACAGACGCCTCAGGAAAACAGAAATGGAGAATTGTAATTGATGTTAGAAGACTCAACGAACTTACAGACCAAGACGCATATCCACTATCCGACATGGATGACATACTATCACAGTTAGGAAACACAAAATTCCTTTCCGCCTTAGACTTATCCTCAGGATTCCACCAAATTCTTATGGATCCCGAATCAAAGAAGTACACATCATTTTCCACACTACAAGAACATTACCACCATAATCGAGTGCCATTTGGACTAAAAAAACGCGTCAGCGACATTTCAAAGAATGAGGGACACTACACTTTGTGGACTTATTAACAAACATTGCTTCGTTTATGTAGACGATATTATTATTTTTGGTCAATCAATAGAAGAACACAACCAAAACTTAGCTATCGTGCTACAAAGACTTAGAGAATTAGGATTGAAAATACAACCAGATAAGTGCGAAGTTTTGAAACCGGAATTAGAATATCTCGGACACATATCGTAACGGGTGACGGAGTAAAACCAAATCCGAAGAAGATAGATGCAGTAAAAAACTTTAGACAACCCAAAATCCCAACAGATGTAAAATCTTTCCTTGGACTAGCAGGTTACTACAAAATATTTATTCGTAATTTTTCAAAACTAGCAAAACCACTTACTGAACTCAGTACGAAAGATACGCCATTCCACTGGGCTGATAAAACTCAAGACGCATTCGATTCTCTAAAACAAAAGTTATGTGACTCTCCCGTATTAAAATATCCAGATTATAGTAAAGCATTCATATTAATCACTGACGCAAGTAACGAAGGAATGAGAGCCATTCTATCCCAAGACGGACATCCATGCAGCTACATATCAAGAACTTTAAATCCACCCGAACGTAATTACTCTACAACCGAGAAAGAATTATTAGCAATAGTATGGACAGTTAAACGCCTCCGACAGTATCTACTTGGACGACGATTTACCATCAGAACAAACCACTAAGCTCTGAAATGGTTTCAAAATTGTGAAGACCCTTCATCAAAACTTATACGATGGAGGCTGAAACTCGAAGAATATGAATACGGCATAGAATATATCAAAGGCCAAAACAACACTGCAGCTAACGCACTCAGTAGAATATATTGTACAACCAACGAACCAGTTACACTTACGAACGAAGAACTTAACGCAGAACTTGTCTCTGAATACGATATTCTATTTGAGTATGGACTATGGATCGGATCTAGCGAGATATCGAAATACTTAAAGATCTGCCCTAACGACAAGAGCTTCTCATCAATTGAAGAAAACACAATTTGGAGACTATGAATCTCGAGCATGGCTCAACAAGATAGGGAATATCCTTCAAAAAAATAGAAAGATAGGTTTTGGAGATTACGACTTCACAGAAACCGAGAAGAATGAAATCAAAAGAATGATTCTATTCCACAGCAGCATCAATAAAGATAAAGAATTTACACTATCATGGGAACCAATTCAGGAATTTACTGAAGAGCAAGTCGAGGAAAAAAACACACATTTAAGCAAGAAGATAAAATAAGCCCCATTAATCAGACACAAGTTGCGACCTATTGTACAGTAATGGACATATGCGTATAGACGAATCAGAGAAAAATGTGACATATACCGTATTTTCGGAAACCATACCATTAACGACTAATTAAACAACTGGCCTGCGAAATCCGACGTCCGAGGTCAGGACGTTGTCAAAGAATAAACCCTGTGACTTACAATAAAGCGCAAGTACTTTCGATACAGAAAACTATTTCCTTACCCCAAAAGAAAACTTTCTGTTTCGGGGACCTCGACATCCTATATAAATGGAAACGAGGGAAAGCTAGAGAGACACAGCGTTGCAACTGATCAGTGAAGTATAGTAAACGGTGAGTACGCTAAGAACAATACGAGTACGTACCAAGTAACGCGCGCTAGTAAAGCTGTCAGGTCTTTCTCATATAATTAATAAACTCATTGTTAAATCAATCCACGGAGTATTTCTCTAGCACTCTACACCTCCTATAACCTCACTGATAAAATCGAAAGTAAAATCTAAGGAACATTACGACAGACGGATCAATAAACAAAATTTCAAAATGGTAGATTTGTTACATTTAATGAAAGAACTTAGTAGAGGGAAATCTTAAACGGATATATAGAACCTCATAAAGTTCCCAATATTTTCAAGTACCATAATTTTAAAATCAAAGAAAAAGGAATGCCATGATCAGTGCATATAAATAAATTAAAATTAACGCGCAGTCGCAATAGATTGTGACGAGCCAACAAACGGGCGGACCAAAGACAACAAACAAAAGGAACCCGTTAAGAATGAAAAGTTTTCCTATTATATACAGAATGGGCGTCGTTTTTTACGAACAAGAACAAGGAGAGGAATTCTACAGTCCTTGGAATGGATAACTTCCAGCCTATCACCCGGAGGTGTATGGAGAATTACTCACTTACTGTTACCAATGTAGCGACACATGAGTCATAGAATGAGGAGAATCGAGAGTGGCTCATGTTGTGTTGTATCTCGGAACACGGACACCGCCTTGGTGCACGAAATATAACGATAGATAATCTCCGGGCAAAACAATGTCGCAGTTGAGGGCAACCATCGATCTAAGACGAATTCAAATTTTCCGACCTGCCCCCCGACGAGTATAAATAAACGGACACGATCGCGAGCGAGTTATTTATTATACGAGTTATTACCTGAGTTATTACACCAGCTACTTATCCGCGTTACTATCTGCGATTAACAGAGTATACGAGTTATTAAGTCATCCGCGAGCGTTCATACTCTATCTTTGCGAATACGTTATACGAGCGTCTCTCGACGGTATTTATATACTCATATTTATTTAACTTATTCCAAATATATTTGACGGATTGCAGCAGCAATTTCTCTCGTTATGTTATAATATTGATCCTCACACAATCCATCACACCAATTACTTCAACCCGCTTATCGAAACATCAATGTCAAAACTATTATTACAATGTAGTTGAAATGCCAAAAGCAAGAAGGAATCGTAGAGGTAGATGCTATAATCCAAAACGATCGAGCTCTGCATACGACCGTTAAACCCGACATTTTATTATCGAACCCACGATAAGAATAAATATAATGATCGAGCTCTTCTCGCTGGGTCATTCGATTGTTGCATATTCACTACCGTAATCTCCAGGCCGCAATATACATTAACAAATTTTGAACAGATGTTACGATAATAAAATGACCCGTGACACTTTTACAATTTATGATTTTACAATCCGCGGGAAAATAACATACTCAATATTCTGATTTGTGACTCAACATAAATAAAAAACAAATTTATACGTTCTCTGTACTGCATATCTCGTTAAACATGTGGAGAATCATAAGTAGCACATAGATTATGAAGCACATTTTGCTTGTTATGATATATTAATCTTAGTTTTTCAGCACTGTATCATATTTGGCTTTAGCCTTGAAAAACACTTCTTCTTTACTGTTGTTGCTGTTTTTAAGATGTGTTTTTCGCAGTAGGTCTATAGCATTGTACTATATATTCAAGATTACTTCATGAATATATTATAAAAATTATGTAAGAAAATTTAAATGAAAGACAAATTTAAGGTAACGAACAGATAGAGCATGTTATGTAAAATATGTTGTGAAACGAATAAACGATTCACTTTTTATAACATTTCATGCTTTATTTCTTTTGTAAAATGTTTCGACGTACTCATTTTTTTTATTATTTTTATGCAAAATTATGTTATTCTCCCAGAACTTTATAATTCAATTCTCTCAAGTTAACTTACTGTTTGAAATTGACTTCCTTCTGCGGAAACATTTTTGACTAAATTTACCGGGATATTTTCTGTATCCAATACTCAGATCCGATGAATATGCTGAGCAGTTCAAGGCTTGAATTTCGAAAGAGGTCCTGGTACACCCCTGATAGGCATCAAGTAGGCCATTGTAGGGTTTTAGTTGGTAAGTCCGACACTACCCCGACCATGTCCATGAGGATTTTCCCACGAAAAAATGTTCAACGCTAGAATATTTTTCGAAAAATAATAATCTCACTAATCTTAGTATCAATTTCAGTAATTTTCAGTATTACGAACAATTTTATTCGCTGATAAAATTGACACGTTCTTCTGAAAATTGCACTTTGTTTTATCCTCTTCTTACCACATTTTGAAGTAAAAATGTTTAAATCTAAACTACAATCTAACAATGAAGGTCATCGCCCAGGTTGATACACGTTCCCGTTTCGCATATACATAAAAAGAAGTGTCTCTTTTCTTAAGTTGATATCACAATAAGCATCTTCGGTCTATTCTTTTGTCTTAATGGTGGAAACAAGCAATCGAAGAGGTAGTATGCATGAAAACATAATAGAATATGCTCAAATATACTACAATATATTGCAAGAGCGATATAGGCAATTGTGACCAAACATAGAAGACCAGGAACGATAACATCATAAGCAGCTTGTTTCTTTTTGTTCCTTATTTGAAGTTTTAGCTTTCCCCCCTTACATTAATTAGTTTTTTGTCTTCTATCTGTTTCCTCTTCTCTTTCCACCTGCTTAGGGGCTCATTTCTTGGAATCTGCGGACACAGGATGTAATTGATCTTCATCGAGCAACCTTGCCAATACGTATCGTCATTTGTCACTCGCTCCTTTGAAGAGATTTCAGAGGCAACGATTCTGATTTATTTTCATTTAAACATCATCATCTCGATAGTATTACTACTACAGCATGTATATATTTCATAATATGGAGTAATATCACATAATGGTAATAAAAACATACATAGAGTTTAGCAGACGTTCATATAGATCAAATTTTTGATATCAAAATTTACTGCAGTGGTGCAGTGCGACGTATGATTAATTAATTTCACAAAACGACCCGAGTTAAAAATATGGTAGGAGTCCCATTTTAGGAATAGGTTATCCAGAACAATAAACTCTATACATTTTAGGGTGGTTGTCCCAATGGACTCAAGTGTCAACAAACACATCTTACAGGATTTTCAAATCCAAGTCGAAAATGCATTCATAAGCAGTTGCAATTTTCACACAGCGATAATTGATTTTAGTCTCGTGTGCAAGCACTAAATATGTTTTCACTTGAAACCTTTTTGACTTCAGGTGTATTCAGGTTTTTCTTTGCATATTATCTATTGACAGTCTTGAGTGCGGTGATGCTGAAAATTTTGGGTGGCCTCGACATCTGTATTTTGATGAGAAACGTAATTGTTGACAATACATCTGTTCGGTTGGAATGTACTACTGCACTGATACATTGTATTGGTTGTATTGTCACCTACGCCGTGACTATGGCCAGTTTTCAATGGTACGAGAAATATTTTAACTCGTTCAAGGATGGCTGCAACAACATAAAAAAGGAAGTTACGGAGTGCGTTGCCTGCAGCCAAAGTAGTGAAACTTTGTGCTCCTGTTTAGCAACTGGAGGTCAAGTTGCGCGAATTGCATTTTTCTGTTCGAAAGAATGCAAATACGTCTGCAATTTTCGATTTTCAAATATTTTTGAGGTGTTCATTAATTTTCCTGAAGAAGCTTTTTGTATCTTACAACCTTTTCCATCGATTGCGTTCTCACTGCGTATAGTTTTGTTTGTAAGTATTACATAAGCAAATGTTTCATTTGTTCGTTTATCCAAATTGAAACTTGATATTATGTTATATTATTGTTGCTATATTACATTGCACAATCTTTGTATTAAGAGAAATATGTTAAAATTCTGGATATAGTTTCCTTGTAGATAAAGCATGATGTTACATTCGAAGTATACAAATATATTCGTTTGTGAAATAATGAAAATCTCGTTTGCATGATTAGAAAATTGATGTGCCGCATTGCATATCTGACAAAAATAATTGGGTCCATTCCCTTGAGTAAAGTTGTTACAAAATTGCGTACTATTCACGCGATCATGTGATTTGAGTGCACAAACGAAAGATTGGAATCGTTATAGTTTTCTTCTTTTTATATATGTATCTATATATAATTTTACACGTTTTAAGCGAATCACGTTCTTCATTTTTTTTCCGTTACTATGTGAAACTTCAAAACTCAAATTTTTTTCTTATATTTTTTTGCTAATAATTATTTACGAGCCTGCCAAATTATCCAAATCCCCCATCACATAAATAGATATCGCAAATTCTAAACGTTGCTGTGTCATTGTCCAATCTGCATAGAGTTTTCGACGATATGATGACCAATATCTATATCTTTAGGCATGTTATAAATATCTCCAACATATGTTGATGTAACATAAATTACAATATAGAAGATAATACATTGTTGGCTAGGAATTTCCTGGATATTCTACAAATTCGTTCAACTCGACGGATTGCATTTCTTTAATGTTTTCTACATTGTATACTGTACACGTATCTTTACGAACTCCATACGCTTTTCTTTACGTTGAAATGTGAATGACATCTAAGGTTGCAGTGTTGCATGCTGCTAATGCTTATATCACTGCAAAATGCATTGTACGGCTTATCGCAAGGCCTACTATTTTAAAAAATCCTTTTTCGTCAATGCAATTGCTCTCTGCTCTTTCTTGTTTTATACTTTGTAGCACTTGTAAGCAATTATGTTGCTGTTTTTCCATTTCTACTAACAAATTTTGTAACATCTATGACGGTATAATTGATTTTTTACTGTAATAGCAGAATTCTGTCAATTTCATTATTATTTAAAATTTTCCCTTGAAGACTTACTTACTTGCAGAATTTAGTGAGAAATAAAAGAATGAAATTTTGAGTAGACTTGTACTCTATTAGTTTGCTCTCAAAATACCTCAACAGTGATTAATAAAAAATGTAATAGGATTCCTTCTATAACTTTAGATTTCCTTCTATAATTTTCATAATTTATTACAGCGATTTTCCATATGCTTTGCGTGATACGCATAACTTATAGATTATAAAATTTAGAAAATATACTTCTAAAACTTATATAAATATTAATTATATTCTGTGTCAAATGTAATGTCGGTTTATAACATAATCAGTAAAAGTGTGTAAAAAAAAAAAAAAAAGAATGGGAAATGCATATGAACAATGAAAAAAGGTAGGATATCTCTTGTAAATACAACGCAACCCCTAAACGTGATCTGCTGTTTCAGTTAGATATGAGAATCATTTACAACTAAATACAACCCGTTAGAATGAAATAATTACAGAACCATATAGAATTATTTATACAGAGAGTCGCACTTAAAATCGTCCTGTGTAAAGCAAAAAATATTTCTAATTATTTATTCATAAAATATTGTAAATGAAAGTAAAAGGCAAAACAAGGACTTAGAAACTTAAATACATGACTTAAGCACTGCATGGACCACATTAATTAGCAATAAAGTTAGAAAGATTTACCGAATGGACAAATTGTAAGGTACAAATTAAATAAATAAATAAAAAAATATATACCTGTAGCGGTACATGAGTTATAGGACGATTCGAATCGAGGGTGAGTCATGTTGTTGTTTTGCCTCGGAGTATTAACACGGTTACGATGTACGAAATGTAATAATAAACAAACTCCGGACAAAACAATATCGCCGCTACGTGCATCCGTCAACCGGAGTCAAATTCAAACTTTCCGGTACTCCCCCGACCAGTATAAATAGATGATCATGTTCTCCAGAAAGTGAGTATCGAGCAAACCTAAGCATTATCTAATATACGAATATCGAGCATTCTTATAGCGAGTATATCGAGTGACATTGAGCGAACGACAATTAACTCTGTATTCTATACTTAGAATAATTTTAAATACATTTGATAATATCAAATATCAACTTGCCTTGTTATTATATAAAACAACACGTTTAAAGACCACTATATATCATCCACCTCCAGCTTAATTAAAGAACAGTTGTTTAATCTCTGGAGAAATCGTATTATGTAAAATACATAAAGTCCTAGAAATCAGACAACCAAATTTAATTACCAGCACAACTGGATACATAATCACATACGACCGTAATATTATAAAAATAGGAGGATCACACAAAAATATTTCTTACGAAATTAAAATTAAGAACAGTTCATAGAGTTTCGAAGAAATAGACATTCCAACACTAGAGAAAATATTAGAAACGGTTCCAAAGGTGATTCACAATTTTAACCAATACAAAGCCAATCTTAATACATTAAAAACACAAGTCAATTTGAGCGACGTATAAATTCAATCAAAGAATATAACATATCTACACTACAAATATTAGAATTTAGGCCTAGGACCAGGAACAATATATATAACGTATAAATGTAAACTTTTCGAATATCTAACTCGACTAATTCTTAGGAATACTGTGATCTACCACTCACATAAACAGTATTGATAAAACACCAAGGGTACCAAATCCTCCATCAGTCTACAGGGCGGTTACTTTCCAAAATATCACCGAAGATAAAGGGGTCATTCAACTTAGAAAACTTACCAGCGTTATACGCGTAGCAAAGCGAAGCTAGGAAGAGGGGAATGTCACACGATCATAGAATAGCTACGTTCGACAAACATCCTACAAGCCAAAACCATCGAAACAATAATAAGATAGAAACAGGATAGTCACTTCTGATAAGCACCCGCCGATAACCACTCCAGAATACGTAAACACTAAGTATATAAACCTTCTCAAATGAGCACTCAACATAATTTGCTATAATAAATACTCTGTTGGAATCATATAAATATCTGATCTGATTTTTTCAATTTACTTGAGAAACGTTCGATCTACATGAAACAATTCAATACGATCCGCTCATCGAAACATGAACGACCGCGCCATTTGTCGAAACTGTTATTACGATCTAGATGAAGGTCGCCAAGACATATATGAAAATACGACCTAAGGAAGAATCAGTTATCACGTCCCGCGACCCGCGCGTCCCGTAGCGCGTAAGCGGGATCGATAAATTCCTTCGAATCGAAACAGTCGAAACGGCGATTCGAAATCGTGTTTGGAGTATTCAAAGTGAAAGACAGTTGAAATCGTCCGGAGTCATGTTTTGCGAAGACTCGTCTAATTACGTTCGTATACGGTGTTTTTGTAATGATATTGTGATGATTCGAATAGTAAGCAGGATCGGCGGCTGAACAAACGTTGGGGATCTTCCCAAACATTTGAAAGGAAAAACCGACGCTTTTTCCATCTCCGACAGGATATAAATATAGTGACTCAGAGAAGCCACGAACAGAAATTTGAGACAGTAATTGTGAGACAGTAGTTTTGAGATAGCAATTTTGAAACAGTGATTTCGAGTAGTAGTTTTGAAGCAATAGTCGGAGCAGTTTTGGAGTTTGAATTCGAGTGAACTGATCTGTGTTCGCCTATTGAACATTTTAACTATCATCTGTCCATCGAGGAAACACCAATTGTCAATCGAGTAAGATACGAAATAAATTATTTTAAACCAACGATCTACTCTCAAACAACTTTAATCCTCTCCCGTGCTAGTATTCCCGCACATAGCGGATTAGCCGAAAATGGAGCTATTGCTGGTTGTATTAAACGCCAGCTGACGCTATCTTTTCGTTCGCCCGTTAAATAGAACGTAACATCAGTAATTTCAGACACACCTTTAAACCCCAACGATATCTATGCACATTATAGGACGAATGACAAAGACTAAGCGAGGAAACCAATTTATTCTATTAATTCATGAGGAGCTGACGAAATATGTACTTGATATTAGTTCCACTAAAGACACAACAAAGCGAATCCAATATTAACGCGCTATTGAACCATTACATTTACACATTCTCTGCACTCAAGACAATCCTTACTGACCAAAGACAGAATTTTATTAGCGAGTTCGTAATGAAGTTTGACGAAGCTTTTAAGATCAAACATATCAATACCACTAGCTTTGATCCTCAATCCAACGGATCATTAGAACGTACTCACGCTGTAATTAAAGATCTAATTCGTACTATCCTACGGAATAACGACGATAAAGAATGTGATGTGATACTCAATTTTATATGTTTAGACTATAATACAGCAGTTCACGAAGGAACAGGATTTACCCCTTTTAAATTAACGTTCGGATGAAAAGCTAATTTACCTTCCGCGATTGCAAAAACCACTAACCTAACATACAATGATATGTTTTCTCTGTAGCGGCACATGAGTAGAGAACAATTCAAATCATGTTGTTTTGCTTCGGAGTATCAAGATCATTAGGACGCATGTAATGTAAGAATAAATAAACTCCGGGCAAAACAATGTCGCCGCTACGCACAACCGTCGAACGAAGATGAATTTGAATTTTCTGACCCCCCCCCCCCCCCCCGACCAGTATGAATAAACCGACGCAACCGAAAAGAGTTTAGTATCTACCAGTATCAACGAGCTATCTAAGCGATATCACGAGTTATCTATCGAGTTATCGACGAGTATCTAGCATTTATTTATTGAGTATTAATTAGCAATTTTACTTTGCGGTTTATACAGTGTACGAGCGACTCGGCGAATATAGTCTGTATATTTATTTATTATTTTAAATATATTCAACGGTTTCGACAACAAGCAACAACATCTAATAAATCTCACAGTGAAACATTCTATATACTAGTCCTCTACATCTGTATGGCAGAAACAGTTGAACAAACATTTAGAGTTAGCGAGACAAACGCTGATTAGCAGTAAGAAACGATACGCTCGAGAGCAGAAAAGAAAGATCATGCGAACTCAAACAATTTTCAAAGAAGGAGACTTTGTATTGATTCATAACGATTACAAGAAAGACAAAATGGATACCGAATGGTTAGGACCATATCGAATCCATCAAGTCAAAACGTGGGGTCTCCCACGCCGGACAACATTCTAACGTGTGCTGGGCCATGTCCTCGCCCTTACCGCAGTGGTGATTGGTGCTCGTCACTTCCTTTCCGATTTTCTTCAGGTATCTCCTATCAAGTATGTCTTGCGAGCACTTGCGCCATCCGGAAGAACAGTGGAAGCCTCCCAGTTTGTCAGGACCGATCTAACGGCTTGGTGGCCCCGGATCAGGTCTTCGGTGATTAGGTCGGAGCGCCACCGCTCCCACGCCTCTCGTCTAACTTCCCCCCGAACGTCACGGGCCTCCTGCTTGGCGAGGGGAGAGTCCCCGCCTGAGCTTATATGATCAATACCATCAGAGAAAGACTAATAACAGATTTGATAATTTAAATTGGAAGCGCAATTTATGGTCTTCATTTTCAATTCGATGAAATATTCAACGCTATAAATATGGGAAAAGCAGGAATTCTTAGCCCTCAGATTATTGATCATGTACTGTTTATCGAAAATTATAAGAAAGCATTAGGACCAAAATACGGAAATTAGCAATTCATTCTATATATATCAAGACTAACAGTATTCACTGTCAAAAGTAAAGTTTTCTTTAAAATAACTGTACTTTTGCTAATGTATTCGGCACGGGATATAGTGCGAGTATACCCTATACCGCCTAAAAGAGGTCATGCACGTCTGGCACCCGTAATTCAACATCCAATATTCTTAACGCATTAATTTACACAAATTTGAATGTTGACAATGAATACCTTGATAAAAATTGTGACACGAAAATAGGAATCGCTATGTGCAAACAAACCCAAGCCATATACGATAGAAAATCCATTCACGATTGTGCGTCAGAAATCGTCAACTTTAACAGAAAGATAGACATTTGCAAATTTGCTATTTGGAAAATCAAAGACACAACTTTCATTCCACTAACAACCGAGAATCAATACATAGCGATACCACAAAGAGAAATTGAAATTCACGTACTTTGCGACATCAGTCAAAAACAAAGTAAGATAGGTAGACTGTTTATGATTCAATCTCCAGATGAACAATGTAATTTAATATTTAACGGTAGCATAATGAAAATAGGACAATCTGAAGTCAACGTAACGTTGGAGTATAAATTTAAAACGATTCCTTTTGAAAACGCCGCTAGAATAAACTACTTGTTAGACAAGATTGAGAGAACACCTAGAATCTTTAGCCATATTCCAGAATATCAAAAGAATTTGAACCAAATATATGATTAAATCAATTGACTAACGTATTTTGAGCGAATCGAATCAATTAAATCATGAGGACTCTCATTTCTATAAATAGCAGGTTACGTTGTCTTAAGATTTACAGGAATATACCTTCAAAATAAAATAGGAATATTCGATGTACGTAAGAAATGTTTACTTACAAAGCTATGTATTCATTTACTATGTTGTAAAACTAAAAATAATATCCAAAATATCGCGGCACCCCTAAATAATTATACAGAAGTATCGCAGGCACCACAGGCATTAACAGAACTCAAAAGCATAAAATACCACGACTAAGGAGAACGGATAGAAATCGAGTTAGCCAGAGTCCAATTCCACCGCTCCGTAATGAAGAAACACTAAGACTTTGGAGGACCAAAATCAATCCAAAGAGGGGGGTATGTGACATCAACCTCTGTAAGACTATTGTAATCATTGAATTTATAATACGGCTCAACTTTCCCTTTTTTATAATCCAAGTCACACGTTTACGTGACAGCTGCATCGCCAATAGTTTACTATAACGATAAATATCCTTGTTTTATAAACTACATACAGAATTAAGACCAGAATTTTGTTAATGAATATATAACGAAATAAAATCGAATAAATTACCAATTACGAGACATTGAAATTATTTATTTATTCCAAGAAAACCTTAATCTTTCCCGCGCTAGTACTTTCCTGCCCATAGCAGCTAAGCTCAAACGTGAAATTTATTTACCACTTGCATTAATACGCTAGTTAACGTTATTCCTACGATCATATTAACAAATTAGAATATCAAGAATAGGACAATTTGAAAGTTCAAAATAGTGTTGCGCTTTAGAAAGGTGCGACAAATTTTGAATCTATTCCATTCAGTCGTTCGCCTTGTTTCGAAAAATAAGGAACGAGAGTCAAACCAATTGAAATAGTCTAACGACTATTTCTGGTGATAGTAACTACTGTTTTGATTCAAGCGTCAATTTGAGAAAGATAAAACCCGAAATCAAGAATAATAAGTAACGGTTACGAATACCGAAGATCAAGACCGGATCGTAACAGTAAATAATGACTAGGAAAGATAACGAATAAATGGAATTTGTTAATAATAATAATAATGATAATAATATAACGGATTTACTATAGCACCATAGTAAAGAATTTACGAAGTTTTGTCTTATTCAAGAATAAACTTTCTTGAATATCATAAAATGCATCTACCTTAAATTTCTGGCAACGAAAATTCTTGATTTTGGTAAAAAATGATAGTTAATAAAATGAATTAAATAAAAGTTTCGAAAAACAACTAATATTAACAGAAATGGGAATAAGGGAAAGATTGCATATACAAGAATGCGTAAGATTGCACTTAAAAAAATCAAAATAATTAAAAATATAATTAAAACGTGAGAAGAAAATATCGCCCGAAAATTATATATTATTTATTTAGTAATAAATTTTATTTATTTCTATTGTATATATCTATGGAGGATTCAGAAATTAATTAGTGTAAATCCTACTTTCTCTGAAAAGGAGTTACGTAGCTCCAAAAATAGTTTATTGTTAAAAATTTTAATTGATAAATCAATTAATTCGCTACTTTCATACATATATAATAGATTACGGTATTGACCACGAAATTACTAAGCACAATTGTTCCGAGCATAAGCTCAATCAATGAGAATCATTTCGAAGTCGTGACAGGTCTAAACATTATCGTTTGCTATGTAAAAAATAATTGTACGCTGCTTAACTGAAACATTAAGCAAAAAAGATGAAATACGTGCATTTTCAGGAAATTACCCTTTTTCTGCTAGTGAATTCGAATATTTATCTAACGAGCAAAATTTATTTGATTGTGATAATGGTGAACGAGACGAAAATTAAAAAAAAAATATTGTTAGAAGAAATCTCTGCTGAATGATTTTCCACTTTATGAGATCAACGGTTCATCGATCAATGTTTTTCAAAACTCATTGTACAGGAGCGTTATGTGTATTTTATGTTTTTTCTTTATTATAACCATTTTTAAACTTCATGATTCATGGTATGCTTAAACCTTAGAGTTGACAGCTATATTTTACAAAAAGATAAAATGGAGAATTACTTCCTTTATAGATTTACAAAAAATTTTGTATGGAGATTTGGGCTGTGCCAGTACTCCTGTTTGGCACTGTATTAGCATGAGCGAACAGTAATTTCGAGTCGACTTGACAAAAATAGAACGACTAATACAAGCAACTGGTGACCGCTTATTTTCCATAACCCGGAATACAATTAGGACGGGCATTAGGACGAAATTGTTACCAGAGAAAATACGAAAGTTATGTAGTTCAATACGACAAGATTTCTACAGGTTTTCTACATGTTATGTATACAGAAACCAAAAATGTAATAAAAATAAAAAGCGACCTAAAATAAGAAGATTAAATATATTTGTTTTCATGATTTACCTTCATATGTAGAATAATTTCCTGTCCGGTTACTGCATTACCCTATCTATCATTGAACAAATTTTTAGGTTATAATTATTTACACAAAGCTAATACGCGTACGAATATCTTTTCATTTTATAAACGTTTATGTATAAAATATTTATCCACATTAAATCAATCTCTTTTTATAGAAACTTAATAAGTTAAAAAAAAACTTTCAGTAAATTCTTGTACACCGCGCACTCTACTGCGTCCCGGGTACGAATGACGAGTGAACGCAATGGAACTGTACGGTGACCGCTTATACAGTGACAACGACGGATTAAGATTGCTCAGTGATTAATTACGCTTCGAGTCTATAGGCGATACCTGTACGCGATTACCATTTCGTGGCATGCTCCCTTCCCTCCACACTCCGTCAGCTATTTACTCAGCCCCACAGGAACGAAAAGTAAGCTACCGATGTGTCCTGTTTTGCGATTAAGTATTTATGACAGAAATCAGATATATATACGTAAATGCTATAGAATTTAGATCACCAACCGATGGTTTGACTTTTCCTGTGTTTACTGGGAGTCGGCCGGACGATGTAAATAGAGAAGGACGGGGACTTAGGATAGGAAATAAAACAGGACTTGGAGAGGCGAAGATTGAACAAAGAAAAACAGCAAGTTAAGAGCTAGAAGAAGAAGAAGGAGAAGTGGGATTAGAAGCGGAGAGTTTTGAGGATATACGGAAGAAGAGTTAGAAAATCGATTCTTGAGTTTTCACGAATCGATCGCCTGATTTTCAAAAATATTACAACATTACATATATATATTTCGTGACATGCTTGTGAAATCTAGACATGATTCTTTTGTTAGCTTTTTATAATTGTATCGCAATTTTAAGATTAATTAAACAAATATTTAATAATAATTTTAATATCGAAAATAACGATTATTATACTGCGAATTTTTATACGAATACAGTATGTTAGAATATGTGAAACATGAGATCCGGTCAAATAACATCAACGAACGAAAGACAATTTTGTACGAAGAAAAACAAGGAAGATATAAAGAATAACAGGCTTTGTTTTCGAGAAAATTGATCATGGAAATCTGCTTGAAACATGTAAATTTGGTTAGTTACCAACTAAGCAAACGGAAGTTATTCTACGTGCAAAAATAAGAGAAAAATATGAAATAAAATCTTTTCGTATAAAGCTTCATTTTCAAGAAAATCGAATTTCTTCGTGCTCGGTTGATAACACTGTTCGACATGCATCTAATTTTGCAACCTTTAATAGGCGATTCTTGTTGACTTTTGTGAGCTATGCTCGAATTTGCAAACCGTTTTTTCCTACAACTCACAATTTTCGAAAATATCGATTTTGAAGAGAATTGCAAATTTTCAACTGGAATTATTTTGTGTTCTTATAATAGCAGCTATTGAGTTGCGGTTGAGACGAAAAAATTCTGTGGACACTACCGAATAAAATGACATGTATTGTTATTGCATTATGAACATTTGAACATGTTTAAATAACGATTAGAGCGAAAAGACATCTCAAGCGCAATATTTCTTCTTACATTTCTCAGTTTATTGAAAAAATTAAAGGTCTAGGAGAAAACCTAACTACAATACGCGATATAGCAAACGTTTCTGCTAAGGCAAGCATCATCTATCGTATTTCATTTGCAATATAGAAGCACAACTCACGATGTCTTGTCCGCTATTCGGTAGAACGGAACCGCTAAACGAACATAATTTTACTTCCATTGAAAGTAATAACATTATCAAGATTTTTAGATTTCTTATATCGCTGCTTGGCATTGATAGTGGCACAACTAAAAAGATTTTCGAATTTGCTTTTATTGAATAGCAAATCTACATTATGCATTTCTTTGTATCATATAAAACGGTAAATTTAAAATTCCGTCAGTTTTGCGTCACAGGACAAAATTATCGCGTATCGCCCTGACCTTAGTTTTACAACAATATTTTCATTTCTTCAGCTGTTTACGACATTATAAGTGGAAGGTCGTACTGCTTTCGCGAATAATGGTATATCTTGTATTTAGTCAGCCCTATAATGCTGTTGTAATGACTCGTTGAAAATCTCTTCGTAAATTTTAAAAAGCCTCTCCTCTAAAACTTATCTTGTTGCGAAATGCACCACTACCAATGCTAAGCAACGATATACGGTTTGAATATCTTTGTGTTTCTGCTTTATCGATTGAAAGATATTTACTGAAAAATATTCCGTCAATTTTGGAAATTTATTTTCGATCTCTTCTTTCTCATTTATTCAAAAATTTCTTTTCTCGAGCTCTGCATTCAAATCTCTCCGATGCTTTGAAATTTCACAAATAATAATTTGTGAGTCATACACTTGTAAATAATAACTTGTCACGACACTCGTAGTTTTCTGACAATTCTGAGGTAAGTACGGAGGATCATAGTCCTTTTACCAGAAGGTTCATTGCCTTCTTTGCTCTGTGGCTGGTTCTTTCTGGAGCATCTTTATTCCAGCTTGAGGGTTTTTTGTGACATTTGCTCTCGAAATTGCTCTGAAATTGTGTATCCATTTGAAAGTTTGTTATAAAAGTTTACCAAATGCAGCTGGACAAATTGTAAAGTAGAAATTAAATAATAAAAAAAAAAGAAAAATTTGAGAGCAGCTTGGAAGTTTGCTATCATACAGTACTCTCAGAACCGGCCATTTGAGATCCGCTCGTTCGTTTGTTCGTCTGTTCGTCTGTTCTGCAGTTTGTTTCGAAATACAAGTGAGGTGAGATAGCGACTGAACGAAAGGCTTTGTGCTCTTATTATTGCGTACAATTGCATACAATTGGGTGCAGAGATAAAGTAAGGATAAACTAGGACTCAAACGGATAAACAGGGATTGCCGCCTGTCACTCGTCACTGGAGCTGCAGCACGGAATGCCGTAACGAGTGAGAGTCTCCTCTCGAGCTCAAAGGTTATGGTAACAGAGCTATCGGCGATGTCAATAGCTTTCTATTTATTTTCAAAGTCAGCACGCGATGGCAGGCTGGTGTCCACGCGTAGTTTTTGCGAGATATGTAGATTTAGACCCAAAGGAATGTGTGTGTGTGTGTGTGTGTGTGTGTTTGTAGCGAATGTTTGCGTGAAGACAAGAAAGTTTAACCAGCGAGTTTAAGCGGACGTCTCTTTTTACCTAGCAGTTAAAAAATATTTTAATCTCCCGTAAAACTCATCCGCTCTATCATACCTACAAATACTATGAACAATATATAAGAGTTATGTAGGTTCAAGTCAGGGCATTGTATCCGATAGCAACCGACGCATATGTTACACGGACGCACAACTATAGGCAGAATTCACTCAAGCAATACCGGCAGTTTTTCGCGAGTATCTCGGAAATTAAGCAATTTCAGTTCTTGTATGCATAGGAAAAAATTGTTTAAAATATCGATTTGCACGACATACGCAAAAATCATCGAAATCGAAGTTTAGTCGGTCTTTCTACAGTTACACCGAAAGTAAGTAATGAACATAGACTAATATCTACATAGCGTAATGTAATTAATATCGCAATCTCGTTATACAGTTTTCTTTCGACTGCCGAAGCGTGCACACGTGTGTCCAGTGCCCAGTGAAATTCACAATAAGTGACGACCCTCTGTCGAAAGTGAGTGAAAATCAGAAACAAACCAAGTGTTTTTATAAATTACTCGTGGAAAATCCATCTTTCCCAATTTCTAACACATCTTAGCCTCTCGACTAGTTATTTCAATTTGAATTAACTAGCTCGAAGATGGTCCGAGTAGCTATAACAAGCCCTCACGAACAAAACCACAACCGCACCGTTCTACCTCCTCCGTGGCAAAACAATAATGATAATATCATCCACCTTCAAAACCACACCAACTGCATCAAAAAACGCAAGCATGATTCAATAAAAAAAGATGCAAACACTAATCAGAACGAACTGACATCAAGACACATTACCACTCACAACAGATTCGCAATATTTGAATCTACAGACAATTCAATGGACATAGTTGAAACATCAACAATTCAACGCACAGAAAAAAATCCTCCTCCTCCACAAATCTTTATTAATGATGTTATTGACATCCAAACTATGATTAAATCCATCGAGAAAGAAATCAACAAAGAAGATTATCAACTAAAAACCGAAAACAATCAGATTAAAATACTGCCAACTAATCCAGACTCCTATAGAAAAATAACAAAACAGCTAAAAACCCTGAATGCCAAATTCCACATTTATCAATTAAAACAAGAAAGACCCTTTCGAGTGGTACTACGCAACATTCACCACTCTGCTAACTTAGACGAACTAAAATACGAACTCCAAAATCTTGGCCACGAAGTGACTAATATCAGCAATATACGACACAGAATCACTAAAAACCCACTATCTTTATTCTTTGTTGATTTAAAGCAAAATCCAAACAACAAAGAAATCTATAACATCAACCGATTAATGAACTCAGTAATAAAATCGAACCAGCTTTTACAAAAAAAAGAGATAATTCAGTGTAAAAGGTGCCAGAGATACGGCCACTAGCAAAAATATTGCAATCGCAATTACTGCTGCGTCAAATGTGCAGGCCCTCATTCTACAGATCAATGCACTAAATCAGCAGAAACTCCTGCGAAATGTACCCACTGTCAAGGAGACCACCCTGCGAGCTACAAAGGATACCCTGCCTACAAGACCTTATATAACAACAAGTACCTCAAACCCAGAGCTAAGAGCCTCACGATTCCAACACCCAGCCCACAAAAACTGTCTACTCCTTCAATATCCTATGCATAGGCAGTTCAAGGAGAACAACACAGACCGATAACTCAAAATACTCGACCACAAATTAGCGTTCCCGGTTCACAAGACACGGAAAACTTTAACTTTAACAGATATGAAAAAATAATAGAAAAACAATCCGAACAAATAAACAACTTGCTATCGCTATTAACACTCATCATGAATAAACTAATACGCCTCGACGCAAAATAAAACCAAGACGCATAGCTCTTTGGAATGCCAACGGTCTAGCTCAACACAAAATCGAACTAGAACTCTTCCTAAAACAACAGCAAATCGACGTAATGCTCGTATCTGAAACTCACTTCACCGACAAAAATTATTTGAAAGTAAACGGTTATAATTTCTATCATACCCAACATCCCAGTGGAAAGGCCCACGGCGGCACCGGAATCATTATCAAATCCAGCATTAAACATTACGAACTTCCATCATTCCAGAAAGACTACCACAAAGCAACAAACGTAGCAATAGAAGACTGCCATGGTACAATCACCGCTTCAGCCGTATATTGCTCTCCCAGACACTCCATCGCTAAAGAAGACTTTGATAACTTCCTTGACGCTCTGGGCAATAGATTCATAGCTGGAGGAGACTATAACGCCAAACATACCCAATGGGGCAGCAGACTGGTTACAGTAAGAGGCAAAAATCTTTTAAATAGCATAATCACCAACAATCTCAACTACCTCTCCACATATGAACCCACTTATTGGTCCACTGACCCTAATAAAATCCCTGACTTACTTGACTTCTTTATAACAAAAAATATCTCGCCAAGATACGTCCAAATTAACTCCTCGGCGGATCTTTCTTCTGACCATTCCCCCGTGATAGCAACAGTCAATTCAACGATTATCGAGAATACACCTAATGGCTTTATTCATAACCAACACACCAACTGGCAGCTCTTTAGAGAAGTCTTTAATCACTCAACTTCAGCCTTAATTCCACTAAAAACAAATAAAAATATCGAAGCAGCCACGAAATACCTAAACATGAGCATAATAAACGCCATCCGCTCCTCCACACCTACTAAGACATCCATAAGCAAACGTGAATATCCCCAATACATATTAAAAAAAAAAATAGCAGAGAAATGAAGACTAAGAATAGTATGGCAGACCTATAGAACCCCGGATGACAAACGCAAACTAAACAACGCAACCAGAAAGTTAACCAAACTCATAAAAAATTACAAGAATGACTGTTTTCAAAAATATCTCGCCAATTTAGCTGACTCCAACTACTCACTATGGAAGGCTTCCAGGAAACTCACACGGCCCCCGCAAATAATCCCTCCAATCCGCCGCCCGCAAGGTGGATGGGCGCGTAGCCATATAGAGAAAGCCAACCTATTTGCTAGTTACCTATATAACGTATTCAAACCCCACTCTTCCAAAACTGCCTAGATATTACTGAATACCTGCACTCTCCCTTCCAAATGTCTCCTCCTATTGTACCTTTCACTTCTGCAGAGACTATAGAATCAATCAGTCGCCTAAATCCCAAGAAAGCAGCGGGGCATGACCTAATATGCAATAGAGCAATCAGGGAACTTCCCATAAAAGGGATTGCACTCATCACATCGATTTTTAACGCAATTCTTCGCCTTGAATACTTTCCCGTGGCATGGAAAATTTCACTGATTGCTCTCATCCCTAAACCCGGAAAACCAATATATGAAACTAGCTCCTATCGCCCAGTTAGTCTCCTACCTACCCTGTGAAAACTATTCGAGAAGATGTTAACGAATCGAATTCTTCCGCTCCTAGACGATTTGAAAACTCTCCCAGATCATCAATTCGGTTTTCGTAAACAACATTCAACAGTAGAGCAAATCCATCGCATAACACACATTATCAGCCAAAACCGTGAAAAGAAAAAATATTGCTCAGCGGTATTCCTAGACATTCAACAGGCATTCGACAATGTTTGGCATGAAGGGCTATTATACAAACTTATAAAAGTCCTACCACATACCTACTACTCCATCCTAAAGTCCTATTTAACCAACAGGCAATTCATGGTCAAATACCTAGACACTACTACCAAACATTCCCAATAGAAGCTGGCATAGCCCAAGGCAGTGTCCTCGGACCCCTTCTGTTCTCTATCTACACTGCCGATTTACCTATATCAACAGAAATAACATTAGCAACATTTGCTGACGACACAGCGCTATTAGCTTGCAACGCAGACCCGACAATTGTTTCGTCTACTCTCCAGCGATGTCTCGACTCTTTGGAAAAGTGGTTCCTTAAATAGGGATTCAAAATTAATGAAAAAAAATCCACACATGTAACCTTCACACTCCGAAAACAAACCTGCCCGCAGGTCACCATCAACAACACAACAATTCCTAGCAAAGACACAGTCAGATACCTGGGCATGACACTGGACAGGAGATTAACTTGGAAAAATCACATCACAGACAAAACGAAGCAACTCAAGGACAAACTTAAAAAACTTTATTGGCTCACTGGTCGACGCTCCAACATAAGCACACAGAACAAAATTACCCTCTATAAGACCGTAATAAAAACCTGTCTGGACCTATGGAATCCAACTATGGGGAACAGCAAGCAACTCCAACATCGAAATACTTCAGCGTTGCCAATCGAAAACCCTAAGATCCATATTGAATGCACTCTGGTATGTCACCAACGAAGTAATACATCGCGACCTCAAGATACTTACAGTCAAAGCGGAAATAGCTAAATATAGCACCAGTTACAATAAAAGAGTCAACAAACATCGAAACCCCTTAATTACTGGATTACCCGATACATCGGACCAAATCCGCGGGCTGAAGAGACACTACCCGTTAGACCTAAGCTCTAGATTCAACTAGTCTTTATTCTTTATTCTAAATTATGCATATTTATAGTAAGTTAACTTATTACAAATAATTTAGTCATGTCACAGCGCCACGCCAGAAAAAATTACTAAAAATTCTCAATGCGAGAACTGATTGTAAATTTTATAAATAAATAAAAAAAATCTCATTATATAAACTTGAGCGAACGTATAAAGTGCCAATTTTGAACGATCCTTTAGTTTTTAGTTTTACGGTTTGTTTCTATTTTCCAGTTCCACAACTAAAATTTGGATCAGATGTCTTAACAACAAATAAAATAAAACAAGAATCAATAACATTGTGATTAGTATTCAAAGTGCTAGTTACATCCTGTGGATTACCAGTCCGATCACAACCACATGGTGGACCATTCTCGAGTTCGTACCCAAATGAATCTCCTTTTTCTAGATCGCACGACCACACTGAGTTTCGTTCCACAGTCTCACTGAGCTTTGTTACATTGTCGCTCCCAAACGCGTGTGAGCTGCATCATAAGGTCTCACCGAGGTTCGTTACATTGTCTCTCACAGACGCATCTGAACTCACTCCCCCAATCGTGCTAATGATCTTCCGAGATCAGGGTACTCAAATCGTCATGGTCACTGTTCTGTCCATCAGTACGGACATCTAATTCAGCAGGAATACAACTATCTGGCATTTTCTTCAGTCTATCACGACTGTATTTATAGGATCTTTTCCCATCTAATGTTTTTAGAGTGTATCTATCTCCCTCTAGAACCTCTATTATTACAAATGGATCCTTGAGTTTTGAATCCAATTTAGTTTTATTCCATTCTTCATTTCTTCCTAATACAAAGTAACCAAGATTGAATCTAACTACTTTAGCTTTTGTCTTGTCGAATCTATCTTTATCATACTTAACAGTACTTTCAATGTTTTGTATGGCTTGTTGTCTTATATTCGAGATATGTTGTTACGTCTGGCGACACCCTACCATTTTTTTTTTTTTATACGTGGGGAAATCCTCATGGACACCCAGCCGCCCTCTGGGAGGCGGCGGGTAATGTCGGACTCTAACCGACTAAAACCCCACGGTGGTCGTCCTGACGTTTGTTAGGTGTGTCCCGGTTCCTCACTGTAGAGAGATACTACCGCGAGACTCCCTGTCATCGTCTCCCTTCGCTGTTGTTGTTGCGGGAGGCGTCCTGGTCGAGCTGGACAGCTAGGGGGACCACCCGCTCCCTAGCGCCACGTTCCTGAGCCATCATGCAAGTCCGAGGGGGGACCCAGACCCTCCTCGGCGTGATGGCTCCTTCTTCGACGCATGCTGGTTGTCTAGGTCGGCGACGGCAGTGGTGGTGCTGCGGCCTCGTGGCGTCGTCGTGGCAGTCCTCTTCTTCGGCGAGCAACCCTGACAGGGTCGCCCCTCTTCTCTCTGCTCCTCTCCCCCTCTCCTTCGCAAGCATGACTTGCTCGCAGTAGGCGCGGACGGCGGCTAACTCCTGCGGACCCCTCGTTACGGCCTCGACGACCGCCTCAGGGGTTAATCTCTCTCCGATGGCGAGACGCAGGACGCAGCGTGGTTCCTCCCAGGCTGGGCAGAACTCCAAGGTGTGCTGCGCCGTGTCCTCCTCCTTCCCGCAGTGGTGACAGATGGAGGTCACCTCCCGCTGAATTCTTAACAGGTATTCCCCGAATACACCGTGACCGGTGAGCACCTGAGTCATCCTATATGTCAGCGGTACTCCGCCGCGATCCCTCCAAGCCTCCCAGTTGGGAAGGACGGCTCAACGGCTCGGTGCGGCCGCACGGCATCTTCCTCCACCAGCTGCAAGCGCCACCTCTCCCAGGTCCATCTTCTCTCCTCCTCCCGGACGTCCTGAACCGGTCGGTCCATGTTGTTGTTGGTGGTGGTGGGCTTCGTACCCCCGCCGCCCGAGCCTAGGTCCCTCAGATGTTCCTACACCCGTCGGAGTGCGAGGGCCTACAACTCGAACGGAGGGGACGCCGCCAGTACGGACGACGACGCGTGGGATATGGTCCGACACCCCCTCGCTATCCGTATAGCGGTCGTCCTGTGCAGCCTCCTCAGTAAGAGCCGGCTGCGACGATTGGCCATCAGGTCTTCGGCCCATACGGGAGCCCCGTAGAGGACCCGTGATCGGACCACTCCCTCTTAGAGTCGGCGCACTCCGACCCCTGCTCCTCCGATGTTCTGCAGTAGGTCGCATAAGGCGTTGGCTGCGGCCGTCACCCTCGGAACCAGCAGATCAAAATGCGGCTCGAATGTCCATCCGCTGTCGATGGTGAGACCTTAGGTACATCATCTGGCGTCTCACCGGGACTTCCTCACCGTCGATGCTCACGCACAGTCCAGGTGGAGGGGGTCCTCTGCGACGACGGTCAAAGAACCCCAAGGCCTCCGACTTGGACGGCGACACGTTCAGTCCGAGCCCCATGATGGCACGTACAGCGCATGCCACGGCGGTTTCCGCGAGCCCCAGCGTTTTGTACCACCAACGACCCCCGGCCAGGACCAAGGTGTCGTCGGCGTAGCACACCACGCCCGTGCTCGGAGGCATGGGGCATCGCAGGACCGAGTCGTAGGCCGCGATCCACAAGATGGGTCCCAGCTCTGAACCCTGCGGAACACCGCGCTCGACCGGCCTTTTCTCCTCTCCTTTTCCAACAGAGTAGACGATCCAGCGGTCGCTCAGGTACGATCGGATGAGACGGACGAGGTACGGCGGCACCTCAAAACGCTCCAGCGCCTCCGTTATCCCGTCCCAGGGTATGGCGTTAAAGGCGTTCGTGACGTCCAGGGAGACCGCCAGCGCCACTCCTTCCCGGAATACCATGTCCTCCGCCATGGACCTCACGCGCCTCACTGCATCCACCATCGAGCGTCTCCGGCGAAACCCAAATTGGCTCTCGTGCCACCCAGGCATGCGCTCCGACACGTGGGCCTCCAGACGGGCGGCGATGATCCTCTCGAACAGCTTGCCCACCTCGTCCAGGAGACACACTGGCCTGTATGCGGATGGCGAGTCCAATGGGCGACCCTCCTTCCGTATCAGAACCAGCCTCACCATTCGCCATGCCCGGGGGTAGATGCCCTCCTCAGGCATCTGGTGAACAGACTTCGCTGGCGGGGAGCCAAGGTGCTCATAGACTCCGCCCATGACGACATTCTACCTAGACCAGACCACACACCGCGGGCAAGATGGCAACCAGATGTCCGCGCATCCTCACGGCGTACCTTCAATTGCCTTAAGGACTCATCATAAATCTCAGGAAATTTTAGCTAAGGTCCTTCAGACGGAACAAATATCTCTTTAGTAATTCGTTTTGTAAAAGCTTATTGTTTACTGTAACTGTGTCTAGTAATCGAAACTTAACTGTGCTTTATATATCTCTAGTCAATAAATTGGTTGAATAAACTTTAATTTATGCTGTTAATTCAGTGTCAGATATGCTCTATTGAACCACCCTTATTATCCGAATAGAAATAAGGAGATCGATCAGTTCGTGGGGTCGATTATTTAATCGTAACGGGAATTTACGACTTCCGTTGACGTGCTACCTCGTGATCGCGTCTCTCCGCGAACAGTCGCTACATATCTAATTCTCTTTCTTCAATATTTTCGGGTAGCAATAACCCGTAAGGTCTTGCTGTTTTGCCGATTAGTAATTCTAACGGACTCGCTTTAGTCACGCGATTGATGGTGCAATTCAAAGCCAATTGTATTTCTCCAATCGGCCAAACTGCAAAGATTTACACTCGTATTGACCATCGGAGTAACAAATATAACAAATATTCCGTAGAATTAGAATGAAAAGGGATTTGGTGAAATCCGTTGGCCATGTCCAGTGTAATAAAGTATCTAGCGTTTTGCAATCTTGCGATTTGATCCGCAATAAGAGATAGAGAATACTGATCAGCGACCATATTTTTATTTAGCCCTTGGAAATCTACACATAATCTATCTGAACCATCTCTACTCTTCAGGAGTAACATAGGGCTCCCGAATGGTGAATTACTAGTGTTATGGTGCGTAAAACAATCAGCACGCCATCCCTTGTTGCCTGGCAGCCAACGGCCCACGTACCGTTAGTCCGAACCTCTATAAACCTAAGGAACCACCATAAACCTTAACTTTTTAGCTTAATTACTAACATATGCTCCTTAAGTTAATCTATTTCTTCTGAAGGAATTTCGAATCCTAGAAATATTTTCGGTTTATGGCTAGCTCCTAGAAAAGTCCTTAGGTTTACTATGCTCTATTAAATTACGGAGAAAGCAGTATTTAACTGACGGAAAAAAGCGGATAATTCTATAACGGAAAAACTGGTTTTTCCCGGGAACAATGACACCCGCTAGCAAAGATGGTATGAGGTTTCCTCCTCCTATCATCATTCAGTGATGTTGACTAGAACCAATGGGCATCACAGATCGGTACCCTCACTTTTACTGACGAAAAGTGTGAGCAACAAATCCTCTTTCGTCCTTAGAATAACACACCCATACCTAGCTTTCCTCCGTAATGGCAAGAGAGCGGAGAGTCAGTCATCTCATAAAGTCAGTCAACTCCTGATCCTATAACATTATATCATTCCACTTAACTGTTCCTACAGTCTTAGGACAGTCTGCGTCTACGACTCAAATACAATTATCAATCATATACATCAAAAATACGTTGCGAAATGACGTGATATTTAAGTGTAAGAAGTTGTTAAAAATATACATATTATAAAACCGTTGATTACAGTTTTATTCCACATCAAACTTCCCTATTATCCCATAAGAAATACGGATCGACCTGTTCGTCATCGTAACGGGAATTTACGATTCTCGTTGACGCGCTTCATCACGATCGCGTTTCCCCGTGACGGGAAGAAAATACAACTAGGCCTTATGATTATTGCTTCAATTAGTTTGCTTATTCGCTGACGTACTATTCTTCGTTCTTCCTCGCTAAGTCTATAAGGACTTCTTTGTACGGTGGCGTTAGGATCAATTAACCGTATTTCTAACTGGCCCGTATTTACGCGAGTACGTGGAAAACCAGTAATCAATGAATCTTAAAATTTTTTTTCTTTTTTTTTTGAGAACAGAATTTCATCGACTTTTATCGTTACCAATTACATCAGTGTCAATTTCATTAACATCGCTCTCGTTTCAGAGGTTTTATTACGGATATTAAATAATTTTTGTTTTACACATAGCGAGGCTATTTTGTGTAATCTTACGTCATAAGCTTGACTTAAAATTTCACGACCAATCATGATATCCTACTTTAAGTCACTGTCAGAAAGAACATGACAATTTATCTCCAATGTAAACACATGAATACAATGGACAAAACTTGAGATGTAGGTTTAATACAAATTCGTCACATTACTATTATATCAGTCATTCTTTTACCAAAAAATCTCAAGGCTACGGATTTTTTAATTAGAGAACATTCGGCTTCAGAATCAAAGTACATAAAATGGAAACGACTCACTCCGATGACTTAGTTGATGATGATGATTAGTCGATGACCAGTTGGAGTTTCCTCCACGCAGGAGTCGACTCGACGTTATTAGAATTTTACTTTTTTTTCCACAACAGCGGACAATTGGACGCGACATGTCCTTTCTCATGCCATTTGTAGCAGGCTACCTTCGACGATGCGATTGATCGGTTTTCCTCTGGGTTTCGTATATCATCCTTCGGCTCCATCTTTATTCTCTCGCGGCACTTCGTCACTTTATGTCCGTAGTGCTCATAGTGACGGCACCTAATCCGGAGGTCTGACGGCCTGCGTCGTTTAATTTCAGGGCCCTCCGATGGACTTTCTGACTAATACGTCGGATTCTCCTCGTAAGAGAATACTCATTTCACTCCAAAATCAGTCCTCCGTCTTGATGTCGCTCGTGAGTGCTAGTCGTTTAAAGCGTTGAACTTGTGAACTCAGTAGATAAAGAGTGCTACCGGAAGACGAAAGCGCAGTAGTTGGCGCCTTAGGTTACGAACGTTTCGGGACTCGGGTTCGAATCCCGGCGCTCGTAGTCCGATATTTTCTTCTAGGATACAATAATTAGAAGAAAATACAGCAGTACCCCAGCAGCGACATCTACTACCAGCGACTACAACAACTATCACGGCCTATACACGGCAAATCCTCGACACCTCACCTCCGATTGACGCACCAACCAGGTGACAAGAAACGAGACGACGACCAATTCAGTATTGTGATGTAGCCAGTGCAAAGTTCATGGGCATATCACATCTGCTCTACACATCATGCCGAAGAGGAACAGAGGCCTACGACCGTACGCGGAACGCTCTGCCCCGTACCCACGGTATCCGCTGCCACATCGAAGACTTCGCGCAACATCTGCACGAGTCTAACAACAGAGAAGTAGTAACGATATCACTGGTAAGGTGGTACTGAGGTGGGTAGGCCGCAGCCTAATCTTGCTAAGGAGATTGTAGAGGACGACCGCCATTCGCATTGTGAGGGGATACAGGATCATATCCTACGCGTCGGCGACCGTGCTGGCGGCGTCCGCCCGTTCGAGCTGCGGGCCCTTGCGCTCCGATGGGTGCACGAGCACCTGAGGGCCCTGCGTTTGGACGGGCGTACGACATCCGACGACCGGTCGGCCCCAAGCGTCCTGGAGGAGGCAGAGCGGGAGATCTGGGAGCGGTGGCGCTCTCAGCTGGTCGAGGGTGACGCTACGCGGCCACATCGGGCCGTTCGCGCCGTGCTTCCCAACTGGGAAGACTGGAGAGACCAAGGCGGAGTCCCCCTGACCTTTAGGATGACGCAGGTGCTCACTGACCATGGAGTATTCGGCGAGTATCTGCTAAGGATTCGGCGGGAGGTGACCTCCATCTGTCACCACTGCAAGGAAGAAGAAGACACGGCGCAGCACACGCTGGAGTCTTGTCCAGCGTGGGCAGAACCGCGGCGCGTCTTATGGCTCGATATCGGCGAGAGATTAGTCATCAAAGCGGTCGTCGGGGCCATGCTCAGGGGGCGTCATGAGTTCATCACCGCCCGCTCCTACTGCGAGCAAGTGATGCTGGTGAAGGAGCGAGCGGAAAGAAAGAGGGTAAGAACGCGCGATCCAAGTAGAACGTCCCAACGGGGAGATTCTGTACGCCGCAGGGGCGCGGCATCGCCACCGCCCTAGGAGCGTCAGACCAGGAATGTGGTGTTAGGGAGTGTGGTCCATCCTAGCGGCCGACTCAGATAAGGACGCCTCCCTTAACCAGCAGTAGGGAGAAGACGACGAGGAGTGCCCCCTGGTAGTTTTTCGCAAGAGATCCCGGGGTTAATTCTGTTGGACGTGGGGGTGACTACCGTGGAGTTTTAGTCAGAAAGAGTCCGACACTACTTGGTTGTTGCGATCTCGCAGCGGCGAGTATCCATGAGGATTTCACCACGTAAAAAAAAAAGATGCCACAAGGTAGAAACGTAATTCTTACTTCTCGTTGCATGCAAACCTTACACAAACGCTCATCTTTGAATGCTCGATTTTTCTTTCTCCAGAGCAGCTAAAATAGTAAACAGTATATTTAAATATAATATATAATAAAATTTATTATATGTATACGGATTTCATGCAAATTAACGAATTTATGATCAATCTGTGTTTTTCTCAAAGAGAATCATTTCCTCCGTTTCATTTTCCCTATTGGATCTCTCATGACTCTCAACTGTATTTTGTGTTGGTGCCTGAAATAAATATAATGTACATATATTTCTTCGTTTTGTCCGTGGAACTTTATCAGGGTATGCTCCAATTAGTACATTATTACAATGTTCATTGCCAACAATTGTGCACTCTGGAAAACCCATCTCATGAACTTGCACGGGAGTTTGACCCTCTGACCAGTGACTTATCACCGATTGACATTCAAAATATTTAACAACATCCAATTCTCCCGAATAGTACAGATCTGCAGCTGCAAGATTGGCAGGGTCAATGAAAGATACAGGTCAGTTTCGAAAACTCGAACGTCTTACTGCTCCAAAACGAAAATCATTATAATTTTCTTGAAGGCCACGCGGCGTAGATGGAACCGGCGAAATTGGATGATCCAACGACATTGAATCAACCAGCGAATTTGAATCATCTAACAATGTCGTAAGAACAGGTAGTAATTCTTCATCTTCTGAAGACTCCACGCATTTATAGCGACACATGAGTCATAAGTCGAGGCGAAGCGAGAGCGATTCATGTTGTTGTTACTATTGTGCCTCGTATCAAGGATGCCGCCTCGACACACGAAACTAGCGCGAGAATATCGCCAGGCAAAAAACAATCTCGCCGTGAGGACAACCGTCGTTCCTAGACGAATTTGAATCTTTCCTCCTCCCCGCGACCAATACAAATAAGTGGACACGATGGCGGGCGAGTCAGTAAGGAAGTGATTAAGTAATCAGTAATGAATAGTCAAGCGCGAGTAATTATCAAGTTATTTTAGAGCGGTCTATTCGATTCCTTATGATTCTATTTATTCGAATACTTTATACAAACGTCTGTCAACGGTGTTGACTATAGATAGTTCATTTATTCTGAATAAACTGACGGTTGCAAAACTAATCTTTCTTATATTTGTAATACCTAAACCTTCCATCATTCGCCACATATTGTTTTCGCAAATATCGGAAGCTGATTACGGGAATCATTTTATCCAAATTGTTACGTAATTGTTACTACACACCTATTTAAAAAAAAAAAAAAAGAAATTAAAATATCTTGTAATTGTAACAAGCCGATATTATCGAAGTAATCTCAGTTCAGTGTGTTTTAGCGCAAAATTCAGTTCAAAATTGTCTTTGAAGAATCACAGCGATTTTATTTGATATTTGAAGCGTTTGAGCGTCCCGAAACTTTCTCTAGAATGTACATAAATTCTTTCGCTACGATATTTTGACTTATAAATGGTAAAACGTTTTTAGTTAACTTATTTTCAGGAAATATTATACGTACAATCGATTAAACAGAAATAGCATATACACAGCCTCGGTACTAATCATCGTGGAATATAATAAAATTATTTTTACAAATAAGTACGCAATTTTTTCAATATGTGAAACATCTCGCACAGGGTTTCTGCAGAAAAATTCAACCGTTTATAACATTTTATAAATTTATTTTGAAATAAAGTTCTCTCGCGATGCGAATAGTAAGACACTGTAGCATTATGTTATATTGTATTTTATCTATCATATCATATTTATATATCGCAATCATATATCGTCTTTGTCACTTTACGCAAATGTTCCTTGCAACGATATACCATCGTTTGGCACTAAAAGTGTTAATTGCCTATGTACTAGATGATAGTAAAAACGAAGATTAAAGCTATTCGGTACAGATGACCAATGTACTGAAATTTGTGGGAAATTACATAGTTTATACAAGTTCGCAAGTATTTACTAACATAACAGCTGGTCTCATGATGGGCGAAGAGTAAAAAATGGCTCAAACCTAAGTCAATCAAAGTTCAAAGTCACATGATAAAATGGCCGCCACCTAAGTGTATTTATGTATTCACCGCCAACGATTCCATTTACTGAACGAATTATAAATAGAAATCGGTATAGCGAACAAATGAGATGTAAAACACCTTGAAAATGCTCTGTTTTACAATCATAAACTTCTAACTAATAAGTTCCTTGCATTAAAACTTCGAAGTTTTAATTATATAAAAATTAGAACTGTCTTTTAACTGGCGTTGTTTAACGAATAGAAAACAAGATAACTAAGTATAATAATAGAAATAGTAAGCTGTGATTTTTATGATTTGAAATATATATGTGTAATATCGTTTTTCTTGAGATAATTCAGGAAATCGATTCTGAAGTCTGAAAATCGAGTTTATTGTGAAAATACTTAAATAAAATAAGGAGTAAACAACAATTAATATCAATCTATAGCAATAAATAACAATAAATTACATAAATAATAAATAACAAGTTTTGTGCAATGTCTACCTGAAAATCGAGAATCGATTTTCAACGTCCTGAGCTGCCGATCTTTCTTCGTCAATCTTCAATATTTTAAATAATTATTCTGCGATCTTGTTTATCTCTGATATTGCTTTCTGTCCGCCCGTTTGGGAAATGAGTGTCTCTCAAAACATGGAAGGTCGCTCTGTCCGTGAAACAAAGGCAGTCGTGCTATCCGTAAACAGAAAGAGTCCCTATCACACGTGACTTTAGAGTTTACATATGTATAATACAGTTTCATTTTACTAAAAATAAGGGGAATAAAAGAAAGAACAATTAGTTAGATGCGGAAAAAGTTAACTTTATTCAGATAAAATAAGATACATAATTCAAATTACTGTTTAATTAAGTAACACTTAAAATACAAAAAAACCAAAAAAATACGGAAAAAATGTATTTGCTCAGTTTAATATTATGTTTCTGTTTATTAATAACTGTAGAAATAGTTCTAATAATAAAAAATTTTATCATTTCCTGATATATACGCTTAATTTAACGATACATAGTATCACACATTTTAATGTGTGTACGTCATTTTTAAAAAATTATAAAATATATTTAAATAAGAGCTTTGTATACGATAATTTATGCATGTATATAATTATATATATATATATATATATATATATATATAGATGTGCATGCATTAAGTAAATAATGTACGAGTTACTGCTTTAATTTCTTTTCGGCAAATTATGCATTCATCGAAAGCTGGAGCACAATATTGGCAAGTTGCTAGATGCCCACAAGGTAGACATGTAATTCTTACTTCTCGTTACATGCAAACCTTACACAAACGCTCATCTTTTAATGCTCGATTTTTCTTTCTCCAGAGCAGCTAAAATAGCAAACAGTATATTCAAATATAATATATAATAAAATTTATTATATGTATACGGATTATATGCAAATTAACGAATTTATGATCAATCTGTGTTTTTCTCAAAGAGAACCATTTCCTCCGTTTCATTTTCCCTATTGGATCTCTCATGACTCTCAACTGTATTTTGTGTTGGTGCTTGAAATAAATATAATGTACATATATTTCTTCGTTTTGTCCGTGGAACTTTATCAGGATATGCTCCAATTAGTACATTACTACAATGTTCATTACGAACAATTCTACACTCTGAAGAACACATCTCATGAACTTGCATAGGAGTTTGACCCTCTGACCAGTGACTTATCACCGATTGACATTCAAAATATTTGACAATATCCAATTCTCCCGTACAGTACAGTTATGCAGTTGCAAGACTGGCAGTGTCAATGAAAGATATAGGCCAGTTTCGAAAACTCGAATGTCTTACTGCTTCAAAATGAAAATCATCATAATTTTCTTGAACGCCACGGACGTGGATGGAACCGGCGATATTGAATCAACCGGTAACATAAAATCAGACGAAGTTAGATCAACCGGCGAATTTGAATCATCTAACAATGTCGAAGGAACAGGCAGTGATTCTTCATGTTCTGAAGATTCCGAATTTTGTTCCGTCAAATATCACGATTTCATTATAGGAATCATTTTATTCAAATTTTCTCACACCTATTAAAAAAAAAAAAAAAAAAAAAAAAAAAAAAAGGAATTAAAATATCTAGTAGTTGTAACAAGCCGATATTATCGAAGTAATCTCAGTTCCGTGTGTTTTAGCGCAAAAGTTAAAAATTGTCTTTGAAGAATTACGGCGATTTTATTTGATATTTGAAGCTTTTGAAGGATCCCGAAACTTTCTATACAATCGACATAAATTCTTTCGTTACGATATTTTGACTTACAAATGGTAAAACGTTTTTAGTTAACTCATTTTCGAGAAATATTATACGTGTACAATTGACCAAAGAGAAATATGTTGCAGACAAAACTTACGAAAATGAGATGTTTACGTAGTGCTTCAACAGCTCACCAACACTTCAAATGGAATCTTGGCAAAGATTTAATATCTTACTCTTGTATATTTTACATTTTTAAATTTACGAACGACCCATACAAACTCTTCTACACCTAAAGTAAGACTGAACCTTGCCGGTAGTATGTAGCTGTTTATGTACCTGTTTCTTGCAAATCTGATCCCTACCACATTACTCCTTCATCCCACTATAAGACACCGTGCAGAGTGCGCAAGTTGTCGACCAATCAAATGTCATCGATGTTCCGCCTCTTACTACAATGTACTGTACTGTACTATCATTGCGTGGATATATTGTAGGGTAGAAGGATAATTTTTGTCCTAAATATTATTATCTGAAAATCTAAGGCAAGCAGTCCGTGTTTAATTCTACTGTATAGCAGTATACACAGCCTCGGTATTAATCATCCTGGAATATAATAAAAGTATTTTTACAAATGAGTATGCAATTTTTTCAATATATGAAACATCTCGCATAGAGTTTCTGCAGAAAAATTCAACCGTTTATAACATTTCATAAATTTATTTTGAAATAAAGTTCTCTCGCGATGCGAATAGTAAAACACTGTAGCATTATGTTATATTATATTTTATCTATCATATCATATTATTTATATATCGCAATCATATATCGTCTTTGTCACTTTTTGCAAATGTTCCTTGCAACAATATACCATCGTTTCGTACTAAAAGTGTTAATTGCGTATGCACTAGATGATAGTAAAAACGAAGATTAAAGCTATTCTGGCAAAACGCAATACACTTAGCTTGAAAAGCAGTAAAATCTTGAAAAATAACGAGGGAAACGTTCTCGTTTGACAAATGCAAAAAAAAGTATCGACGAAGTAAAACCATTGAAATTGACGATGCCCGTGTTTCGTTACTAACAATCCTGAAATTGCTAAAGCGAGTCATCTTGCATTTTATGCATTTTAGGCATCAAAGATTCTTAGGGCCACGAGTGAACGTTTTAAATTTTTCATTTTTGTTGTATCATGCAGTAAGTTTCTAATTCCTAAGAAGAAAAGAAGTGGAATTTCAAAAGAAAAATGTTCTATTTATAATGGACCTATAATAGAGGGTGCGTTTCTTAATGGCTTTAGCTTTCCTGAGAAAATTCAGCTATTATTCCAAACATTCTATGTGGAACCTTCCCTATCACACGTGAACCTTAGAGAGTTTACATATGTATAATACAGTTTCATTTTACTAACAATAAGGGAATAAAAGAAAGAACAATTAGTTAGATGCGGAAAAAGTTAACTTTATTCAGATAAAATAAGATACATAATTCAAATTAATGTTTAACTAAGTAACACTTAAAATACAAAAAAGAACAAAAAAAAAAAAAAAAATACGGAAAAATGTATTTGATCAGTTTAATATTATGTTTCTATTTACTAATTACTGTAGAAATAGTACTAAAAATAAAATATTTTATCACTTCCTGATTTATAGACTTAATTTAACGATACATAGTATCACTGATTTTATCACAGATATATGCAAAGCGTACGTAATGTAGATCAAGTTTCGCATATTTCTGCATATTTTTGCATGCGTCTAGATATTTTTGCATATTTTTTTATATTTAAATATAAATTAATATTTCAAAACATAAGTAAAGCTAATAATAATTTATAATGAGTTATCGTGTGACCATATGTTTCATAACAAAATAGCTCTGATTCTTAGATACTTGTCAACACGTTTTCAAACTCAAAACAAAAATTGTCTTTTTTCGAACTCTGGAAAAAATTAAATATTCTCTTAAAATTGTGTTTTCTCTATGAAACAATTGTGTTTTCACTATGAAATTCAATGTTAATTTTGTTATCCTTTCATTTAATATTTAGTCGATTTTCCCTTACTTTTTAACACTTCCGTCAATCTGTGACGTACACTATCCACTAATTTATTTCAAAAACAGGAGAGATATTATCCAAAGAAGTTATTGCTGTTTTTTAGAATTTAATATATATATTAATTTATAAGTTAATATATGTATTAAAGAGTGATATTGCTGTACTCAAATGGGAAGATTCGTGAGATTTATCAACAAAGCACACTTCAATCATGGTACCGGGTACAAGAAATATTCGTAACATTCATGCTGCTTCTACAAGCCAACTGAGTCATCTGGAAAATTGAAACCACTAGCTGTTCTTGTATTCAATAAAGTGTGATATAGATTATTCGGATCAAACGGTTTCTTATGCCACTACAATTAGAAAAGAACTCAAACGGTACCGGAAATATGGCATTGAACTTCTTCCGGGAATTACAGTTGTAAACGTTTTAATAGTTTACAAGATTACAACAAAGAAGGATAAAAATATCAGAAAATTTAGAGAATTATTAGTTATGAAATTATTAGAGCTGACTAATAATGTAATGAAATCTTCTGTTTTACGTAGATATCATAATATTGTCATCCAAAAAAGTGCTTCTGGATTGTTAAGGTTATCTGATAGAGGAACGCGTGGATAAATTTCTAATAGAAATATATATTGAAGTAAGTATAAGCATAGATATAGTATATGCTGATCCAAATCCTCACTGTAGCAGTGTTACATTACAATACAATATAATAGAGAGCAGGTTGATACATTGACAGCAAAGGATATTACCAAAAAATTAACCTTGGTGTGTAACTCTAGCTGAAATTTACACGAAACAGCAATAAAAGTCTACTTACAGCTCTTTTGTTTCTAGACATTGTGACCCAAAAACAAAATTCATATTCAAGGACACAATAATATGGACCTCTCTTTTTCGTTAAATTTTTTGGTTCACCAAGTTCTATTTTCATCGTAACAGCGGTGTCCAGGTCACGGATATACAAAAGAAAAAGATGTAGAGTTTTTCTAGAAGTAAATACTTCAACAAGGACAAAGCATTACATTGTAAATAACTTTTTAATAAACCATGTTTCTATATTACTTTTATAACAGTTTAACAGTCTTATTATTGTTGGAAATTGTGGATCTTACTCGCCGAAATGAACGTATAGCAACACTCACATTACACGTAGAAATGATATTAAAATAGTTTCATATTTGTTTAATATGTGACTTACAAGATATTCGTAGATACATATTGCACATGTCTCAGCACTTTCTGTCTCATCATCTTCTACGAGTTCTACGGGACGCTGCGCACGTACATATTCCCACACACTCATACTCACATATGTGTGTCACTACTACGCGGCTAATCCAGTGTACCACACAAAATTACACATATCTCAATAATTATATTCTATGAAATATCTTTCCAAATAATTTTCCTACTAACTTACCTCGTAAGTACTCAAAGTACTCAAAGAAGCACAGCCTTTCGCTTCTTAAATTTTATATTGCCGAAATTGCAATGCGAAGCACTGTAAAATCTTCAAATTCTTAAAACTGGAAACTCTTGAACTTCCGGAATACCTATCTTTTTCTTCTTTGTTCTGTAGCGGCAGATGAGTCATAGGACAATTCGAATCAAGAGTGACTCATGTTTTTTTGCCTCGGGGCATTGACAATGTTTCGATTTACGAGATGTAAAAGTAAACAAACTCCGGACAAAACAATATCGCCACTACGTGCAACCGTCAACCGATATCGAATTCAAACTTTCCGGTACTGGGTAACATTCATATTTCTATGGCATAATAATTAATGAAACAACAGGAACGTAATTTTGGTAAATTTAGCACAATAAAGTATTATAGATATTAGTGCAAAGTCCAAACACGACTGCTTATCCCAAAAAGCGAATATCAAAATATTAAGCAAAAATAGTAAAGTTTCAAACAATAATAACTAATCTTCAATAATATTAACAATAAAACAACGAAACATGCTTTGACATTCTGTAAAAAGTTATTATTAAAATCTTCACTTTCGTGAAATAGAATTACTAATAATAATATAAGAAGTAGATATTGAAAATGACAACGTGAGTTCATGCTCGCCCTCCATATGCGGATACGCTAGTTATAAAAACGGTAATTAGAAGATTGTTCTAGATACAATCGATAGACTCAATCGATAGTTCTTTAAGATGTTCTTTTGTTCTTTCTTTTTCCCCTAGTCCATGTAAGTGTGTGCAATAAAGGTTTTTCGGCTCAGAACGGTGTGATAGATTTATTCGTACAATATAGTAATAACTATTGTGATTCCACCTCTAAATATAGAAATAACGACAGTAAAAATACAAAAATGAAAATGAATACATAAACTGAGACAAATAAGTTAATAAAACTCTTTTAACATATTGAAAAAAGTAAGTTAAATATATATAAAAATTAATGTTTTAAAGAAGGTCAAATTAAGAAAACTCATTGAAAATTTAGTTTCTCTAACTGACCATTACTTATAGTTTTCACATAATCATTTAACAGACCATCTAGAAAAAATTGATAATAATTTAAAGAAAGTACTTTGGTAATCTCGACCACAAATGTATTTGAAAATGCTAAATAATGTATGTATATCTAATTAAATATTAATGTATTTTAATTTGCATAAGATGTGTTTCTGATTTTCAGATTGCAAAAATTCACATTTCTAATTCGCATCATTTATTATGGTTTTCATTATCAAATACAATTGAATGAACAAAATGTAATCAATTCTTCTGCAACATAATGAGATAGATAAGTGTATAAGTAAATTTTAATGAAATCATCAACAACACAGTTGAATAAGTAATCGAAAGTTTGAAGTTTATTTTTGATTTGAAAGGAAATTTCTTTTAAAACGAAATAAATTTGGCAATTTTGTAAATATGTGTTTTAATCTAATATTTTTTTCTGCATGAATTACTTCGTCATATGACGTACGATAATTACAATCAGATAGAAGCCTATAATTTCCAAGTCGTATCTGCAATTTTTCAGTTGTGAATTATCTTACTAGGAAACAAGATACGTAAAAATTTTGAATAGCAAAGTGGGAATAAAACTGTAATATTTTTGTTATGGTTATTAGATGTATAGGAATGCAAAGAGACGCGTGGATAAATTGTAAGATAGAAAATATATATATTTTAAGCCGAAGTGTAAATACAAAGAAGGAATACAATATATATGAGCTGGTCCAGATCCACACGCTAGCAGTGTTACTCTATAACTGAAAAACCCTGAAGCCAACGTCGCACGTGCATCGCTTTTGATTTGTCCTCGACAGTCCCTTGTCTATGCGCTGTCGATGGCTTCAGTGCTTGAGAAAACTAAAGACTGGATGTAGAGTTTTCTTAGAAGTGGCGACCACTTCAACAATTTTGATGGAGAGCTTTAAGAGTATCTAATGTTAAATGAACATTTAGCTCTAAATTTTAGGAAGAATTTAATTTTTTCACATAATAAATTTCCTAAAATACTCGTACCTAAAGTAATTAAAAAATCTCTTTCTCTGATATCTTTCACACTACTTGCAATATCTGTAATGCGAAATATTTCTAGAAAATGAGCTATATAAAAATAATTGAAATTTTCCAATTGCTATTATTGTACATTGATGAAAAATATTATCGACGAGAAGGACCTTTCGTCGGCCAAAATTATTAAGATATGATTTATAGATCAATTCATAAGCTGTCCTGCCAATTGAATCTTTTTCGAGATCTGCACATTATCGTACGAACTCGTACGTAATCTGTACGAAAAACAATAGAAAATCATTAAATATAATTACTAGCTATTAATTCGTTTATATAGTAGTCGATGAAAATGAATATTTTATCTAAATTTATTATATTTAACCAGTTATTTCTTACGTGTACCTTTCGTTGCATGAACGAAATCGAAAGAAAAAAAAAAATAATTTGATTAGATTTTGAAGGATTAGATTACGGTTTGGGATGCGTTGGAGAGCGGATGTGTTGGTGAGTTGCTCTCACTAGGCGGTTGATGTGGTAGTGTTAGTTTCGAGTTTCGAATTCAAATGAGTTCTGATCTTAGGATCGAATCTTGTAGAACCGCTAGAAGAAGACTGTGGCGACCCACCGGAGGAGGGTCGTTTATGATAAGACGGTGGAACTAGAAACCTGAGACAGATAAATTGAGGAATAGAGTTTGGTGATATGCTGGCGGGTGTGGTTGTTACGTTTTATTTAACGGACGAACGAAAAGATAGCGTCAGCTGGCGTTTAATACTACCAGCAATAGCTCCACTTTCGGCTAATTCGCTATGTGCGGGAATACTAGCACAGGAGAGGATTAAAGTTGTTTGAGAGTAGATCGTTGGTTTAAAATAATTTATTTCGTATCTTACTCGATTGACAATTGGTGTTTCTTCGATGGACAAATGATAGTTAAAATGTTCAGTAGGCGAACACAGATTAGTTCACTCAAATACAAACTCCAAAACTGCTCCGACTATTGTTTCAAAACTACTACTCGAAATCACTGTTTCAAAATTGCTATCTCAAAACTACTGCCTCACAATTACTGTCTCAAATTTCTGTTCGCGGTTTCTCTGAGTCACTATATTTATATCCTATCGGAGATGGAAAAAACGTCGGTATTTCCTTTCAAATGTTTGGGAAGATCCCCAGCGTTTGTTCAACCGCCGACTTTACTTACAATTCAAATCATCACAGCATCATTACAAAAACACAGTACAAGAACGCAATTAGACGAGTCCTCGCAAAATATGACCCCCAGCGGCTTCAACTCCCTTTCACCTCAAATACCGCAAACACAATTTCGAATCGACGTTTCAACCGTTTTGATTTGACGGAATTTATCGATCCGCTTTCGCACCACGTGACGCGCGGGTCGCGGGACGTGACAAATGTTATGGTGTAACCTTCCGGAAGGCACAGTTTATAAAGTTTTATCCCATACTTATGCCGTTTGCCTGGAAGATATTGGCGAAAAAAGAGACGTCCTCTCCACGGAAACATGGTTTCGTCAATTACAATATTTTTACCAGGTTTAATAGTATTTCTGGACGTGTGAACAATTGCGTAAACAATATTTCTAAGTTTATGCAAACGGTCCTTAATCTTAGCCGTGGAATTGTCGGAAAAATGTAAATATTTAAGTATTGATATAAACCGATCGCGTTTCATCACGTCTTTCACACGTGAGTACGAATATAACCCCTGTTGAGACCAGCGTAATCTCATTTCAGGTAGCGGCCTTACATCCATGTAAAGCAAGATACCAATAAAAATGTTCAATTCGGTTTTCGTGACAGGTTTCCAGGCCAGGTGGTAGCTTCTGCTGCTAGATGTAGAGTTCTTCATGCATTGTACAGTATATTTATTCGTTTCCTCAACGATCATTTCTAATATATAATCCGTGAGGAATAATTTATATAAAGAAACAGGATCGTCGCAGTCCGTGTCTTCAATTAACAGCTCTTCTTCTTGTTTATACTCATTCATGGCTTGATCTCCTTCTCTTATTTCCTGCCATTCTTCATCTAAATCCGACTCTAAATCTTCTTCTTCCATGGTATTGTCGTTTAGTTCTTTAGCTAACGGTTCGCTGTCATTACTTTCCTCGTCTGAAGAAGTGGAAAGTATATGTGCTCTTTGTATAATTCTCCTACTTCCAATTATTGATTCATCAGACGAATCACTGATCTCCATATCCAAGGTATATGTTATGTAGATGGGCAAAAATTTAAATAGAAAAATGCTAACCGCCTTTCTAGAAAAAAAGAAAATTTTGACTACCATTACACTGGAAGAAATGTGTGCTAAGGAAACTCTTTGAGTCAAAACTCTACTAACCTGACACCATACAAAAACTTCGAACAGCCCACAATACTCGCAATGCACACCAACTACACTCTTTTTCACTTGCCGTCAACTCTAAACTCTCAGTAAATCTCACGTCGTTATCTAAATTATCAATAATCATCTCCAGTTACTAAGTTACACGTTATATATTCAAAAAGTGTCGGCTGGGGCGTATTCGTTCCCCCAGAAATCATTGCTTCCCCTCATTATGTGTAGACGGCCCTAAACGTCTAATTGGGCCGCCGGAAAATCGCGTGATGGTCCTCATCGGACCACCTAGCCCGGTAATATATTTTTCTTCGGTGGTTCTGTAAACAAAACTCTAGTGCATCATCTCACACCTTAGAAGTATTAGGGCCTCGAGTGTCAGGACACCTGGAAATCGTCAGTCAGGGGTTCGACGAAATTGTCGCTCGTCCTCAATATAATTTACGACTAAAGCTTACATTACATCCTAACATTATTTTCGTTGTGCATGTTCCTTACGCGCGCCGTTGTTCTTTGATGAACATGCATGAATATTCTCTTTTTCTGTACGGCATTGAAAAATTTTTTGATTCGCGCTATGAACGTTTCTTATAGAAAAATGTTCACAGAATTGCATGTAATGGTCAGAAATCGCGCCAGACCTCTACTTTTTGAGAAAAATCGAAAAGAGTACAAAACTAGGGCCAAAGCTGGTACCGTCAGCTTTACTTAACATTTATAGATATATGCAAATTGATATTGACAAACTATTCTATATCAATGTATTAATTGAAGTCCACGGAATTTATTGAACCCAACAGGAATCGTATAGCTTTTGTAATTTTGCTATAAATTGAGATCAAAGTTGATAAATTGCGGTCGTGTCGAACAGTCTAATGTGACCCACCGCCGTCCCATGTAGTAGACAGTGAATTCGCGCGCCGCCCCACGGAGAAAACCATGAATATTGGCGTCGGCGTCAACGTGTTAAACGAATTGAACGTCCGAAACAAATGGAGCAAGGGCAGTCACGGCATACGAGAAGCTACCATCGTCATCTTCAGAGAGGACAACGTTCCTCCAATGCAATGGCCATTGTGCAGAGTCATGAAGGCCCAACCCGGTGCAGACGGCATCATACGGACGGCTACCGTTCGAACAGCAACGAGCACATTGGATCGGAGCATCAAGCGGACGGTACCACTACCGAGCAGATCGACACCAGACGACTCCGAACCACTCAACCACAACGAAATCTGACCAGAGATCCACCTCACAATATCACACCATGTCATTTGATAGGTACCCTCTCAACGGGGGAGGATGTTATGACGGTCGACATTCTAGGCCAGGCCACACACCACGGACAAAACGGCAGCCAGATGTCCGCACATCCTTGCCGCGTACTCTCGATAGCCGCAAGGACCCATCGTAAACCTTAGGAAGTTCTGGCTAAGATTCTGCGAGCTGGATGTGGCATCTGTTTACAACTGTCCTCAGGTTTACTGTCTATTACCGGAAAACACAGGAAAGCTATCTTTTCGCACGTACGATGCCTCCTACTATCAACTTTCTCTCGAGGGCGGCTATGACCCTTCTTAGTTCACCAGTCGTCTTATTAGCCAATGAGAAACAATGTCTCACTTTCCTAACTCACTTTCCTAACTAAAAATGTCATGAACAAATCCGATGGTCCCATGCGCTAGACACGCCCACCATTAGCTCTCCTCCGACACAGCATCGTCACTTGAGAATTAATCGTTGTTGGTCGTTAGAACAGTCAAGTCTGTAAAGGGTTTTACCCTCAAGTCAAAGTCGTACTTCATAGGCAGAACAGTTAACAAGTATATAACGGGTTTTACCCTTGAACACTTATTTAACTCGCACCGACGCATCAGATTAATTATTTATATTTGCTAAGTTGTTGGAATAGAATATAATTTGTACTAGTTATATTAGTGTAAAATCAATCAAACCACCCCTATTATCATAACAGAAATAAGGGGATCGATCATTTCGCGGCGTCGATTATCAAATCGTAACGGGAATTTACGGCTCCTGTTGGCGTGCTTCTTCGCGATCACGTCTCTCCGCGAGTGAACGAAACGTTTGGTCCTTCGAACCGGATTCACGTGTCGGTGAAAAAGTGTACTCACCAGTGACTGCACAGTACCACGTGAATCCATCAAAACCACGCTACCTACCATCGCTGCTGGACATCACAAATTCCAACAACTTCTGTTCACAACAATACGAGCGTCACTTCCCAGAAAGAACACCTTCGGGGCCAGACAAACACGTCAAACCAGACACACACGGTGACGAACAACGATTAAGTTCACAACAAACAAGGTAAGCTCGTTCCTCATATCAGAAATCTCCTATCCGCTGTAACAATGATGAAAGAAGATCAACTCAGCTCCTTACTTCGGAAACGAGTCCATTATATCGGTCGATTCACATACGTATCGAACCGACTGAATGAGTATGAAGAAGCCGGTTTTCCGAAAAGTACCCCGTTAACAGCTTACCGAAAACAGCTCACCGATGCTATGAATCAATTTGAAAACATTCAGCTCGAGATAGAAACCTTAGACGAGACAGAACAAGCGCGCGGTTTCGAAATAAGAGATCAGTATAGTGCGGTAGATTCAAGACTCGACCAGGTTCTCAGAAACGTGCAAGCAGCATCGCCGTCACATATAGATCCTCAAACCGGCGTAGCATCCATAAGCCCGAAACCGCTAACGATTAAATTACCAGATCTTCAGCTCCCCACTTTCGACGGGGACTTAGAACAATGGAGCACGTTCCATGACACTTTCTCGTCAACAATAGACAAAAATCCCGGCCTCACGGATGCAGAAAGATTCCATTACTTGCGGTCCGCCCTGAGAGGACAAGCAGCAGATTCCTTAAACGCGTTACCCATTAATAACAGAAATTACAATGACGCTCTAACCCTTCTAAAGGAGACATACGAATGTCCACGACACACCGCTTTCAGCCACTGTACAGCAATGATTGAGTAACCTAAATTAACCAAGGCATCTCCAACAGAATTGTGGCGCTTAGTCCACACATTTAAACAACATATCTATGCCTTGAATAAATTAGGAGATACATATCCTGATACCAGCGCTATGCTCAGCAGCCTCATCCTTTCTAAATTACCATCATGTATCAATACACAGTGGGAGATGACGCTACCGAACAACGAAATCCCCCAATACAAGCATTTGCTAAATTTTATTGAAAAAATAGCACGGAGCTCCAGATCGATCACCACAGCGAAACAAGCAAAGACATCACCGGAGTGATTCGGTCGGAGCCGTCAGGTTACACCACGAGGACAGACATTTACGATAACACAGACTACGCCGACATGTTACAACTGCCAGGCATCACATCCCATTTGGAGATGTGATACATTCAAGTCCAAATCTATCCGAGAGCGTATTCGGGAGGTCAAAAGGGCATCTCTATGCATTAACTGCCTCAGGAAAGGATACACAGTTCAAGATTGTTTCTCCGGATCATGTCGTGTGTGCGGAGAACGACATCACACCATGCTGCATAGAACAAAACATCATTCAAGGTCTCATTCCAATAGATCCAGTCCAAAATCCTCTCCATCACGCAGCCGCTCCACAACACCCTCCTTATCACCTTATTCATCACCTATTCGTCGTAGAAATCACGGAACAGACCACACATCGAAAACCTCACGAACAACTTCACCTTCAAACGACCAACATTCCAGTGACAGACGAACGAATAATCAATGACGCCGAATAATCAATTAACGACCTCGTTGACGACCGGACATACCAGACCAGTGACAACTAAATCATTAACAAATGACATGATCATCACAGCGCGCATTAACATTTTGAATAACAAACAGCGACCAATCCGGTGTCGAGCGTTGCTGGATACCGGATCCAGCATGAATTTCGTTACCGAGAAATTGGCGAAATCACTTGAACATAAGCAAAACAAATGTTCGGTCCCAATTGGGTCTCTAGACGCCTTGACAACGACCTCCAAACGATACATCACGGCTACGATCACGTCCACCGACGGCACATAAACGCGAACATTAACCTTCCTAATCATCTCGAATATAGCAACCTTAATTCCGAGTGAACCTATCGATCGTTCGACACTCGATATACCTCGAAATCTACCATTGGCCGATCCACGATTTCACCTACCAGCTCCGATCGATATCCTGCTAAGTTCGGGTTCAACACTTGCATCGATGTGTATTAGACAAATCAACCTAGCACAGCCAAACGAACCCGATCTGCGTCTGCAAAAAACACGATTCGGTTGGGTAATCGGGGGGAGTCCAACTTCACAGACCGCGACAAATACGTTTCACACATCAACAACGGCTCTACAAGCTGATCTCGCGCGGTTTTGGGAAATCGACGAAGGGCCCCCGATTAAACATATCTCAGAGGCAGATCGACGATGCGAAGAACACTTTCAAGCCCACATCCGACGTACCAGCGAAGGACGATACATCGTCGCTTTACCATTCAGTGACCAGCTTCACTCACTCGGATCATCAAAAGCGCTGGCAATGAAACGACTCGCCTTTCTCAACCGCCGTTTCCAGCACGACAAGCACTTCGAAAAAGAATATCGAGCGGTATTACATGAATATCTGGCATTGGGACATATGACGAGGGTCAATCCCAATCACTCCGACGATAACGGATACTACTTACCACATCACGCCGTAATCAAAACCTCAAGTCAAACCACGAAACTTCGTGTAGTCTCCGACGGATCGGCCCCAAGCACCACTGGAACTTCTCTAAACGACACACTCTACACTGGACCCAAGTTATAGGAGGACCTGTTTCACATACTCATTAGATTCCGCTCGCATCAATATGTACTTACCGGCGACATTGAAAAAATGTATCGCCAGTTTTTCGTGAGACCAGAGGGTCGAAAATATCAAAAGATATTGAGGCGCAGCGCGAACGGAGAAACCGAAACGTATCAGCTCAACACCGTGACGTTCGGCTTATCCGCAGCCCCGTATCTGGCCATCCGATGTCTCAAACAATTAGCAGACGACGAGGGACACCGATTCCCGCGAGCCTCATCAGTGTTGCAGCGAGACTTCTACGTCGACGATGCACTTACCGGGGCTGACACGATGGCCGAGGCGTTATCAATCCGAACCGAACTCACCGAACTTCTCCAACTGGCCGGCTTAAAAATCCGAAAATGGGCATCCAACAACCAAGAATTACTCAACGGACTATCCGAACAGGACGTAAATCAAAATCTACAACTGGGTGAGTCTCAACCCTTAAAAACACTTGGGGTCTTTTGGAAGTCCTCCGATGACTCAATCCTCTACTCGGTTGACGCCAAAGCTGACACTTCCCGCGTCACGAAGCGATCGATCAGCTCCGTAATTGCTCGAATTTATGATCCTTTGGGACTACTTGCTCCAGTGATCGTCCGAGCAAAAATGTTACTCCAAAGAGTTTGGGCATTGAAGGCCGATTGGGATGAGTCTCTCCCCACAGATTTACATTCAGAGTGGAACAGTTATTATTCCCAATTGGCACTCTTAAATAACATCACATTCGCACGCAAGGTAATAATTGAATCCGCAACAGAAATCGAGGTGCATGGCTTCTGCGATGCCAGCGAGAAGGCCTACGGTGCTTGTGTCTATCTCCGAACCGTTAACCGTCTCGGCCGTGTATGTACACAGCTCCTAACCGCAAAATCAAAGGTGGCTCCGCTTAAATCACAAACCATTCCTCGGCTCGAATTGAGCGGAGCCCTTCTCCTTACGTCCCTGATGTCTACGATACAACAGGCTCTATCGCACAACATCTCGCGAACTGTATATTGGACCGACTCTACCATGGTCCTCCATTGGATAAATACGTCTCCCCACACACTCAAAACATTTGTCGCCGATCGAATTTCCGAGATCCAGACGAAAATTAGTTTCCGCGATTGACGACATGTTCCTACCAACGACAATCCCGCGGATCTAATTTCAAGAGGACAAACACCTGAAGAGTTTCTTCGCCCGACCCTTTGGCAGCACGGACCCACATGGCTCCGACAGACAAGTATTGTGAGCGTTTAAGGGCTCGGCTCTTGCCGACCGCGCCATACTTCGGGTTTGGAACCCATACTGGCTTCGCTTAAAGATGTTCGTTAATTTTATATATCTACTTTCAGGCGTCCGCCGCCCAGGGAGCGGCGCGCGTAGGTGTTCGGCGCGCGACTTGGAAAAACCCTGCCCTCTCCTCTCGGTTCATTGGACAAGTTGGACCTACCCTTTCGGGCAGCAGCTCGCTTAGCCGGCGCGTCAGGATGCGAGCATCCTGTCGCGTCGTTACCAGCGGGGGCCACGTGGAGGCGGAGCTGCCAGCTTGCGCTCGGTCCCAGCATGTTGGCTTTTCAGCCGATTATTCCCCTGCACCGTCACAGCATTCATTTGAATGAGTGCCGCCTGCACGGACGGTCGCAGGGGGGGGCTCCGACAGACAGAAGACTGCTGGCCAACATGGACCCCAGTGCCGCAAGCAGAACTACCCGAACAAAAAAAAAAAAAAAAAAAAAAAAGGGTAATTTGTCTGTCCACAATTCCCGCCGATCACAGCCTGCTGCAAAGGTATTCATCCTGACCCAAATTGATTCGGATCATCGCTCGTTGTCTCCGGTGGAAACAAAAGGAGGGTCGAACGACTCCCATAACCGCAACTGAATTGAACACAGCCCATGATAAGCTCATCCAATTACTACAGATCACCCATTTTTCGGAAGAGATTCGCACGCTTCAAAAGGATCGAGACGCGGCATTAAGGGGCAAACTCACGCGACTCAATCCATTCATAGACAAGGAAGGGATACCGCGAGTTGGGGGTCGACTCAGTCAATCGCCGATGACCTTCGCCCAGAAACACCCCATCATACTTCCTAAGTCCTCTGTTACAGCCCGCATTATAGAATACCATCACAAGGTCAACATGCACGCAGGAACACAGGCCACACTGTATGCAGTGAGACAGCGATATTGGCCTATCGACGGCCGAAGTCAAGTATGGCGTACCATCAAAGACTGCGTCCATTGCTGTCGCGCTCACCCACCCCCGGTGGATTACGTAATGGGCAATTTGCCGGAAGCGCGAGTGACGGAGACACGACCATTCACAAACGTCGGCGTCGACTATTGCGGTCCATTCCATATTAAAGAGAAACCAGATCGGAATCGCCGCCAGACCAAGGTGTACGTGGCCATCTTCGTATGCCTAGCAGTTAAGGCGGTGTACATCGAACTTGTTAGCGATCTCACGACCGAAGCCTTCATCGCCGCTCTCCGCAGATTTATCGCTCGACGCGGGTTTTGCTCGACAATCCATTCCGACAACGGTACAAACTTCACCGGCGCAAATAACGAATTACGCGAGCTTCATGACCTTCTACGATCAGACGATCACCAATCAAAGATAGACGCATTCCTATCAGATAAGCAAATCGACTGGCACTTTATCCCCCCTCATTCCCCGCACTTCGGCGGGCTATGGGAAGCAGCTGTAAAATCGTTCAAACGTCACCTTAAACATGTCGCCGGCAACGAGTTATTCACTTTCGAGCAGTTCAATACTCTTATAATTGAGATCGAAGCGATCCTCAATTCACGACCGCTAACGCCAATATCCTCTGACCCGAACGATCTCCTAGTCCTTACTCCCGGCCATTTCATCATCGGCGAATCACTAATGAGTTTGCGGGAGCGAGATTTCAGGGACACTCCATCCAACCGGTTCTCCAAATGGCAACACCTTCAACAACTTAAACAACATTTTTGGAACCGCTGGCATAAGGAGTACCTGAGCGAATTGCTCAACCGCAGCAAATGGAACAAGGGTGGACACAGCATCCAAGTGGGGACAGTTGTTCTCCTCCGAGAAGACAATGTACCCTCAATGCAGTGGCCTCTGGGACGGGTTGTCAAGGTCCACCCAGGCGCCGATGGCACCGTCCGGACAGCTACAATTCAAACGGCGAAGAGCCTCTTAGATCGGGGCGTCAAAAAGCTTGTCCCACTGCCAACTCAACCCAACTTCGATAAATCCGACTAACCAGCAATCGAGACAACTAGAACGGGGATCCCATACCACAACACACCTTGCCAATTTTGATCGGTACCCTCTCAACGGGGGGAGGATGTTACGACGGCCGACTCTATACCTGAGCCAGGCTACACACCGCGGGCAGGACGGCAGTCACAGGTCCGCACATCCTTGTCGCATACCCTTAATAGCCTCAAGGGCCTCTCATAAATCGTCCCAAAAATCTATCTAATGTCCTACGAGCCAGATGTAGCATCTGCTTGGCAAATGTTCACTTATTTATTGCGAGAAAATTAGTTTTTTGCACGCGCGATACCTCCCATTAACAACTTTCCTCCCAGGGCAGTTAAGACCCTTCCTAGGCTACCGGTCATCTTATTAACCAATGAGAAACAATGTTCACTACCCATCACTAACGCTCCTCCGACGCAGTATCATCACTTAAGATTCATTCGTTGTTCGTCTTCATAACGCTCAAGTCTGAAAAAGGTTCTACCATAAATCGCATCGCTACATCAGTGTAATTCTGTATATCTAGCAAATTGTTACAATAAATTAAGTTATATTTGTTACGTCAGTACAAATTCAATCAAACCACCCCTATTATCATAACAGAAATAAGAGGATCGATCATTTCGCGGCGTCGATTATCAAATCGTAACGGGAATTTACGACTCCCGTTGACGTGCTTCTTCGCGATCGCGTCTCTCCGCGAGTGAACAAAACACTCCCGTCAAAATGTCTCCTCCTATTGTACCCTTTACTGTTGCAGAGATTATAGAATCAATCAGTCGCCTAAATCCCAAGAAAGCGGCGAGGCATGACCTAATATGCAATAAAACAATCAGGGAACTTCCCACAAAAGGGATTGCACTCATCACATCGATTGTTAACGCAATTCTTCGCCTTGAATACTTTCCTAACGCATGGAAAATTTCACTGATTGCTCTCATCCCTAAACCCGGAAAACCAATATATGAAACTAGCTGCTATCGCCCAATTATCAGCCAAAACCTTGAAAAGAAAAAATATTGCTCTGCAGTATTCCTAGACATTCATCAGGCATTCGACAGAGTTTGGAATGAAGGGCTATTATACAAACTTAAAGTAATCCTACCACACACCTACTACTCCATCCTAAAATCCTACCTAACCAACAGGTAATTCATGGTCAAATACCTAGACACTACTACCACAACAGTCCTAATAGAAGCTGGCATACCCCAAGGTAGTGTCCTCGGATCCCTGCTGTTCTCCATCTACACTGCCGATTTACCTTTATCAACAGAGATAACAATAGCAACATTTGCTGACGACACAGCGTTATTAGCTTCCAACGCTGACCCGAAAATTGCTTCATCGACTCTCCACTGATGTCTCGACTCTGTGGAAAAGTGGTTTCATAAATGGGGATTCAAAATTAGTGAAAAAAAATCGACACATGTAACCTTCACGCTCCGAAAACAAACCTGCCCCCAGGTCACCATCAACAACACAACAATTCCAAGCAAAGACACAGTCAGATACCTGGGCATGACACTGCACAGGAGATTAACTTGGAAAAATCACATCACAGACAAAACGAAACAACTCAAGGACAAACTTAAAAAACTCTATTGGCTCACTGGCCGACGCTCCAACCTAAGCACACAGAACAAAATTACCCTCTGTAAGACCGTAATAAAACCTGTCTGGACCTATGGAATCCAACTATGGGGAATAGCAAGTAATTCCAACATTGAAATACTTCAACGCTTCCAATTGAAAACGCTAAGATCCATACGACTCCCGTTGACGTGCTTCTTCGCGATCACGTCTCTCCGCGAGTGAATGAAATACTGGGGATAGAAGCCAAACGTTCGAGGTGGTCTCAAAGAAGGACACCTGGTACGTGAGGGACCAGAGATAATAATGGAAAATAAGAAAATACCTAACATCGCTCCTGAAGAGGCCTTCAGGTACCTTGGCGCAAAAATTAGTCAATGAGAAAGCTTGGGATGTGGGATTATCGTGTCAGAAAAACTGAGCACGATAAAAGGAACCAAGAAATTATCGCTTAAATCAGGCCAGATGATGGAGTTTCTCCAAAAGTACATATCCCCTCGCTATATTTACAATTTACTTATAAACCCCCCTAGAGAGGGAGTCTTAAAATTATTGGACAAAGAAATCAGGCAAGAGGTCAGAGGAATATTGCATTTAACACCTTATACCGTAGTTGGGTTCTTCTACACGCCTGATAACAACGGAGGATTAGGGCTGCCGAAGTTCGAATACCTAGTAAAGCTCGGCAACCTAAAGAATGAAATCAATATGAAAAATTCGCTTGGTCGAGTAACATCTAGTCTCATAGATGATAGCACGGAGTTGAAGCTAAAGAAAATTGCCAACTCCCTGAGGGTTAATTGGCCGGCTACTTCCGCGGACATAGAAAAGGCTAAAGAAAGCTAGAGAAGGCTAAAGAAGGCTAGAGAAGGCTAAAGAATGAAAAAATTAGGCAATGGGCCGATATGCGGAGTCAAAACCAGGGAGTAGTTGACTTCGCAAAAGAGAAACATGGCAACGTGTGCTTAAAAGAATACCACCTGTTAAAACCGTCACAAACCGACACAAGGGTAGCTCTTACTAGAGCCGATAAAAAGATCAGTGTCAAGTGCAGAAGATGTCATGCTCAACCTGATACCCTAGGGCACATATTGGGGCTTTGTCAATACTAAGGGATTGAGAATTAAAGGGCATGACGAGATAAAAACTCTTCTCGCCGAAAAGACTACAAGTTAAAAATGAAGTATTTGTCGAGCCTACTATTAAAGGTGGAGACAGTCTATACAAACCGGACCTCGTGGCGAAAAACGAGGAACGGCTTCTCGTAGTCGACGTAACTGGCCGCTACGACAATAGAGATAATCTCCAAAAAGCAGCCATAGAAAAGGTCGACAAATACTTCCCCTGTCTAAATGTGCTAAAGAGGAAATATGGCGTCAACGAAGGAGCCGTACTACCGGTGGTATTAGGTAGCAGAGGGGCCATAACGCCAGAAACTATTGAAAATTTGTAAGTACTGGCCGTTACAAAAGGAGATATGAAAACAATTGTTATGAACGTGTTGCGTAGCTCAATAGAGACGTATTTTTGGATGTATGCAATAATTTATTTATTTATTTATTTATCTATTTATTAATAGTATGATAATTATTTATTATTGAGCTACTCACTTTTAACTACTGACTAAATTTATTTATTTATATTATGATTGGTTATTATCTATTTATTATTTATTTATTTATTTATTTATCTATTGAGATGTTTGCGTTGCTAGTGACTATGTCAATTTCGGTTATTACCGAATTATTAGTATATCATTAGTTAAGACACTGTTTGACCCAGCTAACTATACTAAGATGGCGAGAATGCCTATTGAATATCGACCAAATAAAACTCGAGGAGATGGTAGCCACTGTCGCCGAGACGGGCGGTTGTCGTACAGACAAGATCGGCGTCGGCGTGCCTCGAACCGCTCCGCGGAGCGTCGACTCGGTACGGCTCCGTTGCCCGTTGACGGTGGCGAGGAAGACTTCGAGTGGGATAAATGGCAGCGAGGGTTCACCCTCTCCAAACGCACCGGTTGCAGTGTTTCAGGTATCTGGAGTTGGGGCACGTGCGTCAGGGTTGCACATAGACGACCGATAGGTTCGACCAGGGATTGTTCGGTGCAGGTTTCCCGATGTCTGATTTGTGCGGATCTCGTGTTACCTGTGTCGAATCGCATGGGGTTGCCTGCGTACGAGTCGCCGGCACTGAAGAGGTCGAAGAGCGAGGTGGGGGATGAGGAAAGGGCGTCCACACCAACCGTACTCACGGACACGGGTGGCGTCGGCCGGGCCTACCGTAATGGGGAACTCTGCAGGAGGCAATGGAGCTTTAATCTTCATCGGTATATGGCTCTTCCAGGCCAACCTCAATCGCTACGGTCGGGTGTCACAGGCGTCTCGGAATACAGCGCTAGGATAATCACATTCTTTGCATATCTTAGTCATCAAAATTGTAACTAGGCAGTAACAGTATACCTATGCGACCGGCTCCCAGCGATCACCCCACCACAGGAACTAAACAGTTAATATAAAAAACCCTCCCAAGTCAGGACTAGAGCTCTTTTCTGTTCATTTTTTGTTGTAACACTTTGAACCGTCACTCTGTTGGATTCATACAGTAAAAGTCCATTTTCATATACGAAGTTTAATTTTCTTCACCCCATTCGCGAAAGAATTATTTCGTTCGAACTGGGACGCGAGGAAATTACCGGCGATCTGTTAATCTCGCGATTTCTTGTGTCTCCGACGTGACATGGGCTTAGGTACTAATGTTCCAAAGTCTGCTGGAGCGAGGGCTCGGCCTGACGGTGCTTTTGTGTAGAAGGAACGCATATCGCGGAGAAAAAGTACATTGTCTAGAAAAAGAAGTAAGTCTTCTTTATGGGTCGCTAGAGATGCAATCCAGAGAATAGGAGAGGATGGAGAAGGCTTCAATTGGAGGGTTTTGCACCGCAATGATGCTGTCGTTACGACCCTTACCTTGCAACTAAGCGACAAAACTTTAATTCTGCAAATTTCTACATTAGCATATTACGGTGAACTTTGTTTAAACATGGGAAACATTATTGTGGTTTAGTAGTACAACTATCGTAGAATGTTGCAACTTTTATGATAGAATTTTTTGCCAACTACGAACCAAATATTTTTACGTTATTTCGATAACAAATTCTACTTCTAGTTCTAGTTCAAATGCAACTTTTTTGTAACACGACTTATTTTAAATTTCGTATTTTTTTAACAAAGTAAAGAGGAAAAAAGACATAGTAAGTGCAACTTTAGAACAATGTAGTATGCATTGACGGATCAATTTCCCTATTTGTATACTCGGTACTCTATATATATAACTTAAAGATGCATATGTTTTAGAAAATGACATATTTTCCTTCCTGGGTTCCACCGACAACTTCTTTCATGGACAAGTATTAATTTTTATGAAATATTTTGAGGCTGTAAGTGTTGCCGGATTTATCTGACCTCGATCAATACCGTTTGCCAGTTTAATTTCCCACTTTGGTGATTTTAAAACCCAGACCTAACCTAACCCAAAATCAAACGTAGAAACGGAAAGAAATTTGTTGATACGAAATGAGAGGTGCGCATGCTGGAAACACTCACCGAGGTACGGAAAGATGATGCCATAGTCTTTACAGAAAATTTTAGGCATTCCGTAATCATTATCATGCCCAACATACTGTCCTATAAACAAAAGACTAAGACGCTTCACGAAGCGTTCAAGATTCAGTGTATATAGTATGTAGTATCAGTATATTTTTATTAATATATCTAGTATATATTGTTTGTTGTGTATACATTCTTGCATATAATATCGTAAAAGCTGAAATATGTCAAGGCAAGAGCTCCGACGTTTAACATTTGAAATAAAAGATGGTGGAGATACGTTGGCCCTGAAATTACAATCTCCCTCCGAAAAGTAGATACTCCGTAAAGTATCAGGAAAAAATGATGCTACTTCTCGATTGTCACGGGATTGCAACTTTCCGATGCAAAAAGAAAGAAAAACAGCATGAAATTGGCATCTCAAAAGGCACTTGATTTAAAAATATACCGGGAAATAGTCACCGGTGTCAGAAATGTAAAAACCAGCTTTATAAACAGTTTTATGAACAGCTTATTCCTCGCGGGAGGTTGTTCAATGAATGCTTGAAACGTAAGAAATTGCTAATAAAGGAAAAACGCTTAATAATAGCGCCATTTGCGATTGGTACAATTTTTGTTGAAACGTGGTTATGTTTTTTGCCGTCCATTGTTTATTGTCTATATTTCAGCTTCCAAGTGCTTATTAGTTCTCGTCGAATTGTTGTCCAAGTTACCCGCGCGAATCACTGTTCGTCGTACATGTATATACAATATATTCGTTTTAAAAGTGTACGCGCAATTATTTCTGTAAGTATCAAAAACAGAAAGAAAAGTTTTAAAAGAAAATTGTATAGTATCAATGGGGACATAGTCTGATGTAATTAGTTCTCTTCGTAGATAACCGGATAGAGGCCGTATAAATACGTTTTTTTCTTTTAATGGAATCATATAATTTTAAATACAGTAATTGATCCGTCTCGACATTCCCTATATAAAAGTATTAATCTACTTGGGACGAAAAATCATTGGTAGATAAAAATATTTTAACTTTATTTTTTTTTAATTTAAGGAATGAAAAATGAGGAAAAACGCGTGGCGGTATTGTAGTGTTTACGTTATCTGTCTTCTATACGTTAAATTTGACAAATTATAATTAAAATATCTTCTGGTTTTTCCACATAAATAGGTTAATAGCTTTTTGTAGGGAATGTTTAACACGTTCGTTGCCACGTCGCACATATCTGTGCGACGGGTATACTTCCGTGGGGGCCCCGTCACCAACGTATGGTGACGCTCTTCTTGTTCGAGTTAATTAAATATACAATATTATATATAGGTTATACAACATAAAAATATTAAAAACACATTGTATCATACTTTTTATTAATTTATTAATAAATTATTAATTTAAAATTAATAATTAATCAATATTAATTTTATTAATTTAAAATATTACATTATGCTATATCTCATGGTATTCGTTAAAACATTCCAAACACATTTGGGGTGATTTTGGGCACTTCGAACAATATGTTGTAGTTCTTTTCATGTTTTTTCTCGCTTCTTCACGTGAGACAGTTTGCCTCTTCTTCTTATAACATAGGGTGCACATCCTTCTTATAGGCTTGCCCTCCTGATTCCTACGTATCTCCAAATGGTGGGTCACCTTCGTCGTTTTCTTCGGATGGTTGTCGGGCACAGTATTTTCCGAGGACCATTCGGAAACAAGAATTTCCCGAAATTTTCTAATCGGTATTTTTTTGTTTGTGGCTGTTTGGTACACAATATGAGCATTTACTATAGTTGTTCCTAAGAGTAAATGTAGTGCTAATTTCCGATACCACTTGATGCTCTTCCGTATCGTGGTGGCATATGAGTCACTTCTGTCGATACCAATTTTTCCATTAATATATGCAATTACTGCTAAAGGTTTCTGTTTCGAAGGACATCCGTGATATGTAGAATTTGAACTTGAAACCATAATGGGTGCATGTTTTGTTGATAATATTCTAACATTTCGAACATCTTTCCATTTGAGGATCACAATACCGTTCTTATCTTCTCGTGCTATCATTTCACCTTTCTTCAACGGGTATGACATTACGGAATGGGGCATACATTTTTTGTTGTACTGTACAGTTCCAATGACATGCGTCCTACAATTTAAAAATTTCACTGCTAACTGATAGCTCGTATAAAAGTTGTTGACGAACAAGGTTCGTCCTTCATTTAGCAATTTATCTGCAAGTTCAATGCAGACGTTTTCAGCTATGTCAACTTGCTTATTTCCAATGATTTCTCGTCCAGAATATACCTTTACAAAGCATGTGTAACCTTCGGTGGAACACAGTTTGAATAGTTTTATACCATACTTATTTGATTTCGTCGGTATGTATTGCCGGAATATTAGTCGTCTCCTCCAAGGAACCATTGTTTTGTAACCCCAAAACTCTCAAGGCTGACGTCACCTTGAAGGGCCACCACTAGACACTCTCCAGACATTTAACGCATTGCCTCCCTGATAGAGAATTTCCAAGAAAATATGTCCCCACCAACATTTTCATCGCTTTCCCACAGTATATAACCCTCGACTATTAAAAGGCCAACTAGACTAAGTTTTGAAACCGATAGCTGTACGTTGTGACGAGATTGTAAGTGGTATTTGAGAGTCATTCACTCTCTAGAAATAAAGTTTTTTTTTACGGAAGTTTTTCCTTTTTTTTTACTTGACAGTTTCGTCGACTACAATATCTTTGCCTGGTGAAAAAATTTGTTGGTGATTGTTTGTCAATAGGTTTATGAGTGGTAAAACTTTTCCAAGTCTGTTACTCTGTTCTATAGTTTCATTATTTGCAAAATGCAAGTTTGCCAATAGCAATTCGAAACGATTACGGGACATTCTGCAGCGCGGAAACGGAAAATTGTAAAGACGGTTCGTTGACCAACATGTAATAAGCGGTGTCTGTACTAGACCCATCCAAACCATTAGTTCGATAAATTTTATCATTTCTTTGGAAGTGGTTGGTTTCCACCTCTTATGTGGAGTTTGACCGGTTACTTCATGTTGATGTAATTTTTGCTCTGCATATCTATTAGTCTCTGTAACTAAAAGGCTTATCACTTTTTCATTAACGAATAACGAAAACACTTCACTTGCGCTAATGTCAGACGGCAAATCCATCAGAAGTCCGCTTTTTCCGGTGAACGGAAATATCTGTTGCCTGTTAGCGAATTCATTCCATTGAATATCGCCAAAGAATTATCAATAGAGTCGAATTTCTCTTCTTTGTTTATAGCAAGTTCTTCCAACATGTCTTTGAGGTCTTCGCTTGCACATGCTTCCTCAATATTCGAACTCGATGAAATTCTATTTATAATTTTTTTTCTAAAATTCACTACTTCGTCATCACTACTCTCCTCACTTTCAAATATATTTTCACACTGTTTACTCACTGTTTAATCAAAGATCTGAGATATCTGCCATGAGATCCTTCGGAATACTCTAACTGGAAAGTTTATCGCTTTCTCCATTTCAGAACTAAATATATTCTTTACAATGAATCGAAGGCAATAAACAACGAATCGAAGGAGATAAACAGTGAATCGAAGGCGATAAACAGTCATCGTAAAAAATAAACAATGAATTCCCGCTTATCGCTCTATTTACGTTCTGCGTGCCGGCGGTCGGATTTGGGCCCCGCAGGAAACATAGCCGGATCACGCTGAGCGACGAACGTGTTAAACCGATCGACTAGCACATCAAAATTTAAATATTATAAAGTCATGCATAGAATTAATTATTAGAGGCGATTTTATTGACACACTTGTCACAGAATTCAAGAGGTATTATTATCTAAACAGCAGCAGTGATACGGGTTTAAACTCGTTCAAAACGAGTTAGATGAGCTCGATGAAGATGACCTTGCGCAGGAAGCAGAAGCATTAAAGAATTACCTTTCCCCGGACACTCGAATCAAAACTTTCATGGAGGGAAATCGATCATCAACCCAATCGATACCGACAAAACGCGATTCAGACACCGGTTCCGAAGCAATATCTATCAAATTACCAGAGATTCAGTTGCCCATGTTCGACGACATGTATCGAAGAATGGAAATCATTTTACGATACTTTTGTCTCCACTATCGACCGTAATAAAAAACTGATATCGGTCCAAAAATTCCGTTATCTGCGATCATCCGTGACTGGCAAGGCCGCGCGAAACATTCAGTCGTTGGACGTCACAGAGTGCAACGATTCGACCGCAATTAATGTCCTTAAAGAAAAACTTTATCACCGTCAAGTATGCATGCGTCATTGGCATTTGATAGGTGACTATCCCACAATAACGAAGGAAACACTAGATACCATAGATGACTTTCTTGAAACAGTTAAGATGAATCTCAGGGCACTAGATAAATTAGGGGAGCCGGTCACGTCGAATGTCATCCTGATCGATTTATTCACATCAAAGTTACCCTCGTCCACTATTCGCAAGTGGCATCGTACATTGCCTGGTAAAAGAATGCCCTCGTATACACATCTGATAAGTTTTCTGAATACACGGGCAAACGGCGACCAAATAAACGCTATATCAAAGGAGACAAAAGAGGCGTCTTACCAACGTCCTCGTCATCGACATAACTTGCCACGAGGACAAACATTCACTACTACCAATAGGACGTGGATACGTTCGATATGCCAAGGACACCATGGCATCAGGTATTGTGAGGCCTTCAAAGCAAAGTTGGCAAGGAAACGCTTTGAATTCGTAAAAAAGGCATCACTTTGCACAAATTGCCTAGGCAGAGGACATTCTCCTACCCAATGTTTAGCCGGATCGAGCCGCATATGTCGACAACGATACCACACTTTTCTATATCAGGATAAAACTCAGGTCAGTGCTCAGGTTTTTAACGCGCGATCATCGAGCGGTCGGTCATTGAGCGATCAGTTATCTAGCGGTCATTCGTCGAGCGGTCGTTCTCCTAAAGGACGATCACCAACTGGATCTCCGATATCGCGTTATACACACCGTTCAAGACGTACAACCGAACCTACACGAAAATCTCCCCCGTCATCCACAAGGAGTCAGAGATCTACTCATCACCACGAACTGCGTTTAACGCGAACCAATTCAAGTGGATAAAATGGATCGGACAATCCGCAGCGATCCAGCAAGAATTGACTAAATGAGACGATAACAGTAAAAGGGACCAATGCACCAGATACATCTTCAGACGCCCCATTGCACCATGATTTGTTAGTCACGGCGCAGATCCACATTTTGAATAACAGGGCACATCCAATCCGAGCAAGAGCTTTGCTAGATATCTAGCATGAACTTCATGACTGAAAAGTTCACACGCTCACTCGGCATAAAAGAAGGGAGATGTTCGGTGCCAATCGGGGCCCTCGATAACTTAATCACCATTGCCAAGCGCCACACCACGGCCACCATTACTTCCAGAGAGAGCACATATTAACGTACAGTGGCGTTTTTTATAATACCCACGATATCACCATTAGCCCCAGACCAACCAATCGATCGATCAGTAATCAAATTGCCCAGGAATCTACTATTAGCCGATCCAGAATTCCATACGCCACGCCCAATCGAAATATTATTAAGCGCCAGACCAACTTTGGCATCATTATGCATCGGGAAAATTGAGATAGGTCAAGCAAACCATAACGGGTTGTGTTTACAAAAGACTCAATTCGGTTGGGTCATCGGGGGGAGCCCAACCGCACAATTGACTACATATTCATTCCATGCAAACACGACAGACCTACAAGCAGATCTCGCACGCTTTTGGGAACTCGATGAAGGACCAACCACCACACATTTGTCGGAATCGGAACGAATATGTGAGAATATATCCGAGACCATGTCCGACGCACAAAAGAAGGGCGATACATCGTCGCCCAACGCAACAAACAATTTGAAACCGCGTATCGTGCGGTAATTCAAGAATGCTTAGATCTGGGCCACATGAATAAGATCACGACTGCTTACCTCTCAAGCAATTGGTATTATTTACCACATTACGGCATGATCAAGGAATCGAGCGATACTACAAAACTTCGGGTTGTGTTCGACGGATCAGCATCTAGCACTCCAGGAGTTTCCCTAAACGATACTCTTCATACCGGATAAAAGTTACAGGAGGATCTATTCGACATTCTATTGACATCCTGCTCTCACCAATATGTCCTAACTGGTGATATTGAAAAGATGTATCGACAAATCCTAGTGCGCCCAGAAGATCGGAAATATCAACATATTCTGTAGCGCAATTCCAAAGGTGATGTCGAAACATACCAGCTCAACACCGTGACATTCGGGTTATCAGTAGCCCCATACCTAGCCCTACGGTGCCTTAAACAGTTAGTAGACGAAGGACATCGATTCCCACGAGCGTCATCGATTTTGAAACGAGATTTCTACGTCGACGTCGCCATCACCGGAGCAAAGGAAGAGGTAGTGTCTATCGAGAAAGAACTCATCGAACTACTCCGATCGGCCGGGTTAAATATCCGAGAATGGGCTTCCAACGATCAAGACATACTTCAAAGGTTATCAGAAAAGGACAAAAATCGAAGATTACAATTGGGTGAGTCTCCAACTCTGAAAACTATTCGTATGTTTTGAGACTCCCATGACGATGCAATCGTTTACTCAGTCGAAGCCAAAACTAACATCTCCCGTGATACTAAGCGATCAATCAGTTCTGTGATTGCCAGAATCTATGGTCCACTAGGACTGCTCGCGCCGGTGATAGTTCGAGCAAAGATTTTACTTCAAAGAGTCTGGGCACTGAAGGCAGACTGGGATGAATCACTTCCATCAGATCTGCATTCAGAATGGAACAGATACTATTCTCAATTACCGTTACTCAATGACATTCGGTTTCCACGAAAAACAATAATAAAGGCAGCTGTTAAAATTGAACTCCACGATTTTTGTGACGCCAGCAAGAGGGCGTGCGGAGTCTGTGTATATCTTCGTACAATCAACGCTGACGGACTTATCCACACTCTAATATTCACGGCGCGATCAAAGATAGCACCGCTAAAAACGCTGCCCATACCAAGACTCGAATTAAGCGGAGCATCGCTCCTGACCTCTTTGGTCTCCGCTATAAGAAAGTCCTTAACGATAAATGTTTCTCGGATCGTGTATTGGACTGATGCCACTGTCACGTCCCGCGACCCGTGCGTCCCGTGACGCGAAAGCGGAATCGATAAATTCCTTCGAATCGAAGCAGTTGAAACGGCGATTCGAAATCGTGTTTGCGGCATTCAAGGTGAGAGGCAGTTGAAGCCGCTGGGGGTCATGTTTTGCGAGGATTCGTCTAATTACGTTATTGTACTGCGTTTTTGTTGTGATGAGTTGAATTGTAAGCAGAGTTGGCGGTTGAACAAACGTTGGGGATCTTCCCAGACATTTCAAAGGAAAGACGGACGTTTTTTCGATCTCCGACGGATATAAATGTAGTGACTCAGAGAAGACAAAAACAGTAATTTTGGAAGAGTAGTTTTGAAACAGTGATTTCGAGCAGCAGTTTTTGAAGCAATAGTTTTTGTAGTTTTGGAGTTCGAATTCGAGAATATTTACCTTTTGTTATCAAATGAACTAATCAGTGTTCGTCTACTGAATATCTAACTATCATCTGTCCACCGAAGAAACATTGTCACGCATGCGCGCGCGCCGTAACAAAGGCTAAAACCTACCAGTAGCGCGAGTAAGCGTTTCAATTCGAAAATAAAATTTAACAATTTGGTTAGAAACCGAATTCGAGCTTCACAAACCGCCACATGATGACCCCCCCCCTTCTACGATAGAGCAAACTCTAAATAAGCGCAGCAACAATTCCTTAGTTCAGAGTAATTAATTTCTTAGTTCTGTGTGATTAGTTCCTCAGTTCTTGGTGATTGATTCCTTGGTTCTTGGTGATCAGTTCCTCAGTTTTGACAAGTAATTTCTTGGTTAATAGCGATTAGTTCTCAATTCCTCAGGCTCTGAGGAATTCATTCATTTAGTTCTCAGTTCTTGTCAGTTTTGTTAATCGACGTGCTTGTATTTGTCAACTTGTAAATTATTGAAAATCACATAAATTAAAATCTTGTAATAAGTAAAGCGTATCGCGAACAATTGTAATTTCGAGTATTCTAAATTTCAACAATAACTCTGTTAATAACCAATTAGAATCAGAATAAACTTTTGTTGTGGAAAACATTCGCCTTATAATATAATTAAATTAAACAAATACTTATTTTCACCAACTTTGATCCTCCCCCGTGCCAGTATTCCTGCGCGTAGCAGGTTAGCCGAACCGTGGAGTTTAATTGGTAATCGCATTAAACATCAGTCAACGCTACCCACTGATATTTAATTGTCGACAGAATTACTAAGGAATACGACAATTCGAGAACAATCGAAATAAAAATGTAACAGGGTAAATATTTTGGTGACAGCGGTGGGATACGCTCCACGGAGGATTAAAGTTGATTTAAACGGTGGGATTAGCTCCACTGAGGATTAAGATTTTTTTTGGTTATTGACAAGAATAAATAGAAATATGGCGACCTCATTAGAACCATCGAACAAGGACATGCTTTTGTCATTATTAGAAAAAATAAAAGCATGGGACATAAACTTTCGTACGATGAACGACATGGACGAAAGACTCCGCGAATTACAAGACGACATAAGTGTACTCAAGGCAAAAAGGGAAGTAGAGACACCTGTATCACAGCCGATAGTCCAGCCAAAGACAGCATCGACAGATAGTGGTTCACAACCAATTAAATTAAAAGACGCGATCGAGTCGGTACCAATATTCGATGGACACCAACCCTCAGTATTTCAATTTTTAAGAGCATGTGAGCGCGCGCGATCCATGATTCCACACCATCAAGAGTCCCAGTTGCTAAAATTATTAGTAAATAAGCTTCGTGGACACGCCCTCCTCGCCGTAGAGGACAGTTAAATAAACAATTTAACCGATTTTGGGAATAAGTTGAAAGACATGTTCGGTCCCGGAAAAACGGTTACCGAATATGAAAGAGAAGTAGTTACAGTATTCCAACGACCGACAGAAGATATTTTGGACTACATAGATCGCGTCAGGGATCTCAGGATGGCCATAATGGATGGAGAAAGATGTGATTACGGCGTCATCTCTCCGGATGTTCAAGACGCAATAGACTGGGATACGATGGAAGCCTTCGTTAAAAGACTTCCACACGAGATATATTTACGCGTAAAGGTAGTGGGGTACCATTCCTTAGAAGATGCGTACCGACAAGCCGTTAAAGCAACGCGAGAGTTTAAAAGAGCAAATAACAGAAGGCGATATCACCATCCCGTACCCCCGAACAACTACGACCGTAACGGTGTATGCCCCCCGAACAACAACCGTCCAAACGCTCCGAGGCAAAATACAATGACGTGCAACTATTGCAAAAAACCGGGGCATCTAATAAAAGATTGCCACACCCTCAAAGCCCGAGTAGACGCTGGAATAATCGTACCCTACGCGTGGAGACACTCGGGAAGCCAAAGGACTCCTTCGAGAAGAGAACAGGGCGAACCTCGAAGGGGCCACGCTGTGAATCGCCCAAGAGTACAAGCAGCCATAAGGAGGCCAGCGCCTGCGCCAGTAGAACCAACCCGACCTACAACCACCACGGTAAAGCCGTCGAACAGTCGTGCAGAAGAACAATGGGAAAGGGCGAACAGCCGACAATTAAAAGGAAAGATAACCCACGAAAAAATAACCAAGAAATACCCAGAGACGGATTCAGAATCGGACGACAACCTCTCCGGGTTATTTGAATAAAACTAAACGATACTTCAAGTACTCCTACCGCGAGAATAGTCTCCCCAGATTCAAAAACTAAGACAAATTTACTATTAAACTCTGGATCAGAAATCAATATCACTAAGAAACCTGCCTTACCCGATTCAGCAGTCATCAACGAGCAGAAATCAATAGAAGTTCGAGGAATTACGGCAACGAGCCTGGTCACCCTAGGGCAGACAATAATACAGGTTGCGGGCCATCCAGTTACTTTTCACGTGGGGAGCACGAGGTGGGTATGGGTTCTCAGGGCGTAGTACCACGCCCTGGGAAACCCCGATGGATCTGATATTCCCCTATAGTCGGGTGGCGGCTGGTGGGTCCTTCGGGACTAGCCAGTTCGCTGATCCGGTGCGGGGAATTTCGGAGAAGTTGGTGGGCCCATATCTGCCAAGACCACTCACCTCACCTTCCCGTGGGGCTCCCCGTCACCCTGCATCGGCTTTGACCGAGGCAGGGTGCGAAAGAGTGAGTGGCGCCAGGATGGAATACCGTTGACAACTACGGCAAAAAATTAAACAAAATATGATGGACAAGATAAGGATTGAAAAAGTTTACGGTGCAGGGGAGGGATACCCCAGTACCGGCGCAGGCGTGGGTGGTCAAGTGGGCCCCACTGCGTCGTCATCTAACGACCACGGCCGCTCGGGGGTGGATAGCCAGGCCCCCGTTTGTGTTGCTGCGACTGGTGAAGGTAGTGAAGAAGGAAGGATGGAGGTGACCCAGGAGGACAACGGGCCACCACTTACCAGGAGTAGGAGCTCCCTCAGGAGAGCCTCAGGAGGGACGGGGAGCGTCTTTGCCGTCCCGGCCCCAGTAGGCGACGCCACACCGCCAGTGGCACCAGGAGGATCAAGGACGCCAGCGAGGTCCGACGACGAAGAGTCGGTCGCCTCGTACGCGTCACATTCGTCGGCCGCCTCGTCGACGTGCAGGGGCAAGAAACGGAAGCTTGCCTGCATGATACCGGAGGTGCCCGATGAGATGATGCAGGTGGTGAGGAGGACCTCGCCGGAAGACGTTTGCGCCGAGGTGGTGAGGTGTCTAGGAAACGTCAGCATGGTGGCGGCGAGGTCGTCGAATTTGAAGGGGACATACGTCAAGCTACTCAGGGAGTCAGTGAACTATCTCACCGCCGCGTGGGCGCTTGAGATGATGAGGAGGTACGGACTGGAGCCCGGCAGCGGGTCTGGGGCCGCAAGGCTGGCTGACGCGAGAAATGCCCTGCTGGAGGAAGAGATCGCGTTCCTTCGTAGCCAGGTTGCGTCCCTTAGCAACGAACTGGCGAGAAGGGACGCCAACGCGCAGGGACGTATCACCTCTGGTCCCAGCGATTCTCCTCGCGAGAACAACGACGAGAGCGGGAGCCTCGCTGCCGTGGAGAAGAGGATGGAGAAGAGGATGGAAGAGATTGCGGCGTCGATAATGCGGCGGATCGACGAGCGTTTCGAGAGGGGCCGCGCAAGCGGCGCCGAAACGCGGAAGGGAGCCACCGAGCGCGGTATCACGGCTCCCTCCGTCGCCGCCCCCACTGCCGCCATCACCACCGGGAGCATCCCGAAGCCTCCAGCGAAGGCGCGGGAGGAGGAAGAATGGAGACCAGTGGTCTCCAAAACAGCGCGCAGGAGGCGCAGGAGAAGGAGGGGAGTGGCTTTCGCCGCCGAGGAGACGGCGAGAGCAACAGGAGGAAGGGCCGCACCCCCGACGAGGGCAGCGGCACCGCTGCCGGCGGAAAGGCTGCTGCGGCAACGGCAGCAGCAGCAGCCCCAGGGAAGAACGGCGCGGGCGCCCAAACCGGGCGTCTCCACGTCCAAGAAGCCAACGACGGCGACGGCGAGAACGGCCTCGCTCCCTCGCGCACCGCGAACATCCGCGGTGACATTGACGCTCAACGAGGGAGCGAAGATGACGTACGCCGAGGTCATCGCCACGGCCAGGAGGAGCATCCCGCTGACGGAGATCGGAGTACAGTCGGTCGGGATGAAGAAGGCGATGTCGGGCGCCATCATAATCAAGGTGCCCGGCGACAAAGAAAGGGAGAAAGCGTCCCGGCTGGCGTCGCATCTGACCAGGGTGCTGGATCCGGCCACCGTCAGGGTGGCAGCTCCAGTGAGGACGGCGGAGCTGCGGGTCATCGGGATCGACATCTCGCTTCAGAGGGAAGAGCTGCGGCAAGCGCTGGCTTTGGCGGCGGGCTGCGCGGTCTCGGAGGTGCAAGTCGGCGAGATCGGAGCATCCAGGGACGGTTTTGGCTCGGTGTACGTCAAGTGCCCGGTGGCCGGGGCCCGTAAGATAGCCCGGGCTGGGAGTATCGCCCTGGGTTGGTCCACTGCGAGGGTCGTCGCCATACCAAGGCGGCCCTTGCAGTGCTACAGGTGCCTGGAACTCGGACACGTGAGAGCCACTTGCGTGTCCGCCGTGGATCGCGGGCAAATTTGTTACAGGTGCGGCGGAAGCGGACATCGCGCGAGAGGCTGTCCCGCCTCCGTGCCCAAATGCCCCCTGTGCGATTCGCTCGGGGTCCCGGCCAATCACAGGATGGGAGGGGCGGCATGCACGCCGCCGAAGACAACAACAACAAGCAGGAGGAGAGGACCCACCCGCGAACTAGCCATCGCCGGAGGGACACCTGGAAGCACCGACGCCACCACCACCGCCGCCGCAGCCGTCGCCGCCAAAGAAGCAGCAGCAGCAGCAACGACGACGACGACGACGACGACGACAACAGCAATGGCGGCGGCGGTGGATGGCCTGGAGGAGGCCATGGAGTTGGGCCAATAAATTCCTACGAATCCTCCAGTGTAACGTAGGTAGATCGAGGCGAGCTCAAGATCTGCTCTTCCAGACCATCCGGGAGAGCAGAGTCGCCCTCGCTGTGGTGGCGGAACCGCATCGCGTTCCCGACTCTCCCAACTGGGTCGGGGACTTGGACGGGACAGCGGCAGTCGGATGGATGACAGCGACAACGACAACGACGCCCGGCACTCCCGGCGTCCTGCTGGAACGCGGCAACGGCTACGTCGCGGTCGGGTGGGCGGGGATTGCCGTGGTGGGGGTATACGTATCTCCCAACAGCGGCCTGGTCGCGTTCGGGGCGTTCCTCGACGGAGTGGGCGACTGCATCAGAAGGATATGCCGTCCCCGACAGGTACTCGTGCTCGGGGACTTCAACGCCCGCTCCACGCAGTGGAACAACACGCGAACCACCACAAGGGGAAGAATGGTGGCCGACTGGGCCGCGGGACTCGGACTGCTGCTGTCCAACAGAGGATCGACGAGCACGTGCTAGGCCTGGAGGGGGTCCTCCGTCATCGACCTGACCTGGGCCACCGCCAATCTACACCGGGGAGTGCGCGACTGGAGGGTGCTGGACGGGGTCGAGACTCTGTCGGACCACCTCTACGTGATGATGGAGCTCGCCCCGGAAACCGCGTCCACCGGACGGGCCGTCGGCAGCAACGACACCGGAGGGCCGAACCGTTCCCGCCATCCCCCAACACCGAGAAGAACATGGCGGGCGAAAGACAGGAACCGGGATCTTCTGCAAGCTGCTGTCTCCGTGTCCGCATGGAGTTGGGACGCGCGGACAACGCGGGACGACAGCGGCGGCAGCATCGACGAAGAGGCGGAGGATCTGCGGAGAGACATGGCCGCGGCCTGTGACGCCTCAATGCCGCGCTCCAGTATCAGCCACGGAGCGCGAACCCCGGGCGTCTACTGGTGGACGGAGGAGATAGCCGCCCTCAGAAGAGGATGCGCACTGGCACGTACAGCGCTGCAGAGGGCCCGGCGCAGGCGAACACGCGACGAGGAGAGGATCTCCCGCTGTTACGACGCGTACAGGGAGAAGAGGAGGATACTCCAGCGGGAGATCCGGATGGCGAAAGCCCGGGCCTGGGGCGAGCTCGTTGAATCGGTCGAGGCCGATCCATGGGGGAGGCCCTACCGGTTGGTCACGAGGAGGCTAAGACCACCGGCACCCCCATTGACCGCGAGTATGGAGCCGGGGTTGCTCGACATGGTTCTGAGCGCTCTGTTCCCGCGACGGCGACGGGACCGCACGGACAGCGTCGACGCGACGAGGAGGAGGACGCCGCCGCTCCGCTCCAACAACACCGTCACGGAGTGGAGAGAAGAGCTGCGAGTGACGAAGGAAGAGTTACTCGCGGCAACGAAGAGGATGGCGTCCCGCGGCGACGTGGCACCCGGTCCGGACGGAATACCGGGCCGTGTCTGGGCGGAGTCGATGGAGACCCTGGCTCCCCGTCTGCAGCACGTCTTCACGCGGTGTGTGAGGGAAGGCGCGTACCCACGGGCGTGGAGGACGGCGAGGCTGGTGCTGCTACGCAAGGAGGGCCGCCCGCTGGACTCGCCGTCCGCGTACAGACCGATATGCCTTCTGGACGAGGCGGGCAAGCTCCTGGAAAGGATAATCGCCGCCCGTCTGGAGGCGCATATCACGGAGCGTGGACCCGGCTGGCACGATAGCCAGTTCGGATTCAGAAAAGGAAGATCCACCGTGGACGCCGTGAGGATGGTGCGGACGACTGCGGACGACATGGTAGCGCGGGGAGGAGTGGCCATCGCGGTCTCATTGGACGTGACCAACGCGTTCAACACGATCCCCTGGGCCAGGATCGTGGAGGCACTGGAGAGGCTGGAGGTGCCCGCGTACCTGGTTCGCCTGATACGGTCGTACCTCAGCGACCGTTGGATCGGGTACGCGGGCCGAAACGCCGTGGAGGAGAGGAGGCCGGTGGAGTGCGGTGTCCCGCAGGGGTCGGTCCTGCGACCCATACTGTGGATCACCGCGTACGACTCGGTTCTCCGTTGCCCCATGCCGCCGGGGACGGCCTTGGTGTGCTACGCCGACGACACCTTGGTCATGGCCGGCGGCGGGGGATGGTACGAGGCGCAGGCGATCGCGGACATAGCGGTGGCGCGCGCGGTGAGGGCGATAGGAAGACTGGGGCTGAACGTGTCGCCGGCCAAGTCGGAGGCCATGGGGTTCTTCGACCGTCATCGCAGAGGAGCCCCGCCGTCCGGACTGTGCGTCAGGTGCGACGGCGAGGATGTACCGGTGAGAGCCCAGATGAGGTACCTGGGCCTCACCATCGACAGCGGATGGACGTTCGAGCCCCGCTTCGAGGAACTGGTGCCGAGGGTGGCAGCCGCAGCCAACGCTCTGTGCGGCTTGCTGCCCAACATCGGAGGAGCGGGAACGGGAGTGCGCCGCCTCTACGAGGGAGTGGTGAGATCGAGGGTCCTCTACGGGGCCCCCGTATGGGCCGAAGAACTGCTGGCCAACCGTCGCAGCCTGACCCTGCTACGGAGGCTGCACAGGACGACCGCCATCAGGATCGCGCGTGCATATCGGACGGTGTCGCACGCGTCGGCGTCCGTGCTGGCCGCGTCCCCGCCGTTCGAGCTGCAGGCCCTTGCGCTCCAGCGGTTGTACAACCACCGTAGGGCCCTGGGTTCGGACGGTGGCGGCGGCGATCGTCCGTTCCAGGACGTGTGGAGGGAGACGCGAGACAGGGTCTGGGAGAGATGGCGCGCCCAACTAACCGAGGAGGACATCTCACGGCCACACCGGGCCGTGCGCGCCGTCCTCCCCAACTGGGAGACGTGGCGGGACCGCGGCGGGGTCCCTTTGACGTACAGGATGACGCAGGTGCTCACCGGCCACGGGGTGTTCGGTGAGTTCCTGAGAAGAATCCGGCGTGAGGTGACGTCCATCTGTCACCACTGCCGGGAGGAAGAAGACACGGCGCAGCACACGCTGGAGCGTTGTCCGGCGTGGGGGGTGCCGCGCCGTGTGCTACGTCTCGCCATAGGCGACAGGTTGGCCCCCGAGGCGCTCGTGGAGGCGGCGTTGAGAAGTCCACAGGAGTACGCAGCCGTCCGCGCCTTCTGCGAGCAGGTCATGCTGGCGAAGGAGCGGGCGGAGCGGAGCAGGGAGAAGAACCGCGACCCCTGCCGGGTCGTGTGCGGACGAAGAAGAGCGCGAGGAGCAGCATCGACGACGCGACGCCGCGCGACCGCGGCGCCACCACCGACGCCGCCGTCGTAGAAGAGCGCGCGCGCGTTCGTCCGAAGGAAAAAACAGGCCGTCAAGCCGGGGAGGGTCTGGGTCCCTCCCCGGAATTGCACGACGGCCCACGGAACGCCGGCGCCGGGGGGCTGGTGGTCACCCGCCGGCTGCCAAGAAGAAAAAGAAAAGGATGTCCCCTGCGAAAAATCTCGCGGGGAGCGACGAGGGAGCGCCCTGGACCGAGAGCTTCGAGACAGGAAACGGGACGCTCCCGAGAACCGTCACGGCGACCATCGTGGGGTTTTAGTCGGTAAGAGTCCGACACTACCCGCCGCCGCCTCCCAGAGGGCGGCCGGGTGTCCATGAGGATTTCCCCACGTAAAAAAAAAAAAAAAAAAGTTACTTTTCACGTAGTTGATGATTCACTGCTAATCGATCAAGACGGAATCTTAGGATCCGAATTTTTCGCAGGATGTAAAGCTCATCTGGATTATGAGCGAAAGCACATTAAGTGGGGAAACATTTATATTCCCTTCGATACGAGAGAAAAGATAATCGTGCCAAAACGAAGTTCGGTACCATGTTCAATCAACATTGCAAATCCGGAGGCAAACGAGGGATTTATTCCAAAAATCGAACCGATTAAGGGAGTCTATTTCGGAAACGCGGTTGTGAAAAACCATAAGGGACGCGGTTATATAAGAATAACTAATACCACATTGAAGGATTACGAATTTACCATATCTACAATGGTAATTAAAGAGTTTACAATACCCACTTCGCCCTCTCGCACTACGTGCAACGCTATTTCAGTACCTAAAGAAACTAGGTTCGACAAAATAGTGGAATTGTTGCGACTCGAACATTTAAACGAAGAAGAAAGGAGGAATGCTGAAGCACTGATACAGAAAAATCAAGACAGATTTCATCTTCCAGGCGAGATGTTGGAAATAACAGATATCTTACAGCATGAAATTATTACTACAGACGAGATACTAATTAATGTTAAACAATACCGGTATTCGCCCGTACATCGAGAAGAAATAACTCGTCAAATCCAAGAACTACTAGAAACGGATATCCTGGAACCATCGACGTCTCCGTACAACTCTCCGTTATGGATCGTACCGAAGAAACCGGATTCCCAAGGTAATAAACGATGGAGATTGGTTATCGATTACAGGAAATTAATTGACAAAACGATAGGCGATGCTTATCCGCTGCCCAACATTACCGAAATATTGGACCAGTTGGGAAGTGCAAAGTATTTCTCCACGTTCGACTTAGCATCTGGATTTCATCAGATCCGCATGGCATCGAAGGATGCTCACAAAACAGCATTCTCGACGCCGTACGGTCATTTTCAGTTCAAACGAATGCCTTTTGGACTGAAGTACGCACCAGCAACATTCCAACGGTTGATGAATTCGATATTATCAGGACTGCAAGGAATAGAATTGTTCATTTACTTGGACGATATAGTAATCTATTCCACATCCCTTCGTGAACACGAAATTAAGTTCAACCAGCTTATGGACAAGTTACGGAAAGCTAAATTGCAATTGCAACCAGACAAGTGTGAATTCCTGCGACACGAGATGAAATATTTGGGACATGTGATTAGCGAAAATGGGGTTAAACCAGACCCTAAGAAAATCGAAGCAGTTTTAAATTTTCCACGACCAAGGAAACCGAAGAACATTAAACAGTTTCTGGGACTAGCAGGATATTATAGGAGATTTATACCAAACTTCTCCAAGGTTGCGAAACCATTGACACAACTACTAAAAAGGGACGTTGCGTTCAAGTGGACGGAAAATCAAGAAGACGCGTTCAGCGCTCTGAAAACGGCACTTACAACAGGACCCATTTTGCAATATCCAGACTTTTCTCGACCCTTCAACCTCACGACGGATGCATCCGGATGCGCAATAGGCGGGGCATTGAGTCAGGGACCGATTGGGAAAGATTTGCCAATCGCGTATGTCTCAAGACTATTAAACCCCGCGGAACAAAAGTATTCCACAATAGAAAAGGAATGTCTGGCAATTATCTACTGTGCGATGCATTTCAGACCTTATCTGTATGGTAGAAAATTCACCATAATAACCGATCATAAACCTTTGGTGTGGATGCATTCTATAAAAGATCCCACTTCAAGAATCTGGAAGTGGAAAATAAAATTGTCGGACTTCGAGTTTGATATTCAGTACAAGGAAGGACGAACAAATGCGAACGCAGATGCGTTGTCTCGAACCCCCCCGGAGATATGTCTACCAATCAGGAAGAGAAAAGGAGATTCACCGATTCGATACCCTTCCCCAAAAAGATTCGAACTAGACACGTCAACCAGAAACTCTCCTATCTTCGAAGCTGAACCACGCGAACCACCACTGCGACAACGGAAAGAAAGGACCAAACCCACAATACGTGCAGAATTGAAGATCTTAGAAACGAGAGATTCGATAGTAAGAATAAACGACCATAAAGTAATTTTCATTGACACAAAAGGAAATCCGGTGGACAGAGGAGCTTTAGAAATGAAGGAAGCAGGGAAATTACCGCATTACGAGGATCTAATGTTTGAAAAAGCAAGACTACACCAAGATTCAGGGAAGCAAATAATATCTTTACCCGTAAAAGAAAACCGAAACGTCCCAATAACACCAGAAAATTTGTTGAATTCGCTAAGATCCCTGCTGGACGTGGTAAATGAGAAACGATTGACATCCTTCAGCATTAATAAAGGAAATCTAGAAGAGCTACCATGGCGACACATAATCAAAAGATCGAAGGAAGTATTCTTGGAAAAAACGATACACATTACTATTCGTACCGCGGAAGTAATCACCCCACCAGTGGAAACACGAACTAATATAATTCGAGAAAAACACGAATCACCCGTAGCGGGACACAAAGGAGTAACAAAAACCTACCAAAGAATACGACAACGCTATTATTGGAAGAATATGACGAAAGAAATCCATGAATTCGTAAGAACATACAAGGAATGTCAATTGAAAAAATTAACTAGGATAAAAACAAAACAACCAATGGTACTCACTGATACACCGGGCAAGGCATTTGACAAAATCAGTATGGATATCGTCGGTCCACTACCAAGAACACCAAAGGAAAACAAATACATATTAACGATACAAGATCTATTAACGAAGTATTCGCTCGGGATACCGATCAAAGGCATCACTTCGGCCGAAATAGCAGACGCTTTTATTAAACAATTCATTTGTCGCTTCGGTTTACCAAGAGCGATCTTGACCGATCAGGGAACAAACTTCACATCTTCCTTAATAAAAAAGGTAGCAGAGAGATTTCGGATAAAAAGATACACCATGACAGCATATCGCCCACAAAGTAACAGTTCTATCGAAAGATCACACCACGCGTTAACGGAATATCTTAAATTATATATCGAGAATTCCAGAAATTGGGACGAATGGGTGGAATTAGCCATATTTTCTTAGAATACCTCGGTGCACGAAGGAACAAAATTCTCTCCGCACGAAATAGTATTTGGACACCTGGCCAGAGAACCCACAGGCTAAACAATAATCGAAGAGGACATGGAACCAACATACACAGAATACCTCAGAGATTTGTTCGATAAAATCAACACCGTGCAACAAATAGCAAGAGAAAATCTGATAAGATCCAAGTTGAAATCGAAGGAATACTATGACAGAAGGATTAACCCACAAAACTTCAAAACAGGAGACATAGTGTATCTATTAAAGGAACCCAGCAGAGGAAAACTTTCCGATCAATATTCAGAAACGCATAGTGTTGGAAGTTTTAGAAAATCAAAACGTCAAGATTGAAGTTAAGGGGATTCCACGAACAGTGCATTTAAATAAGTTGAAACTAGCGCATAACCGAAATGAACGAAGACGAACGATTACGGAAGGCGATGCAGTACAATATCAAATTTCCTCCGGAAATTTGAATTCCAAGGGCGGGGGTTCACGTCTCGCGCTGCGCACGCGCCGTAACAAAGGCTAAAACCTACCAATAGTGCAAGTAAGCGTTTCAATTCGAAAATAAAATTTAACAATTTGGTTAGAAACCGAATTCGAGCTTCACAAACCGCCACATGATGACCCCCCCCCTTTCTACGATAGAGCAAACTATAAATAAGCTCAGCAACATGGAAAAATTATTCAGATTCAGATTATTCAGGTAATTCCCTAGTTCAGAGTGTGGCGATAGATACTCTGTAAAACTGTCGTCTCGGGTAACAGCTAGGCGATGGGAAGTATAAACACTTAAGACTAGAGACCGAACCCAACGATTAGCGGGCGGTCCACCGAGCGTCTTCGACAATCGTTTACGACACACAGAATGTTTCCGACCGTCACACCGAACAGTCCGACGAACTGCTTGCACGCGCGACTTCAGACAATAAAACTTTGTTGAGTTTAAAACCGCATAATCTGTTATTGCACCCATAACCACCTCAAGAGTAATTAATTTCTTAGTTCTGTGTGATTAATTCCTCAGTTATTGGTGATTGATTTCTTGGTTCTTGGTGAGCAGTTCCTAAGTTTTGGCAAGTAATTGCTTGGTTCATAGCGATTAGTTCTCAATTCCTCAGGCTCCTAATATTTCAATTTCTTTGGCTTTTAATTCTTTAGCTCTTTAGTTCCCTAGCTCTTAGTTCCTTTATCTCTTATTTTTCTCAGCTCTTAGCTCTTAAGTTCTTTAATCCTTTAGTTCTTTAGTTTTTAATTCTTTGTTTCATTTAGTTCTCAGTTCTTGTCAGTTTTGTTAATCGACGTGCTTGTATTTGTCAACTTGTAAATTATTGAAAATCACATAAATTAAAATCTTGTAATAAGTAAAGCGTATCGCGAACAATTGTAATTTCGAGTATTCTAAATTTCAACAATAACTCTGTTAATAACCAATTAGAATCAGAATAAACTTTTGTTGTGGAAAACATTCGCCTTATAATATAATTAAATTAAATAAATACTTATTTTCACCAACTTTGATCCTCTCCCGTGCCAGTACTCCTGCGCGTAGCAGGTTAGCCGAAACGTGGAGTTTATGTAATTGGTAATCGCATTAAAAATCAGTCAACGCTACCCACTAATATTTAATTGTCGACAGAATTACTAAGGAATACAACTCGAGATCAATCGAAATAAAAACGTAACAACATCAATTGTCAATCGAGTAAGATTGAAAATAAACTATTTTTAATCAATAATCTACTCTCGAAGAACTTTAATCCTCTCCCGTGCTAGTATTCCCGCAGATAGCAGGTTAGCCGAAAGTGGAGCTATTGCTGGTTGCAGTAAACACCAGCTGACGTTACCTTCTCGTTCGCCTGCTAAACAGAACGTAACAGCCACCATCGTGCTCTAGTGTATTAAGTCCTCACCACACATGCTAAAAGCGTTTGTGTTTATTGGCATATTCAAAATTCAAACCAAGACTAATATCGCCGACTGGCGTCATGTACCCATCATCGACAATCCAGTGGATCTAATCTTCCGAGGTCAAACGCTCAAGGAATTCCTACACTCTACCATTTGGAAAACCGGACCAGAGTGGCTTCAGTAGAATGAAGAAAATTGGCCAAGCTGGAACTCAACATCGTTGGACGAAATCCCGGAACAAAAAAGGACGATTTGTCTAGTCACGAATACTATCAACCATCGGGGTAACAAATATAACAAATATTCCGTAGAATTAGAATGAAAAGGGATTTTGTAAAATCCGTTGGCCATGTCCAGTGTAATAAAGTATCTAGCTTTTTGCAATCTTGCGATTTAATCCGCAATAAGAGGTAGAGAATACTGATCCGTGACCATATTTTTATTTAGCCCTTGGAAATCTACACATAATCTATCTGAACCATCTCTACTCTTCAGGCGTAACATAGGGCTCGCGAATGGTGAATTACTAGTGTTGTGGTGTGTGAAACAATCAGCACGCCATCTCTCGCTACCTGGCAGACGACGGCCCACGTACCGCTAGTCCGAACCTCTATGAACATAAGGACCCACCATAAACCTTAACTTTTTAGCTTAATTACTAACATATGCTCCTTAAGTGAATCTGTTTGTTCTGAAGGAATTTCGAATCCTAGAAATATTTTCGGTTTATGGCTAGCTCTTAGAAAAGTCCTTAGGTTTATTATGCTCTATTAAATTACGGAATATTTAACTGACGGAAAAAAGCGGATATTTCTATAACGGAAAAACTAGGTTTTCCCAGGAACAATGACACCCACTAGCAACGATGGTAGGAGGTTTCCTCCTCTTATCATCATTCATGTTGACTAGAACCAATGGGCATCACAGATCGGTACCCTCACTTTTACCGACGAAAAGTGTGAGCAACGAATCCTCTTTCTTTCTTAGAACAACACACCCATACCGAGCTTTGGTCCGTAATGGCATGAGAGCGGAGAGTCAATCATCTCATGAAGTCAGCCAACTCCTGATCCTATAACATTATATCATTCCACTTAACTGTTCCTACAGTCTTAGGACAGTCCTTCTTACGGTCTACACGACTTCTATTCAATCTACTTTCTGCTTCTACGACTCAAATATCAAATATACAATTATCAATCATATACATCAAAAATACATTGCGAAACGACGTAATATTTAAGTGTGAGAAGTTGTTAAAAATATAAATATTATAGAACTGTTGATTACAGTCTTATTCCACATCAAACACCCCTATTATCCCACAAGAAATAAGGGGATCGATCTGTTCGTGGTGTCAATTGTTATAATCGTAATGGGAATTTACGACTCCCGTTGACGCGCTTCATCGCGATCGCGTCTCCCCGCGCAAAACAAAACATATCGCGACTGCCATGAATATCGAGCCATGATATCAAGATCATCTTGAGGATATGATGCACGACCCAGCGGCGACACGACGGTGCGAAAGTTTAAAAAGAGAACCTGTAGGTAGGGCACTGGTTTATGCAGCGCGGACAACGGGAAGACGCTGGAGGAAGTTTTTCGAGATAAAGTTTTTACTGGATTTCAACAAGCATAGCACGCAAGATCATCCAATTTGGCATGTGGTGGATAGTGTATGATCGCTCGGGAATAATTCGATACTCCAGTAATCACTGTTAATAGCTCGAATAATAACTTGTATGACAACGAACAATAACTCGACTAATAACTGAACTGCTCGCGATCGTATCCGCTTATTTATATTAGTCAGGGGTAAGCATAAATCCAGATATCGTTTATTAAAAACAAAAAATGGACCACATGAAGGTACAGCATCAGGTGCACTTATTTATTTCGAAGCTACAAAAAGCGTGGAAGAAAATGGAATTGTCAGATGAAAACACCGGGCTCGTTTCTCTTCATCGTACCAACAACAGCGATAGTCTACTGCTTATCGTGAAGTCATATGATACCTCCAGCAACAAAAGCTCATGGATGGCGCGTTTTATAATTTATACGCTATACGTTACACGGTACACTATTGCCATGTCCCAGCACAAAAGAATATGCATAACAGCGGTATAGCGAACAAACTGTCTGACCTTGAATATACTACCGTCGATAAAAAGAATTATTGTACAGGTTAGATTCGATAACAACAAGTCGTTGATGCATGATTGTCGAGATCTATGTATGTGATCGGATCCGGAATGCACGTAGACTCCATTTTTGAGACACATACAACGTTATCTGCATTTTATATATTAGTAATGAATTAAAATTAAGGCAATTGTAGACGTAATTCCAGTCAGTATCGACATGTATTATATATGTCGGAGATGAAAAGACATCGGGTCTCCCCGTTGGAATTCTTAGGAAAAGTCGAGACAATGAGCTTGAGTTCGAGGCGTCAGACAAAACGCCGAGTGTAGCCGCGGTCACGGGACGGATATTTTGTCTAGTGGAAGTGTAAAATTACATAGCCCTCCTTAAGAAATGATAGTAGTACCAATGCTCTACAGTGCGTATTCCAACGGCCTCTGCCCCGTGGCTTGCCACACGCAGACCCTATTCTTCGGGCAGGACGATTGCCAGATGTCGATGCATCTTCACAGGACATTTAGTTAACTAAGGTCCTCCAAACGAACAAACAGTCTCTATCCTAACAGTCCCCAAATCTATCACCCGCTGCGGGAAGATATGGGAAATCTGCTTTTCCTCACGAACGACGCTTCCCGTTACCAACTTTCTCTCAAGGGTGGCTAGCATCCTTTTCTAACCACCAACATAGAGATTAGCCAATTAACAGCAACGTCCATTTCCCTCACTTTATGGACGAGGGTTGTCCTCGACGAATCCGATGATCTCGTGCCCTGAGACAGACCCCGTCATAGTTTACCTCTGCAGCATCACGATGACGGGGAGACACATTCTGATATGATCTCGTCCGCAAGTGGGACGGCGTCTTTACGATCGATAGATATTTCACGTTTTAGTACGGAGTTTAACTTAGAATTTTGAAGGGGGTATATTCGTTGTCCCGTTGGCCGCGGATTCGTTATCGAACTTAGGATCATTGTCATTAGCATCCCGAGTATCTAGTTACCACGGCTACTTGTCAAATTCTGCAATGATCATATCCGTACAAGTAGATACTTTCTCTATTACGTAACCTCGGTGGCTAATTCGAGAGAATATTCATTACACGCCCCTAACCCTAATCTTAATGTTAATCCGACATATACAAGTCAATCATATTTAGTTAGTGAAAGAGGATAATCAATTTTTCCTGGAAACACGAGGTTTCACCACGATGAAAAGCTGAAAAACATTCAGCTGCAGATTAAAATTAATATCTCGGCATTGCTTCTTTATGGGTAGATTAAGTACTTATATGTTATATTGTGCATTTGTAATTTTCTAACTTATGTAGTGCATAATTGTATATAATTTTACTTAGTTTAAGCATACATAGAACTGATTATAAAAAGTGCATATGTCCGAATAGTGGTTTAACAAACCGCATTTCAGTTACACCACAAGTTTTCATCGTTCTTGTATTTTCCGTAATATCACGTTAGCAGTAATACGTGCACATAACGTGTACCTGAGTCATCTGTGTCCTGATGGCAAAAATAGAAATGAAAAGTTAAAATTACACCATTTTGTACGATGTCATATTGAAAGCTGAAAGCAACTGTCAGGGCTTCGTCATAAATGTGGATAATGTAATACACAGTGGCTTGTCAATGCTTCAAAATAATGAGAATCTTAATATGAATTTTCCTGTACTCACAGTTATTAACATGTTGCGTGTCGATCACGAAAATTCTTCTATTTTTACGGTTGTCATTTAGAGAGAAACAATTTAATTATATCGTGGGTATATTTAGCAATAAAAAAAATAGTCCGGAATATGTTAACACAATATATAGTGATTTATCGTATTTCCGTGTACATAGACGGACATCGAAACAAATTTAAAAAAATCCGAATAGACATGTTTTCATCACTTTAATTTACAATTCTGTTGTCGTCATTCAGTTAACGCGCGTTTTTATTTGATAATTTATTATAACATATTATCTTTCCTCCTTTCATTATCTTTTTGGTTATCACATTTGCCAGTAGTCAGTCGTGGTTGCTTCAGGAGCAACTAGATCATCGCTTCACTTCGATATCATTTGAATGTTTTCTTTTGCGCAGATTATTGCTCGAGTGTCAAGAAGACTTGGTAAGATTAACGATTGATGAAAAATACGAAACACTTCTACATCATCAACATCTAATGTCAATGTTTCTTTCAAAAATGAAAATATCAATGATACAAACTATTACTTGGAAAAAATGAAAAAGTGCAAGAGGATGGAATTTATTCAGTTTTTATTACGCATTGGCTAGATAATTTATTCAGAATTCCGACAATAGAAAGAAACTGAAATCTCCCGGAATATTGGGTACACGAAAAATTATTCGTATTTAGTAAGAATAATTGTAAATTTCTAATGAAACAGTTATTGAAGTTTCAATGTTGAAATATACGATAAAAATGTCTAACGTGGCTCAGAAATCACTAGGATCTCAATTCCTGGATTTTTCATTTTTTATACTAAGGACCTAATTTTTATAGCAACTAAACTTTATTAAAATTTCAATTTTTTGTTATTAAAATTCCACGTTTAAACAGGAATATGCTTTTCATGATCTTAAACATTCTAACATCGAAAGGTACATTCTTATGAACAAATTACAGTTCACATATTTTGTTAGAGATGTACATATATTTTGTATACATTTTTCACAACTGGATCTCAGGTATATTCTTTACATTTTACGGTAATTATTATTATTAGTAAAAAAGAGAAGAGCCTGACTGAAAATTTGTTAAATGTAAACTCTCCATTCTAGAATTGAATACTATCATTAAAATTGTGCATTTACTGGAAATCAATCTTTTATTATTTCAAGCTTTCAAAATAATTAACACTGTCATTAAGAACAAATTATGATATTCTATGTTTTGTTCAAGGAGGGATTTAACGATGGTTTCCTCGAGTCACAATATCGATAAAACCGTCCTAATGGCAAATCGCATCGAATTGCGAGTAGAATGCATGTTGGTTCCTTGGAGTCATTCAATCATGTCATAAACTAATAGGTCGGAATCGACATGAATAACTGATGGTATTACGCAGAATTTTTTAGCAGAATCACCGTTGATATTTATTACATTAGGTCGCGTACTTACGAATGTAAACGCGATCGGCGATGCGATAAATCTAAAGAAAGCGTGTGTGTATGAATGAACGACGAACCAATAAGCACTAAGAGTAAGTCGCACTCTCTTCATTAGCTTTTCCTTTTGTTTGGTACTGTAAATAAAAGTGTACTCCTATCCATAATACCGAATCTCTCTCTCTCTCTCTCTCTATCGCTATCGCTATCCTCTTTACAGGCGTGCAGAGAATTGGTAGTTAGAATAACGAGAACTTGCTGTTACAACCCGTCAAATATATTTAAAATAATTAAATAAATAAATATAAATAATGTCGTTGAGATGCTCGTACAGTGTATAAGTTGCAAAATAAGACCGCTGATAAATACTCGATAAATGCTCGATAGATACTCATAAATACTGCTCGATAACTCTAGATAACTCGATAGATAAGTGATTCGCTTGCGATCGCGCCCACTTGTTTATGCTGTTCGGGTGTTCGGAATTTTGAGTGGCCGTCCGTTTGTGACACGGACAAGCGCATTCCCTTCTTCAAGAAATTCCGAATTGCATGTTCTCCCCGAGCTGTAAACCTAACGACTCCGAGGTCAGATAAAAAACCCCTGGACCAGCCGGAAGGGCACGATGAACAGATGTAACCCAACGGCTGGTAGGAAGAAGGACAGTTCATCATCAAACATCGTACTGTACGGTTGAAAGACCACTCCCAACAAGATCTTACCACCACCATGCATCACATCACACGTTACGTTTATACAAGTTCAACATGATGCTGGATTACTCGAACACTCGATATATTAAACCTCCTCCACCTTGAGCGTTAATTCACTCGAAATACGTGATATCGACCGATCGGTTTGACCTGACCAGTTGCTCTTCAGTCGATAATTCACAACATTGGGGGAGAGTCGGAAAATTGTAATTCGTCTTTGTTCGACGACGTTGTTGTTGCGTTTCGCCCCAAGTTTATTTATTATTACATTACGTGTTTCTAACAACAAAGATACTCAGGGACAGAACAACAACATGATTTAAATTTTCCTCTAATTTATGTGTCGCTACAGTCACATTCAGAAAAATTTGTACGAATAACATAATGCTGATAAACAGCGTATGTACACAGGATTGTCAATTACAGAACATACACATATTCATTGTAACTATTTGTAAAATCAAATTATACAAAATATGACAAAGAGTTATAAAGAAAAAAGTGCACTTGCATTTTTCTGATGCACCGATGCACCGATGCACCGATGCACAAGAGTGCATAAAATTAGTTACGTATTATGCACCGAATGATACCATTAAACTTTCACTTATGACATCTTCTATGGTTAATCGTTTAGAAGATACAACCAAGTTCAGTTGCGTAGAACACTCTGTATATGTGTACATATTTGATTTGGAAGTTGTAACATTATTAAACATTTTTATTGGAAATTATAATACATATTTATTAATTGCTCATGATTAATGTTCACTTAAACAGTATTTATCGGCATCAAATGAAATACTATATATGTAAGTGCTTTAAATAAATCGAGATATTATATAATAAATTTGCTGCTTCAATAAAAGAAAGTTAGTAATATTGTCATTTCCACGACATCTATAATCCCAACGGTTAAATCTAAAAGAACAAAAAATGGGCTAGATAGGGAAATAGAACCATGAATTCCGATTTCTGATCTCATGTGTGCTGATTTATAGTATTTTAAAATGAAATATCATAAAGGACATAAAATTCAAGAAAGTACGAATAGATACTTTTTCACCGCTACGACATAACAGTCTTCTAACTTCGTTCAATTATCGTACGTCCTTATTCGACAATTTATTACCACCTATTATAAAACTATCCTTTCTTTATGATCAGCTCTTTGCTTATCACATTTGGCAGTAGCTCAATCTTTCTAAAACAATGATTGGCTCACTTTTATGTGACAGGAGAGCTGAGCGCTGAAGACCTTACGATGATGAGGTACAGTGATTTCTTAAGGATAAAGGACCTCGTAGAAGGTGTTTTCGCTGAAATCAAAGAAGCGATAAGAAGGTTCCATGAGATTACGAAAAAGGACCCTAAGATCCGCGAATCAATCGCCTCCGCGGCCAGGAAAGCGGAAGATGCCTGGGATATAACGAAGAGTACCCATGGGAATAAGGAAAGGAGAGGCAAGAGACGGGTTGAGAGCCCCAAGGCAGTTCACATGGTCATACAGACTTCCCCTCTTAATGACGAGGTGGAAACGAATAAAAGAGTTAGAAGAAGAGCGATGCCCGTCGAGACGGGAAGCAAAAGAAAAAATGCGTCCCCCCTTATCGAGGATAAGAAGGCGATGGTGACGAAAAAGGCCAAAGGAGGCGACGTCAGCTACGCTGCGGCATGCTGCACTAAGAGGAGGGGTGAAGAGGTCCCCAGCGATGCCGAAACGTACGACTCTGGCGGAGAGTGGTCAGTCGTGACGAGTTGTAGAGAGAGAAGAAGGACCATCGTGAGGTCAATTAATGAGGATGATAGACCACCGCAGGTTCGAGACCGAGGGGGTAGACTGCCCGGGAAAAGAAATAGGCCAGAGGCCCTTCTTGTTGAAGTTCGGGAGGGCGAAGAATGGCTCGAGACCTATAAGGTTCTTATGGGAGCCAAGGATGCGCTGTGCGAGAGCACAGCCGTAAGGAGAACAAGGAGTGGCGATATCCTTGTAGAACTCAAAATGGGGGTGAAAGGGGGTGAAGTTGCCCGTAAAATTAAAGAGACAACAGGGGACAAAGTCCTGGTGTCCCCCCTCCAGAGTAGGGTGTCCCTGGAGATTAAGGACATAGGCCCGCTCAAAACGAAAGAGGACCTTGCGATGGATATCGCAAACGGATTAAAGGTACGGGAAGTGCACGAAATTGCAGTAAAAACGCTGAGGGAAGCGCCGTGAGGCACTCAGACAGCGATCGTCGTAGTGCCGGCCGCGTATGTCACCGGAAACGGGTGGAACCCAAAGATTAGGGCAAGCCTCACTATAGCTACAATGAGGGTCCTTCCTAAGTTGATTAGGTGCTATAAATGCCACGAGATCGGACACGTCGCTAGCAAATGCTCGACGATAAGTCCCGAGAAGGAGCGCTGTCGAAAGTGTGGGGCTATGGATCACACGATTGTGAGCTGTACGAATGCTCCTAAATGTAAGCTGTGCAGCGAGGCAGCGGACGGAAGGACCGATCACGTCATGGGATCCTCTGCTTGTCCGGCGTACAGAAGACACATGAAGAAAGGAGGAGGTGGTAGGCAGAGGGTTTGAATGTTCTGCAGATTAATCTAAATAGGAGTAGATTGGCGCAGGACCTGATGCAGCATTTTGCATGGGAGCGTCGGGTCGATGTGGTGTTGATTTCCGAACCAAATAGACAGCAATCCTTTTGGTACAATGATACCAAAGGTGACGCGTCCATCTGGGTTATCAGGTTCAATGGTCTCCATCCCAACGAAGATACGATGATAACCGAAGATGGCCTCGTCGGGATCAGGGTCGGGGAAGCATACTGTGTGAGTGGTTATTGCTCAACCAATGTTTCCCTGGACATCCTCGACGATTATGTGGAGAGACTGAGTATATCCATCTGGGCAGCCAAGAAAAGGGAGGATCAGGTTATCGTCGCTGGAGATTTTAACGACAAGTCCAAGGCATGGGGTGGTACCAAGACTAGGGAAAGGATGCAGTTGGAGGTTCTGGAAAAGATGCACCTTGTCCCTATTAGAGTTGGTCCAGTTTCGACCTTCCAGAGGGGCACCAGAAGAAGCTTCCTAGACGTGGCGAGTGTAAATGACAAGCTACGTGAGAAGCATAAGCTGTCCGTAGTGATAGACGCATATAATGCCTCCGATCACAAATATGTGCTGCATAAGTTCAAGAGTGTGCGGAGGCATAGTACGAGTGGTGTTTTTAAATTCATAACGAAGGACATGATGCCGTAAATATTTATAAATAATTTTGACGACATGAAGAGGGTATTTTTAAATCAAGATGACGCATTACAGAAGATCTTACCACTGCGGATAACGCCCTATGCGGCCTGCTGCCAAACCTAGGTGGTGCGGGGTTGGGCATACGGCGTCTCTACGAGGGGGTGATACGCTCACGGGTCCTCTATGGAGCCCCGATATGGGCGGAAGACCTAAGTGCGAGTCGGCGAAGCCTGGCGCTGATGAGGGGGCTGCACAGGATGACCGCCATCCGCATAATCAGAGTATATACGACGGTATCGTGCGCCTCAGCGGCCGTCCTGGCTGCACCCCCCACCATTTCGAGTTACAGGCCCTTGCACTCAAGAGAAGATACAAGGGTAGAACCATCACACTGCAATAAGGATCCGCGGCGGCACGCCAGTCCGTCGATCAGGAAGCAATAAACGAGAATATATGGAGACGCTGGCGCACGGAACTGGATATGGAAGACTCGACAAGACCACACCGAGCAGTCCGCGCCGTGCTCCCCAACTGGGAGGCCTGGAAGAACCAAAGAGGAGTCCCATTAACGTACAGGATGACTCAAATACTCACCGGTCACGGGGTATTTGGGGAAATCCTGTTACGGATTGGACGAGAAGTGACCTCCATATGTCACCATTCCAAAGAAGGGGAAGACACGGCACTACACACACTGGAGACTTGCCCAGCATGGGAGGAGCCCCGATGGACACTACAAACGGTGATCGGGGTAAACATAGCCCCGGAAACAATAGTGGAAGCCACCCTCAGGGATCGCCGAGAATAGTCTGCCGTCCGCGTCTTCTGCGAGCGAGTAATGCTGGCAAAGGAATGGGCGGAGAGAGATCGGATTAGAACCGGCGACCCGGCGTGGGTGAACAGATCGGAAGGAAGTACTCGCAGGGGAGGAGTGGCACAACCACTCCCCCCCCCCACGAGAGCAACCATCTTGGAAATATGACACTAGGGGAGTGGTACCCCTAGTGATACATCAAAAAGGATGTTTCCGCTAAGAAGGAACAAGACGGGGAATGTAAACGGATAGAAATTCGAAAGGGAACTCGGGGCATCCCCAACAAACGCCAGGAAGGCCACCGTGGAGTTCTAGTCGCTAGAAGTCCGACACTACTCGGCCGTTGCGGTTCGTCACAGTCCAGCAGCTACCGAGTGTCCATGAGGATTTCTCCACGTAAAAAAAGGCCCTGGAAGCTCACTCGTTTGAGGTGGTCCTGCTGGCAAAGACGAAAGTCACGGAGAGGCATAAGGTGCAGTTCGAGGCTCTTCGTTTCGAAATGGTGTGACCATCTGAATTCGAAGTTCGGGGGCGGAACAGCTTCATCATTTAATTCGTCCTGATATCATTTAACTTTAAAGCGATAAATACTAGCCGTACAGACTAGGGGAAAATGGAACTTTCAGTTGTCACGATAAACCTAGCAAACAAAACGCGGCTTTTCATATATTCTGTGTATTCTATTTACATTGCAGGCTTATAAGCTTGTGTCTCATTACACCGTCTTTGCCGCGGAGTGAGACGCGCTTTTCAAAAAACTCTATACGTGTGATAAAATTCGTTCATCCTTGGCGGTGATTATAATGCCAGACACGTTCCCTGGAGCAGCACGTTAAATAATAACAGAGACGAGAACCTGTGACACTGGTTTAACGAGTGACAGGTGGATCTGGTCCTCCAGTTCAGTGACACTGATTTAAATGGCATTTGATTTGTTCAGGCGCAGTGGTTCTTGGATTTGGTACTCGAGGAAAAGCTGGATATTTTTCTATACCGAGCTGTCAGAATTTGATATCTTTGTCCACGAGGATAAGAACACTGAGACAACAGTCACAAAATAGAGATCGTCCTCCAGACCATAAATAATAATAATCTTTTGGCCCTAGAAGCCTTCATTCAAGCTCTCACAAGGGATTTCAATCCCGTTGAGAGATACAGTTATCTCTATATTTCCATTTCGGAGGATTGCTACAAGACAAACACCGAATCTCCCACATCTTACATCGGCTGAAGAAGCGTTTCGGCATACTATGTTAGTCAATCCCATCGTTCCTCGAACACGGCAAGGGATATAGAGCCATAAAAATGCGTATCAGTAAGGTCTCTGATAGATCCACGAGTTCTCTGCACTCAAAGAATTAAAGATTCCAAAACCATGTTTCCGCAAGTTAGACGAGTGCTAGGCAACGGGGCTAACTTCTTGATCGGCGCACTCAAAATTTTCTTCAGACGATTCTCATCACCTTCCACAGTTGAACAACTTAGTGTGACAAAGCAGAAGATGCATCGTAATTGGTACCAAGCCGACAAACAAGTCGAGATCGTGACGTCTCCAGTACCGTAGGCTCTCCAGTACTTGCTAGTAACGCGATGACATGCCAAGAATAAACGTGTACGCAATACGTGCTTCTAATATTCACGATAGTATGCTATGACTTCCTTTCAAGTTATAAACTGTTCTTTGTACAGGTCTTTAATTACTATTGTGCTCGCGTGCTATTTCATCACTTTAAACTTGTTAAACTTTTATCACTCCTTACAACAGCATTTGTTATTTGTATGTAGCGGTCTCCTTTTTAACGTGCGGAAAGTTTCGTGAATCCCACAAGACCACTGGGGACAAATTTTGGAAGTGTGCGCCGAAATGTATATGACGATCTTCTCAGATTCCCAAATTTCATAACCTTGAAAATGCAGATCTTCGTTGAGCCGCTGGAACAAGGTCTGTACCTTCATCCGAGGAAACAGGGCTAGTAACCGCTCCGGCTCCGATGTCTCGAAGAAATATTTCACATCGGTAGATTCGCTAACGATTCAATTTACGTTCCTGAATGGAAAAAGGTTATCAGGCTTCGATATCTTCAACGCAGTACAAATATAGCTCCTGCAATGATATACATTCGTCTTCTCCTTTATCTTGAACGATCTCTTGAACCTGCATACTTTTCTAAGATATGGAAGATGGGGAAAGTAATTCCCTTGCGGGGAAAGGATAAGAAGAAACCAAATTCAGCCAGGTACAGATCAATGAGTTTGCTGTTTGCAGAGTATTCATTACTAATGTTTTTGGGAGGGTGATACAGAGACTCATACTCTTTCATTGTAAAGAGGCTTAGATTCCTCCCGATCAGCATTTTGGCCTCCGGGTCAAATACAGTAAAGTCCACGCAATAATAAAATTCGTGTCAGACGTCTGCTGGTAGCAAAACTCTACTCATAGACCTGGAAAGGGCTTTTGGCATGTTTCGATCGAGGGGTTTGTTATAAAACCGCATACGATACGGTTTTCTTAAACATCTAGTTCTAGTGATTTGGTCCATAATCTGCGGAAGGTGTCTCATTGAATTGTGCAGGCTCAACTGTCGTGCTCAGCGTGAATGACGGACTGCAACAGGGAACATTCAACACCTTCACCCTGTATAATTTGTATTCTATTCATGCTTTGAGCCTCTTCCATTTCAATAGCAACCTTAACCTATGCGCTTGGGTATTTGCTAATGGCCTCCTGATTTACGCGACGGAATGTATTCGTCCAATATTAATTCCAAGCTACAGGAGGTTTTCGATAGAACTACGGTTTACTGTGACAACTGAAAGTTCTGTATAAGTACTAGCAAATGCGAGTCAATCCCTTTCGGGTTGTGCATGTCTAGACATTTTAATTTCAACCGCGATGCGACTCGACATTCTCGCTGATTTCTTATCACCGACTATAGCCCCTATCCGTTCCGCATAAGAAAATGGTCAAATATCTCGGTATATATTTGTATTGCAAATTACAGATTACACATCACGTTAAGACGCAAATATAAAATAAATCAGAAAAGACTTTTATAGCAAATAATGGTTCGTTCTCGAAGCATCTCTGCGTGAAGTGTAGTCTTCTGTTGTACAAATTGCTGTCAATAATTCTATCTCGACTTATGCCTGTCTGATTTGGTTCAATGTCACAACGAGCCAGAAGGACCAGCTCAGGTGTGTCAAACTCAAATGCCCGAGTCATTGCATGGGGCTGTATCGCTCGAGCTATTTTACATACCATTACAAATATTTACATAATTTTATATACTACATACAAATTGTACATAGCTCTTAAATTCCCTGTATCTGTAGGACGCGATGAGAGCGCCATGGACTTTCAGTTGTCCTGTTTATGCTAGAATTAGAGAAGAATCATAGAGCCAAAGTACGTCTAATCGTCAATCAACTTTAATGACGATTTATCTGATCCAAATTATCACTTACATCATTTTTTTAAAAAGAATTCGAAGTAGAGTATGCACCATCTATTTTCGTCTTCAGGATTAATGTTTCAATAAAACCGCGCACATGTATAAACCATGATAAATAATTTACAACTACAACTATAATACATTTTTATATGCTACTCAGGACACTTACACTTCCTTATATACAGTGCGATGGATCCTTATGAAAGAGATGGCATTTGTCAGTTATTTGTTATCTGTATCAATATAGAAGTGTTACGACACTAGTGGTTTAGTACGGGACATGCTGGAAATTTTAAGAATAATCACCATCTTGGGCAACTTGTCTGAAAGCTAATTTCTCTACGATTTGGATGATATTGAAATATGTTGCAAGGCTTAACATTGTGGACAATTTTTTCCTGTACATATAACTGCCGATAGTTAGTTTACAAATTATGTACAAAAAATGTACAGACGAAACTATCGATTAGCTTTGCTAATAGGTTATATTAAACCCTTTGTTTCTAACGCCTAATATCGTTTGTTGTTTGTGACCGCAAGATGGGTTACATTCAAGACTTCCTTATTTATATGGAGGCTGGTACTACTATAGGGATTGAACATAAGGACTGTTATAAATCAGGAAATATTGTTATGTCCCTCCTAGAACCATATTTAGGTAAAGGCCACGCCCTTTACGTCGGCAATTGGCACGCAAGCATTATTTGATATATTACACAAAAATTTTAGAAATGCGTGTGGCACCGTAAAAAAAGAGAAGAAAAGGAATACCAGAAGTGAAAGAAAAATTACAAAAAGGAGAAGCAAAAATGGCATGATAAAAAAGAGATTTTCATAATTTCAAGAATACACACAGACGAATTTATGAATGTATCAAAACATTATAGTGCACAAAAAATTTTACAGAAACTATCTTGTGTACACGACTATAATAAATTAATGTATTCTGTAGACAGGACTGACATGGTCATCAGCGCTATAAATTCTACTCGTAAAACAACGAAATGGTACAAAAAAATATTTTTTCCATTAGATTGATGTGTTCATAGAATTCATATTGCCTGTACAAATTGAAGATGGCGGCATGCAGACAGGATGCGTTCATATCGCTCCGTTAGCAGTAGCCGAAATTTCGGGGATAATCAAAGAATTCGGGCAAGTTGTTCAAAGTGTAGTGCAAGTGCTCTAGAAGTGAAGTGCACAAAAAGCTCACTAGAGTTTGTTGTGGTTTGGCAGTGGAAAGTAAAAGAACATCGTCTTTGAGCTTAACTACGTGTAGACGTCATATTGTTACGCACAACGGCAGCGCCGCCGCGCGGGCTACCCAAGAAACTGCGCTCGCGCCGCCATATTGGAATGCGCGCCAGCAACGCCGCCACACGGGCTACCTTATGAACTACACACACTGCGCCATATTGGCCATACGACGGAGGCGCCATCGCACGGGCTACGTAAGTACCTCGCGGATATCGCCATATTGAAGCGTGCTCCACAGCGCGGGTCTTTCAACTAGGATTGCGACAAGTAAGTGCAAAAACAATTAGTTTAAGCCGCCTTTACGCCTTAGACTTAGCGGCGAAAAGCAATTCGCCGACGAATTTAGTCTCTGGTGAAAACTACCACTGGACTCTGCCTCTGTACGCACAAGTACAGCGGGTAATCCAAGATGCCGTCGCAAGGGCAGACGCCGTCAGCCACAAAGGCAAGGGTTGTACTGCAACACTTAAAAACACGAAACCTGGAGAAAAGCGCAGAGGGCTCAACCTCCCGTACACCAGAGCAGCAAAGCCCAGAAACCAAAGTCAAAAAAGGTAGAGAAATCAAAGAGAATAACGAAGATAAAACAACAAAAGAAGAAGCGCGGCCAGTACCCGTTATAAGGGTACAGGCAAGCGAAATAGGAAAAATGGTATTAGCGTTCAGCTTCGACTCAACTAAAATGGTCAACAAAGATCAAACCGCGACAATCATGAGGCACTTCAAAGACATGAGAGTCATTGTGGAAGAGCTCCTGCTCCACAACAGCTACATGACCGGAAGGTTGGAAAAAAGTACAGGAGAAGAGAAAAATAAAGAGACGGCAATATTAAGCGCAGTAAATAAGTCGCTACAAGCCAGCAAGCGACTTGAGACAGCTGTCAAGAAAAATGTACAGCCGGAAACCAAAAAAGAGCTCTCTTATGCAGAAAAGGGTTGGAGCAATAGGGTTGGATAAAAGGCAGTTACCACCGAGAAATGTAGTGATAATCCGCCCTGAAACGAAAGACAGGGAAATTAGAACCAGCGGAGAGGCATATGACCCGGTATTCACTTTGGTGAATTCCCGTAAAAAAAGGATACAGGCTACCGCAATCCGGAAGATAAGTGGCAACGGCCTAGTCATGGAAACGATGAAACCGGAAAGCCTCAAAGTATTCACAGAGAACGCAAAACTAAAGGAGGTTGGCCTGAAAGCCAGCACACCACAGCGAAAGCCTCCCAGGATGATCATGTATGACGTCGCGAGGGACATCCCGGAACAGAAGATACTGGCCTGTATGCGGAGGAAGAATCAGGAAAGGCTGACCGAGAGCGACATTGCAGCCATCAAGTTCTGCTTCAGAACGGGACGCAAGGAACAGAAAGAGACAAATTGGGTAATGGAAGTATCCCCCCCCCCCAGGGAAGAAAAACTTTTACAGGGGAAAATTTACTTAAGTTGGAACGCATGTAGAGTGAGGGATTTTGTAGCGATAAGTCGATGCTACAAATGCCAAGGCTACGGACATGTGGCAAAATACTGCCGTATTAATTACGAAATCTGCGCGCACTGCGCAGAATGTGGGCACAGCACCAGAGAGTGCCCAAACAAGAATAATATTCCTTACTGTATGAAATGCAAAAATGTATCAAATGCAGTGCATGGATAATCGGCTAAAGAGCCAACCTGCTGGGACCAAGCTTTACGCTGGCAGCTCCGCCTTCTCGTGGCCCCCGCTGGTAACGGTGCGGGGCGAAGCACGGATCGCGTGGCACCGGCTAAGCGAGCTGTCGTCCGAAAGGGTAGGTTCAACTTGTCTAATGACCCGTAAGGAGAGGGCAGGTTTTTTCGAGTCGCGCGCCGACCATCAATGCGCGCCGTTCTCAAAGCAGGGAACGCTGGAGAGTAGACGAAAGTTAAATAACACACAAAAGCGCAGCCAGTATGAGTTCTCACTCCAGGAATGGCGCGGTCGACCACGGTCGAGCCCTGATACGCTCACACTTCTTGTCTGTACAAATTAAAAACCAACAAAACAATATGAATTGCGAAATTTCATCTGAAACGAATAGATAAAATTTTAAAGAATTATCAGAAGAAAACAATTCGACGTCCTATTACACCCGTAAATAATCACTCATTAAGACTCAACGGAAGACATTTTCCTTCGCTTTATGAAGCTACACGAACAAATAGATCACGAAGATGTGTTGGATGTACGAGAAACGATAGAAAACACAGACTTAGAATCACATTACCAATGCCAAGAATGTAATGTTGGGTTGCGCGTGTTTTCATGTTTCAAAACATATATTGAATTGAATTATTAATCACTGTATACTATTCTTTCACTATTTTCAATCGTTAGTCAGACACTTTATACCCATTAAATAAGTTTTTATCTTTTATGTAGAAATTATAAGTATATTGTTTTAAAGAAAAGTCCCTTTTCTTCCAAGATAAACAATGCGTACAATTTCGGCGTGGGGTCCGATTCAATCGCGGTATTACGACGGACCGAATCACGTAGCAAAAGGGTTCGTAGCTATTAGAGAATCCCAGGCCTGGCTGACTCTAACCAAATTTCGATGGTCCCAGAGGTGTTGACACAATGTGATTCCTGCCCAGTGCTGTAAATGTCAACGTGAAGAAATTCAAAAGAGCGCGGGTAAACGGCGGGAGTAACTATGACTGTCGCGAGGCATTTGGCATTTGGCGGTCATAGTTACTCGGGGGTAGGCGAGACTTCGGTTTCGTCTACCCAAGTCGCACTCTTACCTCCCAGTGGTACCGCTGGTAACGTGCCCGCCGCATCGGCAAGAAAGCTGCGGCAGGACCCGACGATTTTAAAAGGGAACACTTATTGATACCGGGCCTGTCGGCGATGTTAGCAAAAGTGTACAATATTTATTGGTATAGTTCCTATTTTCCAACCGTTTGGAAGAAAAATAGGACTACTCTGATACCGAAAACCAACAAATCTAGCAGCCAGGTCGAGAATTGGAGACCTATAACGATAGGCCCCGTTCTCGGCCGAATTTTCTCCACCGTCATCGACGGTAAGATCAGAAGGGGTATTAGGGGTATTGTGCTAAGTCCAACACAGAAGGGTTTTATATCCGAAAACAGATGTAAAATCAACATTGACCTTCTAAGCACTGCCTTGGACTACAGTAAAAGGAACAACGGGGGGATATTCACTATCGTGGATACCTCCAAGGCGTTTGACACAATACCCCATTCAGCGTTAAAACCACACCTGGAGAGGAAGGGTGTGCCGACCCCCATAATAAACATCATAACGAAAATGTATGATCAAAATAAAACGACGATAAAAGCAGCGAACAATATAGGGGTCGAGATCAAGATAAAAATAAAGAGCCTGGGTATGAAAATATCAAGGGACAAGAGCCAAACGTTCCAGGTTGTCGCCAAGAAAGACACCTGGTTCATTAAAGATCCAGAAACTGGTCTCGATAATAATTACATACCAGCTGTAGACTCTGATGAGGCCTTTAGATACCTAGGCGCAAAAATGGGGCCTTGGAAGGGTGTCCATTGTGGCGTTATTGTGTCGGAAATTCTGAGCGTGGTGAGAAGAGTTAAAAAGCTCTCTCTCAAACCATGCCAGAAATTAGAACTTTTAATAAGATACATCTTTCCCCGCTATATTTATAATTTTTTGATCAACCCACCAAGCGACAGTGTGTTGAAATTACTAGACAGCGAGGTCACACAAGAGATCAAGGCAATATTCCATCTCATGTGAGGTGGTTATGGGTGCAATAATGAATTAATCGGTTTCAGCTCAACAAAGTTTATTATATTTAAAGTCGCGCGTACAAACTGTTCTTTGACTGTTCGGTGTGACGGTCGGAAACATTCTGTTTCGTATACGGTTGCCTCTTGTCGAAAACGTGTCGGTGGACCGCCCGCTAATCGTTGGGTTCGCTCTTTAGTCTCGAGTGTTTTGTTTATACTTCCCGTCGCCTAGCTGTTACCCGAGACGACGGTTTTACAATGCATCTATCGCCGCACATGCATTCTACAGCCACTGGTTTCTTTTATGCCCCTAAGGTCTGTGGGTGGCTGGGGGTACCTAAAGTCGAGCATATCATTAAGCTTGGTACCCTCAAGAATGCTATAAAAATGAAAGCATCAATCGATCCAGCGGTCTCTACTTTAATAGACGAGGCAGCCGAAACAAAATTGAACAGAATTGCCAACTCTCTGAGGATCAACTGGCCCGCGACTTTGGAGGGCATCGAGAAGTCGAGAAGGAGATTAAAATCGACACTTATAAAACAATGGGCCGAATTGAAAAGCCAAGGCCGAGGCGTTATCGACTTCTCAAGGAGCTGGCAATGTGTGGCTCGAGGAGTATAATCTGCTCAAGCCATCTCGGTTCATCGATGCCCTAAGACCAAGGACTAACACCTTTGGCACAAGAACTGTATTGGCACGGGTCGACAGTAAGATAGACGTTGCTTGTAAAAGATGTCGCGCCCAGCCCGAGACCCTTGGACTCGTATTAGAGCTGTGCCAATACACCAAAAGTCTTAGAATTAAGAGGCACGATGAGGTAAAATCGATCCTCGCCGATAACCTCAGAAAGGGTAACGAGGTATTTGTCAAGCCAACTCTGCGAGTAGGGAATAATCTGTATAAACCTGACCTCGTAGTTAAAAACGAGGAAAGGGTTCTCGTGGTTGACATTACTGTCCGCTACGAGAATAAGGATTATCTCCGGAAAGCAGAGAAGGAAAAGATCAACAAATATCTACCCTGCGTAGAATATTTAAAGAAAAAGTTTAATGTCGGCGGTGGAGAGGATTTACCAGTGGTCTTGGGCAGTAGAGAGGCAAATAACGCCCAATACTTTAAATTTTTTTAAATTATTGAGCGTATCTGATAAAGATGTTAAAACTATTATAATAAATGTGCTGCGTAGCTCAATAGAGATGTGCAACATCTTTTTAGACTATTAAAATTCATTATTTTATTTATTTATTTATTTAAATTTTAAATTTTAACTATCTATTTATTTATTTATTGACAATTGTATATAATTAATTGTATATACGAATGATTGATGGCAAACTCAATAGTTTGCCATCTATGAATTTTAATAAATATTATATATTTTAACTTAATTTATTGTTGATTACTATTTATTTATTTATTACGTACGGTTTACCCCATTAACTGATTTCTCAATTTTGAGGCAAAACCAATTTTAATGATATCCGTACGAGGGGGTACCTCGGAAGTATGGGCCTCATTTTGAGGTTCCACAGATAGGTACCCAAAAGTTTCGTCGTTTTAGCGATGTGCTTGTGTCATGTCCCGCAATGCGCACGTGCCGTAACGAAGACTAAAACTATCAATAGCGCGAGTGAGCGTTTCAATTTGACATTTAAATGAAATTTAACAATTTGTATAGAAACCGAATTCGAGCTTCACAACCCCCACGGAATAACCCGTACCATGACGACCCCTTCACGGTAGACCTAATTATAAATAAGCGTAGCGACATAGAAGATAGATAGATAATTCCTTAGTTCAGGGTAGTTAATTTCTCAGTTCTGTGTGATTCGTTTCTCAGTTCTAGATGATTGATTCCTTGGTTCTTGGCGATCAGTTCCTCAGTTCTTGGCAAGTAATTTCTTGGTTCATAACCATTGGTTCTCAATGTCACATCCCGCGACCTGCGCGATCCGTGGCGCGAAAATAAATTTGATAAATTCTTTCAAATCGAAATAATTAAAACGTTTATTCGATATCGTGCTTACAATATTTGAAGTGAAAGGCAGTTAAAGCCGCTAAAAGTTATATCTTGCGAAAACTCATCTAATTACGTTCTTATACTATGTTTTTATAATGATATTATGATGATTTAAATTCTAAACAAATTCGGCCGTTGAAAAAACGTTGGGGATCTTCCCAAACATTTTCAAAAGAAATACTCTGACGTTTTTTCCATCTCCGACGGATGTAAATGTAGCGACTCAGAGAAGTCAGTAACAGTAATTTTGGAGTAATAGTTTTGGAGCAGTAGTCTTGGAGTAGTAGTTTTGGAGTTCGAGTTCGAGTTCGAGTTCGAGTTCGAGTTCGAGTTTGAGTTTGAGTTTGAGAATATTTACCGTTTAAATTAATTAGCGTTCGTCTATTGAAGAATTAGTTATCATGTGTCTACCGAAGATCATCACCTGTCAATCGAAGAATTTCATACTTATTGGACAATTGTCAATTGAGTAAGTGACCTTAATGCAGCCTTAAATGCATATGGTACGACAACTAGGATTTTAAAAGAAAAAATCCAGGCAGATATACCACCAGAAATTCTAAATAATGTTGGTGCTCTGCATTATAGGTATGTTTCATATTTCCTTATTTTAATTTATTTTATCTGCTATTAAGACTAAAACTTATTATTTTATCATAAACTTGGAAACTTAGAAGAAGCTAGGAAAAATTTGGAGGAATCTTTAGCACGTTCTAAAGCTGATGCCTTACACGATTCTGTATACTATAACTCAATTGCAGTTACGACGACATATGGGAGGGTTGGAGGTTCCATGGCGAAGTCCCGCTGACATTCAGGATGACGCGGGTGCTCACCGGTCACGGTATGTTCGGGGAGTACCTGCTAAGTATTCGGCGGGAGGTGACTTCCACTTGTCACCACTGCGGGGAGGAAAAGGACACGGCACAGCACACTCTGGAGTTCTGCCCAGAGTGGGAAGAGCCGCGCCGTGTCCTGCGTCTGGCCATCGACGAGAGTTTAGCGCCCGATGCGGTCGTCGAGGCCATGATGAGGGGCCAACAGGAGTTAGCCGCCGTCCGCACCTACTGCGAGCGAGTCATGCTCGCGAAGGAACGGGCGGAGAGAATCAGAGTGAAGAGGGGCGACCCCGTCAGGGTGGCTCGCAGAAGCGAACCGACGCGCCGCCGCCGTAGGCGCGCGCGTTGAAGGAGCCGTCACGCCGAGGAGGGTCTGGCCTCCCCCTCCCCCTCGGACATGCACGACGGCCCATGGAACGTGGCGCTAGGGGGTGGGTGGTCTCCCCCTAGCTGCCCAGCTCGACCAGGTCGCCTCCCGCAACAAAGAAGGGCGACGACGACGAGGGAATGTTGCGGCAGCATATCCAAAGAGAGGAACCGGGACACTCCTGTCAAACGTCATGACGACCACCGTGGGGTTTTAGTCGGTAAGAGTCCGACACTACCCGCCGCCTCCCAGAGGGTGGCCGTGCGTCCATGAGGAATTCCCCACGTATAAAAAAAAAAAAGTTACGACGACATATAATTTGGCTCGTTTGAACGAAGCTTTATGCATATTTGATAAAGCAGAAAAATTATACAAAGCCATTAGAAAGAAACATTAACACTACCTAGATAGTTACTTACGACTTGGCTGTATGGCTCGAGATATATGAAACAAATTTATGAAGGGTCTGATTGGTTTAACACGTTCGTCGCCCAGCGTGATTCGGCTAAGTTTCCTGCAGGGCCCAAATCCCACCACCGGTACGCAGAACGTAAATAGAGCGACAAGCAGGAATTCATCGTTTATCGTCTTCGATTCAATGTTTATCGCCTTCGATTCAATGTTTATCGCCTTCGATTCATTGTTTATCCCCTTCGATTCATTGTAAAGAAAAGATTATTTATTTCTGAAATAGAGAAAGCGATAAACTATCCAGCTAGAGTATTCCGAGGGATCTCATGACAGATATCTCGGATCTTTCATTTAGTCGAGAAGCACACTTGTGAGACGTACATAGGTGATTTTTTCCTCCTCAAAATGTTCAGCAAACAGCGTGAAAATATATTTGAAAGTGAGGAGAGTAGCGATGACGGAGTCTATAACTATTTTTCGATGTGCCCAAAATCACCCCAAATGTGTTTGAAATGTTTTAACGAATACCATACAATATAGGATAATGTAATATATTATCCAGAATATAAATTAATAGAAAGTATGGTAAAATGTGTTTTCAACATTTTTATGTTGTATATCTTATATATAATATCATATATTTAATTAATTCGAACAAGAAGAGCGTCACCATCCTTTGGTGACGGGGCCCCCACGGAAGTATACCCGTCGCATAGATTTGTGCGACGTGGCGACGAACGTGTTAAGGATGCTATAAGCATAAATAACGAGCACCCAGATGCATGGTCTCTTTTGGGTAACTTACATTTGGTTAAAATGCAATTTTAAATAAATTAATGGCGTCGTTAATTTGTTTTAACGAACGCAAACGCCTATCATCGGTGTCGACTTCCTGAGCCATTACGGGTTGCTCGTAGACCCACGCAACAGACGGCTCCTCGACACAACCACCCGGCTGTCGACTAAGGGATTCGACGCCACGGCCGACGTAGCGTCAATCAAAACGATCGTTGGAGATACACAGTACCATAGACAATTGGCGGGATTTCCCGGCCTAACGAGACCGCCAGTGTTCCACAGAAATAACATACGACATGGGGTGCAACACTACATTAGTACGACGCCCAGACCTCCCATCCACGCCAAACTACGCCGCCTCGCCTGCCGATCGACTTAAGCTGGTGAAGGCGGAATTCGAGGTGATGATTGAACAAGGTGTGATGCAGCCATCACGAAGCCCGTGAGAATCAGCCTTACACATCGTGTCGAAAAAGGATGGAGGAATTCGGACGTGTGGCGACTATCAGGCATTCAACGCCCGCACCACCCCGGACAGGTACTCTCCACCGCACACTGAAGACTACGCGCAAAATCTCCATGGTAAGCGCATATTTTCAAAAATAGATCTCGTTCGCGCTTACCATCAAATTCCAATCGGACCGGAAGACGTAAAGAAAACCACGATTACAACGCCCTTCGGCCTCTTTGAAGCGAGCAACATGATGTTTGGGCTACGAAACGCCGCGCAAACGTGCCAAAGATTAGTAAACAAAATCACGAGAGGCCTGGATTTCGACAACACATATATAGACGATATTTTAATGGCATCGGAAAGTGAGGAACAGCACCGCGAACACTTGCGGATTTTGTTTAAACGCCTCGACGAATAACGGGTCGTAATAAACATCGCGAAATCTGAGTTTGGCATCCACGAAATAAAATTTCTCGGTTACACCGTAACCGATGAGGAGATAAAACCATTAGCCGAACGCGTTGACGCTATAGTTAAAGTACCGTTACCCGCGACAGTCAAAGACCTATGCAGATACCTCGGTATGATTAACTTCTACAGACGTTTCATACCGGGAACCGCAAAAATTTTTCAGCTACTCAACAACTTGTTGAAAGGCACAACGCAGTGCAACGCGTCCATTGAGTGGTCCGAACAAGCTGAAAAGAGCTTCCGCGAGTCGAAACGCGCCTTAGCTGACGCGACCATGTTAGTGCATCCGATTCCCGGCGCGCCCGTTAGCCTCGCGGTCGACGCATCCGATTATGCTATAGGAGCGGTACTTCAACAGCGCGTCAATGATACCTAGCAACCTTTGGATTTCATGACAAAATCGCTATCCCCTGCGCAACAAAAGTACAGCGCATACGACCGAGAACTACTCGTGATGTACACAGCGGTAAAAAGATTTATACACGCCGTCGAAGGAAGAGATTTCGTAATCTATACAGATTATAAACCCCTCATATACGCGTTTAACCAAAATCTTGACAAGTGTTCGCCATGACAATTTAGACACCTCGATTACGTCGGACAATTTACGACCGATATCCGGCACATTAAAGGGATAGACAATAATGTAGCCGACACTCTATCCCGGATCGAAGCTATCGGGAAATCTGTAGATCATCAAACGCTAGCCGCAGCGCAAGAGAACGATAACGACCTGCGCGAAATTCTTAAATCAAGCTCTGGCGCGCTGCAATTGAGAAAAGTACGACTTCCCGATGATGATGCCGGAATATACTGCGATATCTCGACTGAAAACTTGCAACCATATGTACCGGAACGGTTACGACGTACTGTATTCCTAGTCGTTACATGGACTTTCTCATCCGGGGATACGTGCTACGCGAAAAATGGTAACGACACGTTCGTCTGGCCCTCCATCAATAAAGATTGTCAAATGTGGGCGCGGCAAAGTGTACCGTGTCAACGTTGGAAAGTTACCAGACACATATCCTCGCACGCGGAAACGTTCAAAACGCTCGCAGGTCGGTTCGAGCACATACACTCAAACATTATCATGCAATATTCTCAGGGTTACCGGTACTGTCTAACGTGTATCGATCGTTTTTCGCGTTGGCCCGTGGCTATTCCCATTGTCGACATGGAAGCGCCAATCGTTGCTTCGGCCCTCCTTTCAAACTGGATAGCTAATTTAGGCGTATCTTTAAAAATCACAACCGAAGAAGGACGCTAATTCGAATCGCGATTGTTCGAAGAATTATGCCGATTGCTCGGCGTCAAGCACTTACGTACGACAGTCTACCATCCCGCGTCTAACAGAATGGTGGAGCGTTTTGATAGACAATTAAAAGCTGCGATTAAGTGCCACGACACGAGCAACTGAGACGAAATTCTCCCGATCGTCCTACTAGGCATTAGAACGGCGTTAAAGGAGGACCTTAACGCAACGGCGGCCGAAATGGTTTACGGCACCGGCATACGATTGCCGGCAGAATTTTCCTACCATCAAAGCAACGAGCCAATTCGGAATACGCGAACCGGCTAAGAGAACGAATAGAGCAAGTCAGGCCATACCCGATTACGCGTTATGGCGAAAAGAAAATCTTCATCTTCAAGGAATTAGAATCAGCACCGTACGTATTCCTGCGCCATGACGCGATTGGTGGCCCTTTACAGCCACCTTACGACAGGCCATTTAAAGTAACAAAAAGCGGCAAAAAACATATATAATTAAAATAAATAATGGCGACGTAACGGTATCCGTAGACCGTTTGAAACCTGCGTTTATTATACCGGACGACCTAGAAGAAAAAACCGCTGAAACTCGTAACGTACTGATTTCGGTAGGACGAACGAACACTCGGGACGAAAGTACTGCAAATCAATGCTCAAAAGAAAACGCCAGGGATAGGTACGTTACGCGGTTTGGGCGAAGAGTCTGTTTCCCCGATTGGTATCAGGCAAGTTTCGACTGAAAGTCGTAAATTGTAAAGTTAACGACACAAATATTATTTTTATCAAATCGACCTAATTATAACATTATTACTGGTAAGGGGGTGATGTGGCGACACATGAGTCATAGGACGAGGCGAAGCGAGGGCGACTCATGTTGTTGTTTTTGTTGTGTCTTGGATCACGGATACCGCCTCGACATAAGAAATTAGCGCGAAATTATCTCCAGGCAAAAACAATGTCGCTGTCACAGGCGTCTCGGAATACAGCGCTAGGATAATCACATTCTTTGCATATCTTAGTCATCAAAATTGTAACTAGGCAGTAACAGTATACCTATGCGACCGTCTCCCAGCGATCACCCCACCACAGGAACTAAACAGTTAATATAAAAAACCCTCCCAAGTCAGTACTAGAGTTCTTTTCTGTTCATTTTTTGTTGTAACACTTTGAATCGTCACTCTGTTGGATTCATATAATAAAAGTCCATTTTCATATACGAAGTTTAATTTTCTTCACCCCATTCGCGAAAGAATTATTTCGTTCGAACTGGGACGCGAGGAAATTACCAGCGATCTGTTAATTTCGCGATTTCTTGTGTCTCCGACGTGACATCGCCATTGACGGCAACCGTCGTTCCAAGACGAATTTGAACCTTTCGACTCCCCCCGACCAGTATAAATAAGCGGACACGATCGCGGGCTAATCAGTAATCAATTATCAATTATCAGTTATCAAGTGTCGAACGATTACCGACTTATTTTCGTGCGACCTATTCTATTCTATTCTATTCTATTTGTCGATCATATTTAATTTATTTATTCTAAATAAACTGACGGTTGCAACAGCAATCCTTCTCGTACTTCATATACCAATAGCTCCATCATCCGCCACACACCAAACAGTATCTTACGCTTCAGAAAACTTCTTTTATGACCTATGACTAGGAAGTTCATTTCTTTTCGAATTCTTACATCTATTTAAGAGAATTCGGAATAATTCATTACAAATGATTTCTTAATTGATAGAACCTGATTTTTGTGATACGATGTAGCTTCATTCTGGAGTTTAGAAAAAGTTAAAGACACAGAAGCGTAAAATTCGTAGAAAAATAAAATAACTTTACTGTGATCCACGTGAGACTTCAAAGGGAATAAAATTGCTCAAGTTCTTTCTCTATTATTAGCTTATGGAGCCATTTTTTAATACTTTGAAATCGAAAATATATTAGACTTGCACATAATAATGCAACTCTTGTGTAGAGAACCAAAAGAAAGAATATAACTGAGTTGCTCTGAATTGCTGCGCAAGGTGCAAAAATTGTAGAAATGAGGATCAAATAAAACGCCGTTTTATTTGCTAGATAACTTTGCGAGAACTAATAAACATTGAGGCATGATTTTTGTAAACTTTTAAAGATTAAAAAAAGTTATATTTCGACAAAGCTTCAAGTTCGTGCTCAACGGTATACAAATATGTAGCAGCATGACCTCGAGGACAATTTGAATGATATTGTTGTTTTGCCTCAGAGTATCAATATCGTTAGGACATACATAATGTGATAACAAATAAACTCCGGGAAAAACAATGTCGCCGATACGTGCAACCATCAAACAAAGACAGTATAAATAAACGAACGCGACCATAACGTGACCAGTTTTTCAGTCTCAGTCTCGAGCGATTTTAATAGCGATCAATACATAGTCTTAGCGAATCAGTTAATACCGAGCGTTTTAGCAAACATTCTCTGTATCTATTATTTTAGAATATATTTGACGGTTTTCAATATCAGGATATCTCGTCACTTAAAACACAGCACCAATCATCCTCCACATCCCAGTGACAAGGTTCACTGGGTGGAAATTCGAACATGACTCAGATATAAACAACCAAAAGAGGACAGCTAAACACACGCTCTCGGGACAACAGGTGCGGAATTTTAGTTCGGGATCGAGAACACAAAAGTCAAATCAACCAAGAGAAAAAACATCGTACAAATGGAAGAGTAGCTTGCTGCTCCCCCATCCAACTAATGAAAACATGAGTGACTGATGCCAAATGTCACACTCAAGAGAATCTGGGAAATCGAATGAAGTGCGTAAACGATAAGTCCTACATATACACATAGAACCGCGCATACTACGGTATAACAGTTCACTTCAATATTTTCTTGCCACGTGTTCGATCTACGAGTGTGAAAGCATCTCAACAAACGATATCCCACCTGAAAGAGAAGGTGTTATGCTCGCGCAACATATTTTCATGCATACTTATTTAGAGGTTGTAGGCTCGATTTAGACTATGGAGAACTCAGGACCAACGCGAAGCAGAAATCCTTTGAATGAAAGTCTCACAAACGCCACGATTTCCACCTATTCATCAATACTAATTTTTCCCCAACTTTTGAGGTGTGCAAAGGATAGTAAAAAAGGTTAGACGGGTTCAGTTGGTCAACAGATTCGCTACGAGGAATCTCTGCAAGATTGGGTATCGAAATCCCGCACATCACCGACTTCACTAATTATGCGGTACATCGAATTGCTACTAAACATTATTTCACATTACCTTTTTGTCATCAGTGATGCATATGTCCAGAAGGAAAAGATTCTTGATTCATCGCAATCAAAATTTAACTTTAATTTAATATCCTTCTCAAAATATCATGTTTTCTGAGATAGAGTCTACACGTAGATACCGTTATTATTACACTAAACAGTCATAAATCATAAGTCATAACGTATACAGTATGTCCATTTTAGGTGTATACGTGCTATCATTTCTATGCTTATAAAAAATAAGGAATAAAGTTTCATATTAAAATTTAATGGTATCAAGGGTGACTTGTACTCCTGTTATTAAGTGCTCCAACCTATAAGCGGCAATCAGAATTTAAAATATATATGTAAACTCCCTAAAGTTAAGTGTGATAGGGACTCTCTCTGTTTACGGATAGCACGACTTACTCTGTTTACGGACAACACGACTTTCTTTGTTTCACGGACAGAGCGACCTTCTTTGTTTTACGAACAGCCATTTTGAGAGACACTGATTTTCCAAACGGACGGACAGAGAGCAACGTTAGAGACAGACAAGAAGAAAGAATAATTATTTAAAATATTGAAGATCGACGGAGGAAGGTCAGTAGCTCAGGACGTTGAAAATCGATTCTCGATTTTCAGGTAGACATTGCACAGAACTTGTTATTTATTGTTTACTGTTATAGATTGGTATTAATTGTTCTTTACTCCTGTATTTCATTCAAGTATTTTCACAATAAACTCGATTTTCAGACTTCAGAATCCATCACCTGAATTACCCCGGGATTTACGACATTACACATATATCGCTAGAAAAGTAACAGCAAACACAAAGAAATTCATTTCGAGAGCTTTCTGTAGCATTTTATTTTTTCGCTAGTAGTATACTGCGTTATTTCCTAACATTTGAGATCGTATTTTAACTAAAGTGTATAATTCTAGCATTTAGTTTTGGTGAAGTGTAGCACATTGTTTCTATTTTCATATTCAAAACTAGCAATTCTTTTCTCTCACTTCCTCAATTCTCACGACAGAAAATGGCCTTCTGCCTAATTTCATCCCCCGATAAAGATACGCAGGAACGAAATCAGCAACTTGTTTATCAGAAGGAAATCCGACTTAGAGTCATCGAGTGAAGTCATTAAAGATGTGAGCTATTTTATATATGACAATAAGTTTTCAAATTATGTGGGGGAAGGAAAGTGAGTTAGATGCACCCCTTGTTTCAGATAGTACTATGAGCTCTGGACATCTATATCAAAAATTAATAAAGTGATTTTTGTAAAGATACAAGACCTGTATAAGTTTTAGAATATAACATATTTCGCTGAACAAAGCATCCCCTCACAAAGTAAAATCTGCTTCCTGGCGCTCGCTTTATTATGGGAAGGAAAGGGAAGAAACTCCACAATATAAAGAATAGGAGGAAGAGATGCTTATGAATGTTCTGTCAACCGCGAGAGAAAAGTGCAGGAAAATTGAGGGTAGAGCCGTGACTGAAACGTCTTTACTTTCAAAAAAATTACATTACATGAAATACGTGAATTATACCGATAACGGTGATACAATAGGTTAATCAATAGGTTTTTGAAGTTTGGTATTTATTGATTCACTCGGATTAGTTTTGTTCGGTGATTCCGTTAAGTGAAATAATGTTAGCATCCATATATCTTACTATATCAAAACAATATATGTAAACAATATATACATACGTTCACCGCGGAAAGTATGTTGACATCCTACAATATGATCTGTTCGATCAGAGATTCGGAGGTAAACGAAAGGTTCGTCTTTCCGAATCGGTTCTTTCTTGTTATTGTTCTTTTTTTTTTTAACCTACCAATCGGTCGAATTCATATTATATAACCGTAACGTTTCATATTATATAAAAAGGTATTAATCTATTTATGTCGAAAAACTGTTAGTTTAGATTATATCTTACGTTTAATTTGTCATACGAAAGATAAGCATAGGACACGAAGCGGTATTGTGTTCACGCTGAAACAAACGATAGACGAGGACAACGTAAACACAAGAGTACCTTTCGCGACCTTACCTGGCTTTCATACGACGAATTCAAGTTAAGACATCTGGTGAACTAACGGTTCCTTTGAATTCTTTCACAAGAAATACAAAGATAGATCGATGAATGTATTAAAAAAAATATGGTTCCAATTGTAAAAGTGAAGTTGAAATGGACTACTACTGGATCCACAAAAAAGTAATTTGCACCATGTGTAATGTCTTCTTTCGAACTAAATATTTCTGTTAAAACTTTTTCTGATAACGTTAATATCACGTGAGATATTCTACCACTTATTATTTCGCTATTGGTTAAGTATTGTGGTTATGTTTCTATGTATAATACATTTCTATGTGTAATAACATATCTACAAATAAAATACATATGAAAATTGAAAGTTTTAGACGATTTTGTAAATATCAGACTCGGTATATTATTTAAATAATGTCCATATCCAATTGTAATTACTTGCAACAGAATCTGAGAACTAAGATTTGTTTTCTTTCATTCATAATTTTTGATTAATAAATAGGAAAGGTAACGAATGAATATACTGTATCACTTTTCTTAAGTGAAACAACACATTTTGCGATTAAAATGCGAACATTATAACAAATAATACAGCAATAGTAGATGATCAAAAAGAAGTAGGGAAAAAACTTACCATAACAGCATGGACAAGAATTTATGAAGAATTGTGTTACTGGAAGAAGCTTCTTTGTGTATCACGAAGAGCATCAGGGGAGGATTCCTAAACAAATTTCGTAAAAAATTACTATCTATGAGATAAATACAATACGCGATTCTGTTATTAGTAACCATTATCGATGACCGACTTTATTTTTCGTTCTCAATAAGCATTATCTTTGATGAAAATATTTTTTAGCGGAAGATAATAAAATGGGAAGAACGATATAACTTTTATATAAAAACTATAATCAATATGTTTAATTAAAATTAAAACATAAATACGTATAACATCACTCTTTCATGAATATAAATATGTAAATGCAAGTAGTACATTAGAGATGAAAGATGTAATAAAAATAAGAAGAAAGAAAAATAACCAAGAAAACTGTACTTGCTTCCACATGTGGAATAGTCCGTTTGGTTGCGGTATGGCCCATCCTAGAGGCAAAACAAAGTTATTAGATTAAAATAATTCCCAGGAAGTTTTTAATTCATAAAATTTACAAGTATAAAGTATTTATCCTGAATAAATCCTTTTTATAGAAAATTGCAAGTCAACTTTCGAATAATCAGATTTTATATGTTATATAGCAACTAGCACTTCTTACCTATTGCTCAAACACTTGCTAAACACAAAAATTGTAACGTTCAAATAGGTAACTATTCCGTAGCACGTCCACACCACCGCGTCTCGAATAGGAAAGACTGTTGAACAATACCATCGCTAATAAAGGCAGATTCGTACTGCTTCTTCATTGGCTACGCTTCTGAACTATAAGCGAATCCTGTACGCTGCGAAAATGTCTCTGCGCCGATTATATAAGGTTGTCCGAAAAATGTCTTTCTTTTACAGACACGTCTTTTACAACAACGAATCTTTATACAAACATGAAACCTAATGTCTCAAACGTTGTGATTTTTATCGTGATAAAACAAAATGGATCGTACGTAATTCGATAAAATAATATAAAACGAAAGATGTTGTACATCCATTATTTCCTGATACAACAAAACAAATTTTTCGGACAACCTGATATTTCAATTTTACTACAATACAATAGCGACTTTACATCTTGAAAATTGTCACTATTATGCTGTTGATTTTTATATGGATATTATATATCAAAGTGGATAAAATATGTAAATGCAAAATATATTCAAACTATGTAATAATTGTACAATATCTTACATTGTGTAAAGAAGAAAATAGTTAATTTAATGATTGTTCTCCTCTGAAGCATAAGTAATGCTAGAGATATTTGGCAAAAACCATGACCTTGGGGAACAGTGTATACAAAGCCGTATTATACATGTACGATGTATATGTACATATTTTACTCAATATAAATAATATACAAGAAGAGTACTTTTATGTATGCCCACAACAATATTTTAAAAGCAATTTTTGTATCTCACTACTTCAGATAGAGGAGATAATACCAAAATTCTACAGGATATTTTGTTGTACGTAACGAATATAGTGTCACGTAAAAAATAATTCTCGCGATGATATGTATAAAAACTTTATTTCTCAGGAGTGTTCGAGTACCAATATTACAATATTCCAGTAGCGTTTCGCGATTCAGACTCTCTTGACTGTCATTATTCGGGGTTTAAATACTAGGTGAGAACAATGGTAATGATGGAGGGGAGATTATTCTCGGAAGTTCTTTATCAGGGTGAGAAGGTATGTCCAGTGGATATCTTAGAGGTGGTCGGCTAAGGTGACGTAAAACAATTCGGGGTTATACTTCTTGGAAGTTCCTTATCAGGGTGGGAAGGTATCCTATGTCCAGTGGATGTCTTAGAGGTGGCCGGTTAAGGTGACGTAAAAGAATTTGGGTTTACAATAGCAGGGACAGATTTAGTAAACAAGAAAAGAAGTTTATATAAATATATATGTCGGAGATGACAGGAAAGCCGAAACCTATCCTTGGAAATTTTGGGAATGTCCTCTAGTACTCTAGCCTAGATTTTATCATAGCTGTAATTGCTCGAGATTCGTGATAGCGAGATTGGGTTCGAGGTGACAATCGGTCGCCGAACGTAGCCACGGTCGTGTCACGTAAAAAAAAAGGAAAACTTCCGTAAAAAAAAGAAACTTTATTTCTAGAGAGTGAATGACTCTCGAATACCACTTACAATCTCGTCACAACGTACAGCTATCGGTTTCAAAACTTAGACTAGTTGGCCGGTTAATAGTCGAGGGTTATATACTGTGGAAAAGCGATGAAAAATGTTGGTGGGGACATATTTTCTTGGAAGTTCCCCATCAGTGAGGCAATGTGGTAAATGTCTGGAGAGTGTCTAGAGGTGGCCCTTCAAGGTGACGCCAGGCTTGAGAGTTTTGGGGTTACACTCCCCCCTCCATAGAGTGAACTTAGTCCTCGAAGTTCTTGCGTTTCTTCAAGATGGTTGGGTGTAACTTTGCCTTTGGTGTTTCCGAATCGGGAGTGACGTGTGAATCGTTGCTGGTGCTTGGTACAGGTAGCATCGGAGTGTAGATGTTGATTGGTGCCGGATTGTTCATTATTGGAGCGCCGGCTAGGGGATTATTATTTACCGTGTTTCGTTTAACTTTACAACAGAATAAATGGAAACATAACTTTGGCATTCCTATTTTGTTAAGAAAATATAAACATATGAGAACAATGGAAAAATACCCGATAATCTGTAATATGGATAGTCCCCATGATTTTACTTGATCGATTCTTTGAGCAAAAGTTAATTGATTTGTTCTGTCTTCGATTTCACTTAAGGTGCTTTTATATCCGTAATTATCATTAATAATTTTCGGTGTTTTTTCTAAATCATTTAGTAGTATAGTCCAATCTGAATTATTGGTGGCGCTAACCGATTTGATTTTTATTTCATACGAAATTTCTTTATTGCTACCACTGATTCTCATATGATTATTCTTGTACAATATGTCAACGGTTTTGTTTGTTCGTAATAAAGATGGTTTTTCTAAGCGAATTATCTGATTTGTCTTTTCCTCAAAAATGCTTAAGTCTATTGGTTTCTCAGGTATCGCGATAAAATGATTTTCGGTTTTTAATGGAAAGAAGGTTATGTCTTTGATATTGTAAACCACGACTCTACAGAATTTAACAGTGTTTTCGGCGCTTAAGATCTCGGAACTACAATCGTGTTTTACTCTTCTATCGTGAATTGGTTGAGTTTGTCTGCAAATATAAAAGTCGGATATAGAACGGCATTGCTTGTCCAGATAATCTTGGTCTGCATCGATGTAATTTAAACCTGATGTTAAAAATATTGGATGAACTATTAAAGGTGCTAGAAAGACTTTATTCGTAAGAGATGGTATGGGGTATACTTGTTCTATATCCCATTCCATGTCCATGATTGTTGGCACTGAAATAATAAAGAAGACTTTGTTCTGTCGGGTAAGCAATGTGAGTTCTGAAATATCCAAGATGCTTTAAAAATTCTCTTCTTTTTGATCGCCTTTTCCTTCTTTGAGTAGTCACAGGAACTTCAACAGTTCTTTTATCACTATCATCACTATTATTTTTTGTATTAGTAACAAAATCTAATAAATCATTTTCTGTGCTTACACTAAGTTCTACACTAGGTGAACTATTTTTATCCAACATCAATTCAATGTATTCGCTTAAATATATATTTTTTTTTCTTTTTTTCTTTTTTTTTTTTTTTTTTAGTTACAAATTACCACCAACTTTATTCTTCTTTATACTTATAATTGCATTTTTGTTTATATAAAGAATTTTAATTATGATGAATTTATGAAACACTAAATGTACTAAAATATCTTCCAATGTTGATCTTCCATGTAGGAAATTATTAATTTTGTCTTTGTTTCGAAATTTAATATGTAAATATTAAAATAAGTATGATGACTTTTATTTGAAAGAACTATCATTATGTGTTTTTAATACTCCTATTGGATACGTATGTAAGATGTAAAATATACATATAAAAATTTTTTTTTATAATACAATCATTTTATGATAGTATTTAGCTATAAGACATTTTATTTATTTATTCAAAATAATATTCTATAATTATATTGAAAATGGACTCATATTTCAAGGTAAAAGGCAAATTGCCAAAGATATCAAACATATAGTTACCTTTCTTTGTAGAAACATAATGCTTTCTTCGCATTTTTTGCTGATTTACAAAACTAATACTTGTATTTGTGTTTACAGTTGATGAAAATTTTGAAGTTAATTTTCTTTTCTTCAAAGGTATATCTTCATCTAAAATTTCTCGTTTTTTAATAGAATTTGATGGCTGTACATTTATATTCTGTGATGTCCACTTAGCAGACCTTATATTATTTGAAATTTCAGTTATGTCATTATCTGTTATAAAATTTGCTTTTGTAATATTAGTATCAATGTTCATATTTCTTTTTGATATTTTGAAATGAGATTTATCTTCAGTTGCATATGATTTTTCTGGTACATTTAACGTTCTTGAATCTTCTGAGATATTATCTTCCATGATGCACTGGAGATTTTGTAATTTAGAATCTTCCTTGTAGATTGAATTCACCATAGGATCTTCATGAAAATTCAGTACTATTTGTTGCTTCTGTTGAGACATACGCTTCAATTGTTGAACATGTGCACAGTTTAATTGTTTCTTTCCATTTGCAGGTGATGTTTGACAATATGACATGCGAAATGTCGATAGTGGTGATTCACATGTATTTTGCACATCTTGATAATCCAAAGGATTAACAATAGTAATTTGTGAACATCTTAAACTCAATTCATTGTGATTAGATGGAACAATAGATGAAAATAACTGCTTTTCTTTTTTTTTTTTTACTTTAATTTTCTTTTTACATTTTAACATCTGTTTAGGTGATCTGGATTGTGGATGACCACTAATTTCTGTTCTGCATTTCATAATACGATTTTGTTTTTCTTCACAATTGTATTGCATGTTTTCCTGAGAAATTTTTTTGTCTTAAAAAAACTTTTATCTGTTTGTTCAATACACTGCAGTGTTGTATCAGTATTACATGATATTAAATCTGTGAAAGACAATAAATCACAAGAATCTAAAGATTCTTTTATTACTAAAGGACTAGTTTCAAGCTCTACACATATATACTTCTGTAATGAATGAATATCATTCTCTTGATGATTTAATATATAGTTCATAGATTCATCTAATGAAATGTTGTTGGAAATACAAATTTCAGGTAAATCTTCATTTTTTATATCACTGAATGATTGGGTTTGATTAATAGTGTCTTCCTTTTGAAAAATATATAATGTTTCCTTAAGACTACCAACATTAAACTTATCAGTAGGACTAGAAAGACTGCATTTAGGAAACGATTCTTTCTCTTCAGAAAGTATGCTATTTGAATTAACTAAATTAATTGATTGATCAGAGAATGAAGGTGTACTTTTAATTACTGGAAGAAACTCAAGCACTTCTTCTCTACTTGTGTTCAATTCAAATCCAATCATATCCAAGCTATTATTAACAGAATGATTTTGATTACTACACAATTTCTTATCCTCTTGTGAAAGTGTATTTTCTAAATCATTCTTTTCAGCCGTCTTTTCTTCAAAAGTTTTCTCAATCAACCGAGGATTAACTGCTTGTATATTTGAATACATAAAATTATTCGAAGGAGAGTCCATATAAATCAAGTAATAAAAATCAAATAAAAAACTTAATATTCCAGTTCTTGCAAGGCTGCTTTCAGATAATAATGTTTGAGAGTCTTCTTCATCTGACAATATGTACTTTTCTTCCATTTTAGTAGTATGCAAATGTTCAGGCTGAAAAAAAATTCTATAATGCAATTTAATACACTATCCGAATTATCATAGATTAATGGTGATTTTAAATCTCCCCAAATTTTTTGTTCGTCTTCAGTAGTTTCTTGTTCATCACCATTCAGATTACTATCAAAGATAGTGATATTTTCAAATTCCTCTATGGAACGTGATTCTTCTATATTAGCTTCTTGTGACAAATTTTGTAACGTAGATTCCCAATGCATATCTTGATTTGATTCTTTAGTATTTTGTCCCGCAGTGCTTAGAAATTTCAGTAAATATAGAATATTACTGCATTGCACATCAGTTTGTTTTATTGATGAAGTACATGTATCACACCACCTATGTTGAAACATACATTTCAATTCAGTATTTCTCTTATCGAATCTAAAATTGGTAAATTTCCTAGAAGAATGCTATTAAAACAATGTTTAAAGTTATCTGCACTACAAATTTCTACAAATCTGCAATTTCTATTGGATCTCTATATTTTATTTCATCAATTTGTTTCTGTTTATATTTTTTTTTTCTTTGCCATTTTTAACCACTAAATTTCTTTGACACCTTTTCTTCTTTTTCTTTTCGTCAATTCCTAATTCATCTTCCTCAGCTAAATTAATTAGGATTACCTCTCCAGGTCTTAATTTCGATGTTTTTTTTTTTTTTTTTTTATACTTCACAAATTTGTTTCTTTTTCTTGATGGAGAAAGATGTTGATTGCTAATTTTATTGTTTTTCATGTTCTCTCCAAAAGAATAATTATTTTCTAAGTTACCTATATGACTTTTCTTCAATTCATAACTTGCAAAAAATTTGTGTACGTCATATGACAAATTCTGTGATAATTGGAAATTCAGCTCAGAAGTTCTTGTTACGGGGGTTTCTTTAAATTCAGCAAACATTGTTTCTTCAAATACTAAAAAATTGTTGCATGCAGTTTTTAAGTCAAATGCATTTGATTGCAATAGCCAAATAGTATCATTTTCGAGCCCTGTGGGTGCTCTAGGTATGATGTTTAACAATTCGTCACGCATTTTTGGAATACATGGACCTAATATCGTTAGAGCCATCTTATTCAATTGCCTTTTCTCTTCAATATATTTTATAGTTTCATCTTTACCAGATTTACATTTTATGTCTATATTCAATGCTTCCATTTTGAAATTATTAGAATTACAAAAATCGCTAGAATCAATATGTGCATTATTCATATTGTTTTTACTTATTTCATCTTTTTGCTTATTATTATTAGCATTATGAGAATCAGTTTCAGAATTTAGAGGATTTTCACTAGAATTGTCATTCAAAGTATGGATCGTAGTATTTTTACATTCAGGATCATTAGATACTTTTATTTTTGTATTTTCTTCCAAGTCGTGTTTTAGTTCTAATGAATTATTGACAGAATCAGTATTAACAGAATTTTCTTTTCTAATATTTTTAATAGGAGTATTTTCAACTTTTCCACTAAATGATTCATTTGGATGGTCATTCTTATCGCTATTAACTAAAAATTTGCTACATAATATACTATCTCTATGTATTGTTGCGTCATTATCAAGTTTTATAGTTTCAATATCATCATTTACTCCTTCAAATATGTTTTTATTTGATGGAGATATAGGACTTACATTAGATTCTGTTGAACTATTTTGCTTGTGCATTGTATTAGAACTAAAGCCTTTCTTAACAATTTTTTCATAATCAATTAGTATTTTTTCATCCGTGTCGTTATCTGAACTGTGTTTCCTCCTTTTTATATCTACTTCTGTATTCATTATATCTTTTTCTGGGACAGAAAAAATTTCCGTATCTTCAGTTCTTGTAGATGTCATTTCAATTTCATTAGTTTTTGATGTGTTTTCTTGATTATCTAAAACAGGTGTTAAAATATCTTCTGTCTCAATTTCATTATCAGAGAGTTTTAAACGCATACTGTCATCTGAAAGAGCATCTTCTTCACTGTCAACATTGTCTGTTTCGTTAGGTTTAGTTTCGGTCTTTTTAGGAACAGGTGGTCGCGTTTTCTGAATAGTGCTGGCACTAGCGTTTTTAGTTATAACGGAGTTGAATTTAGATGTGGAAACTAAGTGAGCTCTTAATCGTATTTCAGCGAGACTCCTACCCAAGAGTTCAATTTCTCTAGCGCGTTGTTGACTTTCGTCGTGTATTAGCTTATACAAGTTACTGAAAGCTAGTCCGTTCTGTTTTTGCATAGCGTCTAGTATAGCAAGAATATTTGGATCTACAGCTGTAGCTACAGGGCTAGCAGAAAGTGTGTTTTCTGAGTTTTTGCTCATAGCGATTAATGTACTGTCGTCGGAGTCTGTACTATTGAAGCTGTTGCGACGAGTGCGATAATATTTAAAAGAATCCAGTCCTTTACCTGGGTATTCTTCTTCTCGTAAATGTTGCTTTGATCAGTTTCAGTTTTGGTGATGACCGTGGTCCGCTTTCCGTAGAAGTCGTTTTCACGCAAAGTGAGCTGATCTATGCAGAGGTTCGTCGATCCTTCAATCTTCAATGATGCACGTATGCCGAAATCGTAATTTCGTTTACACTGAAGCGAATGGATCCTGGCAGGATCGCCAAAATGTCACGTAAAAAAAAAGGAAAACTTCCGTAAAAAAAAAGAAACTTTATTTCTAGAGAGTGAATGACTCTCGAATACCACTTACAATCTCGTCACAACGTACAGCTATCGGTTTCAAAACTTAGACTAGTTGGCCGGTTAATAGTCGAGGGTTATATACTGTGGAAAAGCGATGAAAAATGTTGGTGGGGACATATTTTCTTGGAAGTTCCCCATCAGTGAGGCAATGTGGTAAATGTCTGGAGAGTGTCTAGAGGTGGCCCTTCAAGGTGACGCCAGGCTTGAGAGTTTTGGGGTTACAGTCGCGGGACGGATGTTTTGTCTAACGGAGGTCTGGAGTGGTTGTATGGGTTTTCCGAGAAATGTAGTTGTGGTGGCATGCGGCCTCGAGAGCGGGCCTAGCCACGTGTGATGTTGCCTCGGAGGTGCCGATACGATGAGACATACATTGTATTAAGAATCAAACTCCAGGCAGACACTGCCTAGCAACGGCGTTTGGAACTTTCTCGATGCTTCCAAACGGGTACAGAAAACAAATGCAATCGTACAGCGAGAAAAATCTCTACGACGTGGGCATTCGTGCGATTGCCTTGGAGAGTGACACATCGAGCATTTCGACAATCGTAATTGCGCTTAGTAAAGAGTTATCCCGTTGACTGTGGATTCGTTTGAACTCAAAGAAAACATTATTAATAGTATTCATTAAACTTGTTATCTGTTAATCTTATTATTCGTACAATTTAGTATTCATTAACTTTATTATTAATCAAACTTATTATTCATTAGTCTTATTATTTGTTAAGCTTAGTGATAGTCTTGTATATACGTGTAAATATAAACTCGGCTTTGTGGAACAATGGCTGATCCACGTGACAAGACTCCAGTCCAAATCCGACATATACAGTGCTGGACAAAAGTATTGGCACAGCATGATTGTTATGATAGAAATGCTTATAACTACTAAACAAATTGATTTAAACAAAAAACTTTTTGACGTATTTATTTATTATCTATTCTAGTTTATTACATAACAAGAGCAACAATATAAATAAAATAATACGCAAAATAATAACAAAAATATATTTTTTGAACATTTTATGGGTGGACAAAACTATTGGCACAGTAGAATATTTACGCTTATAACTAATTACATAATAAACTTCTAATATTTTGTTGGCAGTCCTTTTCTTTTAAGGACTTCCTTTAATCTTCTGGGCATCGAGTGGACTAATTTTTTAGTGAATTCAGGTACAATATTGCTCCATTCCTGCAGAAGAACTTTCTTCAGTTCAGACTTGCTTGTGATATTATGTTTCCTAATTCTTTTTTCCAATTCGTTCCACACGTGCTCAATGGGATTCATATCGGGACTTTGAGGTGGTGTGTTTAATGTGTGGGCAGTATTATATATTATCCACTGACGATCAATATACGCCATATGTTTAGGATCTCGATCCTGCTGAAAATAGAAATCCCTGGGGAGGTTTAATTTTTGAGTACTTTTCAAAAGATTTTGCTTGAGTATATTTAAATATACATGTTTATCCATTATCTCATCAATGAATATAAGTTCTCCTACACCCGATGATGCCATACATCCCCACACCATTAAACCACCACCCCCATGTTTCATGGTGGCTTGCAGATTCAGTTCGTCCATCTCTGTGTTGGGTTTTCGCCATACTAATATTCTGCCGTCAGATTTAAAAATATTAAACTTACTTTCATCTGAAAACATGATCTTTTCCCAAAAATCAGTATCTTTCGTAACAAACTCTTTCGCGAATTCCACTCTTTTCTTTTGGTTTATTTTACTGATGTAGGGCTTTCTTCGTGCTGCACGGGCAGAATAACCGGCATCCTTCAATACCCTACGTACAGTTTTGGTACTTACTTCTTTTTCACACTCAGCTTTTAACATCGAAGCAATTTCAGTCGAATTAGTTTTTGGATCCTTCTTTACAATATTTACGATTTTCCTTTTTTCTCGAATTGTTACCTTAGAAGGGCGACCACTCCTAATTTGATTCTCTAGATTTTCTTCACTTTTAAAGCGTTTTATGACTAAACGCACAGTAAAACGACTTCTGTTTATGATTTGTGCAATTTCGTTGTAAGATTTATTCATCTTATATAAATTTAATATTATTTTTCTTTCTTCAATTGTGGTTTCTTTCGTTTTTCTAGACATTATTACTCTTTCTTGGTTTTTTGTTGTTTAATAACTGAAGTCTCCAGTTTCACTGATCGAGTGTTATAATAAAAGACTAACGGGGGATTTCCCTTCGCTACTTCCAAATGACGATCGAAAATCGTTGAAAACGGCGACGATACATTGTTTGTTCCATGCTGTGCCAATACTTTTGTCCACCCATAAAATGTTCAAAAAATATATTTTTGTTATTATTTTGCGTATTATTTTATTTATATTGTTGCTCTTGTTATGTAATAAACTAGGATAGATAATAAATAAATACGTCAAAAAGTTTTTTGTTTAAATCAATTTGTTTAATAGTTATAAGCATTTGTATCATAACAATCTTGCTGTGCCAATACTTTTGTCCAGCACTGTATATACGCGATATGATCTTATTTTCGAGTTATTTATGGTGTATTTTGTTATTATTCGTCTTTACCAGTCGTAGAACAATACATTGAGATCATTTCATAAGAGAGAAGAATTTTTTATTGCATAAAGACGAATAAAAAGATTCTCTATAATGTATCGAACATAATTATTTAGAAAAAAAAAACGGACGGATAAATGTTCCTTTTAAAGAAAAATATTAATGAATAATGAATAAGAATGAGAATAAAGTTATAGAGAATAAATTATTTAAGAAATTGTCGGTAGCTTGAATTTCCATGATGTTGTAGAAATCCACATTTTCAACAACTTCTTCCTTGGCATTTTACCGCTGCTCGGTCTTAGTTTACGAAATATTCGCAAAAAACTATCGGTAACACTACATGTATATCTGTAACAGAGTCGCATGCATAGCTGACACGTTCATCGCCTTGTTCGTCGTGTTGCTTGGCGATTTGTTTATTTACATCCATTAGACATTGACGTTTTTGTCTTTGAACTCTACTTTCCGAATCATCATTTCAAAAATCATTCCTGATATTGGCTGAAATGTATTTAACTTGAAATAATATCAATACAATATAAAGCTCAATAAACCGTAATTTAAAAAACTTAAATTATTCTATACCTAACTCATACCATTAATAATAATAATTTTTATTGCGTAGTTCTGTAAGCGGCTATAATTCGAAGAATCCGTGGAATACCCAAGTTCGTCCAGTCTTCGTTTACATATTGCATGTAAATGGGAGATAAGAGTAAGGTTTACATTAGCTATCTAAATTCAACATTCAAGAAGCAGGAGTTCGGGAGGTACATCGACGTGTTGGCGTCGGTGACCAAGGACGGCGCGAGAAAATACGACAAGGTCGTCGTTGCCGGCGACTTCAACGCAAAATCAACTTGCTGGGGAGGAACGACCACGGGAAAGAGAAGGAGAGTCTTGATGGAGGCACTGTGTCGTTACGGAGTGTTTCCGTTAAGACTCAACCAAAAATATACGTTCTGTAGGAACGGCAGGACGAGTTTTCCCGACATAATCAGTGTGTCGAACAGAGTGAACGATACTCACGTGAAAAGCGTGGTCTTGGATAGTTATTCGGCCTCGGACCACCGCTACGTTCTGCACACATTCAGAACGAAGACACCAAGAAGGACGACGAGGTTCTTCAGGTACGTGACGAGGGACTTGGAGCCGGACGACTTCTTGGCCAGGTTCGACGACATTACAGAAAAGGGGAACCATAACCCGGACGGAACGGGCGAAGCGGAGTTTCTGCAGAAGTGCATCGAGGGAACGTGCGAAGGGACATTAAGAAGGGTGAGCTGTGCGGCCAGCAGGAAGTACGCCAACTACTGGTGGAACACGAAGATCGCGGACCTAAGAGCGCAGACTCACAAAGCCTTGAGGAGGGTGACAAGAGGAAGGAAGAAAGACCTCGGCGATACCGACCGCCTCGTCAGTGCCTACAAGGAGATAAGAAAACAGCTCAAGAAGGATATTGCCCGAAGCAAGGCGACAGCTTGGGCGGAGTACTGTAAGATCTTGGAGAGCGACCCTTGGGGCAAACCCTATCGCACGGTCATGAATAGATGCAAGAATAAGGGACCAGCGAGCGTCATGCCGATCGGCCTAGTTAAGGAGATTCTGACTACGCTGTTCACCGTGGGACACAGACCTTTGCGTTACGAGGGCCACGAGGAGGAAGCGATGGACGAGACCGAGCGCGGCAACATCACCATCGACAAGGACGACGTCGCGGATATTGCCGGAAGGACGAACGTTAAGAAGGCCGTGGGAGTCGACGGAGTACCGGGCGAAATAGCGAGGCTGATAGGGAGCCGCAGGAGCGAGCTCGTGACCAGCGTACTGAACGGCATCACCGACTTAGGACGGATCCTCGAGTGCTGGAAAACGGCTAGAGTAATACTGCTTAGGAAGCCGGGCAAGGACCCTAAACTTCCTAACGCGTACCGGCCGATAAGCATACTCCCAGCCTCGAGCAAGGTATGGGAGAAGTCCTTCAAGAGAGTCATCGAAAGCTGCATCGGGATGGATCCGTTCCATCGAAGGCAGTTCGGATTCCGGAAGAAGAGGAGTACCGTGGACGCTATCGCGCAGGTGATGAAGTTTGCCGACATCTGCAAACAGAAGAGGGTAGTCTGTGTGATGATCGCCCTGGACATCAGCAACGCGTTCAACTCGTTGCGTTGGGAGAGCATCATGGCCGAGTTCGATAGGAGGAAGCTGCCGTGGAAGATCAGAAGATTGATGGGGAGCTACCTATCCGGAAGGAGGATCGTCGTCAGCAACCAACATGGCACGGTGGAATACGAAGTATCGGCGGGAGTGCCGCAGGGATCGGTTCTGGGACCATTCCTGTGGAACTTTGTGTACGATCGGCTGCTCAATAGGCTCGACAACATGGTGATGGTTAGGGCGACCGCGTTCGCGGATGAACTGGCCATCACGTGTGCCGTCGGGAAGAACGGGGAGCGTCCGCCAAGGTCAACGCCATGCTGAGGATTGTCAACGATTGGTGCGCGAATGTCGGCCTTACTTTGGCAATAGAGAAGACCGAGATAATGTTCGTCACCGGGATGCGTGTGCCGAGAGTGATCGGACTCGACTTGGGTGCCTCGATCATCGACACGGTCGAGGCGATAAAACACCTGGGTGTCACGATCGACACCTATGGGAAATTCGACAGACACATCGAGATCGTCTGTGGTAAGGCCGATGCTCTGGCTGGATCCCTTAGGGGCATTCTAACCAACATCAACGGGCCGCCCAACTTGGCTCGTAGCCTTTATTATAACGTCTGGGAGTCTGTCGTGACATACGGCGCACTGCTGTAGGCTGGCGCAGTCGACATCGAGAAGGACAAGAAGATCGTGAAAAGGGCGCAAAGAACTGCTCTGTGCATCACGACTACGGCCTACCGCACGGTCTCTCACGCGGCGCTTTGCGTGTTGACAGGTAATCTACCGATCTACATAATGGTAAAGCTGATGCGAGAATCGTACGAGAGAACCAGGATCCACAAGACCAGGATCGGCGACGGTGGTGACGGCAGCGCGCTGAAGGACGAGCTGGAGACGATCCGGAAGAAGGCCCACGATGAATGGCAAAGGGAGTGGGGAGCATACAAGAAGGAGAACTTCACCAGGAAGTTGATACCCAATGCGCTCCACTTTGGGAGAAGAAGAGGGACACTGACCACCACACCATGCAGCTGCTAACTGGACACGGTATCTTCGGGAGCTACAGGAAGAGGATTGGAAAGGAGAGCGACTACCAATGCTACGACTGCGGGGACCCGAAAGACAACACGGAGCACGTCCTGTTCGCGTGCCCGAAATGGACAGAGAAGAGGATCCAGCTGGAGAATTCCCTGGGCGAGAAAATAGACGCGGACAACGTCTTGGCCACGGTGACCGCCAAGGACGAGAACTGGCACAAGTTCAGACAGTTCTGCAAGACTGTCATGAGCCACAAAAGGGAGATGGAGAAGGCGGCGGAGACGGCTAGGAGGAGGACGAGCGCAACAACTACGCGGGAAAGGGGACGCAGCTCTGCAGGGCAGTCAAGTGCCGCAGAAGGGAAAAGAGGCAGACGAGCATACTCAGTTGGTTACTAGGACGAGCGTAGGAACTACACGAAGGAGGAGATAAATTGGGCCAAGACAAGGGCAACCCTGATGAATGCTAATCGGCTTTGCCGGGGTTGTCCGGCCAGGACACGGAAGGAGAGGAATGAGGAGGGGTTTTAGTGGGTATGGCAATGTCATCTGGCCGAGTCACACATAACCTGGTGGCGCGGGTCGCCAGGTATGCGTAACAGCATTTCCCCTTCTCGCGCAAAAAAAAGCTTTCTAAATTCGACTACGGTGAAGTCGCGAGTGGCAGCTCGAAGAAGAGAGTTGGGGGTAAAAGGAGTTCCCGATCACCCAAGATGAGCACTAAACTCCTCGAGTTTAGTGAACATATCAGGGAAGTGATGAAGAAGAAGTATATGGGCACCCAGATGACAATTAGCGCCAGGGTGCTGCCGAGAGTGATGGCGGTTACTACAGGAAGAGATGGTTTCCTGGCTCCTGTAATGAGAGGAGCTAAAGGGAAAGAAAGCAGCTCTATGGTGACGTGGGCCAGCTTCGCCGCGAAGCCAACGAACGAAACAGCTGAGGAGACGGGCAGCGTCTCCGAAGGGGATGTTACCATGTCGGAGAGCAGCTGTAGCGCCATGCCGATTTCAAGGAAACCAAGAAGACCGAGAGATGTACAAGTGGAATCGGCGACGAAAACTCCAAGGAGTGTGGAGAAAGTGGTAGTACGGAACATGGAGGAGTGTGTTATAGTCAAGCCTACCGAGTTCGAAGAGATGGTAGAGCTCATGAGGGGAGCCTACGAGGACCTAAAGAACGCGGAAAGGAGACTACACCTCATCTCGAAAAGGGACCCAGAAATTCATGAGCTTGTTTCAGCGGCAAATAGCAAAACGGATGAAGCCTGGGGTAAGCTCATGACGACGTTAAATAAAAAAGGAAGGAGAGGTAAGAGAAGAGTGGCGAGACCTGAGGAGGCAGAAATCACCACTCAAACCTCCCCCCTGATGGAGGAGATAGTAAGAAGAAAAGGAGACAGTAGAAGAGTGATGTCCTCCGAAGCCAGAAACAAGAGGAAGACGGTCTCTCCGTTGGAAACTAATGAAAAAGAGATAAATAAGAGAATAAGAAGAAGCGATATCTCTTATGCAGAGGTATGCGGTCCAAAGAGGAGGGGTGCTATAAACTCCAGATATACTGAAACCTGTGAGTCCGGAGATGAGTGGACGGTCCAAATGAGCAGGAGAGAGAAACGACGGGCCAAAGAGAAGATGGGCAATGACAAAGAGGATCGCGGACCGCCGCCGCCTATCGAGGATCGAGGGCCGAAGATGCCGAGAGCCCGTAAAAGGCCGGAGGCCATCCTTATCAAGGTAGGAGAGGGCAAGGAATGGCTACAGGTGTATAAGGAGCTCATGGTGGCGAAGGATGTCCTGAAGGAAAGCTCGGGCATCCATATGTTCGGGCATCCCCTTATTGCTGTTAAGATAATAGGGGTGGTTCGATCAGTTCGTGGCGTTGATTATCAAATCGTTATGGGAATTTACGACTCCCGTTGACGCGCTTTCTCGCGTTCGCGTCTTTCCGCGCATGGTCGATTAAACATGGTCCTGCGAGCCGGATCACGTGTCAGTGAAAGGTGCATTTACCAATGACCACACAATGCCACGTGAATACATCAAAAACAGCAGCGGGAGCGTTATCACTACAGCGAAGCCAGTGACGTCGGGAGCGTCACCTTCGAAGAAGCATAACCCATTGGTCTAGGGACGCAATCACGCAGCCTCCCGCCATAGCTGGACAATCACCAACGCAACGAATTCCAATAACTTTAATCACACAACCAAACGAGTAGCCGTCGGAAAAGAACGCCTTCCTCGCTAAGCATACATGCGACCTCACGCCGCACAGTAACGAGCAACAATCGATATCCGGACCAACGTCCATTTCACAACAACAAGGTAAGCTCGCTCCTTATATTGACAATCAAATATCCGCTGCAACAATGGCAAACGCGACAAAAATTACCTCCTTGCGTCGAGAGCGAGACAATCTGAACGACCAATTCCAGTTCGTATAGAGACTACTCGACGAATACGAACAGTTCGGTCAACACAACAAGGCCACCTTAACAACTTATCGAAAACAAGTCGAGGACATTTGGAAACAATTCGAGATTGTCAATGTCAAGTTACTTGAGATCAATGACAGCGCACCTGTAGACTTAATTGGTCTATTTAAACCTGGTATTACGATTAAGCACTCTCATCAATATTAATCCTTCCTCAACGGATGCCTCCAGGACAGCGGTAAATCCAAAACCACCGGAATGCAGCAGCAACACTTCTAGCAGTTTTCAGGGCGGTAATAAACGAAACGCCTATCTCGCGAAGAAATCGCAAATCCACAATCCGCTGCAACATTGGCGAAAAAAGACAGTCATCTTCTTGCGTCGGAGACGAGGTGATTATAGCGACCAATTCACGTACTTATGGAAAAGAGTGGACGAGTACGAATAATCCGGTCATCAGGAAAGTTTGTTTGTAATGTACTACAAGGAACAGCTGACCGAAGGTACGAATCAGTTCGAAGCCATGCAGCTCGAGCTAGAAGAATTAGACAAGGAGGCACAAGCGAGCAACTTCGAGATAAGGGATCAGTATAACGATCTATTAATACGGATAGACGAATGCACGAGCAGCAACCCCGTCTATACCCAAGGGCAACAGCAACAAGTCTAACCATTTTCAGCGACGTAAGAATAATTTCAATAACAACAGTACCAATGATTATACTCCGCCGACAGAAAATATCGCATCGAATCCACCGCCGATACCATCGCATGACACGCGGATCTCGTTGCATGACACGCGTAGCTCATTGCATGATACCCGTAGCTCATTGCCTAACGCGACCTGACGACAACCACGTTCGCATCGTTAGTGTCTCGACAATCGGATTCAATGCTATCAAACGGTTTGAATCAAAAAACTTTTCACACTCGCAACTCATCGCCTACACTCGATTTGAAGACCACCCCTCACGATTCTCTGGACCGGAAGGAACTGAATCCCGTTCAGGACAACAACGGTTATACTCCGCCGACGGAGAATATCATATCGAATCTAGCGCCGATCCCGTCGCATGATACGCTGAGCTCATCACATGACACTCGCGACATGTCACCTACATGCGACATAATGACAACCACGTTCGCATCGTCAGCGTCGCAATAATTTGATACAACACCACCAAACGCCTTGAATCAGCCAACCACTCACGATCCTCTGGTCCGGAAGAAAGACAAAACTTCACCAGGCGACAAGCCATCGTAGACATTCGTCTCTCCAAATCCGTTACAGGATGTGCAATGCCCTGTAATTCATAACGAAGAGAGTAACGGGTTAAATCCCATCAACGGCACCGAGGTCAATCTAGAGACAGCAGAATCTTCGGAATCCACGATGATCGAATTATCCAGGAACAGGTTTTCCTCTATCAACACTTCGACGGTTAATAACCTACCCTGCATCACGTCACTTCTAACATCTGAAATAAATATCGCATCGGAAACTCATTCTCCGGAACATAACGTGAAGACTCCTCCTTCGCCAAGGCCGAGAGAGGCCACCCTGACTAATCACTCAAATAATATCGATAGTTTTCAGAACACGCCATTGGATCTCAACACTTGTCCACTGAGCCCACAGATCGCTACATCGGACAAGTCTCTGACCATCACCTTCTCTCTGGAGTCGCCCTTGGATCCAACAACGCTGGGACATTCTCCAATGTCCAAACTATCACATTACGGGGAACTTCGGAACCGTTCAGAGCAACCAAACCGGCCCAGCTGGCCTCCCACCGATGATCTAGTCAGGAAGGACACACTAGCGCATTTCTTGCACAGTCCCAGCATCGGGACACATCTCAGAAGGAAACTAAGTGTAATGCTGATCAACTCAACTCAGTAACGTTCGATTTGTCCGCAACCTCTTATCCAGGTAGCCATTCGGAGCCTCAAGCAACTGACAGAAAACGAGGGACATCGATTTCCGCGTGTAGCGCTGGTACTGCAGCGGGACTTCTACGTCGACGATGTTCTCGCCGGAGCTAAGACGAAGAACGAAGCCCTTACACTTAGAGTAAGGGCCAAGTAACTCCAACTAGCCAGTTTAACCATACGGAAATGGACATCAAACGACAACGAATTATTACACGGGCTCTCCGCAGAAGAAACAAACCATCAACAATATTTGGGTGATTCGCAAACTTGGAAAACGCTGGGGGTGTTTTGGAATTCATCCGACGACTCCATTCTTTACTCGGTCGAAGACAGACCCACCCCCTCCTGAGTCACGAAAGGAATCATCAGTTCGGAGATCGCCAAAATTTACAATCCGCTAGGTTTGTTCGCGCCGGTGGTCGTTCGGGCCAAGATGCTGCTTCAATGAATATGGTCGTCGAAAATCGACTGGGATGAATCACTTCCGATCGATTTACATACAGAGTGGGGCAGGTACTACGCCCAATTACCATTATTAAACAACATTAGGTTCCAATCCAAGGCAATAATTAAATCCGCAACGGAGATTGAAATGCATGGTTTCCGCTATGCCAGCGAGAAGGCTTACGGAGTGTGCGTTTATCTCCGAACCCGTAACTCTAACGGCCGCGTCTGGACACAATTTCTAACCGTAAAATCGAAAGTCGCCCCTCTCAAATACCACACCATTCCTCGGCTCGAACTGAGCCGAGCACTTCTTACGTCCCTGATGTCGACAATACAGCAGGCCCTATTGCATAAAATTACTCGAACTATATATTGGACCGATTCCACTATCGTCCTCTATTGGATCAATACATCACCTCGCATGCTCAAAACATTTGTCGCTAGCAGTCTCATAAATCCAAACAGAAACCAGTATCCGCGATAACGACAATCCCGCGGATCTAATATCGCGAGGTCAAACGCCCGAAGAGTTTCTTCTCATTTGGCAGCACGGTCCTACATGGCTCCAAGAGTCGGAAGACTGCTGGCCGATATGGACTCTAATACCGAAAATTAAATTACCGGAACAGAAAGGTGCGATTTGCCTGTCCGTGACTCCCATCGATTGCAGCTTGTTTCAAAGATATTCATCCCAAGTTGATACGAATCATTGCTCATTGTCTGTGTTGGAAACGAAAACATAACCGAGCGACACCCTTGCCCGTAACCGAATTAAACATAACACATGATAAGCTAATCAGATTGTTGCAAAACATCCATTTCTCCGAGGAAATTCGTACGCTCCGAAGTGATCGTAACGCGGCAATAAAGGGGAAGCTCACGCGACTCAACCCGTTCATAGACATGGAAGGCATATTGCGAGTCGGGGTTGCCTCAGTCAGTCGTTGATGATCTTGGCCCAGAAACACCCCATAATATTACCTAAGTCATCCCTTATAGCACGCATTATCGAACACATGGTTCACATGCACTCCGAAACATAAGCAACGTTATATGCAGTAAGGAGCTCGGCTTGTAGCCGACCGCGCCATTCTCGGAGTATAAAACTCATACTGGCTTCGCTGATAGATTTTCGTTAATTATTATAGTCTACTTTCAAGCGTCCATTGCTCAGGGCACGGCGAGCATTGGTGGTGTGTGCGCGTTATATGCAGTAAGACAATGATACTGACCCGTCGACGGCCGAAGTCAAGCATGGCGTACGATCAAAAGCTGCCTCCGTTGCTGCCGCGCTCAGACACCGCCGGTGGATTACGTTGTTACGTTTTTATTTCGATTGTTCTGTTTACGTTGCCGTTAAATTTTGAAATTCGGGTAAATGGTAGTTGCTGCCACCAGAAACAATGTAAAGACTGCTCCAGTTAAATTTTTTGTTGTCGTTCATCTTTTCGATGATCCCGAATTGTCGCATTCCTTAATAATTCTGTCGACAATTAAATATCAGTGGGTAGCGTTGACTGATGTTTAATGCGACTACCAATTAAACTCCACGTTTCGGCTAACCTGCTACGCGCAGGAGTACTGGCACGGGAGAGGATCAAAGTTGGCGAAAATAAATGTTCGTTTAATCTAATTATATTGTAAAACAAATATTTTCCACAACAAAAGCTTATTCTAATTCTAATTGGTTATTAACAGAGTTATCGTTGAAATTTAGAACACTCGAAATTACAATTGTTCGTGATACGTTTTACTAATTACAAGATTTTAATTTATGTGATTTTCAATAATTTACAAATTGACAAATACAAGCACGTCGATTAACAAAACTGACAAGAACTGAGAACTAAATGAAACAAAGAACTAAAACTAAAAAACTAAAGGACTTAAGAATTAAGAGCCGAGAAAACTAAGAGATAAAGGAACTAAGAGCTAAGGAACTAAAGAACTAAAGAGTTAAAAGCCAAAGAAACTGAAATATTAAGAGCCTAAGGAATTGAGAACTAATCGCTATGAACCAAGAAATTACTTGCCAAAACTGAGGAACTGATCACCAAGAACCAAGGAATCAATCGCCAAGAACTGAGGAACTAATCACACAGAACTAAGAAATTAATTACTCTGAACTCAGGAATTATCTGAATAATCTGAATGAATTCTTCCATGTTGCTGCGATTATTTATAGTTTGCTCTATCGTAGAAGGAGGGGGTCGTCATGTGGCAGTTTTTGAAGTTCGAATTCGGTTTCTAACCAAATTGTTAAATTTTATTTTTCGAATTGAAACGCTTACTCGCGCTATTGGTAGGTTTTAGCCTTCGTTGCGGCGCGTGCGCAGCGCGAGACGTGACAAAGTAATGGGTAATTTGCCGGAGGCGCGAGTAACGAAATCTCGCCCATTCACAAACGTCGGCGTCGATTATTGTGGGCCAGTCCACATCAAAGAGAAACGAGATCGTAACCACCGTCAGATCAAGGTATACGTAGCCATCTTCGTATGACTAGCAGTTAAGGCTGTGCATATTGAGCTCGTTTGTGATCTCACGAGCGAAACCTTCAACGCCGTTCTTCGTAGATTTATCGCTCGACGAGGTTTTTTCTCTACCATTCACTCAGATAAAGGCACCAACTTCATAGGTGCAAACAACGAATTATGAGAACTTCATGATTTGCTACAATCGGACGACCACAAAGAAAAAGTAAACGCATTTCTATCCGATAAGCAAATCGAATGACGCTTCATTCCCCCTCATTCTCCGCATTTCGATGGGCTATGGGAAGCAGCGATGAAGTCATTCAAACGCCACCTCAGACGCGTCGTCGGCAACGAGCTACTCACCTTTGACCAATTTAACATTCTCATAATTGAAATAGAGTCAATCCTCAATTCACGATCGTTAGCTCCAATATCCACCGATCCAAACAATCTCCTAGTACTCACCCCCGGCCATTTCCTCGTTGGCGATTCATTAATGACTTTGTGGGAACGAGATTTCAGGGACACTCCATCCAACCGGCTCTCCAGATGGCAACACATTCAACAACTCAAGCAGCACTTCTGGGATCGCCGGCATAAAGAATATCTGAACGAGCTGATCAACCGCAATAAATGGAACAAGGATGGATACAGCATCCAGGAAGGCACAAGCGTCATCCTCAGAGAGGAAAACGTCCCTTAAATGCAGTGACCTCTGTGCCGAATTATCAAGATCCATCCAATCACCGATGGTATCATCCGGACAGCTACAGTTCAGACGGCAAAGATCATTTTGGATGGGGGTGTCAAAAAGCTTGTCCCACTGCCAATTCAACCCGATCTTGAGAAATCCGAACAACCAGCAATCGAGACGAAATAAGATGGGAACCACAAACAATATCACAGCTCGCTAATTTTGATCGGTACCCTCTCAACAGGGGGCAGGATGTTACGTCTGACAACACTCTACCTAGATCAGGCCACACACCGCGGGCAAGATGGCAACCTGACGACCGCATATCCTTACTGCGTACCCTCAATAGCCTTAAGGACCTACCATAAATCTCAGGAATTTCTAGCTAAGGTCCTTCAGACCGAACAAACATCTCTTTACTAAGTCGTTTTAAACAATAAAGTCGTTTTCTAAAAGTTTATTTTTTACTGCGGGAAGATATGGAAAAGTTAGTTTTCCCACTTATGATGCTTGCCACTCGCCACCTTCTCTCGGAGGTGGTTAGCACCCTTCCTCACCCGTCAACCTCGAAAATTAGCCAATTGATAGCGAAGTCTGTTTCTCTCACTCTCCTAACGAAAACTTATTCTTAATAAATCAGCTCTTTCCGTGTCCTTAGACCTACCCATAGCAAACTTATTTCCGTAGCATCATCTTCATAGAAAGTGAGTCTTTACACATTTTTTGAACCGTCATCATAAAAGCTTACGTCGCATGCTCCACACTGTAACTTTGTCTAGCAATCAAAACTTAATTGTACCTTATCAATTTATATCTCTCTGGTCAATAAATTGTTTGAATAAACTGCAATTTATGCTGTTAATACAGTGTATGCTCAATTGAACCACGCCTATTATCATAACAGAAATAAAGGGATCGATCAGTTCGTAGCGTCGCTTATTTAATCGTAACGGGAATTTACGACTCTCGTTGACGTGCTATCTCGTGATCGCGTCTCTCCGCGAACGGTCGAAACACTCAATAGTTGAAGTACTTTGATTTATCTTTGTGTTCCGACCGCTCGTGGAGAGACGCAGTCGCGAGGAAAACGCGTCAGCGAGAGGCGTAAATTCTCGCTACGATTCGGATAATCGACGCCGCGAATTAGTCGTTCACCTGTTTCGGTTAAGATAACAGCGGTAGTTCAATGAATTTAACACTGTATTAACAGGTTGATATAGCTTGTATATTTAACAATAATGAATATGATAATAAAAACGTCACAAATTATTTAGCGATAAATACAGTTAATGTGTTACAGAAATTCGACCCGACTTTAAGATATCTTTCGATGAATTCGTTAGACTAAGTGACTTTAATTTTATTCGTCAGAACCTCTCGATGCATGTCGTTTGAATCTTCAAATGAGACTTATTGCCCTTCGATCTTTTCCTTGTCTTCTCTGGGAGACGACCCCACTACGCTCGGGTCGTGCCATCGTTCGCACCTACATGTGATCACGTGTGCAACCTTCTTTGTGTAGATAAAATAACGGACCGAAATCGACGTTTCTGGAACTCGCTGCTTGGTGACAATTATGCGCTCGTCGCTATATTGTATATTTTCCGTCGGGGAGATAAGACGATCTGCCTGCTAACGTTGTAGTACCGCAAGCGATGGTTAGGAATACGAAATAGTAAGCTTCGTGGCGTAATACTCTGTTTTTTCTTTTTTAGTGTAAATTATAAAATCTAATATACGTAATTAGTTTCACGGTTGCAAAGAATAAATATCTTGATGCAATGCCTACTTCTCTTAGAACGTATAAACTGTTCAACATAAGATCTGCCTTCCTATACTGAAAGGTTTCTGTCAATGCACAGGTTTTCATATGGTGTAAATGATCGCGAAAAGCATTTCTCCAGTTTGTCGACTTCTGGTCATATTTTTATTATTAGGTCATTAATTATTATGTTATTATCATTGAAGTGTAACATTTGGCATAATAACATGTACCTGTCTCGAGCCAATATTTTCCGGAATATATATCGGTTTTTAGCATTTTATCGGTGAACCAATGCTCCAGATGCTCAAAAAGTGTTTCCTTAACCCACGGTATTAGCAGTCCTGCTCGGGAAACCGAGGTGAACAGATGTGCGTAAGCAAATGTGTGCTCCAGCCAAGTGAAACGGTTTAGTGTTAAGAACAGTGAAAGTGCCAAACAATGCAGCAGCAGATACCAACAATTAAGATTGCAACTAAAGGTGAAAAATACTATATGAATGGGTCGTTAGATTTACCAGGCGTGAAACAACAACAGCAAAATAGCAACAACCAAAACGACATGGAAACAGAAGAAACGGAAGAGCAATGGAGACAAGAGGAGTGCAGATATGACAACGAAAGGAGTTACCAGGACGAAACCTGGAAACTAGCAAAGACAAGCAAAAAACGAAAAATAATTCTAGGCGCAAGTTCTACAGCAAACCCAGACACAGAAAAGCAGCGATGGCTGCAAGAATTACCTCTAAAAAACTCCTTTAGCTCATTAACGGAAGAAATCGACAATGGCCCGACAAGTAAATCCACAACCAAATCAACACACATATCAAAACCACCACCAATATTTGTTGAGAAACAAATAATAGACCCGCTTATAGATCTACTAAACAATACAGTCGGAAAGGAAAACTACACAATAAAACAAACAAAACTAGAACAAGTAAAAATCCAAACAAACACCCCCGAAGTATATCGGAAAGTGATAAAAGAACTAAAGGAAAAAAATGCTATATACCACACATACCAGCTCAAAACGGAAAGGAGCTACAAAATAGTCATAAGAGGATTACATCCAAAAACCAACACAAAAAAAACTAAGCGACGAATTAGCAAAAATTGGCCACCAAACAAGAACAATAAACAATATGACAAGATATGACACGAAACAACCATTACCATTATTCTTAATAGAACTCGAACCCAGATCCAATAACAAAGAAATTTACGAAATAAAAAAGATACTAAATACAACTGTAACAGTAGAACCACCACGATACAAAAAAGACATACCACAATGCATGCGGTGCCAACAATACGGCCACACAAAAAATTATTGTAACAGAAGCCCGGCATGTGTCAAATGTGCAAAACATCACCTGACAATACACTGCCCACACACAGGAAAAATAGAAGAAGTTAGATACACCCTTGGACAAAAAGATAGCACATGTGTGCTATCATTAATTTCTCATAGATAGAGTCCGAATTTCCCAAGTTTGACGAATGGCATATAAACAGTACCTTGTAGTAATAAGGTATATGAGCTTGAAACTGTATCTTCGCTATTCCTCTTGTATTTATCAACAATGATTGTGAAATCCGGTCGGCGAAATGATAGCACACCAAGCATTTTGTTTCCATTCCTTAGTATTTCTGTGTATTCTGAGTGGTGTAGACGTAGTGAAAAGTAGAAGAATTTCATTAGAAACCTTACAAATTTCGATTCAAACAATGGGACGTGGAAAACAGCTAAATAGTGAAGAGATTCAAACAGTTTTGAAATTAAAGAAAGAAAACTTTACTATTTCTAAAATTGCAAAAGTTCTCAGTAGAAGTCGGAAAGTCATTTATAATTTACTGAAAGATGTAAATAATTATGGAACAAAAAAAAGCAGTGGGAGACCTTCCGCGATTAGTACTCGTGAAAAACGTGCAATTTTACGTGCCGCGTCAAATTCGCTTCTCACGTCACGTGAAATTGCAGAAAAAGTTGGCGTAAAAACTAATCCTCGGAATGTCAGACGTGTACTACAACAATCCGCGCACATAAAGCGGATGAAATTAAAACGAAGACCAGCTCTAAAGCAGATTCACAAGGAGCATCGATTATATTTTGCAAAAGAACATATACGGTGGAACAAGAAGTGGAGGAAAGTTATATTTACAGATGAAAAAAGATTTAATTTAGATGGCCCAGATGGATTCAATTTTTACTATCATGATGTAAGAAAAAAAAATTGTCACAAATACGGCGTCAAATGGGTGGAGGTAGCATTATGCTTTGGGCAGGTATTGGGTATAACGGAAAGACTGATTTAATATCAATTCGCAGCAAGATGAATGCTATAACCTATCGTAATTTGATACAAAATCAAATTGCAAAGTACGCAACACATATTGCGAGACAAGATTTTATTTTTCAGCAAGATAATGCTGCAGTTCACACCGCTAAGGTTGTGAAAGAATATTTTTCAACAGAAAATATTGCAGTTTTGGACTGGCCTGCATGCTCCCCCGATTTAAACATAATCGAAAACTGTTGGAGTAAATTAAGCAATGCCGTTTATAGAGAAAATAGGCAATTTGAAAGTATTAATCAGTTAAAAAAGTGCCTTGAACAGGAATGGAGAAATATATCGCTGGATTATATTAGAAAACTATATCGTTCTTTGCCGAAACGAATGCTGGAGGTGGTGGAGAATAAGGGAGGATCCACACATTATTAAATTTTAAAAGGTTTTTTATTTTTGTACAATTTAGTAGATAATAAACACTACAACTTTTGAAAGTGTGCTATCATTTCGCCGACCGGATTTCACAATCATTGTTGATAAATACAAGAGGAATAGCGAAGATACAGTTTCAAGCTCATATACCTTATTACTACAAGGTACTGTTTATATGCCATTCGTCAAACTTGGGAAATTCGGACTCTATCTATGAGAAATTAATGATAGCACACATGTGCTATCTTTTTGTCCAAGGGTGTACTATAATTGTAACGGAAACCACCCAGCCAGCTATAAAGGATGCGAAATCAGGAAAAAACTATAACGTAAACTTTCTCCACCACTTCGCAACAGATCACTCAATAACTACCAACGACAACGAAGTACAACGGAAAGTGAAACGACATTGAAACCACAATATGAACCGAGCGCCATAATCAGAAACATAGATCCCCAAAGTAACCGAAGCTACGCACAAGTAACCAAAAACATTAGCCAAGCAACGCTTACAACCAATCAGAACCAAAGCAATAACATAGAAGACGCTACAGAAATCAAAGAAATGCTCAAACAATCCACCAAAGGCATGGAAATGCTGGGAAAAATGATGAGCGAGCTAAACACAGTATTAAGACAACAAGTACAACAGACAACAATCATGTTACAACTACTCACAAACTTGCTAAGTAAAAAATACAGATGGACAAGTTGAAAATAGCAGCCTGGAACTCCAATGGCTTGCAACAGCGAGTCCACGAAACTAAAACATTTTTGTATCAAAACAATATTGATATACTACTTGTCTCAGAAACACATTTCACTCTAAAGAGTTACATGAAAATTCCGTACTACACCATCTACGACACCAAACATCCCTCAGGTAAAGCACATGGAGGAACTGCAGTAATAATAAAAAATGACATTAAGCATCACCTACATAGTTAAACAAATCAAGAACACTTACAAGCAACCACTGTCACAATACAAACCAATGACAATTACTTCCAGATATCAGCAGTATATGTACCTCCGAGACACAAAATGACACTAAAAAAATGGGACAAATACAAATACATAGCGGCGGAGACTTTAACGCAAAGCACACATTATGGGGTTCGAGAATTAATACGCCGAGAGGAAGGACATTAGAAAAATACATCAGAAGCAACAACCTCAATGTACTATCTACAGGAAAACCAACGTACTGGCCGACAGACCTCAACAAAATATCTGACCTGTTGGATTTTGCAATAAGAAAAGGACTAAATGGAAGCAAATTAAAAATAACAACCAGCCTTGAGCTTAACTCCGACCATACACCAATTATAATAGAATACGCAAGCAAACCACTACTTTATAACAGGACAGATTCACTATGCAATAAGACCACCAATTGGCAATCTTTCAAAGAACTAATCGAAAACAAAATCAATTGCAATATCCCGTTGAAAACACCTGAACACATTGAACAGGCAGTATCAACTTTGACAGAAATAATACAGGAAGCAGCGCGGGCAACCACTACCCATGAATCAAATAGCAGGCAAACAAAAATTATTCCGCAGGACATCCTAGACAAAATCAGGGAAAAAAGAAAAGCGAAAGCAAAATGGCAAAAACAGAGAACACGAGAAAACAAGAAAAACCTAAATAAACTTGCAAAGGAATTAAAAAATAAAATATGGGAACATTATAATAACGAATTTACAAAATTCATCGAATCACTATCCACGCATGAGAACACCAACTACTCCCTATGGAAAGTCACTAACAAAGCGAAGAAAACAGTAAAATCAATCCCAGCAATCAGAAAAATAGACAACACATGGGCCAGAAGCAACGAAGAGCAGGCAGAAGAATTCTCAAAGCACCTACAAAATATATTCTCGCCGTACGAAATTAATAACAGCATCCCCGGATGGCAAACAAATGAAGAAGTTGAAAATGCCAGCAACACAACTGATAAACGCTGCACCATACTCAGCACAACAGCGCAAGAAGTTACAAATTTAATTAAGGCAACAAATACAAGCAAAGCACCAGGATTTGACTTGATCAATGGAAAAATCTTAAAAAACCTTCCCCCAAAGGCAATAAGACTAACAACACTAATATTCAACGCAATTCTAAGAATACAGTACTTTCCTAAACTATGGAAAATAGCACTGATCGTAATGTTACCCAAACCAAACAAAAACCCACACCTAACTGCATCTTACAGGCCAATATCGTTACTACCTGCGTTCTCCAAACTGCTGGAAAAAGTAATATATAACCGCCTAAAGCCAATAATAGAAAAAGAAAAACTAATACCGGACCATCAATTTGGATTCAGAAATAAACACTCCACAATAGAACAAATGCACAGACTCGTGAATGAAATCTTACAGGCACTGGAAACAAAACAATATTGCACGGCACTCTTTATGGACATCGAAAAAGCATTCGACAAAGTTAACCACGAAAAACTCCTACAAACTATCAAAAAGCAATTTCCAAAACAAATCTACAAATTACTCGGATCTTACCTAAACAATAGAACCTTTATAGTAAAAATAAAGGATGCATATTCAGAAATCAGGAATATCAAGGCAGGAGTACCGCAGGGAAGCGTACTAGGACCAATACTGTACACATTATACACGGCAGACATACCAACAACTGTTAACAGCAAAATACTTACGTTCGCGGACGATACGGCCATACTAGTGAGACACACAAATCCAGAAACAGCAGCAGCACTACTACAAGAACACATTACAAAAATAGAAAAGTGGCTGCAAAGAAATCGAATAAAAGCGAACACCAGTAAGTGCAACCACATAACATTTGCACTTAGAAAAGGAACAACACCAGATATCCAACTGAACGGCGCCCACATAGCACATACAAAGCAAGTCAAATATCTAGGAGTACATTTAGACACACACCTTACATGGAAGCATCACATAAAATCTATAATAAACAGAATACGTGAAATAAGGAAAAAGATGTACTGGTTAACCAATAAAAAATCTAAATTAAGCACAACGAATAAACTAAATATATACAGAACAATAATCAAACCAATCTGGACATACGGAGTCCCACTATTTGGGACGGCAGCAATGAGTCACATAAATAAAATAGAGACAGAACAAGCAAAAACTTTAAGAACAATAGTTAACGCTCCATGGTACGTCAGAAATGAGGACATCCGAAAAGATCTAAAAATTCCAACAGTTATAGAGGAAATCGCTAAATACGCAAAAAAGTACAAAGAAAGACTTGCAATACACCCAAACCAGCTAGTTGCAGAAACAAAAGAAACCGTAATAGAAAGAAGACTGAAGAAGAAGCATCCCGCAGACCTCGCAATGGAAATACAATAAACAACCTGGAAGATGGAACCCCGCTGGGGGTAACCATCCACATGCTATATTTTTCAAGTTATAACATTTTACCAAATGTCCTTCTGGACAAATTGTAAAATTAAATAAATAAATTTTAAAAAAACGGTACTAGCATTGTTATAGATAAAAATCTGTAGCGGCACATGAGTTAAAGGATAATTCAAATCATGTTGTTATTTTGCCTCGGGGTATCAATATCGTTAGGAAACACGTAATGTGCTAATAAATAAACTTTGGGCAAAACAATGTCGCCCCGCACGATCCGTAACGCGGAAACAAAATTGGAACACGCGACCCGCGACTCGAAAAGCTAATCAAGAACAGCCCGTGATTCAAAACATTTTAATAAACTAACAGTCATATGCGCATGTATAATATGCACATTCGATAAACTACGTAAGCAGATAATTGGTAATTTCTTTCAAAGTAAATCAAGGTAATTTAAAACCTTTATTTGAAACAATGTTTACAGTATTTGAAGTGAAAGGCAGTTAAAGCCGCTAAAAGCTATATGATACGATAACTTTATCTAACTGTGTTTTTATATTTACCTAACTATGTTTTTATAACGACATTATGACAATTTAAAATTGTAAACAAAGTCGACAGTTTGAACAAACGTTGAGAATCTTCCCAAACATTTTCAAAAGAAAGACTCCGATGTCTTTTCATCTCCGACAGATATAAATAAATATAGCAACACTTAAAGCAGTCAGTAGTAATCACTATTTTGTCAACCGAAGAGTTTTACATTCGTCAGTCTGTCAGTCAATTGTCAATATCGAAATCGAGTAAGATTTGAATGAATCGTTGAATATTGATAATTTATTATTGAACAACTTTAATCCTCTCCTGTGCCAGTATTCCCGCGTATAGCAGGTTAGCCGAAAGTGGAACTTATTGCCAGTTGCATTAAACGTTAGTTAACGCTACCGAACGAGGCAATTCAATAGAACGTGACAATATACAATCAATTTTTGGTGACAGCGGTGGGATATATTCCACAGAGGATTAAAGTTCTCACGGGTATTAAAAAAAAAAATTAAACAGAAAACATGTCAATCGCACGAGACTCACTGAATGAGGACACGCTCTTGTCACAGACGAAGTCCGACCTAAGCAAAACGACAAGATATCGAAATTCCAAGCGCCTCAGCATGCGCGACATCCGGTCACCCTATCCGTTCTCAGAAATGCATGATCTAAACTTTTCCCACTCTCACGAATAAAAGAATTTAAGTACTCCCCCCCCCCCCTAAAAGCATTCCAGTCAGTCTTGAACAATCACGACTAGAGCTCGAATGTGTATCGCAAACCAGAAAATAAAATATCTTTTCTTTTTCATAAATCTCTTTTATTATTTTACGTGACATTTTTGGCGATCCTGCCAGGATCCATTCGCTTCAGTGTAAACGAAATCACGATTTCGGCGTACGCGCATCATTGAAGATTGAAGGATCAGCGGACCACTGCGAATTTTCGTTACTACAAAGCCCTGCAGCAACTTTCAACGTTCCACCACGGTGAAACTAGACGAGAGGACTACGGTCAGTCCAGAGCAAGCCTACGAATAAGATTCGGAATCTGAGAGGAAACATCCCAGAGACTCCTCAGCGGGCATAACTGCTACGGTAAGCTGGAAATCTGGATTCATTTTTACATTACCGTACGAAAAAACCAAGTTTCTCAAGCGCTACGAGTTCAACTAGCAACGATAGTTCAGACTCAGTAAACTTAATTAGAATCATGTCCACACCGAGAAAAAAATGAAAACGAAACTACTAATACTGCCTCTGCAACCAGAATTACGGATAATTCAACTCGTGCCATACTCGAGCAAATTGAACTTCTTGCGCGACGAATAGAAGAAACGCAACGAATAGCCGATAGTGAAAACAAAAAACGTGCAACAGAGATAGAACTATTAGGAAAACATCTCTCTAAAATAAATTTAGGACGTGACGCTACCACCGAATTAGGCTCCCTTATTACTATGGACGAATCTAATATCAGCAATGTTCAGAGAAAGCAACCACCTGTAAAACCTAACGAAACGGACGATATGGACAGTGAAGAAGAAGCAGTAAATTGTGACAACCCCACGTACAATGCGAAAACCTGCCTAGACTTTATCCCCATACTCAACGGACAAGACGATATAGGAGTAGAAGGGTTTATTAAACGAGTAAAAGAAGCTCGAGCCGAATGTAGAGAAATACGCATATTATTACGATTAATTCTAACGCAGAGAATCACCGGAGAAGCGGAACGCAGTATCCGCCACACTGAAATCGAAAATTACGAGGACCTGTTTGAAAGCCTCAGAAAATTCGTATCCGTGAGTATTACATCTAATGGAGCTCGTGATAAGTTGCAACGTACGCGACAAACCGAATCAGTACACAGTTATGTGAAAAGGTTCCGACACAACCTCAACGAACTGATATACGCGCTTCAACACGAAATTCGCGATCCGGTACGTCGAGCAGTCGCCATAGATCTTGAAACCGAACGAGCGACTAAAGTTTTTGTCCTAAATTTAAAACCCGAAATAGAGATACGCACATCGGCTACAAGACCAAAGAATCTCCAGGAAGCACAAGACGCAGCTTTCGAGGCGGAGTTAGTCATAGGGGAAATCGAACGCAACAAAAAATTAGGAAGAACAACAAATCAACCAATTGAGAGAGCCAAAACCTGATTCCAAGGAACACCTAAACCAATGCCGAGAAACTTCCAGCAAGCTGAACGAACGCCACTTGTCCAAAGAACTCAAGCGAAATGTTTCAAATGTAATCAAATCGGACATGTCTCCAGTCAATGCAGAAATTTTCGAACACCCAGCCAAAACCCGAAACCACCAGCAATCCACAATCTCGATACCTACAATATGGAAATGGAAACCTACGACGAAACGACGAAAGACAAAGGAAATTTCCAAGAATCAACACCACAACAGGCAAACTCCTCACGAGAGTTGGAAACACAAGAACTGGACATGTAACACGCCTCATCGACACAGGAGCAGGAATCAACCTATTGAAAAAGGACAAGGTGGACTCTCAAACCTTCAAAGCCGATGAACCCCAAATGTTCTCCATGGGACAAGACAGATATACCACTAACGAATTTATTAGATCTAAATTGTTTGGCAAAGAACATAAATTTTATATAGTACCGGAGGACTTTCCCTTAATAGAAGATGGAATAATAGGACTACCCTGTTTAGAGAAGTACCAATACGAAATCTCCAACGACAGATTAAAACTTGATAATAATATTTTATACTTTCAGAAATCAAAAACGATACAACCAGGCGAAAAGAGAGTTCGAACCATCTACCTCGAAGGCAAACCAACGCGAGTATGCTTCTTCAATTCTGGTGAGACAAGCCATGAAATTTCTAACGATATTGATAACAGTAAAGAATTCGACCAAATTTCTAAATTTAAAACCATAGTGAGAACAAATCATATCGAACGCGAACTCCGCGAACCCATAGAAAAAATATTAATACATTACATTGACGTATTCAATTTAGAAACAGACTTATTACCATGCACTAATCTGACAAAACATACAATCACATTAAAACAAGATAAAATCATAAACACGAAGTCATACAGACCCCCAGAGTGCCACAAACACGAAATCGAGAAACAAATGACAGAAATGTTAATTAAAAACATTATAGAAGAATCAGACTCTCCTTTCAATTCACCAGTATGGGTTGTTCCCAAGAAACTAGATGCATCGGGAAAACAGAAATGGAGAATAGCTATTGACTTTAGAAAACTAAACGAACTGACTGACCAAGACGCTTATCCATTACCCGACATAGAAGACATATTGAGCCAACTAGGAGACGCAAAATTCTTCTCAGCACTTGACCTATCATCCGGTTTTCATCAAATTCCTATGGACGAAAACTCAAAAAAATACACTGCTTTCTCAATACCGCAAGGACATTTCCAATTTAACAGAATGCCTTTTGGACTCAAAAACGCACCAGCGACATTCCAAAGAATGATGGATACAGCATTGCGCGGATTAATCAATAAACATTGCTTTGTATATTTAGACGACATTATTATATTTGGAAGCACTACTCAAAAACATAATGAAAACTTAGCCATAGTATTACAAAAACTAAGAGAGTTAGGACTAAAAATCCAACCAGATAAATGTGAATTTTTAAAACCAGAACTCGAATATTTAGGACACATAGTAACATCAGAAGGAGTAAAACCTAATCCGAAAAAAATAGAAGCAGTTGAAAATTTTAAAATTCCTAGAAACCTTACCGAAGTCAAATCATTCTTAGGACTCGTGGGATACTATCGGAAATTTATACGTAACTTCTCTAAAATAGCCAAATCCCTGACAGACCTAAACAAAAAAGACACTAACTTCCATTGGACGGACAAACAACAGAACAGTTTCGATACACTCAAACAAAAACTTTGTCAAGCACCTGTTCTGTCATATCCAGATTTCTCTAATACATTCATATTGACGACAGACGCTAGTAACGAGGGACTAGGAGCCGTATTATCACAAGACGGACACCCGTGCTGTTACATCTCTCGAACGCTAAACCCTCCAGAGAAAAATTATACGACTACAGAAAAAGAATTATTGGCTATCGTATGGGCATTGAAACGACTACGACAATACTTGTTAGGACAAAAATTTATTATTAGAACAGACCATCAAGCTTTGAAATGGTTGAATAATTGCAAAGACCCATCGTCTAGATTAATGCGATGGAGATTAAAGTTAGAAGAGTACGAATACACGATCGAACACGTTAAAGGCAAGGAAAACCCAGTCGCAGATAGGTTATCTAGAATTCACGCGATTCAAAAGGTAGAAACCCCCGAAGGAACAGTAGTCTTAGATTTCTTACAACACTTTACAAAATGGAAAAAGAAATCAGATATCCCGAAACGATTAGAAATGAAACCTAACGATCAATCTTTCTATCAATTAACTAAAACAGAATTAGGAGAATTCGACGAGGTAGTGTGGTTACGGAAAATCGACAACATATTACGAAATAACAAGAAAGTAGGTATAGGAGACAATACGTTTGCAGAATTAGAAAAGAACCAGATTAAACTCATGCTTCTATATTTCAATGATACCCGATACCCTGTCACTTTCGCGTGGGACCCGATCCAAGAATTAACCGAGGAAGAGATAGAGAAAATAATGCAGGAAAATCATAACGGTACGATAGGACATTTAGGGATACAAAAGACATACCAAAGAATAAAAGAACAGTATAAAATTCCATATTTATTAAATAAAGTCGAAGAGTTTATAAAGAGATGTGAAGCTTGTCAAAAGGAAAAATTAACGCGGATTAAACCGAAAGAAGAACCAATAATATCTGACACACCATTACAACCTAACGACAAAATTGCTATGGACATTATAGGACCCATGACAAAAACTAAGAAAGGGAATCAATTTATACTCTCGATACATGACGAACTGACAAAATACTTGATCCTAGTACCACTAAAAACACAACAGACAGAATCCATAATAAATGCACTCTTAGAACACTACATTTACATATTTTCTGCACCCAAAACAATTCTAACAGACCAGGGACAAAATTTCATTAGCGAACTCATGTTAAAATTCGAAGAGGCATTTAAGATTAAACACATTAAAACCACTAGCTTCCACCCTCAGTCAAATGGATCTCTAGAAAGAACACATGCCGTAGTAAAAGATTTCATTCGTACAAGTCTGCATGATAATAATGATAAGGAATGGAATGACATATTAAACTTCGTATGTTTGGGTTATAACACAGCTGTACACGAAGGTACCGGATTTTCGCCTTTTAAACTAACATTCGGTAGAGACGCAAACCTACCATCAGCAATCGCGAAAACTTCAAATTTAACTTACAATGATATGTTCTCACTCTGGTAAAAACAATTAAATAAATATTTAGATATCGCGAGGAAAACATTAATAAATAGTAAAAAACGATACCTTCGAGACCAGAAAAGAAAGATAGTTCGGACTCAAACGGTATTTAAAGAAGGAGATTTTGTATTAATCCATAATGATCACAAAAGAGACAACTTAGATACCGAATGGTTAGGACCATACAGAATCCACTCTGTCGAAACCCCTTATTACGAAATCCTAACTGATAATATTATAAAGAAAATACACGGTAATCGTTTAAAACCTTACTTTCCAGGTCGACACTCCTCTTTGTCGGAATAATATCCGCGCAAATAAATATTACACCACTAGAAGGAAATTCTGTATTCATAGAAAACATAAAAAAGGGATATTTGTATAGCGATACTGCCAATATTATTGTAGGATTAGACACTAGCGACATACGCGAACAAATGAGCACGATAGAATTGTATAAATCGGTAATAAACTCACGCGCAATCAGCAAATTATACGCTGAGGAGTTAGACGGAATACAAAACCGTATCAATAACCTGAAACAACTCGTAAAACACTTGAAAACGTTAATACACGCCCGAAGCAAACGAGGTTTACTTAACATCATAGGTTCCGTATCGAAAAGCCTTTTCGGAACTCTCGACGATGACGATCTTACACTCATAAACGAAAACATGGACAAACTATTTGATGATAACAATAAAATCAAGACTATAATAGCTAATCAGACAGCGCTTATTAGGAAAATTGTAAACTCGGAAAACCTAAACCACCTAGAGAAATCATATAACTATGTATTAAAACAGCGACAGCAGGCAAATATCGATAGATTTATGCTTAAAATGATTATGAAACTCGACACAGCGATGCAAACTTTACACTTTCAGTTGGACGAGATACTTAACGTTATAATATTAGGCAAACAGGGAATAATTAGCCCACAAATACTCGACCCCGATGAATTTACAGAAAATTACGCCAAAGCGATAGGTAGCCGGACGTACAACACCGCGATCTCTGCCAAAACCGAACATTTTCAGTTTATACTCGACATCAGTGATCTTAAAATCTTCACAATAAATGACAAAATATTCTTTAAAATCCTAGTACCTTTAGTCTCTAACACGGAATGGAATATATCACAGGTATATCCTATCCCGAGTAAGAGAAATGGAGTATTTTTGGCTCCAGTAGTCGAACATCAAATATATTTAACTTCGGGACTTTCATTTATGAACACTGATATCGAATATCTCGACAAACTTTGTAAAGAACGAGCCGGAATCACTATATGTAAACAAACAACACCTATCCATGACAGAAACTCGAGAACCGATTGTCACAGCGAAATAATAAACTTCAAACCTCATATTGAACATTGCCAAATAACTGTAGTATCGGGAAAAGGGACGTGCCTGACAATGGGCCATACCTGGGGCCCATTACAACATCGGGGTAATTAAAGGGGATCTACTTGACAATGGGCCATACCTGAGGCCCTTTACAACATCGTTGTAATTAAAGGGGATCTACCTCCAAATGGGTCAGGCACATCTGGGGGTAAAAGGAGAGTACATTAAGGAGTCGAGGGAGTTGGAGTTGGAGAGTTGCAAGGGGCAGTTGCAGTTGGGCAGTTGCAGTTGGGGAGTTGCAGTGGGAGGTTGCAGTTGGAGAGTGGCAGAGGAGATGTGAAGACGTGAAGACGTGGAGTTGCAGAGAAGACGTGAAGACGTAAAGACGTGAAGTTGAAGCTGGAAGCCGAGTAGATGACGCACGACGATCATAGTCAGCTATACGTTGAGCATTGCTCATACGAATAAACGAACTTAACGCTCAATAACCATCATTCCTTGTCCTTGCTCTAGAAACTAACAACAAACACAGCATCAACCTACGATACTACATAACTGTGCTTAAGATTGAAGACATTAGCTTTATACCACTCAGAACTAGCAACAGCTACATCGCGATACCAGCAAACCCGATAGAAATAGACACAATTTGCCAAACGAAACACACCTTGCGGAAACTTGACAAACCCTCTATTATAAGAGCTAACACTTCCTACGATATATTGTACAAAGATAAACACATGCGTATAGGCGAGACAAAAAACGAAGTCAAGTACGAAATCAAAACTAAAACCCTAGCGCTCAAAACAAACGATAGATTCACTCATATGTTAGACAAACTCGAACGAGCCCCAAAGATAATAGATAATTTATTAGGCTATAAGACCACGATCGATAAAATAGGCGACGAGATACAAACCCTTAATTTCGAACACAGAATCAAAAGTATACAGTATTGGGGGCTAAACACGCTCCAGATATTAGGGTACATAGCATTAAGCATTCTAGGTATATACGAACTAAATAAGACAGGAGTATTCAAATGCATCAAAAAATGTATACCCAATAACTTATGTATTAATTTATTTTGCTGTCGAAATGAAACCGTAATCGACAGCCACAATGCTACACCCCCACCAGCACCAAGCGCCCCGGTCACAACGTCCAACATCCATATCCCGGCCAACTCATACCACTTCGAAGAAGGAGAAGAATCAGCTGTGATTTTCAAGCCACGCCGAGTCCGATTCCACAAAAGCCTTCTGAAGAAAACTTGAGGGACCAAGTTCAATCTAAGGAGGGGGGAATGTCACAGACGAAGTCCGACCTAAGCAAAACGACGAGATATCGAAATTCCAAGCGGCTCAGCATGCGCGACATCCGGTCACCCTATCCGTTCTCAGAAATGCATGATCTAAACTTTTCCCACTCTCACGAATGAAAGAATTTAAATACCCCCCCCCCTAAAAGCATCCAAGTCAGTCTTGAACAGTCACGCCTAGAGCTCGAAAGTGTATCGCAAACAAGAAAATGAAATATCTTTTCTTTTTCATAAATCTCTTTTTTTATTTTATGTGACACTCTTGGCGTTGTTAGAAAAATTGAAAGCGTGCGATGAAAATTTTCGCGTATTAACCGACATAAGTCTACAACTTGGTAAATTAGAGGAAGACGTGCGTATATATAGGGTAACAAACGAAATCTAGATACCTGCATCATCGCTGATAACGTCGCAAGAGGTAAGACCGATCGAGGGTATCTCCGAACCGATAAAGTTTAAAGACGCGATTGAATCGGTACCAGTGTTCGACGGCCACCGACCATCGGTATTTCAATTTTTAAGGGCGTGTGAGCGCGCGCGAAATATGATTCCAAGGCATCAAGAACCTCAAGAGCCTCATTTGATAAAATTATTAATGAATGAGCTTTGCGGACACGCGTTTCTCGCCGTAGAAGATAATAAGGTAATACTAATAATACTGTCAGATAATAAGTTTGAGCGATTTTGGGAACAAATTGGAAGATATGTTCGGCCCAGGAAAAAACCTTAACGAATATAAGGGAGAATTGGAAACAATATTCCAACGACCAGCAGAAGATATACGGGATTATATGAACCGCGTCAGAAATCTCAGGCTGGTGTCACATAAAATAAAAAAAGGAAATCAAAGATGTAAATAAAAGATAAAAGTAATATAAAAATAAAAAAAAGAAAATTTATTTCTTAACACTTGGTTTACACTAGCTTCGTTAGGCACTTAGCTTTGGCAACATATATTGTCGCCGAGTGCCGCCACATCTTTTATTTCCGTTATCACCCTATCGGCTCCGAAGCGTGGCCTGGTCTCTCATGTTTTTGACGTCACATGAGCTTCGCCTCTACTCGCGCCGATCAAATACATTACAAGCGGTATTACAAAATGGTTATACAAATCGCAATCTTCCACCTCGTCAAAGCTCCAGCAACAACAAGGTATCTGTCATCCCATGGATTCTCACTACCATTAACAATCTTACAAGCTCGTCAACAGCTCAAACATCAACATTAGTCATTCAACTTATTACTTGCACTTTGACTGGCAAGTACCATAGGCCCATGTGCAACCGTTAATTAAATTCATTCAATATTATTCAATTTAATTAATTAATTTTAATTTAAGGAACGGCACTATAGCCCTATTAATAAATAACTACCAAGCATATCATCCTGGTAAGGTGGGCCAATGTTTATATATGACTATTTTACTCTTCATTATAAATTCTCAAATCATACTACTATATCTTAGATTAACTGCTTACACTTTAATCAAAATGATACTGTTACAACTTTGCTTTAATGTTACTACGTTCTTCTACAAAATTAATCAAACAATAAATTTATTTAATTTTTACGGACTGCATGCCTAGCCTTGTCAGTGATAAAGAAATTTATCCTCCTTCCCCTTGACAAGGTAAGACTGATTATATAAATAACTATTTCTTCTATTCACAATTCTCAAATCCTCCTAATGTGATTCCGATTTTAACCATTACCATTCCTTTATACTGAAGCTCCAATGACTACCACTTTATTTTTATATTTATTATGCTTTCTAACTCACTTTGACCATTATATTATAAAAAAAATTTTTTTTAATGTTGCAAGCCCCATCGATACCAATGATTCATCCACTTTCCCTTTTACAGAGTAATACTGCTAAACAAAATGACTATTTCGTTTTAATTCCCAATTTCTAGTCCTACATATGCATTTCTTATTAACGCTTATTATTACATAACCCAACCACGACAACAGCTATTTTTATAATTGTTAATGATTATGGATCTTTATCGCCGAAATAAAGGTATAGAAACAATAAATATTCATTTAATATTCACAATAAAATAATTATGCATTTATTTAGCGAACGATTTCAACCATATTGAACGATACAATTTTGCACGTGTCTCAGCACTTCCTTCTCACACTACCTTCCATACCAGATGCCCTTCCATACACGACTGACAGCAGAACAGTTTACGTTCTTTTGTCTTCGAGACGCCGCGCACACACATACCCATACTCACATACTACGCAGTCAATTCAGCACATAAAATTACACATATCTCAACAATAATAAATATTGTAAATTTAACTCTTATAAAAACCATATCTATTATATTTTATTATTATATCTTCCTGCTTGACATTGCATGTCTATGAGCCATTGTTGGTCCAATCATAAATATTTCTTTTGTTGTATTTAATACTATATACACCAATTTTGACCGATAAGCCATTTTATTTTAATTTTATTTAATTTATTTTAATTATCCTGTTTTTTATTTATTACTTTACCTCCTTTGTTTTCAACTTTACCTCCTTCGTTCTATGTTAAATTTATTTCGAATAACCTTAATCTTAATTTAGTTACAATTCCCTACCTGTGTATTTGTATTATGTAGCGATATATATTATCTGCCATATACCACAGTCAATTTAATTCATTTTATTACTTAATTAGGACGAATCAGCTTCTTTCTATAACTATCAATTCAAATCAATTTATATTATTATTATTTATTTATTACATGGCCATTGCCCTAATTGACCTTTATTTTACAATGAACTACGATTATTTAAACTCTAGATATCGGCACTTAATACAAGAATATTCAAACTGTATAGATAATTAATATTTAATATTAAATTAGATATTCATTTTAATTACATGTTAATTTTATTATCTACCCTATCTTTCTGTCTGACCTTTTTCTTTTTTTTCTAATGTGGGGAAATCCTCATGGACACCCGGCCGCCCTCTGGGAGGCGGCGGGTAGTGTTGGACTCTTTCCGACTAAAACCCCACGGTGGTCATCATGACGTTTGTCAGGAGTGTCTCAATTCCTTCCTTTTGAAATGCTACCGCCACAATCCTTCGTCGTCGTCTCCCTTCGATATTGCGGGAGGCGTCCTGATTGAGTTGGACCGCTAGGGGAGGACCACCCACCCCCAACCCTGTTCCTTGTACCGTCGTGCGAATCCGAGAGGAGGGGCCCAGACTCTCCTCGGCGTGACGGCTCCTTCGACGCACGCCTAGGGCGGCGGCGGCGGAGGTGGTGGTACCGCGACCCTGCGGCGGCGTGTCGGTTCCCTTCGGCGAACCACCCTGACAGGGTCGCCTTTTCTCTTTCTGTTCCCCTCCGCCCGCTCCTTCGCGAGCATGACTTGCTCGCCGTAGATGCGGACCGCGACGAGCTCCTGTTGCCCCCTCGTCATGGCTTCGACGACCGCCTCGGGGGTTAATCTCTCGCCGATGGCGAGTCGCGAGACGCGACGCGGTCTTCCCACGCTAGGCAAAACTCCAGCATGTGCTGTGCTGTGTCTTCCTCATCTTCGCAGTGGTGACAGGTGGAAGTCACCTCCCGCCGAATCCTTAGCAGGTACTCGCCAAACACTCCGTGACCGGTGAGCACCTGCGTCAACCTGAAGGTCAGCGGAACACCGCCTCGGTCCCTCCAAGCCTCCCAGTTGGGAAGGAACGGCTTGGTGTGGCCGCGCGGCATCTTCCTCCAGCAGCTGAGAGCGCCACCGCTCCCAGATCAGTCGTTTCGCTTCCTCGCGGACGTCATGGGCCGACCGGTCGTTGGTGGACTGCATAACCCCGCCGCCCGAGCCCAGGCACCTCAGGTGTTCGTACACCCGTCGAAGCGCGACGGGTTGCATCTCGAACGGAGGGAACGCCGCCAGCACGGACGCTGTCGAGTAGGATATGGTTCCATATCCTCTCGCCATGCGTCTTCGGCCCATACGGGATCTCCGTAAAGGACTCGCGACCGAATCACTCCCTCGTAGAGTCGGCGGACACTGACTCCTGCGATGTTCGGCAGTAAGCCACATAAGGCGTTGGCAGCGGCTGTCATCCTTGGGACCAGGAGCTCGAAATGCGGCCCGAACGTCCATCAGCTGTCGATGGTGAGACCCATGTATCTCATCTGGCATCTCACCAGGACTTCTCCGCCGATATTTATACTCAGTCCGGGCGGAGGGACTCATAAGCATGACCTACGTCCACCTTTACATATGACTCGTAGGTATTCATCCGTTATAGTTCCCGAACCGTAATTGCACTTTATTTAAATTCCTATTCTATTCAAATTCAAATTCCTATTTCCTTTAATTTAGCCAATAGATTAACTTAATATTAATTTAACTCGCTTTAACTTTAATTAAAATCCACTAAATGCTTACTCACACAATGACATTAATCGTTATATCGATTTTAGATCTACTACGCCTTCCAATTTAGCTAGCGACTTCTCGCATCCGTTAAACCCTCTCATCTAATTCAAGTCAACAATAAACTAAAATCAGACTCTAATGACACTCTAATTATTGTACTGGATCCTATCCATTCTCTTAGGTACTCCAATATTCCGCCATTTATTTCACCCCAAATGGGAATTATCCATCGCTATGTAGCTCGTTAAAAATTGGTATTTCTTATGTTTTCTTTAAACTAATTCCACCCACGTTATGACACATCTATCCCTAACCGACTACTATTACAACTAGCATTATGCTCGGGAGCAGGAGCTCGAGTCGAACTCCAGTTTTGCTGCTAATTAAAGTCGGTTTGTCTGATTTCTAAGATTTTATGTGTTTTACATAATACGTCGACCTGCACATTTTAAGGATAATGATAGAATGATTTTCAGTCTGTAAAGGTACAAACGTCAATTCTTCCAGTGACTGTCTGTTGGTTACTAATTAATTCGATTCTACATTCAGGTGAATTGATTCTATTGTGACTTGGTTGAGTTCCCTTACAAATGTGGATGATTGCCGCTCGATTAGATTTGTTTAAGTAGTGACTATCGACAAAGGTGTATTGTTCTAAGTCGGTTAGTATTAGATCAGTTTTTACTACAGGTGCGATAAATACAGAGCTTTGCCTGAAAGGTATCGGATGAATGTGTTGAGATATGTGTGATTTTATTTGCTAAATGAACTGCGAAGTATGTGAGTATGGGTATGTGTGACCGCGGTATCTCGAAAACAAAAGAATGTAAACTGTTCTGTCCTCAATCGTGTATGGAAGTGCATCTGGTATGGAAGGTCGTGTAGAGAAGGAAGTGCTGAGACACGCGCAAGATTGTATCGTTTAATATTGTTGGAATCGTTCACTAAATAAATACCTTTATTTCGACGGTAAAGATCCATAATCATTAACAGAATTTGTGTTATTTTCCATTCGTTGTCTTCTAAAAGTGGTACAGTTATCGTATATATAAGATTGTTATAATTTATCAATAATTTTAGTTTACTTAGGTCTAGAATTAAAAATTGAAAGTTTTGAACTAAAGGTTCGATACGGTTACTCATAAAGTTTTATTTCGCTATTTGGTAGAGTGTTTTTAAGAATAGTTTAGGTTCTATAATTTGTGGGTTTATGATTTCCTGTTTTTCAGATATGATAGGGCTAAAAATTTCGCCGATGTTAATATGGAGCTCCGATATGGTAGATTCAGTCTGGATTAGTAAAGAGATCAATATTTCGTTTTTCTCGTTATGGTTTTCAATCTTGCCTTGGTAAGGTTTTCGAGTTGATTCATCTTAGAATCGTCTAGTACGTGTTTGATGTGCAGAATGGTTACTAAGGATCGTTTCTATTTTGTTGCTGGAGTAATACAATGTCTCAATATTTTCGTTATTGAGTTCTAAATCTTTTTCGAGGAGAATTCCGAATAGAGTTTTAGATACTGAGCTTATGACGTTGAGCAGTCCGCATTTGCTTCTATAGTGTAATAACAATTTTAAGTCGATGCGTTAGGTTTTGGAGATTTCTATACTTGATTTTTAGATTGTTTATTTCCGGTATGTAAGCGCAAGGAGGTTTGCATTAACAATTTATTGGCTCAATTACATGTTGTAATCTATTGGTTTAATCGATTGGGTCATTAAAGTCCACTATAAGAGTGATACCTACTTGTTCCTTATACAGATAGCAATCGTCGATATGTTCTAAGAAAACGTTGGCATAATTTAGTGGTCTTACTACTACATCGCTTTGAATGTATTCAAGAGTCAAAATTATCCATGGTCGCCTTCATGAAAAATAAGGTTTTAATCTGTTACCGTGGATTCTTTGCGTTTAACCATTGGAATATTCAAGAAGATAAGTGGGTGGACTGGATGAGAGGATTGCTGCCGGTCCTAGCTATTCGTGGTCTAGTTTGTTGGTTTTGTGATCGTTGTGTATCCATATTTTATCTTTTACTTGGAATATCGTTTGCGTTTAGATAATTTTTCGAATCTGATCTCTCTGATATCGCTTTTTGTTTGATTCGGTAATTTTACTTTGACTATATAGGTGTTATGTCGATTTTTCCAGAGGCTAAATAATTGTTCTCTAGTTAGGGTGAGGGTGTTTGATGTTGAGGATGGCGTATTAGCTTGTCGTCCAAATGTCAGTTCGAAAGGATTATGTCCGGTCGTTTCGTGTACTGAAGTATTTTTATCCCATACATATTAGTTTTAGGTTTTCGTTTCGTCGGTCGGTCGTGCAAGTTCGAGTAAGATCTTTTACTACAGCATCTGTTCGTTCGAGGGATCCGTTACACACGTGATCATAGGCCAAATGGTGGCGTGATCCGAGCGTAGTGGGGGTCGTCTCTCCGAGAAAACAAAGAAACGATCTAAGGGCGATGAGTCTCTTTTGACGACTCAAACGGCATACATCGAGAGGTCTAACGATTAAAATTAAAGTCGCTTAGTCTAACGAATTCAGTGAGAGATATCGTAATGTCGGGTCGAATTTCTGTAACGCATTAACTCTATTCATCGCTAAACAATTTATGACGTCTTTATTATTACATACTTTATAGTTAAATATACAAGCTATATTAACCTGTTAACGCAGTCTTACATTCATTGAACCAGTTCTGTTATCTTAACCGAAACAGGGGAACGACTAATTCGCGGCGTCGATTATACGAATCGTATCGAGAATTTACGTCTCTCGCTGATACGCTTCCTCGCGACCGCGTTTCTCCGCGAACGGTCGTACCAAGTCCTAAGAATGATTTTATGTGAGTCGCGGTTTTTGGTATTTTAAAATCTTTCACGGCTTGAATCTTTTTGGGATTGGGATTTATTCCTTCTTTTGTTACAATTTGTCCTAGATATTCCAACTCTGGTTACAAAAATTCGCACTTGTCCGGTTGTATCTTTAATCCTAAATTTTGTAATGTGTCTAACATAATAGCTAGATTTCGGTTATGCTCTTGGATGGTGCTTCTGAATTTTATGATGTCGTCGAGTTATTTCTTACTAATCCCCGTAGCGCGGTATCCATCATGCGTTGGAACGTTGCCCGTACGTTTTTGAATTTGAGGGGAATGCGACTATAGTTTTTATTATTATTATTATTATTTAATTTGTACTTTACAATTTACAAACTGGACATTTGGTTAATTTTTCTAAATTAATTGCTAAATAACACGTGGATGGCTACCCCCGGCGGAATACCATCTTCGAGTTTGACTATTTTATTTCTTTAGTGAGGTCAGTGGAGCGATTTCCTCTTTGATTGTTGGAATTTTTAGATCTTTTCGTATATCTTCATTTCTGACGTACCATAGAGCGTTAACTATAGTTCTTAAAATTTTTGCCCGTTCTGTCTCTATTTTATTTATGTGACTCATTGCTGCCGTCCCAAATAGTGGGACTCCGTATGTCCAGATTGGTTTGACTATTGTTTTGTATATATTTAGTTTATTCGTTATGCTTAATTTAGATTATCTATTGCTTAACCAGTACATCTTTTTCCTTATTTCACGTATTCTGTTTATTATTGATTTTATGTGATGCTTCCATGTAAGTTGTGTGCCTAAGTGGAGTCCTAGGTATTTAACTTGCCTTGTTTGTGTTATGTGCGTGCCATTCAATTGGATATTTTGTGGTTTCCGTTTTCTTAGTGTAAATGTAATATGGTTGCATTTACTGGGGTTTGCTTTTATTTGTTTATCTTGTAGCCATTTTTCTATTTTTGTTATGTGTTCTTGTAGCAATATGACTGCAGTTTCTGAATTAGTATGCCTGACTAATACAGCCGTGTCGTCCGCGAATATCAGTATTTTGCTATTGGCAGTTGTTGGTATGTCGGCCGTGTATATTATGTATAATATTGGTCCTAAGACGCTTCCTTGCGATACCCCTGCCTTGATGTCTTTTACTTCAAAATATACATCCTCTATTTTTACTACAAAGATTCTGTTGCTTAAGTATGATTTGAGTGAGTGGTGGATTTGTTCCGGGAAGTGTTTTTTGATTGTTTCTAAGAGGTTTTCACGGTTCCATGGTTTTATGGTTTCAGAGTGCACGTTGTACAAGAATTTACTGAACGTTTTTTTGTAACTTATCAAGTTTCTATAAAAAGACATTTATTTAACGTGGATAAATATTTTATACATATAAGTTTATAAAATGAAAAGATATTTGTACGCGTATTAGCTTTGTGTAAATAATTGTAACTTAAAAATTTGTTCAATGATAGATAGGGTAATGCAGTAACCGGACAGGAAATTATTCTACATATAAAGGTAAATCATGAAAACGAATATATTTAATCTTCTTATTTTATGTCGCTTTTTATTTTTATTACATTTTTGGTTTTTATATACATAACATGTAGAAAAACTGTAGAAATCCTGTCGTATTGACCTACATAACTTTTGTATTTTCTCCGGTAACAATTTCAACAAAGAGGATTTTGATTACCAATCACGTTTATCGCGCCAAGTTATTCCAATTTTAAATTCGTCTATCGATCGATTCCAACATATTTTTAACTATCAATTTCTGTAGTTCATATTAAATAAAACTAACACTGATTATTGGATGACATATTTATAATTCCTCGGATTCCGATCGTATTTTAATCATAACTTGGGCAGAACTGAAGAAATGAATTGTATTGTTCTCGAAACATTGACACAAAGTGAAAAATAATTAGAACGTGTCAATTTATTTTGTTCCTTCACTTTTATACCGTGGCATCTGAAAGTATTGATAGACCTTTTATAATTACCATACGCGTATCATACTCAAAATTCATTAATGCTGTAATGACATCCAACTATCATAATTACATTTTTAAAATCTCAAACGATTCTAAAAATGAATGCAGAAATTATAAGATATTTAGTACAAGTACATGTACATATATTTTGCAGAGATTATAAAAATATTTAAATAAGCAATCATTCATATCATTAGTAAGTTTCAGTATTCAGTGGGACCATTTTTAATATAATACATTATATGCTTAAGGTGACTATACATACTGTATATTAATTTTATACTAAATGTAAGTTTACATTAAATATCTTGCAACTTTTATATATATTTTCAAATTAAAAATATAAATAGGGCAATCTCATTATAGCGCTAACAAATTTTTTAAACGTTTTATATACAACACACAATATGAATATTAAAGTTTTTGTGACAAATGTAAATACTTTGCCAAGCCACTGTATATATGAATGTTAACAGTATGTTTTTGCATATTCAGCAATAAAAAAGAAGTAAACTTTCAAAATATTCTTAGATATTATGTAATTAAGTTTTTACTGACATCCTCTAAAGAAATATGTCAAAATATTTCATTATCTTTGTTACACTGCTTCTCATAGGATTTCTCTAGATAATGTCCTTCAAACCGAACAAATATCATTTAGTTTTAGCATTCCTTAATTTATTATCTACTCCGGAAAGGTACGGGAAATCTGGATTTTCTCACGTATGATGCATCTCCTTAGCAACTTTCTCTCGTGAGTGGTTAGCATTCTTCCTCACCCACCAATCTGGTAAATTAACCAATTAACAGCGACGTCCATTTTCCTCACTTTCCTAACGAAAACTTTCCTTAAAGAATCTGATTATCTTGTACCCTTAGTCACACCTATCACAGTTTTCCTCTGCAGCATCATCGTCACAGAAAGACAGTTCCTCTACGTTCCTTGAGTAGTCATCATCTTATCAATCATCGTCTATCAGTCGAGTTGTACCCGAGAAGTGCGAATCGTCAGGTGTAATCGCGAGCTACGTAATGTGTCGAAAGTAAGAATTGTTAATAAATATACTGTTTAAATATCTCCGAGTGTTTCTTTGGCACCTATCATGTCCTACACATTTCAAATTCAAACGACGTGATCCGTTAATATCGCTATTTCCTGTGTCTTCTACGTGACACTATCTTCCATTATTGTGTGAGAGAGAAATTGGATGATATTAATAACTTAAAAAGAAAGAAACAAAATCAAGAGAACATGGTACTCGCCAAAAGAATAAAAATTGAAAAGTTATAGGAACTACCAAAGATGAAAAACAAAGGGAAACGAAACAGAGAAAAACCAGAGAAAAAGGTAGAAAGAAATCAAAGAGGATGTGAGTTGAACGAACAGGAGAAGAAATGATGAACCAGAAGATACCAAACCTTCTAAAAAAGAATTGAGATATGTGTCACATCCCGCACCCCGCACGATTCGTAGCGCGAAAGTAAAATTGATAATTTTTTTCAAATCAAGGTAATTTAAAATGTTTATTTGAAACCAAGTTTACAGTATTTGAAGCGATAGGCATTTAAAGCCGCTAAAAGCTATATCTTGTGAAAGTTTATCTAACCATGTTTTTATATTTACCTAATTATGTTTCTATAACGATATTAAGACAATTTAAATTATAAATAAAGTCGGCAGTTGAACAAACGTTAGGGATCTTCCCAAATACTTTCAAAAGAAAGACCCCGACGTTTTTTCATCTCCGACGGATATAAATGTAGCGACTTCGAGAACTCAGTATGAGAATAATTATCGTTCGTCTATCGAGTAATAATAATTATTATCGTTCGTTCGTCTATCGAATATTATTGATTAATTACCGTTCCTCGATCGAATAGTTATCATTTTGTCTATCGAAGAGTCAGTTATCATTTTGGCTATCGAAGAATCGTCATTTTGTCAACCGAAGAATTTTATACCCATCCGTTTGTCAGTCAACTGTCAATATCGAAATCGAGTAAGATTTGAATAAATCATTACATATTATTAATTTACTTTCGAACAACTTTAATCCTCTCCGTGCCGGTATTCTCGCACACAGCAGATTAGTCGAAAGTATAGCTCATAGCCAGTTGAATTAAACGTCAGTTAACGCTACCTTCTCGTCGGCAACTAAATAGAACGTAGCGATGTGCACTTGCCGATGTTAATAATGATGAAGATAAGGAGCAGAAGCCAAGGATACCTGCGTGTGGATGCTTCTGGGATGACAACCCTGATTTAACTATCCTTGAGGATAAAGAGTCATCTAGCGATTGTGAAGATGAAGTAGAGGAAACACCAAAGCGGAAAAATAAGAAATTAAGTGCCGCTGAACGTCGAGAACAAGAAACACAGAATAAACGTGAAATTCGTCAAAGAGGATAAGCGCTCGCCAATAACCAGTTACCAAATTCTGTAAATCAGTTCGACAGATCAGTTTTAGCTAGTCCAGACAGTTCAATAGTATAGTTACAGTATATGGCATACCATTTACAGGCAACAGAAATAGAGAAAGCAAAAGCAGTTGCAAGAAGAGCGAAGAAAACGAATAATTTCAGGGATTGAAAAATTGAACGTTTGAAATAATTGATTGAATTTAGTCTCTAAATTTGGAATTTTTGAATCATTGAATGATGTCTTTCAAGAGGCAGTGAGATCTAACGATTCACTGAAGATATACAGTCACATGTTGACTGTTCATATTGAGGCTGGTAGACAGATGGAACTAGAGAAAACAATTAATACCATGATTGGAGAGTGTAAACATATTCCCAAGACATGGTTTAATTGTGGAGAAGGATCATTAAAAATGGGTTTGAAGGACAGATCGAGGCATATTATGCAGACAGCACTGCTATCTTTGCCAGCATCTGAACGTATGTACACAACAGAAATAAAATGTCATAAAGAATAAAATACTAATATAATATAAATTTTACAGATGTAAATCTAATTGCACGGTTTGCGATTATGGAGAACAAATTTGGGGATAAAGAGAGAGCACAAACTTTGTTCGAGCAAATTCTAAGTTCTTATCCAAAACGGGTGGATATATGGTCTTGTTATATTGATTCCCTCGTTAAATCTAACGATATTGATATAGCAAGGTAAAAATATTTTTTCATCTATATTTTGTCTTTTTAATTTCATAGAGAATTTACCTTATAATAATTTGTATTTACAGGAAAGTTCTAGAGAGAGCAGTTGTTCAGACATTACCGCCTAGAAAGATAAAGATCCTCTTTAGAAAGTTCACCAATTTTGAAGAACAGCATGGTACACAGGAAGACGTGACTCGTGTTCAACAAATGGCTGTAGAATATGTAGAGAAGCAGTGTACAAGATGACCAAAAATAATAAAACATTTAGACACGTATTTCATTACATCATGTGGGCAAAACCTTAATTACACAGTACCTAAAAAAGTCCAGTTATATAAAGTTTCCTACCACGTATGCAAAATACTATTAATATAGATACATATAAAAATGAAAAAAAGTATTAATAAATTGACATATTTATAATTTCTCTGATCTCGAGTGCGTCCTTTTTATTGATTATTCTGTAATGACAAAATCAGGAATATGTCTAATCAAAAATTTTTTTAGTACGCTTGGTATACTACTGCTCCACTGGACGGCAATAGTTTTAGCTGACCGATTATTACAGTCACGTCCGCGCTACTGACTTCTTCAGGTTTTGGCAACATTTGAATTGCGCCTGAAATTATACAAGTTGGTTTTGTAGATACTCAAGTGAATACCCTTGTCGAAGAAGCCTTCGTTTTTGTATTTCCCATTCGTGATTAATACGTTTTGCGTCTATCTTCTTAAGCATCTTTGTTGAGGTAATCCATACTGCATCATGAAGACAGTAAATACTGTAGATTTATATTGTTTCGACTAGAGATCTCTACCTGATTCATTTATGCGATGTTCTGTATGAAATCTATCGCTGATCAATTTGAAGAGAGACACGATTCCAATTTTTTGACGAACTACAAATTTTTAATAGTTAGTAGCCAAAACTGAGAAGCTAAATCAGAAACCGCGCGGTCGCCGTCTAATTCTTAGACCGTTGGCTCTTCGGGACGCTTTTGACATTGGTGAAATGTAGTTATAGACTATGGACATAAAAATATGGATAGTACCATAGGTCTACGGTCTATTCATCTGTAGATATAATATTCGTGATTAGTGATGTAGTCGCACGTGGGTTGCCTTATTGGTTATTGCCCCAGTTTAGCCGGTTCCTTCAGCTGGTTTAGGATCAGTTGCCTGCACCCTGTGAAGCAAAAAAATCAGAGACTGTTCAAAAAATCTTGAAGATAAATCTGTCTTACATTGTTCATTCTAAAATAAAACGATATATCTCATTAAGTTCCTCCAAATAAAATATTATACCTATTTCCATGGTAAGGTTTGCTTTCGAAAAGAAATACTATGTGCATGACAAGTTATGCGATAATAATAACTAAAAAGAGTTGATATTTTCAATTCCATAGAGTGCTTACTTCATAAATGAATTTGTAGGAATGTCCTGGAGAAAGTATTTGTTCCGTTCAGAAGCTGGCAAAGATTGCAATGCTCTCTGCATAATATGTCCCGATTTGTCCTTCAAATCCATTTGTAATAATCCTTCTCCACAATTAAACGATATCTCGGGAATATGTTTACACTTTCCAATCATGGTATTAATTGTTTTCTCTAGTTCCATCTGTCTGCAAGCCTCGACAGGAACAGTCAACATGCGACTGTATATTTTCAGTGAATCGTTAGATCTCACTGCCTCTTGAAAAACATCATTCAATGATTCAAGAATTCCAAATTTAGAGACTAAATTCAGTCAAGCATTTCAAACGTTCAATTTTTCAATCCTTGAAATTATTCATTTTCTTCACTCTTCTTGCAACTGCTCTAGCTTTCTCTATTTCTGTTGCCTGTAAATGGTATGCCATATACTGTAACTATACTATTGAACTGTCTGGACTAGCTAAATCTAATCTGTGGGAACTGATCCACAGAATTTGGTAACCCTTTTGTTGGCAAGCGCTTCTTTGGCGAATTTCACCTTCCTTTTTTCTTTCTTGTTCTCGACGTTCAGCGGCACTTAATTTCTTATTTTTCAGTTTTGGTTTTTCCTCTACTTCATCTTCACTATCGCTAGATGACTCTTTATCCTGAAGAAGAGTTAAATTAGGGTTGCTATCCCAGAAAAATCCACACGGAGATATCCTTGGCTTATGCTCCTTATCATTATCATTAGTAAAACTGCTAAGTAAATACTTCAAATCTTTTTCGGAAGGTTTGGTATCTTCCAGTCCTTCTTCTGTTTGTTCAACACACATTCTCTTTGAACATTCCTTCTCTAAATCTTTCTCTGGTTTTTCTCTGTTTCGTTTCCCTTTGTTTTCCATCTTTGATACTTCCTGTAACTTTTCAATTTTTTTTTTTTTTTTTTTAGCGAGTGCCACGTTCTCTTGATTTTGTTTCTTTCTTTTTAAGTTATTATTATCATCCAATTTCTCTCTCACACAGTATTTCTTTCTAATGGAGATTTTATGATGCAGACAGGCATAATATAAGGTGTTAGATCTGGCTGTAAATCGTTTATGTGACGGCGTACAGGTATCGCAGCTAAAGTTCCGTTACCTGGTAGGAATATCAAGATAAACCAATTTGTCACCATTAAGATTCTATCACGTAGCAATTTACCGTCAGGGAATTGTATTTGCTTATTTTATTTGCCACTTATTTTATGCACTATTGACGACAACATGGCTAATTCGACAAGCTCGTGTACGTAATTTTTCCATATAATGGTCCCAGAACTTTTGCAAGCAAGTTATTCTGCAATTGAACAAGCAAACCATCAGCCGTGTTTTTTCAATCTTTCCAGTAACTCGCTGCCCCTATTTTACAGATGCAATTGGTCTGCTTTTGTAATATGAATTCCTTAAGAATTTTACTAATTTATTAAAATACAGCATCAATGAATCCAATGCTGCCACCATTCTACTTTTAGGATCAGATAGATCATCGTATATTTTCTTTAGCGACAATGTTAGTCCCAATCTTGTCCTTTCTTGTTAATAGAAAATATTTTTGCCAATAAAATTTGATTTGTGTGTAGTAGATTAAAATTACTAACATTACTATAGGACACATAACCAAATGGCGTACATTCTGCAACTGGTAAAATTAGTCTTATACCATCTGGCTCCATATCTTTGATCGTACAAGGTATACGATCTCCTATTTTCAGTTTTTCAAAATTCCTGTGTTTTCCTTAAGTTACAGAAGTCCTAGTTAAAATTAAATTACATACTGTAGCAAATACGAGAGCTGAAAGTGTGTCATCAGGAACATATTTTGATGCTATTAGAGCTGCAATCTCCATACTAGGTGACATGTGACCAGCTGGTGAAAATCTTGTATTAACAGTTTGTCCTTCGAATCTACTGATTCTTAAATATAATCCCTGCGTTGATGATTCTATTATTGTGCCTTCTACTTCTTCACCAATATCGAATGTTGCTTTTTCAACTTGTATGTCCTGATTAGCCACATTTAGAGTTATTTCTCCCGAATTTGTGTTCACTGTTTGAACTTTTGCCAAAATTTGTTGTCCAATTGAATAGTTCCAATTTACGTTAGATGTTTCCGTGTCGAGAGCAGTATGTGGAATCCAACCTGTAACATCCCCGAAAAACTTTACCAATATTCCACGCTTATGTATTTGTATGATAGTTGCGTGGTGTTTCGAGTCAATTTTCGCGTCTTGTATGTTTGCTAAAATGGCAAGTCACTCGTTATTAAAGACCTTTTCAAAGTGAGATATACTTTTTTCGGCCTATACGAACGAACAAAACTCTTGCTTCTACTTCTTTGTCGATTTTCAGTTTTTTTAAGGCACTTAAACCTTCGTCAGATATATAATCTGGTGCAATTTGCCCATTAAATTTACCAAGTTGTACATGGACGAAACCATTCACTTTATCAATATTTTCTATCTTTACATTTACTACGTCGCCAGGTTTAAAATCAGGCAATGAAAAGTACTTCTGTTCCAACAGCGAACACTGCATGGTACAGACATAAATTCCATCTAACAAGCTGTATGATAATATTCTGCATTTATGTGTGGTACCAGGTGCAAATTTTTCAATGATTTTATTATATTCAACGCCTGTTCTTTTCAAGGAAACGAATCCCTGTATTCCACTCTTAGTTAATTGTAGTGCTATTCCATGAGATTCTCTGAATAGAGTAGTAGCTTCTACAACGTCTCCAGGCTTAATAGTATTGTCTCTATATCTATCTATCGTCGAGCTGAAGTATGCAAATTTGATGGTCGGCAAAATATATAATAATGTCCCAGTAATTGTCAGACTATTTGAGTATTTAGATAAGGGCTTGTCTAAATATATTTGATTTATGAATTCTATATTGTTTTCATTTAATGAAATACATAAGCCATTAGACAACACTTTCTTTATAGAAAGATTAAATTTTGTACGTGACATAATGCTGTCCAATGATTTAATTTCTGCTTTACAAATAGCCTTAACAAGCTTCCGTTTCAAAGTTAATGTAATCGTTAATGTATTCTCATTATTTTTAACTTCTTTAACATAGCATAGAAGCTGTTTGCCTGTAAGACATCTTAGTAATAATCAATAGCTTTTTTCATAAATGTATATATTATTTAAATTTATTTACACAAACATTTTTCACTGCCACTTTCCTTAGTAGGAATAAACAATCTTACGTTTATTAAACCTGCATCTACCACATAACCATGATCTTCTATACTACTAATAGTACATACTATTTTTGAGCCACTATCTAAATAAGCAACATCTACATTTTGATTTATCAGACTAGGCTCAAGAGATATCGAAATTTGCAATATCTCTTGCCATTGTATAGCTTTTACTTAACACACGACGTAATCTCCATAGGTATATAACTCAGGGAGGGACTTAAGTTCGTTTGTCTGAGAATCCTGTGATTTGACAAAACTTTGCAACAAATTTGTGTGACATTCACTGATATCTGTAATTTGGGCACGACCTACTAAGCCGCCTGGCAAAGATATCAGCAAATCATAGTTTGTCACTTCAGAAACACATCCACTAATACCACTAATCGTTCAGATATTGTTGCATATGATAATCGTTCTGCAGTGTTGGGAACAAAATTTGGTTCCTCTTCGTCTTGTTTCTTTTCTCTCTGTTTCTCACGATTCCTTTTACCAATTTTCTCATATTTGTCAAATAACTACTAACGTACAAGTATTGAATAAGTAATTTTAAGATATTAAAATATGATGGATATATGTAATAAATTTACCAAATCTAATGCTTTCCTTTTTCGAACTTCTTTTGCACCTCTTGGAAAATTTTTCGACGTCATCTATGAAAAATAATTATGTTACAATTATAAATATGAAGATATTTCGACATCTGGCAATCATCCTGTCCGGAGGATAGAATCTTTGTGTAGCGAGCCATAGGACAGAAACCGTTGGAAAGTTCACTGTCGAGTGCTGCTACAAGTACTATTGCAGATAATAATATGTCAAATTTAACGATTTCAGTTTTCTTTCAACTCCCGAAGCGTGCACACGTGTGTCCAGTGCCGAGTGAAGTTTACAATAAGTGACGACCCTCTGTCGAAAGTGAGTGAAAATCAGAAACAAACCAAGTGTTTTTATAAACTACTCGTGGAAAATCCATCTTTCCCAATCTCTAACAAATCTTAGCCTCTCGACTAGTTATTTCAATTTGAATTAACTAGCTCGAAGATGGCCCGAGTAACTATAAGAAGCCCTCACGAACAAAACCACATCCGCGCCGTTCTACTTCCTCCGTGGCAAAACAATAATGATAATATCATTCACCTTCAAAACCACACCAACTGCATCAAAAAACGCAAGCTCGATTCAATCAAAAAAGATGGAAACACTAATCAGAACGAACTGACATCAAGACACATTACCACTCACAACAGATTCGCAATATTAGAATCTACAGACAATTCAATGGACATAGTTGACACACCAAGAATTCAACACACACAAAAAAATCCTCCTCCTCCACCAATCTTTATTGATGATGTTATTGACATCCAAACTATGATTAAATCCATCGAGAAAGAAATCAACAAAGAAGATTATCAACTAAAAACCAAAAACAATCAGGTTAAAATACTGCCAACTAATCCAGATTCCTATAGAAAAATAACAAAACAGCTAAAAACCCTGAATGCCAAATTCCACATTTATCAATTAAAACAAGAAAGACCCTTTCGAGTGGTACTACGTAACATTCACCACTCTGTTAACTTAGACGGACTAAAGTGCGAACTCCAAAATCTTGGCCAGGAAGTGACTAATATCAGCAATATACGACACAGAATCACTAAAAACCCACTATCCTTATTCTTTGTTGATTTAAAGCAAAATCCAAACAATAAAGCAATCTATAACATCAACCGATTAATGAACTCAGTAATAAAATTCGAACCACCTATTACAAAAAAAGAGATAGTTCAGTGTAAAAGGTGCCAGAGATACGGCCACTAGCAAAAATATTGCAATCGCAATTACTGCTGCGTCAAATGTGCAGGTCCTCATTCTACAGATCAATGCACTAAATCAGCAGAAACTCCTGCGAAATGTACCCATTGTCAAGGAGACCACCCTGAGAACTACAAAGAATGCCCTGTCTACAAGACCTTATATAACAACAAGTACCCCAAACCTAGAGCTAAGAGCCTCACGATTCCAACACCCAGCCCACCAAAACTGTCTACTCCTTCAATATCCTATGCACAGGCAGTTCAAGGAGAACAACGCAGACCGATAACCCAAAATACTCGACCACAAATTAGCGCTCCAGGTTCACAAGACACGGAAAACTTCAACTTTAACAGACTTGAAAAATTAATAGAAAAACAATCCGAACAAATAGACAACTTGCTATCGCTATTAACACACATCATGGATAAAATAATATGCCCCGACGTAAAATGAAACCAAGACGCATAGCTCTTTGGAACGCCAACGGTCTAGCTCAACACAAAATCGAACTAGAACTCTTCCTGAAACATCAGCAAATCAACGTAATGCTCGTATCTGAAACCCACTTCACCGACAAAAATTACTTGAAAGTAAATGGTTATAACTTCTACCATACCCAACATCCCAGTGGAAAGGCCCACGGCGGCACCGGAATCATTATCGAATCCAGCATTAAGCATTACGAATTTCCATCATTCCATAAAGACTACCACAAAGCAACAAACGTAGCAATAGAAGACTGCCATAGTACAATCACCGCTTCAGCCGTATATTGCTCTCCCAGACACTCCATCGCTAAAGAAGACTTTGATAACATCCTTGACGCTCTGGGCAATAGATTCATAGCTGGAGGAGACTATAACGCCAAACATACCCAATGGGGCAGCAGACTGGTTACAGTAAGAGGCAAAAATCTTTTAAATAGCATAATCACCAACAACCTCAACTACCTCACCACATATGAACCCACTTATTGGCCTACTGACACTAATAAAATTCCCGACTTACTTGACTTCTTTATAACAAAAAATATCTCGCCAAGATACGTCCAAATTAACTCCTCGGCGGATCTTTCTTCTGACCATTCCCCCGTGATAGCAAGAGTCAATTCAACGATTATCGAGAATACACCTAATGGCTTTATTCATAACCAACACACCAACTGGCAGCTCTCTAGAGAAGTCTTTAATCACTCAACTTCAGCCTTAATCCCACTAAAAATCAATGAAGATATCGAAGCAGCCACGAAATACTTAAACATGTGCAGAATAAACGCCATCCGCTCCTCCACACCTACTAAGACTTCTATCAGCAAACGTGAATATTCCCATTACATATTAAAAAAGAATAGCAGAAAAACATAGACTAAGAAGAGTATGGCAGACCGTTAGAATCCCGGATGACAAACGCAAATTAAACAACGGTACTAGAAAGTTAACCAAACTCATCAAAAATTACAAGAATGACTGTTTTCAGAATTATCTCTCCAATTTGTCCCCCACAGCTGACTCCAACTACTCACTATGGAAGGTTTCCAGGAAACTGACGCGCCCCCCCGCAAATAATCCGCTCCAATCCGCCGTCCGCAAGGTGGATGGGAGCGTAGCCCTATAGAAAAAGCCAACCCATTTGCTAATTATTTGTCTAACGTATTCAAACCCCATTCTTCCAAAACTGCCGCGGATATTACTGAATACCTGCACTCTTCCGTCAAAATGTCTCCTCCTATTGTGCCCTTTACTTCTGCAGAAATTATAGAATCAATCAGTCGCCTAAATCCCAAGAAAGCAGCGAGGCATGACCTAATATGCAATAAAACAATCAGGGAACTTCCCACAAAAGGGATTGCACTCATCACATCGAGATTGTTAACGCAATTCTTCACCTTGAATAATTTCCTAACGCATGGAAAATTTCACTGATTGCTCTCATCCCTAAACCCGGAAAACCAATATATGAAACTAGCTGCTATCGCCCAATTATCAGCCAAAACCTTGAAAAGAAAAAATATTGCTCTGCAGTATTCCTAGACATTCATCAGGCATTCCACAGAGTTTGGAATGAAGGGCTATTATACAAACTTAAAGAAATCCTACCACACACCTACTACTCAATCCTAAAATCCTACCTAACCAACAGGCAATTCATGGTCAAATACCTAGACACTACTACCACAACAGTCCTAATAGAAGCTGGCATACCCCAAGGTAGTGTCCTCGGATCCCTGCTGTTCTCCATCTACACTGCCGATTTACCTTTATCTACAGAGATAACAATAGCAACATTTGCTGACGACACAGCGTTATTAGCTTCCAACGCTGACCCGAAAATTGCTTCATCGACTCTCCACTGATGTCTGGACTCTGTGGAAAAGTGGTTTCATAAATGGGGATTCAAAATTAGTGAAAAAAAATCGACACATGTAACCTTCACGCTCCGAAAACAAACCTGCCCCCAGGTCACCATCAACAACACAACAATTCCAAGCAAAGACACAGTCAGATACCTGGGCATGACACTGCACAGGAGATTAACTTGGAAAAATCACATCACAGACAAAACGAAACAACTCAAGGACAAACTTAAAAAACTCTATTGGCTCACTGGCCGACGCTCCAACCTAAGCACACAGAACAAAATTACCCTCTGTAAGACCGTAATAAAACCTGTCTGGACCTATGGAATCCAACTATGGGGAATAGCAAGTAATTCCAACATTGAAATACTTCAACGCTTCCAATTGAAAACGCTAAGATCCATATTGAATGCATCCTGGTATGTCATCAACGAAGTAATACATCGCGACCTCAAGATACGTACAGTCAAAGAGGAAATTGCTAAATATAGCAACAGATATAGTAAAAGAGTCAACAAAAATCGAAACCCCCTAATTACTGGATTACTCGATACATCGGACCAATTCTGCGTACTGAAGAGACACTACCCATTAGATTTAACTAGTTATTTATTTTAGGTAATTTTACATATTCATATTACTTACTTATAAATTATACATATGTATAATAAGTATTAACTTATTATAAATAATTTGGCCATGTCACAGCGCCACGCCAGAGAAAATTACTGAAAACTTTCAATGCGAGAATTGATTGTAAATTTTAATAAATAAAAAAAAAATGAACATGTTATGAAAATTATGTAAGAAAATATAAATAAAAGACAATGCGAAATATCACGCAAAACATGTCGTGCAGCGAATAAATGATTCATTATTTATAATATTTCATATTTTATTTCCTTTGTAAAATATTTATTATGTTTCGACGTACCCAATTCTTTAACAGTTTTATATTAAATTGTTATTTTCCCATAACTTTATAATTTGATTCCTCTAATGTTTGAAATTGACTGACTCCTGCGAAATTCTTTTGACTAAATTTATAATTTAAGTTTCATAATTTATAGCTTATATATTTTTACATATTTATTATATAATTTATTAAATATTTTATAATTTATATAAATATTAATTCATAGCCTGAATATTTTTAGAAAAATAAAAGTTTCAATGTATTTAATTGTCTCAACCGAAGCACTATCGTGTTCAACAAATCAATTTTTTCGTACAACATGACTAATATGCTTTTCTAATCCTCAACATATTAAATTGATATATATATATATATATGATATAGTTGATGTATGTTCCCGTTTCAAGTTTATCACAAGAAGTTCCTGTTTTCTTAAGTTAAGATTACAATAAGTATCTTGAATCTATTCTTCTTTCTTAATAGTGGAAATACGTAATCGAAAAAATAGTGTGCAATACATTATAATATGCTCAAATATAGCAGGACCCTCAGTGCCTCACCCGCAGGCACAAAATCGAATTGATTTTCAGCAAGCATGCTTGTTCGAAAGTCTTATCACTTCACGGAAAATTATAAGCGACTTCAATATGCATTGTCATTCGCCGCTCGCTCATGAAGTAAATCTAAGAGACGGCAATTCTGGTGTAGTTTCCTTCAAGTATCATCATCTCGAGAATATTTCTATTAGAGCATGTACATATTTCGTAAAATTTTTTTACATCTAAATTTACTAGAGCAACGCAGTGCCATGTTTGATTACATAGTCTAAAAACTAAACGTTTCACATACCGGTCTGTGTTTAAAATTTGGTAGCACTCCCACTTCACAAAAACGTTCTCGATATCCAGAACAATATACTCCATGCATTTTAAGGGAGTTTCTTTGAGACGGTTGTTCCAATAGACTCAAATCTTAAAAAGAATATCTTATAAGATTTTGAAAACGTGTCAAAAATGCATTCATAAGCAGTTGCAATTTTCTTACAGGAATAACTTCATAAAGGCTTTTAGTCTTGGGTGAAAACATTACATGCTTTCATTTAAACCCTTTTGACTGAGTGTCTTCAGGTCTTTCATTGTATGATGCCAAACAGTTCAGAAAGGATGAAGCGTTAGATACTTTCATTACTGAATTATTAACTTTTAACTAGTATTAAAAAGTTTTTATAATTTTTACTTATATTATTTCTGACATAACATAGTTATTGGCTATAAAATTTGAGTAAGCTCCACTCTTATGCTTTAGGGAGAAAAGCAAATGTTGACAGTACGTATGGCTGCACTGTATTATATTAATGATATTGTCACCTATTCTGTGACTATGGTTGGCTCTCAATCATACAAAGAGTGCGTTGCCAAAACGGAGAAGCTTCGTGCTGATGATTTGAAGATCTCGAAATTGGAGATCCAATTACGCGAATTGTCTTCTTCTTTGCGGCAAAATGCAAATGCATCTGCAGGAATTATATAATAAAAATCTCACTTCTTCATAAATGCGTTTCATGCGTTTATATGCAGAATGTCTTTTCAGACAATTCATTTGATTATTTTGATTTGGATCTACATTTTGTAGATACGATACGTATTTTTTTTCTTATTATCTATTTGTTTAAATTTTACAATATGTCCAGAAGGACATTTGGTAAAATATTATAGCTTAAAGAATAAAAATAGAGCATGTGGATGGTTACCCCCAGCGGGGTTCCATCTTCCAGGTTGCTTATTGTATTTCTATTGTGAGGTCTGCGTCTGTGAGGTCAAGTCTTTCTTTATACTTTTTTGCGTATCTAGCGATTTCCTCTTTGACTGTTGGAATTTTTAGATCTTTTCGTATATCTTCATTTCTGACGTACCATGGAACGTTAACTATTGTTCTTAAAATTTTTGCTTGTACTATCTCTATTTTATTTATGTGACTCATTGCTGCCGTTCCCCATAGTGGGACTCCGTATGTCCAGATGGGTTTGATTATTGTTTTGTGTATATTTAGTTTATTCGTTATGCTTAATTTAGATTTTCTATTGGTTAACCAGTACATCTTTTTCCTTATTTCACGTATTTTATTTATTATTCATTTTATGTGATGCTTCCATGTACGGTGTGTGTCTAAATGTATTCCTAGATATTTGACTTGTTTTGTTTGTGCTATGTAGGCGCCGTTCAGTTGGATATCTGGTGTTATTACTTTTCTAAGTGCAAATGTTATGTTGTTGCACTTGCTGGTGTTCGTTTTTATTTGTTTTCTTTGCAGTCACTTTTCTATTTTTGTAATGTTTTCTTGTAGTAGTGCTGTAGCCGTTTCTGGATATGTGTGTCTCACTAGTATGACCGTATCGTCCGCGAACGTAAGTATTTAACTGTTAACAGTCGTTGGTATGTCTGCCGTGTATAATATGTATCGTATTGGTCCTATGACGCTTCCTTGCGGTACTCCCGCTGTTACGACGGCCGACTCTGTTCCTAGACCAGGCCACACGCCGTGGGCAAGCTGGCAGCCAGATGTCTTCACGTCCTTACTGCGTACCCTCGATAATCTCAAGTACTCTCCATAAACCCCAGGAATTTCCTGCTAAAGGTCCTTCATACCGAACAAACAGTCTTTCCTTGATTTATATTTCCTAAACTTATTGTGCATCAGGGGTTGACACGAGAAAGTTAGTTCTTCTCACGTATGCAGCCTCCCACTAGCAACTTCATCTCAAGGGCGGCTAGTACCCTTCTACACCTAAGAACCAAGCAAACAGCCAATTGACAACGAAGCCTATTTCCCTCTCTCATAACGAAATCTATTCCTTAACGAATCAGCTCATCTCATGTCTTCGGACCCACCCATCACTAGCTTTCCTCCGCCACCGCATCATTGCCAAACATCACTGATTTACCATCTTTCGAGCGGTCACCACCTTTGACCCAAGTTCTAGCATTAGATCAGTCACATACTCAACTTGTACACACGCATCAGCGTAACTATTCACAACAAAGTTGTTGGAATAAACTGTGAATCATACATTATCATATTCGTGTCGCATTCAATTAACTACCCCTGTTATCCTAAACGAAATAGGGGATCGGTCATTTCGCGGCGTCGATTATCAAATCGTAACGGGAATTTACGACTCCCTTTGACGTGCTTCTTCGCGATCGCGTCTCTCCGCGAGTGAGCGAAACACCAGCCTTGATATTCTTGATTTCTGAATATGCATCCTCTATTTTTACTATAAAGGTTCTATTGTTTAAGTAAGATCTGAGTAATTTGTAGATTTGTTTTGGAAATTGCTTTTTGATTGTTTGAAGAAGTTTTTCGTGGTTAACTGTGTCGAAAGATACTATACGTATGTAAATGCAGATTGTCTTTGCGTATTCACTACGAAGTTTTACGAAGTAGGTGAATTACGGATTGTCCCAATCATCTATAAGGACAAACTATTTCGTTGTAACGGTTGGCACAAAAAGAGAGGGTAATTGAATCTATTTCAAAACATAATAACAATATGTATATGTTAACTGGATATTCTTGTAAAGTTGAACGAATCTATAAATTATCACATTATCTGGAAAATGAAGCGCAATGCAGCACAATTTCACTTGGATAACATTTCCGGCAAATCCCGGATGATGACTTGTGATTTGCATTCGGATTTAGTTGCCTTTTCTCGTTTAGAACACGCTTCGAAATTCTTTCTTTGTCTCATTTTGTACTGCTCATGAAGGATCCAAGAAAACGATATTCGTAGCTGTGAACTCGAGCATAACGTTACGTGATTTAGACGCTCCTTCCTTCCAACTACGATCTCACTACTGCATAATTTTATTTACGAGTATTACACAAAAAATGTTTCATTTGTTCGTTCAGTCAAACTAAAACTTGATATTATTTCATATTGTAGTATCGTGGAAAAACCATTTGAGGAAATCCTAATGCATTACAGGTAAGGAAAAGTGAATGTACTGGCGGGTCAGGAAGGATAAGAAATTACAATGGGCCATGTGGGCCCTGCAATATGCCCGTAGCCCTTCAGGACAATAAGTGACTGAAAAAGGTGTACGTGGCCATCGTACAGCCACAAAAGCCAACAACAGCTGCAAAACGGTTCCTGCTTGGTAGCCAAAGACTGTGGTATAGAAGGACGTGGAGAAAGTAAGTTAGACGTCAGTTGTGAGTTGTGAGCTGTCGTATAGAAGGTGAGTAGTACAAATTCAGATTGTCTGTAATAGCTACATTGCTACATTAAAAAATAGCTCTAATTAAATAGTAGTTCTTCTGTATTGTAATCATAATGGAGTCTATCTATCATTGTTGCTTCATCACACTGCTAAATCTTTATGTGAAAAGAAACGTGTTAAAATTTTGGATAGTTTTTTTTACATATGAAGCATATGTTCTCTATTCGAAGTATGCAAATGTATTCGTCTGTGAAATGAAGACAACCTCATCTCAACTATCAGAAAATTGATCCATACTGCATTACATATTGCGTAGGAATAATTAGTATTACATTCCAATAGAATTAGATTAGAATTAGATTGGAATCTAATTCTTTCATTAATCACGTGGTCATCTGACTTGAATACACGAACGAAAGAATGCAATCATTACAAATTCATCTTCTTTTTATATATCTATATTTTTTTTATTTTTTATTTTAATTTTTCTAATACTGGTATCACATGGATCTTCTTCCGACTTCTGCCTCTTCAACTTCTGCAACTCCGAAATGCAAGTTCATCGTTTCTAATCTTTCTATGTTTCTGTTGCTTCTTCCCCTTGTCTTCTTTTTTGTCAATAATTATTCTGTCTTACAGCATTCATTTTTATTACTTGATCATCAGGAGTACAAGTCCTTCGAATCGTTCAAGTTCCCCATCGCATGAGCGGATATTACTAATTCTAAACGTTATTGTGGCACACATGTACATGTAGTAAGAAACGTGAAACGTTTTATTGACCTACAATTTTAGCAAATCCTGCTTTATTACTACGGGCGATCGCTCTCGAAATTTTGTAATGTCTATGGCGATATAATTATTTGTTCATTGCAATAGCAGAATTTTGTCCATTTCATTATTATTTAACACTTTTTTGACTTCCAAAACTTAGAGAAAAATAAAACGATAAAAAATTGAGTAGATCTGTATTATTCTACTGTACTGATGTTATTTTCTATTATTCTGCTTTCAAAACACTTTGGTACTAATTAGCAGGAAATATAGCAAGATTTTACCTAGATTTCCTCCTATAACTTTCATAACATTTTTTTTTTTTTTTTTTTTTATTTAAATTATACTTTACAGTTTGTCCAACTGGACATTGGGTAAATTTTTCTAGGTTTTTCACAACTTGTGACGACGATATTCCGTATGTTTACGCATGATAGAAGATATATAATTTACAAAATGTAAAATTTAGAAAGAAACTCGTAAAATTTGTATAAATATTGAGTGTATTCTCATTTCTTTTTGAACTTTGCATCAAATGTAGTGTCAACTTATACTATAATCAATAAAAATAAGTAAAATGAGTGGAAATGCAATTAGATAATGAAAAAGTGTGGAATATCTATTTTAAAGACACATTTTACAGTAGACACTTTTTATTGTAAAGAATCGTTTAAAATTAATTACAGACGATTAGGATGAAATAACTGCATAACTATTGTCCAGGATAATTTATATAGTGAGTTTCATATAAAATCGGACAGTGTAGTACGAAACATAATTTAAACTTTTATCTCTAAAATATTGCGAATAAAAGTATAAGGCGAAATAAGGTTAGGAGTAAATATTGCAATGCGTACTCATTTAATCAACTTAGCGTCTAACAACGATACATCGTCGTTGGTTATATGTCGTTGGATGGTTGCGAAAAGTGCTCACAATGATATGAATTAAATTTTATCTATATTTTTATTTTATTATTAAAATTTATTTATTTTATTAATAAAATTTGTCTTCTCGAATTGTTTGATATTTCGAAAATAATTCCCGAACGGGATTTGTTCTGCTGCGAGTAATATTCAGCATTATTGAGTAAATTTTCCTTTAAATCATTATTTAAATAAAAACCTTTAGTTACCAGTAGGCGTGAGCGTCATAAAAGTTTGCTTAATTGGTCAAGAACAATGCTTACGAATGCTTAAGAAGTTCACAAACAATGTTCTTAAACATGTTCGGCTGGTGAAAAACGACATTCGGAATAACCAGAATAACCAGAATTATCAGAATTACCAGAGTAACCAGAGTAACCAGAATAACGGAATACAGCCATTCAGTGCAGCAACGACTACGGTTGCTATTGAGATAATGTTTTAAATATAATTTTCAATTTAATATAATTTTATCTGTACAATAATCAGTAAATTTTAATTATTACAATAGTATTATATTAAAGTTGTACTTAAAATTATAGTATATTTATAGTGTATTTATACTAAAGCTATGATATAAGTATAGTATAATAGTATAATACAATATACGTACAGTATAGTTTTACTAAAGTTATTGTAATGTTATACTAAATTAAAACTAGGTCACACCTTGTACTACTCCAAGTTGTTTTCTTCGAAGCTCTTTTATTACAGCTGGTTTGATCGTCGCTTCTTGCTTCCTTGGCGAATCGCAAGAAGAATTTTCCACCAACGTTCAAGAGTCTTCGAAGAAAGGAGACCAAGGTGATGACGCAGGAGTACGAATTCCTAAATGTGCAACTTAGCTGATACGACAGAGAATGGCTAAGTGGATGGTCCCTATTGCGGCTGGTAGTAATACAATCACTACCGGAGAGATGGCCGAAGCTCGGTTTCGGTTCCCTTTACTAGAATTCAACATTGGAACGGAAGTGGGATACTGCGGATGAGCGATGTAATATAAGAAACAAGTAATATTGAACTGAGCAAAAACAGAAAGCGACGGAAAGGGTTCCATGAATCGTAGAAGTCGAAAACTTCGGACACGTTGATTCTACTTTAGGAAGGCATTGTGTTCTGATGCATTTGTTAGAAAAATTTACCGAATGTCCAGCTGGACAAATTGTAAAGTACAAATTAAATAATAAAAAAAATGTTGATTCTGCTTTAGGAGGGATACCGGAATTACCGGAATTACCGGAATTACCAGAATTATTAGAATTACCAAAATAACAGAATACAGCCATTCAGGACAGTAACGACTACGGTTGCTATTGAGATAATGTTTTGAATATAATTTTTAATTTAATATAATTTTATCTGTACAATAATGAGTAAATTATAATTATCACAATAGTATTAAATTAAAGTTGTACTTAAAATTATAGCATATTTATACTGTATTTATACTAAAGTTATGATATAAGTATAGTATAATAGTATAATACAATATAAGTACAGTATAGTTATACGAAAGTTATAATATAGTTATATTGAAGTTGTATTAAAGTTATAGTATAGTTATACTAAGGTTGTATGAAAGTTATAGTATAGTTATACTAAAGTTGTATTAAAGTTACAGTATAGTTATACTAAAGTTATTGTAAAGTTATACTAAATTAAAACTAGGTCATACCATATTCTTATTTTTAAGATATTTTAAGAGAGATGTACTATCTTTCTGACGCACAGATCTTTCGTTTTTCGGTATATATTGTATAATAAAACTCTTTCTTTGCATAATAAATGTATTTAAGCGCATTGAAATAGTTTGCTGGTCTTACTAAACACTATAAACGACAAAAGTTACGCAACATTGTTTCAAAAGTTAAAAAAGGGTTTACTCTTTCAGTGCGCTTTCCGGAGTATATCAAATTTTTGAAATGCCTCCTACATATTTCTTACAATTTAGATATTCAAAAGTGGCAAGCCCGAAATGTCAAAAAAAAAAAAAAAAAAAAAAAATGGAGATTGTAACCGAGAGGAAGGAAATTATTATTGGAAGGTTTCGATCGGAAACTGGATTGCTAACTGATGTACCTCCCCGCTGGGGGTAACCATCCACATGCTATATTTTTCAAGTTATAACATTTTACCAAATGTCCTTCTGGACAAATTGTAAAATTAAATAAATAAATAAATAAAAAAATATATATATCTGGCGGAAACATGAACGATGAGAAAGTGTTGCCTATAAGTTTTCCCACAATGCCACCCTAACATCGGATCTAACTGGTATTGATGTAAATATTGCAGAAGATTTTCTATAATATTTAGGACATTATCTTTCGGACTACAGCTTAACTCTTTAACGTTTGAAACATATGCTGGCGAAACTACAAAATTATAAGTTTAATTTTTTAATTATAATAATAGGTTTAATTTCGTTGATAAGTTGAGTTTCCAATTGCGATCGATCAGTTATTCAAAGATGTCCAGGAATCTCGTCATAAAGAATTCAAGAGATTCGGAAAGAATTTTTTCCCAAAATATCTAGAATATATACAAAAATTGACATTCTTCGCAATTATCTCAATCTCAATTATCTCATCTCTTGTAAGGGAGAGGAAAAAAATTATTATTAGGAGATTTCGATCGGAAACTGGAGAATATTTTCTCGAGAACACTTCCAGACACAAACTTAACCAAACATCAACAATATCGAACGATATTTCTTTTCCCCTGATAAACACTTTCAGTCAAGCATCAAATGAAACAAGCATTCTCACTGATAGTGATTCAAGTAGTAATTTAGAATAAAATAATTTGGTATCTTTTAATATTAAGAATAACTCTTTAGTAACATATATTACGTTAATGTATTATGTCATTAACAAGCACCGCTAATGCAGTTTTTGTCACGGCTGTGGTTTTGTTTAGAGTATCTGGACAACTGCACAAAGGCAGACTCAACGCTTAGAAGGTCACATGAATTCTTACCATACATAAGAGTGCTATAAATTCATGATTGCAAAGGATGTAGGTAAGACCAGAAAGAAAGATTTAATTTTTAAAATTAGAGCTAAAAGCAAAAAACCAAGCACCAAACTCACTCGGTTCAGACAATTTATCAATAGTTCACCAAATAGTTCTGTCTCAATAAGTTCAACTCAGGCTGTCTCCTTCAGCAGGAACACTTAGAATATATTACAAAATACCATTGCCTAGATACCAAAACTGGACGGTTCTTCAGGTATTAGGCGACACACATTGTACAATAATCAAGCCCAGAAGCAACTGCGTAAATATGTCAAGCGGAACAAACTTCTGACCGCAAAACATGTTAAGTTATTGTATTCAATATTAAGCAATTATTTAATAATAATATTTTAATTATTAGTATTATTAAATTATCATAAATAAATACATAAACATACAATACACCTGTAATTGAAGCAATTCAAAGAGGGATCGAGACTCACTGCAATGTAGGAGGTGTGTTTCGAGATAGTAAACCCATATCCGTGGGGAATGTTAGAGAGAGTCCGAAATATGTTGCGAAAGAATTGGATTGGTACCGGTATGACCGTTTGAGGGATTCCAAGGATTATGATAGGATTTTCCACCATCGGTTATTGAGCTAGGGAAATGAGATGGGTAGAAGTTAAAAGTGTGTGCTACTGCAGCTTTGTTAAATTATTTCTGCGCTGTCTGAGGGGTACAGAGATGATCAGGGTGCTAAACACCTGTTTCTAAAAGATAGCGACTGTACTTGACCGTTGTACGAATATGGTCTAACCGAACCCATGATATATTGCGTTATGACATTCAGCATATCTAACTATCATGACGGGCTTTAACGTCATCCATTTTTCCATGTAATTCTAAATTTTAAGTATTAATTTAAAGAATTAATTTAATTATAAGTAAAAATAAGAAGGAAAAGAAGGGAACTAAACATTAATTAAGATCACGTTGGGAAACTGTAGTGCTCGCTCCAATAGAGGAATGACTTATACCAAGATATGCACTTAATTACACATCTACATTACACATCTCAAAGAGATGTTTATTGTAAAATCATCGTGGTAAAAACTTGCAACAATCCTTTGAGCGCTGCCCGACGCAAATATATCCCTAAATCCTTGTTAGACCCCGATCTGCGCAACCTCACATGCACCATATTCACTGCATAAACGTCCGCAGTCTATTTAATTTTTTATAATTATTATTTTAAAAGTTGACGTTACAATTTCTCTTTATTTGTCCTGAGTTAAATTTTTGTGTGTATAATGAAATATTTTTACGTTACTATAGGAAATAAGAATAAACTGGATTTCTACTGCTGTTCTTTCCTATAACGAATATCATCTACTCTTTTTGAAAAAGAAAGGATAAACTGTTTTTTAATATGATTTCAAACATAGTATACCTTGCTCCATATCACGTTGACGTATAGAAATATATAGCAATATAAAAAAATTGAGAAATTTTAGATAATTTTGTTCTTATGAGACTTGCTACAGTATTAACATCATGCCCAATACTAAACACAATAGAACCTAGTTAATTAACACAAATACTGATGTTACGTCGGCCGATTCTCTACCTCGACCAGACCACACGTCGCGGGCAACCAGATGTCTTCACATCCTTACCGCGTACCCTCAATAGTCTCAAGTACCCTCCATAAAACTCAGGCATTTTCTAGTTAAGTTCCTTTAGAACGAACAAATATTCTTTCATTGAACAGTATATTGCCTACTACGGGAAGATACGGGAAAGTTCGTTTCTGTTACGTTCAGTATCTTCCGTTAGCGACTTTCTCTCGAGGGCGACTAACATCCTTCCCAGTCTACCAACTGCCTTGTTATCCGATCAGAAGCAATATCTATTGCCCTCACTTTCCTAACCAAAATTGTCATCAACAAGTCCGATGGTTCCGTGCGCTAGACACACCCATCCTTAGCCTTCCTCCGCCACAGCATCATTACCGAACTCCGCTGATTTTCAATCTTTCGAACGGTCAACACCTTCGACCGAGTTTCCACCTTTAGATCAGTCACCTACTTAACTTATACATACGCACCAACGTAACTATATTCATCAAAATTGTTGGAATAAACTGTAACTTATATTTTGTTATAACCAGTGTCATATTCATTTTAACTACCTCTATTATCCTAACCGAAATAGGGGATCGATCATTTCGCGGCGTTGATCGTCTAAGCGTAACGGGAATTTACGACTCCCGTTGACGTGCTTCTTCGCGATCGCGTCTCTACGCGAGTGAACGAAACAACTGAAGTATTTATATATAAAACTAAACAAGAATAAAACTTCTTTTTCATTTGTAATTTGCAAATAATGATTAGGAAAGATAATGAATAGATGGAATTCATCACCTGTTTTAAATGGAATAGCGCATCCTACAATTAAGGGCGGATAAAAGAAACGGACTTACCGTGGCAGCATAGCAAAGAATTTATGAAATCCTGACTTGCCCAGAAATCAGTTTCCTTGCATATCGCAAAATGCGTTTACCATATATTTCTGGCGATGTAGACTCTTCAAATAATTTCCTAAAACATTATAGAAAAATGAAATAATTGTTGAACTAAAAGCTTGAAGAAAACTAATATTAAAAGAAACGGAAACAAGGGAAGATTTGCATGCGGAAGGATACGTAAGTGTTCATTTACAAAAATCAAGTTAGTTGATGATATAATTAAAAATAAGAAGAAAATATCGCCCCCTTTACGTCAAGGGCAAAAATGTGAGAATTTTCATCTAATTTTTTCTGTTTGAACTGAGGTGTCTATTGAATGTCTCTTTTTTCTCTTAATTTTACGTGAAAATGACATATATTCTATCGATTACAAAAATATTGGGTCACCAGCATATTTTGTCTTTTAACCTCTATATTTCGAGTAAGTGTGCAATTATATAGAAAAATGTATTGAAGTATATTAGAGTATAATATAGAAAATCTATAAATCCCAAAACTACTGATTTTATATAACAAAAAATTGAGATATTTTATTATTTTGTTATAAAGTAAAAGTAATACCTCCAGTATAATTCTTTAATATTTCGTTAGATACTCTTTATTTTTAATTATTTCTCTTAAAAGGTCTGGTATGTTATAAACTACTTTTGTGTGCGTGTGCGTGCGTCGTGCGTGTGTAACCCCAAAACTCTCAAGCCTGACGTCACCTTGAAGGGCCACCTCTAGACATTCTCCAGACATGTAACACATTGCCTCCCTGATAGGGAGCTACCAGGAAAATATGTCCCCACCAACATTTCCATCGCTTTCCCACAGTATATAACCCTCGACTATTAACAGGCAAACTAGTCTAAGTTTGAAACCGATAGCTGTACGTTGTAACGAGGTTATAAGTGGTATTCGAGAGTCACTCACTCTCTAGAAAAAAAGTTTTTTTTACGGAAGTTTTTTTTTACGTGACTCGTGCGTGTGTGCAGAATTATATTATAAGCAAAAGATAAGAGTCAGATTTCATTTGGGTCATCATGCCTGTCGCCATAAGACGTCGCATATTCAAAAATCATCGATAAAGTGGAAAACTTTGAAAGTAATTTTCGAGATATTAATAAAAATACTTTCGATAGTGTACATTGAACTTTGCCTACATAAACGTTACTAATATAACCCTCTTAAAGCAATATGATACGTTAAACACAGTATGTAATTAAATAAACAAAAGTGTGTACCGCTTAAATCTTTATCACGTTAAACTAAACTTTAACATGTAATTTATGTTAAACTTTAAAAATACACAACTAATGCAAGTTTTTGAACCAATGGATTCCTAAACATAAAATCGTTATATTTCGTCTCTATCTATCGAGTACTAAAATGCTAAAAATGTTTTTAAGAAGGCGATGCTCTGAAACCAATATTACGCTGTACACTACCAAGCAAATCTGTATAATACGGAAGTAGAATCTAAAACATTCCTTAAGTGACCGAGGTTTCAATAACCGATTTTACGTAGGATATCTTGTAGATATTGAAACCAATATCGCTAGTGTGTTATATTCGTCGTCAAATATAAATAGTTCTAACATAACCACTTTCTGTTTTTGATACTTCTGAATATGTGAACGTTTCAAAATGGCTTTTAACACTGTTAAGCTTGAATTATAGTTTTCTCAACGATTACTGAAGTCTTTAATGCAAAATATGAAGAGAATAATCTTGCAATTTTTGAACAAAATTCTACAGAAGGAAGAGATACTTTCAAGCTGTTAACCAAATATAGTGGTATAACACTCTACAGGTGTATAACAATATAATACCAGAGGATCAAGCAGGATTCAGAGCTAACAAATTCTGTGACTGCAATATCTCTGATATTGGAGATTGAGATAACAGGAATAATGGTGAAAGGAAACATATAAACATACTATTGTTGGACCCAATACAAGACGCAATACTTTATAATTGAGAAAAATACTTTATTGGCAAGGAACACAAAGAAATAATAGGAGATGTGTATTATGCACACAATATAGTGAGAAGGTCAGGAAACTTAATATATTTACAAGGTAAAGCATACTGATTTTAAGGATACTGTATGCAAAACGACCTTCAGAAGGATATAGGTAAGCTAAAAATATTAATGTAGAGCAAAAAAGAAAAAAATGGAGGAATAATTATGAAATAATTGAAATACAATTATAAGATGAAGATATATCTAGGGCGTAACTATATTTACAAAGACAGCCGCATTCCAAGTAATAACAAAGTAAATCACATACCAGACAAAAATAGCGATAGGCAGTTTGGAAACTGGTCATAGTGACAAAGCGCAATAACTGGAATACAGTTAGAAAACTTTCTGAGGTAATAGCAATGGCAACTCTTCTATATAATACAGGAATAAAGACCAATTACTGAGCAAAAGTAAAGACAATACAAGCAGTTTTCCTGAAAAGAATATGATATATCACCAGAATATGTGTTTAGAACAGAAGTAAGAAGAATAGCTTGAAACATAAAATAATAAGAAAAGGGCATAGGCCACTAGTTAAAACTAAAGGAGGACACAGAATTAGACAGGAAAACATTGCACTTAACATGATACACACAATTAATCAATTAACTCAAATACAGCTATGAAGCTAGTGATAAAGCAATAATAATAAATTTTAACTAAACAATAATAGGAGAAAATAATAATATAAGAGAGAAACTCTATGGAGAAAACAAAGAAAAAATACTTAGAATAATATACCTATAGTGAAGTATGTACACAAATATATGAAAAATACAGAAAAGATAACTAAAGCTAATTACTTAAATATGAAACTATCATTAATAACTAAAAAAAAAAAAAAGAGAACACAAGTTAAACTAGCATAATACTAATAATATAAATATTATAGATACAAAATAAAGGTACAGAATAAAGAACAAAACAGGTAAAAATGAGATTTGTGATACATAAGTGTATATAAGGAGAATAATCTGAACAGCGGCAAACTCATAATAAAAGAATGCCTGCAATATTAGGCATTTGGAACTAAATTCCTTAAAAAACAACGATTAAATGTAAAAAAACAGCAAGTGAAAAATCTCGATTATCAACAAAGAAAAATAGTTATGGTAATTAACAAATTTTATTAAAAAGCAAAAGCGACATTAGGCTTATAGCATTCTGGCATAGAAGAATAGCAAAATGGATAGAAGAACAGCAATTTAAACAAATTCGCAAAGTATAAATAGACCACAAACAATTTTATACAACAATACAAATAAATAATATTAAATAAATAGAATTCTTCTTATTGGATTGTGACAGTCTGTAATAAAAGACGAATTAAACAAGAAAATATAACTTTAGCAAAGAAGAAACGAATTTATAAAAATTTGTTCCTAAAAAATTATGGCCGATCAGATATGTGATATAAAAATACAAACAGCAACTGAAATTAGATGAAACATGCAACGTATTCTCTCAATGTACATTTACGAAGCGGTTTATTTTATACTTCATTCCTTTGCTTCCACCCAGTCATGGTAGTTCAGAACAATCTTATGAAAATTAAGAATTATCTAGAACAAATCATTTCATTTGCAAGATCTCATATATTTTTAAATTATTCACACAAAATTAGTACAGCGCGCAAACATTAATAGGAAATAAACGATACAGTAGCCCAAACAAACAGGGACAAAGGTTAAAATAAGACATCAAAAATAGCAGTTATTATTCAAATTTGTATGAAAAGTCCTTGAGAAAGTAAATTCTTCTTTAAATCAAAGACGGTTATGTATATGAAAATCAAAAATGTAATGAAAATACAAGAAACATAAAAGAAGAAAACTGTATTTCTTTTTACAACTTACTTGGACATGCAAGATAATTTCCTTTCCGGTTACTGTACTACCCCATCTATGCTAGAAATTTTTAGGATAAAATTATTTATAAAAAACTAATATGTATATGAATCTTTTCATTTTATAAAATTGTATGTATAAAATATTTACCTTCGCTAAATCTCTTTATATAGAAGCTTTGCAGATCAAGTTTCTAATCCAATTTAATTCTCTACTTAGTACTCATTACCAAATAATGCTTCGTAAATTAAAAAATTATAACGTTCAGTAAATTTTTATACGATGTACACTCTACCTTGACTCGAATACGAAAGACGATTGAACAGCACCGATTTCTATGATAACAGTGAAGACAGAGGAGTGGTGCTGCTTGCTGATTGGCTACGCTTCAGGGCTACAGGTGGAACATGTACACGATCATTGCGCAGAAGTTACCTTGTGGCATACTTGTAAAATCTAGATGTAATTCTTTTGTTAATTTTCCATGGTTGTATTTCAATTTAAAGATTAATTAAATGAATGTTTAATAACGATTTTAATACCGGAAATAACGATTATTATACTTCTAATTTCTATATGGTTATAGTATAGTAAAATATATAAAATACATGTTTGTGTTATTTACAAAGGCTCACGAAAGTATTCGAATGCTCGCTACTGAAACATTAAAGATATGTATTTATGTCGGTGATGAAAGGACACCGGGCCTTCCCCATTGGAATTCTTTGGAAAATTTCCCAATGCTGTGTTTATAAATTAAACCGATCTTTATAAACCTTTAGTCCTTATAAATCGTTGTGAATTAAACCGATTATAATTGTCCGAGATTTGTGATAACGAGCTTGGACTCAAGGCGACAACAAGTCGCCGAACGTAGCCGCGGTCACGAGATGAACGTTTCACCTTACAGAGGTATATGATAATTGCATAGCTCTCCTTAAAAAGAAATAGTTGTATGGACACTCTACAGTAAACATTCCAATGGTTTCTGCCCTGTAACGCGCCGGACACAGACCCTATTCTTCGGGCGAGATGATTGCCAGATGTCGATGCATTATTCACAGTATATGTTCTGCTAGTCTGAGGAACCGCTATGAATCTTAGGATTTAGTTAACTAAGGTCCTTTACAAACAGCCTTTATTCTAACAGTCCGTAACTGTGTCAGCTACTACGGGAAACTACGGGAGATCTGTTTTTCCTCTCGCACGACGCTTTCCGCTATCAACATTCTCTCAAGGGCGACTAGTATCCTTTTCTAACCACCAACACTGAAATTATCCGATGATCTCGTGCCCTGAGACACACTCCATCATAGTTTTTCTCTGCAGCATCACGATGACGGAGAGACACATTCTCGTGTGATCCCGTCCGCGAGTAAAATATCGTCTTTACGATCAGTGGATATTTCACGTTTTAGTAAAGAGTTCGATATAGACTTTTGAAGAAAGTATATTCGTTATCCCGTTGACCGCGGATTCGTTATTGAGCCTAGGATCATTGTCATTATTATCTAGAGTATCTAGTCACCACGGTTACTTTTCAAACTCTGTGATGATCACATTTGTACTAGTACATATCTTCTCTATTGCGTAACAACGATGTCTAATTCCAGAGAATATTCATTACACGCCCCTAACTCGAATTATAATGTTAACCCGAGATATATATGTAAAGATGAAGATGTGTGCGTGCGTGCGTGCGTGCGTGCGTGTGCGTGTGTGTGTGTGTGTGTCTGATGCTCTTGATATTTTAAAGTATTCTCATAACTACAGTAAGATACAGATATCAAGATTATGCGTGTAAAATTTGAATTGGATAATATTTGTAAAAGTTAGAGAATACTCATTACAGAAACACGCAAAAACAGAGTTATAAAATTTCTCTATTTCTATTTCTTACCACATTATTTCTATTTCTCACCTCGTATTAATATTTAGTTCGGTCGCCTCGAATAACATCTCTAGGACGGTTTTTCATACTGTGTTCTAATCTTTGTGTGACATTTATGTCTATATTATTCTACATATATTTAAGTAATTGTCTGTTTTCATATCGTTTCCTTATTTATTTTACAATTATTTAATCTTCTACCTATTCCATCCCATAAATATCATATTGGATTTATATATTGGCTCTGTGATGGCGTGTATTGTACACAGTGTCCATTCTTTCACAACTCAGGCTCAGTGTTTCAGGTCTACATCCTGTCGAAAGTGAAGATTATGTATTTGTAGCATTTTCAGCATTATTTCGTTTTTTTTTTTTTTTTTAATAATTTAATAGATTGTATTATATTCGATTTACTTCTCTTAAAGAGATCGGCTATCTCTCATAAGATTTCCATCTTTATGCAGTTTTAATATTACTTCACGCTCGGACTTTTGCATTTCAGATCTTTTCGTGTTCATAATGTCTGCAATCTATTAATCGTAACTGATTATAACATTAAACTCAGTAAATGACGTCTTAGCACAAATTAAGTTCGTTAGTATTAATATTTACCGCGTAAATTCAATGTAAATATCGCTTACCTCTAAGCGTTCGATTACTTTTGTGATTCTCTTTTTGCGTGTTTCTGTAATGAGTATTCTCTAACTTCTACAAATATTATCCAATTCAAATTCTACGTACGCAATCCTGATACCTATAACCTAATACAGTTATCATATTACCTTGAAATATAAAATCTATATCATATATTTTTATTCTTTAATGTTTCAATTGCGAGCGTTCAAATACTTTCAAAGACGCTACATGTCTATGCAAAATATAATATGTACATTCAAAATGTGTAATAGTTGTGCAATATTTTACATTATGAATGTAATTTTAATCGTTCGTTATGTTCTCTTGTTAAAAGTGTGTTGTTAATTGAAAATCAATTCATATGGGGGGAAAATTTTTTATTGCAAATAGACTAGTAGAAAGTTTTTCTCTAAGAGGAATTGCAAATAATAAATTTGAATAAAAACGGATGAATGGATGATTTTTCTAAAGAAATAAAAACGAATAAGGAATAAAAATCGAATAGTTATAGAATAGTTAATAAAATTTTATTCCTTATTCCTTATTCAATATACTGCCAAATTTTAGGCCTTAATAATCGTGTAAGGTGTGCATATCTCGCTGACATTAAATAAGAAAGAAAAGCATTCGCTTAACACTGTCCCTCCTTGAGAATGTCCTTAGTGCTATAACAAATAGTTCCTGTAAACAAAATATTATTCTTAGCTCGATCCTAGCTAGCAAGCCCGATCCTGACAGAGAGACAATACCAACCTATATATACAGGGTGTCCGGCTACATGTTTTCGAAAATTTAAGAGATGGTTCTTGACGTCGAGATAAGACGAAAATCAAGAATAAAAGAATAAACGTTTTCGACTTTGTTTTTTTTTTTTTTTTATATATTGACAGTTAAAAATTTGCTCGTTCCTTTCTGTTTTCCCAGATTTTCGTACCCAGTAATGGTCGGTTGATGTTCGTGGAATTTTATCCATCGTTTTCTGGAATTGGCTCGCTTCAAGTTCGCAAGAAACGAGCGTTCGCATTATCTCTGACTCGTGATTGACGATTTCATATTACCAATGATCATCGCCAGAAGAAAAATAAAATTTTCATATTTAACTTTATAATTGCGACATTATTTTAATCAGTTTTTCCTGAGCTTTTTCCTATAAAAATGATACCAACCATGATTATATTCGATTATATATGATTTTGAGTTGTAAAGTTTAAACACGATAAAAAAAAAGTGTAACACGAATGTTGTATTATTTAGTATATCATAATAATACAAACACTAACATTACCAGTGATACTAATACTAATACTATATTGTCCCCTTATCCAACAAATACACAATTAGTGCTTATTGTAGTAAAAATATTGGAAAAGTAAAGGAAATGTTAGTTTTGCACATAGCAAAAATTCAATAAAAATCCCATTTTATATGTTGCGTGCAGCAGTATGTAAGAATATCGTTTTCCAACCAATTTCTTGAAAATATAACCCAAATATTTTTTTAGGATGATTTCTTCAAAAGTTTTATTTTTTTTCTGTTAGAAGAATAGCTCCTAATATATCTCATTTTGTTCTCAATACATTTTCCTTACTGTTGTCACATAGTCATAAAATAATAGAGTAACCGCTCGTGACAAACCTCCTGCAGGTCACAGTCATTGAGACGATAATCAGCTAGTGTCTCAGGCGAAGGAAACAGTAACTGGTAGCCACTTGTGACTGCCGCCCGGCGACAACCCCTCCAGAAGGCCCAAACCCTAGCATACAAATCTACCCACAATCAGCACTCGATATACTCTATTGCAAGATTCCGAACCTTTGACACTCTGTTATAACAATCTGAACCGTTACTCTGTTGGATTCGTACAATATATACATACATCGTACATATCTAGTTTTTTTTTTTTATTCTTATTATTTAGTTTGTACTTTATAATCTGTTCAGTTGGTCATTTGGTAAATTTTTCTAACTTAATGTATCTAAAGTCCGAATATTTTACCTTACTCACGAAACGTTCGAATTACGACGCGAGGAAATCACCGGTGATCTGTTAATTTCGTGATTTCTTGAGTCTCCTACGTGACACTCTCAACATGTGTCATTCGCTTTCGATATGTCTCACTCTCGCTTTCGAAGCAGCTTGAGACGAACGAGCCAAAGAAAGATAAGCCCGATTCCCGAATAATTTCTGGAATACACTTGCTTCGATAAATTTTGCTACGCGTCGCAGCGCGGATCTCGCGAAAAATTCTCGTCCCGATCCAATTCGATATTTCCGGATTCTCGTACGGATGATTGGTCTTAATTTTTACATATGTTGTTAAGGAAATGATTCCGATTAGCTTTTCCTAATATCTTAGTCGGCGGTTGCGTAGCGTTTTTACTGTTTCTATAAATTTACCATTTCAGTTTGAAGAAGCTCCTAACGGGCGAACGTTTTTAAAACAAATGACGAAGCTGAAGTTCTTGAACTCTAAAATCCGTTGAATAATTTACTCGTAACGAACAGCATAATACAACAACATAATAGATCGTAATAAATCTTTATAACGAGCGGTCTTTAAAATCGTTGGCGGTTGCTACAAAAATTTACATCGACCGAAACTTTATCCTAGGAAAATGATAATATTGGTCATCCGTATTGGGATTGGACTAGATTTTTTAATTCATTAATCTCAAAATGATATTAAATGTTAGGTTCCTCATTATTGTCGGATTGATCAGTGGTTTTATTTTCTTGGGATAAAGTTTGGTTTCCAACAGTTTTTAACAGCGATCACGGATGTATGTGAGATTTATGCGTTTAAAAGGATTTTAGAGATTACCCGTCAGAGAGATTGTTTGCAGGCTGCCATGATATATTTATAAAAATGATAGATAACCGGTCGCGCCATGATAATGCATCCTCTACCACGGACGTACACTTATCGACGCAGTTCGATATAGTAGTAGTAATAACTTTCTGCGAATATCCCGGAAAATGTAAAAAGCCGACGATTAAGTTATTTAAAATGATGTCCTTAACAACATATATGAAAATGAAGGTCACTATGGCCGTGGTGTCTCTTGAAGTAAATAATGTCCAAAAATGTTAAGGTACAATATTAAGAAATAGTCAACAATGACCTACCTCTTTCTTTCTAAACAAAATGGTGAATAAAGAATTAGTAGAACTGAAAATGCACAATGTTCAAACGTATCACAAAGTAATCCCATTACTTTTCCTAGTATCTCTCAAGAATGGTGAAAACAGTACCCGACCGATCGGTTTTTCGACCGACTATGTATCGAAGCACAGTCTAGACACAGTTGGGTCCTAAACACGGTATTTAATAAATTAAAGTCTACTTATACATACTAATCATCGTTGATAATTATGAAATCAATAAAGAAGCCGCTATTCAAAAGCATCTGTCCCAAACGATCACATAATAAAACGTTGCAATTAAAGCTCTATAATATAGAGTTGTGCTGAATTTGCCAAATTTATGTTTCTGTTGTTTCATTAATTATTATGCATAAAAATATGAATGTTACCCAGTACCGGAAAGTTTGAATTCGATTCCGGTTGACGGTAGCACGTAGTGGTGATATTGTTTTGTCCGGAGTTTGTTTACTTTTACATTTCGTACATCGAAACGTTGTCAATGCCTCGAGGCAAAAAAACATGGATCACTCTTGATTCGACTCGTCCTATGACTCATGTGCCGCTACAGGACAAAGAAGAAATACATAGGTAGGTATTCCGGGAGTTTAAGAGTTTTCAGTTTTGAGAATCTGAGGATTTTATAGTGCTTCGGATTGCAATTTCGGCAATATAAAATTTAAGAAGCGAAAGGCTGTGCTTCTTTGAGTACTTTGAGTACTTACGAGGTAAGTTAGTAGGAAAATTATTTGGAAAGACATTTCACAGGATATAATTATTGAGATATGTGTAATTTTGTGTGCTACACTGGATTAGCCGCGTAGTAGTGACACACATATGTGAGTATGAGTGTATGTGGGAATATGTGCGTGCGCAGCGTCCCGTAGAACTCGTAGAAGATGATGCGACAGAAAGTGCCGAAACATGTGCAATGTGTATCTACGAATATCTTGTAAATCACATATTAAATAAATATGAAACTATTTTAATATCATTTCTACGTGTAATGTGAGTGTTGCTATACGTTCATTTCGGCGAGTAAGATCCACAATTTCCAACAATAATAAGACTGTTAAACTGTTATAAAAGTAATATAGAAACATGGTTTATTAAAAAAGTTATTTACAATGTAATGCTTTGTCCTTGTTGAAGTATTTACTTCTAGAAAAACTCTACATCTTTTTCTTTTGTATATCCGTGACCTGGACACCGCTGTTACGATGAAAATAGAACTTGGTGAACCAAAAAATTTAACGAAAAAGAGAGGTCCATATTATTGTGTCCTTGAATATGAATTTTGTTTTTGGGTCACAATGTCTAGAAACAAAAGAGCTGTAAGTAGACTTTTATTGCTGTTTCGTGTAAATTTCAGCTAGAGTTACACACCAAGGTTAATTTTTTGGTAATATCCTTTGCTGTCAATGTATCAACCTGCTCTCTATTATATTGTATTGTAATGTAACACTGCTACAGTGAGGATTTGGATCAGCATATACTATATCTATGCTTATACTTACTTCAATATATATTTCTATTAGAAATTTATCCACGCGTTCCTCTATCAGATAACCTTAACAATCCAGAAGCACTTTTTTGGATGACAATATTATGATATCTACGTAAAACAGAAGATTTCATTACATTATTAGTCAGCTCTAATAATTTCATAACTAATAATTCTCTAAATTTTCTGATATTTTTATCCTTCTTTGTTGTAATCTTGTAAACTATTAAAACGTTTACAACTGTAATTCCCGGAAGAAGTTCAATGCCATATTTCCGGTACCGTTTGAGTTCTTTTCTAATTGTAGTGGCATAAGAAACCGTTTGATCCGAATAATCTATATCACACTTTATTGAATGCAAGAACAGCTAGTGGTTTCAATTTTCCAGATGACTCAGTTGGCTTGTAGAAGCAGCATGAATGTTACGAATATTTCTTGTACCCGGTACCATGATTGAAGTGTGCTTTGTTGATAAATCTCACGAATCTTCCCATTTGAGTACAGCAATATCACTCTTTAATACATATATTAACTTATAAATTAATATATATATTAAATTCTAAAAAACAGCAATAACTTCTTTGGATAATATCTCTCCTGTTTTTGAAATAAATTAGTGGATAGTGTACGTCACAGATTGACGGAAGTGTTAAAAAGTAAGGGAAAATCGACTAAATATTAAATGAAAGGATAACAAAATTAACATTGAATTTCATAGTGAAAACACAATTGTTTCATAGAGAAAACACAATTTTAAGAGAATATTTAATTTTTTCCAGAGTTCGAAAAAAGACAATTTTTGTTTTGAGTTTGAAAACGTGTTGACAAGTATCTAAGAATCAGAGCTATTTTGTTATGAAACATATGGTCACACGATAACTCATTATAAATTATTATTAGCTTTACTTATGTTTTGAAATATTAATTTATATTTAAATATAAAAAAATATGCAAAAATATCTAGACGCATGCAAAAATATGCAGAAATATGCGAAACTTGATCTACATTACGTACGCTTTGCATATATCTGTGATAAAATCAGTGATACTATGTATCGTTAAATTAAGTCTATAAATCAGGAAGTGATAAAATATTTTATTTTTAGTACTATTTCTACAGTAATTAGTAAATAGAAACATAATATTAAACTGATCAAATACATTTTTCCGTATTTTTTTTTTTTTTTTGTTCTTTTTTGTATTTTAAGTGTTACTTAGTTAAACATTAATTTGAATTATGTATCTTATTTTATCTGAATAAAGTTAACTTTTTCCGCATCTAACTAATTGTTCTTTCTTTTATTCCCTTATTGTTAGTAAAATGAAACTGTATTATACATATGTAAACTCTCTAAGGTTCACGTGTGATAGGGAAGGTTCCACATAGAATGTTTGGAATAATAGCTGAATTTTCTCAGGAAAGCTAAAGCCATTAAGAAACGCACCCTCTATTATAGGTCCATTATAAATAGAACATTTTTCTTTTGAAATTCCACTTCTTTTCTTCTTAGGAATTAGAAACTTACTGCATGATACAACAAAAATGAAAAATTTAAAACGTTCACTCGTGGCCCTAAGAATCTTTGATGCCTAAAATGCATAAAATGCAAGATGACTCGCTTTAGCAATTTCAGGATTGTTAGTAACGAAACACGGGCATCGTCAATTTCAATGGTTTTACTTCGTCGATACTTTTTTTTGCATTTGTCAAACGAGAACGTTTCCCTCGTTATTTTTCAAGATTTTACTGCTTTTCAAGCTAAGTGTATTGCGTTTTGCCAGAATAGCTTTAATCTTCGTTTTTACTATCATCTAGTGCATACGCAATTAACACTTTTAGTACGAAACGATGGTATATTGTTGCAAGGAACATTTGCAAAAAGTGACAAAGACGATATATGATTGCGATATATAAATAATATGATATGATAGATAAAATATAATATAACATAATGCTACAGTGTTTTACTATTCGCATCGCGAGAGAACTTTATTTCAAAATAAATTTATGAAATGTTATAAACGGTTGAATTTTTCTGCAGAAACTCTATGCGAGATGTTTCATATATTGAAAAAATTGCATACTCATTTGTAAAAATACTTTTATTATATTCCAGGATGATTAATACCGAGGCTGTGTATACTGCTATACAGTAGAATTAAACACGGACTGCTTGCCTTAGATTTTCAGATAATAATATTTAGGACAAAAATTATCCTTCTACCCTACAATATATCCACGCAATGATAGTACAGTACAGTACATTGTAGTAAGAGGCGGAACATCGATGACATTTGATTGGTCGACAACTTGCGCACTCTGCACGGTGTCTTATAGTGGGATGAAGGAGTAATGTGGTAGGGATCAGATTTGCAAGAAACAGGTACATAAACAGCTACATACTACCGGCAAGGTTCAGTCTTACTTTAGGTGTAGAAGAGTTTGTATGGGTCGTTCGTAAATTTAAAAATGTAAAATATACAAGAGTAAGATATTAAATCTTTGCCAAGATTCCATTTGAAGTGTTGGTGAGCTGTTGAAGCACTACGTAAACATCTCATTTTCGTAAGTTTTGTCTGCAACATATTTCTCTTTGGTCAATTGTACACGTATAATATTTCTCGAAAATGAGTTAACTAAAAACGTTTTACCATTTGTAAGTCAAAATATCGTAACGAAAGAATTTATGTCGATTGTATAGAAAGTTTCGGGATCCTTCAAAAGCTTCAAATATCAAATAAAATCGCCGTAATTCTTCAAAGACAATTTTTAACTTTTGCGCTAAAACACACGGAACTGAGATTACTTCGATAATATCGGCTTGTTACAACTACTAGATATTTTAATTCCTTTTTTTTTTTTTATAATAGGTTTGAGAAAATTTGAATAAAATGATTCCTATAATGAAATCGTGATATTTGACGGAACAAAATTCGGAATCTTCAGAACATGAAGAATCACTGCCTGTTCCTTCGACATTGTTAGATGATTCAAATTCGCCGGTTGATCTAACTTCGTCTGATTTTATGTTACCGGTTGATTCAATATCGCCGGTTCCATCCACGTCCGTGGCGTTCAAGAAAATTATGATGATTTTCATTTTGAAGCAGTAAGACATTCGAGTTTTCGAAACTGGCCTATATCTTTCATTGACACTGCCAGTCTTGCAACTGCATAACTGTACTGTACGGGAGAATTGGATATTGTCAAATATTTTGAATGTCAATCGGTGATAAGTCACTGGTCAGAGGGTCAAACTCCTATGCAAGTTCATGAGATGTGTTCTTCAGAGTGTAGAATTGTTCGTAATGAACATTGTAGTAATGTACTAATTGGAGCATATCCTGATAAAGTTCCACGGACAAAACGAAGAAATATATGTACATTATATTTATTTCAAGCACCAACACAAAATACAGTTGAGAGTCATGAGAGATCCAATAGGGAAAATGAAACGGAGGAAATGGTTCTCTTTGAGAAAAACACAGATTGATCATAAATTCGTTAATTTGCATATAATCCGTATACATATAATAAATTTTATTATATATTATATTTGAATATACTGTTTGCTATTTTAGCTGCTCTGGAGAAAGAAAAATCGAGCATTAAAAGATGAGCGTTTGTGTAAGGTTTGCATGTAACGAGAAGTAAGAATTACATGTCTACCTTGTGGGCATCTAGCAACTTGCCAATATTGTGCTCCAGCTTTCGATGAATGCATAATTTGCCGAAAAGAAATTAAAGCAGTAACTCGTACATTATTTACTTAATGCATGCACATCTATATATATATATATATATATATATATAATTATATACATGCATAAATTATCGTATACAAAGCTCTTATTTAAATATATTTTATAATTTTTTAAAAATGACGTACACACATTAAAATGTGTGATACTATGTATCGTTAAATTAAGCGTATATATCAGGAAATGATAAAATTTTTTATTATTAGAACTATTTCTACAGTTATTAATAAACAGAAACATAATATTAAACTGAGCAAATACATTTTTTCCGTATTTTTTTGGTTTTTTTGTATTTTAAGTGTTACTTAATTAAACAGTAATTTGAATTATGTATCTTATTTTATCTGAATAAAGTTAACTTTTTCCGCATCTAACTAATTGTTCTTTCTTTTATTCCCCTTATTTTTAGTAAAATGAAACTGTATTATACATATGTAAACTCTAAAGTCACGTGTGATAGGGACTCTTTCTGTTTACGGATAGCACGACTGCCTTTGTTTCACGGACAGAGCGACCTTCCATGTTTTGAGAGACACTCATTTCCCAAACGGGCGGACAGAAAGCAATATCAGAGATAAACAAGATCGCAGAATAATTATTTAAAATATTGAAGATTGACGAAGAAAGATCGGCAGCTCAGGACGTTGAAAATCGATTCTCGATTTTCAGGTAGACATTGCACAAAACTTGTTATTTATTATTTATGTAATTTATTGTTATTTATTGCTATAGATTGATATTAATTGTTGTTTACTCCTTATTTTATTTAAGTATTTTCACAATAAACTCGATTTTCAGACTTCAGAATCGATTTCCTGAATTATCTCAAGAAAAACGATATTACACATATATATTTCAAATCATAAAAATCACAGCTTACTATTTCTATTATTATACTTAGTTATCTTGTTTTCTATTCGTTAAACAACGCCAGTTAAAAGACAGTTCTAATTTTTATATAATTAAAACTTCGAAGTTTTAATGCAAGGAACTTATTAGTTAGAAGTTTATGATTGTAAAACAGAGCATTTTCAAGGTGTTTTACATCTCATTTGTTCGCTATACCGATTTCTATTTATAATTCGTTCAGTAAATGGAATCGTTGGCGGTGAATACATAAATACACTTAGGTGGCGGCCATTTTATCATGTGACTTTGAACTTTGATTGACTTAGGTTTGAGCCATTTTTTACTCTTCGCCCATCATGAGACCAGCTGTTATGTTAGTAAATACTTGCGAACTTGTATAAACTATGTAATTTCCCACAAATTTCAGTACATTGGTCATCTGTACCGAATAGCTTTAATCTTCGTTTTTACTATCATCTAGTACATAGGCAATTAACACTTTTAGTGCCAAACGATGGTATATCGTTGCAAGGAACATTTGCGTAAAGTGACAAAGACGATATATGATTGCGATATATAAATATGATATGATAGATAAAATACAATATAACATAATGCTACAGTGTCTTACTATTCGCATCGCGAGAGAACTTTATTTCAAAATAAATTTATAAAATGTTATAAACGGTTGAATTTTTCTGCAGAAACCCTGTGCGAGATGTTTCACATATTGAAAAAATTGCGTACTTATTTGTAAAAATAATTTTATTATATTCCACGATGATTAGTACCGAGGCTGTGTATACGCTATTTCTGTTTAATCGATTGTACGTATAATATTTCCTGAAAATAAGTTAACTAAAAACGTTTTACCATTTATAAGTCAAAATATCGTAGCGAAAGAATTTATGTACATTGTATAGAAAGTTTCGGGACCCTCAAACGCTTCAAATATCAAATAAAATCGCTGTGATTCTTCAAAGACAATTTTGAACTAAATTTTGCGCTAAAACACACTGAACTGAGATTACTTCGATAATATCGGCTTGTTACAATTACAAGATATTTTAATTTCTTTTTTTTTTTTTAATAGGTGTGTAGTAACAATTACGTAACAATTTGGATAAAATGATTCCCGTAATCAGCTTCCGATATTTGCGAAAACAATATGTGACGAATGATGGAAGGTTTAGGTATTACAAATATAAGAAAGATTAGTTTTGCAACCGTCAGTTTATTCAGAATAAATGAACTATCTATAGTCAACACCGTTGACAGACGTTTGTATAAAGTATTCGAATAAATAGAATCATAAGGAATCGAATAGACCGCTCTAAAATAACTTGATAATTACTCGCGCTTGACTATTCATTACTGATTACTTAATCACTTCCTTACTGACTCGCCCGCCATCGTGTCCACTTATTTGTATTGGTCGCGGGGAGGAGGAAAGATTCAAATTCGTCTAGGAACGACGGTTGTCCTCACGGCGAGATTGTTTTTTGCCTGGCGATATTCTCGCGCTAGTTTCGTGTGTCGAGGCGGCATCCTTGATACGAGGCACAATAGTAACAACAACATGAATCGCTCTCGCTTCGCCTCGACTTATGACTCATGTGTCGCTATAAATGCGCGGAGTCTTCAGAAGATGAAGAATTACTACCTGTTCTTACGACATTGTTAGATGATTCAAATTCGCTGGTTGATTCAATGTCGTTGGATCATCCAATTTCGCCGGTTCCATCCACGCCGCGTGGCCTTCAAGAAAATTATAATGATTTTCGTTTTGGAGCAGTAAGACGTTCGAGTTTTCGAAACTGACCTGTATCTTTCATTGACCCTGCCAATCTTGCAGCTGCAGATCTGTACTATTCGGGAGAATTGGATATTGTCAAATATTTTGAATGTCAATCGGTGATAAGTCACTGGTCAGAGGGTCAAACTCCCGTGCAAGTTCATGAGATGGGTTTTCCAGAGTGCACAATTGTTCGCAATGAACATTGTAATAATGTACTAATTGGAGCATACCCTGATAAAGTTCCACGGACAAAACGAAGAAATATATGTACATTATATTTATTTCAGGCACCAACACAAAATACAGTTGAGAGTCATGAGAGATCCAATAGGGAAAATGAAACGGAGGAAATGATTCTCTTTGAGAAAAACACAGATTGATCATAAATTCGTTAATTTGCATGAAATCCGTATACATATAATAAATTTTATTATATATTATATTTAAATATACTGTTTACTATTTTAGCTGCTCTGGAGAAAGAAAAATCGAGCATTCAAAGATGAGCGTTTGTGTAAGGTTTGCATGCAACGAGAAGTAAGAATTACATTTCTACCTTGTGGCATCTTTTTTTTTTACGTGGTGAAATCCTCATGGATACTCGCCGCTGCGAGATCGCAACAACCAAGTAGTGTCGGACTCTTTCTGACTAAAACTCCACGGTAGTCACCCCCACGTCCAACAGAAGTAACCCCGGGATCTCTTGCGAAAAACTACCAGGGGGCACTCCTCGTCGTCTTCTCCCTACTGTTGGTTAAGGGAGGCGTCCTTATCTGAGTCGGCCGCTAGGATGGACCACACTCCCTAACACCACATTCCTGGTCTGACGCTCCTAGGGCGGTGGCGATGCCGCGCCCCTGCGGCGTACAGAATCTCCCCGTTGGGACGTTCTACTTGGATCGCGCGTTCTTACCCTCTTTCTTTCCGCTCGCTCCTTCACCAGCATCACTTGCTCGCAGTAGGAGCGGGCGGTGATGAACTCATGACGCCCCCAGAGCATGGCCCCGACGACCGCTTTGGTGACTAATCTCTCGCCGATATCGAGCCATACGACGCGCCGCGGTTCTGCCCACGCTGGACAAGACTCCAGCGTGTGCTGCGCCGTGTCTTCTTCTTCCTTGCAGTGGTGACAGATGGAAGTCACCTCCCGCCGAATCCTTAGCAGATACTCGCCGAATACTCCATGGTCAGTGAGCACCTGCGTCATCCTAAAGGTCAGCGGGACTCCGCCTTGGCCTCTCCAGTCTTCCCAGTTGGGAAGCACGGCGCGAACGGCCCGATGTGGCCGCGTAGCGTCACCCTCGACCAGCTGAGAGCGCCACCGCTCCCAGATCTCCCGCTCCGCCTCCTCCAGGACGCTTGGGGCCGACCGGTCGTCGGATGTCGTACGCCCGTCCAAACGCAGGGCCCTCAGGTGCTCGTGCACCCATCGGAGCGCAAGGGCCCGCAGCTCGAACGGGCGGACGCCGCCAGCACGGTCGCCGACGCGTAGGATATGATCCTGTATCCCCTCACAATGCGAATGGCGGTCGTCCTCTACAATCTCCTTAGTAAGATTAGGCTGCGGCCTACCCACCTCAGTACCACCTTACCAGTGATATCGTTACTACTTCTCTGTTGTTAGACTCGTGCAGATGTTGCGCGAAGTCTTCGATGTGGCAGCGAATACCGTCGGTACGGGGCAGAGCGTTCCGCGTACGGTCGTAGGCCTCTGTTCCTCTTCGGCATGATGTGTAGAGCAGATGTGATATGCCCATGAACTTTGCACTGGCTACATCACAATACTGAATTGGTCGTCGTCTCGTTTCTTGTCTCCTGGTTGGTGCGTCAATCGGAGGTGAGGTGTCGAGGATTTGCCGTGTATAGGCCGTGATAGTTGTTGTAGTCGCTGGTAGTAGATGTCGCTGCTGGGGTACTGCTGTATTTTCTTCTAATTATTGTATCCTAGAAGAAAATATCGGACTACGAGCGCCGGGATTCGAACCCGAGTCCCGAAACGTTCGTAACCTAAAGCGCCAACCACTGCGCTTTCGTCTTCCGGTAGCACTCTTTATCTACTGAGTTCACAAGTTCAACGCTTTAAACGACTAGCACTCACGAGCGACATCAAGACGGAGGACTGATTTCGGAGTGAAATGAGTATTCTCTTACGAGGAGAATCCGACGTATTAGTCAGAAAGTCCATCGGAGGGCCCTGAAATTAAACGACGCAGGCCGTCAGACCTCCGGATTAGGTGCCGTCACTATGAGCACTACGGACATAAAGTGACGAAGTGCCGCGAGAGAATAAAGATGGAGCCGAAGGATGATATACGAAACCCAGAGAAAAACCGATCAACCGCGATGAAGCGCGTCAGCGGGTATCGTAAATTCGAACAGGTCGATCCCCTTATTCCTTATGGGATAATAGGAAAGTTTGATGTGGAATAAAACTATAATCAACGGTTCTATAATATTTATATCTTTCACAACTTCTTACACTTAAATATTACGTCATTTCGTAATGTAATTTTGATGTATATGATTGATAATTGTATTTGAGTCGTAGAAGCAGACTGTCGTAAGACTGTAGGAATAGTTAAGTGGAATGATATAATGTTATAGGATCAGGAGTTGACTGACTTCATGAGATGACTGACTCTCCGCTCTCATGCCATTACGGAGGAAAACTCGGTATTTTTTATATATTTATTTATTTAATTTTACAATTTGTCCAGAAGGACATTTGGTAAAATGTTATAACTTGAAAAATATAGCATGTGGATGGTTACCCCCCAGCGGGGTTTCATCTTCCAGGTTGTTTGTTGTATTTCTATTGCGAGGTCTGTGGGATGCTTATTCTTCAGTCTTCTGTGTATTACGGTTTCTTTTGTTTCTGCAACTAGCTGGTTTGGGTGTATTGCAAGTCTTTCTTTGTACTTTTTTGCGTATCTAGCGATTTCCTCTTTAACTGTTGGAATTTTTAGATCTTTTCGGACGTCCTCATTTCTGACGTACCATGGAGCGTTAACTAGTGTTCTTAAAATTTTTGCTTGTTCTGTCTCTATTTTATTTATGTGACTCATTGCTGCCGTCCCCCATAGTCCGTATGTCCAGATTGGTTTGATTATTGTTTTGTATATATTTAGTTTATTCGTTGTGCTTCATTTAGATTTTTTATTGGTTAACCAGTACATCTTTTTCCTTATTTCACGTATTCTGTTTATTATATATTTTATGTGATGCTTCCATGTAAGGTGTGTGTCTAAATGTATTCCTAGATATTTGACTTGCTTTGTATGCGCTATGTGGGCGCCGTTCAGTTGGATATCTGGTGTTGTTCCTTTTCTAAGTGCAAATGTTATGTGGTTGCACTTACTGGTGTTCGCTTTTACTTGTTTTCTTTGCAGCCATTTTTCTATTTTTGTAATGTGTTCTTGTAGTAAAGCTGCTGCTGCTTCTGGATTTGTGTGTCCCACTAGTATGGCCGTATCGCCCGCGAACGTAAGTATTTTGCTGTTAACAGTTGTTGGTATGTCTGCCGTGTATAATGTGTACAGTATTGGTCCTAGTACGCTTTCCTGCGGTACTCCTGCCTTGATATTCCTGATTTCTGAATATGCATCCTTTATTTTTACTATAAAGGTTCTATTGTTTAGGTAAGATCTGAGTAATTTGTAGATTTGTTTTGGAAATTGCTTTTTGATAGTTTGAAGGAGTTTTTCGTGGTTAACTTTGTCGAATGCTTTTTCGATATCCATAAAGAGTGCCATGCAATATTGTTTTGTTTCCAGTGCCTGTAAGATTTCATTCACGAGTCTGTGCATTTGTTCTATTGTGGAGTGTTTATTTCTGAATCCAAATTGATGGTCCGGTATTAGTTTTTCTTTTTCTATTATTGGCTTTAGGCGGTTATATATTACTTTTTCCAGCAGTTTGGAGAACGCAGGTAGTAACGATATTGGCCTGTAAGATGCAGTTAGGTGTGGGTTTTTGTTTGGTTTGGGTAACATTACGATCAGTGCTATTTTCCATAGTGTAGGAAAGTACTGTATTCTTAGAATTGCGTTGAATATAATTGTTGTTAGTCTTATTGCCTTTGGGGGAAGGTATTTTAAGATTTTTCCATTGATCAAGTCAAATCCTGGTTCTTTACTTGTCTTTGTTGCCTTAATTAAGTTTGTAATTTCTTACTCTGTTGTGCTGAGTATGATGCAGCGTTTATCAGGTGCGTTGCTGGCATTTTCAACTTCTTCATTTGTTTGCCATCCGGGGATGCTGTTATTAATTTCGTACGGTGAGAATATATTTTGTAGGTGCTTTGAGAATTCTTCTGCCTGCTCTTCGTTGCTTCTGGCCCATGTGTTGTCTATTTTTCTGGTTGCTGGGATTGATTTTACTGTTTTCTTCGCTTTGTTAGTGACTTTCCATAGGGAGTAGTTGGTGTTCTCATGCGTGGATAGTGATTCGATGAATTTTGTAAATTCGTTATTATGATGTTCCCATATTTTATTTTTTAATTCCTTTGCAAGTTTATTTAGGTTTTTCTTGTTTTCTCGTGTTCTCTGTTTTTGCCATTTTGCTTTCGCTTTTCTTTTTTTCCTGATTTTGTCTAGGATGTCCTGCGGAATAATTTTTGTTTGCCTGCTATTTGATTCATGGGTAGTGGTTGCCCGCGCTGCTTCCTGTATTATTTCTGTCAAAGTTGATACTGCCTGTTCAATGTGTTCAGGTGTTTTCAACGGGATATTGCAATTGATTTTGTTTTCGATTAATTCTTTGAAAGATTGCCAATTGGTGGTCTTATTGCATAGTGAATCTGTCCTGTTATAAAGTAGTGGTTTACTTGTGTATTCTATTATAATTGGTGTATGGTCGGAGTTAAGCTCAAGGCTGGTTGTTATTTTTAATTTGCTTGCATTTAGTCCTTTTGTTATTGCAAAATTCAACAGGTCAGGTATTTTGTTGAGGTCTGTCGGACAGTACGTTGGTTTTCCTGTAGATAGTACATTGAGGTTGTTGCTTCTGATATATTTTTCTAATGTCCTCCCTCTCGGCGTATTAATTCTCGAACCCCATAATGTGTGCTTTGCGTTAAAGTCTCCCGCAGCTATGTATTTGTCGCCTAAGGATTGAAAGTACTCTTCCCATTTTTTTGGTGTCATTTTGTGTCTCGGAGGTACATATACTGCTGATATCCTGGAAGTAATTGTCATTGTTTTGTATTGTGACAGTGGTTGCTTGTAAGTGTTCTTGATTTGTTTGACTATATAGGTGATGCTTGATGTCATTTTTTATTATTACTGCAGTTCCTCCATGTGCTTTACCTGAGGGATGTTTGGTGTCGTAGATGGTGTAGTACGGAATTTTCATGTAATTTTTTAGAGCGAAATGTGTTTCTGAGACAAGTAGTATATCAATATTGTTTTTATACAAAAATGTTTTAATTTCTAGGACTCGCTGTTGCAAGCCATTGGAGTTCCAGGCTGCTATTTTCAACTTGTCCATCTCTATTTTTTACTTAGCAAGTTTGTGAGTAGCTGTAACATGATTGTTGTTTGTTGTACTTGTTGTCTTAATACTGTGTTTAGCTGGCTTATCATTTTTCCCAGCATTTCCATACCTTTGGTGGATTGTTTGAGCATTTCTTTGATTTCTGTAGCGTCTTCGATGTTATTGCTTTGGTTCTGATTGGTTGTAAGCGTTGCTTGGCTAATGTTTTTGGTTACTTGTGCGTGCAGTCCTGCTCGGGCAACCGAGGAGAACAGATGTGCGTAAGCAAACGTGTGCTCCAGTCAAGTGAAACGGTTTAGTGTTAAGAACAGTGAAAGTGCCAAACAATGCAGCAGCAGATACCAACAATTAAGATTGCAACTAAAGGTGAAAAATACTATATCAATGGGTCGTTAGATTTACCAGGTGTGAAACAACAACAGCAAAATAGCAACAACCAAAACGACATGGAAACAGAAGAAACGGAAGAGCAATGGAGACAAGAGGAGTGCAGATATGACAACGAAAGGAGTTACCAGGACGAAACCTGGAAACTAGCAAAGACAAGCAAAAAACGAAAAATAATTCTAGGCGCAAGTTCTACAGCAAACGCAGACACAGAAAAGCAGCGATGGCTGCAAGAATTACCCTTAAGAAACTCCTTTAGCTCATTAACTGAAGAAATAGACAATGACCCGACAAGCAAAAACACAACCAAATCAACTTACATATCAAAACCACCACCAATATTTGTTGAGGCCCAAATAATAGACCCGCTTATAGAACTACTAAACAATACAGTCGGAAAAGAGAACTATACAATAAAACAAACAAAACTAGAACAAGTAAAAATCCAAACAAATACCCCCGAAGTATATAGGAAAGTGATAAAAGAACTAAAGGATAAAAATGCTATATACCACACATACCAGCTCAAAACGGAAAGGAGCTACAAAATAGTCATAAGAGGATTACACCCAAAAACCAACACAAAAAAACTAAGCGACGAATTAGCAAAAATTGGCCACCAAACAAGAACAATAAACAATATGACAAGATATGACACGAAACAACCCTTACCATTATTCTTAATAGAACTCGAACCCAGACCCAATAACAAAGAAATTTACGAAATAAAAAAGATACTAAATACAATTGTAACAGTAGAACCGCCACGATACAAAAAAGATATACCACAATGCATGCGGTGCCAACAATACGGTCACACAAAAAATTATTGTAACAGAAGCCCGGCATGTGTCAAATGTGCAAAAAATCACCTAACAATACACTGCCCACACACAGGAAAAATAGAAGAAGTTAGATGCTATAATTGCAACGGAAACCACCCAGCCAGCTATAAAGGATGCGAAATCAGGAAACAACTACAACGTAAACTTTTCCCACCACTTCGCAACAGATCACTCAATAACTACCAACCACAACAAAGTACAACGGAAAACGAAACGACATTGAAAGCACAATATGAACCGAGCGCCATAATCGGAAACATAGATCCCCAAAGTAACCGAAGCTACGCACAAGTAACCAAAAACATTAGCCAAGCAACGCTTACAAGCAATCAGAACCAAAGCAATAACATCGAAGACGCTACAGAAATCAAAGAAATGCTCAAACAATCCACCAAAAGCATGGAAATGCTGGGAAAAATGATGAGCGAGCTAAACACAGTATTAAGACAACAAGTACAACAAACCACAATCATGCTACAACTACTCACAAACTTGCTAAGTAAAAAATAGAGATGGACAAGTTGAAAATAGCAGCCTGGAACTCCAATGGCTTGCAACAGCGAGTCCACGAAACAAAAACATTTTTGTATCAAAACAATATTGATATACTACTTGTCTCAGAAACACATTTCACTCTAAAAAGTTACATGAAAATTCCGTACTACACCATCTACGACACAAAACATCCCTCAGGTAAAGCACATGGAGGAACTGCAGTAATAATAAAAAATGATATCAAGCATCACCTACATAGTCAAACAAATCAAGAACACTTACAAGCAACCACTGTCACAATACCAACCAATGACAATTACTTCCAGATATCAGCAGTATATGTACCTCCGAGACACAAAATGACATTAAAAAAATGGGAAGATTACTTTCAATCCTTAGGCGACAAATACATAGCGGCGGGAGACTTTAACGCAAAGCACACATTATGGGGTTCGAGAATTAATACGCCGAGAGGGAGGACATTAGAAAAATATATCAGAAGCAACAACCTCAATGTACTATCTACAGGAAAACCAACGTACTGGCCGACAGACCTCAACAAAATACCTGACCTGTTGGATTTTGCAATAACAAAAGGACTAAATGCAAGCAAATTAAAAACAACAACCAGCCTTGAGCTTAACTCCGACCATACACCAATTATAATAGAATACGCAAGCAAACCACTACTTTACAGCAGGACAGATTCACTATGCAATAAGACCACCAATTGGCAATCTTTCAAAGAATTAATCGAAAACAAAATCAATTGCAATATCCCGTTGAAAACACCTGAACACATTGAACAGGCAGTATCAACTTTGACAGAAATAATACAGGAAGCAGCGCGGGCAACCACTACCCATGAATCAAATAGCAGGCAAACAAAAATTATTCCGCAGGACATCCTAGACAAAATCAGGGAAAAAAGAAAAGCGAAAGCAAAATGGCAAAAACAGAGAACACGAGAAAACAAGAAAAACCTAAATAAACTTGCAAAGGAATTAAAAAATAAAATATGGGAACATTATAATAACGAATTTACAAAATTCATCGAATCACTATCCACGCATGAGAACACCAACTACTCCCTATGGAAAGTCACTAACAAAGCGAAGAAAACAGTAAAATCAATCCCAGCAATTAGAAAAATAGACAACACATGGGCCAGAAGCAACGAAGAGCAGGCAGAAGAATTCTCAAAGCACCTACAAAATATATTCTCGCCGTACGAAATTAATAACAGCATCCCCGGATGGCAAACAAATGAAGAAGTTGAAAATGCCAGCAACACAACTGATAAACGCTGCACCATACTCAGCACAACAGCGCAAGAAGTTACAAATTTAATTAAGGCAACAAATACAAGCAAAGCACCAGGATTTGACTTGATCAATGGAAAAATCTTAAAAAACCTTCCCCCAAAGGCAATAAGACTAACAACACTAATATTCAACGCAATTCTAAGAATACAGTACTTTCCTAAACTATGGAAAATAGCACTGATCGTAATGTTACCCAAACCAAACAAAAACCCACACCTAACTGCATCTTACAGGCCAATATCGTTACTACCTGCGTTCTCCAAACTGCTGGAAAAAGTAATATATAACCGCCTAAAACCAATTATAGAAAAAGAAAAACTAATACCGGACCATCAATTTGGATTCAGAAATAAACACTCCACAATAGAACAAATGCACAGACTCGTGAATGAAATCTTACAGGCACTGGAAACAAAACAATATTGCACGGCACTCTTTATGGACATCGAAAAAGCATTCGACAAAGTTAACCACGAAAAACTCCTTCAAACAATCAAAAACCAATTTCCAAAACAAATCTATAAATTACTCGGATCCTACTTAAATAATAGAACCTTTATAGTAAAAATAAAGGATACATATTCAGAAATCAGGAATATCAAGGCAGGAGTACCGCAGGGAAGCGTACTAGGACCAATACTGTACACATTATACACGGCAGACATACCAACAACTGTTAACAGCAAAATACTTACGTTCGCGGACGATACGGCCATACTAGTGAGACACACAAATCCAGAAACAGCAGCAGCACTACTACAAGAACACATTACAAAAATAGAAAAGTGGCTGCAAAGAAAACAAATAAAAGCGAACACCAGTAAGTGCAACCACATAACATTTGCACTTAGAAAAGGAACAACACCAGATATCCAACTGAACGGCGCCCACATAGCACATACAAAGCAAGTCAAATATCTAGGAATACATTTAGACACACACCTTACATGGAAGCATCACATAAAATCTATAATAAACAGAATACGTGAAATAAGGAAAAAGATGTACTGGTTAACCAATAGAAAATCTAAATTAAGCACAACGAATAAACTAAATATATACAAAACAATAATCAAACCAATCTGGACGTACGGAGTCCCACTATGGGGGACGGCAGCGATGAGTCACATAAATAAAATAGAGACGGAACAAGCAAAAATTTTAAGAACAATAGTTAACGCTCCATGGTACGTCAGAAATGAGGACATCCGAAAAGATCTAAAAATTCCAACAGTTAAAGAGGAAATCGCTAGATACGCAAAAAAGTACAAAGAAAGACTTGCAATACACCCAAACCAGCTAGTTGCAGAAACAAAAGAAACCGTAATAGAAAGAAGACTGAAGAAGAAGCATCCCGCAGACCTCGCAATAGAAAAACAATAAACAACCTGGAAGATGGAACCCCGCTGGGGGTAACCATCCACATGCTATATTTTTCAAGTTATAACATTTTACCAAATGTCCTTCTGGACAAATTGTAAAATTAAATAAATAAATAAATAAAAAAAAAAAAAAAAACTTGTGCGTACCTTCGGTTACTTTGGGGATCTATGTTTCTAATTATGGCGCTTGGTTCATATTGTGCTTTCAACGTCGTTTCATTTTCCGTTGTACTTTGTTGTGGTTGGTAGTTATTGAATGATCTGTTGCGAAGTGGTGGAAACAGTTTACGTTGTAATTGTTTCCTGATTTCGCATCCTTTATAGCTGGTTGGGTTGTTTCTAAATGCAATATGGTTGCATTTACTGGGGTTTGCTTTTATTTGTTTATCTTGCAGCCATTTTTCTATTTTTGTGATGTGTTCTTGTAGCAATATGACTGCTGTTTCTGAATTAGTATGCCTGACTAATACAGCCGTGTCGTCCGCGAATATCAGTATTTTGCTATTGGCAGTTGTTGGTATGTCGGCCGTGTATATTATGTATAATATTGGTCCTAAGACGCTTCCTTGCGATACCCCTGCCTTGATGTCTTTTACTTCAAAATATACATCCTCTATTTTTACTACAAAGATTCTGTTGCTTAAGTATGATTTGAGTGAGTGGTGGATTTGTTCCGGGAAGTGTTTTTTGATTGTTTCTAAGAGGTTTTCACGGTTCCATGGTTTTATGGTTTCAGAGTGCGCGTTGTACAAGAATTTACTGAAAGTTTTTTTGTAACTTATCAAGTTTCTATAAAAAGAGATTGATTTAACGTGGATAAATATTTTATACATAAACGTTTATAAAATGAAAAGATATTCGTACGCGTATTAGCTTTGTGTAAATAATTGTAACCTAAAAATTTGTTCAATGATAGATAGGGTAATGCAGTAACCGGACAGGAAATTATTCTACTGTTGAGATATGTGTAATTTTATATGCTAAATTAACTATGTGAGTATGTGAGTATGTATATGTGTGTCCGCGGTGTCTCGAAAACAAAAGTATGTAAACTGTTCTGTCCTCAGTCGTGTATGTAAAGGCATCTGGTATGGAAGGTCGTGTAGACAAGAAAGTGCTGAGACACGCGCAAGATTGTATCGTTTAATATTGTTGGAATCGTTCACTAAATAAATACCTTTATTTTAACGATAAAGATCCATAATTATTAACATGGTAGCAGAGAGCGTGGTTGCCGAGATTTAAGGTTATGAAACCACGTGTAACCGGGTGTGAATATATAGAAGTTGACTTTCAAAAAATTGGAAATAAATTCTGAAAAGGTAGAAAGTTTGCAGAGCAAATTAAAGAAAACTAATTTTGAAAAGGAAGCAAAATAAAAAACGAATCAAGATGCCAGGAAACGATGAAATTAAACTTCAAATATTCGATGGAAGTGATTACAAAATATGGAAAAAAAGAATATTATTGTACTTAAAGTGGAAAAAATGTGATGAACCGGCTACACGGGAGAAAATAGATACAGATGCGCAAGATAAATGGGAAGAAAAAAATCTACAGGCGATGAACTACATCTATTGTAGTATATCGACTGAACAACTCGAATTTGTTGGCGATCAAGATACTGCCTTAAAGATAATGAGAAAATTTGATCAAATGTATCTAAGGGAATCGACAGTATTACAAATTTGCATAAGAAGGAGACTCGGAAGGATGCAATTGAAGGACTTCGAAGACTCAAAATCATTTTTTACGGAATTCGAAAAAACAATAAATGAATTAAAGAGTGCTGGTGCAGACATAAGTGAACGTGAAAAACTTGATTATATGCTAAATACACTACCCGAATCATTGTGTTACATTGGTGACTTAATCGACTCAGTAAAAGAAAGTGAACGAACGTGTGAATTTTTAAAAAATAAAATTACAATGTGGGAAACGTATAACAAGAGTGAAAGTGATAGAAAAGGGTCAAATGTATTTAAAGTCGAAAAAAGAGACATAGAGTGCTATGGCTGTGGAAAGTACGGCCACGTGGTAAAAAATTGCCCAAACGCGTGCAGAAGTGGAAACAATGGCGGAGCGCAAAGGCAAGGAGGTGCGTATCAGCCGCAGGAGAATAGGAGTCGCGGCGGACGAGGTTTTGGCCAAAGAGGACGAACATATGGTCAACAAGGACGAAACAGGGCCAGTCAACGCGATGCAAATTATTCATACAGCGAGGGCTACGACGACCAAGGGGTTGGATCTTTCTTAACGCAAGTAAAGCGCGATGATGATATGAACGACATTACAGTATATACTGGCGATACGCGAAGAATAGATTGGTTAGTGGATAGTGGATGTTCAGATCACATTATAAACGATGACTCTTATTTTATCGAATTCCAAAATTTAGAAAACCCGATAAATGTAAGAATAGGAGACGGTAGAATCCTAAAAGGAACAAAAGTAGGAAAAATTTTAACTTACTTTATAGTAAACAAAAGGAGGGTTAAAATTACAATGTCTAATGTATATTACGTGAAAGAAATGGACAGAAACTTGATTAGGTATGCGAAAATAACTAATGAAAATAAAATAGTCTCAGCAAGAAACACTTTAAAAATCTATAACAAATACAGAAACTTGATAGGGATCGCGTTCAAAGATCAGGGTTTGTATAAAATAACAAGTTACTTCGAAAGGCAAGAATCTCACGCAAAAATTGTAGGAAAAATGACAAATAAGGAAAAATTTCATAGAATATTAGGACATGTAAACTTTAACTATTTAGAAACAATGTGTAAGGAAAAATTAGTTGAGGGAATGCCAGAAAATTTTGAGCAAGTACGATTAAAATGTGGGACATGTATTCAAAATAAAATGCACAATGTACCCTTCCATAATAACCGTAGTAAAGCACGCGAGATTTTAGAATTAGTACATACCGATTTAAACGGACCTCATAATCATACTGGGTTTGATGGAGTTAGAACCGCAGCGTACTTAAAAAAGAGAACCATCACGAACACATATGAAAATAAAAAAACACCATTTGAAATATTTTTTAAAAGGAAACCGAATATAAATAATTTAAGATTATACGGAAGTAAAGTTTTCATAAAAATACCTGAAATTAAAAGACATTCGAAATGGGATAGAAAAGCAGACATAGGAATACTTGTAGATTATGAAAACGTTGGATATAGAATTTTAGTTAATAATAAAATTATAATCGCAAGACACGTAGAGTTTATAGGTTAGAATGATAATTTAGTAGGTTTTCAAAGAGAGGGTGAACCAGACAATGAGACGGAAAAAGATTCTGACGAACATTCCGATTCAAACCCAATACATAAAAGTGAAATAAAGAACGAAAAGGTCGAGGAAATTGTAATAAAAAAGGACAGAAATTTAAGTAACGTAACAGAAGAGAGCCTTGAGAATATAGAAAGTAATTTGAGAAGGTCAGAACGGGAAAGAAAGAAACCTCAAAGGTATGGCCAACCGAACACATATTTCATTTATGTATACGTATCTAGCAAGGATAAAGAACACAAAAGTAGTAGTTCTCCAAGCAAAGATAGAGAAAAGGATAAAAGCAAAGATAAAGAACATTATCACAGATCTAGCTCTAGTTCAAGTTCCAAGGACAAGGAAAAACGTTCCACATCTCATACAAATGACAAAGAAAAACATCGTTCTTCTGAAAAAGACAAAAATAAACATAATTTATCCAGTAAAGATAAACATCGCCATGATAAAGAAAGAGATCGACATTATAAAAGTAGACTTAGAAAAAAATATAGCTGATATTTTAACGAAAGCTCTAGGGAGAAACAAATTTGAAAATTTTAGATTACACTTAAAATTGCTTTGAATGACTTGTAAAAGAAAATGAATATTTAGCACATAAAATTAAGGAGGTGTGTTGAGATATGTGTAATTTTATATGCTAAATTAACCATGTGAGTACGTGAGTATGTGTATGTGTGTCCGCGGTGTCTCGAAAACATAAGTATGTAAACTGTTCTGTCCTCAGTCGTGTATGTAAAGGCATCTGGTATGGAAGGTCGTGTAGACAAGAAAGTGCTGAGACACCCGCAAGATTGTATCGTTTAATATTGTTGGAATCGTTCACTAAATAAATACCTTTATTTTAACGATAAAGATCCATAATTATTAACATCTACATATAAAGGTAAATCATGAAAACGAATATGTCGGATTAGCAGTAGAATTAGGGTTAGGGGCGCGTAACGAGTCTTCGCCGGGATTACTCATCGTGGCAACACAATTCGAGGTATCGTTTATTGACACGAGCAAAGATGTTACAATATTAACAAGCGATCGAGATAATTATGCAATGATGACAATGATCTCAGATTCAGCAGCGAATCCGCGATCAACGGGATAACAGCTATACTTTCTCACAAGTATGAATCACAATCGACTAACTCTTTATGCACGGGTCGTAGAGACTGGAAAACTCGCTAAGGAGAGTTCTCGAAAAAGAATGCATTTTCCGTCGCGATGATGCCGCGGAGGAAAACTATGATGGGGTGTGTCTGAGGGCACGAGATCATCGGATTCGTCGAGGACGACCTTCGTCCAGAAAGTGAGGAAAACAGACGTTGCCGTTAATTGGCCAATTTCTGTATTGGTGGTCCGAGAGAGATGCCGGCCGTTCTTGAGAGAAAGTTGCTGGCGGGATGCGTCCCACGTGTGGAAGCCCGATCTCCGGCATCCTCGCGTTCAAAGTGGCAGAAAAGACTGTTTGTTCGTTTCAAGGACCTTGGTACCCAAATCCTCTGATTTATAGCGAGTCCTCGAACTAGCTGCAGAGATGCGTTGACATCTGGTAACCATCGTGCCCGAAGGATAGAGTCTCTGTCTGAACGAAGTGTTTATCCCGTGACCGCGGCTACGCTCGGCGTTTTCCATCTGGCGCCTCGAACCCAAGCTCATTGTCTCGACTTTTCCTAAGAATTCTAACGGGGAGGTCCGATGTCCTTTCATCTCCGACAAATATATTTAATCTTCTTATTTTATGTCGCTTTTTATTTTTATTACATTTTTGGTTTTTATATACATAACATTTTTTTTTATTTATTTATTTATTTAATTTTACAATTTGTCCAGAAGGACATTTGGTAAAATGTTATAACTTGAAAAATATATCATGTGGATGGTTACCCCCAGCGGGGTTCCATCTTCCAGGTTGTTTATTGTTTTTCTATTGCGAGGTCTGCGGGATGCTTCTTCTTCAGTCTTCTTTCTATTACGGTTTCTTTTGTTTCTGTAGAAAACCTGTAGAAATCCTGTCGTATTGACCTACATAACTTTTGTATTTTCTCCGGTAACAATTTCAACAAAGAGGATTTTGATTACCAATCACGTTTATCGCGCCAAATTATTCCAATTTTAAATTCGTCTATCGATCGATTCAAACATATTTTTAACTGTCAATTTCTGTAGTTCATATTAAATAAAACTTTAACACTGATTATTGGATGACATATTTATAATTCCTCGGTTTCCGATCGTATTTTAATCATAACTTGGGCAGAACTGAAGAAATGAATTGTATTGTTCTCGAAACATTGACACAAAGTGAAAAATAATTAGAACGTGTCAATTTATTTTGTTCTTTCACTTTTATACCGTGGCTTCTGAAAGTATTGATAGACCTTTTATAATTACCATACGCGTATCATACTCAAATTTCATTAATGCTGTAATGACATCCAACTATCATAATTACATTTTTAAAATCTCAAACGATTCTAAAAATGAATGCAGAAATTATAACATGTTTGGTACAAGTACATGTACATATATTTTGCAGAGATTATAAAAATATTTAAATAAGCAATCATTCATGTCATTAATAAGTTTCAGTATTCAGTGGGACCATTTTTAATATAATACATTATATGCTTAAGGTGACTATACATACTGTATATTAATTTTATACTAAATGTAAGTTTACATTAAATATCCTGCAACTTTTATATATATTTTCAAATTAAAAATATAAATAGGGCAATCTCATTATAGTGCTAACAAAATTTTAAAACGTTTTATATACAACACACAATATGAATATTAAAGTTTTTGTGACAAATGTAAATAGTTTGTCAAGCCACTGTATATATCAATGTTAACAGTAAGTTTTTGCATATTCAGCAATAAAAAGAAGTAAACTTTCAAAATATTCTTAGATATTATATAATTAAGTTTTTGCTGACATCCTGTAAGGAAATATGTCAGAATATTTTATTATCTTTGTTACACTGCTTCCCGTAGGATTTCTCTAGATAAGGTCCTTCAAACCGAACAAATATCTTTTAATTTTAACATTCCTTAATTTATTATCTACTCCGTAAAGGTACGAAAAATCTGCTTTTCTCAGGTACGATGCTTTCCGCTAGCAACTTTCTCTCGAGGGTGGTTAGCATCCTTCTTCAACGTCCATTTATCCTTAGACACGCCCCATCATAATTTTCCTCTGCAGCATCATTGTGACGGAAAATCAGCCGTTAGACGTCAGTCAGAGTCGATAGTTGGTAGTTGTCCCGAGTTCCTCGACATCTTAAGCAATCATCATCCGAACTTGTATCGTGCATCGTAACGCATCGCCTAGAAGTCCAATTTGTAATCGTGAATCGCGTGGCGCTCATAGTAATCGCGAGTTTTACGCAAAGTGTACATATAGAGTATTTGTTAATAAGTATATATTGTTAATTATACTCGAGTGTTTCTTCAGCACCTATCACGAACTACCCACCACATACTTTATCTCAGTACTTTATAGTTATACTTTTCTACAGATTTTGTAAATTTTCTTTTTATAATATATATATAATTGTGACATAATTATTTTTCATAGATGACGTCGAAAAATTTTCCAAGAGGTGGAAAAGAAGTTCGAAAAAGGAAAGCATCAGATTTGGTAAATTTAATACATATATCCATTATATTTTAATATCTTAAAATTACTTATTCAATACTTGTACGTTAATAGTTATTTGACAAATATGAGAAAGTTGGTAAAAGGAATCGTGAGAAACAGAGAGCAAAGAAACAAGACGAAGGGGTACCAAATTTTATTCCCAACACTGCAGAACGATTATCATATGCAACAATATCTGAAGGATTAGTGGTATTAGGATGTGTTTCTGAAGTGACAAACTATGATTTGCTGATATCTTTGCCAGGCGGCTTAGTAGGTCGTGCCCAAATTACAGATATCAGTGAAAGTTACACAAATTTGCTGCAAAGTTTTGTCAAATCACAGGATTCTCAGACAAACGAATTTAAGTCCCTCCCTGAGTTATATACCTATGGAAATTACGTCGTATGTTATGTAAAAGCTATACAATGGCAAGAGATATTGCAAATTTCGATATCTCTTGAGCCTAGTCTGATAAATCAAAATTTAGATGTTGCTTATTTAGATAGTGGCTCAAAAATAGTATGTACTATTAGTAGTATAGAAGATCATGGTTATGTGGTAGATACAGGTTTAATAAACGTAAGAGCGTTTATTCCTACTAAGGAAAGTGGCAGTGCAAAATGTTTGTGTAAGTAAATTTAAATAATATATACATTTATGGAAAAAAGCTATCGATTATTACTAAGATGTCTTATATAGTTCCAGGTAAACAGCTTCTATGCTATGTTAAAGAAGTTAAAAATAATGAGAATACATTAACGATTACATTAACTTTGAAACGGAAGCTTGTTAAGGCTATTTGTAAAACAGAAATTAAATCATTGGACAGCATTATGCCAGGTACAAAATTTAATCTTTCTATAAAGAAAGTGTTGTCTAATGGCTTATGTGTTTCATTAAATGAAAACAATATAGGATTCATAAATCAAATATATTTAGACAAGCCCTTATCTAAATACTCAAATAGTCTGACAATTACTGGGACATTATTATATATTTTGCCGACCATCAAATTTGCATACTTCAGCTCGACGGTAGATAAATATAGAGACAATACTATTAAGCCTGGAGATGTTGTAGAAGCTACTGCTCTATTCAGAGAATCTCGTGGAATAGCACTACAATTAACTAAGAGTGGAATACAAGGATTCGTTTCCTTGAAAAGAACAGGCGTTGAATATAATAAAATCATTGAAAAATTTGCACCTGGTACCACACATAAATGCAGAATATTATCATACAGCTTGTTAGATGGAATTTATGTCTGTACCATGCAGCGTTCGCTGTTGGAACAGAAGTACTTTTCGTTGCTTGATTTTAAACCTGGCGACGTGGTAAATGTAAAGATTGAAAATATTGACAAAGTGAATGGTTTCGTCCATGTACAACTTGGTAAATTTAATGGGCAAATTGCACCAGATCATATATCTGACGAAGGTTTAAGTGCCTTAAAAAAGCTGAAAATCGACAAAGAAGTAGAAGCAAGAGTATTGTTCGTTCATATGGGCCGAAAAAAAGTATATCTCACTTTGAAAAGGTCTTTAATAACGAGTGACTTGCCCATTTTAGCAAACATACAAGACGCGAAAATTGACTCGAAACACCACGCAACTATTATACAAATACATAAGCGTGGAATATTGGTAAAGTTTTTCGGGGATGTTAAAGGTTGGATTCCACATACTGCTCTCGACACGGCAACATCTAACGTAAATTGGAACTATTCAATTGGACAAACAATTGTGGTAAAAATTCAAACAGTGAACACAGATTCGGGAAAAATAACTTTAAATGTGGCTAATCAGGACATATAAGTTGCCGATATTATGCCTCTCTGCATCATAAAATCTGCATTTGAAAAGAAGTATTGTGTGACAGAGAAATCGAATGATAACAATTACTTAAAAAGGAAGAAACAAAACCAAGAGAACGTGATATGTGCCAAAAAAATAAAAATTCAAAAGTTACTGGAAATAACAAATGTGGAAACAAAAGGAAGTTAAATTAAAAACCGCGCGGTCAACATCTACTTCTTCAAACATTGGGTCTTCGTGGAGCATCTGACATTGGTAAAATGTAATCATAAACCATGGACACAGAAATATGGGTAGTACCATAGGTCTATGATCTATTCATCTCTGGATATAATATTCGTGGTTCGTGATGCAGTCGCATGTGGATTACGTCATTGCCTATTGCCCCAGTTTAGCCGGTTCCTTCAGCTGGTTTAGGATCAGTTGCCTGCACCCTGTGAAGCAAAAAAGTCAGAGACTGTTAAAAAATCTTGAAGATAAATCTGTCTTATATTGTTCATTCTAAAATAAAACGATATATCTCATTAAGTTCCTCGGAATAAAATATTATGCCTATTTGCATGGTAAGGTTTGCTTTTAAAAAGAAATACTATGTACAAGACAAGTTGTGCGATAATAATAACTAAAAAGAGTTGATATTTTTAATTTCATAGTGCTTACTTCATAAATGAATTTTGTAGGAATGTCCTGAAGGAAGCACTTGTTTATACATTACTATGTAAAAGCAGGAGAATCTCGTTCAAAATGTATATCCTGTTTGTAGAGCAGTATGGTATTCAGGAAGGTCTACTTTATGTTCAGCAAATATTTATAGAATATGAAAAGAAGCGGGATAATAAAGATATGAAGTAATTTGACACATATTACTGGATGTCAGGATTTGCAGGATGTCAGCAAAAACTTAATACACAATACCTAAGAATATTTTGAAAATTTACTTCTATTTTATTGCTACATGTGCAAAAACATACTGTTAACATTCGTATATACAATGGCTTGGTAAAATATTTACATTTGTCACAGAAAACTTTAATACTCATATTGTGTGTTGTATATAAAACGTTTTGTTGACACTATAATAATATAATATAATCCTATTTATATTGCCAATTTGAAAATATATATAAAAGTTGCAGGATATTTAATGTAAACTTATATTTAGTATAAAATTAATATACAGTATGTATAGTCACCTTAAGCGTATAATGTATTGTATTAAAAATGGTCCCACTGAATACTGAAACCTACTAAAGATATGAATGATTGCTTATTTAAATATTTTTATAATCTCTGTAAAATATATGTACATGTACTTGTAGTAAATATCTTATAATTTTTGCATTCAATTTCAGAATCGTTTCAGATTTTAAAAATATAATTATGATAGTTGGATGTCATTACAGCATTAATGAAATTTGAAAATGTTTCGTATAATAGGCGTATGGTAATCATAAAAGGTCTATCAATACTTTCAGAAGCCACGGTATAAAAGTGAAAGAACAAAATAAACTGACACGTTGTCGTCCTATCATTCTATCCTTGACCCTCCACCGTACCCCTTTCTTCATGTCTGTCTCACTCACTTACTTACCCATTCAATCGCTCACTCTTTCTCACTCTCACTTTCTATTTCTTCCCTCCTGCACCCAGTTTACTGTCACTCTCTCGCGTTTTTTTACTCACTGACATCGTGAACGCGGGGTTAGGTTATAATAAAAAAACACCATCGCGTCAGACTGAAAAACCTTACTCCAGGTATAAAAAATTGTGACCAATCCTTATACGGAGTGTCGTAGTATTGGTAGATAAACTTTTGGCGTTCTAAAGGGAAGTTTAACCCTGCTGCAATTCTCGAATTTTGATACTTCAATTTTGTTTTAATTTTAGTAGTAAAAGAGATTTAGATAACATTTAGATAACAGTATGTTGTTATTTCTCTATTTAGAGATAGGATCACAATAGCTGTTAGTTTACTTTTCGGATTGTTGAGGGTTTAGTAGGTTGGTATGATCACCAGTTCCTACAAACTAAGTTGGTACGACTTCTAACGACGCTCCTTTGTCTTAGATGTCGTCCACGTGTTGATTTTCTCTGCGTATTCGGTGTGCTCGCATGTTGTACGAGAAAGTAAAATACAGAACATACATAGAAAAACTAATCTGTGTAAATCAATACCAGATCCAAAGACCTTATTGATTAACATGGATAAGTCTATCACACCGTTCTGAGCTTAACGACCTTTATTGTATTTTGGACTGGTAAAAAAAAAAAAAAAACAAAAGGATTCCTTAAACCTATCGATTATATCTAGAACTATTTTCTAGTTACTATTTATTGTAACTAGCGCATCTGCATATAGATGGCGAGCGCGAACTCACGTTGTCAATTTCAACATGGCATTTTAAGAAAACATTTATCTTAAAATTGAGATGAGCGATCATGCATACCAATAACAGTCTTCTCATATCTTACCTGAATGTGAAATATTTTTTAACGCCAAAAAATACCACTGGATAAAAAATGATCGAAGGAACGCAGCAGGGTTAATTGAGCCAATGAACTTGAAAATTGTATCGTCCTCGTACCAAATTAATGAATGTGCAAATTTTTCAGTAAAAAAGTTGGCAATTTTTGGTTTTAACTATATGAATTGAAGGTATGAATAGCGATGGTACGAATAAATGACGATGATTATGGTTTAAACTTGATTCAAGTTATTTTACGTTAAATTGTGAATCTCTATAATCTATTGAATAGAATATTCATGACATTCCTACAAGAGAAACGATATCTTCGAGAAAGATAGGGAGAAATGGGAAATATATAGCACATATACAACGTTGAAAGAGCTGGAAAATCGTTTTGATCGAATCGTGATAAGAAAGCTTCGAATTATTATAGATTTGAAAAACTATCCGAGATGGAAATCTTGATTTCAATACATTTAAATTCATACGATTCACGAAAGAGAATTCAGAGTTAGGTGAGAGAATAGGATAAGTGTTGTACACGATTATAATATTTTAGCAACATTTTCAATTCTTGTAACACATTGTATCGCATAGATCTATTTGTTACTATAATCACACATTGTGTCTCTTGGAAACACAAAATAGAGATTCTTCATATTATAGTCTTCTATCCAAACAATAAACAATGTTTCTACGTCCCTTATCTTTTCTTTTTTCTTCCTTCGTACAGGTTGTCACATCGCGTAAGACGGTACGTGCGACGTCCCTCATAGTCTGGCCGCAGAGAGCCACATACCGTTACACTGACCCTCGATAAACCTAAGGAACCACCATAAACCGAATCTTTTCAGCTTAATTTCTATTCATATACAGTGCTGGACAAAAGTATTGGCACAGCATGATTGTTATGATAGAAATGCTTATAACTACTAAACAAATTGATTTAAACAAAAAACTTTTTGACGTATTTATTTATTATCTATTCTAGTTTATTACATAACAAGAGCAACAATATAAATAAAATAATACGCAAAATAATAACAAAAATATATTTTTTGAACATTTTATGGGTGGACAAAACTATTGGCACAGTAGAATATTTACGCTTATAACTAATTACATAATAAACTTCTAATATTTTGTTGGCAGTCCTTTTCTTTTAAGGACTTCCTTTAATCTTCTGGACATCGAGTGGACTAATTTTTTAGTGAATTCAGGTACAATATTGCTCCATTCCTGCAGAAGAACTTTCTTCAGTTCAGACTTGCTTGTGATATTATGTTTCCTAATTCTTTTTTCCAATTCGTTCCACACGTGCTCAATGGGATTCATATCGGGACTTTGAGGTGGTGTGTTTAATGTGTGGGCAGTATTATATATTATCCACTGACGAACAATATACGCCATATGTTTAGGATCTCGATCCTGCTGAAAATAGAAATCCCTGGGGAGGTTTAATTTTTGAGTACTTTTCAAAAGATTTTGCTTGAGTATATTTAAATATACATATTCATCCATTATCTCATCAATGAATATAAGTTCTCCTACACCCGATGATGCCATACATCCCCACACCATTAAACCACCACCCCCATGTTTCATGGTGGCTTGCAGATTCAGTTCGTCCATCTCTGTGTTGGGTTTTCGCCATACTAATATTCTGCCGTCAGATTTAAAAATATTAAACTTACTTTCATCTGAAAACATGATCTTTTCCCAAAAATCAGTATCTTTCGTAACAAACTCTTTCGCGAATTCCACTCTTTTCTTTTGGTTTATTTTACTGATGTAGGGCTTTCTTCGTGCTGCACGGGCAGAATAACCGGCATCCTTCAATACCCTACGTACAGTTTTGGTACTTACTTCTTTTTCACACTCAGCTTTTAACATCGAAGCAATTTCAGTCGAATTAGTTTTTGGATCCTTCTTTACAATATTTACGATTTTCCTTTTTTCTCGAATTGTTACCTTAGAAGGGCGACCACTCCTAATTTGATTCTCTAGATTTTCTTCACTTTTAAAGCGTTTTATGACTGAACGCACAGTAAAACGACTTCTGTTTATGATTTGTGCAATTTCGTTGTAAGATTTATTCATCTTATATAAATTTAATATTATTTTTCTTTCTTCAATTGTGGTTTCTTTCGTTTTTCTAGACATTATTACTCTTTCTTGGTTTTTTGTTGTTTAATAACTGAAGTCTCCAGTTTCACTGATCGAGTGTTATAATAAAAGACTAACGGGGGATTTCCCTTCGCTACTTCCAAATGACGATCGGAAATCGTTGAAAACGGCGACGATACATTGTTTGTTCCATGCTGTGCCAATACTTTTGTCCACCCATAAAATGTTCAAAAAATATATTTTTGTTATTATTTTGCGTATTATTTTATTTATATTGTTGCTCTTGTTATGTAATAAACTAGGATAGATAATAAATAAATACGTCAAAAAGTTTTTTGTTTAAATCAATTTGTTTAATAGTTATAAGCATTTGTATCATAACAATCTTGCTGTGCCAATACTTTTGTCCAGCACTGTATATGGTATATATAGTACAGCATATGTTGTATCCGTACAGTCTCCATCTGTGTCAGAATGAGATGTAATCGCGACGTAAATTGAACTGAATTTTTTGTTAATATCTCGGAAACCAAAGTCGACCGAATGTAACATACACCCTTGGACAAAAAGATAGCACATGTGTGCTATCATTAATTTCTCATAGATAGAGTCCGAATTTCCCAAGTTTGACGAATGGCATATAAACAGTACCTTGTAGTAATAAGGTATATGAGCTTGAAACTGTATCTTCGCTATTCCTCTTGTATTTATCAACAATGATTGTGAAATCCGGTCGGCGAAATGATAGCACACCAAGCATTTTGTTTCCATTCCTTAGTATTTCTGTGTATTCTGAGTGGTGTAGACGTAGTGAAAAGTAGAAGAATTTCATTAGAAACCTTACAAATTTCGATTCAAACAATGGGACGTGGAAAACAGCTAAATAGTGAAGAGATTCAAACAGTTTTGAAATTAAAGAAAGAAAACTTTACTATTTCTAAAATTGCAAAAGTTCTCAGTAGAAGTCGGAAAGTCATTTATAATTTACTGAAAGATGTAAATAATTATGGAACAAAAAAAAGCAGTGGGAGACCTTCCGCGATTAGTACTCGTGAAAAACGTGCAATTTTACGTGCCGCGTCAAATTCGCTTCTCACGTCACGTGAAATTGCAGAAAAAGTTGGCGTAAAAACTAATCCTCGGAATGTCAGACGTGTACTACAACAATCCGCGCACATAAAGCGGATGAAATTAAAACGAAGACCAGCTCTAAAGCAGATTCACAAGGAGCATCGATTATATTTTGCAAAAGAACATATACGGTGGAACAAGAAGTGGAGGAAAGTTATATTTACAGATGAAAAAAGATTTTATTTAGATGGCCCAAATGGATTCAATTTTTACTATCATGATGTAAGAAAAAAAAAATTGTCACAAATACGGCGTCAAATGGGTGGAGGTAGCATTATGCTTTGGGCAGGTATTGGGTATAACGGAAAGACTGATTTAATATCAATTCGCAGCAAGATGAATGCTATAACCTATCGTAATTTGATACAAAATCAAATTGCAAAGTACGCAACACATATTGCGAGACAAGATTTTATTTTTCAGCAAGATAATGCTGCAGTTCACACCGCTAAGGTTGTGAAAGAATATTTTTCAACAGAAAATATTGCAGTTTTGGACTGGCCTGCATGCTCCCCCGATTTAAACATAATCGAAAACTGTTGGAGTAAATTAAGCAATGCCGTTTATAGAGAAAATAGGCAATTTGAAAGTATTAATCAGTTAAAAAAGTGCCTTGAAGAGGAATGGAGAAATATATCGCTGGATTATATTAGAAAACTATATCGTTCTTTGCCGAAACGAATGCTGGAGGTGGTGGAGAATAAGGGAGGATCCACACATTATTAAATTTTAAAAGGTTTTTTATTGTTGTACAATTTAGTAGATAATAAACACTACAACTTTTGAAAGTGTGCTATCATTTCGCCGACCGGATTTCACAATCATTGTTGATAAATACAAGAGGAATAGCGAAGATACAGTTTCAAGCTCATATACCTTATTACTACAAGGTACTGTTTATATGCCATTCGTCAAACTTGGGAAATTCGGACTCTATCTATGAGAAATTAATGATAGCACACATGTGCTATCTTTTTGTCCAAGGGTGTATGTATGGCGGTACATGAGTCATAGGAGGAGGCGAATCGAGAGCGACTCGTGTTGTTGTTGTCCTCGGAACACGGACACTGCCTTAACGCATGAAATATAGCGATAGATAATCTCCGGGCAAAACAATGTCGCTGTTGAGGGCAACCATCGATCTAAGAGAAATTCAGATTTTGCGACTCCACTCTCCCCCCCCCCCCCCCCGACTAACATAAATAAACGGACGCGATCGCCAGCGAGTAAGTCATTATCCGAATTATTATCTGCGATTAACAGAGTTACCGAGTTATCCGCGAGCGATCATACTCTATTTTAGCGAATACATTTGTGCGAGCGTCTCTCGATGGTATTTATATTTACTTATATTTATTTAATTTATTCCAAATATATTTGACGGATTGCAGCAGCAATCTCTTTCGTTATTTTATAATATTGATCCTCACACAATCCACTAGATATGTAAGGGAAAATTGCTCAGAATATTCGCTTTGACAACATATTTCAAGGTTACTGTAATTGGATAAATCGTCCACTTTGTAAATAATTATCAGTTCTTTTTGAAAAATAAATCTTTTTTACTTAATTATCCAATCATATCCGAAAGAAAGTTATTTTTAATAGTTTTTATCGCCGCTCTGATCGTACTTGTAGTTCGAACGTAAACATACTCTTAACCTCGGTTATCTTCCTTTTCTTTTGTCTCGTTTCTCTTGCTTTTTCTTTCTTCTTTCCCCTCTAATTTCAGAGCGGCAAAGTATATTCACGTTTCTATACTCTCGGATCGCTATTGTCGCAGAGAGATGCGATAGCCACGTCAACCGTGGCACCGTTACACTGCTAGTTTTGTGTAATAAAGTTTACGTAGACTATCATATCGGAAATATTATTTACTTTATCATTATCATTTTACTGGCGAAACGTTTGAACTACGTGAAACAATTTGTAGCGGCACTCGACAATAAACTTTCCAAAGGTTTCTGTCCCTTGCTACACAAAGCAGGCTCTATCCCTCGGACAATAGGATTGCATACCTTCAGCTAGCTTAAGAACCCGCCATAAATCTTAGGATTTCTCCGGTTAAGGTCCTGCAAATCGAACAAATATCTTTTACTTTTAGCATTCCTTAATTTATTACCTACTCCGGAAAAATACGGGAAATCTGCTTTTCTCACGTACGACGGTTCCCGCTAACAACTTTCTCTCGAGGACGGTTAACGTTCTTCCTCACCCACCAACCAGGCAGATAACCAATTAACAGCGACGTCCATTTCCCCCACTTTCCTAACGAAAACTTTCCTTAACGAATCCGATCCTCTCGTACCCTTAGCCGCACACATCACAGTTTTCCTCCGCAGGGCCGTCGACAAAGAAAGACAGTTCCTCTACGTCCCTTGAGGAGTCATCAACTTAGATTTTATCGCGCACTCTGCTAAATCGCTATCTTAACTCATCGTCTATTAGTCGAGTTCTAACCGAGAATTGCGAATCGTCAAGTGTAATCGCGAGTCCTACGTAAAACGTCGAAAGAGAGAACAAAATCAAGAGAACGTGGTACACGCCAAAAGAATAAAAATTGAAAAGTTACAGAAAGTACCAAAGATGAAAAACAAAGGTAAACGAAGCAGTGAGAAACCAGCGACTGATTTAGACAAGAAATATTCTAAGAAAATGTGTGTTGAACAAACAGGAGAAGAAAAGATAAAACTGCAAGATAGCAAACCTTCCGGAAAAGGTTTGAAATATGTACTTCGCAATGTTACTAATGATAGGCACAACGAGCAGGAGCAAAGGATGTCTCCGTGTGGATTTTTCTGGGATGGCAACCCTAATTTAGCTCTCCTTCAGGATAAAGAGTCATCTAGCGATAGTGAAGATGAAGTAGAGAAAAAACCAAAATTAAGAAATAAAAAATTAAGTGCCGCTGAACGTCGAGAACAAGAAAGACAAAAGGAAGGTGAAATTCGCCAAAGAGAAGAAGCGCTCGCCAACAACCGGTTACCAAATTCTGTGGATCAGTTCGACAGATTAGTTTTAGCTAGTCCAGACAGTTCAATAATATGGTTACAATATATGGCGTACCATTTACAAGCAACTGAAATAGAGAAAGCAAGAGCAGTTGCGAGAAGAGCGGTAAAAACGATTAATTTTAGGGAAGAGAAGGAAAAATTAAACGTTTGGACGGCTTGGTTAAATTTAGAATCTAAATTTGGCATTCCTGAATCATTGAATGATGTTTTTCGAGAGGCAGTGAGGTCTAACGACTCACTGAAAATATACAGCCACATGTTAACTGTTCATGTCGAGGCTGGCAGGCAGATGGAATTGGAGAAAACAATTAATACCATGATTGCGAAGTTTAAACATATTCCCGAGACATGGTTTAATTGTGGAGAAGGATTAATAAAAATGGGTTTGAAGGACAGATCGAGGCACATTATGCAGAGAGCACTGCAATCTTTGCCAGCATCCGAACGTATGTACACAACAGAAATAAAATGTCACAAAGAATAAAATACTAATATAATATAAATTTTACAGACGTAAATCTAATTGCACGGTTTGCGATTATGGAGAACAAATTTGGGGATAAAGAGAGAGCACAAACTTTGTTCGAGCAAATTCTAAGTTCTTATCCAAAACGGGTGGATATATGGTCTTGTTATATTGATTCCCTAGTTAAATCTAACGATATTGATATAGCAAGGTAAAAATATTTTTTCAACTATATTTTGTCTTTTTAATTTCATAGAGAATTTACCTTATAATAATTTGTATTTACAGGAAAGTTCTAGAGAGAGCAGTTGTTCAGACATTACCGCCTAGAAAGATGAAGATCCTCTTTAGAAAGTTCATCAATTTTGAAGAACAGCATGGTACACAGGAAGACGTGACTCGTGTTCAACAAATGGCTGTAGAATATGTAGAGAAGCAGTGTACAAGATGACCAAAAATAATAAAACATTTAGACACGTATTTCATTACATCATGTGGGCAAAACCTTGATTACACAGTATCTAAAAAAGTCCAGTTATGTAAAGTTTCCTACCACATATGCAAAATACTATTGATATAGATACATATAAAAATGAAAAAAAGTATTAATAAATTGACATATTTATAATTTCTCTGATTTCGTGTGCGTCCTTTTTATTGATTATTCTGTAATGACAAAATCAGGAATATGTCTAATCAAAAATTTTTTAGTACGTTTGGGATACTACTGCTCCACTGGACGACAATTGTTTTAGCTGACCGATTATTACAGCCACGTCCGCGCTATTGACTTTTCAGGTTTTGGCAACATTTAAATTGCGCCTGAAATTATACAAGTTGGTTTTGTAGGTACTCAAGTAAATACCCTTGTCCAAGAAGCCTTCGTTTTTGTATTTCCCGTTCGTGGTTATTACGTTTTGTGTCTATCTTCTTAAGCATCTTTGTTGAGGTAATCCATACTGCATCCTGAAGACAGTAAATACTGTAGATTTATATTGTTTCGGCTAGAGATCTCTACCTGATTCGTTTATGTATGTTCTGTATGTAATGTGTCGCCGATCAATTTGAAGAGACACGATTTGAATTTTTTGACAAACTAAAAATTTTTAATAGTTAGTAGCCAAAACTGAGAAGCTAAATCAAAAACCGTGCGGTCACCGTCTAATTCTTCGACCGTTGGCTCTTCGGGACGCTTTTGACATTGGTGAAATGTAGTTATAGACTATGGACATAGAAATATGGATAGTACCATAGGTCTACGGTCTATTCATCTGTGGATATAATATTCGTGATTCGTGATGTAGTCGCACGTGGGTTGCTTCATTGCTTATTGCCCCGGTTTCGCCGGTTCCTCCAGCTAGTTTAGGATCAGTTTCCTGCACCCTGTGAAGCAAAAAAATCAGAGACTGTTCAAGAATCTTGAAGATATATGTGTCTTACACTGTTCATTTTAAAATAAAACGATATATCTCATTAAGTTCCTCCGAATAAAATATTATACCTATTTGCATGGTAAGGTTTGCTTTCGAAAAGAAATACTATGTACAAGACAAGTTGTGCGATAATAATAACTAAAAAGAGTTGATATTTTCAATTCCATAGAGTGCTTCTTTCATAAATGAATTAGTAGGAATGTCCTGGAGAAAGTACTTGTTGCGTTCAGAAGCTGGCAAAGATTGCAATGCTGTCTGCATAATATGCCCCGATTTGTCCTTCAAACCCATTTGTAATAATCTTTCTCCACAATTAAACGATATCTCGGGAATATGTTTACATTTTCCAATCATGGTATTAATTGTTTTCTCTAGTTCCATCTGTCTGTCAGCCTCGACAGGAACAGTCGACATGCGACTGTATATTTTCAGTGAATCGTTAGATCTCACTGCCTCTTGAAAAACATCATTCAATGATTCAGGAATTCCAAATTTAGACTCTAAATTCCACCAAGCATTCCAAACGTTTAATTTTTCATTCTCTTCCTAGAAATTAATCGTTTTCATCGCTCTTCTTACAACTGCTCTTGCTTTCTCTATTTCTCTTGCCTATATATGGTATGCCATATACTGTAACCATACTATTGAACTGTCTGGACTAGCTAAAACTTTTTTTTTTATATACCGTTTATTGAACCAAGAAGATGAGTATTACATGTGTATGTTATTCACAATAAACTATGAAGGTGTTGATAATGTGGGTTAGGCAAAAGTACCGATGCGCGACGGTACGACGCAGCCATACTATATTATGTGTCGGAGTTTTACATTTTTTGTGTTTTAGTGTATTGTTTGGATTTAAGCCGCTGGGAAGCGCAGCTTTTATGTGATCTTGTTTTTAATTGTTATTTCTGTCCTGAAAACTTGACCGCAAAACAGGATATTTCGGTAGTCTACTTTTTGGGTGCTTCGGAACTTGGGGAGGGTGGGAAGAGGGGAGGGGGTTAATAGATAGGTTTATTTACAAAATTTACAATATTTACTATGTTTTCACGGATTTTTACAACGATTTCATGTTATGTTACACGGAGGCAGAATTGAGTTCTGTCGATTTAATGGTTTTCTCTATAATTTTATTATGGATTCGGTATCTACCAATATTTTTTTGTGTTTTTTCTGTGCTTGTCTTTAGTGTCTTTCAGAGGGAGGGCCATGTTGTATCTCCACCTAGTATCTATTGTCTGTCCATTTAAATTTTCTTGGTAGAGTATAGTTTTGATCCCTATTTTTCTTTTTATGTGATAAATTATTGGGATATTATTTTGGTCTTGGAGGTAGTTTTTTTCGTCTAGGTATAGGAACGCTTCTGGGGGGATGTAGCCTGTTGTCAGTGTGTTTTTGTAATATGTGTCGTTTGGAAACAAGCAACTGAAGATTAGGCTGTTTTCTTTTATCTTTGCATCTTGCGCAAAGTGGTTTCTTATTAGTTTTAAGATGTGACAGTCTATGCGGTGGATGTTGGCTAGGTCGTAGATTTTTTTGTTTTTCACATATTTTTTGAATCCGCTGTGTTCTGATCTGTAAGTACTCAAGCAAGCTCTGATGCATTTTCTTTCGAATTTGCGAATTTTTTCCATTAGGGAAGCTGATACGTTGTACCAGATTGGGCAGCCATAGGATAAGATCGGCCTGATTAGTGCTTGGTAGCATAGTATTTTTACTTTTTTGTTGAGGTGTTTGGAGTAGAATAATCTTTTTGTTCTCCAGAATGCTTCATTGGCCTCGGAGAGTTGAATTTCGACGTGTTGCTTGAAGTTTAGTTCGTTGTCTATGTTTACTCCTAGGTATTTTACGTAGTTTTTGTGTGGTATGAGTGCCTCTTCGTTTGCTTTTTCTTTTAGTTGGAATTTTTTGCAATGTTCTTTTTCTATTGGGCCGAGTTTGCTTAACTTGGGTCTAAATAGTATGGTTTCGCATTTGCTTGCGTTGATGTTTAGTTTCCATGTGTAGTAGTAATTGTTAATTTTGTCGAAAAGTTCTTGTAATTCTGTTTCTATTGTTTTGGTTTTGCGGCCTGGTACGTAGATGATTAGGTCATCTGCGAAGGCTATGGAGCGTTTATGGGTGGATGTATTGAGATTAAATAGATTTAGTAAATCGCTATTGTAAATACTAAACAGTAATGGGGAATTTTCTGTACCTTGTTGCAGACCGTTTTCTATGGAGAATTCTTTGGTTGATGCGTATGAACCTTCGGTCATTACGAATGTTCTGCTTGTGATCATGTCCCAGATTATTTTAATTAGATATTTAGGAAAGTTTTTCTTAATCAGTTTATATATGAGGGCTGGGATCCAGACTGTGTCGAAAGCTTTTCCGAGGTCTATTAAGCAGGCGGCTACTCGTTGTTTTGCGTTTAGCGCCCAGCAGATGTCCGACGTAAGTTTGTTCATTGCGTGAATTGTGGAGTGTTTGTGCCGGAAACCAAATTGGTTTTCCGGGATTATGTCATTTTTTGTGCAGAAGGAGGTTAGGGGATTGTTTATGGTTATCTCGAATATTTTTCTCATGTTGGGGAGGAGACTTATAGGTCGGAGGTTTGCGGGTGATGAGCCGTCCTTATTTTTTTTTTTTTTTTTTCTTGTAATAGCTATTAGTTTGACCTTTTTCCATTTTCTGGGGAAATATGTGTTATTTAATCCATTGTTGAAGAGTACTGTATAGTACCATATTATTTTGTTAGGTAGGCGTTTGAGTAAGATGTTTGGGATGCCATCGAAGCCGGAGGATTTTTTGTGGTTTAGTTTGGAGAAGATTCTGTTTAGTTGATTGTAATTTGTAAAGTAGTTTATTTCTGGTTCTGGTTGTTTGGGGTTATCCGAGGTGTTTCGTTTGTGAATGTGCAGACTGTTTTGTTTAGTCTTTTGTCTTGTTCTATTTCATTTTTGAGTTTGTTTCGGCGATAATAATTCTGTTTAGTTGTTCCCGACCCATGTGTTCGTTTTGCGTATGTATTTTGGAAAAGTGGGTGCCGATAGTATCTAGTTTTTCCGTTGTTTTGGTTATTACGAAGTTATCCTGGGTGTATTTGTTGGTGTTGTGTATCTCTATACCTGCTTCTTGGTTAAGGGAGGGGGGGGGGGGGCTTTTTCTGGAGGCAATTTGAGAGGTGGAACGGGGTTTTGTTTTTTTGGTCTGAAGATCCGATTTAATTGCGGAAACACGTTGGCTGTGTCGTTTTTGGAGATGTTTTTTATTTTGTTTGTCCAGTAATGGCTTATAGAGTTTGCGAATTCTTGTTTCAGTTGTGCTTTTATTTTGTGTAATAGGTACTTTAGGAATTCTAATTCTTGTCTTTTGTCGTAAGAATAGTTGTATTTTATATTGTTTATTTTGGAGAGTATGTAGCTTTTTTCTCGTTGTAATTCTTTTATTTTATTGTTGATATAGGGGTCGCAAGAATTTTTTTGTTTTAAGATTGGTACGGATTTTTGGAGTGCGATTTGTATGTGTTTTTCTATTTCGTCTATGTATGTGTCGATTTGTCTGTTTGTTAGGTTGACGTTGTTGTAGATCTTTAGGTCGCATTTCTGTTCGAGTAGGTTTTGGAACTTTTTCCAGTCTGTCTTTTTGTAATTGAGCGTGGGAGTTTCGGTCTGTGTTTCAAGTGTTAGGAAGTCGGATGTATTTTTGTTTATCTGAAATACTATGGCGTTATGGTCGCTGTTGTCACGTCGGAGACACAAGAAATCGCGAAATTAACAGATCGCCGGTAATTTCCTCGCGTCCCAGTTCGAACGAAATAATTCTTTCGCGAATGGGGTGAAGAAAATTAAACTTCGTATATGAAAATGGACTTTTATTATATGAATCCAACAGAGTGACGATTCAAAGTGTTACAACAAAAAATGAACAGAAAAGAACTCTAGTACTGACTTGGGAGGGTTTTTTATATTAACTGTTTAGTTCCTGTGGTGGGGTGATCGCTGGGAGCCGGTCGCATAGGTATACTGTTACTGCCTAGTTACAATTTTGATGACTAAGATATGCAAAGAATGTGATTATCCTAGCGCTGTATTCCGAGACGCCTGTGACACTGTCATAGTCTAGGGTCTTGAGAGTGTTGTTTGATCGTAGGTTTTGGAACTTTAGTCGCGCATCTGCTAAGCATATGTCCAGGTATGAGCCTCCTTTTGGGTAAGAGGGTAGCTCGGAGCTGTAGAGGTTTGTTTTGTAGTGTATGCTTTTGCTGTAGTGTAGCTGTATTTTAAGCTGAAGTGTAAATACAAAGAAGGAATACAATATACGAACTGCTCCAGATCCGCACGCTAGCAGTGTTACTCTATAACTGAAAAACCCCGAAGCCAACGTTGCACGTATACCGTTTTTGGTTTGTCTTCGACAGTCCCTTGTCTATGCGCTGTCGATAACTTCAGTGCTTGAGAAAACTAAAGACCAGATGTAGAGTTTTCTTAGAAGTGGCGACCACTTCAACAGGTTCGATACAATTTATTAAGAAGTTTTTTATTTTTATCTTTCATCTAATATGGCCACTACACCTTATAATAATATAAAAACCAAACGTTATCTTGTTACTATATCATCAAAAACGATGGAAAGCAATGGGAAAATAAGTTTTCCTAATCCTTCAGAATCTAATAAAATTATTTTTCTTTCGTTCGATTTCGTTCATGCAACGAAAAGTACATGTTAGAAATAACTGGTTAAATATAACAAATTTAGATTTACTACGGTTTACGTGCAAATTACGTATGATTTCGCGATTTATGTGCGGATCTAGAAAAACATTTAATTGCCAGGTAGGTTAATAAATTAAACTATAAATCATTTCCTAATAATTCTGACCGACGAAAGATCCTTCTCGTCAATAATATTTTTCATCAATATACGATAGTAGCAATTGGAAGTGTTACGCCGCCTGACTTTCTACCTGGGTCGGGCTGCATACGGCGGGCAGGATGGCAGCCACATGTCCGCACTTCCTTGTCGCGGGCCCTCAATAGCCTCGAGGACCTGTCATAAATCTCAGAAAAATCTAAGATCCTACGAGCCGGATGTAGCATCTGCCTAACAAATGTTCACGTGTCTAGTACGGGAAAGTTTTTCGCACGTGCGATGCCTCCCACTAACAACTTTCCTCCGAGGGCAGCTAAGACCCTTCCTAGTCTACCGGTCATCTCATTAACCAATAAGAAACAATGTTCACTACCCTCACTTTCCTAGCCAAAATTGCTATGAACAAATCACCTGATCCCATGCGCTAGACACACCCATCACTAGCTCTCCTCAGACACAGCATCGTCACTTTCAAGTTAGTCGTCGTCCGTCGTCAGGACAATACACTCCGTAACGGGTTCTACCCTTACGTCTCAGTCTTCATTCGTCGTCAGAACACTAAAGTCTGTAAAGGGTTCTACCCTCAAGTAAAAGTCACTCAGCATTAAATCGGTCAACACGTTTGTAAAAGGTTCTATCCTTAGACTCTTACTTCATTTGCATCGACGCATCAGAGTACCTCTGTATATTCAGTAAACTATCATAATAAACTCAAGTTATACCTGTTAACTCAGTGTAACTTCAATCTAACCACCCCTATTATCGTAACTGAAATAAGGGGAGCGATTAGTTTCGCGGCGTCGATTGTTTAATCGTAACGGGAATTTACGACTCCCGTTGACGTGCTTCCTCGCGATCGCGTCTCTCCGCGAACGGTCGTAACATTTGGTCCTTCGAGCCGGATTCAGTGGTCGTAACAGGAAGATTTCAATTATTTTTATACAGCTGATTTTCTAGAAATACTTCGCATTGTGGATATTGCGGGTAGTGTGAAAGCTAATAGTGTGGCGTATGGGTGAGAGGAGATTGAATTTAAATTATAACGCCGAAAAGAGTCGAGTATATTTCGAATAGATATTATTATAAAAGCTTATAAGTTCCGTTGATAGACGCTCGACGATTGAAGTCGCGAAGATAGATAATAGAATGCTCGCGGATAACTCAAAGACTCGTATAGTCCATTAATTCGCAAAATAATGACTCACTAATAATTCGATGATAATAACTGCCCGCAAGCGATCGTGTCTGTTTATTTCTACTGTTGGGGGAGTGGGGAGGGAGTCGGAAGATTCCCTAACGCTATTTTCGTGCGTCGAAGTGGTGTCCTTGTTCCGAGGCACACCAACGACATGAGACGTCCTCGCTTCGCCTCGTCCTACGACTCATATGTCGCTACAAAAGAAATAAAGTTTGTAAACCGATTTTGAATTATTTTAGATGTGGGTTTCTAATAACCATAGATAACTCAATAATAAAATCACATCGCGTATATGTATATTTATGTAAACTTTTTTTCTCGTTTAGTATGCTAAATCTATCATTGCTATACTCGTTACGTACAACAAAATATCCTGTAGAATTCTAGTATTCTCTCCTCTATCTGATTCTTTAACCTCTATTTAGATAGGAAAGCAAGAAATTGCTTTTAAAACATTGTTGTGAAGACACATAAGAATATCTTCCTTGTATATTGTTGACAGTGAGCAAAATATGTACATATACATCGTACATGTATAATACGCCTTTGTATACACTGTTTCCTAGAATCATAGTTTCGTCCTGTCGAGGCCAAAGAATTGTTACGTATAGAGTATCTTCTTCGATATAGCTATAAACATTGTAGCGATTTATGCCATGTATTATACTTACGTATATGTATAGCAGTTCCACAATTTTCAGTGGCGATGGCAAATATAGCCTCCACCTTTTGCCAAATATTTCTAGCATTACTTATGCTTCAGAGAAGAATAATCATTAAATTAAATATTTTCTTCTTTACATTGATTCCAGGGCAGCATATACATATATCCATAGATTCGAACTATATTTGTTGGTCGTAGATTTTTCCAGATTTTCAAATTATTTATAGCAACATAAAAGTAACTTTATTTAAAAGACCATTACATTGCATGCTATCATATAAAACTTTTGATTTTTATTCAATAATTCTTCTATCCGTTATATGTATATTTACATATATTCTATACTTTATTATGTATATATATTATAGACATAATTTAGTTACTATTATATACATAATATATACACATACTATACTATATATTATATATATGTTATATATACATATATTCTATAGGTTATATATATTAATTGTCATTTTTATTTACATTGAATTTGACAATCAGTAAACAAACTATAATAAAAGATCATGGTAAGCAATTAAGATCGTATTCACAATGTAGAATATTGTACAATTATTACATAATTTGAATATATTCTGCATTTACATATTTTATACACTTTGATATATAATATCTAAATAAAAATGTGCAGCGTAATAGTGACAATTTTCAAGATGTAAAGTCGTATTGTATTGTAGTAAAATTGAAATATAATCGGCGCAGAGACATTTGCGCAGTGTTACAGGATTCCCTTCTAGTCCAGAAGCGTAGCCAATGAACAAACAGTACGAATCTGCCTTTATTACCTATGGTATTGTTCAACAGTCTTTCCTATTCGAGACGCTGTGGTGTGGACGTGCTACGGAATAGTTACCTATTTGAACGTTACAATTTTTGTGTTTAGCAAGTGTTTGAGCAATAGGTAAGAAGTGCTAGTTGCTATATAACATATAAAATCTGATTATTCGAAAGTTGACTTGCAATTTTCTATAAAAAGGATTTATTCAGGATAAATACTTTATACTTGTAAATTTTATGAATTAAAAACTTCCTGGGAATTATTTTAATCTAATAACTTTGTTTTGTCTCTAGGATGGGTCATACGGTATCCAGATAGATTATTCCACGTGTGGAAGTAAGTCGTAGAAACCAATACAGTTTTCTTATTTATTTTTCGTTTTCCTTATTTTTATTATATTTTTCCTCTCTAATGTACTACTTGCATCTACATATGTATTTATATTCATGAAAGAGTGATGTTATACGTATTTATGTTTTAGTTTTAATTAAACATATTGATTATAGTTTTTTATATAAAATTTATATCGTTCTTCGCATTTTATTTTCTTCCGCTAAAAAATGCTTTCATCAAAAATAATGCTTATTGAGAACGAAAAATAAAGTCGGTCATTGATAATGGTTACTAATAACAGAACTTAACGTAAATTATTTCTTTATTTGAATATTATGTTCTTATAAAATAATTATGTTTTTGTTAATATTAATCGTTCTCCGAATCGCGTATTGTATTTATCTCATAGATAGTAATTTTTTACGAAATTTGTTTAGGAATCCTCCCTTGATGCTCTTCGTGATACACAAAGAAGCTTCTTCCTGTAACACAATTCTTCATAAATTTTTTTCCATGCTGTAATGGTAAGTTTCTTCCCTACTTCTTTTTGATTGTCTACTATTGTTGTATTATTTGCTATAATGTCCGCATTTTAATCGCAAAATGCACTGCTTCGTTTAAAAAGAGTGATACAGTATATTCATTCGTTATCTTTCCTATTTATTAATTAAAAATTATGAATGAAAAAAAACAAATCTCAGTTCTCAGATTCTTTTGCAAGTCATTACCATTAGATATGGACATGGTTCAAATAATATACCGAATCTGATATCTACAAAGTTGTCTAAAACTTTCAATTTTTATATGTATTCTATACGTAAGTATTTTATTACACATAGAAAACTAACCTCAATATTTAAACAACGGTGAAACGATAAGCGGTAGATAATATCACGTGAGATTGATGTTATCACAAAAATATTTAACAAAAATTGTTTAGTTCGAATGAAGACATCACATACGGTGCAAATTACTTTTTTATAGATCCAGTAGTAGGGTTCCATTTTAACTTGATTTTTGCAAATGGAACCGTATTTCTTTTTAATAAATTCATCGATCTGTCTTTGTATTCCTTATGAAAAAATTAAAAAGAACTGCTCATCAGATATTTTAACTTGAATTCGTCATATGAAAGACAGGTAATGACGCAAAACGGTTCTCTTGTGTTTACGTTGTCCTTGTCTTTCGTTTGTTTCAGCGTAAACACAATACCGCTTCGTGTCCTATGCTTATCTTTCATATAACACATTAAACGATTCGGAAGGACGAACCTTTCGTTTACCTCCGAATCTGATCGAACAGGTCATATTGTAGGATATCAGCATACTTTCCGCGGTGAACGTATGTAATATTGTTTATGAATATGGTTTCGATATAGTTATTAACTATACTTATTGTTATGTATATTTATATTGTACTATAAGAATGTAGCCTAAAATCCGCCATTTTAACCCCCCTCCTTTAATATGTAATAATATAAATAATTATGTAATTAGATACCTGTAGACATGAACGCACAAAAGATATGTGGATGCTAACATTATTTCGTTTAACGGAATCATCGAACAATACAAACAATTCTTTTTCACATTATTTTCCGAGATAGGAAGGCGCAGTTCCGTTTTTACCAGAAACTGCGAGGGTTGACTGACCCATCTCATTATTTTCCATTTATAATTTGTATAAAATGAAACTAAATCGTCACCGGATGTCTGAATTGTCGTTTGGTTATACTTTAACTCGTACCTCCCGTGCCCACGTCTGCACGCTGCTGGAACGGAGAGCACATCAAAATCAGTTTCCCGCTTAATGTTTTAAATGACATTGTATCACCGTTATTGATATGATTCACGTATTTCACGCAATGTAATCTTTTTGAAAGATTTCTTCCTCCATGTGGTTACGTTCTGGAGTTTCTTCCCTTTCCTTCCCATAATAAAGTGAGCGCCAGGAGGCAGATCTTACTTTGTGAGGGGATGCCTTGTTCAGCGAAGTATGTTATATTGTAGAACTTCTACTGGTCTTGTATCTTTACAGAAATCACTTTTTTAATTTGTGATATACGTGTCCACGGCTCATAGTACATTCTGAAACACGGGGTGCGCCTAACTCACTTTTCTTCCCCCGTGTCATTTGAAAACTTATTGTCATATATAAAACAGCTCAGAGGTTTGATAACTTCACTCGATGATTCTATGTCGGCTTTCTTTCTGATAAACACGTTCCTGATTTCGTTCCTGCGTATTTTTGTCGGAGTGTGAAATTAGGCAGGAAACCGTTTTCTGAGCGTGAGAGTTCAAGAAGCGAGAGAACAGGTTTGCCAGTTTTGAATATGAAAATAGAAGCAATGTACACCAGAACTAAATTTTAGAATTATATACTTTAATTAAAATACAATCTCCAATGTTAGGAAATAACGTAGTATACTACTGGCGAAAAAATAAAGCGCTACAGAAACCTCTCGAAACGAATTTCTTTGTGTTTGCTGTTGCTTTTTTAGCGATATATCTATTTCAAATTCCGATTGCCGCTCATAGGTTGGAGCACTTAATAACAAGAGTACGAGTCCCCCTTGATACCATTCAATTTCTATATAAAACTTTTTCCCTTATTTCTATATGTATAGAAATAATAGCGCATACACACTTAAAATTGACATGCTATGTACGTTATGACTTATGACTGTTTAGTGTAATAATAATGGTATCTACGTGTAGATTCTATCTCAGAAAACATGACATTTCAAAAAACATATTAAATTAACTTGGACAATTGTGTCAATTCTTTATCTTCATGACAGACTGTGCAGGGTCACTCACGGAACGACTCAATTACGATACAATTTGATTCCGTTCTTGTTTAAAATTGCTAGAGTAGATACTTTCTGGAAGAACAATCTCCATTTTATTAATCTTGAATTGGACTACCATCCACTCTGACTGTCTCTGACTGAGGCAATTTAGCAATTTTTTAGCTTTTATTCCCACAGTGACAAGGAGTGCACTACGACGATATTGCTCACATAACACGATATACTTATAATATGAAAACCGAGGTCCAGTACGGTTTGAAAATTGGACAAACCCCCGTGTAACACGTTATTCGCGTAACATCCTTTCTCTCCATCGAGAATGGTTTTCGATAATTAGAGAAATTGAACAAGAAAAGAAAGAAAAGCAGACCACTGAATTATGAAGCAATCGGCAGTCATTACAGTTTGTCTCTTCAGACGTGTGTACGGCACCGTGTTTGTACTGCAGGAGCTTCAAATTTCGCCTAAGCAGTTTTAGAATGGAAACAGAAAGCACTAGTTTAAATGCACAGCTAATAATGTTGGCGTGAACTTCTCAGCAACAAGTGAACATATAGAACGCTACTGTCGGAGTCCAAGTAATAGTCTGTTAGTTGCTTACAGCGCTAGACAGAGATATTAAATTTCGTTCGGTCACGTTTGGACAGAATCTGCCGTGAAGTGAAATGAAGTTTTTAATTCGCGATATCCGGCAAGAGACGTGGTGTGTAGTTGCAGAAAGTTGGAGATTTAGAAGAAGGTTGCTTATGGGATTACACTCTTGGAGTACCGAGGCTTGATCCGCTTGGACTGGAAAATGATAATTTATTATCGCGTAATTTGGATGTCCAACACTTCTCATCCTTGAGTGATTCAAGAGAATGCTACACGGTATTTCGAATTGTGAATTATCTATGTGCAATTGAATACAAGAACTTGACGCTTTGTGGAAATATAATTTTTCTCATTATGGAAAAATGTGCAAAATTTAATACCCAAATATTTATGAACCTAAAACGCACTTTTGCGAATGAAACGGTGTTTTATTTGACCTTGATTTCTACTATTTTTGCACCTTGCACAGCAACTAACAGCAACTCAGTTCTATTCCTTATTTGTTCTTTATTCCGTAGTTGCATTATTATGTGCTGGACAAATTGATTTCCTAATTTCAAACTATTCAGAAATGACCATAAGCTAATAATAAAAAAGGAACTTCGGCAATTTTGTTCCCTTTGAAGTCTCGCGTCGATCACTGTAAAGTTAGCGTTTTCTACAAATTTTATGCTCATGTGTCTTTATCTTTTTCTAAACTCTTCGGTAAGCTGTTCTTTTTTACGGTCGCTTACCCAACGCGGTAACAACAAAAGAACCAGACGACATCTTGTCGTTGGACCGCCCCCCCTAGCACACCCCCCCCCCCCCGCGCAATGATAGCTCGTCCCGGAAGAAGAAGCTCGGGTCGCTTTCTGCTGCCTCCGATTCCCCTGACATCCTCTTCCCACTCCGGTTTTCACCTCCTCCACGCTAGACGCAGAATCCGGGGCCCTGGCGTACCAGCCAGCCGGTCGAATTCGTCTACCCTCGACCGCTGCGCTGTATGGGCACGCCAACTTCAAATTCTTCATAAGAACGACATTAGATCCATTGTGGTTTCCCGAGGCGTGGTACTACACCGCGAGATTCCATACCCTTCTGGTACTCCCCAAATATCGAGCCTGCTTCAGCTTCAAGGTAGAAATTGCTCGAATTTCCTTTCCTCTCAGGTCACATTAGTTTATTTTGATATTTTTAATCGCCACGCAATATTCTGCCTTCAAGATCTGGGCCGTGCTGGTCGGAAATGTTCGTAATGTGCGGATCTAAAGATAGCGAAGGCATTCTGCGAGTAACGAATTAGGGCGTGAACAAACAAAGGCTATTATTTAAAGCTTGAAGGGTGTAGAAAAGAAATAGAAATATTTCCGAAATCCATCTGGTAATAATAATCCATCTGATCATAAGATCACTAGCAACAGAAATCGTAAATTTTTCTTCTTGAACAAAGCGTTCCATCACCAACTTTGTAGTGTTTCTAGCAGTTAAAATTCTGCAAGACTTTGTAAACGGTTGAAACTCTCTTTCACAGATAGTAGTAGTATTAGGCAATGAAAGCGAAAAGAGCTACTCAACCTAACATTTTGCGTTAATTAATTAATCAGGGGATATCGTAAAATATGTACATAAAGATTTTCTTCCGAAGATTTCCTTTCTACAAAAGATTTTAGTAGATTCATACGGCGACGTGAGCGGAGTGCTTTAGAGTAGAAGGAGTGACAGAAAAAGTGGAGTTTACTGTCGAAATCGTTGGCTTTTACAACTAGGTGATCCAAGCTGTTATTGTAGTCATAAAGTGGGCGGTAGGTTTCGGGTACGAAGAGAATGTGTATTCTTATACGTTGCACTGGGATATAAAAACTAAATTTATTGAGAATGTCGGAAGGGAGGGGTGAACTGGATCACAAGCCTATATACAGAATGCTAGGAAATATTGTTAAAAATTTTAGTTCATAGTACTCGTGAAACGAAAGAAAAAAGCTTAAATTAACGCGGATGAAAAAATTTATATATTCGAAGTCATAAATAATTTTCTGGTTAAGTTATTGCGCTGGAGTTACTTGTGTCTGGTAACCAGTCTTGATATAAATAACGGTATAAATAACTACATGTAAATAATTGGTTATCTTGCTTTTTCTATTGATATGAGGTGATGGATCGTGACAGTGAGAGGAAGAAACACGAGTATATTTAACAAAAAAAAAAAATTTATTCCGATATAATCAAGGTGTACACTTAGCGTAGGATTCGCGATTATTAAATTAGCGGTTCGCGGTATTACTAGTAGCGGTTCGCGATTCGCGATTACAAGTTCGACATCTAATTTTTCCGTTTTTGATTCGCCTTATAAATTCGGATGATGATTGCCTAAGATGCCGAGGAACTCTGAACAATTGTTATGAACTGCCAATGATTGCTTCGATTGTTTCGACGGTGTTGCTTGGCAGCCAGACAACGAGGGACGTCGCACGTCCCATCTCACGCGACGTAACAGTTCATTTGTTCTACAATATCTTCAAACAATCCTCTCGGCATTACTTCAGAGTTGGTCTTCCCTCTGGATGTGCCTCTCATCTTTTCATCTTCCTATTCTTGATCTTCTCTGTCTCTCGATGTTCCTTTTCTACGCTTGTCTGATTAACATAATCTTCTGGCATAGCCCCTGGAATCTCGACCAATACTCCTCGTTACTGACAACCATGTCTATTTTATTGTTGGTTGCCAGTATTTCGCTTACGTAGTTTTTCAGTAGGGTTCTTTCATTGACCCATCTGGGGAAATTAAACAACGCATGCTCTGCATCATTACCTTCGCCATCGCAACCCCAGCATCTTGAGTGGGTCTCTTTCCTAATCGTTCTTCGTTATTCATTAAATATTCTATGTCCACTGAAGATCTGCATAGTATAGTAATCGATGTTCCTTTTATTATTCTTAAAAATGTCGTTAATCAGCTTCCTGGTGCAATTATCCCCTCTGTAACAGAGCCACTCTTCCCTCCATCTTTTCTTCAATCATCGATAACATATTCGGAATGTTCTTGCTTTTCTTTATTGCTAAGGCTTTGACTCATATCGGTGTAGCATAAAGTACCATCGACTCCCATTAACGTTCGACAAGAATGTCCTAATCGTTGCCATGAGGGCATCAACCATGACACAGACCTTTTCTAAATGTAATGAGAAATTTCTATCATTGTCCAATTGCACTCCAAGATGTCTAACACCCTGCTTAGTCTTCAACAGGTAGTTTCCAATATTAATGTCCATTACCTTGGGATACGCTTTCTGGTAAGTAGAATCACTTCCATCTTGGGTCAATTTCTATCCAAGTTCGGAACACCATCGTGTGACTATTCTCATTTCCACACAGAGTTTGTTCCCTATATCCTCCTGGTTCTTCGTTACAATTATTATTGCCAGGTCGTCAACAAAGGAAACCGCATTTGGGCTTGGAGTAGTCTGTAACTCTATTAACAAGCCATCATAAACGATACTCCACGAGAGTGGTCCAAGGCTAGATCCTTGTGGGACTTCAGTAAAAACATTTTTTTTTACTATTCCATCTATAATATTGTATGTTGTGGCGGCACTCGACAGCGGATGCCGCCACTTGACATCAATTGGGACCGAATGACGATACCGCAGAGGTTAGCGCCTTTAGTTACGAACGTTCGGGACCCAGGTTCGAATCCCGGCGCCCGTATTCCGATATTTTCTTCCACGATATATTTAGAAGAAAATACAGCAGTACCCCCAACAGCGAACATCTGCAGCCAGCAACTACAACTATCACGGCCTATACACCTCTACAATGTAATTATTTATCTATCCTGTAGATAGCTACTAAGAAGTATCCGGAGTCTTCGGGGCAATTCTTCTTTCTTCTGCCTCTTGGAGGATCTTATTCCAACTAGGAGTATTAAACGCGTTTTTGATATCGATTTCTGCGATTACGTATATCATGTTTTTCCTCTCACAGGTTTCCGCGAGGTCGTCGATCCGGCACAAAGTGTCGACCGTACTCTTCTTTTTCCTAAATCCATATTGATTTATATGGAAGGTGTCGAGATCTTCTCGATCAGAATCATAAGCGTGCAATCCCAAACTTTACTGAATGCTGATAGCACACTGATCGGCCGAAATGATGATGGGAATGTAGGATCTTTTCCTGGTTTCGGAATAAGAAGCACCATATCGCCGCCTTCCATATCGCTGGTATCTTTCCACTTCTATTAACCTCGTTGAATACTCTTAGCAACGAGGCGGATATTATTTGTTTATAGTAACCGCCTGCCGAGATAGTTGTAATTGCTGATGCGTTTGTTGTAGTCTCCTTAATTAGTGCGCTAGCCTGTGTGTAGTGTGAAACAGGTACTGCTACATTTTCCATCTTATTTTTTATGCTGCGGAAGAAAAATCGAACTCCGGTCGCCGGCATTTGAACCCGGATTCCGAACGTTCTTAACCTAAGACGCTAACCACTGCGCTGCCGTCGTCCGACATTAGTTAGTGTCGAATGGTGGTATTTTTGCTGTCGAGTGCCGCCACAGCATTTTTTCTGCTCTTCTTTCTGTTATTAATTTAACTGCTGTCCCCGGTACGCCGTCTACTCTCGCCATTTTATTCGGATTAATCTTTCTACTCGCTTCTAATATATCGTCCTCTATAATTATTAGATCACATTAGATCTCATCTGTTCTTCTTATTCGTTCAGTTAGTCTCGTTTGAAAGAGTTTATGGATAATTTTTTGGACCTTGTTAACCTTTTTTTTTTTTTTTGTTTAACGAGGAGGGGAAAATGCAATTACGCATACCCACGGACCTGAATCCGTGGGTTATGTGGGACTCGGCCAGATGTCATCGCCATACCCACTAAAAACCCCTCCTCTTCCACTTCTTCAATGAGCAAGGGATCCGCCGGGACCGCAACAAAGGCATTACTTCGGCGGGTCCCTGTAGGTGTTCCATCAAAATCTTCTACTGGATATCCATCTCGTCCACTAGCAACTCCTCCATTTCAGCTGCCACCATGGCGACCGCTTCGTCCTCCTCTTCTAGACCGCTCCAACTCCTTCTCCTTCGTCTGCCTGGCCCTCATCGCGATCCCGCAGAAGGCCCTAAAATACTTCCAGATACGGTCATCGGCCGTGACTATACCGACGATGTTCTCCACCTCAAGCCTTCTTCCCACCATATTTTCCAACATGGTGCGCTGCATAGCCCACCTAGGGCAACTCAGTATCACGTGTTCAGCGTCGTCCGGGCTCGCTCCGCAATCCCAGCAACTATTAGACGTTTCTTTGCCGATCCTCAGGCGATATTGATTAAATATACCATGCCCTGTAAGCAGCTGCATGGTATAATGATCAATATCCCTGTTACTCTTCCAGAAGATAGCTCCATCTCCGATCAGCCTCCTGGTCCAATTTTCAACGTTATAGTGTGACCATTCCCTCCTCCAGTCATCGACTGCTTCCTCTTCCAATCTGGCCAACCGAGCGGAAAATACCTCCGGCTCTTCAGGATTGCTTCTGGCAGATTTCTTTGCCTCATACTCCTTCCCTCTCCAACGAGCCCACATCTGGATTGGCATAGTCCCCGTCAGCACGCACAGGGCCGCATGAGAAACGGTCCTATACGCCGTCGAGGTGCCAATCAGCGCACTTCGCTGAGCCCTGCGGAGCTCCTCGATATTCTTGGACATATGCAGCGCATCCTTCCACGCCGGTGATGCGTATAACACGACCGACTCCCATACCCGGTAGTAAAGCCTCCTACAGGCATTGGAGGGGCCGTTCACATTCGGCAGGAGGCCCCTAATGGCCCCCACGACTGCGTCTGCACGGGCGCAAACCGCCACTATGTGCTGGGTAAATGATCTTCTGCTGTCCAGCACGACACCGAGATACTTCACTGTATCGCGCGTAGACAGCGTCGTTCCCACCAAACACACGTCCAAAATCTTCGGGACCCTCATCCCCGTCAACATAATAATCTCTGTCTTTTCGCCCGCTATTCGGAGGCCCGTGTTGTTACACCAAGTGGTGATCGTCTTCATGAGGGGGCTCAAGACGCTCTCCACCCTCTCCGTCCTCTTCAGGCCCACCAGAATGGCAAGGTCGTCCGCAAATGCTAACGCTTTAGTGTTAACCAAATTATCAAATCTGGTCAACAGACCATCGTACACGATATTCCACAGCATGGGACCCACTACCGAACCCTGTGGGACCCCGCCGTAAATCTTCCTAGTCACCGTACCGCTCGGACTCTCGAAAACTACATATCGATCTTGCAAGTAGTTTCCGAGAACCCTCGTCAAACTATAAGAGAGACCCCTACGCCTCACCTCCTGCATGATCGCGTCCCAACTGAGCGTGTTAAAGGCGTTTTTTATGTCAACGCACATCAGGACGCAGACCAGCCTCTTCTTCCGGCAGGTCTCGGCGAACCTAGTCACCCTCGTAATCGCGTCTACGGTGCACCTCCCCCTTCGGAACCCAAACTGGTTTGGATGGAATGGATCCATGCCAATCTCCTTCTCGATGGCCCACTTGAGCGTGTACTCCCATACCTTGCTCATCGAGGGGAGCACGCTAATGGGCCGGTACGACGACGGGAGCCTAGGGTCTTTCCCGGGCTTATTAAGCAGGATCAACCTGGCCACCTTCCAACTGGCCGGTATTCTGCCATTCTCATAAATAAAATTCACCATGGCCAGCAGATCCTGCGCTCTATGATGATGAATGAGCTTAATTATGGACCCGGGTATCCCGTCCACGCCCACTGCCTTCTTCACCTTCAAGCGGGCCACCGCTCTGCTGAGATCGCCCGGCTGGATCAGTTCTCCGCCGGCGGTCATCCCCCCGGCGTCACCCCCGCCGTTCCCGCAATCCAGCACGCCACAATCCTCCGTTATGAAGAGGGTATCGATAATCATCTCCGCCTGCTCTCTTCCGAGACTTACGTAAGGCTTAGCCGCCTTAAGCCTGGCAATAACCGTCTTGTACGGCAAGCCCCACGGGTCTCGGTCGAGAGTGGCGGTGAACTTCTTCCAAGCCATCTTCTTACTATCGAAGATGGCGGACCTCAGATCTCTTTTGGCCCTCTTGTATTCCACCCTCTTCTGATCGGCGCCCACATCCTTCCTCTTCGCGGCAACCTGCGCCCTCCGTCTCTTCGACTTCGCAATCTCACGCAGCCGAGCAATCTCCTCATTCCACCAGTAGTTTGGGTTCCTACTCCCTCTAGGTGGACGAACCTTCTTCAGCGAATTCTCGCAAGTCATCTCCAAGGTCTTCTGAAGCGAGTCGTCTTGACCTCGGAACCTCGCCTTCGCGTCGTCAAAGTTTCTAATAACCAGTTCAGGCACCATGTCCTTCGTCGCGTACTTCCGAGTGAACCTCGATCTGCTCCTCTGCTCCTTTTTGAACTTATGAAGCACATACTTGTGGTCGGACGCATTATAATCGTCCAACACCACCGAAAGTATGTGCCTCTCCCGCAGCCTGTTGTTGACACTTGCAATGTCGAGAAAACTTGCCCTGGAGCCTCTTTGAAAGGTCGGACCGGGACCGACCCTAATAGGAGCCAGACGATTTTTTTGTAGCGCCTCAGACAGCACCCTCCCTTTGGTATCGGTCGTGGTGCCACCCCAAGCCTTCGACTTTGCATTGAAGTCACCCGCGACAATGATACACTTCTCATTCTTCGCCGATGACACCAACACACGATCCAGCCTGCTGACATAATCTTCGAAGGTGGCCAGGGGTACATTGGGTGAGCAGTAACCACTCACGCAATATGTTTCCCCGACCTCAATTCCCACCATTCCATCGTCCGCAGCCACTGTATCTTCGCTGGGGTGGAGACCGTTGAACCTCGTGACCCAGATAGACGCGTCCCCTTTAGTATCGTTGTACCAGAAGGGGTGCTGCCTGTTGGGCTCCGAGATCAGTACCACATCCACCCGGCGCTCCCACGCAAACTGCTGGAACAGTTCTTGGGCCAGCCTACACCTATTAAGGTTCACCTGTAGCACCTTCAGGCTTTGCGACCTCCACTACCCCCACTGCTTAAATAACTCCTATAGGTGGGGCACGCGAAAGACCCCATGACATGGTCAAACCGCCCCACTCCACTTCTGCTACACCACACACACATGGGTGCGTTAGCACATCCCGAAATCCCGTGGTCAGTACCTCCACATCTCCGACACCTCTCCTTCCCAGGGCCCATCGCCTTACACCCCATGGCCAGGTGCCCGATCTCATGGCACCTATAGCATCTCGTTATCCTGGGGAGGATCTTCATAGAGGCAATCGTGAAGCCCGTCCTTATTTTGCTCCTCCACGTTTCCGCTTTTACGAGTACCTCAGGTACCACGACGATCGCCGTCTGCGTACCCCAAGGTGCCGCTCTAAGTGATTTAACCACCACATCCTTTTCGTCCCCCATTTGGAGACCCCTGATTAGATCCCTAATCAGGTCCTCCTTAGTTTCCAGGGGATCAATGTCCTTAATCTCGAGGGTGACTCTTTTCTGGAGATGGGAGACCGAGATCTTTCCACCAGTCGCCTCCCTGATTTTACCGGCAACTTCGTCGCCCTTCGCACCCACCTTCAGTTCCATCAGGATGTCGCCTTTCCGGGTCTTTCTGACGCCAATACTATCGCCGAGCGCATCCCTAGCACCCAAGAGGCCTCTGTAGGTCTCCAGCCAATCTTGGCCTTCACCCACCTTAACCAGAAGAGCCTCAGGTCTACCCTTCTTCCTGATTGGCCTGCCTCCCCGGACATCAACACGCCGAGGTACATCCCCTTCCTCAGCCCGCATCCTGGCATTTGCACGCCTCTTCTCTCTGCGGCTGATGACTTCACGCCATTCTCCACCCGAGTCACTCGCCTCGTTATCAAACCAATTTGGTTGACCCCGACTAGCTGACCCGCACGCCGACGCGTAGGTGGCCGCGCCTCTCCTGCTCCTCTTCAAGATCGTCCCTATATTTCCCTCAACGGGGGGGGGGGACACATTTTTTCTCTTCCCGCCAGTCTCGAGGAAAGAGGAGTTACTCTCCCTGCTGTCCATTTTACCAGTTACCCCCTCCCGAGAGGGGGTCTGAGTCGCCGTATTTACCGTCTTCTGGGCCACTTCCCTTCCCACCTTGATCGATCGCTCCACAGCCATGGACTTCCCCAACCTAACCCAGCATTCGTTCGCCTTATTGTGAACGGCTAGGGCCCGCTGGCGGATTTTCGGGTCCACACTGGATACCAACTGTAATCCGTCGATTATAACCTTTATATCCTGGTAGGCCTCCATTATAATGTCCCGCATCGCGATCCACTCCTCCTTCCTTATAAGTACACACTCAGCACAATCCGCTGGGTTACCATTTCCCCTCACCACCCCGACGGCACCGGGCTCTCTCCCTATCACCGTCCTGGCCGTTTTAATACTGCCGGTTTTACTTTTGACCGCCGGCACAGGCGAGCTCTTTTCCTTCCCACTCACCGCCCGCGGACCCACGTTCTCCTTCCCGGCCACTCTATCGGCTTTACGAACCCCCTCTGGGGTCCTCTGCAGCCTCCTACTTGGCTCAAACGGACTAAGGGATGGGCTGAAATCCCTGCCCCCGCTCGCTCCTTTATTTCCGGGTGAAGATACGGACGTACCGTAACTACGTAACCTTTCGGAAACCTCCTCAACCGAAATACTTGACCCGTTACTAGACTTCCGGGCTTCACTCCTTAACTCCTTTTTCGACCCAGTCGCCTTTACCGATCGAGAGGGTGCCTGGGGAACCACCTCCCCCTCGTCGTTTTCCCAGTAGCAAGATGACCGTCGGGACGAGCCTGGAGAGCCACTCGACATCCCGACGGGGCCTGGGGGCTCCGAAACCCCCTGCGCCGTAACTTTATTTCCTTTTAAAGACTTATCCATATTTTCTTAATAAAAAAAAGTAGTTCATAAACCTTGGAAATCGCCATGTCGTCAACAAAACAGGTAAAGAAAAACCGTCCAAACGTAACCACTCATAACCAAAAACTCGCCAAGCCGACACAAACAAAAAAGCCAACCGAATAGGAGCGTAATCACGCGTACGCCCTGCGCATTCCAAATATATATCTTCGACACATGGCCCTCGGGCTACTCAATAACTCCCTGCCATATGTACATGTTTGGGGTACGGGGGGTTCGGCTCGAGAAAAATCTTAAATTAGATTACAAAAATCGGATCTTAACACCGGAGAAGAACCAGAGTGAAAACTAAGTAAAGAAATAAAATAAAAATAAAAATAAAAATAAAATAAAATAAAATGAGAACGAACAGAACTAGAGAACCCAAAATATGATGAATTTCATTATACAAATAAACTTAAATAAAATAAAAGAAGAAAAGTAAATAAAAAACCGTAACTAAGTTAAATCAAAGTAAAACAAAAGAAAACATAAAATAATAAAATGCTAATGCAAGAACGAATACTAAGGAACTAAGTAAATAAGCAAAAAAGTGATGAGCTAGGAGAACTATCAAAAAAGCCAAACTAAACAGCAGTATCCTAACAAAAAGAAATACCGAAAACAGAATATAAAATAAATAAGGGTGACTAATACCAAATAGAATAAAAATATAAATAAAATAAAAATAAACACCAGAATGAAAATACCAGAAACAGAAAATGATAATAATAAACAAACTAAATAACTAATTACTTAATAATGAGAATAAAAATAAAAATAAAATAAAAATAAAATAAATAAAATAAAGTAAAAATAAACTAAAATAAGAAAATAATGAAAAAATTTACCAATAAACTAGAACCGTAATAACTGGAAATAGTCTAAACAATAACATAAAATAAAGTATGGTTAATAAGCGAAAATATTTTACAGCTAACTAACTAGCAAAAAACTAAAACAACCCACTAGATAAACTAGTAAGCAAGTAAACTAAAAACTGAAAAATATAACTAAAATTAAACTAAGATTAATATAATAAGAAACTATAAAATTAAAAGGAAAGAAAATTTAAAGGAAAGAAAATAAACAGAAAGAAAGAAAGAAGACACTGACCAAAGAAAAATAACTAAATAACTGAAAAACCAAAGAACATATATGCTTAAATTAAATATTAAAGAAAAAATAAAACTCTGGTCAATCCGACTAAATTTCGCCAAACTAGGAACTCTGACGAGCAACCCTATCCTTCTACCACACCCGTACGGTGGCGACGCCACTCCACCACTCAGCGAAGCACCCTACACGCGCTCGTGCAACGCCAAGCCTAGGTTAATGCAAGTAGACGACGCTTGTCATCACCGCAAACCCTTTATGTCTACGATATAGACCTCCTTTAAAATTTCTAAAAGTATCCGTGTGTGTGTGTTGGACCTTGTTAACCTATTTTGGACATAATAGCCCGATAAGACCTTCCCTATGGTTCCCTGTTCAATGTGACGCAAAACCCCTTTCGCAATTTTTCTTTATTTGCGTCACATTTTCTCGTGAGACCATACCTTTCAATTTTAAGTTTGTGCACCAATAGATCCGCGTACTGTGATCCTCTTGCTTTCACTGTCTGCTTTTCCTTTCTTTTCTTAAACACCTCCGCCCTAGGCATTTTTAGCTTTTCACACCACCAGTAATTTATATTCTTTCTTTCTATAGGAGGATAAATTTTCGTTAATTTGGAGGCACATCACGCTTCTACAGTAGCCTGGAAGCGCTCACCATATGCCTCTTCGTCTTCAGAATTATGCATAAATAAGTTATCGCGATTAAGGTCAAATTTTAAAATAGAATTATTCATATTCATTTCCTTCGTAGAGTATTTAAAATTTTCGACATTACGTCTCGTCTTAGTAGTTTCAATTCATGCAAAAAACATAAATATGGTCAGAGGTTGACCATACGTTATATATTTTACCACCCTTGTATTTTCTTGCCAATCCACTGTCCGTACTAATTGCATCAAACAGTCGCAGTTATTTTTTTCATTTTTACCAAATGCCTCGTATTTAGTCTGATGGCTACGATCCTATTTTTGCTTAGCATATCCAACAGGTATGTTCCCGTACTATCGGTTTTAATGTGGTAGCCTTAGCACAAAAATCCCCAACAATCGTCATCGTAGGATGGTTCCTCTTATGTATCCTGATCGTGGAGTCCAATTCATGTAAACGATCATTGAATTGCTCTATATTAACGTTACGGGAACAATATCCGCCTATCCAGTATCTATTGTTTACCTTGATCCTCACGAGTCCCTTTCTTCTAAACAAGATACTATCTTGCATCCCCTTTGTCATCGTTGCACCAGTATGCTGTTGTTGGTATGGTTCCGAAATGAACATCACATCCACTTTAGCATCGCAGCCATACTGGTACATTAACTCCTGTCATATGGCCATTACCTAACTATTTACAAAACATCTAATTACATTAGACCGTGTTGCTTTTGATACCATATAACTTCCACCTGAAACATTTTTTCATGTCTTTGACACTTGTAGAAATAATCGCTCGTATACATTGAAAATGGACATGCTGTATACGTTATGGCTCGCGACATACAATTCAGTGTAATAGTATCTGTATCGCCGCGCAGACTGTATCTCAGAAAACAAGACATTTCAAGAAAGATATTAAATTGAAATTAAATTTCGATTGCGACGAACCAAGAATCTAATCCTTCTGGCCATATGGATCACCGGAGGTAAAAAGGTAATGTGAAATAATGTTTAGTAGCAATTCGATATACCGTATAGTTCCTGAAGTCGGTGATGGGTGTGATTTCGATACTTAATCTTGCATAGATTCCTCGTGGCAAATCTGTTGACCAACTGAACCCATCTAACATTTGTTACTATCCTTTTCACACCTCAGAAATTGGGGAAAAATTAGTACTGGCGAATAGAAGAAAATCGTGTCGTTCTTGAGATTTTCATTTAAAGGATTTCTACTTCGCGTTGGCCCTAACTTCTCCACAGTCTAAATCGAGCGTACGATCTTTAAATAAAAATGAAAGAAAATATGTTGCGCGAACAAAAGTCATTTTTCTTAGATGGGATATCGTTTGTTAGGATGCTTTCACACTCGTAGATCGAATGCGTGGGAAGAAAATATTGAAGTGAACTATTGCGCTGTCGCGTGCGCGTTTCTATGTGTGTACGTAGGACTTATCGTTGCATAGGATCTTTTGTGTGTGTAAATTTTCCTCGGCTTCGGCCCATTCCTTAAAGAGGATGACCGGCTGCTATCGGCTGTAGTATCTAACTTGGACAATTGTTGTGCCAATTCTTTATCTTCACAACAGACTATGCAGGGCCACTCACGGAACGACTCAATTACGATACAGCTTGATTCCGTTCTTGCTTATTCTCCCAGAACGTCTCTACTCTAACAATTTCAATCTCCATTTTATTAGTCTTGAATTGGAATATCATCCACTCTGACTGTCTCTGACTGAGGCAATTTAGCAATTTTTTAGCTTTTATTCTCATAGTGACGAAGAGTACACTACGACGATGTTGCCCACATAACACGATATACTTATAATATGAAAACCGCGGTCTAGTACGGTTTGAAAATTGGACATACCCCCGTCTTGCGACCCGTCCTGAAGCAGAATTTGGTGGTCGCAACGTCTTCTTCTTTAAGTCTGTCCTGATCCTGTTTCTTCATGCAGGCTAATACTTTCTTTTCCGGAATCTTTCTTGGGACGTCGTACATGATTATCCGGGGCAACCTTCTCTGTGGTGTGCTGGCTTTTAAGCCAGCCTCCTGTAATTTCGCGTTCTCAGTGAGCGCTTTCAGGCCCTCTGACTTCGTTGTTTTCACGGCTAGGCCATTACCGCTAATTTTCCTAATTGCGTTATCTTGTATCCCCCTTTTACGACAACTTGCTAACGTAAATACCACATCACACGCGTCTTCGCTGGTTTTATTTTCGTCGTCCATTCCTTCCGGGCGGATTATACCACATTCTTCGGCGGTTTTATCGCCATTTGCCCAACCTTATTGCTCGTCATTTTAACTTTTTCGGAATACGAGACCTGTTTTGGCTTCTTTTTCCTGGCAGCCGTCTCTAACTGCTTGCTGGCTTGCCGCGACTTGCTTACAACGCTTAATATTGCGCTTTCTTTATTCTTATTTTTTTCTCGGACTCTGTTCTAGCCTTCCGGATAGATAGCAGGAGCTCCTTCACGATGCCTCTTCTCATAATCTTGAAGTACCATATAATTGTTACGATTTGCTTCTTACTGACATTCTTGCTCGGGTCTAGACAAAACGTCAGGACCCTCTTTTCTATATCCTCGACCTGTTCCCTTACATCGGGTATTGGCCGCAGCTCCTCCATCGTGTCTTTTTTGTCTCCATCAGCTCCCATCTTGATTTCAGAGCTTTTTAATTTTTCTGACGTAGTGCACGCACTTACGTTTTTAGGGGTTGTCGTCTCTGCGCTTCTTTCAGGATCCTGCGCTTTTGTTGCCTGCAGACCCGCCTTTGCCTTCGTGGCAGGTGGCGACTGTCCTCGTGTTGACATCGTGTGTTATTATTTCTGCAGATTTCACTCGCAGCGTATTTCAACCACAGGCACTCAGTTCAACGGCGTACCGCTTTTCGCACACGGACACTGCGTCCAACGGTGTGTAGCCTTTTCTTTTTATTTTAACGCGCACAAAAACTAAATTCCGTGTCTTATTGTTTTGTTGCTCGTGCATTAAGTCACGTGGAAAAAGTACAGCTGAGACTACAAAAGGAAAGACGCCTTAGCGAAGGAAACTATATCGGCGAGCGAATCTGATAGCAGAAACTGATTCAGGAGGTCTTAAAATTGCCAGCGGGTAAGGATCATTCATTTCATGAAACAAATGATTAAAGTTTTGATAATCGCTCCTCCAGATCAAAAGAGAGCTCAAGTAACTTTTCATTGACAATGTTATACTGTGTTCGAATGTCGTCAACTTGTTTTCGATATGACATTAATCGGTTTTTGCTTTGCTGGCCGGACTGTTCGTATCCGTCGGGCAGTTTTGACACGGACTGGAATTGGTCGTTTAAATTGTTTATTATGTTCTGCAGAAAAACCATTTTCGTTATACAAAGCCATTTTTGAAACATCCAAACTATGTAGATTGTTATTTACGACTTGGCTGTATGGCTCGAGATAAAGGACAAATTTTGTAAAGTATCTGATTGGTTTAAGGATGCTTTAAGCATAAATAACGAGTTGTTGTCCTGTAGGTCTTCGTCACCTGTAGGAGCGCCCCTCTGCGATCTTCTTAAGATGTTCCTTTTTTTCCCATTTAGCAGATCGCTCCAGCCAATTGCGACGTAAGTGGTTATCGGCTCGAATAGCCCTTTGTACAAGGCACGCATGGCCGCGTGCCCGAGTCCCCATTTCGCCTTGGCCACCCTTGCGAGGCTGTTGAGTAGGTTTCTACACTTGTGCGTTGTTTTGTCCACGTGCCTGTTAATCTTTAGACCACTCACAAAGTACACACCGGGGTATTTAATGGCTTGACGCATTCTGATGCTTTTACCATTGATTTTAATAATCGGTGGTCTCTCCGCATCCAGTCTTCCCTTGGCTAACAGTACCTTTGTCTTTTCTCCTGATAATGTGAGCTTCGTCCCGGTGCATCAGCTAGAAACGCGTGTGACTACTTGCCTTTTTCTCTGTAGTTCTTCCCCCGCGTTTCCCGCGACTAGTATCACAATATCGTCCGCATACGCGATCAGTTAGCATTCTGTCGCGCTTGTTGTTAGTTCAGCCAGCAGGTCGTCGAATGGAAGGTTCCAAAAACTTGGACCTAATACCAATCCATGGGGGCATCCTTTCGTCACGTGCTTGCTGACTACCTCATTTCTTCCGGTGATCTTTGGTTAGTGACAGCCAGACTTTTTTTTTTACTTGGGGAAATCCTCATGGACACCCAGCCGCCCTCTGGGAGGCGGCGGCGGGTAGTGTCGGACTCTTAGCGACTAGAACTCCACGATGGCCGTCGTGACGGTTCTCAGTAGCGTCCCGCTTCTTGTCGCTAGCTCTCGTGTCCAGGGCGCTCCCTCGTCGCTCTCCCACGAGATTTTTCGTAGGAAACATCCTGGTCCATCTTGGCAGCCGGGGGGTGACCACCGGCCCCCTGGCGCCAGCGTTCTGTGGGCCGTCGTGCAATTCCGAGGAGGAATCCAGACCCTCCCCGGCTTGACGGCTTCTTGCTTCAACGTGCGCGCGCTCTTCTACGACGGCGGCGGCGGTGATGGTGGTGCCGCGGTCGCGCGGCGTCGTGTCGTCGATATCTCTCCTCTTCTTCCTCTGCGAGCGATCCGGGAGGGTTCGCCACGCTTCTCCCTGCTCCTCTCCGCCCGCTCCTTCGCCAGCATGACCCGCTCGCAGAAGGTGCGGACGGCGGCGTACTCCTGTGGGCCCCTCAACGTCGCCTCCACGAGCGTCTCTGGGGCCAACCTGTCGCTTATGGTGAGGCATAGCACGCGGCGTGGTACCTCCCACGCTGGACAGCGCTCCAGCGTGTGTTGCGCCGTATCTTCCTCCTCCTGGCAGTGGTGACAGGTGGACGTCACCTCCCTCTGGATTCTTCTCATATACTCGCCGAACACGCCATGGCTTGTGAGCACCTGCGTCATCCTGTATGTTAACGGGACCCCGCCGCGGTCCCGCCACGCCTCCCAGTTGGGGAGGACGGCGCGCACGGCCCGGTGTGGCCGTGAGATGTCCTCCTCGGTTAGTTGGGCGCGCCATCTCTCCCAGAGCCTGTGCCACGTCTCCCACCACATGTCCTGGAACGGACGATCGCCGTCCGAACCCAGGGCTCTACGGTGATTGTACACCCGTTGGAGTGCAAGGGCCTGCAGTTCGAACGGGGGAGACGCGGCTAGCACGGACGCCGACGCGTGGGACACTATCCTGTATCCCGCGCGATCCTGATAGCGGTCGTCCTGTGCAGCCTCTGTAGCAAGGTCAGGCTGCGACGGTTGGCCAGCAGTTCTTCGGCCCATACGGGGGCCCCGTAGAGGACCCTCGATCGGATGACTTCCTCGTAGAGGCGGCGCACTTCTGTACCCGCTCCACCCAGGTTCGGTAGTAGGCCGCACAAGGCGTTGGCTGCGGATGCCACTTTTGGAACCAATTCCTTAAAGTGGAGCCCTAACGTCCATCCACTGTCGATGGTGAGGCCCAGGTACCTTATCTGGGCTCTCACCGGAACTTCCTCGTCGTCGCACTTCACGCACAGTCCGGTTGGTGGGGCTCCTCTGCGATAACGGTCAAAGAACCCCAAGGCCTCCGACTTGGCCGACGACACGTTCAGGCCCAGTCCTCGGATCGCCTTCACCGCGCATGCCACCGCTGTCTCCGCGATCGCCTGTGCCTCGTACCATCCTCTGCCACCGGCCATGACCAACGTGTCGTCGGCGTAGCACACCACGACCGTGCCCGGCGGCATTGGGCATCGGAGGACCGAGTCGTACGCGGTGATCCACAGTATGGGTCCCAGGACCGACCCTTGCGGGACCCCGCACTCCACTGGCCTCCTCCCCTCCCGGTTTCTGCCCGCGTACTCGATCCAACGATCGCTGAGGTACGCCCGGATCAAGCTTACCAGGTACGTCGGCACCTCCAAGCGCTCCAGCGCCTCCACGATCCTGGCCCAGGCGATCGTGTTGAAGGCGCCGGTCACGTCCAGGGAGACAGCGATAGCCGCTCCTCCCAGCGAGACCATGGCATTCGTCGTCGATCTCACCATCCTCACAGCGTCCACGGTTGACCATCCTCTTCTGAAGCCGAACTGGCTCTCGTGCAACAGCCGAGTGCGTGCTCCGTGATATGTGCCTCCAGACGGGCGGCGATTATCCTCTCCAACAGCTTGCCCACCTCGTCCAGGAGGCATATCGGCCTGTTCGCGGACGGCGAATCCAGAGGGCGACCCTCCTTGCGCAGCAACACCAGTCTCGCCGTCCTCCACGCCCGAGGGTACACACCCTCCCTCATGCACCGCGTGAAGGCGTGCTGCAGACGGGGAGCCAGGGTCCCCATCGTCTCTGCCCAAACCCGGCTCGGTATTCAGTCCGGACCCGGTGTTACGTCCCCGCGGGAAGCCATCCTCTTCGTTGCTGCGAGTAACTCTTCCTCCGTCACTCGCAGCTCTTCTCTCCACTCCGTGATGTCGTCGTTGTTGGTGTGGGGTAGCGGCGTCCTCCTCCTCGTGTCGACGCTGTCCGTGCGGTCTCGTTGCCGTCGCGGGAACAGAGTGCTCAGCACGTTGTCGAGCAACCCTGGCTCCATACTCGCGGTCAACGGGGTGCCGGAGGTCGTAGCCTCTTCGTGACGAACCGGTAGGGCCTCCACCATGGATCGGCCTCGACCGATTCGACCAGCTCGTTCCAAGCCCGGGCTTTGGCCATCCGGATCTCCCGCTGGAGTATGCTCCTCTTCTCCCTGTATACGTCGTAAAAGCGGGAGATCCTCTCCTCGTCGCGTCTTCGTCTGCGGCGAGCCCCGTGGAATGTTGTTCGGGCCCGGGCGCATCTTCTTCGGTGGGCGGCTATCTTCTCCGTCCACCAGTAGACACCTGGAATTCGCGCTCCGTAGCTGGTTTTGAAGCGTGGCATTGAGGCGTCGCAGGCCGTGGCCATTCCCTCCGCAGATCCTCCGCATCCTCATCGACGCTGCCGCCGTCCCGTGTTGCCCTCGCGTCCCAACTCCATGCGGACACGGAGACAGCAGCTTGCATAAGATCCCGGTTCCTGTCCTTCGGCCGCCATCTTCTTGGCGTTGGCAGCTGGCGGGAACGGTTCGGACCTCGGGTGTTGCCGTCGGCCCGTCCGGTACGCGGGTCCCGGGGTGAGCTCCATCATCACGTAGAGGTGGTCCGACAGAGTCTCTACCCCCTCTACCACCCCTAGTCGTGAATTCTTCGATGCAGGTTGGCGGTGGCCCACGTTAGATCTATCACCGAGGACTCCCTCCAGGCCTGGCACGTGCTCGTCGATCCTCTGTTGGACAGCAGCAGTCCAAGTCCCGCGGCCCAGTCGGCCAGCATTCTTCCTCTCGTGGTGGTTCGCGTGTCGTTCCATTGCGTGTAGCGGGCGTTAAAGTCCCCTAGCACAAGTACTTGACGGGGACGGCATCTCCTCCTGATGCAGTCGCCCACTCCGTCGAGGAACGCGCCGAACGTGACCAGGCCACTGTTAGGAGAGACCTATACGCCCACTACGACGATCCCGGCCCACTCGACCGCGACGTAGCCGTTGCCGCGTTCCAGCAGGACGCCGGGAGTGCCGGGCGTCGTTGTTGATGCCGTCGTCACCCATCCAATTGTCGCTGTCCCATCCAAGCCCCCGACCCAGTTGGGAGAGTCAGGAACGCGATATGGTTCCGCCTACACAGCGAGGGCGACTCTGCTCTCCCGAATGGTCTAGAAGAGCAGATCTTGCGCGCGCCTCGGTCTTCCTACGTTGCACTGGAGGATGCGTTGGAACTCTACTGTCCCAGCTGCATGGCCTCCTCCAGGCCATCTACCGCCGCCGTTGCTATTTTCGTCATCGTCGTCGTCGTCGTCGTCGTCGTCGTCGTCGTCGTCGTCGCTGCTGCTGCTGCTTCTTTGGCGGCGGCGGCGGCGGTGATGGTGGTGGCGGCGGTGCTTCCTCGTTTCCCTCCTCCGGCGGCTAGTTCGCGGGTGGATCTTCTTCTTCTGCTGTTGGTTGTCCTCGGCGGCGAGCATGCCGCCCCTCCCATCCTATGGTTGGCGGGCACCCCGATCGACTCGCACAGGGGGCACTTGGGCACGGAGGCGGGACAGCCTCTCGCACGATGTCCACTTCCGCCACATCAGTAACAGAGGTGCCCGCGCTCCACGGTGGACACGCAAGTCGCCCCCACGTGTCCCAGTTCCAGGCACCTGAAGCATTGTAACATCCTCTTTGGGATGACGATGACCCTCGCAGTGGACCATCCCAAGGCGACACTCCCTGCCCGGGCTATCTTACGGGCTCCGGCCACCGGGCACTTGACGTACGCCGAACCAAGACCATCCCTGAATGTACCGATCTCCCCGACCTGCATCTCCGAGACTCCGCAGTCCGCAGCCAGCGCCAGCGCTTGCAGCAGTTCCTCTCTCTGGAACGAGATGTCGATCCCGGCGACCCTCAGCTCCGCGTTCCTCACTGGAGCTGCTACATTGACGGTGGCCGGGTCCAACACTTTCGTTAAATGCGTCGCCAGCCGGGACGCCTTCTCCCTTCCTTTATCGCCGGGCACTTTGATAATGATGGCGCCCGACATCGCCTTCCTCATCCCGACCGTCTGAAACCCGATCTCCGTCAATGGGATTCTCCTCCTGGCCGTGGCAATGACCTCGGCGTACGTCATTTTCGCTCTCTCGTTGAGCGTCAACGTAACCGCGGATGTTCACGGTGTGCGAGGGAGCGAGGCCGTTCTTGCTATCGACGTCGTTCTTTTCCTGGGTGAAGCGACGCCCGGTTTGGGCGCCCGCGTCGTCGTTCGCTGGGGCTGCTGCCGTTGCCGTTGCCGCCTCTCCATCGGCAGTGCTGCTGTCGGGACTGCAGTCCTTCCCCTTGCTCTTGCCTCCTCGGCGGTGATTGCCACTCTCCTCTTTCTCCCGCTCCTCCTGCGCGCTCTTTTGGAGACCACCGCTCTCCATTTCTCCTCCTCCCGCGCCTTCGCTGGAGGCTTCGGGGTGTACTCGGTGGTGGTGGTGGTGGCGACGACGGAGCGACTCGGGATAGAGCGCTCAGGGGCTCCCTTCCGCGTTTCAGCGCCGCTTGCGCGGCTCCTCCCGAAACGTTAGTCGATCTGCCGCATAATGAAAGCCCCGAATTCATCTAATCTCTTATCCAGGGCATCGAAACACGTATTCTCGCTGTTGCTCTCGCGCGAAAAGCGGCCGGACTTAGATGTAATGCCGCTGCATCGCTGACATCCCTGCGCGTTGGCGTCCCTTCTCGCGAGTTCGTTACGAAGGGACACGTTCTCCTCCTCCAGTATGGCGATCCTCGCGTCGGCCACCCTGGCAGCCCCAGTCCCGCTGCCGTGTTCTAGGCCATTCTTCTTGGACGTCTCGTTTATCCATGCGGCGGAGACGTAGTTCGCCGCCTCCTTAAGGATCTTTATGTACGTAAACTTAAGGTTGGACGAGTTCGTCGCTACCATCACGATGTCGGATAGACGTCTCACCACCTCGGCGCTGACGTCTGCCGCCGATTGCGTCCTTACCTCGATCATCAAATCCTCGGTCACGTTCGGTATCGTACTGGCCAGATTACGTTCCTTGCCCCTGGCCGTCGACGAGGCTACTGACGAGCGTGACGCGAACGAGGCGACCGACTCTTCGTCGTCGGACCTCGCTGGCGTCCTCGATCCTCCTGATGCCACTGGCGGTGTGACGTCGCCTACTGGGACCGGAACGGCAAAGACGCTCCCCGTCCCTCCTGAAACCCTCCTGAGGGAGCTCCTCCTCCTGGTAAGTGGTGGCCCGTTGTCCTCTTGGGTCACCTCCATCCTTGTACTGTCACTCCTTTCGCCAGTCACAGGTACACAAACGGGGGCCTGGCTATCCACCCCCGAGTGGCCGTGGTCGTTAGATGACGACGCAGTGGGACCCACTTGACCACTCACGCCTGCGCCGGTACTGGTGTATCCCTCCCCTGCACCGTAAACATTTTCCTTCCTATTTGTGTCCATCATATTTTTCTTAATTGTTTGCCGTGGTCGACAACGGTATTCCATCCTGGCGCCACTCACTCTTTCGCACCCTGCACCGGTCAGTGCCGATGCAGGGTGACGCGGAGCCCCACGGGAAGGTGAGGTGAGTGGTCTTGGCAGGTATGGGCCCACCAACTTCTCCGAAATTCCCCGCGCCGGATCAGCGAACTGGCGAGTCCCGAAGGACCCACCAGCCTCCACCCGACTATAGGGGAATATCAGATCCATCGGGGTTTCCCAGGGCTTGGTACTACGCCCTGAGAACCCATACCCACCTCGTGCTCCCCATATGAATGATACCTGGATTTCGCGGGATTGGTCCTTTTACTGTATTACTCAACGACCCGGTTTTTCCCATCGACCTTGTGCATTAAAATGGCCCAATAACCGTCAGAACTAGCGTCAGTATGCAATTCTATGGGATAATTAGGGTCAAACATCATTAGTACCGGTTCGTTAGTTAGAACGGAAATTACCTTTTGTCTGATCTCCTCGTGTTTCTCTGTCCAGGTTATGTTTTTATTGTTGGATGTGAGCGAATATAGAGGTTTCATGATTTGCGAGAATTTGGGGACAAATTTCCGAAAATAGGAGGCTAGGCCTATAAGCTGCCTAAGCTGCGTAACTGTCGTTGGCGCAGGTAACAAACTCAACGCGAGTATTTTACCCGGGTTGGGATGAACTTCCCCGTTATGGATTACGTATCCTAAGTAAAGTATCGATGTCTTTAGAAAGGAGCATTTTGCAATGTTAAAAGAAAATCCGGCTTTCACGAGGATATCTAAGACGGTGTTCAATCTTTCTAACGCCTGGTCCACCGAGTCGGCAATAATTAGGACGTCATCCAAATAAACGATAACATACGAATACGCGAGGTCGTCTAGAGCTTTGAGGATGGCCCTTTGAAAAACGGACGGTGCGTTTTTCAATCCGAACGGCATCGTTATATACTCGTATTGTCCGTCGGGTGTAACGAATGCAGTATATTCGGTCGAATTCGGATGGATAGGGATTTGATGAAATCCGCTGGCCATGTCCAGGCTGATAAAATATTTAGCCTTTTGCAGCCTCGCAATTTGATCGGCTATAAGAGGGAGAGGGTACCGGTCCGCGACCGTATTTTTATTCAGCGCGCGGAAATCCACGCACAGTCTATCTGTGCCATCCTTCTTTTTTACGAGCAACATAGGGCTTGCAAATGGTGAGCTGCTGGGCTTTATAATTTTCGCCTGAATTAGTTCGGTTATTCTCTCCCGGACTATTTTCCGCTCCTCTTCGCTAAGTCTATAAGGGCTCCTTTGCACGGTGACGTTGGGGTCAATCAATCGGATTTCCAACTGGCCCGTATTTACGCGAGTGCGTGGGAAACCCGTAATAAATGACTCTTTGAAAGTTTGAAGAATGGAAATTAATCGGCTTTTATCTTTACCAAATACCTCGGTGTCTACTGTATCGAAATTGATCTTATCTTCGGCGGTTTTATTGCAGGCATTAACTATCTTCGTTCTGCAAATATCGAGACTATTGCGCGTAATATTTACGTCGAATCCTTGGCTTAGGATTTCGCGACCAATCATAATATCATGCTTCAAGTAACTATCTGCAAGGACATGGAAAGTTATCTCCAATATAAAACCATTAATGCGTACAACGGACAGAATCTGAGACGTACTTTTAACGCAAGTGTTCCCGATTCCTCGCATTACTACTGTATCGGTCATTCTTTTACCTGAAAATTTTGAGGCTACGGACTCCTTGATTAACGAGCATTCGGCTCCCGAATCGAAGCAAAATTGAAACGACTCACCAAGATGGCTTAGTTTACCAATTGGAGACTCTACCACGCAGGAGTCGATCCGACGTTCGTTGTTAGAATCGTGTTTTCTCCTCTGCGACGACGGGCAGTTATACGCGATGTGACCCTCCTCGCGACATTTGAAACAGGACACCTTGGTCGATCCCGCTGGTCGGCTTTCTCCTGGGCGTCGTGTGTTCTTCTGATTCTCGGACTGCATCCTCTTGCGGCACTCCGTCGATTTATGCCCGAAGGCACCGCAATAAAAGCACTTACTCCGGGGGTCAGGTAGCTTGGGCCGTTTAGCTCCAGGGCCCGGTGGTGGATTACTTGACGAAGACACCGGTCTCTTTCTCGCGTAAGAGAAAGCCCTCATTTCCTTATGGAATTGATCCTGGGTCTCGATATCATTTGTAAGCGCTATCCGTTCGACGCGCTGGTCGTGCGAAATCAACCGTAGAAGGACGGCGGCGTTGATTAGTTCGGTGCTGGTTAGATTTTCCCATTTCGCCGCCAGAAGTGAACGAAGACGATTACCAAACGCCCCTGTGGTTTCGTTTTCCAGTGGTTGTTCATTGAACATCCTCATTAGCGCTGAGGTGGCCGTCTCCGTGCCACCATAACGCGCAAGAAAATGTTCTGTAAATTTTGTCCAAGTCAGGCCACGGACCGGAACTTGTGTAAGCCACTGTGCCGCTGTACCCCCTAGAGCACGACTTATAGTAAGGTACAACTCGTCTTCTTGTAGAGGCCATTTTTCCATAATCACACTAACAGTCGCGCACCACGCAACTGGGTCGGCGCCCGCGACTTCAGGGTTAAAACGCGGTAGCACTAGCTTTGAAGATTCCGTGCTCGGTTTTTTGCTCCCTCGGTTGAGTTAACCGGTCCACGACCCTCATGAGTTGTTCCATGGTAATATACGGGCCTGATCCCACTTCTGATGTCGGATTAGGGCTAGGATTAGGGTTAGGATTAGGGTTGTGGGCGTCAAATGAACCTGCACTTGGATCAGACATTGGTGCGATACAACGCAAGTGTAGTCTATTACAACAATGGGTTTGGTACAGAGTTGACAATTGTTCACGGTGATCAGACGCTTGCGACGCTACTGACAATGGTCTCGGGTTCGTTAACGAATCCGCGATCAACGGGATGACAAACACAATATTGGACTTAGTACACTTGTTCCCTGTACTAGTCAAACTTCTCGAACTGCACTGACTCCACTGAATCAAACTATACTGGATATTGAATACTCAATACTGCATACTCAATACTGAATACAGTCAAAGTGGAACTGCCCTTATACACCCCTCTCCATATTCCTCAGGTCAATCCCTGTTGTAAGGAGAGTTATTTAATTACTTCATACCTCTCTTAGGTACACGTCCCTCCCGTGACCGCGGCTACGTTCAGTGACTCATTATGTCACCTCGAGCCCAAGCCCACTGTCATAAATCTCGGATAATCCTATTCGACTTAGCTCATGGACAGCTATTTCTCGGTTTTATTGTTTAAGTACGGCCGTAATAAAAAGTCTGGACTAAAGTACTTGGGGCTTTCCCAAACATTCCGAAAGGAAGGCTCCGATGTCCTTTCATCTCCGACATATATATATTATATTCATAAACACATAAAAAATTTACTCAATCTCGTCATGCGGAATCACTGAATTAATTTTTATGTTTAGTCCAATGCAGATTCATCCAATTTTATTTTTGTGACAGACAAAAATTATACTATCATTTCTCATAGAATCTTCATTTAATGCACTAGAATATTATATAAATATTCAATTTTACTAATTTTACTGTGAATACAAAATTGTACACTGTAAAAGTTAAATCTATGATATTCTAAAACTGTATTGCGACTCTTGACATAATTCATATTTAAAATACTAATATCTTTTATACGATATTGTATTTTCTTTCTTTTCCTGTCCTGAAAACTTAATCGCAAAACAGGATAGAGTGGTAGCCTACTTTTAGTTCCTGTGGTGCTGCGGGAACGTCGGACGTAGGAAGGTGGGGGGATAGGAGCATGCCACGAAATAATTTTTATGCAGTGATCGCGTATAGATACGGCCTATAGGCTCGAAGCATAGCCAATCACTGAGCAATACTAATCCGTCGTCGTCACTATATAAGGGGTCGCCGTGAAGTTCGATAACGTTCACTCGTCATTCGTATGCGGAACGCAGTAGAGTGCGCGTTGTACAAGAATTTACTGAAAGTTTTTTTTTAACTTATTAAGTTTCTATAAAAAGAGATTGATTTAACGTGGATAAATATTTTATACATAAACGTTTATAAAATGAAAAGATATTCGTACGCGTATTAGCTTTGTGTAAATAATTGTAACCTAAAAATTTGTTCAATGATAGATAGGGTAATGCAGTAACCGGACAGGAAATTATTCTACATATGAAGGTAAATCATGAAAACAAATATATTTAATCTTCTCATTTTAGGTCGCTTTTTATTTTTATTACATTTTTAGTTTCTGTATACATAACATGTAGAAAACCTGTAGAAATCTTGTCGTATTGAACTACATAACTTTCGTATTTTCTCTGGTAACAATTTCGTCCTAATGCCCGTCCTAATTGTATTCCGGGTTATGGAAAATAAGCGGTCACCAGTTGCTTGTATTAGTCGTTCTATTTTTGTCAAGTCGACTCGAAATTACTGTTCGCTCATGCTAATACAGTGCCAAACAGGAGTACTGGCACAGCCCAGATCTCCATACAAAATTTTTTGTAAATCTATAAAGGAAGTAATTCTCCATCTTATCTTTTTGTAAAATATAGCTGTCAACTCTAAGGTTTAAGCATACCATGAATCATAAAGTTTAAAAATGGTTATAATAAAGAAAAAACATAAAATACACATAACGCTCTTCTACAATGAGTTTTGAAAAACATTGATCGATGAACCGTTGATCTCATAAAGTGGAAAATCATTCAGCAGAGTTTTCTTATAACAATATATTCTTTTTAATTTTCGTTTCGTTCACCATTATCATAATCAGATAAATTTTGCTCGTTAGATAAATATTCGAATTCGCTAACAGAGAAAAGACAATTTCCTGAAAATACACGTATTTTCATCTTTTTTGCTTAATGTTTCAGTTAAGCAGCGTACAATTATTTTTTACATAACAAACGATAATATATTTAGACCTGTCACGACTTCGAAATGATTCTCATTGTTTGTGCTTATGCTCGGAACAATTGTGCTTAGTAATTTCGTGGTCAATACTGTAATCTATTATATATGTATGAAAGTAGCGAATTAATTGATTTATGCATTTTATGATATTTAAGGAAACTTATTCTTGAATAAGACAAAACTTCGTAAATTCTTTACTATGATGCTATAGTAAATCCGTTATATTGTTATCATTATCATTAATAACAAATTCCATTTATTCGTTATCTTTCCTAGTCATTATTTACTGTTACGATCCGGTCTTGATCTTCGGTATTCGTATCCGTTACTTATTATTTCGGCTCTTAACTTTCTCAAATTGATGTTTGGATCAAAACAGCAGTTGCTGCCATCAGAAATAGTTGTTAAACTATTTCAATTAGTTCGACTCTCGTTATTTTCGAAACAAGGCGAACAACTGAGTGGAGGAGATTCAAGACTTGTCGCACCTTTCTAAATCGCAATACTATTTTAAATTTTCACACTGTCGTATTCTTAATATTGTAATTCGTTAATATGACCGTAGGAGTAGCGTCAACTAGCGTATTAATGCGACTGGTAAATAAACTCCACGTTTCGGCTTATCTGCTATGGGCAGGAGTACTAGCACAGGAAGGATTAAAGTTTTCTAGGAATAAATAAATAATTTCAATATCTCGTAACCGGTAATTTATTCGATTTTATTTAGTTATATATTTATTAACAAAATTCTAATCTTAACTCTCTATGTAGCTTATAAAACGAGGATAATTATCGTTATCGTAAACTATTGGCGATGCAGCTGTCACAGACGAAGTCCGACCTAAGCAAAACGACAAGATATCGAAATTCCAAGCGGTTCAGCATGCGCGACATCCGGTCACCCTATCCGTTCTCAGAAATGCATGATCTAAACTTTTCCCACTCTCACGAATAAAAGAATTTAAGTACTCCCCCCCTAAAAGCATTCCAGTCAGTCTTGAACAATCACGCCTAGAGCTCTAAAGTGTATCGCAAACAAGAAAATAAAATATCTTTTCTTTTTCGTAAATCTCTTTTATTATTTTACGTGACACAGCCCTAGATCGCGTTCGGGTATAGGTGAGTTTGATGGAGAAGAGTAATGTTTGTTCCGAAGTTATTCGTAATTCTTTTCCAATTTTTTCTTCTTCGCTTCTGATTTCGCCAAACGGTTAAATCAACGTTCTGCACGATTCCTGCTGTTATAGCCTCTACCTCTACGATTCCTTTTTGCTTTTGGCATTTTTTCTATATGTATTGTCGATCGTACTACAGAAATATTGTTGTAGAGGACTTTTGTAGAGGATGTTTGATCGTGAGATTGCTCGTTGTTGAAACCGTCGAATATATTTAAAATATTTAAATAAATTAAAATGCAGATAATATCCGGTGAGACGCTCGTACAGTGTATAAGTCGCAAAGTAAGGTCGCTCATAAATACTCTATAGATAACTGGTTGATAACTCTAGGTAATTAAATATTTTTCGGTTGCGTCCGTTTATTTATACTGATCGGGGAAGAGTCGGAAAATTCAAATTCGTCTGTTCGACATTGTTGTTATTTATTATTACATTACGCGTATCCTAACGATCTTGGTACTCCGAAACAAAAGAACAACATGATTTAATGTGTTTTCACATGGATATGATGCTACATTGTACTATGTGATATACTGATTAAAATGTCCAAATATAACTACTTGATGGTTAATAACTCTTATCCATTAATAAGACTTCGACCGTTCGTTAAATATTGACTGTAGAATTAATCGTATAACTTGTTGACTTACAATTAATAACTGTTCAGTTTTAGTTCTGGCTTTAGCCAAAACTACGATGAGATAATTGCCACACGGTGACTTATTGCCCAAAAACGCGAACTTTCAGCACGTAACTATTTCTTAGGACGTTGTCTTTGTTTCCGCTGATTTCCTTCGAAAAGTACTAAGGCTTCTTCTCTCTGCTGTTGTGCTTTTCGTGGAAATGTTGTTGAAGTTATTTCAGGAAATCCTTGCTGCTGCATTCCTCTTGCAGTTTTAATTTCTATTACTGAAAATCGTACTCGCGTAACATTCGCTCGTGTGTCGTACCATTACTTGTGAAAGTATTGACTTGTGTCCGTAACGTATTGAGGTTGACTTTGCATTGGTTAAGGTTGCGGGTCACCTTTGGAACCGTTTCTAATATTTTCTTTAGTGTTGGAATGTCTATTTCTTCGAAACTATGAACTGTTAGTAATTTTGATTTCGTAAGAAATATTTTTGTGTGATCCTATTTTCATAATATTACGGTCGTATGTGATTATGCATCCAGTTGTGCTGGTAATTAAATTTGGTTTTCTGATTTCTAGGACTTTATGTATTTTACATAATACGATTTTTCCAGAGGTTAAACAACTGTTCTTTAATTAAGCTGGAAGTGGTTGATATATGGTGGACTTTAAACGTGTTGTTTTATATAATAACAAGGCAAGTTGATATTTGATATTATCAAATGTATTTAAAATTATTCTAAGTATAGAATACAGAGTTAATTGTCGTTCGCTCAATGTCACTCGATATACTTGCTATAAGAATGCTCGATATTCGTATATTAGATAATGCTTACGTTTGCTCGATACTCACTTTCTGGAGAGCATGATCATCTATTTATACTGGTCGGGGGAGTACCGGAAAGTTTGAATTTGACTCCGGTTGACGGATGCACGTAGCGGCGATATTGTTTTGTCCGGAGTTTGTTTATTATTACATTTCGTACATCGTAACCGTGTTAATACTCCGAGGCAAAACAACAACATGACTCACCCTCGATTCGAATCCTCCTATAACTTATATACCGCTACAGGTATATATTTTTTTATTTATTTATTTAATTTGTACCTTACAATTTGTCCATTCGGTAAATCTTTCTAACTTTATTGCTAATTAATATGGTCCATGCAGTGCTTAAGTCATGTATTTAAGTTTCTAAGTCCTTGTTTTGCCTTTTACTTTCATTTACAATATTTTATGAATAAATAATTAGAAATATTTTTTGCATTACACAGGACGATTTTAAGTGCGACTCTCTGTATAAATAATTCTATATGGTTCTGTAATTATTTCATTCTAACGGGTTGTATTTAGTTGTAAATGATTCTCATATCTAACTGAAACAGCAGATCACGTTTAGGGGTTGCGTTGTATTTACAAGAGATATCATACCTTCTTTCATTGTTCATATACATTTCCCATTCTTTTTTTTTACACACTTTTACTGATTATGTTATAAACCGACATTACATTTGACACAGAATATACTTCATATTTATATAAGTTTTAGAAGTATATTTTCTAAATTTTATAATCTATAAGTTATGCGTATCACACAAAGCATATGGAAAATGGCTGTAATAAATTATGAAAATTATAGAAGGAAATCTAAAGTTATAGAAGGAATCCTATTACATTTTTTATTAATTACTGTTGAGGTATTTTGAGAGCAAACTAATAGAGTACAAGTCTACTCAAAATTTCATTCTTTTATTTCTCACTAAATTCTGCAAGTAAGTAAGTCTTCAAGGGAAAATTTTAAATAATAATGAAATTGACAGAATTCTGCTATTACAGTAAAAAATCAATTATACCGTCATAGATGTTACAAAATTTGTTAGTAGAAATGGAAAAACAGCAACATAATTGCTTACAAGTGCTACAAAGTATAAAACAAGAAAGAGCAGAGGGCAATTGCATTGACAAAAAAGGATTTTTTAAAATAGTAGGCCTTGCGATAAGCCGTACAATGCATTTTGCAGTGATATAAGCATTTGCAGCATGCAACACTACAACCTTAGATGTCATTCACATTTCAACGTAAAGAAAAACGTATGGAGTTCATAAAGATACGTGTACAGTATACAATGTAGAAAACATTAAAGAAAAGTTGTATTTAGCGATGAAAAAGAATCCGACTACAATGCAATCCGTCCAGATGAACGAAATTGTAGAATATCCAGGAAGTTTCTAGCCAACAATATATTATCTACTATATTGTAATTTATCGTATATCAACATACGTTGGGAATATCTATAACAAGTCTAAAGATATAGATATTGGTCATCATATCGTCGAAAACTATATGCAGATTGGACAATGACACAGCAACGTTTTGAACTTGTGATATCTATTTATGTGATAGGGAATTTGAATAATTTGGCAGACTCGTAAATAATTATTAGCAAAAAATAAAAGAAAAAAATTTGCGGTTTGAAGTTTGACACAGTAACAGAAAAAAGATGACGAACGTGATTCACTTAAAACGTGTAAAATTATATATAGATACATATATAAACAGAAGAAAACTATAACGATTCCAATCTTTCGTTTGTGCACTCAAATCACAGGATCGCGTGAATAGTACGCAATTTTGTAACAACTTTACTCAAGGGAATGGACCCAATTATTTTTGTCAGGTATGCAATGCGGCACATCAATTTTCTAATCATGCAAACGAGATTTTCATTATTTCACAAACGAATACATTTGTATACTTCGAATGTAACATCATGCTTTATCTACAAGGAAACTATATCCAGAATTTTAACATGTTTCTCTTAATACAAAGATTATGCAATGTAATATAGCAACAATAATATAAAATAATATCAAGTTTCAATTTGGATAAACGAACAAATGAAACATTTGCTTATGTAATACTTACAAACAAAACTATACGCAGTGAGATCGCAATTGATGGAAAAGGTTGTAAGATACAAAAAGCTTCTTTAAGAAAATTAATGAACACCTCAAAAATATTTGAAAATCGAAAATTGCAGACGTATTTGCATTTTCTTCAAGAGAAAAATGCAATTCGCGTAACTTGACCTCCAGTTGCTAAACAGGAGCACAAAGTTTCACTACTTTGGCTGCAGGCAACGCACTCCGTAACTTCCTTTTTTATGTTGTTGCAGTCATCCTTGAACGAGTTAAAATATTTCTCGTACCATTGAAAACTGGCCATAATCACGGCGTAGGTGACAATACAACCAATACAATGTATCAGTGCAGTAGTACATTCCAACCGAACAGATGTATTGTCAACAATTACGTTTCTCATCAAAATACAGATGTCGAGGCCACCCAAAATTTTCAACGTCACCGCACTCAAGACTGTCAATAGATAATATGCAAAGAAAAACCTGAAGACACCTGAAGTCAAAAAGGTTTCAAGTGAAAACATATTTAGTGTTTGCACACGAGACTAAAATCAATCATCGCTGTGTGAAAATTGCAACTGCTTATGGATGCATTTCCGACTTGGATTTGGAAATCCTGTAAGATGTTTTTGTTGGCACTTGAGTCCATTGAGACAACCATCTCATATGGTCTGCCCTAAAATGTATAGAGTTTATTGTTCTGGATAACCTATTCCTAAAATGGGACTTTTACCAAATTTTTAACTCGGGTCGTTTTGTGAAATTACTTAATCATACGCCGCACTGCACCACTGTAGTAAATTTTTATATCAAAAATTTGATCTATATGAACGTCTGCTAAACTCTATGTATGTTTTTATTACCATTATGTGATATTACTCCATATTATGAAATATATACATGCTGTAGTAGGAATACTATCGAGATGATGATGTTTAAATGAAAATAAATCAGAATCGTTGCCTCTGAAATCTCTTCAAACGAGCGAGTGGCAAATGACGATACGTATTGGCAAGGTTGCTCGATGAAGATCAATTACATCCTGTGTCCGCCGATTCCAAAAAATGAGCCCCTAAGCAGGTGGAAAAAGAAGAGGAAACAGATAGAACACAAAAAACTAATTAATGTAAGGGAGGGAAGCTAAAACTTCAAATAAGGAACAAAAAGAAACAAGCTGCTTATGATGTTATCGTTCCTGGTCTTCTATGTTTGGTCACAATTGCCTATATCGCTCTTGCAATATATTGTAGTATATTTGAGCATATTCTATTATGTTTTCATGCATACTACCTCTTCGATTGCTTGTTTCCACCATTAAGACAAAAGAATAGACCGAAGATGCTTATTGTGATATCAACTTAAGAAAAGAGACACTTCTTTTTATGTATATGCGAAACGGGAACGTGTATCAACCTGGGCGATGACCTTCATTGTTAGATTGTAGTTTAGATTTAAACATTTTTACTTCAAAATGTGGTAAGAAGAGGATAAAACAAAGTGCAATTTTCAGAAGAACGTGTCAATTTTATCAGCGAATAAAATTGTTCGTAATACTGAAAATTACTGAAATTGATACTAAGATTAGTGAGATTATTATTTTTCGAAAAATATTCTAGCGTTGAACTTTTTTTCGTGGGAAAATCCTCATGGACATGGTCGGGGTAGTGTCGGACTTACCAACTAAAACCCTACAATGGCCTACTTGATGCCTATCGGGGGTGTACCAGGACCTCTTTCGAAATTCAAGCCTTGAACTGCTCAGCATATTCATCGGATCTGAATATTGGATACAGAAAATATCCCGGTAAATTTAGTCAAAAATGTTTCCGCAGAAGGAAGTCAATTTCAAACAGTAAGTTAACTTGAGAGAATTAAATTATGAAGTTCTGGGAGAATAACATAATTTTGCATGAAAATAATAAAAAAATGAATACGTCGAAACATTTTACAAAAGAAATAAAACATGAAATATTATAAAAAGTGAATCGTTTATTATTTTACAACATATTTTACATAACATGCTCTATCAGTTTGTTACCCCAAATTTGTCTTTTATTTAAATTTTCTTACATAATTTTCATAATATATTCATTGAGTAATGTTGAATATATGGTACAATGCTATAGACCTACTGCGAGAAACACATCTTAAAAACAGTAATACCTGTAGAGAAGAAGTGTTCTTCAAGCCTTAATCCAAATATGATACAGTGCTGAAAAGCTAAAATTAATATATCTTAACAAGTAAAATGTATCTTCATAATCGATGTTCTACTAGCGATTTTCCACATGTTCAACGAGATATGCAGTACAGGGAACGTATAAATTTGTTTTTTTATTTATGTCGAGTCACAAATCAGAATACTGAGTGTGTTATTTTCCCGCGGATTGTAAAATCATAAATTGCAAAAGTGTCGCGGCTCATTTTATTATCGTAACATCTGTTCAAAATTTGGCAATGTATATTGCGGCCTGGAGATTACGGTAGTGAATATGCAACAATCGAATGACCCAGCGAGAAGAGCTCGATCATTATATTTATTCTTATCGTGGGTTCGATAATAAAATGTCGGGTTTAACGGTCGTATGCAGAGCTCGATCGTTTTGGATTATAGCATCTACCTCTACGATTCCTTCTTGCTTTTGGCATTTCAACTACATTGTAATAATAGTTTTGACATTGATGTTTCGATAAGCAGGTTGAAGTAATTGGTGTGATGGATTGTGTGAGGATCAATATTATAACATAACGAGAGAAATTGCTGCTGCAATCCGTCAAATATATTTGGAATAAGTTAAATAAATATGAGTATATAAATACCGTCGAGAGACGCTCGTATAACGTATTCGCAAAGATAGAGTATGAACGCTCGCGGATAACTTAATAACTCGTATACTCTGTTAATCGCAGATAGTAACGCGGATAAGTAGCTGGTGTAATAACTCAGGTAATAACTCGTATAATAAATAACTCGCTCGCGATCGTGTCCGTTTATTTATACTCGTCGGGGAGCAGGTCGGAAAATTTGAATTCGTCTTAGATCGACGGTTGCCCTCAACTGCGACATTGTTTTGCCCGGAGATTATCTATCGTTATATTTCGTGCACCAAGGCGGTGTCCGTGTTCCGAGATACAACACAACATGAGCCACTCTCGATTCTCCTCATTCTATGACTCATGTGTCCCTACATTGGTAACAGTAAGTGAGTAATTCTCCATACACCTCCGGGTGATAGGCTGGAAGTTATCCATTCCAAGGACTGTAGAATTCCTCTCCTTGTTCTTGTTCGTAAAAAACGACGCCCATTCTGTATATAATAGGAAAACTTTTCATTCTTAACGGGTTCCTTTTGTTTGTTGTCTTTGGTCCGCCCGTTTGTTGGCTCGTCACAATCTATTGCGACTGCGCGTTAATTTTACTTTATTTATATGCACTGATCATGGCATTCCTTTTTCTTCGATTTTAAAATTATGGTACTTGAAAATATTGGGAACTTTATGAGGTTCTATATATCCGTTTGAGATTTCCCTCTACCAAGTTCTTTCATTAAATGTAACAAATCTACCATTTTGAAGTTTTGTTTATTGATCCGTCTGTCGTAATGTTCCTTAGATTTTACTTTCGATTTTATCAGTGAGGTTATAGGAGGTGTAGAGTGCTAGAGAAATACTCCGTGGATTGATTTAACAATGAGTTTATTAATTATATGAGAAAGACCTGACAGCTTTACTAGTGCGCGTTACTTGGGACGTACTCGTATTGTTCTTAGCGTACTCACCGTTTACTATACTTCACTGATCAGTTGCAACGCCGTGTCTCTCTAGCTTTCCCTCGTTTCCATTTATATAGGATGTCGAGGTCCCCGAAACAGAAAGTTTTCTTTTGGGGTAAGGAAATAGTTTTCTGTATCGAAAGTACTTGCGCTTTATTGTAAGTCACAGGGTTTATTCTTTGACAACGTCCTGACCTCGGACGTCGGATTTCGCAGGCCAGTTGTTTAATTAGTCGTTAATGGTATGGTTTCCGAAAATACGGTATATGTCACATTTTTCTCTGATTCGTCTATACGCATATGTCCATTACTGTACAATAGGTCGCAACTTGTGTCTGATTAATGGGGCTTATTTTATCTTCTTGCTTAAATGTGTTTTTTTCCTCGACTTGCTCTTCAGTAAATTCCTGAATCGGTTCCCATGATAGTGTAAATTCTTTATCTTTATTGATGCTGCTGTGGAATAGAATCATTCTTTTGATTTCATTCTTCTCGGTTTCTGTGAAGTTGTAATCTCCAAAACTTATCTTTCTATTTTTTTGAAGGATATTCCCTATCTTGTTGAGCCATGCTCGAGGTTCATAGTCTCCAAGTTGTGTTTTCTTTAGTTGGTGAGAAGCTCTTGTCGTTAGGACAGATCTTTAAGTATTTCGGTATCTTACTAGATCCGATCCATAGTCCATACTCAAATAGAATATCGTATTCAGAGACAAGTTCTGCGTTAAGTTCTTCGTTCGTAAGTGTAACTGGTTCGTTGTTTGTACAATATATTCTACTGAGTGCGTTAGCTGCAGTGTTGTTTTGGCCTTTGATATATTCTATGTCGTATTCATATTCTTCGAGTTTCAGCCTCCATCGTATAAGTTTTGATGAAGGGTCTTCACAATTTTGAAACCATTTCAGAGCTTAGTGGTTTGTTCTGATGGTAAATCGTCGTCCAAGTAGATACTGTCGGAGGCGTTTAACTGTCCATACTATTGCTAATAATTCTTTCTCGGTTGTAGAGTAATTACGTTCGGGTGGATTTAAAGTTCTTGATATGTAGCTGCATGGATGTCCGTCTTGGGATAGAATGGCTCTCATTCCTTCGTTACTTGCGTCAGTGATTAGTATGAATGCTTTACTATAATCTGGATATTTTAATACGGGAGAGTCACATAACTTTTGTTTTAGAGTATCGAATGCGTCTTGAGTTTTATCAGCCCAGTGGAATGGCGTATCTTTCGTACTGAGTTCAGTAAGTGGTTTTGCTAGTTTTGAAAAATTACGAATAAATTTTTTGTAGTAACCTGCTAGTCCAAGGAAAGATATTACATCTTTTGGGATTTTGGGTTGTCTAAAGTTTTTTACTGCATCTATCTTCTTCGGATTTGGTTTTACTCCGTCACCTGTTACGATATGTGTCCGAGATATTCTAATTCCGGTTTCAAAACTTCGCACTTATCTGGTTGTATTTTCAATCCTAATTCTCTAAGTCTTTGTAGCACGATAGCTAAGTTTTGGTTGTGTTCTTCTATTGATTGACCAAAAATAATAATATCGTCTACATAAACGAAGCAATGTTTGTTAATAAGTCCACAAAGTGCAGTGTCCCTCATTCTTTGAAATGTCGCTGACGCGTTTTTTTAGTCCAAATGGCACTCGATTATGGTGGTAATGTTCTTGTAGTGTGGAAAATGATGTGTACTTCTTTGATTCGGGATCCATAAGAATTTGGTGGAATCCTGAGGATAGGTCTAAGGCGGAAAGGAATTTTGTGTTTCCTAACTGTGATAGTATGTCATCCATGTCGGATAGTGGATATGCGTCTTGGTCTGTAAGTTCGTTGAGTCTTCTAACATCAATTACAATTCTCCATTTCTGTTTTCCTGAGGCGTCTGTGTTGAGATATGTGTAATTTTATGTGCTGAATTGACTGCGTAGTATGTGAGTATGGGTATGTGTGTGCGCGGTGTCTTCAAGACAAAAGAACGTAAACTGTTCTGCAGTCAGTCGTGTATGGAAGGGCATCTGGTATGGAAGGTAGTATGAGAAGGAAGTGCTGAGACACGTGCAAGATTGTATCGTTCAATATGGTTGAAATCGTTCGCTGAATAAATGCATAATTATTTTATTGTGCATATTAAATAAATATTTATTGTTTCTATATCTTTATTTCGATAAAGATCCATAATCATTAACAGTCTGGTTTCTTTGGTACAACCCATACTGGAGAGTTATATGGCGAGCCGAAAGGTTCTATAATGTTTTACTTAAGCATTTCGTCCATTTGTCCTTTAATTTCTGTTTTGGGCATTCGGGAAGTTGGTAGGATTTAGTCTTTATGATTTTGTTTTCTTTTAGCATAATTGTATGTTTCGCAAGTGAAGTGCATGGTAAGAGTTCTGTTTCGAGATTGAAGACGTCCAAATAATAAAGCAATATTTTTCAATTGGTTCTCTAAGAACTCTTTCTATATGTGAGAGTCTAACTAAATCTCTGAATGTATAAATTTGATCGTAGAATTAGAATTTTCGATAGCATTAGTAATTTTTATGTTTGTCTCACCACCATCGATAAACCATACCGGAGTTGGTTTTCTTTCTAGGTACACTGTTTTTGATATGGTTTGTCCAGGTGATATGGTCGTATCCTGTTATAGCAAAATAATATTGTTATCTAGTTTGAACTTGTCATTAGAAAGCTCGAATTTAAGTTGTTGTAACGCGGGTAAACCTAATATCCCATCTTCTATTAGCGGAAAATCATTATCTACTATATGAAAGTCCATCTTCTTGCCAAACAGATTTATAATAATGCGTTCTGAAGTTTTGAATTTAGAGTGTCCCATTGCGAATTTCTTTATAGGTACTGGTTCTGTTTTTGGCACCCAATTTCGTTGAAGTAGGTTGATTCCTGCTCCGGAGTCGACAATAAATCTACGTTTTGGTTGTTCAGCTGGTCCAAGGAGCACTGTTGGGAGTTCTCCTGTAGTTGCGTTGATTCTGATTCTTCCCTTTCCACCTCGATGTTGTTGATTGGAGGTGCTCGTTGTGGTAGGCTTGGTTGTTCGGAAATTTGAACATTGGTTTGATGTGCGTCCAAGGCGTTTGCACTTGAAACATCGTAGTTGGGCTCGTTCTGCTAATGGTGCGGTCTCGATTTGTTGAAACGTAGTTCTTGGTTGCTGAGCGAAAGTATATTGAATCGATTTGGGTGGTTTGGACATAGAGTTCGTTACTGATCGTGGTTTATACTGTGGTCGATCATGGAGGCGAACGGTCTGTTTCTTGCGCGTTTTATCTTCACGAAAATATCTTTCGATGTCGGCGGCACGTTTCTCGGCTTCAATAACGTTGTACGGCGGATTGGTAAGTAGAACTTGTCCTATTTCCGTTTTTAATCCTCGAATAAAATCTGTTACTGAATCTTTTAGAATTCTATCGCTCATGGCACGTCTGGTTATTTCGTCTGGGTATTCGTTGGTAATACTATACTGTAATTTGTTAAAGGTGTTTCTAAAGCGAATAATGTAGCTTTGTACGCTTTCGTTAAATCCTTGTCTAACTTCTCGTGATTGGTCTTGGTTTTCCCGAACCGAAGCTTGAGTTGCTACGTTCTGTCGTAATGCTTCATGTAAATGAGCCTATTCTGATATATGTACGTTACGTATTGCCGTAGCTGCTTTCCCAAAATTTTCTCTATCTTAATCATTTTTAATAATAAATGTCGCTCACTACACATTACCCTCATCTCTCTGACTTCTTTAATAAATTCTTCTACTCCTATATCGTCTTCACCATTAAGTTATGGGATACATTTTAATGCGTCTTTATCTTTAAGCTCTGGTTGTGCAAAACGTTGAGTGAACGCTCTGTCTTCGGATAGCTGAAGTGGTATCTGAGGTATTGGAGGAAGTCCTCGAGGGGCTGATTGGTCTTTAGCAGCGTGGGTTATTTGGTCTGAGGATATTAGGAAATTGGCTTCTGATACATCTCCCATATGTATTTTTGCTAAATTTTTCCGTATTAGTACGATCTCTGCAGCAAGATTTTTTTCTTCGTTTGCTGCGCGTTGAGTTTCGTCAATACGTAGTGCGAGTATATTGATTTGTTGCGTGAAAGTTTCACTTGGTTTCTGCATTGCATCTTTTTTTTGCTCGCGAGGAGGGGAAAATGCTGTTACGCATACCTGATGACCCGCGCCACCAGGTTATGTGGGACTCGGCCAGATGACATCACCATACCCACTAAAAACCCCTCATCATCAACCTCTCCTTCTGTGCCCTGGCCGGACAACCCCGGCAAAGCCGATCAGCATTCATCAGGGTTGTTCTTGTCTTGGCCCAATTGCATCCCCTCTGTATAGATTCTACGCTCGCCTTCCTAGTAGCCAACTCACTATGCTTGTCTGTCTCTTTTTCCCTTCTACGGCACCGGACTGTCCTGCAGAATTGCTTCCTTTTCTCCGCGTAGTTGTTGCTGCGCTCGTTCCCCTCCTAGACGTCTCCGCAGCCTTCTCCGCCTCCCTTCTGTGGTTCATGACGGTCTTGCAGAACTGTCTGAACTTGTGCCAGTTCTCGTCCTTGGCGGTCACCGTGGCCATGAGGTTGTCCGCGTCTCACTTCTCGCCCAGGGAATTCTCCAGTTGGATCCTCTTCTCTATCCATTTCGGGCACGCGAACAGGACGTGCTCCGCGTCATCGTTCGGGTCCCCGCAGTCGTAGCATTGGTAGTCGCTGTCCTTTCCGATCCTCTTCCTGTAGCTTCCGAAGATCCCATGACCGGTTAGCAGCTGCATGGTGTGGTGGTCTATGTCCCTCTTCTTCTTCGCAAAGAGGAGCGCGTTACGTATCAACTTCCTGATGAAGTTCTCCTTCTTATAGGCGCCCCATTCCCTTTGCCATTCGTCGTGGGCCTTCTTCCGGATCGCCTCCAGCTCGTCCTTCAGCACGCTGCCGTCACCGTCGCCGATCCTGGTGTTGTGGATCCTGGTTCTCTCGTACGATTCTCGCAGCAGCTTTACCATTATGTAGATCGGTAGATTACCGGTCAACACGCAAAGCGCCGCGTGAGAGACCGTGCGGTAGGCCGTAGTCGTGATGCACAGAGCAGTTCTTTGCGCCCTTTTCACGATCTTCTTGTTCTTCTCGATGTCGACTGCGCCAGCCCACAGCAGTGCGCCGTATGTCACGACAGACTCCCAGACGTTATAATAAAGGCTACGAGCCAAGTTGGGCGGCCCGTTGATGTTGGTTAGAATGCCCCTAAGGGATCCAGCCAGAGCATCGGCCTTACCACAGACCGTCTCGATGTGTCTGTCGAATTTCCCATAGGTGTCGATCGTGACACCCAGGTGTTTTATCGCCTCGACCGTGTCGATGATCGAGGCACCCAAGTCGAGTCCGATCACTCTCGGCACACGCATCCCAGTGACGAACATTATCTCGGTCTTCTCTATTGCCAAAGTAAGGCCGACATTCGCGCACCAATCGTTGACAATCCTCAGCATGGCGTTGACCTTGGCGGACGCTCCCCCGTTCTTCCCGACGGCACACGTGATGGCCAGTTCATCCGCGAACGCGGTCGCCCTAACCATCACCATGTTGTCGAGCCTATCGAGCAGCCGATCGTACACAAAGTTCCACAGGAATGGTCCCAGAACCGATCCCTGCGGCACTCCCGCCGATACTTCGTATTCAACCGTGCCATGCTGGTTGCTGACGACGATCCTCCTTCCGGATAGGTAGTTTCCCATCAACCTCCTAATCTTCCACAGCAGCTTCCTCCTGTCGAACTCGCTCGTGATGCTCTCCCAACTCAGCGAGTTAAAAGCGTTTCTGATGTCCAGGACGATCATCACACAGACCACCCTCTTCCGCTTGCAGGTGTCGGCAAACTTCATCACCTCTGCGATGTGCTGACCGTCTTCCAGCACTCGGGGATCCGTTCTGAGTCGGTGATGCCCTTCAGCACGCTAGTCACGAGCTCGCTCCTGTGGCTTCCTATCAGCCTCACTATTTCGCCCGGTACTCCATCGACTCCCACGGCCTTCTTCACATTCGTTCTTCCGGCAATGTCCACGACGTCGCCCTTGTCGATGGTGATGTTGCTGCGTTCGGTCTCGTCCATCTCTTCCTCCTCGTGGTCCTCATAACGCGAAGGTCTGTGTTCCACGGTAAACAGTTTGGTCAGGATCTCCTTCACCAGGCCGATCGGCATGTCGCTGGCTGGTCCCTTGTTCTTGCACATATTATGACCGTGCGATAGTGTTTGCCCCAAGGGTCGCTCTCCAAGATCTTGCAGTATTCCGCCCAAGCTGACGCCTTGCTTCGGACAATCTCCTTCTTGAACTGTCTCCTTATCCTCTTGTAGGCACTGACGAGGAGGTCAGTATCGCCGAGGTCTTTTTTTCTGTCTCTTGTTACTCTCCTCAAGGCTTAGTTAGTCTGCGCTCTCAATTCCGCGATCTTCGCGTTCCACCAGTAGATGGCGCACTTCCTGCTGGCCGCACAGCTCACCTTCCTTAATGTCCCCTCGCACGTTCCCTCGATGCATTTCTGTAAGAACTCCGCCTTGCCCGTTCCGTCAGGGTTATGGTTCCCCTTCTCTGTAATACCGTCGAACCTGGCCAAGAAGTCATCCGGCTCCAAGTCCTTCGTCACGTACTTGAAGAACCTCGTCATCCTTCCTGGTGTCCTCGTTCTGAATGTATGTAGAACGTAGCGGTGGTCCGAGGCCGAGTAACTGTCCAAGACCACGCTTTTCTCGTGCGTCTTGTTCACTCTGTTCGACACACTGATTATGTCGGGGCAACTCGTCCTGCCTTTCCTATAGAATGTGTATTTTTGGTTAAGTCTTAATGGAAACACTCCGTAACCACACAGTGCCTCCATCAAGACTCTCCCTCTCTTGTCCGTGGTCGTTCCTCCCCTACAAGTTGACTTTGCGTTGAAGCCGCCGGCGGCGACGACGACCTTGTCGTATCTTCTCGCGCCGTCCTTGGTCACCGACGCCAACGCGTCGATGTACCTCTCAAACTCCTGCTTCTTGATGTTGGGCGAGCAGTATCCGCTGACATACAAAATATCGCCGGCGCAGACTCCTACCACCCCGTCCTTCTTAACCACCAAGCTCTCGTCGGGAAGTTGACCGTTGAACAAGGTGGCCCATATCGATGCATCTCCTTTGGCGTCGTTGTACCAATTTGGGAGCTGCCTGATTGGCTCGGATATTATCACTATATTCGACTTGAGCTTCATCGCGCATCGATACATGAGATCCTGCACCAGCTTGCATCTGTTGAGGTTGATCTGCGATATCTTCATTCTTTATTCCTCAACAGCCTTCTACATCCTGGGCATACCAGCGACCCCGTGAGGTGATCGAATCTCACGCCTGTCTCCTTGTTGCAAATGGCGCAGCACGGTGCGTTGGTACAGGCTGCAATCGTGTGATCTCTCCCTCCGCACTTCCTGCATACCTCCTTTCCCGGGCTTATCGCCGTGCACTTGTTCGCCATATGCTCGAACGTGTGGCACCTGTAGCACTTGACCACGTTGGACAGAGTCCTTATCGTGGTTATCGTCAAGCCTGTCCTGATCTTGAGGCCCGACCCGTCCTTGGCGAGATACCCTTTCGGCAGCGTTACTATCGCCGACTGGGTGCACCACGGCGCCAGTTTCAATGTTTTGACCTCGACCTCGCCACCGTCCTTTATCCCCAGCTGTTCCACTAGATCCATTGCTAGTTCCTCCTTGCTCATCAGGAGATCTATCTCCTTTATCTCGACCGAGGTCTTGTCGCGCATAGGTAACGCGCTCACCCTGCCGCCGAGAGCTGTGTTCAGCTCCGTCGCGATCTTCTTGACGTTGCTGTCTGCCTTCAGCTCGATCAGAATGTCCCCTGCTCTGGTCCTTCTAATCCCGCTACTATCCTTTAGGGCATCTCTCGCCCTCATCATCTCGCTGTAGACCTGGATCCTCTCCTTTCCTTGTCCTACTTTGACTAGGATGGCTTCGGGCCTGTTGCGCACTCTCTTCGGCCTTTCGGGCCCCTTTGATCTGTCCACGTTCGCCCTGTCTGCATCGGCCCTTCTCTCTGTTACCTGGTTGACCCTCCTTCTTTCCCTTTTCCCACGGACGGCGGTCCAGTCTTTCCTTACATCGCTGTCCGTGTAGTACGACGTCGCCATTGCCGGGTGTTTGTCGGCACAGACTTCGGCGTAAGAGACCTCCGTGCTCCTCGTCCTCTTCTTTTTGTTATCGCCTTTCCCTTCCAAGGGCGATATCTCCTTCCTCTTGTTGTTCTTTCCCTCGCTCCTCTTAGGGGCGGTAGTCGTCCTGTTGGCTCTGATCAACCTAGCACCCATTCTGCTTCTCTGCTCGTTCAACATCGACCAGAGCGTGTTCGCTTTGTCGCTAATGACGTCCCTCCTTCTCCTGACGTCGGGGTCCTTCTTCGACGTGAGGTGCAATCTGCGGTTTAACCCTTCTATTTCGAGGAAGACGTCGTTGATTTGCGTCATCGCCTTCCACTTGCTCAGTTTTATGACGATATTGTCCTCCTCGTTGCCGTTATTCTTGGCCATTGCTCTGTTCACCATGGCCCTTCTCCTGAGATGTTCCCTCGCTCCTACCGCTTCGCTGCCACTGTCCGACATTTCTGCCGGTGTGTCTAGCTCGGTTGCGCTGGTTACCACGGGGTAACGAAGTACGGACTTCGCCCCCCTCACAGGGCTTCTGGTCAGGCTTCTCGTTGGCCTGAACGCCCCCTCTTCCTCCGAGGTATTTTTCATGTACTTGACGATCCTATCGCCTTTCAAAGTTTCTTCTTTGACGATTCGGACCGCCTTTTCGCAGGGCGGTGTTCCGCCTTTACTTGTTTGCGCAGGCACCCGGACTTCTTCGATAACCTCGGCAATATCCTCGTCAAATTCGATGTATCTCCTCATAGGTGCCTTGCTTCCTTTGCTCCTCCTTGACAGCCTTAGCTGCTTTTTGGTCCCCGGTCGTAGTTATCGAACGAGAGGAGGCCCTGGGATCGACCTTCCTCTCGACGTTCGTCCAGTCGCTAGATGACCGTCGGGTCGAGCCTGGGACGTTACTCGAATCACCGACGGGGCCTGGGGGCTCCGAAACCCCCTGTGCCGTAAGTTTATTTACCTTGTTCGATTCATTGTGTTAAAAATAGAGCAGAGTCCGTTATCATAGCTGGTCGTCATATAATCGTCCTATATCCTTCGAAACGTATACGAGCCGTAACCCAAAAACATGCCAATGTCGTCGTAAAAATCGCCGATCATAGTACTTTAGAACTAATTTTTAAATCCAATTTCTAATCTTTAAAACTTAATTTTTAAACCTAATTTTTATTTTAAACTTAGCTTAGACCTAACTTTTAATTTTAAACTTAATTTTAAATCCGATTTCACTTTCAAACCCAATTCGAAACTTAATTCCAAAACTCAATTTTAAATCCAATTTTAATTTAACTTAATATAAAACCCAAAATTTTGATTTTAAACTTAATTTTAAATCTGATTTTAATTTTAATGTTTTATAATTAATTTCAAATCTAATTTCTAATTTTTTAAACTTAATTTAGACCTAAATTTTGATTTTAAACTTAATTTTAAATCTAATTTTAATTTTAATACTTTATAATTAATTTTGAATCTAATTTCTAATTTTTTAAACTTAATTTAAACTCAAATTTTGATTTAAAACTTAATTTTAAATCTAATTTTTAATTTCAAACTTGTTTTTAACTCAAATTTCACTTTTAAAAAATGAAAAAGCTAACAACCACACGGAATTACCAAGCGGCACCCATCTAAGTACTGTTATCCGTGCCCAGCGCTGCTTAACTTTCGTGATCGGACGAGAACGAGTTTTCTCAAATCAGTATGAGCGTCAGCTTCGTAAATTGCATCTAATATAGCCCTAACTGGGGAGTCTATTCTGCTACTAGTTGAAGTGGCACTAACAGTCTCGATTTTATACTTTCGCGATGTTGCCATTATTATACTGATTGTACTGTTTATGCTTGAATCGTTAGAGAAGCTGTCTCTTTTCGTTCTGTATTTGGTAAAAGAATCCAGAGTTTCCTCACCTTGAACGTTTAGCTCGTAGGAAAGGTTCCATTGCGGTGTTTTTTTGTCGAAACGTCAAAAGTGTTTGTTCTGTTGCAGTGGTCCGTTGATCCTCAATCTTCAAGGTAGACCGTAGCCCGAAATACGTGGTTTCGTTTACTTGTAGCTGATTGATTCTGGCACGGATCCCCAAAATGTCACGTAAAATAAGAAAGTGAAATCGAAGATGAAAATAGAAGATAAAAATAAAAAAAAGAGAGAATTTATTTCTTAACACTTGGTTTACACTAACTACAATTCGCTTCTGAAATCCAGCCGCGTCTTTTCAAGACTGAAGCTCTTACAACTTGACTTTCGACCGAATCCGATTCTTTTTCTTTGTCATCCCTCGATATCCCCACTATCCACGCGTTTGTTAGGCGTTCTCGAACATTCGGCGAAAGGACCGTTGGAATATTGAGGGTTCATTAGGCACCTCGCTTCGGCGACATACATTATCGCCGAGTGCCATCACATCTTTATTTCCGTCATTAGCCCATCGGTTCCGAAGCGCGGCCTGATCTCTAATGTGGATTGAGATGTGGTTGATGTTACACTATACTACGTACCGAAGAAACCGTTGAAGAGAGAATTGTTCTTTTCGGCCTTGTAGTGCCGCCACAGATCTTTGAAAAATCGTACACGCTCGCAAAATAAACGAAGGTAAGCTCATACATTTTTATTATAAGTTAAAAATTTCTCGTCTCGTAACTTAACAGATTGATCGTGGGAAAATTAACGAATCACTCAAAACGTGTGTTACTTAACACAGAGTCTCGATATTCTACGACAATTAATATCGCATACGATCTAGAAAAAACGAACTCTACACAATTTTTAGTTATTTTTAACGTAATAATTGGACTTATCGTAACGTAATAGAGCATGTATGCACATAATGTATGTATACAAAATATACAAGATAGATATATAAGATAAATGTGCGTGTGCCTCATCCATTCTTGTAACACAAAAGTCTGTGATATATTAAGGTAAGCACATACATACAGTGCTGGACAAAAGTATTGGCACAGCATGATTGTTATGATAGAAATGCTTATAACTACTAAACAAATTGATTTAAACAAAAAACTTTTTGACGTATTTATTTATTATCTATTCTAGTTTATTACATAACAAGAGCAACAATATAAATAAAATAATACGCAAAATAATAACAAAAATATATTTTTTGAACATTTTATGGGTGGACAAAACTATTGGCACAGTAGAATATTTACGCTTATAACTAATTACATAATAAACTTCTAATATTTTGTTGGCAGTCCTTTTCTTTTAAGGACTTCCTTTAATCTTCTGGGCATCGAGTGGACTAATTTTTTAGTGAATTCAGGTACAATATTGCTCCATTCCTGCAGAAGAACTTTCTTCAGTTCAGACTTGCTTGTGATATTATGTTTCCTAATTCTTTTTTCCAATTCGTTCCACACGTGCTCAATGGGATTCATATCGGGACTTTGAGGTGGTGTGTTTAATGTGTGGGCAGTATTATATATTATCCACTGACGAACAATATACGCCATATGTTTAGGATCTCGATCCTGCTGAAAATAGAAATCCCTGGGGAGGTTTAATTTTTGAGTACTTTTCAAAAGATTTTGCTTGAGTATATTTAAATATACATATTCATCCATTATCTCATCAATGAATATAAGTTCTCCTACACCCGATGATGCCATACATCCCCACACCATTAAACCACCACCCCCATGTTTCATGGTGGCTTGCAGATTCAGTTCGTCCATCTCTGTGTTGGGTTTTCGCCATACTAATATTCTGCCGTCAGATTTAAAAATATTAAACTTACTTTCATCTGAAAACATGATCTTTTCCCAAAAATCAGTATCTTTCGTAACAAACTCTTTCGCGAATTCCACTCTTTTCTTTTGGTTTATTTTACTGATGTAGGGCTTTCTTCGTGCTGCACGGGCAGAATAACCGGCATCCTTCAATACCCTACGTACAGTTTTGGTACTTACTTCTTTTTCACACTCAGCTTTTAACATCGAAGCAATTTCAGTCGAATTAGTTTTTGGATCCTTCTTTACAATATTTACGATTTTCCTTTTTTCTCGAATTGTTACCTTAGAAGGGCGACCACTCCTAATTTGATTCTCTAGATTTTCTTCACTTTTAAAGCGTTTTATGACTGAACGCACAGTAAAACGACTTCTGTTTATGATTTGTGCAATTTCGTTGTAAGATTTATTCATCTTATATAAATTTAATATTATTTTTCTTTCTTCAATTGTGGTTTCTTTCGTTTTTCTAGACATTATTACTCTTTCTTGGTTTTTTGTTGTTTAATAACTGAAGTCTCCAGTTTCACTGATCGAGTGTTATAATAAAAGACTAACGGGGGATTTCCCTTCGCTACTTCCAAATGACGATCGGAAATCGTTGAAAACGGCGACGATACATTGTTTGTTCCATGCTGTGCCAATACTTTTGTCCACCCATAAAATGTTCAAAAAATATATTTTTGTTATTATTTTGCGTATTATTTTATTTATATTGTTGCTCTTGTTATGTAATAAACTAGGATAGATAATAAATAAATACGTCAAAAAGTTTTTTGTTTAAATCAATTTGTTTAATAGTTATAAGCATTTGTATCATAACAATCTTGCTGTGCCAATACTTTTGTCCAGCACTGTAATTGTTTGGGTAAAAAATCGAAAATACACTATTGTTGTCTTACGACTTTTCATAGAAAGGATTCTTGTTTCGCATTAATCCTGAATTTTCCAGAATCTAAACCAAGTGAACAATCTCAAAGTAAGGAAATTGTGCGATGTCAACGTAATGTAACATAACGTAATGTGCAGGGACAGCAGAGACAGTCATGTCGCGAGTCAACAAAAATCGTCATGACTCACGAATAGCGCGAGCCACAACTCCAGGCGAATGAAACTAAAAGCAGAAAACTTAAGGGAAAAGAATATCGGGGAAATAGGCAGTGGAATACGTTTGTCGAAATACGTTGGCGATCGCACTACGTTGTGGTCGAGTACCTCAACTTATATACAAAGGTTGCAAGGAATTGGGAGTCATGTTTTCTTACAACATTTCTGTACATGAAGGAACAAAGTTCTCTGCTCGTTAGTTATTTTGTGGACATCTGGCCAGGTATCCTTCCGGTAAAGTAGTAATCGAAGAAAATATGAAAAATATGAAAATATGTACATTTTTAAGAGACCTACTTGACAAGATCAACACGATACAACTTACAGCAAAGAATAATGTACTGTAATCAACATTAAGTATTACGCCATGATGCTTAGTATAGGCCGTATTCCTAACCGTCGCTCGCGGTACTACAGTCTCGTAGACAGATCGTCCTATAGAACCGGCGAAATATATACAATGTAGCGGCAAGCGCATATTTATCATCAAACGTCGAGTTCTAGAAACATCGATTTCGATCCGTTATTTTATCCACACAAAGAAGGTAGCATACGTGATCATAAGCGCGACCGGTGGCGTGACCCGAGAGTAGTGGAGGTCGTTTCCCAGAGAAGACAAAGAAAAGATCGAAGGGCAATCAGTCTCATTTGAAGATTCTAACTGCATGCATCGAGAGGTCTGACGATTAAAATTAAAGTCTCTAAGTCTAACGAATATATCGAGAGATACCACAACGTCGGGTCGAATTTCTGTAACACATTAACTGTATTTATCGCTAAATAATTTGTAACGTTATTATTATTATTATGTCAATTATTGTAAAATATACAAGTTTATATTAACCCTGTTAATACATCCTTAAATTCATTGAACTACCTCTGTTATCTTAACCGAAACAGGGGAACGACTAATTCGCGGCGTCGATTATCCGAATCGTAGCGAGAATTTATGCCTCTCGCTGACGCGTTTTCCTCGCGATCTCCTTCCTTAAATAAGGTTTGAGTTTTAATGATCTTTCTTTTCTGTTCTCTCATGTATCTTTTCCTACTTTGTTCAAGAGTGTTCTTTGCTATTATTCTATATTTCTGCAATTGTTTTTGCCACAAAGCAAACATTTCTTCGTAGGTGTAGTTGGAAGTTCGGGATACGGAAGATGGGAGGTTAGCTTTTCTTCCAAATGTTAGTTCGAAGGGTGAGAATCCAGTTGCATCGTGTATCGCGGTGTTATACCCTAAGCAAATAAAGTCTAATACCTGGTCCCATTCTTTATTAGAATCGTGTAGGCTTGTGCGAATCATGTCTTTTACTGTGGCGTGTGTCCGTTCTAATGATCCGTTAGATTGAGGATGAAAACTAGTGGTCTTTATGTGTTTGATTTTGAATGCTTCTTCGAATTTTTCCATTAGTTCACTAATAAAGTTTTGTCCCTGGTCTGTTAGTATTGTTTTAGGTGCTGAGAAGATATAAATATAGTGGTGTAGTAGTGCATCGATAATTGATTCGGTTCGTTGTGTTTTCAGTGGTACTAAAACGAGATATTTCGTTAAGTCATCGTGGATCGAAAGGATATATTGATTTCCGCGTGTGGTTTTAGGCATAGGGCCAATTAGATCCATGGCTATCTTTTCGTTTGGTTCTACTGGTGTCTGAGGAATTATAGGTTGTTCCTTGGGTCTGATTCTAACTAGCTTTTGTCGTTGACAGGCATCACAATTTTTTATAAAATCTTCTATCTTTTCCATGAGGTATGGGATTTTGAATTGGTCTTTGATTTTATTATATGTCTTTTGAATACCTAAGTGTCCACTAATGTCGTTATGATTTTCGCGTATAATATCTAGAGCTTGTTCGTCGGTTATGGTCTGTATCGGTTCGTATGCAAAAGTTATTTCTTCAATTTGATCGTTGATAAACATGAGTGTTACTTTGATTCTAGCTTTTTCGGTCTCGGTAAAACTGTTATCTCCTATTCCGATTTTCTTGTATTTCTTGGTTAGTTCAACAATTTTCCGAATCCAAGTATCTTTGTCGAGCGGGCCTAATGTTTCTCTTTTCAATTGATAGAATGTGTGGTCGTTTGGCGTGATTTTAAGTCGTTTCGGTGGTGTAGTGTCTTTTGACCATGCGTTGAAGTGTTCTATAATGTTTTTAAAGTTTACAGGTGTGTCTGGGACTGATTTGTCGGTAATTTGGTAAATTTTTCTGGAAAGTGCGTCAGCTGCTGTGTTTTCTTTACCTTTGTAGTACTGAATGTCATATTCGTATTCTTCTAGTCTGAGTCTCCATCTAATTAAACGCGAGGAAGGGTCTTTGCAATTTTTGAGCCAAGTGAGTGCTTGGTGGTCGGTTCGAATAACAAATCGTCTTCCTAACAGGTATTGCCTGAGTCTTTTAACTGCCCATACGATAGCTAATAATTCCTTTTCGGTGGTAGAATAATTTTTCTCTGGTGGGTTGAGTGTTCGTGATATGTAGCAGCAGGGATGTCCGTCTTGTGACAGGATCGCGCCTATTCCTTCATTGGAAGCGTCTGTGGTAAGTGTAAATGTTTTCGTGTAGTCTGGGTATACTAAAACTGGAGCTGAGCATAACTTTTCTTTTAGTGTTTCAAAGCTTGTTTGTTGCGTTTCTGTCCATCTAAAAGGATTGTCTTTCTTTGTGAGGTCTGTTAATGGTTTAGCGAGTTTGGAAAAGTTTTTGATAAATTTTCTGTAATATCCTGCTAATCCGAGAAATGATTTTACGTCTGTTGGTGTTTTGGGAATCCTAAAGTCTTTAACTGCGGAAATCTTTTTAGGGTTTGGCTTTATGCCCTCGTGTGTTATGACGTGTCCTAAGTATTCTAATTCAGGTTTTAGAAATTCGCATTTATCGGGTTGGATTTTTAGTCCTAACTCTTTTAGTCTTTGTAATACTATAGCAAGGTGTTCATTATGCTGTTGAATTGTACTACCAAATATTATTATGTCGTCAAGGTATACGAAGCAGTATTTATTCAATAATCCTCGTAACGCGGTATCCATCATGCGTTGGAAGGTGGCTGGGGCGTTTTTTAAACCGAATGGCATACGATTATAGTGAAAGTGTCCCTGAGGTGTGCTAAAGGCTGTATATTTCTTTGAGTCGGGATCCATAGGTATTTGGTGGAATCCTGAAGATAAATCTAGAGCGGAGAAGAATTTGGCGTTGCCTAATTGTGACAAGATGTCGTCGATTGTCGGTAATGGATAAGCGTCTTGGTCGGTAAGTTCATTTAGCTTTCGAAAGTCGATAACTATACGCCATTTTTGTTTGCCTGATGCGTCTGGTTTCTTGGGTACTACCCATACTGGACTGTTGTAAGGAGAATCTGATTCTTCGATAATATTTTTATCTAACATTTCTTTCATTTGTTTTTCAATTTCTGCTTTATGGGCTTCGGGAGGTCGGTATGACTTGGTATTGACGATTTTGTTTTCGCGTAAGGTGACGGTGTGTTTTGTTAAGTTGGTACAAGGTAGGGTATCGGATTTTAAGTTAAATACGTCTATGTAATGTAGGAGGATCTTTTCAATAGGAATACGAAGTTTTTCTTCAATATGGTCTAGTCTAATTATTTGATTCATTTTAGCAATTTTATCGAGATCGTTTTCATAAGAAAGATCATTAGTAATTACAGTTGGTTGCTCACCAGTATTGCAGAAACATACTCTCGTCGGAACTTTATCCAGATAAATTGTCTCGACTTTGGTTTCCCCTGGGAGAATGGTTTTCGGTTCCTGGAAAAATATTTCGTTCCCGTTTAGTTGTATTGATTCGTTGCTAATTTGGTATGAGTAGTTAGAAAGCATAGGTAAGCCAATTATTCCGTCTTCTATTAAAGGAAAATCGTCTGGTACAACGTGAAATGTGTTCATGATGTTAAAGAATTGATTTGTCATTGCCCATGTAAAATGTTTTAGCTTCTGTCTTTTTAGGTTTGAACGTGGCGCTTGATCTTTTAACTAAATTTATCCCCGCACCGGTATCAATTAAATATCGTTTGGTTTCTGTTCCTGATCGAACTCCAATGGATAGAAGTCTTCCTGTTGTTGCGTGTACTCGTATGATATCTCTGGAGGTTCTGGTAGTGTCGTTTCCTCTTCTTGTCCCGTATTCTCCATGTTTATATTGTAGTTGCGCGGGGGCGGAAGGTTTCGCTGGCTGGCCGATTGAAAATTTCGGCAGTAATTTGCGGTATGTCCCATTTGGTTGCACCTGAAACATTTCATTTTCGCTCTTTCTTGTAGTAGTTTCCCTTCTAACTGGTTAAATCGGTTTCCAGAGATAGCCTTATCGTTGTTCGTCTGAGCGTTTATCTGCTGACGACTGGCTGTAGTCATCGGACTGCTCCTGAGTGGGGGGTTACGCGGTGATGACGCATTCCCTCGGGTGAATGGTTGAGCCCTTATTTGCTGGCTGCGCTGGTTTCCGCGGTTTCGTTCGATTTCTCCAATTAATAATTCTGCTTCGAACGCGGCATCTTGTGCTTCTTGTAAGGTGCGCGGTTTTGTACTTGATGTTCTGATTTCTATCTCAGGTTTTAGATTTAATATGAATATTTTAGTTGCACGTTCGTTTTCTAAGTCTATCGCGACTGCTCGTCGAATCGGATCGCGGATTTCGTGTTGCAACGCGTATACAAGTTCATTGAGATTATGTCGGAATCTTTTGACATATCCGTGTACTGATTCGTTAAGACTTTGACGAGTTCTTTGTAGTTTATCGCGTGCCCCGTTTGAAGTTACATTAATTGATACGAACTTTCTCAGGTTTTCAAATAAGTCGCCATATGTCTCGATGACTGAATGTCTAATGCTTCTTTCAGCTTCGCCGACAATACGTTTGGTTAGAATTAGTCTTAATAGAGCACGTCTTTCTTTACATTCCGATCTAGCTTCTCTTACCCGTTTGATGAATCCCTCCACTCCGATATCATCTTGACCGTTAAGGACTGGGATGAACTCGATGCTAGTTTTCGCGTCGAACGTGAGTCGTCCGCACGAGGCTGGTTCTTCTTCTTCGTCCTCGGAGTTTGCTGGGTCGGTGGTTTCTGGAGTTTCTTCGATTCGTACGCGTTTTACTGGAGGTTTCGCTATACGAGTGTTCTGGGTAGTACTTCTGCTGGCAAAACTAATATCGTCTGTCATGATTGAGTTAAATTCGGAAGTATCCACTGAGGATCGTGCTCCTAGCTTGAGTTCGGCCATAGTTTTCCCTATTAATTCTATTTCTTTAATGCGTTGTGTGCTTTCATCGCGAATTAATTTATATAAATTATTTACAGTCGCTTTATGTTCTTCGTTCTGGCGCTGCATCATATCCAAAATTGCCCGTAGGTTCGGATCAACGCTAGCCGAAGCGACAAGTGTATTTTTCTTATCATCTTTCTTATCCATCTCAGAGTAATAGATCGTCAGAGTCTGATGTCACCGAATACAGTCGATCGATTTTTTTTAAATAAATGGTTCTACTCACTAGTAAAATCGTCGTTCTCAGTGCAGGTTGCTTGATACACCTTTGGTCGGATGTCCCGTAGGCCAAAACCGTAGTCTTGTTTTATCCAACGTTGATGTATCCTGGCAGGATCGCCAAAATGTCACGTAAAAAATAACTCTTGCGATGATATGTATAAAAACTTTATTTCTCAGGAGTGTTCGAGTACCAATATTACAATATTCCAGTAGCGTTTCGCGATTCAGACTCTCTTGACTGTCATTATTCGGGGTTTAAATACTAGGTGAGAACAATGGTAATGATGGAGGGGAGATTATTCTCGGAAGTTCTTTATCAGGGTGAGAAGGTATGTCCAGTGGATATCTTAGAGGTGGTCGGCTAAGGTATCGTAAAACAATTCGGGGTTATGCTTCTTGGAAGTTCCTTATCAGGGTGGGAAGGTATCCTATGTCCAGCGGATGTTTTAGAGGTGGCCGGTTAAGGTGACGTAAGAGAATTTGGGTTTACACGATCACGTCTCTCCGCGAACGGTCATAACGTTAAGGTTTAAAGAATATTGCGACAGACGAATCAATGGGCAAGATTTCAGAGTGGGAGATTTGAGATATTTATCGAGAAAACTCAAAAAAAATAGAAATTCTGAAACCAGTATACAGTTCACCTCACAAAGTACTCGATATTCTCAACAACAATAATGTTAAAATCGAAGTAAAAGGAATGTCACGGAAGTACACATAAATAAATTAATATTAGCGCACAATCGCAATAAACAGTGACGCACCGACAAACGGGCAGACCAAAGACAACAAACAAAAGGGACACGTTAATAATGAAAATTTTTCCTATTATGTACAGAATGGGTGTCGTTTATTCTGAACAAGAACAAGGAGAGGAATACTACAGTCCACGGGTTGGAGAACTTCCAGCATATCACCCAGAGATGTATGGAGAATTACTCACTTCCTGTTGCGTCCAGTTAGTCCAGCCCACTCACCGAAACATCAACGACCGTATCATTTATCAAAACAGTTATTACAATCTAGACGAAGATCTCCAAAACCTACATGAAAATTCGGCACGTCGCTACATTTCAGCACATTTGAGTTACACATTCGTTGTTTATTGCAAGCGCTACGACACACGAATAGCACTAATATCTACCCCAGAAACTTGGTCCGATTGCATTGAAGGAGATTTTAACCTTTCTTGAATTAGTAAAGATGTGTTACTATTAGGAAAATTAATAATAATAATAGATCCCCTAACGGAATTATTGAACAACACTGCTGGAAAAGAAAACTACAACATAAAACAGTTAAAACTAGAACAAGTAAAAGTACAAACAAAAAGTTCAGAAATCTTTAGAAAAGTGACGCAAACATTAAAGGAGAAAAAACATTGGGTATCATGCCAGCTCAAAACAGAAAAAAGCTACAAAATGGTGATCGGATGGCAAGCAAGAACAATAAATAACAAGATATGATATGAAACAGTTATTGCCACTGTTTCTAATAGAACTTGAACCTAAAACTAATAACAAAGAAATCTTTCATATTATAAAAATGTTAAACACAATAGTAACAAATGTGCAAAAAACCACCTAACAACAAACTGGCCATACACAGACCAGATAAACAAAGCAAAATGCTATAACTATAATGGAAACCATCCAGCGAGCTATATAAGCTACGAAGTCTAAAAACAACCACAACGAAAACTGTTCCCATCGCTTCAAAGCAGAACATATAGCAACTGTCCCTCGCAACAAGTGATTGCAGAATCAGAGGCAACATCAAATGTACAAAACGTACCGAACATTAACCATAGAATCATCAACACCTTTGTAGTCGAAGTTATGCACAAGTAGCTAACCAAACACCACCCTTAATCAACCAAAACAACAACAATAACGACGCTACAGAAATAAAGGAAATGTTCAAGCAATCCATCAAAAACACTGAAATGCTAACAAAAATGATAAGTGAGCAAAACACAGTACTCGGACAACAAATACAAGAAATTACATTCATGCTACAACTACTTACAAACACGTCAAGTAAAAAATAGAAATGAGCACACCGAAAATAGCAGCTAGGGACTCCAATGGTCTACAACAACGGGCCCTCGAAATTAAAACATTTCTGTATAACAATAATATTGACATATTATTTGTATTATAAATACATTTCGTAGCCACGAAAAAAAAGCTACATGAAAATACCATATTACACTATCTCCAAGCAACCCTCAGGAAAAGCACACAGAGTGGACGGATAGGACATGAAGGAATGATGCGATCAGGGGCGAGGCGTTAAGGTTTGCTGCAGACGAGAGGTCTGGGCGTGGTATTAATGTGGTATTTCATGCCGTGTCGAATTTTTTTCGTCCGAAAACAGGCGGACGCGTTAAGTCCAGAAATCCGACGAGGAGGTGATGCTAAACCGATTCGCCGATTATTATTTTTATCGGCGCTACATCGGTCGTGGCCGAGTATCCCGTTGCGGACAGGTTGGTAGTCGCGTCGATTAGGTGTTTGTTTCGTGAATCCACCAGCAACCCGCAGTAGCTCAAGAAGTCCAGGTCTATGGTAGGCGTGTTAACGTTTGCTACTTCAAATTGACACTTGAATTCTCGTTAAAAAGATAGGTTCAGGGACGCCGGTATGTTCCCGTTGGCCGTGAAAACTTAATAGTCGTCTTTGTTCGCGGGCGTGCATAGTATATTGCGTGGGTACACGCATAGGTTGGCGCCCGTGTCCACGTGGAGAGAAATCCTCAAACTCCTGTCTTTCACGAAAATAAAGCAGGATGTGAGGCTGCCGACGTACGCTGCGTTCACGCTCGCGTTTCCTTGGTTCTGGTTACAGGGGGAATGGCACTTTCTTGCGTAGTTTCTGAAAGTTCGTGGTAACAGCAGAGACCATTTTGCTGCGTCGTGTTTCAGGAATTCGGGGATCGTGACCGTGGTTGGCGACGATTGTCGAGGAACCGCGCGCGAATTCGAACCATTCATCGGCTTACCCAGTCCGGCTCCGTGGTTGGAGGGCGGTTCGATTGCTCGCTGATCGTTGCTGTCTGTCCAGGCTGTCCTGGGATTATTTCGTAGATCCTGTCTGCCACCGTGGAGAGAGCATTTGCACTTGTTTTCCTTATGACGGCCAGCATCTGTTGCATATTCACGGGAAGGCGGTTCTTCTAAAGTGTCAGAACGAGGTCGTGCGAGATCGATGTGACTGTCAGTTTCTCCAAAAATCTGTAAAACGGGGACGGTGTCCCGTCTCCCATTTCTTATGCCGTACATGTGTTATCAAATGTCATCGTTGATTGATTGGGCCACATCAGCACACTGCCTGGGCCGTCATGCAAGTCTGAGGAAGGGGGCAGAACCACCTCGGCGTGGCGCCACTCTCGATGGATGTTGTCCTTTCTCTCTCTCTCTCTCTCTCTCTCTCTCTCTCTTTCTCTCTTGGCACACTCTTTTGCAAGCATGACTTGCTCGCAGTAGGAGCGGACGGCGATGTACTCCTGTTGCCTCCTCAGCATGGCTTCTACAATCGCCTCGGGAGCACTATTACCCACAACTAACAAACTGTTAACACTTACACCTCGTTCATTTTTTAGCTTTTCGTATTGTACCATAGCCGGCGGATCTAGCACTGTGTCCTCGACTTGATCTAGATATTCATCCTCGAGATTCGCGACGGGAGCGGTAAATTTAGTTTTGTCACTCGTGATGTGTACCTTCTCGAACTATGCTTCCAACATGGCAAATTACATTGCTGTTCTTTGAGGCCGTAGTGGAATTACGAGGAATAGTTAGCTTATTATGTCTCCGCGGTCTATGGCGTTCGTTTCGCGCCCTTCCGCGTTGTTGTACGCCATTACGAACACTTGTGATTTACGGACACGATGTCTTTATGTGGCACAAACACGTTCATCTCTTTTCGTTTACAGGACACCGTCCCAGTTCTATAGGAACCTGAAAAAGCTATTCGTCCCATCGATCTCGGACGACGTCATTTTGACGCTTTGGAACAATCGCCTTCCAGTTAATACGCAAGAGGTTCTGGCTGCCATAAGGGAAATGAGTGCGAATGCCCTGACCATGGTGGGAGACAGGATCCACGAACTATGTCCAGAAACAGAACAGATAGTAGCGGTCAGCGGGCAAACGAACCACCCTGCGCAACCATGAGGTACGACTGGGTGAGTGGATTAATGGCTCAAATTGGCCCGCTGCTTCTCGACAGTGTTGATAAATTCCCGAGACACGACGCAACAAAATGATTCCTGCTACTACTACGAGACCTTTCGAGACCGTGCAAGAAAGTGTCGTTGCCGCTGTAACTGGAACCAGAGAAACGCGGGCTGCTGTCCGTGACTGCGGCATAGAGCAGGGGTTTCTCTTTTAAGATTGAACTCCACGGCTTTTGTGATGCAATCCTTTACTCAGTCGAAGCCGAAACTAACATCTCCCGTGTTACTAAGCGATCAATTATTTCTGTGGTTGCCAGAATGTATGATCCAGTAGGACTGCTCGCGCCGGTGATCGTTCGAGCAAAGATTTTACTTCAAAGAGTCTGGGCAGACTGGGATGAATCACTTCCATCAGATCTGCATTCAGAATGGAACAGATACTATTCTTAATTCCCGTTACTCAATGACATTCGGTTTCCACGAAAAACAATAATAAAGGCAGTTGTTAAAATTGAACTTCACGATTTTTGTGACGCCAGCGAGAGGGCGTACGGAGCCTGTGTATATCTTCGTACGATTAACACTGACGGACTGATCCAGACTCTAATACTCACGATGCGATCAAAGATAGCAACGCTAAAAACGCTGACCACACCAAGACTTGAATTAAGCGGAGCATTGCTCCTCACCTCTTTGATCTCCGCTATCAGGAAGTCCTTAACGACAAATGTTTCTCGGATCGTGTATTGGACTGATGCCACCATCGTGCTCCAGTGAATTAAGTCCTCACCACACACGTTAAAAATCTTTGTAGCGAATCACGTATCCGAAATACAAACCAAGCCCAATATCGTCGACTGGCATCATGTGCCCACCGCCGACAATCCAGCGGATCTAATCTCCCGAAGTCAGACGCCCAAGGAGTTCCTGCACCCGACCATTTGGAATAACGGATCAGAGTGGCTTGAGCAGAACGAATAAAATTAGTCGATCTGGAGCCCAGCACCGTTGGGCCAAATCCCTGAACAAAAAAGGATGATCTGCCTAGTCACGAACACAATCGACCAGTTAATACTAGAAAGATATTCTTCCTGGCCAAAACTTATGAGAGTCGTCGCCCGATATCTTCGATGGAGACCCAAACAAAACCGAGCGGCACCTCTAACTGTAGACGAAGTAACTTCAGTACACAATAAGTTGATACGATTAATCCAAACCACTCATTTCTCGAGTGAAATTCGCACGCTCCAGATGGATCGGGTCAAAGAAGTTGGAGGGAAGCTCCAAAGCCTAAATCCCTTCAACGATAAGGAGGGGATATTACAAGTCGGGGGTAGACTTAGTTACTCACCGATTCCTTTCCAGCAAAAACATCCCACTATTTTGCAGAAAGCATCGATAACAGAGTTTATTACAGAACATGAGCATCGAAATAACCATTATTCAGGAACACAGGCCACATTATACGCTGTTAGATAACGCTACTGACCTGTTGGCGGTCGTAGCCAATTATAGCGCACTATCAAAAGGTGTGTACGATGTTGCCGAGCCAATCCACCTCCAGTAGAATACCTGATGGGAGACCCTCCAGAGGCACGTATTACCGAGTCGCGTCCATTCACTAACGTCGGGATCGACTATTGTGTGCAACCAAAGCTGTACATATCGAAGTAAGTGACCTCACAACCGACGCATTCATTGCCGCTCTACGCCGATTCACCTCTCGGCGAGAACATTCCGCGAGAATCCTTTCAGATAATGGCACCAAATTCGTCGGGGCTAATAAGGAATTGAAAGTGTTACGTTTCTAGATATATTGTTCGGTTTACGTTACCGTTAATTTTGAAATTCGGGTAAATAGTAGTTGCTGCCACCACAAACAATCTAAGGATTGCTTCAATTAGAATTTTTTCGTTGTCGTTATCCTGCTCGATGATCCCGAATTGTCGTATCCCTTAGTAATTTTGTCGACAATTAAATATCGGTGAGTAGCGTTGACCGATGATCAACGCGATTACCAACCAAACTCCACGTTTCTGCTAACCCGCTACGCGCAGGAGTACTGGCACGGGAGAGGATCAAAGTTGACGAAAATAAATGCTCGTTTAATCTAATTATATCGTAAAACAAATATTTTCCACAACAAGAGTTTATTCTGATTTTGATTGGTTATTAACAGAATTATTTAGAATAATCGAATTTACAATCGTTCGCGATACGCTTTACTAATTACAAGATTTGAATTTAAGTGATATTCGACGTTTTACAAATTGACAAATACAAGCACGTCGATTAACAAAAACTGACAAGAACTGAGAATTAAATGAAACAGAGAATTAAAACTAAAGAACTAAAGAATTAAGGAACTTAGGAACTAAGAGCTAAGGAACTGAAGAACTAAAGAATTAAAGATTAGAGTTACTGAAATGTTAAGACCTTGCGGAATTGAGATCTAATCGCTATAAACCAAGAAATTACTTGCCAAAAGTTGAGTAACTGATCACCAAGAACCCAGGAATCAATCACCAAGCACTGAGGAACTAATCACACAGAACTAAGAAATTATCTGAATAATGAACAATGAGTAATAATCTGAATAATAATGATCACGATCTGAATGATAACGAACTGAAGAATAATATTGATCACAATCTGAATGATAATGAACTGAAGAATAACAATGATCCTACTTCCAACTTGTTACGTTTATTTATAGTTTGCTCTATCGTAGAAAAGGGGGGGGGGCGTCATGTGGCAGTTTGCGAAGCTCGAATTCGGTTTCTAACCAAATTGTTAAATTATTTCGAATTGAAACGCCGTCTCGCGCTGTTGGTAGGTTTTAGCCTTTGTTACGTCGCGTACGCAGTGCGAGACGTGACAAAAGAACTTCGGGTCCCCTTGCAGTCAGGCGACAACAACGGAGACACAAAAAAATCGCGAAATTAACAGATCACCGGTGATCTCCTTGCGTCGCAGTTCGAACGTTTCACAGGTAAGGTGAAGAATTGAATTTTAGATATTTTTTATTTATTTATTTATTTATTTATTTAATTTTACAATTTGTCCAGAAGGACATTTGGTAAAATGTTATAACTTGAAAAATATAGCATGTGGATGGTTACCCCCAGCGGGGTTCCATCTTCCAGGTTGTTTATTGTTTTTCTATTGCAAGGTCTGCGGGATGCTTCTTCTTCAGTCTTCTTTCTATTACGGTTCCATTTGTTTCTGCAACTAGCTGGTTTGGGTGTATTGCAAGTCTTTCTTTGTACTTTTTTGCGTATCTAGCGATTTCCTCTTTGACTGTTGGAATTTTTAGATTTTTTCGGATGTCCTCGTTTCTGACGTACCATGGAGCGTTAACTATTGTTCTTAAAATTTTTGCTTGTTCCGTCTCTATTTTATTTATGTGACTCATTGCTGCCGTCCCCCATAGTGGGACCCCGTATGTCCAGATTGGTTTGATTATTGTTTTGTATATATTTAGTTTATTCGTTGTGCTTAATTTAGATTTTTTATTGGTTAACCAGTACATCTTTTTCCTTATTTCGCGTATTCTGTTTATTATAGATTTTATGTGATGCTTCCATGTAAGTTGTGTGTCTAAGTGGAGTCCTAGATATTTGACTTGCTTTGTATGTGCTATGTGGGCGCCGTTCAGTTGGATATCTGGTGTTGTTCCTTTTCTAAGTGCAAATGTTATGTGGTTGCACTCACTGGTGTTCGCTTTTATTTGTTTTCTTTGCAGCCACTTTTCTATTTTTGTAATGTGTTCTTGTAGTAGAGCTGCTGCTGTTTCTGGATTTGTGTGTCTCACTAGTATGGCCGTATCGTCCGCGAACGTAAGTATTTTGCTGTTAACAGTTGTTGGTATGTCTGCCGTGTATAATGTGTACAGTATTGGTCCTAGTACGCTTCCCTGCAGTACTCCTGCCTTGATATTCCTGATTTCTGAATATGCATCCTTTATTTTTACTATAAAGGTTCTATTGTTTAGGTAAGATCTGAGTAATTTGTAGATTTGTTTTGGAAATTGTTTTTTGATTGTTTGAAGGAGTTTTTCGTGGTTAACTTTGTCGAATGCTTTTTCGATGTCTGTTACGTCGCGTAAGACGGTCCGTACGACGGCCCTCATGGTATGACCGCCGGGACTAACATACCGTTATACTGACTTTCAATAAACCTAAGGAACCACCATAAACCGAATCTTTTTAGCCTAACTTCTATTTACATAAGTACTTTCGGTTTATGGATGGTCCTTAAGACAGTCCTTAGGTTTATTACCCGCACTTATAACTTACGGAGAAAGCGGTTGTTTGTCCATTAAAAATAACAGATATTTCCCATTAAAAAGGACACCCATACCGAGCTTTCCTCCGTAATTGAACGAGACGAGTCAGTACTGTTCTACTAAACGTCGTGCAGGCAACACGACTATTCCACAAGCTTCGCGTACTTCTCACTTCGATCAAATTGATATTATATTAGTCTACTCGGTGCCAATACTATTCATATATCAAGTGTATTGTTATTCAACATTTATATCAATTATTTCTTCATATACGACGAAAGCTGCAGTGTAATAAGTTGTTAAAATATAAACATTATAAGACTGTAGACTACAGTTTTATTCCCCAACAAATACCCTTATTATCCCACAAGAAATAAGGGGATCGACCTGTTCGTGGTGTCGGTTGTTATAATCGTAACGGGAATTTACGACTCCCGTTGACGCGCTTCATCCCGATCGCGTCTTCCCGCGACTGGACGAATAACATGGTCCTTCGAGCCGGATCACGTGCCAGTGAAAAGTGTACTTAACAGTGACCACCTAGTGATACGTGAAACCAACATTTAACAACTTCAATCACACGAACGGCTGTCGGAAAACAGTGGAAGTAAGTGACGTCAAGAGCGTTCTCTTAGAAGAGGAATAATTCGTTGATCGAAGGACACAACCAGACAGCGTCCTGCTGCAACTAGAGAATCAACAATTGAAGGTTCCAATAACTTTAAAATTAAATACGTCACAAATCATGCCGAACCAGGCAAAATACAATAACATACGCACAAAACGCGATAAATTATTTGAAGCCACCTTAGAGGTCATAAGGGAGGGCATCGATAAAAATGATCAGTCCGACCCACAAGGAAATGGGTATTTAAGATCGTATCAAGAACAGCTTCAGTACGGATGGGAACGATTTGGACGATTCCAAAACGAACTAGACGAACTCAATGAAGATGACATCGCGCAGGAAGCACAAGCAGTAAGGAATTACATTTTCCTAAACACTCGTCTCAGAAACCTCATGGATGAAAATCGATCATCAAACCATTCGACAATGCCAAAGCGCGAGTCAGATACCGGTTCAGAGGCAATATCCCTCAAATTACCTGAAATGCACTTACCCATGTTCGACGGCAATATTGAAGAGTGGAAGTCGTTTTACGATACCTTTATCTCCACTATCGATCGTAATGAGAAATTAACATCGGTCCAAAAATTTCACTACCTGCGATCATCCGTGACTGGCAAGGCCGCGAGAAGCATCCAGACGTTGGACATCACTGAGTCCAACTATTCCATTGCAATCAATGTCCTTAGAGAGAAATTTGACTGTCATCGTCAAGTATGTATGCGTCATTGGCATTTAATACGGGATTATCCCAAAATAACAAAGGAAACACCAGATGCCATAGATGACTTCCTTGAAACAATCAAGATAAATCTCAAGGCATTAGAAAAATTAGGAGAACCAGTCACATCCAATGTAATCCTGATAGATTTATTTATGTCGAAGTTACCCTCCTCCACTATCCGCAAGTGGCATCATACACTGCCCGATAAAAAAATGCCATCATACACGCATTTGATAAATTTTTTGGCTACAAGAGCAAACGGCGATCAAATAAACACTACATCAAAGGAGACAAAAGATTCGTCTCACCAACGTTCCCGTCATCGATACAACTTGTCACGAGGACGAACATTCACTATCGCCCGTAAGACGCGGATATGTCCGATATGCCAAGGTCACCACGACATCAGGAATTGCGAAGCTTTCAAAGCAAAGTCAACGAGGAAACGCTTTGAATTCGTAAAAAGGGCATCCCTTTGCACAAATTGCCTAGGCAAAGGACACTCTATCACCCAATGTTCAGCCAGATCATGTCGTATCTGTCGACGAAAACATCACACCCTACTCCATCAAGATAAAACCAACGTCAGTGCTCAAGTGTTTAACACACGAACATCGAGCGGTGGGTCACCAACCGGTAGGTCGTTGGGTGGTTGGTCATCGAGTGGTCAATCATCGAGCGGTCGATCATCGAACGGTCGGTCATCGAGTGGTCGATCATCGAGTGGTCGATCATCGAACGGTCGGTCATCGAACGGTCGGTCATCGAACGGTCGGTCATCGAGCGGTAGGTCGTCGAGCGATCGGTCATCGATCAAGCATTCTCCGCGTGACCGACATACTGGAGGACGATCACCGACCGGATCATCCACACCCCATCAAGCACACCGCTCAAAACGTACAACAGAATCTACGCGGAAGTCTTCCTCGTCATCTCCAAGAAGTCGAAGGTCCATTCATTAACACGAACCTCGGTCAGCGCGAAACAATTCAACCGGATCAAACGGATCGGCCAATACGCAGCGATCCAAGAAGAAGTGACTAGATGATACACTAACATTAAAGGGGATCGATGCATCAGATATATCTCCAGACGCTACACTGTGTCATGATCTGTTAGTCACAGCACAGATCCATGTTTTAAACAATAAAGCATATCCAATCCGAGCTAGAGCTTTATTAGACACCGGATCTAGCATGAATTTCATGACGGAAAGGTTCGCACGCTCACTCGGTATAAAACAAGGGAGATGTTCGGTGCCAATCGGGGCTCTCGATGACTTAACCACCATTGCGAAGCGCCACATCACGGCCACCATCACTTCCATAGAGGGCACATATAAACGTACAATAACGTTCTTGATAATACCCACCATATCCCCATTAATTCCAGATCAACCAATCGATAGATCAATAATTAAAATACCCAAGAATCTACGACTAGCTGATCCAGAATTTCACAAACCTCGTTCGATCGAAATATTATTAAGCGCCGGACCTACTTTGGCATCATTATGCATCGGGCAAATTAAAACAGATCAAGCAAACCATACCGAGTTGTGTTTACAGAAGACTCGATTCGGTTGGGTCATCGGAGGGAACCCAACCACACAGTTAAACACACATTCATTCCACGCTAACACAACAGCCCTACAAACAGATCTAGCACGTTTTTGGGAACTCGACGAAGGACCAACCATCACGCACTGGTCAGAATCGGAACAAATATGTGAGGAGCATTTTCGAGACCATGTCCGACGCACCAAAGAAGGGCGATACATTGTCGCCCTGCCATTCAATGAGAGGCTTTCTTCTCTGGGTACCTCGAAGGCCGTGGCAATGAATAGGCTCGCATCTCTTCATCGTCGATTTCAACGTGACAAGCAATTTGAAGCCGCGTATCGTGCGGTAATTCAAGAATATTTAGATCTGGGCCACATGGTTAAGATCACGAATACTCACCCCTCAGACGACGGGTATTATTTACCACATCACGGCGTGATCAAGGAATCGAGCAACACCACCAAACTTCGGGTTGTATTCGACGGATCAGCATCTAGCACTACCGGAATATCCTTGAACGATACTCTTCATACAGGACCAAAATTACAAGAAGATTTGTTTGACATTCTGTTAAGATTCCGCTCTCACCAATATGTCTTAACTGGTGACATCGAAAAGATGTATCGACAAATATTAGTACGCCCAGAAGATAGAAAATACCAATATATTCTGTGGAGTAATTCCAAGGGTGATGTCGATACATATCAACTTAACACCGTAACATTCGGACTATCAGCAGCTCCATACTTAGCCCTGCGATGTCTAAAACAATTGGCAAACGATGAAGGCCATCGATTCCCGCGCGCATCATCGATTTTGAATCGAGACTTTTACGTCGATGATGTCCTCACCGGAGCTGATACAAAGGAAGAGGTAGCGTCTATCAGAAAAAAACTCACAAAAATACTCCGATCGGCCGGGTTAAACATCCGAGAGTGGGCTTCTAATGATCAGAACATACTTCGAGGAAAACCAGAAAAGGATAAAAATCGAAGATTACAATTGGGTGAGTCTACAACTTTGAAAACTCTCGGTATATTCTGGGACTCCCAGGACGATACCATCCTGTATTCAGTCGAAACCAATACTAACATATCCCGTGTTACTAAGCGTTCAATCAGTTCTATAATTGCCAGAATTTATGATCCATTAGGACTACTAGCGCCGGTGATCGTTCGAGCAAAGATGTTGCTCCAACGAATTTGGGCATTGAAGGTTGACTGGGATGAATCACTCCCATCAGATCTGCACTCAGAATGGATCAGATACTATGCTCAGTTACCGTTGCTCAATAATATTCGATTCCCACGAAAGACAATAGTAAAGTCCGCAATTAACATCGAACTTCACGGCTTTTGTGATGCCAGCGAAAAGGCGTACGGAGCTTGCGTATATCTCCGCACGACCAATGCCAACGGACACATCCATAATCTGTTACTCACGGCGCGATCCAAGGTAGCTCCACTAAAAACCCTAACAATACCCAGACTCGAATTAAGCGGAGCATTACTTCTCACATCCTTGGTATCGACGATAAAGAAGTCCTTAACAGTAAAGGTTTCTCGGACGGTGTATTGGACTGATTCCACCATTGTGCTCCAGTGGATCAAATCCTCACCACATACCTTAAAAACTTTTGTGGCGAATCGTGTATCTGAGATCCAAACTAAAACCAATGTCGCCGATTGGCGTCATGTGCCCACCATTGACAATCCAGCAGATCTTATCTCACGAGGTCAAACGCCTAGTGAATTCCTATACCCTACCATCTGGAAAACCGGGCCAGAATGGCTTAAGCAGAATGAAGAAAAGTGGCCAAATTGGAGCCCAACACCGGCGGACGAAATCCCGGAACAAAAAAGGACGATTTGCTTAGTGACTAACACCACCGACCAATCTATATTAGACAGATATTCTTCCTGGCCAAAACTCATAAGAGTCGTCGCCTGGTGTCTTCGATGGAGACATAAACAAAATAGAGCAACACCTTTAACGGTAGACGAAATAAATTCCTCCCATAATACATTAGTACGGCTGATACAAAGCACGCATTTCTCGAGCGAAATTCGCACGCTTCAGAGGAATCTGATCAAAGAAGTTGGAGGGAAACTCCAAAGTCTTAATCCCTTCATCGATAAGGAGGGGATATTGCGGGTCGGAGGAAGACTCAGTAATTCACCGATTCCGTTTAATCAAAAATATCCTATTATTTTACCGAAAGCTCCGATAACAGAGCTCATTATCCAACAGGAGCACCGAAATAATCACCATTCCGGAACACAAGCCACATTATACGCCGTTAGACAACGTTATTGGCCTGTCGACGGTCGTAGCCAAGTATGGCGCACTATCAAAAGGTGTGTACAATGTTGTCGAGCCAAACCTCCCCCAGTAGAATATCTAATGGGAGACCTTCCAGAAGCGCGTATTACCGAGTCGCGTCCCTTCACTAACGTTGGGATAGATTATTGCGGTCCATTCTAAATCAAGGAGAAAAAGGACCGTAACCGCGGAAAGGTTAAGGTTTACGTCGCCATATTCATATGTCTGGCAACCAAAGCTGTACACATCGAATTGGTAAGTGACCTCACAACCGACGCCTTCATCGCCGCACTACGCCGCTTTATCTCTCGACGAGGACATTGTGCGACAATCTGGTCAGACAACGGCACCAATTTCGTCGGAGCCAACAAGGAACTGAAAGAAATCGGGACCCTATGGCAATCGTATGAACACAACGAGAAGGTGCATATCTTCCTCACAGATCGACATATACGATGGCGTTTTAACCCGCCCAATTCACCGCATTTTGGGGGCTTATGGGAAGCAGCGGTGAAATCCTTTAAACGCCATTTCATCCACGTCATCGGCACGGAACTTTTCACCTTCGAACATTTCAACACACTCGTCGTCGAGATAGAAGCCATCCTGAATTCCCGTCCTCTCACCCCAATTTCATCCGATCCCAATGATCCTCCTGTCCTCACTCCCGGCCATTTCCTAATAGGTGATACCTTAACAAGTCTACAAGAACGGGACTTCAGGACAATTCCACCAAACCGATTGTCCAGCTGGCAGCGCATCAACCAATTAAAACAGCACTTTTGGAGCAGATGGTATCGAGAGTATATCACGGAGTTAACTCAACGTAATAAATGGAGCAAAGGCACTCATAATATTCGCGAAGGTACCATCGTAATAATCAGGGAGGATAATGTTCCCTCCATGCGCTGGCCCCTAGGCCGAGTAATCAAAGTTCACCCTGGAGCCGATGGAATAATCCGGACAGCCACAGTACGGACGGCAGCGACTATCTTGGATCGCGGCATTAAACGACTGGTTCCCTTACCCTGTCAATCAGATTCAGACAACTCTGAACAACCACTAAGAGCGAATACGGCGGAGAAAATACGTTCCTGAACCCGCATATAGAATTTGATCGGTACACTCTCAACGGGGGGAGGATGTTACGTCGCGTAAGACGGTCCGTACGACGGCCCTCATGGTATGACCGCCGGGACTAACATACCGTTATACTGACTTTCAATAAACCTAAGGAACCACCATAAACCGAATCTTTTTAGCCTAACTTCTATTTACATAAGTACTTTCGGTTTATGGATGGTCCTTAAGACAGTCCTTAGGTTTATTACCCGCACTTATAACTTACGGAGAAAGCGGTTGTTTGTCCATTAAAAATAACAGATATTTCCCATTAAAAAGGACACCCATACCGAGCTTTCCTCCGTAATTGAACGAGACGAGTCAGTACTGTTCTACTAAACGTCGTGCAGGCAACACGACTATTCCACAAGCTTCGCGTACTTCTCACTTCGATCAAATTGATATTATATTAGTCTACTCGGTGCCAATACTATTCATATATCAAGTGTATTGTTATTCAACATTTATATCAATTATTTCTTCCTATACGACGAAAGCTCCAGTGTAATAAGTTGTTAAAATATAAACATTATAAGACTGTAGACTACAGTTTTATTCCCCAACAAATACCCTTATTATCCCACAAGAAATAAGGGGATCGACCTGTTCGTGGTGTCGATTGTTATAATCGTAACGGGAATTTACGACTCCCGTTGACGCGCTTCATCCCGATCGCGTCTCCCCGCGACTGGACGAATAACAATGTCCATGAAGAGTGCCGTGCAATATTGTTTTGTTTCCAGTGCCTGTAAGATTTCATTCACGAGTCTGTGCATTTGTTCTATTGTGGAGTGTTTATTTCTGAATCCAAATTGATGGTCCGGTATTAGTTTTTCTTTTTCTATTATTGGCTTTAGGCGGTTATATATTACTTTTTCCAGCAGTTTGGAGAACGCAGGTAGTAACGATATTGGCCTGTAAGATGCAGTTAGGTGTGGGTTTTTGTTTGGTTTGGATAACATTACGATCAGTGCTATTTTCCATAGTGTAGGAAAGTACTGTATTCTTAGAATTGCGTTGAATATAATTGTTGTTAGTCTTATTGCCTTTGGGGGAAGGTTTTTTAAGATTTTTCCATTGATCAAGTCAAATCCTGGTGCTTTACTTGTCTTTGTTGCCTTAATTAAGTTTGTAATTTCTTGCGCTGTTGTGCTGAGTATGGTGCAGCGTTTATCAGGTGCGTTGCTGGCATTTTCAACTTCTTCATTTGTTTGCCATCCGGGGATGCTGTTATTAATTTCGTACGGTGAGAATATATTTAGTAGGTGCTTTGAGAATTCTTCTGCCTGCTCTTCGTTGCTTCTGGCCCATGTATTGTCTATTTTTTTGATTGCTGGGATTGATTTTATTGTTTTCTTCGCTTTGTTAGTGACTTTCCATAGGGAGTAGTTGGTATTCTCATGCGCGGATAGTGATTCGATGAATTTTGAGAATTCGTTATTATGATGTTCCCTTATTTTATTTTTTAATTCCTTTGCAAGTTTATTTAGGTTTTTCTTGTTTTCTCGTGTTCTCTGTTTTTGCCATTTTGCTTCCGCTTTTCTTTTTTCCCTGATTTTGTCTAGGATGTCCTGCGGAACAATTTTTGTTTGCCTGCGTTTTGATTCATAGGTGGTGATTGTCCGCGCTGCTTCCTGTATTATTTCTGTCAAAGTTGCTACTGCCTGCTCAATGTGTTCAGGTGTTTTCAGTGGAATATTGCAATTGATTTTGTTTTCGATTAATTCTTTGAAAGATTGCCAATTGGTGGTCTTATTGCATAGTGAATCTGTCCTGTTATAAAGTGGTGGTTTGCTTGTGTATTCTATTATAATTTGTGTATGGTCGGAGTTAAGCTCAAGGCTGGTTGTTATTTTTAATTTGCTTGCATTTAGTCCTCTTGTGATGGTTAAATCCAACAGGTCAGGTATTTTATTGAGGTCTGTCGGCCAGTATGTCGGTCTTCCTGTGGACAATAAATTGAGGTTATTATTTCTAATGTATTTTCCCAGGATCTTACCTCGAGGTGTAGTGATTCTTGATCCCCATAGTGTGTGTTTTGAGTTGTAGTCTCCCGCTGCGATATTCTTGTGGCCTAATTTTTGAAAGTACTCTTCCCATTTTTTTATTGTCATTTTGTGTCTCGGAGGTACATATACTGCTGATATCTGGAAGTAATTGTCATTGGTTTGTATTGTGACAGTGGTTGCTTGTAAGTGTTCTTGATTTGTTTAACTATGTAGGTGATGCTTAATGTCATTTTTTATTATTACTGCAGTTCCTCCATGTGCTTTACCTGAGGGATGTTTGGTGTCGTAGATGGTGTAGTACGGAATTTTCATGTAACTCTTTAGAGTGAAATGTGTTTCTGAGACAAGTAGTATATCAATATTGTTTTGATACAAAAATGTTTTAGTTTCGTGGACTCGCTGTTGCAAGCCATTGGAGTTCCAGGCTGCTATTTTCAACTTGTCCATCTGTATTTTTTACTTAGCAAGTTTGTGAGTAGTTGTAACATGATTGTTGTCTGTTGTACTTGTTGTCTTAATACTGTGTTTAGCTCGCTCATCATTTTTCCCAGCATTTCCATGCCTTTGGTGGATTGTTTGAGCATTTCTTTGATTTCTGTAGCGTCTTCTATGTTATTGCTTTGGTTCTGATTGGTTGTAAGCGTTGCTTGGCTAATGTTTTTGGTTACTTGTGCGTAGCTTCGGTTACTTTGGGGATCTATGTTTCTGATTATGGCGCTCGGTTCATATTGTGGTTTCAATGTCGTTTCACTTTCCGTTGTACTTCGTTGTCGTTGGTAGTTATTGAGTGATCTGTTGCGAAGTGGTGGAGAAAGTTTACGTTATAGTTTTTTCCTGATTTCGCATCCTTTATAGCTGGCTGGGTGGTTTCCGTTACAATTATAGCATCTAACTTCTTCTATTTTTCCTGTGTGTGGGCAGTGTATTGTTAGGTGATTTTTTGCACATTTGACACATGCCGGGCTTCTGTTACAATAATTATTTGTGTGGCCGTATTGTTAGCACCGTGGCATGCATTGTGGTATATCTTTTTTGTATCGTGGTGGTTCTACTGTTACAATTGTATTTAGTATCTTTTTTATTTCGTAAATTTCTTTGTTATTGGATCTGGGTTCGAGTTCTATTAAGAATAATGGTAATGGTTGTTTCGTGTCATATCTTGTCATATTGTTTATTGTTCTTGTTTGGTGGCCAATTTTTGCTAATTCGTCGCTTAGTTTTTTTTGTGTTGGTTTTTGGATGTAATCCTCTTATGACTATTTTGTAGCTCCTTTCCGTTTTGAGCTGGTATGTGTGGTATATAGCATTTTTTTCCTTTAGTTCTTTTATCACTTTCCGATATACTTCGGGGGTGTTTGTTTGGATTTTTACTTCTTCTAGTTTTGTTTGTTTTATTGTGTAGTTTTCCTTTCCGACTGTATTGTTTAGTAGATCTATAAGCGGGTCTATTATTTGGGCCTCAACAAATATTGGTGGTGGTTTTGATATGTAAGTTGATTTGGTTGTGTTTTTGCTTGTCGGGTCATTGTCTATTTCTTCCGTTAATGAGCTAAAGGAGTTTCTTAAAGGTAATTCTTGCAGCCATTGCTGCTTTTCTGTGTCTGGGTTTGCTGTAGAACTTGTGCCTAGAATTATTTTTCGCTTTTTGCTTGTCTTTGCTAGTTTCCAGTTTTCGTCCTGGTAACTCCTTTCGTTGTCATGTCTGCACTCCTCTTGTCTCCATTGCTCTTCCGTTTCTTCTATTTCCATGTCGTTTTGGTTGTTGCTATTTTGCTGTTGTTGTTTCACGCCTGGTAAATCTAACGACCCATTTATATAGTATTTTTCACCTTTAGTTGCAATCTTAATTGTTGGTATCTGCTGCTGCATTGTTTAGCATTTTCACTGTTCTTAACACTAAACCGTTTCACTTGGCTGGAGCACACGTTTGCTTACGCACATCTGTTCACCTCGGTTGCCCGAGCAGGACTGATGATTAGGCCACATGGCCACGAAAGAACTAGGAAAGCAATAAAACATGAAACTACCTGACCGAAACAATGTCCGAAGACGGACACCGAAATTAAGGAAAAACCCTGGGACCTCCTCAAAAGCACATGGGCCTCCTAGTTCCCAAACAGTTTTATTGCTCTATAAACTTCGGGTTTATCCCATCCCCACTTGGGGAGAAAACCCCCCTTACAAGGAGGAAAACGAGGAAAAACCCGAGGAGAGTGAGAAGCAACCGGACCGCGCACAAGTCAACTTCGCGACGCGCTGTAAGTGCAACCAGCTCCAAATGAAACTCCTAAAAACACTTATTCGTGAGTTATTGCTCGACACCCTTCGCGTCCTTAAATAGCCTCAATTTTGTGACCCCGACGTAATTAACAGTGGAAGAGGTGAAGCGTGAAGTGTGACAGTAGTGATTCCGACGAAGAACCAGGAGTGTACGATGCCGCGGAAAGAACCCACGGAAGTGCCTGCGTCGTTACGCGACGAAACCTCGGAAATTCGAGAGACGCCACAAAGAGGGCTCACGGGAATCCACGCAGCAGCGCGTAAAAAGCCCGCGAGAGCAGAGACCACCTCGGAAGCGGTCGGAACGATCGGATCAGTTCCCCGCCTGCCGCCGTTCACGCCGAAAAGGGCCGCGAGATGGTTTCTTTTAGTGGAAAGACACTTCAGAGCGATAGGGGTTAACGGGGACGACATCAAAGTTTCTGCCGTCCTCGAGAGCCTAAACGACCAGGAACTAGACAAGGTCGAGAATATCCTGAGTGACCCAGCGACGGACTACCAGGAGCTCAAAAGCAAAATCTTGAAGCGGTTCGCAGAGTCAGACAACGTGAGGATCAACAGGCTCCTGGAGGCCGATGAGATTGGGGACCGAACACCGTCAGAGTTCTTCTGCCACCTACGGAACCTCGCAGCATCGGACATCTCGGAGGCGATGGTGTTGATCCTTTGGAAGAGGCGCCTCCCAGAGACCACGCAGCGGGCCCTAGCCGGCGTGGTGGGCGAAGACGTGGCGACCCTGACACGCGTAGCCGACAACCTGCACGAGCTCCGTCTGACCTCAGGACGATTCACGACGGAGTACCCAAAACGAATACCCGCAGCTACCCGGGAACACGGCGCCACGACCAACGAATGACAAGATCGCTCAGGTAACGTATAACACGACGAGATAGCTGACCTAGTGTAAACGTTACTTGGGGCATTGAGGGTCAGCGATAGCCGGCGGCCAAGAGGTCACCACAACGACTTCCGAGGGCAGAGACACCCCTCGCGTCCCCACCGATCGAAATTTAGAGACAACCGTACGTATTACTATCACACATAATTCGCGTCTCGCGCAACAAAGTGCCAATCCCCTGCAATTAGAACACTGGCAACCAGAACGGCGTACCCCCATGCACCCCTAACGCGGGAAATGAGGCCGTCCGTAGGCGCGGCGTGCGATGACGGCCCTAGATCCCGCCGCATCTTCATAACCGACAGGGCTTCGAGGATCTCCTTTCTCGTGGACACGGGCGCCGACCTATGCGCGTACCCGCGCGTCAGATTACCCGGACCTGTGAACAAAGGCGCATACGGACTGTTCCTGGCTAACAGAGAGCACATCGCAACGTACGGCACCGTCCTGATGAATCTCGATTTGTCTCTGCGCCGAACTTTCACGTGGCGTTTCGTGGTAGCGGACGTCACCAAACCCATCATCGGCATGGACTTCCTGATTCACTATGGTTTACTGGTCGACCCGCTGGAGGGACGCTTAATCGACTGGATCACCAACCTGTCAATAGAGGAATATCGGACACAGACCAACGTTATGGCGGTGAAGACTATCGTAGGCGAGTCGATGTACCATAGACTCCTCGCCGAATTTCCTGATCTAACCAGACCGCCTGTTTTCCGACGAGAAGCAATCCGGCACGGTGTGGAATACCACATTGGGACCACGCCGGGACCTCCCGTCCACTGCAAGCCGAGACGCCTCGCCCCCGACAGCCTCCAGCGGGTGAAGGCCAAGTTCGAGACGATGATAGAGCAAGGGGTAATCAGACCATCAAAGAGTCCATGGGCATCACTCCTGCACGTCGTTGCGACAAAGGACGGAGGACTACGACCCTGCGGCGATTATCGGGTGCTGAACGCCCGCACCATACCGGACAGGTATTCCCTGCCGCATATCGAAGTCTTCGCCCAAAGACTTCACGGTAAGCGCATATTCTCAAAGATAGATCTTGTACGGGCGTACCATCAAATACCGATAGCGTCCAAAGACGTCGAAAAGACTGCAATAGCGACGCCATTCGGATTTTTCGAGGCCGTGAACATGATGTTTGTGTTGCGCAACGCAGCGCAAACGTGTCAGAGATTCGTCGACGAAATTACGCGCGGATTAGACTTCGTGTACGCGTATATCGACGACTTCCTGATCGCATCAGAAGACGAGCAGCAACGCCGCGAACACCTGCGTACCCTGTTCGAGCGATTAAACGAATATGGGGTAGTGATAGACCCTACGAAATGCGAATTCGGCGCGTGCGAAATTACATTCCTAGGCTACACGGTAAACGCAGAAGGGATCAAACCACTAGCGGAGCATGTCGACGCTATCGCAAACGTTCCGCGACCAGCGACCACGAAACAACTACATAGGTAACTCGGTATGATGAACTTCTACCGACGTTTCATATCGGGGCCGCCAATATCTTCCACCCGTTACACGCACTGCTGAAAGGTGATAAGAAAAGAGACGCGCCCATCGAATGGCTGGAGCAAGCGGAGAACGCCTTTGGTGAATCAAAACGCGCCTTGGCCAACACCACTATGTTAGCACACCCGATTCCGGGCGCACCGATTAGTATCGCGGTAGACGCATCCGACCACGCGGTAGGCGCGGTCCTGCAGCAACGCGTGAACGACACGTGGCAACCGTTAGGTTTTGTTACTGTATCCATAAACACGGCATAATGGAAATATAGCGCATACGACCGAGAACTTCTAGCAATGTACACAGCCGTTAAAAAATTCAAACGCGCTGTAGAAAGAAGAAGTTTCATTATTTATACAGATCACAAACCGCTTACCTACGCATTTAAACAGAATCCTGATAAAAGTTCACCTCGTCAATTCCGTCACCTCGACTACATAGGACAGTTCACAACTGATATACGCTATATAAGAGGAGAGGATAACAATATTGCCGACACTCTATCACGAGTAGAAGCGATAGGAAAGGCCGTTGAGCATCAAACTCTCGCGGCCGCGCAAGAAAATGACACTGAGCTACGCGAAATTATAAAGATCAAAACCTGCGCGCTACGAGTTAAGAAAATACGTTTCCCCGACCAGGGTGTAGAAACTATACTGCGACGTATCCGGCAACACGATAAGACCATACGTACCTAAACCGCTGCGGCACAGCATATTCAATTCTCTTCATGGACTCTCCTATCCCGGGATACGCGCGACGCAAAACCTGGTGACGACACGTTTCCTCTCGCCATCGATTAACAAAGATTGTCGCGAATGGGCACGACAGTACATCCAGTGCCAGCGATGCAAGGTCACCAGACATGTATCAGCTCCTGTCGGAGCATACGAGAATTTAGCCGGTCGCTTTGAACATAAACACGTGGACATTATCGTGATGCAGTATTCACAAGGCTTCAGATATTTTCTGACGTGCATGGACCGTTTCTCGCGATGGTCCGAAGCCATTCCGCTAGCCGACATGGAAGCATCAACCGTGGCATCGGCCCTACTTTCCACGTGGATATCACGTTTCGACGTATCTCTCGCGATAACGTCCGACCGAAGACGTCAGTTCGAGTCTAGACTATTCGAAGAACTATGCCGATTGCTCGGGACCAAACATTTTCGCACGACTGGCTATCATCCCGCGTCCAACGTGATGGTAGAGCGAGAACACCGACAGTTGAAGGCGGCAATCAAATGCGACGACACGAGCAATTGGGTAGAAATGTTACCAATCGTTCTACTCGGTATACGAACCGCTATCAAGGAAGACCTAAATGCAACGGCAGCCGAAATGGTTTACGGCAAAGGCATACGACTGCCGACAGAGTTCTTTTTACCCGCGACAGAGCAGGCGAACGCAGAATACGCCACCCGGATAAGAGAACGAATCCAGCAAATAAAGCCACAATCCGTTACGCGTCATGGTACGAAAAAGATTTTCGTCTTTCGCGAACTCGCATTACTCGACCTTACGTCTTCGTGCGCAACGACGCGGTCAAAGGTCCCCTACAACCTCCGTACGATGTGCCATATAAAGTGATACAGCGGAACCAAAAATATTTCACGATAGTTGTAAGCAACGAAAATACAACGATATCCATAGACCGGGTCAAATCAGCTTTCAATATGACGGATAACGACGGACAACAACAACAACAGGAAGACAACACCCTGCCCAAAACCCAAAGCAACTGCGGCGAAGAGCAGGCAACGAGAAACGACGAAAACGCGAAAACTGGCTATATCACACGAGCAGGCAGAAGAATACGTCCCCCTGTTCGATTCCACGTAGGCTAAATAGGTTAAGCATTACGTTAAGAACTAGTATTAAATAGTTTTAAGACATAGGATTAGCTTAGCATGTAAAACTACCTGCGCGAAACAAAACACACACCTCGGAAACCAGTCATATTATAAAGAAAGAAAGCATTAACACTGGCAAGGGGGTACTGTGGGGGAACACGGCCATAAAGAGGGTCTCAGGGTAAAACACATGAGTGGGCCACATGGCCACGAAAGAACTAGGAAAGCAATAAAACAGGAAACTACCTGACCGAAAGAATGTCCGAGGACGGACACCGAAATTAAAGAAAAACCCTGGGACCTCCTAAAAAGCACATGGGCCTCCTAGTTCCCAAACAGTTTTATTGTTCTACAAACTTCGGGTTTATCCCATCCCCACTTGGGGAGAAAACCCTCCCTACAAGGAGGAAAACGAGGAAAAACCCGAGGAGAGTGAGAAGCAACCGGACCGCGCACAAGTCAAATTCGCGACACTCTGTAAGTGCAACCAGCTCCAAATAAAACTCCTAAAAACACTTATTCGTGAGTCATTGCTCGACACCCTTCACGTCCTTAAATCGCCTCAAAATCAATAAACTACTTCCGAACAACTTCAATCCTCTCCCGTACTAGTATTCCTGCACATAGCAGGTTAGCCCAAAGTGGAGCTATTGCTGGTTGCAATTAAACACCAGCTGACGCTACCTTCTCATTCGCCTGCTAAACAGAACGTAACAACATTCATGTTTCTGCCGGAAAAAATTCAACCAGAATAGTGAAAACACAGGCGCACGATGTGATTATGACATTGTTAGATGAATTATTATTTGAAGGCCGCGTACTACTTACCGGTAGCTTTTATACTAGTGTCCCTTTGGCCGAGGAACTTCTGGAAAAAAGAACATTCATCTGTGGCATTATAAAATTGAATAAAAAATATCTACCGCCGCAGGCAAGATAGAAACAGAAACGGGGTAGTTTTATGAGTTTTCAAAATCGGATTGGCGTTAAATTTTTAAAATGGACCGAAAAAAGGCCAGTATGTATGCTAGCTACTTCAAAAAATCACAGGTGTGTTACTGTTCAGGGGAGAAATAGGGAATTAAAGCCAGACACATATACATCAATATATATAATATGTCCGCTTATAATATTGAAATAGAATAAGATAAACCTATTTTATACTACCTATTTTGTGAAATACATGTTTAACCCACCCGCCGCCCCTCAGAACAGACACGTCTGACCCACCGATGGGTCGCGCTGCCTCATGGAACAGACACGCCTGGCCCACCAGTGGATCGCGCGGGCGTCAACGTGTTAAACATTCTCGATTCCAGCGGCACCAGAAATGCTGCTCGATCTTTTGAATATGTTGCCAATGGGAGAGACGATTGGATGGAGTACTTCTGAAATCTCGATCTCGCAAACCTGTTAGCGAGTCTCCGATGAGGAAGTGACCAGGAGTAAGGACAAGGGGATCGTTAGCATCTGTGGATATTGGCGTTAATGGATGGGAATTGAGGATTGATTCGATCTCGATAATGAGCGTATTTAGGTTTTCAAATGTTAGAAGCTCATTACTTACGACACGTCTGAAATGTCGGATTTCAGTGCAGCTTCCCACAACCCGCCGAGGTGGGGTGAGTTGAGAGGAATGAAGCGCCATTCGATCCGTCGGTCGGCTAAAAAGGACGGAACCTTTACCTTGTAATCATCGGACCGTAGGAGGTTTCGGAGCTCTTGTAATTCATTGTTAGCAATGAATCTTCGCAAGGCAGCAATGAAGACCTCGCTTGTGAGGTCGCTGACTAGCTCCATGTGGACTGCTATGACTGCAAGGCATACAAAGATTGCTACATATACCTTGATTTTACGTCGGTTGCGATCCTTTCGCTCCTTGATGTAGAGTGGTCCGCAATAGTCGATTCCGACATTGGTAAACGGCCGAGATTCTGTTATCCGTACAGCTGGGAGGTAGCCCATTACGTAGTCTACTGGAGGTGGATTGGCTCGGCAGCAACGGAGCCACTTCCTCACCGTGCTCCAAACTTGACTACGGCCGTCGATATGCCAATAAGCTTTTCTCACGGCATATAATGTAGCTTCATTTCCGGAATGGAGGCTTAAGAGGTAATAATTAGGTAATTCTGGCTAAAAAGCATTGGTGAGTGACTGAGTCGGCCTCCAACTCGTAGCATCCCGTCCTTGTCCAGAAATGGATTGAGTCGTTGGAGCTTCCCCTCTACTGTAGAATTTCAATTGGTCTGCAGAGTGCGAATCTCTTCTGGAAAATGACATAGTTGCATCATTTTGATAAGTTTGTTGTGCGCAGCAGTTAAGTCATGCGTGGTTAGAGTTCTCCCTCGATCCTGCTTTTGTCTCTATCGAAGGCAACGAGCGGTAATTCTGATTAGTTTGTACCACGAGGAAAATCTCTTCAGTAGGCTGTGGTCGGAGGGAGTCAAGGACAGACAGGTGGTCTTCTTCTGCTCCGGCATTTCGACTTGTGGTACTGGGTTCCATGTTGGCCAGCATCCTTCAGGTTATTGATGCCATTCCGGTCCGTGTTGCCAAATGGTTGATCACATTAAATCTTCGGACGATTGATATCGGAATATAAGATCCGCAGGGCTGTCTGTAGTGGGAATGTAACGCCAATCTGAGGTGAGAGTCTTGCTTTGAATTTCTGCCACACGATTAGCGACAAAGGTTTTCAGTGTATGGGGTGATGTATTAATCCAATGAAGGACAATGGTGGAGTCAGTCCAATATACGGTTCGACAGATGTTGCTTGGTAACGCTTGAAGGACTGTAGTGGTCAATGATGTAAGAAGAAGTTGCTCCACTTGGTTCCAGTCTTGGAATGGTTTGTAATTTGAGCGGAGCTACCTTTGATTCCTCAGTAAGGAGTCGTGTCCAGACACGACCGTCCGAAGTGATGGTGCGAAGGTATACACGTGCCCCATAAACCCTTTCATTGGCGCCACAAAATCCGTGTAACTTAATTTCCGCTGCGGACTTTATTATGGTTTTGCGCGAAAACCTTACGTTGTATAGTAATGGTAACTGCGCATAGTGTTTGCTCCATTCTGTGTGTAAGTCAGCCGGTACGGATTCGTCCCAATCGATTTTTTAGATCTTAGCTCGAACGATTACTGGTGCAAGTAATCCAAGAGGGTCGTAGATATTGGCGATTTCGGAACTGATTGTTCTTTTAGTACTTCGAGAGGTGGTGGGACTGATTTTGACGGAATACAGGATCGAATCGTCAGATGAATTCCAAACAACACCCAGAGTTTTTAAAGTTTGAGATTTCCATAGAAGAAGCTTGTCATTTATGTACTGTGTGGGAAGTCCTTGTAGCTATTCCCGGTCGTTCGATGCCCATTTTCGAATGTTTAAACCGGCTAATTTTAGCAGCTCTGTGAGATCCGTTCTCAATGAACGTGCCTCGACCTTTGTATCAACTCCTGTGTATCCTGTGAGAACATGGTCGACGTAAAAATCTCGCTGTAAGACTGCCGCCGCTCGTGGATATCGATGTCCCTCGTCGTCCGCCAATTGTTTGAGGCACCGAATGGCTAGATAAGGGGCCGCTGACAGCTCGAACGTCACTGTGTTAAGTTGATAGGTGTCAACTTCTCCCTTAGAGTTACGCCACAAAATCTTTTGGAATTTCCGATCCTCTGGACGCAGAAGGAATTGTCGACACATCTTTTCTACATCGTCTGTAAGAACGTATTGATGAAAACGGAATCTCAGGAGAATGAAATATAAGTCGTCTTGTAGTTTCGGTCCCGTATGAAGTATGTCGTTTAATGAAACTCCGGTGGTGGTTGGTGCAGATCCGTCAAACACTACTCGGAGTTTTGTAGTTTGGCTGGACTCTTTGATCATGCCGTGATGTAGCCGAAAATATCCAGCGTCAGTGGAATGATACGTGGCGATATTTGTCATGCGACCTAATTCCAAATATTCTTGTATAAGGGCGTGATAGTCGGCTTCGAATTGTTTGTCTCGCCGGAACTGACGGCAGAGAGATGCGAGTCGCTTCGTCACCGTGGCTTTAGAGGATCCAAGCGAAGGAATTGTTTCGGTAAATAAGAGAGCGACAATGTATCACCCTTCGTTGGTGCGTTGGACGTGGTTTTGAAAGGGTTCCTCGAATTGTCGTTCCGCCTCTGAAATGTATGAAGTGAGCGGTCTTTCGTCGATTTCCCAAAAACGGGCGAAGTCCGCCTGTAAAGCCGTCGTGGAAACGTGAAATGTGTCTGATGATGATTGCGAGGTTGGGCTCCTCCCGATGACCCATCCGAATCGCGTTTTTTGCAGACGCAAGTAGGGCCCGTTTCAGTGACTGATATTACGTTGACCAACGTAGTGATGTTAGTGTTGGTCCAGTACTTAATAAGATATCGATCGGAGCAGGTCTATGGAATCTTGGATCGGTTAGTTGGAGATTCTTAGGTATCTGTGTCGTTGAGCGATCTACGAGTTGATCTGGGACCCAAGTCGATATAGTTGGTATAATTAGGATCGTCAGTATACGTTCGTATGTGCCGTCAATTGAGGAGATCGTGGCCGTGATATAACGTTTCGATGTCATCGATAACGTGTTGAGTGCTCCTATTGGGACCGAACATTTCCGTTGGTTGAGCTTCAGTGAGTTCGCGAGTTTATCGGTGATTAGGCTCATACTAGAGCCGGTGTCTAGCAGAGCTCTACAACAGAATAATTGAGTTTTATTGTTCAGGATGTTAACCTGCGCTGTCACTAACAGATCGTGATGTAATGGTTTAGAAGGAAGCGAGGTCAATGAATCCGTTTTCTGTGATTCGTTTCCTATTAAAGTCGTCTGAGGTAGTCATTGTTTCTTTTGTCGTTGAGATCTGGGCGATAAATTTGATCCGGTTACGTTTGTTTGTGATGACCGAGATTCACGTTTAGGAGACGTTCGGGGAGACGATTAGTGGGACGATCGGTGAGACGATCGGGGAGACGATCGGGGAGACGTCGGAGAATATGTGTCGGATAATCTCGAACGATGTGACGAACGAGGTGTCGATGAAGCTGGTGGTGATCGTCCGTTATATGATCTGTCGCACGACGATCGTCCGTTAGATGAACGGTCGCTTGACGATCGGTCGCTAAATGTTCGTGCTTTGACATGACCTTGATCTCGGTGTAAATACGTGTGGTGTCGTTGTCTGCATATACGACATAACCCGGCGGAGTACTGAGAAAGAGAGTGCTCTTTCCCTCAAGAATTAGTGCAGAGCGAAGACCTCTTGGCGATTTCAAAGCGCTTTTTGGCTGACTGTGCCTTGAAGACATAGCAATTCCATATATTGTTTGGAGGTGAATAGCTTGATAAGCATGACTTTTGAAGTGACCGGCTCACCTAGTTTTTCCAAAGCTTGTATATTTACCTTGACCGTCTCGAGGAAATCATCTACGGCTTTGGGGATCTCCGTGATTATGTTTGAATAGTTGGCAATCAGGTCCCAGTGGTGCATACAGATCTGACGATGGCAGTCGAATTTTTCTTCAAGCACGTCCATAGCGATGGGATAATTAACGGTGGTTACGTCTAATGAATGAATGCTTCCTGCGACTCGTCCAGTCAAGGATGATCGGAGATAGTGTAACTTTTGTATCGGTGTTAATTGTTAATTCCGATCTATTGTAAGCGAGAAAGAGTCGTAGAGGGAATGCCAATTCTCGATGGTGCCATCAAAAGTGGGCAGATGAATCGTTGGTAATTTAATCGGGGTCGGCTCGAAAATAGTGGCTGACTCGCCGGTTGTCGGCATCGACGGCGAGGTTTTTCGTGTGCTTTTATGAGCTGGATTATCCGTTTTCCTGTTGAGGTGGTTATGGGTGCAATAATGAATTAGTCGGTTTTAGCTCAACAAAGTTTATTATATCTAAAGTCTCGCGTACAAAACTGTTCGTTGGACTGTTCGTTATGACAGTCGGAAACATTCTGTTTCGTATACGATTGCCTCTTGTCGAATACGTCTCGGTGGACCGCCCGTTAATCGTTAGGCTTGGTCTTTTGTCTCGAGTGTTTTGTTTATACTTCCCGTCGCCTAGCTGTTACCCGAGACAACGGTTTTACAATGTATCTATCGCCATACTGTATTGAAATACTGTTCCGACATCTCAATGCCACGTGTGTCTTCCTCATCGCTTAATTCTGCCAGCTCGAATTGGATGGCGTTAAAATCATGCCCGTATTTATCTAAATGTTTCTCGAGGTATAATAAATCGTACTCATCGTGACGACCGGATTGTTCGTACTCATCCAGTCGTTTCGATATGAGCGTAAATTGACGGCTATAATGGCCTCGTCTCCAACGCATGGAGGTAGTTTTATCAGCGGTTGCCATTGTTACAGCTGATAGCGAATCAGCAATGCAAGGAACAAGCTTACCTTGTTGTTGTAATTTGTGACTGACTTGACGCTTGCCTAGCTGAGGCGGGAAGCTGCGTGGTTGCGTTCTTCAACTACCAGGTTTTGTCTCTTCAAAATTGACAGACCCTGGCGTTACTGACTTCGCTGGAGTGGCAACGCTTCTGCTGCTGGTTATGTTGGATTCACGTGGCACTGTATGGTAGTGGATGTCACTGGTGTGCACTTTCAATTGCCACTGGATCAAAAAAAAATCTTACAAATTCGCGCAACGATTTTGAGCATCGAGTTTCATTCTAAAGCTTAATGCCAAATTTATGAGGCTTATTCGGCATATGTTACTTATATATGTCGGAGATGAATGGATTTCGGACCTCCCCGTCAGAATTCTTAAGAAAAGCCGTGACAAGGAGCTCGGGTTCGAGGCGCCAAGCGGGATGCCGAGCGTAGCCGTGGCCAAGGGATATACACTTTGTTTAAACAAAAGACTATCCTTCGGGCACGATGATTACCAGATGCCAACGCGTTTCTACAGGTAGCTCTAGGACTCGCTATAAATCATAGGACTTGGCCGCCAAGGTCCTTCGAACGTACAAACGGCTCTTACCCTAACAGTCCCCAAATCTACCAGCCGCTACGGGAGAGTACGGGAAGTCTGCTTTTTCTCACGAGCGACGCTTCCCGACGCCAACTTGTCCCAAGGGCGGCTAGCATCCTTTTCTAACCACCAACCTTTTTTTTTTTTATTTTTATTTTTTTTTTCTTTTTTATACGTGGGGATATCCTCATGGACACCCGGCCGCCCTCTGGGAGGCGGCGGCGGGTAGTGTCGGACTCTTACCCACTAAAACCCCACGATGGTCGCCGTGACGGTTCTCGGGAGCGTCCCGTTTCCTGTCTCGAAGCTCTCGGTCCAGGGCGCTCCCTCGTCGCTCCCCCGCGAGATTTTTCGCAGGGGACATCCTCTTCTTTTTCTTCTTGGCAGCCGGGGGGTGACCACCAGCCCCCCGGCGCCGGCGTTCCGTGGGCCGTCGTGCAATTCCGGGAAGGGACCCAGACCCTCCCCGGCTTGACGGCCTGTTTTTTTCCTTCGGACGCACGCGCGCGCGCTCTTCTACGACGGCGGCGTTGGTGGTGGCGCCGCGGTCGCGCGGCGTCGCGTCGTCGACGTTGCTCCTCGCGCTCTTCGCCCGCGCACGACCCGGCAGGGGTCGCGGTTCTTCTCCCTGCTCCGCTCCGCCCGCTCCTTCGCCAGCATGACCTGCTCGCAGAAGGCGCGGACGGCTGCGTACTCCTGTGGACTCCTCAACGTCGCCTCCACGAGCGCCTCGGGGGCCAACCTGTCGCCTATGGCGAGACGTAGCACACGGCGCGGCACCTCCCACGCCGGACAACGCTCCTGCGTGTGCTGCGCCGTGTCTTCTTCCTCCTGGCAGTGGTGACAGATTGACGTCACCTCACGCTGGATTCTTCTCAGGAACACACCGAACACACCGTGGCCGGTGAGCACCTGCGTCATCCTGTACGTCAAAGGGACCCCGCCGCGGTCCCGCCACGCCTCCCAGTTGGGGAGGACGGCGCGCACGGCCCGGTGTGGCCGTGAGATGTCCTCCTCGGTTAGTTGGGCGCGCCATCTCTCCCAGACCCTGTGCCGCGTCTCCCTCCACACGTCCTGGAACGGACGATCGCCGCCGCCACCGTCCGAGCCCAGGGCCCTACGGTGGTTGTACAACCGTTGGAGCGCAAGGGCCTGCAGCCCGAACGGCGGGGACGCGGCCAGCACGGACGCCGACGCGTGCGATACCGTCCGGTATGCACGCGCGATCCTGATGGCGGTCGTCCTGTGCAGCCTCCGTAGCAAGGTCAGGCTGCGACGGTTGGCCAGCAGTTCTTCGGCCCATACGGGGGCCCCGTAGAGGACCCTCGATCTCACCACTCCCTCGTAGAGGCGGCGCACTCTCGTTCCCGCTCCTCCGTTGTTGGGCAGCAAGCCGCACAGGGCGTTGGCTGCGGCTGCCACCTTCGGCACCAGTTCCTCGAAGTGGGGCTCGAACGTCCATCCGCTGTCGATGGTGAGGCCCAGGTACCTCATCTGGGCTCTCACCGGTACATCCTCGCCGTCGCACCTGACGCACAGTCCGGACGGTGGGGCTCCTCTGCGATGACGGTCGAAGAACCCCATGGCCTCCGACTTGGCCGGCGACACGTTCAGCCCCAGTATTCCTATCGCCCTCACCGCGCGCGCCACCGCTATGTCCGCAATCGCCTGCGCCTCGTACCATCCCCCGCCACCGGCCATGACCAAGGTGTCGTCGGCGTAGCACACCAAGGCCGTGCCCGGCGGCATGGGGCAACGGAGAACCGAGTCGTACGCGGTGATCCACAGTATGGGTCCCAGGACCGACCCCTGCGGGACACCGCACTCCACCGGCCTCCTCTCCTCCTCGCCGTTTCGGCCCGCGTACCCGATCCAACGGTCGCTGAGGTACGACCGTATCAGGCGAACCAGGTACGCGGGCACCTCCAGCCTCTCCAGCGCCTCCACGATCCTGGCCCAGGGGATCGTGTTGAACGCGTTGGTCACGTCCAATGAGACCGCGATGGCCACTCCTCCCCGCGCTACCATGTCGTCCGCGGTCGTCCGCACCATCTTCACGGCGTCCACGGTGGATCGTCCTTTTCTGAATCCGAACTGGCTATCGTGCCAGCCGGATCCACGCTCCGTGATATGCGCCTCCAAACGGGCGGCGATTATCCTTTCCAGGAGCTTGCCCGCCTCGTCCAGAAGGCATATCGGTCTGTACGCGGACGGCGAGTCCGGTGGGCGGCCCTCCTTGCGCAGCAGCACCAGCCTCGTCATCCTCCACGCCCGTGGGTACGCGCCTTCCCTCATACACCGCGTGAAGACGTGCTGCAGACGGGGAGCCAGGGTCTCCATCGACTCTGCCCAGACACGGCCCGGTATTCCGTCCGGACCGGGTGCCACGTCGCCGCGGGACGCCATCCTCTTCGTTGCCGCGAGTAACTCTCACTCGCAGCTCTTCTCTCCACTCCGTGACGGTGTTGTTGGAGCGGAGCGGCGGCGTCCTCCTCCTCGTCGCGTCGACGCTGTCCGTGCGGTCCTGTTGCCGTCGCGGGAACAGAGCGCTCAGAACCATGTCGAGCAACCCCGGCTCCATACTCGCGGTCAATGGGGGTGCCGGTGGTCTTAGCCTCCTCGTGACCAACCGGTAGGGCCTCCCCCATGGATCGGCCTCGACCGATTCGACGAGCTCGTCCCAGGCCCGGGCTTTCGCCATCCGGATCTCCCGCTGGAGTATCCTCCTCTTCTCCCTGTACGCGTCGTAACAGCGGGAGATCCTCTCCTCGTCGCGTGTTCGCCTGCGCCGGGCCCTCTGCAGCGCTGTACGTGCCAGTGCGCATCCTCTTCTGAGGGCGGCTATCTCCTCCGTCCACCAGTAGACGCCCGGGGTTCGCGCTCCGTGGCTGATACTGGAGCGCGGCATTGAGGCGTCACAGGCCGCGGCCATGTCTCTCCGCAGATCCGCCGCCTCCTCGTCGATGCTGCCGCCGCCGTCGTCCCGCGTTGTCCGCGCGTCCCAACTCCATGCGGACACGGAGACAGCAGCTTGCAGAAGATCCCGGTTCCTGTCTTTCGCCCGCCATCTTCTTCTCGGTGTTGGCGGATGGCGGGAACGGTTCGGCCTTCCGGTGTCGTTGCTGCCGACGGCCCGTCCGGTGGACGTGGTTTCCGGGGCGAGCTCCATCATCACGTAGAGGTGGTCTGACAGAGTCTCGACCCCGTCCAGCACCCTCCAGTCGCGCACTCTCCGGTGTAGGTTGGCGGTGGCCCAGGTCAGGTCGATGACGGAGGACCCCCTCCAGGCCTGGCACGTGCTCGTCGATCCTCTGTTGGACAGCAGCAGTCCGAGTCCCGCGGCCCAGTCGGCCACCATTCTTCCTCTTGTGGTGGTTCGCGTGTCGTTCCACTGCGTGGAGCGGGCGTTGAAGTCCCCGAGCAAGAGTACCTGTCGGGGACGGCACATCCTCCTGATGCAGTCGCCCACTCTGTCGAGGAACACCCCGAACGCGACCAGGCCGCTGTTGGGAGATACGTATACCCCCACCACGGCAATCCCTGCCTACTCGACCGCGACGTAGCCGTTGCCGCGTTCCAGCAGGACGCCGGGAGTGCCGGGCGTCGTTGTCCTTGTCGCTGTCATCCATCCGACTGCCGCTGTCCCGTCCAAGTCCCCGACCCAGTTGGGAGAGTCGGGAACGCGATGCGGTTCCGCCACCACAGCGAGGGCGACTCTGCTCTCCCGGATGGTCTGGAAGAGCAGATCTTGAGCGCGCCTCGATCTACCTACGTTACACTGGAGGATTCGTAGGAATCTATTGGCCCAACTCCATGGCCTCCTCCAGGCCATCTACCGCCGCCGCCGTTGTTGTCGTCGTCGTCGTCGTCGTCGTCGTCGTTGCCGCTGCTGCTGCTAATTCTTTGGCGGCGACGGCGGCGGCGGCGGTGGTGGTGGCGTCGGTGCTTCCAGGTGTCCCTCCGGCGGTGGCTAGTCCGCGGGTGGGTCCTCTCCTCCTGCTGGTGGTCGTTGTCTTCGGCGGCGTGCATGCCGCCCCTCCCATCCTGTGATTGGCCGGGACCCCGAGCGAATCGCACAGGGGGCATTTGGGCACGGAGGCGGGACAGCCTCTCGTGCGATGTCCGCTTCCGCCGCACCTGTAACAAATTTGCCCGCGATCCACGGCGAACACGCAAGTGGCCCTCACGTGTCCGAGTTCCAGGCACCTGTAGCACTGCAAGGGCCGCTTCGGTATGGCGACGACCCTCGCAGTGGACCAGCCCAGGGCGATACTCCCAGCCCGGGCTATCTTACGGGCCCCGGCCACCGGGCACTTGACGTACACCGAGCCAAGACCGTCCCTGGATGCTCCGATCTCGCCGACTTGCACCTCCGAGACCGCGCAGCCCGCCGCCAAAGCCAGCGCTTGCCGCAGCTCTTCCCTCTGAAGCGAGATGTCGATCCCGATGACCCGCAGCTCCGCCGTCCTCACTGGAGCTGCCACCCTGACGGTGGCCGGATCCAGCACCCTGGTCAGATGCGACGCCAGCCGGGACGCCTTCTCCCTTTCTTTGTCGCCGGGCACCTTGATAATGATGGCGCCCGACATCGCCTTCTTCATCCCGACCGACTGTACTCCGATCTCCGTCAGCGGGATGCTCCTCCTGGCCGTGGCGATGACCTCGGCGTACGTCATCTTCGCTCCCTCGTTGAGCGTCAATGTCACCGCGAATGTTCGCGGTGCGCGAGGGAGCGAGGCCGTTCTCGCCGCCGCCGTCGTTAGCTTCTTGGGCGTGGCAACGCCCGGTTTGGGCGCCCGCGCCGTTCTTCCCTGAGGCTGCTGCTGCTGCTGTCGTTGCCGCAGCAGCCTTTCCGCCGGCGGCGGTGCTGCTGCCCTCGTCGGGGGTGCGGCCCTTCCTCCTGTTGCTCTCGCCGTCTCCTCGGCGGCGAATGCCACTCTCCTCCTTCTCCTGCGCCTCCTGCGCGCTGTTTTGGAGACCACTGTTCTCCATTCGTCCTCCTCCCGCGCCTTCGCTGGAGGCTTCGGGGTGCTCCCGGTGGTGATGGCGGCAGTGGGGGCGGTGACGGAGGGAGCCGTGATACCGCGCTCGGTGGCTCCCTTCCGCGTTTCGGCGCCGCTTGCGCGGTCCCTCTCGAAACGCTCGTCGATCCGCCGCATTATCGACGCCGCAATCTCTTCCATCCACTTCTCCATCCTCTTCTCCATGGCAGCGAGGCTCCCATTCTCGCCGTTGTTTTCGCGAGGAGAATCGCCGGGATCAGAGGTGATGCGTCCCTGCACGTTGGCGTCCCTTCTCGCCAGTTCGTTGCTAAGGGACGCAACCTGGCTACGAAGAAACGCGATCTCTTCCTCCAGCAGGGCGCTCCGCGCGTCAGCCAGCCTTGCGGCCCCAGACTCGCTGTCGGGCTCCAGTCCGAACTTCTTTATCATCTCATACCTCCATGCGGCAGAGACGTAGTTCGCTGACTGCCTAAGTAGCTTTACGTAAGTCCCCTTCATATTGGACGACTTCGCTGCTACCATGCTGACGTTCCCCAGACTCCTCACCACCTCGGCGCAGACGTCTTCCGGCGAGGTCCTCCTCACCTCCTGCATCAGCTCCTGGGACACCTCCGGTAATATGCAGGCAAGCTTCCGCTTCTTGCCCCTGCACGTCGACGAGGCGGGCGACGAGCGTGACGCGTACGAGGCGACCGACTCTTCGTCGTCGGACCTCGCTGGCGTCCTTGATCCTCCTGGTGCCACTGTCGGTGTGGCGTCGCCTACTGGGGCCGGGACGGCAAAGACGCTCCCCGTCCCTCCTGAAGCCCTCCTGAGGGAGATCCTCCTCCTGGTAAGTGGTGGCCCGTTGTCCTCTTGGGTCATCTCCATCCTTCCAACTTCGCTGCCTTGGCCAGTCACAGAAACACAAACGGGGGCCTGGCTATCCACCCCCGAGCGGCCGTGGTCGTTAGATGACGACGCAGTGGGGCCCACTTGACCACCCACGCCTGCGCCGGTACTGGGGTATCCCTCCCCTGCACCGTAAACTTTTTCCATCCTTTTTGTGTCCATCATATTTTTATTTGGTTTCGCCGTAGTCGTCAACGGTATTCCATCCTGGCGCCACTCACTCTTTCGCACCCTGTCTCGGTCAGAGCCGATGCAGGGTGACGGGGAGCCCCACGAGAAGGTGAGGTGAGTGGTCTTGGCAGATATGGGCCCACCAACTTCTCCGAAAGACATAGGCTCCTGCTTTCCAACAGGGGCTCGATGAGCACGTGCGTGGCATGGAGGGGATCCTCGGAGGTGGACGTCACGTGGGCCACTGCCTGCCTTTTTTTGTGCGGGGAGGGGAAAATGCAATTACGCATACCCAGAGATCGATGTCCCTGCGTTATGTGGGGCTCGGCCAGATGACATTGCCATACCCACTAAAAACCCCTCCTCTTCCCCTCCTTTTTTGGGTGAAGGGTCCGTCGGAACCGCGTCTTGTCATTACTTCGACGCCCCTCTGTACTACACCCCAACTGCCAGTCCATTTCCACGTCTAGACTATTCTTCTTCTTCTTCTTCTTCTTCTCCTTCTGCTTCTTCTGCTATCATTGAGACTCTCAGTTCTTTTTCTACTCCTTGACCTTTCATCTAGTTTCTCCTTCATTTGTTTATCCCTCATAGTCCCACAGTAGGCCCTTAACTGCTCCCAGATACGGTCGTAGGCCGTGACTATCCTCACGATGTTCTGCACTGATAGCCTCTGACCCGCGATGTTCTCCAGTGTGGTGCGCTGGGCAACCCATCTTGGACAATGTAATAGTGCATGCTCGGCATCATCTGGGCTTGCCTCACAATCTCAGCATTTGTCATTGTCAGTTTTATTTATTCTAAGGCGGTATTGATTAAAAATACCATGCCCCGTAAGCATCTGCATGGTATAGTGATCAATACCCCTAGTTTTCCTCCAGAAGGTGGTTCCATCTGTGATCAACCTCCTGGTCCAGTTCGCTGGGTTATATTGTGACCAGTCACCCTTCCATTCCTCCAACGCGTTCTCCTCAAAATTGCTAACCTAGCTGAACGCCCCTCCTGTTCTTCCAGCTGAAAACTGATCAATTTCCTCTCCTCGAAAATCTTCCACCTCCACCGCGCTCTAATGCGGATTGGCATTGTCCCCGTCAACACGCATAAGGCCGTGTGTGGTACGGACCTATACGCCGTCGAGGTGCCAATCAGCGCGCTTCTCTGGGCCTTACGAAGCTCTTTAATCGCCTTCCTCGTATTCAGCGCATCCCTCCACACCGGTGAGGCATAAAGCACGACCGACTCCCATACCCGGTAATACAGTCTCCTGCAGGCACAGGAGGGGCCGTTCACGTTCGGTAGGAGACCTCTGATAGCCCCAACAACTGCTTCAGCTCTGGCACAGACTATCTCGATGTGCCTCCCAAAGTTTCGTCTATTGTCCAGCACGACCCTCAGGTATTTCACTGTGTTGTGTATGGACAACGTCATTCCCGCGAGTGTTATGTCCAAGTTTTTTGGGACTCTCATCCCCGTCAGCATTATGATCTCTGTCTTCTCCCTTGCTATCTGGGGGCCCGTACTCCTGCACCAATTAGCAATCGTCGTCATGTGGAGGTTTAGCTTCTGCTCCACATTCTCCGTCTTCTTCAGAACCACCAAGGTCGTCAGCAAACGCGACAGCTCTTATATTCATTCTATTATCAAATCTGGCCAGCAGGCCATCGTACACCAGATTTCACAATAGAGGTCCCACTACCGACCCTTGTGGCACACCCGCGTAGATTTTTTTAGACACCACACCGTTCGGGCTCTCGTAAACTACATAGCGATCTTTCAGATAGTTTCCGAGAACTCTCGTCAACCGGCACGAAAGACTTCTGCGTCTTACCTCGTCCATAATTGCGTCCCACTTGAAGGAGTTGAAGGCATTTCTTATATCGACGCACATTAGGACGCAGACTAATCTCCTCTTCCGGCAGGTATCTGCGAACTTACACACACGTGAAATGGCGTCCACCGTACTTCTCCCTTTTCGTAACCCAAATTGATTTTGGTGAAACGGATCCGTGCCCAACTTTTTCTCGATAGCCTCCTTGAACATATACTCCCAGACCTTGCTCATTGACGGGAGTATACTTATAGGTCGGTATGACGTAGGAAGCCTGGGATCCCTCCCTGGTTTATTCAGCAGAATCAGCCGGGCCATCTTCCATCTGGCCGGTATACTGCCATACTCGTATATAGAATTAAACATGGCCAGCAGATCCTGCGCTCTATGTTCATGGACTAGCTTTACTATCGCCCCAGGGATCCCGCCAATACCGACAGCCTTCCTCACTTCTAGTCGGCCTACCGCTCTTCTGAGGTCTTCGGCTAGGATCGTATCACCGACTCCGGGGGACCCCCCGCCGATATCATCAGCGTCCAGGCTACTCGACGTGCTAGTTTCTTCTTCCGTTTTAAAAAGAGAGCCAATTACGTTCGCTGCCTGCTCCCTCGTGAGGCTTACGTGCGGTTTAGCCGTTTTTAATCTGGCAATCACCGTCTTATAAGGTAAGCCCCATGGATCACGATCGAGGGTAGCAGTGAATTCTTTCCAGGCCAGCCTCTTGCTCGAAAATATGGCTGACCTCAGCGCTCTCTTTGCCGCCTTGTAATCGGCTCTCCTTCTATCAACACTTACCTCGTTCCTCTTATTGGCTAGTTGGTATCTCCTTCTTTTTTTAAGAGTTTCTCCTCGGAGCCTCGCAATCTCGTCATTCCACCAATATTTTGGGTTCCTACTTCATCCCTTGGGAAAAACCTTCTTTAGCGAAATCTCGCACGTCTCCTCTAAAATCTTCTGTAGCGCGTCGTCTTGATTTACAAACTTCCTCTTCATGTCGTCGATATTTTTTATAAATTTGCCCGGCTCCATGTCCTTCGTTACAAATTTAAAAGCACTACTCGTACTATGCCTCCGGACACTCTTGAACTGATGCAGCACATATCTGTGATCGGAGGCATTATATGCATCAATCACTACGGAGAGCTTATGCTTCTCCCGTAGCTTGTCGTTTACGCTCGCCACGTCCAGGAAGCTGCTTTTAGTACCCCTCTGAAAAGTCGAAACAGGGCCAATTCTAATAGGAGCAAGGTGCATCCTTTCCAGAACCTCCGACAGCATCCTTCCTCTGGTATCAGTCTTGTTGCCACCCCAAGCCTTGGATTTTGCGTTGGAATCACCAGCGACGATAACCTGGTCCTCTCTCTTCTTGGCTGTCCAGATGACTATACCCAGCCTCTCAACCTAGTCGTCAAAAATGTCCAGGGAAACATTTGGTGAGCAGTAACCACTCACACAATATGCTTCCCCGACTCTGATCCCTACAAGACCATCTTCGGCTATCATCGTATCTTCGCTGGGATGGAGACCATTAAACCTAGTAACCCAGATGGACGCGTCGCCTTTGGTGTCGTTGTACCAAAAGGATTGCTGTCTATTGGGTTCGGAAATCAGCACCACGTCGACCCGACGCTCCCATACGTACTGCTGTAATAAGTCTTGCGCCAGCCTGCACCTGTTTAGATTAATCTGCAAGACCTTCAGGTCCTCTGTCTGCTATCTCCTCCTTTCCTCATAAGTCTTCTAAACACCGGACAGGCAAAGGATCCCATGACATGATCCGTCCTTCCATCCGGTGTCTCGCTGCACAGCTTGCATCTAGGAGCATTCGTGCAGCTCGTTATCGTATGGTCCATTGCCCCACACTTTCGACAGCGCTCCTTCCCAGGGCTTATTGTCGTGCATTTACTGGCGACGTGACCAATTTCGTGACACCTGAAACACCTTATCACTTTCGGTAGGACCCTCATTTTTGCTATAGTGAGGCCCGTCCTAATCCTTGGGCTCCACTCCTGCCCGGTGACATACGTGGCCGGCACTACTACTATCGCTGTCTGAGTGCCCCACGGTGCTACCCTCAGTGATTTTACAATGATTTCACTAAATTCGCTGCCCTTCAACCCATTTGCGATATCTATCGCCAGGTCCTCCTTCGATTCGAGTGGGTCTATGTCCTTAATTTCCAGGGACACCCTACTCTGGAGGGGGGACACCAGGACCTTGTCCCCTGTTTTCTCTCTAATTTTACGGGCAACCTCATCCCCGTTCACTCCCATCTTAAGTTCCACAAGGATATCACCACTCCTTGTTCTCCTAACGGCGGTGCTCTCACTCAACGCTTCCCTGGCTCCCATGAGACCTTTATAGGCCTCAAGCCATTCTTCGGGGCAGATGATTACCAGATGTCGATGAGTCTCCACAGTACATTTTCAGCTAGCCTGAGGACCCGCTATAAATCTTAGGATTTAATTAACTAGGGTGCTTCAAACGGACAAACAGTCTTTATCCTAATAGTCCCTAAATCTACCACCCGCTACGGGAAAATGCGGAAAATCTGCTTTTCCTCACTAACGACGCTTCCCGTTACTAACTTTCTCTCAAGGGGACTAGTATCCCTCCCTAGCCACCAATGTAGAAATTAACCAATTAACAGCAACGTCCATTTCCCTCACTTTCCGAGCGAAGGTTTTCCTCGACGAATCCGATGATCTCGTGCCCTTAGACACATCCTATCATAGTTTTCCTCTGCAGCGTCACGGTGACGGAGAGAGACAGCCCTTGAGAGAAAGTTGTTAGCGGAAAGCGTCGTACGTGAGGAAAAACAGATCTCCCGTATTTTCTCGTAGTAAATGGCAGATCTGCGGACTGTTAGAGCAAGGTCTGTTTGTAAATTTGTAGGACCTTAGTTAACTAAATCCTAAGATCTGTGGGGGGACCCCGAGGCTAGGCGAACGTATACTGTAAACAATGCATCGACATCTGGCAATCTTCCTGCCCGAAGAATAGGGCCTGCGTGTGGCAAGCCACGGGCCAGAGATCGTTAGAGTGCCTACCGCTGGTATCGGTACCACTATCTCTTCTTAAGGAGAGCTATGTAATTCTATACCTCTGTTAGGCAAAACGTCCATCCCGTGACCGCGGCTACGTTCGGCGACTAGTTGTCGCCTCGAACCCAAGCTCATTATCGCAAATGTCGGGCAACTACGATCGGTTTAATTCACAAGGATTTATAACGACCAAAGATTTATGGAGATCGCTTCAATTTATGAAGATCCATAAACACCAAAAGTTTACAAGGATCGATTTAGTTTACAAAGACAGTGTTGGGAAATTTTCTAAAGAATTCCAAGGGGAGGGCCCGGTGTCCTTTCATCTCCGACATATATATGAGAAAGTTGCTGGTTGTTATTAGGAGAACGAATAATACCGTCTGCTATTTTATTCACAAATAAGATGTCGAACATTCTTCTCTTAATTTTGTATAAAATATAAAAAGAAGATTCATGTGTTTATGATACCAAACATACTTTTGCATGAATATGACGAAAACTAAGATCGTGCATTCGTATGCATAAAAAACAGTTTTTTAGAATCATGATCTTACGACATATTTCAAGGGCATCGAAATCGGTGAGCAAGTAGCTTTTCGACAGGTTACCTGCTCTAATAATGGCATTTCATAAAATTTTTAAGACGTCGTATTAACAAAACAAAAATTTGTTATGCTATAAAGCGGAGATGCACGTTCGCATAACACCGAAGTTATCTTCTTCAGGAAGCACTATTTAGTTGTTGAGGTTATTAGTTGTATAGAAATGCAAAGAGTCGCGTGGATAAATTGTAAGATAGAAAATATATATATATGTCGGAGTAGTGTTAAGATTAGGGTTAGGGGCGCGAAATAAATGTTCTCTTGAATTAGCCACCGAGGTTACATAATAGAGAAAGTATATACCGGTACGGATATGACCAGTACAGAATTTGACAAGTAGCCGTGATAACTAGACACTCGAGATACTAATGACAATGATCCTAAGTTCGATAACGAATCCGCGGTCAACGGGATAGCAGTCACGTCTCTCCAGAGTCAAAGCTAGACTATTCGTCAATTAAGGTATTCGCTGATCGCAAACGTTATACTCGCTTGATGATATCGCACGAGAGTGTGTCTCTCCGTCATCGTGATGCTGCCGAAGAAAACTATGATGGGGTGTGTCCCAGGACACGAGATCATCGGATTCGTCGAGGACAATCCTCGTTCAAAAGTGAGGGAAATGAACGTCGCCGTTAATTGGCTAATCTCTATGTTGGTGGTTAGAAAAGGATGCTAACCGCCCTTGAGAGAAAGCCGCTAGCGGGAAGCATCGCGCGTGCAAAGGACACCTTTGATATCTTCCCGACGAGGGCTGTTTATAAATTTGGAGGACCTTGTTTGACTAAGTATTGAGATCTGTGGCGGGACCACAAAGCCATCCGAACATATACTGTGAATAATGCATCGGCATCTAGTTATCGTCTTGCCAGACAAAGACTAGGGTCGGCGCGTGTGACAAGCCACGCGGCAGAGACCGTTGGACTGTTTACTATTGGGTGTCGGTACCGATATCTCTTCTTAAGAAGAAGTATGTAATTCTATACTTCCGTTAGGCAAAACGTCCGTCCCGTGACCGCGGCTACGTTCGGCGACTAGTTGTCGCCTTGAACTCAAGCTCACTATCACAACTACAATCGGTTTAACTCAGAAAGATTTATGAGATTTATAAACGCTAAAAGTTTACACAGACAGTGCTTGGCACTCTTCCAAGAATTCCAACGGGGAGGCCCGATGTCCTTTCATCTCCGACACGGCCATCCTGACTATCACACGTCCTCGTGTGTATCTGAAATATTGGATTTTCCTAACATTAGACCCGATATGACTGACGTTATTTACAATTTCAACTAAACGTTCAAATAAGCCAGGGGTCCAGTGTAGTAACAGAACCTTGATCGAATGTTCAATGGCAAAAATAACAACAATGGTTCGTGACACTATAACTAATACTCGACGTGTTAGTTGCATCCTGTGAATTATCTGTCCGGTCGCGGTGACATGATAGACCATCCTCGAATTCGCACCCAGACGAGTCTCGTTTCTCTAGATCACGCGACCAGAGGCTTCGTTCGGCGGCCTGCGAGCGTGATTACCTCTGCCACAAGTACGTTACAGACTCCACGTGGTATAGTTACATATCCGCCAAGACACACATTGGGCGGCAAGGGGCACAATTACATATCCGCCAAGACACACATTGGGCGGCAAGGGACACAATTACATATCCGCCAAGACACACATTGGGCGGCAAGGGACACAATTACATATCCGCCAAGACACACATTGGGCGGCAAGGGACACAATTACATATCCGCCAAGACACACATTGGGCGGCAAGGGACACAATTACATATCCGCCAAGACACACGTTGGGCGGCAAGACACACGTTGGGCGGCAAGACACACAATACACACGCATCATGGTGGGCCTTACAGGCATTAAGTGGCGTAATCACAATTGCTCATGGGCGTACCCGAACTCCCCCCCCCCCCACCGGCCGCTAGTGACCCCCGAGGTCAGGGTACTCATCTCGTCATGGTCAATACTGTTGCCACCACTACAAACGTCCAACTCAGCAGGAAAGCAACTACCCGGCATTTTCCGCAACCTATCGTAACAGTACTTATATGACCGTTTGCTGTCTAAAATTTTTTTTTTTTTTTTTTTTTTTGATGTACCTGTCTCCGTTCAAAATCTCTGCCACTACAAATTGGACCCTAAATTTTGGATATAATTTAGTTTGATTTCTTTCCTCATTTTCATGTAATACAAAATCACCGAGATTAAATCTAACCACTCTAGCTTTGACTTTGTCAAATCTGCACTCATCATACCCACTGCCAGTCTCCACATTCTCTATTGTCTGCTGTCTTACATCGGAGATATCTACTTCCCGTTCTTCAATATTATCGAGTAGCAACAAAGCATACGGTTTTGCTGATCCTAAGTATAAGGCGTAACTCGGCTGGTGTTCTACCTGAACTCGACTTAGGAACCTGACAAGTATGACAGTTCGTCACGAATTTACGAACGTATTTTGCTATTCCTTCGAACCAGTGATATTCGGTTAGCTTTTCGAGCGTTTTATCCCAATCTAAGTGCATAATTGACTAGCGTATATGACTAGTAACGGACCACCTAAAATCCCTTGGTACGATGGGTAAGCAGAGAGTTCTACCTCTCCTTCGTATTTTACGGGAAAAGGGTACCGGATCGCCATTCATATGTACTCGCTGTATCTTTCGCGAGCTCGTCCTTTTGCAATTTGTTGGTGATCTCTACAATTTGGGGACCGTGACGTTGCTCCGCGGATAGCCAATCTTCCGATTTTCGGCCAGATTAATTTCCTTTTCTTCGGTTTTGTTAGATGTGGCCCGGTCACTGTCTACGGGGTTTCGCGAAAAGAAATCCACGTGAGTTATTCGTTTACCTCCTCGGTACGTGATATCGAAAGTAAAAGTTTGTAAGTAAGCTCACCGCCCATAAACCCTGTCCTTTAAATTTACTCTAGTACGGGTTGCCTTCAACGGGTTACAATCAGTGACTACAAGAAATTCCCGCCCGTGTAGAGAATGACGAAAATGTTTGACGGCGTTTACCACTGCCAACATCTCTAATTCACACGAATGATATCTGGGTTCCGCGGGACTAGCTTTCTTACTATAGTACTTGATTACCCGGTTTTTATCGTCAACATTATGCATTAAAAATAGCACCGTATGCACCCGAATTAACGTCAGTAGGTAATTCTATCGGGTAATTCGGGTCGAATGTCATTAACACCGGCGCGTCGGTCAAGACGGAAATTATCTCTTGTCTTATGGGTTCAAGCTTATCTGTCCAGGTTATGTCTCTATTACCGGAAGTAAGTGCGTATAACGATTTCATGACAAATGAAAATTTAGGGACAAATTTTCTAAAATACGGAGCTAAACCCATGAACTGTCTAAGCTGTATGACAGACTTCGGCGCAAGTAAGGAATTCAAGACTCGTCTTTTTACGAGGGTTGGGGTGAATTCCTCCATGGTGAGTTAAATATCCGAGAAAGTATCGGCGTCTTTAGAAAAGAACATTTAGGAAGAAAAGATTGAAAAGAAAATCCGGCGTTTTCAAGGGTATTTAATACAGTGTACAATTTTCCCACAGTTTGATCTAACGAGTCGGCAATAATTAAAACGTCGTCTATGTCAACAACAATGTAGGAATACGGGAGGTCGCCTAAGGCATTGAAAATGGCCCTTTACAAAACGAATGGTGCATTTTTCCATTCAAACGGCATCGTCGTATACTCGTATTACCCGTCGGAGGTGACAAACGCGGTGTATTCGGTAGAGTTCGAACGAATGGGAATTTGATAGAATCCACTGGTCACGTCTAGGCTAATGAAGTACTTTGCCTTTCGTAATCTCGCGATTTGATCCGCAATAAGGGGTAGGGGGTCCCGATCCGCGATCGTATTTTTATTTAACTCTAGAAAATCTACGCACAATCTATCGGAGCCGTCCTTCTCCTTCGCGAGTAATATAGGGCTCGCGAACGGTGAATTACTAGGTCTTATGATTTTTGTCTTAATTAATTCGCTTATTCATTCGCGCACTATCCTTCGTTCTCCCTCGCTAGGTCTATAGGGTCTTTCTTTGTACGTTAGGATCAATTAAACGTATTTCTAGTTGACCCGTATTTACGCGCGTACGTGGAAAACCCGTAATGAGTGAATTCTTGAATTTCTTCGAGGATTGAAATTAGTCGGCTTTTATCATTGCCGAGCACTCCGGCGTCGACTGCGTTAATATCGATCTCGTTTCCGTCGGTTCTATTACAGGCATCGACCGCTCTTGTCTTACAAATAGTGAGGCTATTTCGTGTAATATTTACATCGAAGCTTTGGCTCAAAATTTCGCGGCCAATCATGATATCGTACTTTAAGTAGCTATCGCTAAGAACATGGAAGAGTATCTTTAACGTGAAACCGTTAATACATACTATCGGCAAAATTTGAGTTGTGCATTTAACGCAGGTGTTTTCCTATTCCCCGCATTACTACTACGTCGGTCATTCTCTTGCCGGAAAGTTTCAAAGCTACGGACTCTTTAATCATTGAGCATTCAGTTCCGAAATCGAAACAAAACGGTAACGACTCACGATATCATATTTTAAATAACTATCGGCAAGGACATGGAGAATTATTTCCAATGTAAAGAAAAGGGGGAAAAAAACCATTGATGCATACAATGGGCAAGATTTGAGATGTACATGTACAAATATTTTCTATTCATCGCGTTACTATCATATCAGTCGTTCTTTCGCCAGAAAATCTCAAGACTACGAATTCTCTAATTAGTGAACATTCGGCTCCAGAATCGGAATAAAATGGAAACGACTCACCCAGATGACTTGATCTATCGGTTGGGGCTTCCACTACGTAGAAGTCGACTAGACGTTCGTTATTGAGATTATAGTTTCCTTTCAGGACACTACTTGGTAAAGGGTTTTCCTCCAGAATCAGATTGACAGCCGTGCATCTTGCAACAGGATCGGAGCTCGCGGTCCCAGGGTAAAAACACGGTAGCGAGAGATTTGTAGGTTCCGCACTCGAACCTTGCACTAGCAACTGAATCAACTCGCGCACGATGATGGTAAGCTTTTTGCATTGTTATATTCGGCACTGATCCCACTTCTGATGTCGGAGTAGTGTTAAGATTAGGGTTAGGGGCGCGAAATAAATGTTCTCTTGAATTAGCCACCGAGGTTACATAATAGAGAAAGTATATACCGGTACGGATATGATCAGTACAGAATTTGACAAGTAGCCGTAGTAACTAGATACTCGAGGTACTAATGACAATGATCCTAAGTTCGATAACGAATCCACGGCCAACGGGATAGTAGACACGTCTCTCCAGAGTCAAAGTTAGACTAATCGTCAATTAAGGTATTCGCTGATCGCAAACGTTATGCTCGCTTAATGACATCGCACAAGAATGTCTCTCCGTCATCGTGATGCTGCCGAAGAAAACTATGATGGGGTGTGTCCCAGGACACGAGATCATCGGATTCGTCGAGGACAATCCTCGTTCAAAAAGTGAGGGAAATGAACGTCGCCGTTAATTGGCTAATCTCTATGTTGGTGGTTAGAAAAGGATGCTAACCGCCCTTGAGAGAAAGCCGCTAGCGGGAAGCATCGCGCGTGCAAAGGACACCTTTGATATCTTCCCGACGAGGGCTGTTTATAAATTTGGAGGACCTTGTTTGACTAAGTATTGAGATCTGTGGCGGGACCACAAAGCCATCCGAACATATACTGTGAATAATGCATCGGCATCTAGTTATCGTCTTGCCAGACAAAGACTAGGGTCGGCGCGTGTGACAAGCCACGCGGCAGAGACCGTTGGACTGTTTACTATTGGGTGTCGGTACCGATATCTCTTCTTAAGGAGAGCTATGTAATTCTATACTTCCGTTAGGCAAAACGTCCGTCCCGTGACCGCGGCTACGTTCGGCGACTAGTTGTCGCCTTGAACTCAAGCTCACTATCACAACTACAATCGGTTTAACTCAGAAAGATTTATGAGATTTATAAACGCTAAAAGTTTACACAGACAGTGCTTGGCACTCTTCCAAGAATTCCAACGGGGAGGCCCGATGTCCTTTCATCTCCGACATATATATTTTAAGCTGAAGTGTAAATACAAAGAAGGAATACAATATATATGAGCTGGTCCAGATCCGCACGCTAGCAGTGTTACTCTATAACTGAAAAACCCTGAAGCCAACGCCGCACGTGCACCGCTTTTGATTTGTCCTCGACAGTCCCTTGTCTACGCGCTGTCGATGGCTTCAGTGCTTGAGAAAACTAAAGACCAGATGTAGAGTTTTCTTAGAAGTGGCGACCACTTCAACATTAGTTATTGTTGATCAAGGAATATTTTCAGTCAGAGAATGATTCAGACAAATTGAGCATTGAGCATGATTCTGTACCATTTAGATTTTTATATAACATAACAACACTAAAATATATAAAAGCGGAGGAATCGTTTAAACACCGTATGAATTTTGACATTATTTTAGAAAATGAAAATCATCGTAATATAGATAGAAGCGACTTGCTTAATGAAATAAAAATATTTTGTGACATACACAGTAAAAATTTATCGTATATGACACCAATGCAATGTTCGAATATGATACATAAAATTAAGGATTTATTTTCCAATTTTATGTTACTTTAATTATTCTAATCGCTTCTGCAGGACGTACTTTCTCTAGATCAAAATTAATTAAAAATTATATACATACTACTATGTCTCAGGAAAGACTATCTAATCGATTATTTAATTTGAATAAGTTAAGTGAAAATTGAAATTACGAAGATATAATTAGTGATTTTGCACGAAACAAAGCGAGAATAATAAACTTTATGAAATAATTGTACTTCACTAAGTTTTAAAATAGTAAACATTTCAGGTACAGGTATTTTTGTTAATATGTACTCAATCAACAAGTCATTATTTTGTTATTGTTATTACTAAAAACTTTGTAATTATAAATTTTATAAAAATAAATTTAGGAATAAATTTTCGTCAAAGAAAGTTATGAACTACAAAGGTACATGTCTTTTCTGTTTCTAATTTGTAATACTATACATGTGTATAAAAATATTATAGAGGCGGCTATGATTTTAAAAATAAGATTTTGTTTACAAATCAGTTTATGATGGGACTAGAAACATTCTCGAGGACATAAATTTCTAAACAAATGTTCGTCTTTGTTATGGAATGTCAGAGATAGAGATACCTGACACGAAATATCAAGGTCTAATATCGACAGTCAATAAAGGAATAACGAATAAAATTTTATTAGCTATTAGATTTTCATACCTTATTCATTTTTCTTCCTTTAGAAAAGACATTTATTCTTCCGTTTTTATTAAAAATTATTATTTCCAATTCATTTTAGAGCAAAACCTTCCATTAGTCTATTTGCAATAAAAAGATCCTTTCCTTATGAATCTTATGAATCGATTTGCAATTGACAACTAAATTGTAATAAAAGAACATAATGAACGATTAAAATCAAATTCATAATCTAAAATATCGTATAACTATTACGTATTTTGAATGTAGATACACACACACATGTAATATATTTTGCATATGCACACATTAATATATTTTATTTTACATATTTTTACATACTATATACACATAAAATTTCGCATTATAATAATCGTTATTTTCGGTATTAAAATCGTTATTAAAAATTTGTTTAATTAATCCCAAAATTGAAGTACAATTGTGAAGATATTAACAAAAGAATTGCGTTTAGATTTCATTAACATATCGCAAAGTGACCGATTTACTCAGCGATTGTACACAGGTCTCACTTGTAGTCTTGAAGCATACAGTGCTGGACAAAAGTATTGGCACAGCAAGATTGTTATGATACAAATGCTTATAACTATTAAACAAATTGATTTAAACAAAAAACTTTTTGACGTATTTATTTATTATCTATCCTAGTTTATTACATAACAAGAGCAACAATATAAATAAAATAATACGCAAAATAATAACAAAAATATATTTTTTGAACATTTTATGGGTGGACAAAAGTATTGGCACAGTAGAATATTTACGCTTATAACTAATTACATAATAAACTTCTAATATTTTGTTGGCAGTCCTTTTCTTTTAAGGACTTCCTTTAATCTTCTGGGCATCGAGTGGACTAATTTTTTAGTGAATTCAGGTACAATATTGCTCCATTCCTGCAGAAGAACTTTCTTCAAGAAAAACGAAAGAAACCACAATTGAAGAAAGAAAAATAATATTAAATTTATATAAGATGAATAAATCTTACAACGAAATTGCACAAATCATAAACAGAAGTCGTTTTACTGTGCGTTCAGTCATAAAACGCTTTAAAAGTGAAGAAAATCTAGAGAATCAAATTAGGAGTGGTCGCCCTTCTAAGGTAACAATTCGAGAAAAAAGGAAAATCGTAAATATTGTAAAGAAGGATCCAAAAACTAATTCGACTGAAATTGCTTCGATGTTAAAAGCTGAGTGTGAAAAAGAAGTAAGTACCAAAACTGTACGTAGGGTATTGAAGGATGCCGGTTATTCTGCCCGTGCAGCACGAAGAAAGCCCTACATCAGTAAAATAAACCAAAAGAAAAGAGTGGAATTCGCGAAAGAGTTTGTTACGAAAGATACTGATTTTTGGGAAAAGATCATGTTTTCAGATGAAAGTAAGTTTAATATTTTTAAATCTGACGGCAGAATATTAGTATGGCGAAAACCCAACACAGAGATGGACGAACTGAATCTGCAAGCCACCATGAAACATGGGGGTGGTGGTTTAATGGTGTGGGGATGTATGGCATCATCGGGTGTAGGAGAACTTATATTCATTGATGAGATAATGGATGAATATGTATATTTAAATATACTCAAGCAAAATCTTTTGAAAAGTACTCAAAAATTAAACCTCCCCAGGGATTTCTATTTTCAGCAGGATCGAGATCCTAAACATATGGCGTATATTGTTCGTCAGTGGATAATATATAATACTGCCCACACATTAAACACACCACCTCAAAGTCCCGATATGAATCCCATTGAGCACGTGTGGAACGAATTGGAAAAAAGAATTAGGAAACATAATATCACAAGCAAGTCTGAACTGAAGAAAGTTCTTCTGCAGGAATGGAGCAATATTGTACCTGAATTCACTAAAAAATTAGTCCACTCGATGCCCAGAAGATTAAAGGAAGTCCTTAAAAGAAAAGGACTGCCAACAAAATATTAGAAGTTTATTATGTAATTAGTTATAAGCGTAAATATTCTACTGTGCCAATAGTTTTGTCCACCCATAAAATGTTCAAAAAATATATTTTTGTTATTATTTTGCGTATTATTTTATTTATATTGTTGCTCTTGTTATGTAATAAACTAGAATAGATAATAAATAAATACGTCAAAAAGTTTTTTGTTTAAATCAATTTGTTTAGTAGTTATAAGCATTTCTATCATAACAATCATGCTGTGCCAATACTTTTGTCCAGCACTGTAACCAATCAGCAAGCAACGCTACCTGATCGTCGTCATTATATCACGCTAGCACATCATTATAGACTTCAGTACTGTTGAATCGTCTTTCATATTCAAGTCAAGGTAGAGTGTACATTGTATAATAATTTACTGAACGTTATAATTTTTTAATTTACCAAGCATCACTTGGTAATGAATACTAAGTGGAGAATTAAATTTAATTAGAAACTTGATCTGCAAAGTTTCTATATAAAGAGATTTAGCGAAGGTAAATATTTTATACATACAATTGTATAAAATCAAAAGATTCGTATACATATCAGTTTTGTATAAATAATTTTAACCTAAAAATTTGTTCTAGGATGGATGGGGTAGTACAGTAACCGGAAAGGAAATTATTCTACATGTAAAAGTAAGTCGTAATAACAAATACAGTTTTCTTCTTTTGTTTTTTGTATTTTCATTACATTTTTTATTTTTATATACATAACCGTCTATCATTTAAAGAAAAATTTACTTTCTCAAAGACTTTTCATACAAATTTGAATAATAACTGCTATTTCTGATGTCTTATTTCAACCTTTGTTTTTGTTTGTTTGGACAACTGTATCGCTTATTTCCTTTTATTGTTTTCGCGCTGTACTAATTTTGTGTGAATAATCTAGAAATATATAAGGATTGGCAAATGAAATGATTTGATGTAGAAAATTCATAATTTTCATAAAATAGTTCTGAATTGTCATGACTGGGTGGAAACGAAGAAGCTCGGAAATGAAATATGTACATATAAAATAAATCGCTCCGCAAATGTACATTGAGAGAATACATTACATGTTTCATCTAATATTAGTTGCTTTTTGTACTTTTATTTCACTTATCTGATCGGCCAAAATTTTTTAGGTATAAATTGTTATAAATTTTTTCTTTGTTAAAGTTGTTTTTTTTTAATTCGTCTTTCATTACAGACTGTTACATTTCAATAAGAATAATTCAATTTATTTAATATTATTTATGTTTATTTTTACATAAAATTGTGGCATATTTATTCTTAGGTTAAAAGTCTAAATTTGTTGGTTATTACAAAACAAACATCACAAAATTTTTAAGTTGTTCTTAAGTTATTCTAGTTTATGAATTTATTTGAATTGCTATTCTTCTATGGTAAAATGATCTTAGCTTAATGCTGCTTTTGCTTTTTAATAAAATTTGTCAATCCTCATAACTCTTTTTCTTTGTCAGAAAAGGAAATGACCATTCTATTGTTGTTTTTTAACGAATTTTGTTGTAAATTCTGAATACTTTATCTAATTTATTTTTCTTACACATATTATACATTTTGTTTTCATCTGTTTTGTATTTTATGCTATTTTCTGCATTCACTGATCGTTCTTGTCTCCCTGCTACTCTAACTTTGATTATTCTTTTAGTTATTAATAGTAGTTTCATATCTAAGTAAGTAACTTTAATTATTTTTTCTATATTTTTATCATATTTATATACTTGACTATAGGTAGATTATTCTATTCTTTCTTTCTTTTCTCCAGAAAGTATCTCTATTATTTCTTCTATTATGGTTCATTTTAAATTTATTGCTATTTCTGTATCATTGGCTTCATAACTCCAGGACCGGCGTAACCTTTTGCGGCGCCGGGTTCAAAAATTTTGCGGGGTCTGAGTACACAGTCAAATCTCACACTTAAATTTTACAACAAGGAATTATTTATTTACAAATGCTGTTACATATTATATATTTTTTATAAGATGAATATTAAATAATAATACAATATTTTTTAAGCAGTTTTTTAAATAAATCCAAGTAATATATTTTCGCATCTATAATTCGTTTTCAAGGGGCAAAAAATTTAATGGAAGTACAAAATCTGTAATCATGTATGACTTTTACAATACACTATTGACGCAGTTTAATTTTTATGGAAAGTACACTTTTCTGAAAGCGCCTGGATTTTTTTATCAAAAGTAGTTTCAAGGGTATGAGGACTTTATGAAGCTACACTGAACTTTGATGATTTTTGTCACTCCTTTAAACTGAATTATCGCTATTAAAAAAAATGTCTTGTATCTGTTAATGATATCACTATTCTGTAAAAAGTTAATCAAAATCGGTGTTTTTTAATTGGGTAATTTTCGTAGACTGTGAACCTGCCTTACGCCCGCCCTGCATAATTCTATTTGGTTTATCATGTGTGTATAACTTTTTTCAATGTTTTTCTGTCTATTATGTGTTCTCCCATATTTACCAGTTTTAACATATAGTTTATGCCACATTTTATTATTTTGTGTTCCAAGTCTATTCTTCTTGCTTCTAATCACATTATCTTGGATTACATACATAGTATTTCAGCATGTGTAATATTCTTTTCAGATATGCGTTTATGTTTTATCTATTCTTGTTGAACAGTGAAAACCCCATACTCCTATAAGATATAGCAATATATTGCGTATGGTTCACTTTGTCCTTATGTCACCATTACCATTAAAGCCTTAATTTCTATCAACACTATGAATGTTTTCGCTATAGTATTAGTTGGGCTATATATATTTTTCTTCTTGTTCAAAATACCAAAAATTGCCTTTGCCAAATCAATTCATATATTGATCATTACTTGTGAAACAATGGATCGCTAAACTCAAAACTGTTATTTTTCATTTTCATATTCATCTTCATATTCATGAAATAACATTAGAAGATACAAACAATGACCAAAAAAGAGCGACGTCCTGAAACAAAGTTTGGCCTATTTATGTTCAAGATCATTTTGGGTCCTTCTACTTTATCTCTTACTTACAATTTGTATAATAATAGTTTTCCTCCCCTTTTCTTCTTTTAATTTTGTCTGACTCTTCTAGTACCTCACTTCTTTTTGTGAGTTTGCTTCTTCCTTCTGCTCATTTTGCTTTGTTCTTCTTATTTTTCTTTCTTTTCTCATGTCTTTTTCTATATTCTGATATCTCTCTATTATAATATAATATCTCTCTTAATTAATCCTAAATTTTTCTTACCTTTTGTAATTCGTCTTTCATATGCTCCATTCCCTTCAACATTATATGTACCTTCTGTAGGATTTAAGGTTTAATTTAAGGTCATTCCTTCATTTCCTTTATTATTTAACTGTATTTTCTTTGCTCGTACTTGTTGTTGTTTATTTTTTGTCTTCTACTGTCACTTTACACTGTAATTTATTTTACTTTATTTTCTCTTGTGTTTCTTTCTTATTATTATGGTTACCGTTGCCCTCTTGAACTTCTTTTATTTTGCTATAGTTTCCTAACGTCTGTCTTACTTTTTCTTGATTTTTTTACTAAATTCACTGTCAGAATTTGTATTTTCTTGTTTTCCTTTTATTACATTTTATATTGTTTCCTTAATGCCACAGGAATGAATTTTGCAATTTGGCCAACTGTGGAAATTCTCAACTAAACATGAAAAGTAATTAAATAACTCCGGAAATCAATGTATTTGAAATTTTCTTTCAAACCTTACTTTTCATGTTATACTCAAGTGAAATTGTGTATTAAATTTTAATTTTTATATCCTTATTTTGCATTATACATCATATTTTTAATTCTTTGTGTCATAATATTATAAAGGAATGACATTTTGATAAATAAACTAAGGAAAATGATTATTATTTTTGATATTTATATATGTATATTTTTTTTATTTATTTATTTAATTTTACAATTTGTCCAGAAGGACATTTGGTAAAATGTTATAACTTGAAAAATATAGCATGTGGATGGTTACCCCCAGCGGGGTTCCATCTTCCAGGTTGTTTATTGTTTTTCTATTGCGAGGTCTGCGGGATGCTTCTTCTTCAGTCTTCTTTCTATTACGGTTTCTTTTGTTTCTGCAACTAGCTGGTTTGGGTGTATTGCAAGTCTTTCTTTGTACTTTTTGCGTATCTAGCGATTTCCTCTTTAACTGTTGAAATTTTTAGATCTTTTCGAATGTCCTCATTTCTAACGTACCATGGAGCGTTAACTATTGTTCTTAAAATTTTTGCTTGTTCTGTCTCTATTTTATTTATGTGACTCATTGCTGCCGTCCCCCATAGTGGGACTCCGTATGTCCAGATGGGTTTGGTTATTGTTTTGTAGATATTTAGTTTATTCGTTATGCTTAATTTAGATTATCTATTGCTTAACCAGTACATCTTTTTCCTTATTTCGCGTATTCTGTTTATTATAGATTTTATGTGATGCTTCCATGTAAGGTGTGTGTCTAAATGTATTCCTAGATATTTGACTTGCTTTGTATGTGCTATGTGGGCGCCGTTCAGTTGAATATCTGGTGTTGTTCCTTTTCTAAGTGCAAATGTTATGTGGTTGCACTCACTGGTGTTCGCTTTTATTTGTTTTCTTTGCAGCCACTTTTCTATTTTTGTAATGTGTTCTTGTAGTAGAGCTGCTGCTGTTTCTGGATTTGTGTGTCTCACTAGTATGGCCGTATCGTCCGCGAACGTAAGTATTTTGCTGTTAACAGTTGTTGGTATGTCTGCCATGTATAATGTGTACAGTATTGGTCCTAGTACGCTTCCCTGCGGTACTCCTGCCTTGATATTCCTGATTTCTGAATATGCATCCTTTATTTTTACTATAAAGGTTCTATTGTTTAGGTAAGATCTGAGTAATTTGTAGATTTGTTTTGGAAATTGTTTTTTGATTGTTTGAAGGAGTTTTTCGTGGTTAACTTTGTCGAATGCTTTTTCGATGTCCATGAAGAGTGCCGTGCAATATTGTTTTGTTTCCAGTGCCTGTAAGATTTCATTCACGAGTCTGTGCATTTGTTCTATTGTGGAGTGTTTATTTCTGAATCCAAATTGATGGTCCGGTATTAGTTTTTCTTTTTCTATTATTGGCTTTAGGCGGTTATATATTACTTTTTCCAGCAGTTTGGAGAACGCAGGTAGTAACGATATTGGCCTGTAAGATGCAGTTAGGTGTGGGTTTTTGTTTGGTTTGGGTAACATTATGGTCAGTGCTATTTTCCATAGTGTAGGAAAGTACTGTATTCTTAGAATTGCGTTGAATATAATTGTTGTTAGTCTTATTGCCTTTGGGGGAAGGTTTTTTAAGATTTTTCCATTGATCAAGTCAAATCCTGGTGCTTTACTTGTCTTTGTTGCCTTAATTAAGTTTGTAATTTCTTGCGCTGTTGTGCTGAGTATGGTGCAGCGTTTATCAGGTGCGTTGCTGGCATTTTCAACTTCTTCATTTGTTTGCCATCCGGGGATGCTGTTATTAATTTCGTACGGTGAGAATATATTTAGTAGGTGCTTTGAGAATTCTTCTGCCTGCTCTTCGTTGCTTCTGGCCCATGTATTGTCTATTTTTTTGATTGCTGGGATTGATTTTATTGTTTTCTTCGCTTTGTTAGTGACTTTCCATAGGGAGTAGTTGGTATTCTCATGCGCGGATAGTGATTCGATGAATTTTGAGAATTCGTTATTATGATGTTCCCTTATTTTATTTTTTAATTCCTTTGCAAGTTTATTTAGGTTTTTCTTGTTTTCTCGTGTTCTCTGTTTTTGCCATTTTGCTTCCGCTTTTCTTTTTTCCCTGATTTTGTCTAGGATGTCCTGCGGAACAATTTTTGTTTGCCTGCGTTTTGATTCATAGGTGGTGATTGTCCGCGCTGCTTCCTGTATTATTTCTGTCAAAGTTGCTACTGCCTGCTCAATGTGTTCAGGTGTTTTCAGTGGAATATTGCAATTGATTTTGTTTTCGATTAATTCTTTGAAAGATTGCCAATTGGTGGTCTTATTGCATAGTGAATCTGTCCTGTTATAAAGTGGTGGTTTGCTTGTGTATTCTATTATAATTTGTGTATGGTCGGAGTTAAGCTCAAGGCTGGTTGTTATTTTTAATTTGCTTGCATTTAGTCCTCTTGTGATGGTTAAATCCAACAGGTCAGGTATTTTATTGAGGTCTGTCGGCCAGTATGTCGGTCTTCCTGTGGACAATAAATTGAGGTTATTATTTCTAATGTATTTTCCCAGGATCCTACCTCGAGGTGTAGTGATTCTTGATCCCCATAGTGTGTGTTTTGAGTTGTAGTCTCCCGCTGCGATATTCTTGTGGCCTAATTTTTGAAAGTACTCTTCCCACATTTGTGTTGTACTTTTGAATCGCGGTGGTACATATACTGCTGACAACTGTAAGTGGTTGCTGCTAGTTTGTACAGTGACGGTGGTAGCTTGTATATACTCCTTACTAACTTGGCTGAGTAGGTGGTGTTTAATGTCATTTCTTATTATTACTGCGGTCCCTCCGTGTGCTTTTTCCGAGGGATGCTTGGTATCATATATGTGTAGTACGGTATTTTTGTGTAGCTTTTTGTAGTGTAGTGTGTTTCTGATACGAGTAGTATGTCAATTTTATTGTTGCATAGGAATGTTTTGGTTTCTAGGGCCCTTTGTTGTAGGCCGTTAGAGTTCCAGGCTGCTATTTTAAACATGTCCATTTTTATTTTTTGCTTAGCATGTTAGTAAGTAGTTGTAGCATGACTATGATTTGTTGCGTTTGCTGTCTGAGGACTGCATTTTGTTCACTTATCATCTTAGTTAGCATTTCCGTGTTGTTGATGGATTGCTTTAGTAGTTCTTTGATTTCTGTAGCGTCGTTGATGTTATTATTCTGGTTTTGATTGTCCAAGGGTATTGTTTGTTTGGTTACTTGCGCGTAGCTTCGGCTACCAATGGTGTTTTATTATGGTTGATATTCAATACGTGCTGTACGTTTGTTGGTGTCTCAGTTTCTGCGCAGTCCTGTTGTGTGTGGTAGTTATTGTATGTCCTGTTTCGAAGCGGCGGAAACAGTTTACGTTGTAATTGTTTTCTGACTGGACAGCCTTTGTAGCTAGCTGGGTGGTTTCCACTGCAGTTGTAGCACTTTACATCATTTATTTTTTCCGTGTATGGGCAATTCGTTGTTAGATGTTTTTCTGCGCATTTGACACACGCCGGGTTTCTGTTGCAGTAGGTTTTTGTGTGTCCATATTGTTGACACCGCATACGTTGCGGTATGTCTTTTTTATGTCTGGGTGGTTCAACTGTAAATATTATATTATGAACTTTATTAATTTCAAAAATTTCTTTATTATTGTTTTTAGGTTCACGTTCTATCAGGAATAGCGGTAAAGGTTGTTATCTATCAAACTTGGTTATATTATTTCTTGCTCTTACTTGGTGTCCGATTTTTGCTAGTTCATCGCATGTATTACTTGTGTTTGTCTTAGGGTGTAATCCTCTAATTACTGCTTTGTAGCTTTTATCGGTTTTAAGCTGATACGTATAGTACCCGGCGTTTTTCTCTTTTAGCGCTTTTACCACTTTCCTGTACGTTTCTGGGGAGTTGGTTTGTACTTTTACCTGGTCCAGTTTTAGTTGTTTAATGGTGTAGTTACCTTTTCCTGCTGTGATGTTTAGCAGTTCGATTAGAGGATCTATTGTCTGAGCATTTATGTATATTGGTGGCGGTTTGGTGATGTGTGTTATTGGATTATCGGTTGGATCTGGTTCTTTTTCTTGTGGCAGTGCACTGAAAGAGTTGTGGAGAGGAACTTCTTGGAGCCATTGCTACCTTTCTGTTTCTATAGCCCTCCTAACTCTCATAATTGCTGTTATTTTTTTTTTTTTTTTTTTTTTTTTTTTTTTTTTTTTTTTTTTTTTTGCTGTGAGTTACAACCTTCCAGCTTTCTTTCTGGTATGCTAGATCGTTGTCGATGTTATTCTTTCCGTCATTGGCTTGTGTATTTTCCCTTTCAACTTCCCTTACGACTGAGCGATCTTGATCCTCGTTTCTTGATTTATTTGGGTTAGTAATATCTATCGCTCTATTTATGACATATGATTCGCCATTATTTAGTATTTTAATAGGCGGAATTTGCTGCATTTTAGCGATTGGCACTGTTTTAAGTTACTTTGTTACCCACTTGTCACACTTACTGGAGCACTGCTTCACACGCCCGCATAGCTCAACTGCTCGAGCAGAACTGACTGCATGAATCTTCTGATTTTGCTTCAGCATTTCTGTTGTACTCAACAGTATTGGTGTGCTGTTTTAATCGAGATTTTAGTTCACATGGAACCTAATTCACAGGACTAATAAAAAAAGAAAAATGTTACGCATTTAAGACCAATGATTAGAAATCACATTTATAATATAACAAAACTATGGTTTATGCTCATCTTTCTATCATATACACCCTTGGACAAAAAGATAGCACATGTGTGCTATCATTAATTTCTCATAGATAGAGTCCGAATTTCCCAAGTTTGACGAATGGCATATAAACAGTACCTTGTAGTAATAAGGTATATGAGCTTGAAACTGTATCTTCGCTATTCCTCTTGTATTTATCAACAATGATTGTGAAATCCGGTCGGCGAAATGATAGCACACCAAGCATTTTGTTTCCATTCCTTAGTATTTCTGTGTATTCTGAGTGGTGTAGACGTAGTGAAAAGTAGAAGAATTTCATTAGAAACCTTACAAATTTCGATTCAAACAATGGGACGTGGAAAACAGCTAAATAGTGAAGAGATTCAAACAGTTTTGAAATTAAAGAAAGAAAACTTTACTATTTCTAAAATTGCAAAAGTTCTCAGTAGAAGTCGGAAAGTCATTTATAATTTACTGAAAGATGTAAATAATTATGGAACAAAAAAAAGCAGTGGGAGACCTTCCGCGATTAGTACTCGTGAAAAACGTGCAATTTTACGTGCCGCGTCAAATTCGCTTCTCACGTCACGTGAAATTGCAGAAAAAGTTGGCGTAAAAACTAATCCTCGGAATGTCAGACGTGTACTACAACAATCCGCGCACATAAAGCGGATGAAATTAAAACGAAGACCAGCTCTAAAGCAGATTCACAAGGAGCATCGATTATATTTTGCAAAAGAACATATACGGTGGAACAAGAAGTGGAGGAAAGTTATATTTACAGATGAAAAAAGATTTTATTTAGATGGCCCAGATGGATTCAATTTTTACTATCATGATGTAAGAAAAAAAAAATTGTCACAAATACGGCGTCAAATGGGTGGAGGTAGCATTATGCTTTGGGCAGGTATTGGGTATAACGGAAAGACTGATTTAATATCAATTCGCAGCAAGATGAATGCTATAACCTATCGTAATTTGATACAAAATCAAATTGCAAAGTACGCAACACATATTGCGAGACAAGATTTTATTTTTCAGCAAGATAATGCTGCAGTTCACACCGCTAAGGTTGTGAAAGAATATTTTTCAACAGAAAATATTGCAGTTTTGGACTGGCCTGCATGCTCCCCCGATTTAAACATAATCGAAAACTGTTGGAGTAAATTAAGCAATGCCGTTTATAGAGAAAATAGGCAATTTGAAAGTATTAATCAGTTAAAAAAGTGCCTTGAAGAGGAATGGAGAAATATATCGCTGGATTATATTAGAAAACTATATCGTTCTTTGCCGAAACGAATGCTGGAGGTGGTGGAGAATAAGGGAGGATCCACACATTATTAAATTTTAAAAGGTTTTTTATTTTTGTACAATTTAGTAGATAATAAACACTACAACTTTTGAAAGTGTGCTATCATTTCGCCGACCGGATTTCACAATCATTGTTGATAAATACAAGAGGAATAGCGAAGATACAGTTTCAAGCTCATATACCTTATTACTACAAGGTACTGTTTATATGCCATTCGTCAAACTTGGGAAATTCGGACTCTATCTATGAGAAATTAATGATAGCACACATGTGCTATCTTTTTGTCCAAGGGTGTATCTCTTTATTGCACAAGTCACGAGTCAGTGGGTCGCTATTTATAATCCAATGATCAAATATATATGTCGGGTCGTCCTTAGAAAACGGGGCGTGTAATGAGAGTCTTGCTGCGAGTTATCCATAGTTGTCTTATACCAGATAATGTTTATTTATGGGGATATATTACAGAAGTTAACAAGTGATATTGATGATTGAATGATCGAGATGTCGATAACGATGAATTTAGGTTCGATAACGAATACACGGTCAACCGGATAATAAGTTTGATTGTGAACTTGACGCGCGTGTTGCCTGTACTAGTCAAACTTATCGAATTAAACCTCAGTCCAAGTGGAACTGCCCTTATATACTCCTCTCCGTATCTGTCTGTATTCCTTAGATCAATCCCTGTTTTTAAGGTGAGTAATTTAATTGCTTTATACCTCTGTTAGGTACACGTCCCTTCCGTCACCGCGGCTACGTTCAGTGACCCGTTATGTCACCTCGAGTCCAAGCCCGCTGTCATAAATCTCGGATAGTCATTATTGACTTAACTCATGAACAGTTATTTCTCAGTTTTATAGTTTAAGTACGGCTATAATAAAAGTCTGGACTAGAGTATTTGGGACTTTCCCAAGCATTCCGAAAGGAAGGCTCCGATGTCCTTTCATCTCCGACACGGCCATCCTGACTATCACACGTCCTCGGGTGTACCTTCGACAACCAAACAGAGCAAACAAGATTAGTATCATTATGGTTAGCGTTTAAAGTGCCAGTTGCATCCTGTGGGCTTTCAGTCGTGTCGTAATGACATGATGGACCATTCTCGATTTTGCACTCAAATGAGTCTCATCCTTCGAATCGCACATTCACTGAAAGTTCTTTCCATAACCAGCTTCGTAACATTGTCGCTGTCGGTACTAGACCAGCTCCAGCTTCGTGACATTGTCGCCGTCAGTACTAGACCAGCTCTAGCTTCGTGACATTGTCACTTCCAGTGCCTGACCACACTGCACTCCATCCCATGGCCTCACCTAGGCTCATGTAATCCTACGATCCTCTGAGATCGGGGTACTCACATCGCCATGGTCACTGTTCTCGTCATCACCACAGACATCCAACTCAGTAGGAATGCAACTATCCGGCATTTTTCTTAACCTATCATGACTGTACTTGTATGACCTTTTCCCATCCAGTGTTTTTAAGGTATATCGGTCTCCTTCCAGAACCTCCGATATCACGAATGGACCCCCGAATTTTGGATCTAGTTTTGTCTGGTTCCTTTCTTCATGTTGGCGTAGTACCAAATCACCGAGATTAAACCTAACCACTTTAGCTTTGGTTTTATCGAATCTCTCTTTGTCATACCTAGCATTTGTTTCCATTTCTTTTATTGCCCGTTGTCTTACACTGGAGATGTCTATTTCTTTTTCCTCGATGTTATCAGGTAGCAATAAGTCATATGGTCTTGCTGCTCAACCGATCAATAACTCTAAAGGACTCGATTTAGTTGTACGGTTGGTGGTACAATTCAAAGCCAATTGCATCTCCCCGATCGCGTCTTGCCATGAGCGCCCGGTCGTTTCTACCGTTGTAAACATATTCTTTAACATACTCATAACACGCTCTACCTGTCCATTGGCCCTACTTGCACAGGTCGCAATCAAATGAACTTTAATTTGTTTACTTTCACAGAACTCTTGAAATTCCCTGCCCGTAAAACATCTTCCTTGGTCCGCTATTATCCGACAGGGGCTACCGAATAAAAATATAGCAGACTTAAGTGCCTTGATAACGCTAAGGGAATCTAATTTGCGAGTGTGGTGTAAGTACACGAATTTCGTGAAGGCATCGACCAAGACAATGACATATTCTTTCGAATCATTTTTGCCACTTAGCTTACCCGTTATGTCCATGTGTACTGTATGCCACGGTATGCCAGTCTTAGGTATAGGATGTAGTTCAGCTTGTATTTTACCCGAACTAGCCTTCGAAACTCGACAAGCATGACAGTTCTCGACGAATTTACGAACATACTTCGCCATTCCCTCGAACCAGTAATACTCGTACAGTTTCTCGAGCGTTTTGTCCCAACCTAAGTGCATAATAGACTGATGTACATGATTGATAACCGACCATCTAAAACCCCTTGGTACGATGGGCAAGCAGAGAGTCCTACCTCTCCTTTGTATTTTACGGTAAAGGGTACCGGATCGCAATTCATATGTATTCGCGATATCTTCCGCGAGTTCGTCATTCTGCAATTTGTTAACGATTTCTGAAATTTGGGGGTCGCGACGTTGTTCCGCTAGTAGCCAGTCTTCGGAGATCTCGGCCAGATTAATCTCTTTCTGTACGATTTTGTTGATCATACGGCGATTCAAGTCTACGGGGTTTCGCGAAAAGGAATCTACGTGGACCATTCGTTTACCCTCTCGATACATCATCTCAAAATCAAATGTTTGCAAATAAGCTCACCACCTGTAAACCCGGTCGTTTAGATTCACTTTGTTGCTGGAGGCTTTCAAGGAATTATGTACAGTCGATGACAACTAGGAATTTCCGCCCATGTAAATAGTGTCGGAAATGCTTGACGGCGCTTACTACTGCTAATGTCTCCAGTTCATACGAATGATATCTGGATTCCGCGGGACTGGTCCTCTTACTGTAATATTCAATGACTCTGTTTTTCCCCTCGATCTTGTTCATTAAAATAGCCCCATACCCCTCCGAACTAGCGTCGGTATGTACATAGTTCTATGGGATGGTTGGGGTCAAATATCGTTAACACCGGCCCGTCGGTCAAGACGGAACTTACCTTTTGTCTTATTTTTTCGAGCCTATCCGTCCAAGTTATGTGCTTGCTACTAGAAGTAAGTGCATACAAGGGTTTCATCACCTGCGAAAATTTAGGAATGAATTTTCGGAAGTAAGAGGCCAAACCTATGAACTGCCTAAGCTGTGTGACGGTCGATGGTGCAGGTAAAGAATCCAAAGCTTGTATTTTTCCCGGGTTTGGACGAACTTCTCCGTTATGAATTACATATCCCATATAAAGTACCGACGTCTTCAGAAAGGAACATTTGGCAAAATTAAAAGAAAATCCGGCGTTTACGAGGGTGTTTAGTACAATTTGCAACCTTTCTAGAACTTGGTCTATTGATTCGGCAATTATTAGAACGTCGTCCAAATGAACAACGACATACGAATAAGCGAGGTCGCCTAAGGCTTTGAAAATGGCTCTCTGAAAAACGGCTGGTGCATTTTTCAACCCAAACGGCATCGTTACGTATTCCTATTGACCGTCGGGAGTAACGAACGCTGTATATTCCGTCGAGTTAGGGTGAATGGGAATCTGATGAAATCCGCTGGCCATGTCCAGGCTAATGAAGTATCTCGCACTTTGCTGCATCGCGATCTGATCAGCAATAAGGGGTAAGGGATACCGATCCGCGGCCGTATTTTTATTTAACGCTCGGAAGTCTACACACAATCTGTCTGAGCCATCCTTCTTTTTGACGAGTAACACGGGGCTCGCGAACGGCGAACTACTAGGTCTTACAATTTTTGCTCTAATTAATTCGCCTATTCTCTCACGTACTATTCTTCGCTCTTCCTCGCTAAGCCTGTAAGGGCTTCTCTGCACGGTGACCTTGGGATCAATTAGCCGTATTTTTAACTGGCCTGTACTGACGCGAGTACGCGGGAAACCCGTAATGAATGATTCTTTAAATTTTTCGAGAACAGAGATTAATCGATCTTTATCGTTACCGATCACATCAGTGTCGACCTCGTTAATGTTGACCGTATCTTCCGCGACTTTACCACGGGCGTTAATGATCTTTGTTTTACAAATAATGAGGCTATTTTGCGTGATATTTACATCGAACACTTGGCTCAAAATCTCGCGACCAATCATGATATCGTATTTTAAGTGATCATCCGGAAGGACATGAAAAACTATTTCCAATGTAAGACCATTAATGCAAACAGTGAACAAAATCTGAAGTGTACTCTTAGTGCAAGTATTTCCGATCCCCCGCATCATTACTATATCGGTCATTTTTTTACCCGAAAATTTCGAGGCTACGGATTCCTTGATTAACGAGCATTCGGCTCCCGAATCGAAGCAAAACTTAAACGACTCGCCAAGATCCCTTAATCTACCTGTTGGAGACTCTACCACGCAGGAGTCCACTCGACGTTCAATCTTGGGGACGGGATTTCTCCGTAGCGGACAATCAGGTGCGATATGGCCCTCCTGACTGCACTTGAAACACACCACCTTCGACGATGTGGCCTGTCGGTTTTCTCCTGGTTTTTGTGCGTCATTCTTCTGCTCCAATTTTGTCCTCTTGCGGCACTCCGTCGCTCGATGTCCGGGGATCTCACAGCGATAGCACTTAATCCGAGAAACTGATGGCCTGCTTCGTTTAGCTTCAGGTTCCGCCGGTGGATTATTTGACGAAGGCACCAGTCTCTTTCTCGCGTAAGAGAAAGCTCTCATTTCCTTATGGAATTGATCCTGGGTCTCGATATCATTTGTAAGTGCTATCCGTTCGACACGCCGGTCGTGCGAAATCAGTCGTAGAAGGACGGCGGCGTTGATTAGTTCGGCGTTGGTTAGATTTCCCCATTTCGCCGACAGAAGGGAACGAAGACGATTACCAAACGCCCCCGTGGTTTCGTCCTCCAGTGGTTGTTCATTAAACATCCTCATTAGCGCTGAGGTTGCCGTCTCCGTGCCACCATAACGCGTAAGAAAATGTTCCGTAAATTTTGTCCAAGTAAGACCACTGACCGGAACTTGCGTAAGCCACTGTGCTGCTGTACCCTCTAGAGCACGACTTATAGTAAGGTACAACTCGTCGTCTTGTAGAGGCCATTTTTCCATAATCACACTAACAGTCTCGCACCACGCAGCTGGGTCGGCGCCCGCGACTTCGGGGTTAAAACGTGGTAGCACTAGCTTTGCAGGTTCCGTACTCGGTTTTTGCTCCCTCGGCTGAGTTAACCGGTCCACGACCCTCATGAGTTGTTCCATGGTTATATATGGGCTTGATCCCACTTCTGATGTCGGATTAACGCTTGGATTAGAGTTGTGGGCGTCAAATGAATCTGCGCTTGGATTAGACATTGGTGCGATACAACGCGGGTGTAGTATATTAAGATAACTGGTTTGTTACACAGATAACAAGTATTCTTGGTGGTTAGACGCTCGCGACACTAGTGACAACGGCCTCGGGTTCGATAACGAATCCACGGTCAACGGGATGACAAAATGCGATATTGAATTCGGCACACGTGTTCCCTGTACTCGTCGATCTTGTCGAACTCAACTATACTCAACAGAACAGCAGTCAAAGTGGAACTGCCCTTATATACCCCTCTCCGTATTCCTCATGTCAATTCCTGTTTTAAGGAGAGTCATTTAATTACTTTATGTATACCTCTGTTAGGTACACGTCCCTCCCGTGACCGCGGCTACGTTCAGTGACCCGTTATATCATCTCGAGTGCAAGCCCGCTGTCATAAATCTCGAATAGTCATTATTGACAACTCATGAGCAGCTATTTCTCAGTTTTATAGTTTAAGTACGGCTATAATAAAAGTCTGGACTAAAGTATTTGAGACTTTCCCGAGCATTCCGAAAGGAAGGCTCCGATGTCCTTTCATCTCCGACATATATATATTTTAAGCTGAAGTGTAAATACAAAGAAGGAATACAATATATGAGCTGGTCCAGATCCGCACGCTAGCAGTGTTACTCTATAACTGAAAAACCCTGACGCCAACGTTACACGTGTACCGTTTTTGGTTTGTCTTCGACAGGCTTTTGTCTATGCGCTGTCGATGGCTTCAGTGCTTGAGAAAACTAAAGACCAGATGTAGAGTTTTCTTAGAAGTGGCGACCACTTCAACAAAACTGAACCAGTCCCCTCCACCTTGAGGAGGAAAATTGAATGTATAGAGTGTTAGTATGGTTTGGTACTTTATTTGCACTTTTAGTATACACGGAGAGTCTAACACTCTGGTTAAGGCAGTTGTACGATCTTGTTGAAATTTGATACGGTGTAGTATCACACGAACGGTACGGTGCTCTGATGAAGACTGTAGTAGGATGTTGCTGCTCCCCCCACAAGCAGCTTCTTCAAATATGCCTTTTTTTCGCACAATATGCATTCATTATGTGCTCGTTAAGAAATTTTCTTTTTTTAGACTGTAGAACCATAATTTTCTTTAATTTCGGATGTACACTTATCCCATGTGTATGATTATAAAATAAATAAAAAATGGAATGCTATTATATTAATGGAGGACATTGTGGCCTCTGGAGGCAATATTACCCCTAGTTATGGGGAGCCAGTATATCAATACGCATAGTTTTGAAACCTTTATATAGCGTAAATTTGTTTCCCTACGTAAATTGAATTATATATAATACAAATGCTACTCAGCATTAGTCCTGTTACTCTAACTCTACATCGCTTATGTCGCTCGTCTTACGTCTTTCCGCGTCGCGTACACAACGTTATTCGTCCCTCCGCCTCTATTTGTCTACAGTCTACGTTTTACCAGGGTAGACACGATAAGAAAAGTAGTACAGCAGTGGAGGAATGTGAGGGACAAACTTGACTCTGGTAACGTTGTCCCCGAGTTCTTTTTTCTACTATCCTTTTTTAGAGTCCTAATCTGAAAAATTCTTTATCGTCTGTTTTATTATTTCCCTTTCTTATGTGCGTATTTAAAAAAAAAAAAAAATGACTAATGCCAATTACGTTAGTGAATCCACATATCGGCCATATGCAGCAGTCATTACTTTGCATAAATCAGTATAAATGTTATTCTTCCTGGAAATACTATTATATTATATATCATGGCATAAATCATCTGATTTTGCTTCAGCATTTCTGTTGTACACAACAGTATTGGTGTGCTGTTTTAACTGAGACATTAGTTCAAATGGAACCTAAATCCCAAGATTAATAAAAAAAAGAAAGATGTTACTTGCTTCCGGATACGTCGAAATAAACCAGTACTTTTATAGCTTTTACGGTCATAAATTGGAAAATGTGGACGAATTTTGGATCTATGTTATTATCGTTTTTGGCTGAACTTTGCTTTAGGGCAAAATCAAGAATTAATCACTCTTTTTGCAATCTGTCAGTTTTCGAAACGGAGAATTCGAAAATCATAGTTTTAAGTTTTAGCGATCCAGTAGTACAAAGTCGTATTTATGTAAAATTTGTGTGATATTTTACGCTTTATTTTAGCAATATGGATCTTTCAATGAGTAGAGTTTCTGGAGTCACCGACTGCACGTGGATAGTAATCATTTTGGCCTATTGAGGCAAACATGTTTGGTTGGTCAAACATGTGTTTTGTACATATTTGGTTTTTCATCCTGATATGACTCAAGGACACTTGTATAGAGCAAACCCAGATTAGTTCGATTACTTTTTGAAAAAAGTCTAATATTATTGTTTTTTCATATTCTTTTTTGTTTTCGGCAAATTGAAGTATTGCATAAGTTATCTATGAATTGAAATATTTGTTCCCTTTTTAATAAAAAAACATTAACATTGAAAGTGCCTAGTCTCATCCGTATATTCAGGTTAGAATGTTCTACCATTACCGGTGAGGTCCGCCTTGAAAAATAATAAAAACTTCTCTCTTTCACTCGATTACATATCTTTTTTTTTTTTTTAAACTAGAAAAATTTACCGAATGTCCAACTGGACAATTGTAAAGTAAAGTAAGTAAAGTAAAGTACAAATATAATAATAAAAAAACATCTCTTTGACTTCTATTTTCGAGAGCATAAATTTTCCAGACATTGTAGACAAGGAATATCCTTTTTTTCTTCGCTGAAATATCCTCAATCTCTATAGTTCTCTTAGTTCTCTACTTCTTACTATATCCAATAAAATATTAGCCATTATTATTCCAAGGTAGATTAAAAATACTGATGAAAGTAGCGCAAGTGTTCTAATATATTTACAAAACAGTTCCACAATAAATACTGCAATGGTTATTTACTGAAATCCAAAAATTATGCAACCGTTGACTTATCTTCCGACGTTGGAATTCGTTCTTTCAGAATTTTTAACTTTACAAGCATGAAAATTTCTTGTCAAAACAAATGAGATATATAGTATCGTTCAATACTAATTACATTGATATAAACTATCTAACACTTTTATTTGCGATATTTTATACATAAAAATATTTCTCGTATCGTATCGGACAATTTTCAATTACTCTCAGCTTTATGAATCATTCTGTATGATAGTTATGTAATTATTTCATTCTAATCGGTTGTAATTAATTGTAAATGATTCTCATATATAAAAGCACGATGACTGATACAACAGATGATGTATAGAGGTTGTGTTGCTTTAAACAAGAGATATCCTACTTATTTACATTGGTTACTTGCATTTTTCATTTTTTCCAATAATATTCTTATTCCTTATAGTGCAATCTGACACTACATTTGATACAGACTACATCATGATGCATATTAAGGACTCCAAGAGGAAATTCTAACATGCTCTACAAGGGGAAATGTTGCATATATTTTATAAATTATATATATTACGCACTGGGAATATCGCTGTCATATGTTATAGAATATTATATGATTAATATTATATGAGATTTATGGAGGGAAAATAATAGAATGTTGTTATATCTCTTATTAATTGCTATTGACATGTTTTGATAGTAATAAAGTACAAGTTTACTCAATATTTTATTGTTTTATTCCTTAATGAATTTTGGAAATAAGTCTTTCTTCAGAGAAAAGTTTTAAATAATAATAAAATTAACAGAATTCTGCTACTACAGTAAACAAGTAATTATACCGTCATAGAAATTACAAAATTTGTTAGTAGAAATAGAAAGATAACAGTAGAATTGCTTAGAAGTTCTAGAAAATATAACACGAGCAGGAGCAGAGAGTAATCGCATTGCCAAAAATGGATTTGCTACAATAATAGTTTTTGCGGTAAACCGTTCAACGCATTTTGCAGCAATGTAAACGTTTGGAACACCCAACACTGTAACGTCGAATATTATTCACATCTCAACGTAAAGGAAAACGTATAGAATTCACGAAGATAGTGCACAAGTGTAGCATGCAGTGTAGGAAACATTAAAGAAAAGTTTTCCTTAGCGATGAAAAAGCAATCCGTCTAGATAGATGGAATTGTAGAATGTACAAGAAGTTTCTAATCAATAGTAACAGTACTATATACTATATTATTATTTGTCGTATATTAACATATGTTGGAAAAGCTATAACAAATCTAAAGATATGGATACTGATCGAGAACTTTATGCAGATTGGCCAATGATACAGCAACGTTTTGAACTTGTAATATCTGTTTATACGGTAGTGAATTTGAATAATTTGAAAAACTCGTACTCGGAGTAATCAGGCAATAAAAATAAATGATGCAGTACAAAACGATTATTAGTAAAAAAAAAAAAAAGAAGAAAACGAAAATATAAAAGTGAAAAGATTAGAAACGATAAAGTTGCGTTTTAAAGTTTGAGACGGAAACAGGAAGAAGATGCACGTGATATGCTTAAAACGTGCAAAAAAGAAAATTATGATGGTTCCAATCTTTCGCTCGTGTACTCGAATCAGATCACCACGTGAACAATTTCTGAAGAAAATATATCCAATTATTGCTGTCAGATATACAGTGCAGTACACATGAATTTTCTAATCATGAAGAAGAAATTTTCATTATTTCACAAATGAATACAGTTGTATACTTGGAATGTAGAATCATGCTTTATCTGTAAAGAAACTATATCCAGAGTTTTAACATGTTTCTCTTGATACAAGGATTGTGCAATGTAATATAGCAACAATAATATGAAATAATATCGTTTCAATTTGGATAAACGAACAAATGAAATATTTGCTTGTGTAATACTTACAAATAAAACTATATGCAGTGAGATCGCAATCAATGGAAAAGGTTGTAAGATGCAAAAGCTTCTGAAAGAGAGTTGATGAATATCTCAAAAACATTCGAAAATCGGACATCTGAAACACGTCCGCACGTTTATCGAGACGTAGGTTGTTCATGACACATTTACTGTAGGCGTATTTGCATTTTGTTGCTTAGAAAAATGTAATTCGCGTAATTTTATCTCTAGTTGCTGAATACGAGAACAAAATTTCACCGTTTTGGCCAGATACAACACACCGTAATTTCCCCATGCAATAATCTTCGTACCGTTGAAAGCTATCTATAATAACATTATAGGTGACAATAGAATCAATACGATACAATGCAACAGTACGTCCCAAGCGTAACCGTGGATACTTTGTCAACAGCTACGTTTTTCCCTAAAACATAGGTGTCGAGCTCATTCAAATTATATAGCAAATGTCAGTATTATTTCACAAATAATGTAAATAATAAAAATAAAAAGTAAATAGTTTTTAAGAGTTGATAATTGAATAATAGAAGTATCCAATGCTTTTTTTCTCGGGCTGTTAGCGATAATTTTATTCACAAATCCTTTGAGATCTGCAAATATGAAATTATTGTACTCAAGACTGTCAGTAGATAACATGCAAAGAAAATCTTGAAGACACACAATTAAAAAAAAATTGACACAGTCAACAGAAACAGAAAGATCGTATATTTATCGTTTTCACTCAAGGATGAAATCCTTGTATAAAAACTACAACTCTGCTTATAAGTGCAATTTCAGCTTGGATTTAAAGATCCTGTAAAATATCCTTTCTAACATCTGAGTCTATTGAAACAATCGTCTCATAAAAACTTCCTCATAATATACGAAGCATATCATCCTGAATATCAAGAAGCTTTTTATGAAGTATTCTACCAATTTCTTAAACTTAACTCAGTTTGTGAAATTACTTAAACAAATATTGCATTGCATTACGCTAGTAAATTTAGATACCTAAAATGTGATCTATATGAACGTTTGCTGAACTCGATGTATTTATTACCGTTATATAATATTTGCATGTTCTAATAGGAATACTCTCGAGATGACAACGCTTAAAGGAAAATGTATCAGAATTTCTTAAATCTATTTAATGACCGAGTGGCGAATACGTATTCAAGCCGTGTACAAGTTTTCGCAAAAGTGACGACACGTTCGGACAAGATTGCTCGATGGGAATCAGTGAAGAAAATGAGGCTCTAAGTAGATGCAAAAAGAAAAGGGAACAGATAAAACATAAAGATCACATTCATCTGTGTTGGGTGACGATTAACTATACCGTCCTTGAAGAATATTGTAACAGATTCTAGTGTATTTGACCATATTGCATTTCGACGCATACTATTTCATCGATTACTTATTTCCATTACAACAGACGAAAGAACAGATACTGATCGTGATCTTAACATCAGAAAGGAGGAACATCCTGTAATATAATTTCGGAGCTGGAACATATATAAACTTGGGTCATGACCTCTCTATTGTTAGATTAAATGTTGTTTAATCTAAATGAAATTTAAATTTAAAAACGTGGCAACTAAGGTAAGAATGAAATAAAACGCAATTTTCAGGAAAAGATGTAAATTTAAGCGGCGAATAGAATTAGTAATGATATAGTGCTATAAACAGTCATAGATATATTATTTTAATATATGGAAGATGAGAAAAACATGTTAGTCGCATTGAACGGAGAGATTCTTTCAACGTGATAATGTTCGATACAGTTTAATTTATTGAAACTATAATATTATCTTTCTAAAAATATTCAAACCCTGAATTGGTTCGCATATTTACAGTCTGTCACACAAGAGCGTGTCTGCGATATTTCTGTAAATATTTATATATTTGTAAAAAAATTTATATGAATTGAATCTACATCTAAAACACTAATACGCTATTACTTAGTAGGGTGTCCAATCTCCTCCATTAGCGATTATAGCTTGACATCGTTTCGGCATACTCTCGACTAATTTTTGAGCGTAGGATTCTGGTAACGACCTCCATATCTTTCGAATGTGATGTACAAGTGTTCTTATTTTTGTGATACGTCTTCCTCTCAGCTTGCATTTCATTAGGGACCACACATTTTCGATAGGGTTTGCATCAGGGGACTGCGATGGCCAAGGAAGTACTGTGATGGCGTTTTTCGCTTTCCATTGGGTGCAGATGCGACTTCGATGTTTAGGGTCGTTGTCTTCTTGCAATATCCATTGGTCCTCGGTTTGGTTGAACCAACGTTTCACGGATGTGAGAAGTCCCCTTTGGTACAATTTCACCATCTTTTGTGCATTCAGATTGTCTGTAAAGACGCACAAAGTCCCAAAACCGCGTGCGTTAAAGCAACCCCAAACATGCACTTTTATAGGGTGTTTTACACTTCTTTGAATCATCCTTCTTCCATGGATAGTCCAAGCACGCCTAATAGGACACCATGCCCAAAACGAAGATTCATCAGTGAATATTATATTACTCCAATCACGATCTCTGTTTTCATTCGCCCATGCCAGACGATTTTCGACGTTTCGCGTACGCGGCACTCATATTAAAAAGCTCTGTTCCTTTCACTGTTTCAAATGAAACTGAAAGGTATTCAGCAACGCGTATTAGAGAAGTTTTCGTTTGTTTACATTCTTTTTATCTCATTCTGATTAGGTGTCAGGTTTCGCAGATATCGCAGACACGCTCTTGTGTGACAGACTGTAGTCGAGAGTATGCCGAAACGATGTCAAGCTATAATCGCTAATGGAGGAGATTGGACACCCTACTGTAATAGCGTATTAGTGTTTTAGATGTAGATTCAATTCATATAAATTTTTTTACAAATATATAAATATTTACAGAAATATCGCAGACACGCTCTTGTGTGACAGACTGTAAATCCAATCTGCATCGGTCCTATTTATATAGATCTCGATCGTTCTGGATTACCTGTAACGTAGTGTAACGTTAAATAACGTCCATACAGGTTATTGTGTCTGTTATTGGTAACATCGGTCCCCAAAGGTTAGACATGTTCAAGAACACTGCATGCCAACGTGTTCTTGAGCATTTAGGTAAATTTTTATGACCGTTGCTCGCGAATACTGGTAGTTCAGGTTCTCAGATCCCACGAATTTTATCGTACGAATCTAAATAATCCGTCTAAAGTCGCGTCATAATGATATAATGGAAAATATGAAAAAAAGATATTTTTCTTAATCTGGTAATTCACTATCAGTTGGATGATGTCAAAACGTGATCATTGGGCTATTTTATTTATTAAGGGATGTCATTAAAGGATGGGAAAGAAGAGATGCATCTATGAAAATTATAACTAAACGGCAACCATTATGTGTTTTGTCTTCGGAAGAATCAGTTTTTATTACTTTAAAAATAAACATCTTATTTTTTAATATATACATAGAATGTCTTTTAAATACATATATCCAATTTATTTGATTTAATTCATATCTTGGGAAATAATAATGTAAAAAGAATTCGGCTTCGTCAAAAATGTACTCCGCCTGCACCATTTGATTTTTCGTATCTATCACACATAAAATTTGACAAATTAAAATTGAAATATCTTTTAAACCACTTTTATATAGAAATTTTTATGCATTAACTAACGCATAAAAATTATTATTTATTTATTATTATTAAAATTATTATTTTAATATATTATATGTTACATAATATATAATGTGTAATAATTAATATATATTTTAATGTATAAATATTTTTAGTTTTGTTACTGTAGTTACAGTTATTGAAGTGTGCTGTTCGTCAAATGTGTTCAGGGAAGGTTCGGTCACCGAGCTAACGCTGCTGAACAGTTTGCGAATAATCATTGGATATATGGAAGCAATTACGGTTTATGACTTGCGCAGCCAAATATTTATGTCCTCTGTTTGGAACTCGCGATCAAAGATTCACAATGGAAATATCTGTCAGAGAGGTCGTCCTCATTAACTTTACATTGCAAACAGTCCTTTAAGCTGTCCGTGAAGTGGTAGCGAGCAAAGGAGTTCTATTCAAAAACCTGTTGGGGGACAATTTACGAACTCGAGTGTTCGACCAGTGAGCACCGATCTTTAGACGAGAGCTTGACACCAATGGCGTCTCGTAAGATCGAAAGTGGATAGCGATCGTGTGGCGCGCAGAAATTTACAGGTTACGATATGAACTATCAAACGTTCGCGGGGAAACGCGATCTCGAAGAAGCGCGCCAACGGAAGTCGTAAATTCCCATTATGATTTGAATAACCGACGTTATGGATCGATCGATCACTTATTTATTTATTTTTTTTTTTTTTTTTTATATAATAAGGGTGGTTGAGTGAGTATAACGCTGATATAACAGGTTATAATATATATTTTCAAAGATCCAATAACCAACATGTGATACAATGGTGAATGCCAAACTACTAATGAGTACGACCTGAGACTCGTTTCGTGTTGGCGACTGTGATGATGTATCTTCTGTCGATTGACTGTCTTCGACTTGGCGACTGTGATGACTTGACTTCTGACTTCTTCTGTTCCTCGAACAGTGTTTTAACTCGGGCTGGTATTAACTGTTACTGATAACCTTTGGCTGTTGTGCAGGCCAGAGAACAAATGAAGTTCGTTCTTGTGTTATCACGGAGGAAAGCTCGGTATAGGTGTGCCACCATGCCAAACCATGCTCGGTTTGAACGAAGAACGCGGATGCGTTGCTCATACTTTTCGTCAGGAAAGTAAGGGTAACGATCCGCGATGCCCATTGGTTATGATACACGTTAATGAATGAAGATAGGAGGAGGAAGCCTCCAACCAACGTGCCTCGTGGGTGACCTTGTTCATGGGAAAAACCAGCTTTTCCGTTTGACAATATTCGCTTTTCCCATTAGGTAACTACCCGCTTTCTCCGTGATTTTTAAGAGCGTCTAATAAATCCAAGGTCTGTTTTAAGTACCAACCACAAACAGAAAATACTTGCACGATTGAAGATTCCGTTAAAAAGATTTTGTCTATGATGGTTCCTTAGACTGAACTTCGATGGTCAGACAATGAAGGACGGCGCACGAACGATCCCACGCGATGTAACATCCTCCCCCCGTTGAGAGAGCACTGATCAAATTCTGTACGTGGGCCAAGTGCGTGTCTTATCCACTTCTTTCGCTATTAGTGATTGTCCAGACTCGTCTGGATCGGATTGACACGGTAGGGGGACCAGTCGTTTGACGACGCGGTCCAGGATGCTCGCTGCCGTCTGCACAGTAGCTGTCCGTATTATTCCATCAGCTCCGAGATGGACCTTAATTACACAGCCCAAGGGTCACTGCATATATGGAACGTTGACCTCTCTGAGAATGACAATTGTGCCTTCTTGAATGTTGTATCCATTCTTGATTCATTTATTGCGGTTGATCAGCTCATTTAGATATTCTTTATACCAGCGGTTCCAAAAATGTTGTTTGATTTATTGTATGTGTTGCCATCTGGAGAGCCGGTTGGATGGAGTGTCCCTGAAATCTCGCTCCCGCAAACTCCTTAATGAATCGCCAATGAGGGAATGGCCGGGAGTAAGGACTAGGACATCGTTTGAATCAGTTGATATTGGAGTAAATGGTCGGGAATTAAGAACTGATTCTATTCCGATGATGAGGGTGTTGAATTGTTCTAAAGTGAATAATTCATTGCCAACGACGCGCCTAAAGTGGTGTTTGAATGACTTTACCGCTGCTTCTCATAGCCCAATGCGAAATGCGGGGAATGAGGGGGGATGAAGCGCCATTCGATTTACTTGTCAGATAGGAATGCCTCGAGTAATTCATTGTTTGCGCCGATGAAGTTGGAGTCGTTATCGAAGTCAATGGTCGAGCAAACCCCTCACCGAGCGATGAATCTGTGAAGAGCGGCGATGATGGTTTCACTCGTGAGATCACCAACAAGCTCAATGTGCACCGCCTTAACTGCTAGGCATACGAAGATGGGCTCCACATAAGCCAATACCCTTCCGATTGCTGCAGCCACTGTGATCCAGTTTGCTAAATATTCGGCCGCAGAAAATCTTCGGGCAATTACCCTCGAGAAATTAGGTCTGCAGGATTGTCGTTGGTGGGGACATGTCGCCAATCGGTGAAGCTAGTCTTATTTTGAATTTCGGCTACACGGTTTGCAACGAAGGTTTTAAGTGTGTGTGGTGACGAATTGATCCAATGGAGAACAATAGTGGAATCCGCTTAGTAAACTGACCGATTTATTTTAACTATTACTGGTCTCATTTAAGGATGTGAGTAGAAGGGCTCCACACAGTTCCAGCCGTGGAATGGTTTGCGATTTGAGTGGAGCTACCCTTGATTTCGCCGTGGGTAATCGTGTCTGGGTGTATCCGGCAGGATTGAGAATGTGAAGATGAACATAGGCTCCATGTGCCCTTTCGCTAGCGTCACAAAAGCCATGGAGTTCAATCTTAACGGCTGATTTGATTATGGTTTTGCATGGAAACCGAATATCATTGAGTAATAGCAGTTGACTATAATATCGGTTCCATTCTGAATGTAAGTCTGATGGGAGAGACTCATCCCAGTCGACCTTCAACGACCAGACTCGTAGAAGCAAAATCTTCGTTCGAACGATCATTGGCACGAGCAATCCTAGTGGAACGTAGATTCTGGCAATCACAGGACTAATTAATCGCTTTGCAACACGAGAGGTGTTGGCTTTGCCCTCGACTGAGTAAATGATTGCATCGTCGTGGGAATCCCAAAATATGCCTAGTGTTTTTAGGGTTTGAGACTCACCCAATTGTAACCTTGGGCTTCTATCTTGTTCGGATAACCCTTGAAGTAAGTCCTGGTCGTTCAAGGCCCATTCTCGAATATTTAAATCGACTGATTGGAGAAGGTCGGTAAGTTCCTTTCTGATCGACAGTATTCTTCGTATCCGTTCAGGTGAGGGCGTCATCAACGTAGGAGTCTCGCTGCAAAACCGATGACACTCGCGGGTATCGATGTTTCTCATAGTCTGCCAACTGTTTGAGGCACCGTAGAGCCAGGTATGGAGTTGCTGATAACCCGAACGTCACAGTGTTAAGTTGGTAGGTTTCGATTTCCCCGTTCCCGTTCCGGCATGCGATTTTCTGATATCGTCGGTTCTCTGGTCGCACGAGGAATTGCTTACACATCTTCTCAATGTCCCCCGCGTGTATATATTGATGAAGACGAACCTGTGTAGAGCGTATCGTTTAACGAAACTCCGATGTTACTCGTTGCCAATCCGTCGAATACGACCCGGAGTTTGGTTGTTTGACTCGACGCCTTGATTACGCCGTGGTGCGGTAGATAGTAAACGCTATCGTCGGCATGGTCTGTGATGATTTTCGTCATATGTCCCCGATCCAGATAGTCTTGCAATATCGCTCGATATTCGGCTTCAATGCGTTTGTCGCGTTGGAATCGGCGGTTCAGTGATGTGAGTCGTTTCATCGCTAGCGCTTTGGAGGATCCAAGCGACTGGATGGAGTTGATCGCTGAATGGGAGGGCGTCGATGTATCGTCCTTCGCTGGTGCGTCGAACGCATCATCGATCTGCCTCTGAGATGTGTTTAATCGGAGGTCCTTCGAAGATTTCCCAAAACCGTGTAAGGTCTGCTTGCAGAGCCGTTGTGGATGCGTGGAATGTATTCGTCGCGGTTTAGGAAATTGGATTCCCCCCGATTACCCATCCGAATCGTGTTTTTTTGCAAACGCAGTTCAGGCTCGTTCGATTGCGTTAGATTAATTTGTCTGACACACATCGACGCAAGTATTGCACCCGGGCGTAATAAGACATCGATCGTGGCTCGTAAATAAAATCGTGTATCGGATAACTTGATATTTCTAGGTATATCAAGTGCCGAGCGATCAATGTGTTGGCTAGGGTTCAGGGCTGATATGACCGGTATAATAAGGAACTTTAATGTTCGTTCGTATTTACCGTCAGTGGAAGTAATCGTTGCCGTTATGTATCACTTTGATGTAGTCGTTAAGGTGTCGAGAACTCCAATTGGAACCGAACACTTCTTTTGCCTTAATCCAAGGGAATTTGTCAGCTTTTCCGTAATGAAGCTCATGCTGGATCCGGTGTCGAGCAACGCTCTGCAACTATTACGTGTAAATAGTATATGTAAATAGTGGCGAAAATGTGTAATAGTGTTTACAACTGCCAACGTCTCTAGTTCATATGAATGATACCTGGATTCCGTGATTCTTTACTATAATATTCTGTTGAACTGTTTATACCTTCAACCTTATGCGTTAAAATAGCCCCACATCAATCCGAACTCGCATCAGTATGTAATTCTATAGGATAGTTAGGGTCAAATATCATTAATACCGGCGCATCAGTCAGGACGGAAATTACCTTTTGTCTTATCTTTTAGTGTTTATCTGTCCAAGTTATGTTTATGTTACCGGAAGTAAGTGTGTACAGAGGTTTCATTACTTGTGAAAATTTAGGAACGAATTTTCTGAAATAAGAAGCTAAACCTTTGAGTTGTCTAAGCTGTGTGACGGTCGTTGATGCAGGTATGTAAAGAACTCAAGTCTTTTATTTTACCAGGATTGGGACGAACTTCTCCATTATGAATTAAATATCCAAGATAAAGTATCGATGTCTTTAGAAAAGAACATTTAGAAAAATTGGAAAAAATCCGGCGTTTACAAGGGTATTTAATACAATCATGCAAATCTTTCTAGAGCTTGGTCTATCGATTCAGCAATAACTAGAACATCGTCCAAGTAAACAACAACGTACGAATAAGCGAGGTCGCCTAAGGCCTTAAGAATGGCACTCTGAAAGACGAATGGAGCATTTTTCAACCTAAACGGCATCGTCGTGTACTCGTATTGTCCGTCGGGAGTAACGCATGCTGTATACTCCGTAGAATTAGGATGAATGGAGATTTGGTGAAAGCCGCTGGTCATGTCCAGGCTAATAAAGTACCTCGCCTTTTGCAATCCCGTGATTTGGTCCACAATAAGGGGTAGAGGATACCGATCCGCGACCGTATTTTTATTTAGTTTTCGAAAATCTACTCACAATCTATCCGAGCCGTTCTTCTTCTTCACGAGTAACATCACGAGTAACAGTGGACAAGGACTTCTTTGAGCGGTGACGTTAGAATAAATTAACCATATTTTTAATTGGCCCGTATTTACACGAGTACAGTCTGTCACACAAGAGCGTGTCTGCGATATTTCTGTAAATATTTATATATTTGTAAAAAAATTTATATGAATTGAATCTACATCTAAAACACTAATACGCTATTACTTAGTAGGGTGTCCAATCTCCTCCATTAGCGATTATAGCTTGACATCGTTTCGGCATACTCTCGACTAATTTTTGAGCGTAGGATTCTGGTAACGACCTCCATATCTTTCGAATGTGATGTACAAGTGTTCTTATTTTTGTGATACGTCTTCCTCTCAGCTTGCATTTCATTAGGGACCACACATTTTCGATAGGGTTTGCATCAGGGGACTGCGATGGCCAAGGAAGTACTGTGATGGCGTTTTTCGCTTTCCATTGGGTGCAGATGCGACTTCGATGTTTAGGGTCGTTGTCTTCTTGCAATATCCATTGGTCCTCGGTTTGGTTGAACCAACGTTTCACGGATGTGAGAAGTCCCCTTTGGTACAATTTCACCATCTTTTGTGCATTCAGATTGTCTGTAAAGACGCACAAAGTCCCAAAACCGCGTGCGTTAAAGCAACCCCAAACATGCACTTTTATAGGGTGTTTTACACTTCTTTGAATCATCCTTCTTCCATGGATAGTCCAAGCACGCCTAATAGGACACCATGCCCAAAACGAAGATTCATCAGTGAATATTATATTACTCCAATCACGATCTCTGTTTTCATTCGCCCATGCCAGACGATTTTCGACGTTTCGCGTACGCGGCACTCATATTAAAAAGCTCTGTTCCTTTCACTGTTTCAAATGAAACTGAAAGGTATTCAGCAACGCGTATTAGAGAAGTTTTCGTTTGTTTACATTCTTTTTATCTTATTCTGATTAGGTGTCAGGTTTCGCAGATATCGCAGACACGCTCTTGTGTGACAGACTGTACGTAGGAAACCCGTAACGAAGGAATCTTTGAATTTGTCGGGAACAGACATTAATCGACTTTTATCGTTACCAATTATATCAGTGTCAACTTCATTAATATCGGTCTCCTCTTCCGCGGTTTTTCTACAGGCATTAATTATCTTTGTTATACAAATAACGGAGCTATTTTGATGAATATTTACGTCAAAATCTTGGCTTAAAATTTCATGACCAACCACGATATCACATTTTAAATAACTATCAGCAAGGACATGAAAAACTATCTCCAATGTAAAAGCATTAGTGCCTACAGTGGGCAAATTTGAGATATACGTTTAATACAAATATTTCCTATCCCTCGCGTTACTACTATATCAGTCGTTCTTTTGCCAGAAAATCTCAAGGCAACGGATTTTTCAATTAGTGAACACTCAGCTCCAGATTCGGAGTAAACTGGAAACGACTCACCCAGGTGACTTGATCTACCAGTTGATGCTTCCACAACGTAGAGGTCAACTCGACGCTTGTTATTGAAATTATGTTTTCTTGTTTCCTTTTGGGGCGCTGCTTTGTAAAGGATTTTCCTCTACAATCAGATTGACAGCTGCGTACCATGCAGAGGGGTCGAAGCCCGCGATGCCAGGGTTAAAACGCGGTAGCGAAAGATTTTTGGATTCCGCACTCGATTTTTGTACTAGCGACTGAATTAACTCGCGCACGATGGTCGTAAGCTCTTGCACTGTAGTACACAGCACTGATCCCAGTTTTGACGTCAGGTTCATATTATGATTAGAGTTAGAGGCGTGTGATGAATATTTTCTGGAATTAGCCATTGTTGTTATGCAATCAAGGTAATTTTGATTAGCACAAGTGTGAGTTTTACAGAATCGACAAGTAGTAACCACGGTGATTAGACACTAATGACAATTGTCCTAGATTCGATAACGAATCCGCGGTCAAATGGACAACATAATATACTTTCCTCCAAAGTCTAAGTCTAACTCTTTGTTAAAAACGTGAAGTATTCACTGATCGTAAAGATTGTTTTTGTCGCTGACGAGACCGAAAGAGAACGTGTGCCTCCGTCGCGGTGATGCTGCAGAGGAAAACTATGATAGGGTGTGTCTAAGGGCACGAGATCATCGGATTCGTCTAGGAAAATCTTCGCTCGGAAAGTGAGGGAAATGGACGTTGCTGTTAATTGGATAATTTCGACATTGGTGGCTAGGGAGGGATACTAGCCGCCCTTCAGAAAAAGATCCTAGCAGGAAGCGTCGTTCCTGAGAAACTCAGATTTCCCGTATCTTCCCGTAGTAGGTGATAGATTTAGGGACTGTTAGGATAACGACTGTTTGTCCGTTTGAAGCACCCTAGTTAAATAAATCCTAAGATTTATAGCGGATCCTCAGGATAGCTGAATATGTACTGTGGAGACTCATCGACATCTGGTAATCATCTGGCCCGAAAAATAGAGTTTGTGTGTAGCGTGCCACGGGGCAGAAACCATTGGAATTTTTACCGTCGAGTGACGCTACAACTATTTCTTTTTATGGAGAGCTATACAATTACTCTATACACCTATTAGGTAAAAACGTTCATCCCGTGACCGCGGCTACGTTCGGCGACTGGTTGTCGCCTCGAGCCCAAGCTCATTATCGCAAATCTCGGACAATTATAATTGGATTAACTTGTAAAGATTAAAGTATTGGGGACTTTCCAACGAATTCCAAAGGAAAAGCCAGGTGTCCTTTCATCTCCGACATATATATATGTCGGAGATGAAAGGACATCGGGCCTCCCCGTTGGAATTCTTGGAAGAGTGTCAAGTACTGTCTGTGTAAACTTTTAGCGTTTATAAATCTTATAAATCTTTCTGAGTTAAACCGATTGTAGTTGTGATAGTGAGCTTGGGTTCAAGGCGACAACTAGTCGCCGAACGTAGCCGCGGTCACGGGACGAACGTTTTGCCTAACGGAAGTATAGAATTACATAGTTCTCCTTAAGAAGAGATATCGGTACCGACACCCAATAGTAAACAGTCCAACGGTCTCTGCCGCGTGGCTTGTCACACGCGCCGACCCTAGTCTTTGTCTGGCAAGACGATAACCAGATGCCGATGCATTTTTCACAGTATATGTTCGGACGGCTTGATGGTCTCGCCACAGATCTCAATACTTAATCAAACAAGGTCCTCCAAATTTATAAACAGCCCTCGTCGGGAAGATACCGAAGGTGTCCTTGGCACGCGCGATGCTTCCCGCTAGCGGCTTTCTCTCAAGGGCGGTTAGCATCCTTTTCTAACCACCAACATAGAGATTAGCCAATTAACGGCGACGTTCATTTCCCTCACTTTTTGAACGAGGATTGTCCTCGACGAATCCGATGATCTCGTGTCCTGGGACACACCCCATCATAGTTTTCTTCGGCAGCATCACGATGACGGAGAGACACTCTTGTGCGATATCATTAAGCGAGTATAACGTTTGCGATCAGCGAATACCTTAATTAACGATTAGTCTAACTTTGACTCTGGAGAGACGTGACTACTATCCCGTTGACCGCGGATTCGTTATTGAACTTAGCATCATTGTCATCATTACCCAATTATCTCTGTCACTTGTTAGCATTGTAACATCTTTGCTCGTGTCAATAAACGATACTTCGAATTGTGTGGCCACGATGAGTAATTCCGGTGAAAATTCGTTACGCGCCCCTAACCCCGATCATAATGCTAATCCGACATATATATAATTATATATTGACGTAACCAGTGGCCGCCTCGACCAAGGGATACATTCTGGACGATTCAAAGAGTCACCGGGCGAAACAAACAACTTTTCTTACAGAAGGTTTCAATGCTTTTACTATATTCCTTACGTTCTACGTTTTATTTGAATTTAATAATTCATTTAAGAAAAAATGTTTATTTTAAAAAAATAACAATTATTATTTTATATTCGGATATGATTTTCTACTTTTATAAATACTTTTATAAATATTTTCCTACTTTTATTAATTATTGATAAATTATTGTTTTAATTCAGGTGCCCTACTTGTTGGTAAGATGTCAGCCATCTTTTCTTCTTTTTCTTTTTCTTTTTTTTAATAAATGAAATCTTGTTCAAGCCATTCATAATTATTTTTAAAAAATCTGTTCTCTGTACAGCCAAGGTTGACATTTTCAAAGATGTTTTAAGTTTCCTTAAATTTTTTGGAAAAAATATGCATTTCCCATATTCTTTCATAGAAAAATACACAGCCGTTTGTATTTCTTTTGGTATTAAATTTTTCAATATTGATTATAGATCTTAATTTTTACGAAAATCTGACATGTTCTCAAAATACAATCAAAATAAATAAAATCTAGATAGAAAAGAAAGAAATGTTACAAATAATTCATATAGTAAATCTTAAAGCGCTTTTGCACTTACGAACGAGAAGTAAAATAGATTCTGTTGTTTAGAAGAATAAACAAGAAAATAAATAAATATGCTGTCTTAACCTGCAATAAGGTATAGAGTAAAATAAATTATGACAAATGAGAACTAAGAAAGGAGAACTGAACGAAGTCAAAACTTGTAACTACACACACAAATACACATTTGTACACACCTAAACATATTTGTATGTACAGAGTGTTGGGTTTAAGTAAGTACCATGGAAGAACTCACAAGGGATTGAAGTTATAAAAACAATATTCTTATAAAAGTCGTTTGATATTATTATATCAATATGTGTATGTATCATTATGTGGTATTAATGCTACTTTTGTGGGTAAAGTGACACAACTATACTTGGGCAGTACAATCCACTGAAGTCACTCTTATACTAACTATTATATTACTGTGTAACTATGTATTATATTAGCACTGAAGGTGAATATGAACACTATAAAGAACTGTGAAATTTGTTCTGGCATTTCCTTCGCCGATTTTATGTACGCTACAGATACCCCGAGAAGCTATTACTTGTTTCAACTTTGGACATACTATAAGAGAAGTTTGGTGGCCACCAGAAACTGCTCTGAGGTAGGTAAGATACAACCATGAATAAATAGAGTTGTGGCAATACGAAACCGTTTTCAGATTGCTTTAAAATTCTGTAACAAAATTAGAAAAATATCTATCTATGCTGAGGGCCATAAGTATTTATGTCTATTTGTCATATGTATCATAGAAAATTGTAACAAATATTACTTTATTTAGTGTTTTCTGTTACAAGGCATGTATGATGGGTTTATAATAAAATCACTAGAAAGTAAAAGCATGTAAAGTTACAGTCTGTCACACAAGAGCGTGTCTGCGATATTTCTGTAAATATTTATATATTTGTAAAAAAATTTATATGAATTGAATCTACATCTAAAACACTAATACGCTATTACAGTAGGGTGTCCAATCTCCTCCATTAGCGATTATAGCTTGACATCGTTTCGGCATACTCTCGACTAATTTTTGAGCGTAGGATTCTGGTAACGACCTCCATATCTTTCGAATGTGATGTACAAGTGTTCTTATTTTTGTGATACGTCTTCCTCTCAGCTTGCCTAATAGGACACCATGCCCAAAACGAAGATTCATCAGTGAATATTATATTACTCCAATCACGATCTCTGTTTTCATTCGCCCATGCCAGACAATTTTCGACGTTTCGCGTACGCGGCACTCATATTAAAAAGCTCTGTTCCTTTCACTGTTTCAAATGAAACTGAAAGGTATTCAGCAACGCGTATTAGAGAAGTTTTCGTTTGTTTACATTCTTTTTATCTCATTCTGATTAGGTGTCAGGTTTCGCAGATATCGCAGACACGCTCTTGTGTGACAGACTGTATAATTCTGGGTTATAGCCTTGGACGCTAGAATATGAAGTGTACAATTTATTTACCTTAGTATCCGCCTGCTCATTATAACTCCTTAATTTCCCCGTCGATTGGTGACTCATCCGGTACTTTTTGTTAGTTAAACAATCGACTAACATACGCATTTGTTGCTACAATTAACTCCTTAAGGATTCCTTCGGGGCAACAGACTTTCCTTTATACTGACTAATTTCATATTAACAGTGCAAAGGTTCAAAAGTCACCTATATCAATTGTTGTTGAGTTGATTAATCAGTGAAGATTCATCTTTACAAGATTACATTTCAGTGAAAGTCATTATATTGAATAATCAATCTTCTGGGAAGCGGCGGGGTAGTGTTGGACTTACCGACTAAATCCGCCCGCCCCCCGCGCACCCCGGATCCGAATTCAGTCCCGTGCCTTGCCCTCCGCGAACCTTCCTTGCTGCGAGGCTTCCGTGGCGGTTCCACCGTCGCAGTCGTTCTCTTCGGCCGCAATCCAACGCTCAGCACAAAACTGGTACGGATTAGGGGAATCCGACTGTCTAATTAAAACAAAGCATTGCGATGGCCCCCAAGGGTGTTGACGCAATGTGATTTCTGCCCAGTGCTCTGAATATCAACGTGAAGAAATTCAAAAAAGCGCGGGTAAACGGCAGGAGTAATTACGATTCTCTTACAGGTGTAAGCAATACGTCGCTATTTAACGTTCGTGTTGTGGGTCCCTTGGAGAGTCATGGTTGCTCGGGAGCAGGAGACCCCATAATGTGACTAGTCCGTTCCTCGGAGCCCTTACTACACAACGTACACTTAGGAGCGTTACTGCAGTTTGTAATCATGTGACCCATCGTGCCGCATTTACGGCATCGCTCCTTACCAGGACTGATCCTGGGTTAGGGAGGATCCGTATTGTGGCTTTTGTGAGGCCAGTTCTAATTTTCATGCTCCCCTCCTTGCCTGAAATGTAAGAAGCCGGCACCATAGCAATCACCATCTGCGTGCCCCACAAGATATGGATATTTGCATAAATCGCAATAATACGACGTAATACGTCGGGATTAAACGTTTATTTCGTTCCTGGAAAGTTATAAAAAAATGGATCAATATGACCGGGGCGATGGAACTTAGAAAAATTTCAGAGCAGTACGTTGGGACAGAAAAATTCTGGGACGAAAAGTTTTTTCGAGTTATTTCGTTAAATAACGTTGCGAGGTGTGGATATTTTTGCATAAAACGCAATAATACGACGTAATACGCCGGGATTAAACGTGGCGGGAGTAACTATGACTCTTCCGAGGCGGTCATAGTTACTCGGGGGTAGGCGAGGCCTAGCCAACCTCGTCTATTCAAGTCGCACTCATACCTCTCGTGGTACCGCCGGTAACATGCTCGCAGCGTCAGGGGAATTTATTTCAGTGGCGAGGCGTGCATGGCTAAACGGAGTGCGGCGACGAAGGAGCGGGAGACACCTTATAAATAGGAACTTGTTCCTAAGTGGATTTATGACAACTTGGCAATACATTATGGATATGGGATGGATTATGGACGATTTTAACATCTGAGATGACCAATTGACATTATTTTAACAATTTAACAATTTTAACAACTGACAATTTTAATATCATGGTCGTCACGAAATTTTATCAGTTGATCGGTGGGCCTCTTAATTGCTTGCAATATAAAGGTTCCACCAATAAATTTTAAAATTTTAATTAGTATACCCTACTAGGGGTTTTATCCACGGAAGTCGATGCCCCTCTATGAGGGACCTCTAGGTTTTTGCCAAATGATTCGTCGTTCTAGCGATGTACTTGACTCCCTTAAAGGGGTGGCGAAACGCCGCTGATCATATCCGAGCATGGGCTCGGATAGCGCCGTGCTGCTGAATCGGATGCGTACGAGAGATGAAAGCAATATGACGCTGGACTTAGCCGCGTATGTGCTTGAAAGGTGTTAGACGATGGGTTCGATAGTGCCGCTGGAAAAGCAATGCGCCGCTGGACTTAGCCGCGTATGTGCTTGTAAGGCGTCGTGCTGCCGGTCCGGTCAGGAGCGCCGAGGAAGCGGGGCGCCGTTGGGTTTGGCTGCGTGTTGCCGTCCCTCGGGGCCTTTAGCTTCACGCTGCCTTTAAACGGTTGTGTCGCGGGGCCCCAGAGGGCCATGGATACTCGGGGGTAGGCGAGACTACGGTCTCGTCTGCCCAAGTCGCACGTCTACCTCCACGTGGTACCGCCGGTAACATGGTACGCCACGTCGGCGCGGGGAATAGTGCCCCGGACGCGGCGTCCGTGGCTAAACGGAGTGCGGCGACGAAGGAACGAAAGACGAATAATTGATGAAAATTCGGCTTGCCGAATCAACGGCGTATTACCGTGAAAATTCGAAACATCGATCGATTGATCAACATAAGGAACTCGTTCCTTCGTTTTATGGCTTGTGACAGCGGGAACGTTTAATGGATACGATTTGGGCATATTCGGAACTATGCAACCGATTTCAAAATTTATCATTTGTTAAATAATGAGTAATGGCAATGCCTCGGATGTAATGGCAATGTGGCAGATTCTTCCGCTTCGGAGAGGACCATTGTTGACGGACCGGCAATGTCCCTGGAAACGAGATTTAAATTAATGGTGCCTTTGGTGGGCGATCGAGTTGGTTGTCCAGTATGTGAGGAGACGGAAATACACCTCTTTTTCATGTCGTTTTCCGACCTGGACAGGCACCTCGATCAAAATCATGTGAACGCCGGCTTCCAATGGGGATGTCAATGTGGGAGAAGCTTCCCGAAGCTCCATGGGGCACAGTGCCATATACCCAAGTGTAGTGGCACCAATCAACGAACAGAAGGAGCATATAAGTGTGAAGCGTGTCCCATGAGCTTCGGAACTTAAAGATGGCTCTCTACCCACGAAAGGCATGCGCACCCTGCCTTACGAAATATGAAAAGAAGGGGAACGGACCCCCCAAATAAGTTATGGACGGTAGATGAAGTAGCACTCCTGAAGGAGCTTGATGAAAAATTTTAAATTTTTGATTTTTAAAATCACAGATTTCCAAACATGGAAATCAGCAAAGTCCTCACGAACAAAACGATCGATCAAATCAAATATCAAAGAAGAAAATTAAAAGCAGCCGGTAAGGACTCAAGCCTTCAGGAGATTACTCTAGTGACAGAGGGAAGGTGCGATCCCGTTACTTCAGGCAATGTGCGATCGCACGAACCTGAAAATAGCGGGAGCGATTCAAATGAGTCGGAATGGAGACTCGGCCTATTCGATCGAGACGCCAACCGAGGTGCCCCCTGCTCTAGAGGAGGTAGACTCTCGGTAGAGGAACATATGGCGACAGGCGCAAGGGAACAAAGAAGCCCCTGCGGACAATATTAATGATTTTATTAAGACACATCTCTATGGAGCTATTTGGAAACATTATGAAATGAGTAAGAGCGAAAAGATAGAAAAGACGGAACAATATAATAAGCCAAAAACAGTAAAGAACAATAGGAGAAACAGGAACTCGAAGAAACGTTATAGGACAACGTTAATTCCGAAAGCGAACGAGCCTAGCAGCCAGGTCGAAAATTGGAGGCCTATAACCATAGGCCCGATTCTCGGCCAGATTTTCTCCGCCATCCTCGACGGGAGAATAAGAAAGGGGATTGTGTTGAACATCAGGCAGAAAGGTTTTACATCCGAAAGCGGATGTAAAATCAATATAGAACTGTTGAGTACTGCCTTAGATCAGAGCAAGAAAGAAAGTGGCGGGATATTCACAATAGTGGATATCTCGAAAGCGTTCGACACAATCCCCCATTCGGCATTAGCACTTTGCCTGGCTAAAAAGGGCGTGCCGGCCCCTATCGTTAAACTGATAGAGGAAATGTACAATGGCAATAAAACTCACATTAGAGCTAATGGAAACATAGGGGTCGAGATCGAGATCCTAAGAGGAGTTAAGCAGGGCGACCCTCTGTCGCCTCTGCTATTTAACCTATGTCTGGAGCCGTTACTCGAAACTTTAGAAGAGCAAACCAGTGGCATTAAAATCAACGAAAATCATGAAATTCCTGCCCTGGCTTTCGCCGACGACATCGTGTTGCTTGGTGCAAGGGGGAAGCTCAATGCCAAGTGGAGGTGCTCGATAAATACCTGAGCAACCTAAGCATGAATATCTCGCGGAACAAGAGCCTTGTAACGATTTAACTTCGTCTTTGCTGACATCCTTGATTCTCAGCTCACTAGCTATGTTCTGTTTCAGGTCCTCCATACTTTCAAGCGGGTCGATATCCCTGATCTCCACTGATATCCTACTCTGGAGGGTGGAAACAAAGACCTTGTCCCCTGTTACTTCCTTTATCTTGAGAGCATCGTCAGCCCCTCTGACCCCTGCTTTCAGTTCCACAAGGATGTCCCCGCTCCTCGTTCGTCTAACACACGTGCTCTCACACAGCGCCTCCTTCGCTACCATAAAAGCGCCTTATAAGTCTGGAGCCATTCCCCAGCCTTCCGAACTTCCACCAAGAGGGCCTCAGATCTATTTCGAATTCTAGGCAACCTTAATCTCCTACCTTCGTTAACCCGTGGCCTCCTTTCCTCGTTGTTTTTCCTTTTTCTGAACCGTCTTGTTTCATTTCTACCCATCTGTACAATCCATTCGCCTCCAGAGTCGTAGGTTTCTCTATCTCTGTGGTCTTCTGCGCCCCTCTTCCTCTCTTTACATACCACCGCATACAAGGTATCGCCTCTTTTCGCCCTTTTCGTCCCATCAGCCTTCCTGTCCTTAAGCGGCGACACAGTTTTCCTTTTGTTACTCTCTTCAACTATGTTTCTCACGTCCCAGGTCCTTTTTCCAACCTCTACCATTGGAGGGGAAGTTTGTGTAGAGACGTTAACCTCAGCGGGCCAATCAACCTGTCTCCTACCATTACGTCTCTTCTTATTTCATAATATCATTAACTTTTCCTAGACACTGTCCGATTTACTGGCGGCTAAAACGGCTAATTCCCTAATCTTCGGGTCCCTTTTAGAAATTAAATGAAATCTAGACACCGCAGCTTTCATCTCTTGATAGGCACCGTGCATGAGGCTTATTATCTCTTCCCATTTGCTGGGCTTGACTAACATACAGTCTTCTTTATTCAGCTCAGCTTTCTTTATGCTCCTTTGGCTCTTCAGCGCCACTCTGATAAGTGGTTGCCTCGAGCGCTTAGTTCTACTTGCCATCGGAATACTGTAGCGGCTAGTCTCCGATAAGGAAGCCTCACCTTCAGATGCGCTGACCGTCTCTTCGATAATTTCACTAGCCGATTTCACCGCGAAACTCGACCAGGTTACCAGGGAGTTTCCCTCCATTTCGCTAGCTCCTTTCACTACCGGATCCAAAAATCCCTCCTTGACGGTAGTGACCGAGACTACTCTCGACGGTATCCTTCCGCCACTAATTTTTAGGCTGCCGGATCCCCTTTTATCCACTACCTCTTGTATATCATTGCCAAATTCAAGGAGTTTCGCATTCTTCTTAGGGGAGGAGAGGTACCCGACGACCCTTTTTTACTTATTCTCCTGTTCCTTTCATTGCCTCCTCCGACTTCGAACTCACTATCTTCGTAGTTCTGGTCCTCAGTCGTATTTTCCGAACGAGAAGGGACCCCAGGACGCACCCACCTCTCGTCGTTTGCCCACCTCCCAGTAGTACCGTTAGGCGCAGCGTCCATGACCAAACGGAGAATGGTGCCGAAGGAGCGAAAGACTAAAGATAATTAATTTAACAGTTGTGTTCCGACCGTTCGCGGATTCCCGTTACGATTAAACAATCGACGCCACGAACTGATAGATCCCCTTATTTCTATTACGATAATAAGGATGGTTTGATTGAATTTACACTGACTTAATAAGCAGAAATTATAGTTTATTCCAACAATTTGTAATGAATATAGTTACGCTGGTGCGTATATATAAGTTAAGTAGGTGACTGATCTAAAGGTAGAAACTCGGTCAAAGGTGATATCTTTTGTATATAAGGTGAGGTATTTAAATGGAAACACCTAGAAGTCTCTGTAATTAATGGTCGTATGAAGACACTCTACAGGATAAAGTTATATTATTTTTCCAAATAATAATAATATAAAACATAATAATGTCCAACTTCCGTGGTACATGCAATAGCATATAAAATTTTGTCTGAGAATCATTTTTTTTTTTTTTTGCGAGATTTCAAGGTCATCGTACATTTTTTTGAATGGACCGATATATTTTTTTGTACATTCAGCGATCCATCTCGGTATTTCCTAAAAATATCTTATTCTATTTATGTCGAAAAATCGTTAGTTTATCAAATATTTTAACATCAATTTTCCTACAGTTCAGAGATACTTATTATGCAACAATAATTTGAAAAATTGCAAAACACAAAAAGGAAGCGTGTGAAGTATCTCTCGTATCATTCCGTATAAATAAACGATGAATTACATGTTCATATTCATAAATATGCAAATTATGTGATTCAGAAAGTTTTTTTCCGATATTTAATAAATCAATCAAATATGATGACTTGTAAATTTTACACGACAAAAAATTATGCGATAAGCGTACAAGTACTCATTGGCTTGAGATGCTAAGATCACGTTTACGATCGTTAGATCGCAACAAGCTCGCAATCAAAGATTTTCAGCTAGATATTGATGACTTTGAACCAATTTTTCGACCGCAGCATTGTTCCAATCATACAAGCAATTGGTATAGTTGCTCATTAGGATTCGGTAATATGATATGGGACACCAGCCGATATTACTTTACTACATGATATAATGCGCTAAAAGTCAGCATGAGCACACTAAAAAAACCATTAAAACTTTTATAGTGTTGCTCAAGGAGACAGTTTTCTTGCTAATAAACAAAAAAGCTATTGAAGATTAAAGAAAGCGAAAGAGACAACAACTTGTACTACAATTAAAACAAGACATACAACCATTATATAACTGTTAAAAAAAATTGTATGATTTTGAAACGTTAATAGATGAATTCGATTTCTCAGCTTGGAGATATTTGTGCCGAGTTTAATTTTTGTACAAATATTCAATTATAAAAGAACAGGAAAAGTTGAAAGATTAACTATGACAAATTATGAACATTAGGAGACATTGGGAAAAAATTTCAATCCAGATCTTTACCAGCATCAGTCCAAATATCTGAAGAATATCTAAGAATAATAAGGACTTCATACCTGTAACTATTCATGCCAAGCTGGAGAAAACAATACTTGTCTTACTTGATTCTTTTATGTCTGAATGCATAAAAACAATACTAATATATCGTACGCAATTTGGAGACAAACTTGATGATGAACATGTTTTTAGCACCGTGATTATGTAACCCCAAAACTCTCAAGGCTGACGTCACCTTGAAGGGCCACCTCTAGACACTCTCCAGACATTTCACACATTGCCTCCCTGATAGGGAACTTCCAAGAAAATATGTCCCTACCAACATTTCCATCGCTTTCCCACAGTATATAACCCTCGACTATTAACAGGCCAACTAGTCTAAGTTTGAAACCGATAGCTGTACGTTGTGACGAGATTGTAAGTGGTATTCGAGAGTCACTCACTCTCTAGAAATAAAGTTTTTTTTTTTTACGGAAGTTTTTCCTTTTTTTTTACGTGACAATTACATACGCACTTAAAAAGCGGGACTTCAGAACCCGTCCATTAATGCGAAAGTTTGAAGAAGAATACGGAGCAACTATGTCATAATCTCTACGTAAAACTATTATATCTAACCATATAACGATTTGCACCGCGGTGTTGGAAATTGAAACAACTGATGTCGATTTTCTTGTCAATATTTTGGGATGTAACCGTAGTTCGTTATCACTTCCACTCCTCAAGTGAAATTCCAAAAAAAAAATTAACAAAATCTAAAAGAGAAGGTTTTTGTTTAAAAATGTGCTAAAAACATGTATACACAATACACTTGTGTGCATACTGAATAAAATAAAATAAGTTGTTCGTCATCATCATATTTTGCTATAGAAAATTTTGCTTTTCGATTTTGGAGGTTACATTGAACTTTTGAAAATGAAGTGTAAATTTTTGTATCAAGGAGTAAAATATTTGCGTGATAGGATTTATAGTACATACCAAATTTCTTTTTCGAGACGATGGTCGACACCGTACTTGTAGATATTATTTCTGTTGAGGTTATTAGATGTATAGGAATGCAAAGAGACGCGTGGATAAATTGTAAGATAGAAAATATATATATATATATATATATTTTAAGCTGAAGTGTAAATACAAAGAAGGAATACAATATATATGAGCTGGTCCAGATCCGCACGCTAGCAGTGTTACTCTATAACTGAAAAACCCTGAAGCCAACGCCGCACGTGCACCGCTTTTTTGGTTTGTCCTCGACAGTCTTTTGTCTATGCGCTGTCGATAGCTTCAGTGCTTGAGAAAACTAAAGACCAGATGTAGAGTTTTCTTAGAAGTGGCGACCACTTTAACAATTTCTACACTAGTAACCAAACGATTATGATTATCACTATCGGTTAGTGGATAAACATCACCATAAGCAGCTGATCGTTGAATGTCTAATGTTTCACTTCTGATTCCAAGTAAAATATACACATGCCGGATATTTAATCATAATCTGTGTACGCAATTTGCAAGTCCAATACGGCCACGCATACTACTAACACTAATATTGCACTTTGATTATATTTTATTGTTACTGCAGATAGCGACTTATATAATCGCGTTCCTTTCTACCGGAAACAAATAAGGAACAAATTGTTCAAGAGAACCTGAGCAGAAATTTGTTCCGTCATTAGATAATTCTAAAGTATATATTATCTTTATTTTACATACCATGCATATTTTTAATATGTTTTACATAAACTCACATTATTTTCATAAATGCATAGATCTTTTATATATTTAACGGACAGCATGCTAACACTGCTAGACGTGTGTTGCTGCAAAATTGTTCGTATCATTAACAATTTATTTTGCTGTTACATTTAATAATTATTAAGTACTGTTCCGGAATCGAGATGACAAGTCGAGTACATGCATGGTTTCGTACGCTCCTGTTAATGTACCGAGCATGCGTTGCGACGCGAGGATCAGAATTATTCATCGATACAACTGATAATAAATGGACTGACGCGTTGCAGGGAGTATTGTGCAGAAAAATATTTGGCATACTTCGACCGTGTAGAAGGACTCGACGACTTAAGAAATTGAGGTCGGCGTGACGAGAAAGCACGGTATGTATTTGTGTTTTGTGTGGACAGCATCACTACTGAGAAAAGATGGAAACAGCTATTAGCATATTTGCTACCGAGAACCGGAGGAATGAGAAGTAATGAAATAATTACGTTACTGAAAATATGCTTAACGAAATTAAGAGAAAGCGGAGCACGCGTAAAATTTTTGACGTGCGACCGACGTACAAATAATCAGAAAATATATAGGGATTTATGTGTGACGGAGAAGGTGTCACGTAAAATAAAAAAGAGATTTAAGAAAAAGAAGAAAAACTTTATTTTCTTGTTTGCGATACACTTTCGAGCTCTAGGCGTGACTGTTCAAGACTGACTTGGATGCTTTTAGGGGGAGTATTTAAATTCTTTTATTCGTGGGAGTGGGAAAAGGCTTCGATCAAATATTTCTGAGAACGGATAGAGTGACCAGATGTCGCTCATGCTAAGGCGCTTGGAATTTCGATATCTTATCGCTTTGTTTATGTCGGATTTCGTCTGTGACAAAGGATCCGTTTTTCATATGTACAAAGATACAATGTATTATGCGACCTTTGACTTTCCTCACCTAATTAAATGCTGACTCGCGCAATTAAGAAATCAAAAAAATATCTACGTTGGAAATGAAAGAGTAATTTTATTTTCCAATATGTATGAGACGCGGAATTATGATAGGACGATAAATTCGTTGAGTCTATTGCGACATATCATTAAAATACATTTATACCCAAATTCATTCCAGTCAATGAATGTGAAGCGGGGATTCCATGTGTTCGAAAGAAGATTCGTTGCAGCCATAGAAGTCGCGAGACATGAGCCGCGAGCGCGATCTAATGAATACAAGTATGACGTAAAAAACACGTGGCCGAATTTATAAAAAGATAGACAAAATAATAGAATATTGTAATTGTTATTGCATTAATAACAATTGCAAGAAAACATCGCTATGTCAAAAGCCGTGCATCATATACTGAAAAAATATGATTACATTAAATGCCGTAATAAAATGTCACGTCGGAGACACAATAAATCACGAAACCGGTAGATCACCGGTGATCTCCTCCCGTTGCAGTTTGAACGTTTCACGAATAAGGTGAAGAAATTAAACTTTGTATATGAAAATAGAATTTATTATGCAAATCGAACCGAGTGACAGTTCAAAGTGTTACAGAATGATTCAAAGTGTTACAATAGACTGAGTCAAAATATTTTAACAGACTGATTCGAGCGCTTATTTGTAGGGCTTTTATACTGCGGTTTTAGTCCCCTTGAAAGGGTTGTCGTCTGGTTTGTCTCAGAGGCGCCTATTCCGTTACTATTTGGTTATTGTTTCGATGGCAGTGGTATACTGGATGGCTAGTCTCTCCTATTCCTGTTTCTGAGCGGGTGGTATTCTTGAGCGTGTGACAAAAACGATGTCGTAGTAAAATCCGATGGGCTACATCGAAAATAAAGAATGATATTTCGCAGACTGCGATAATTAGTGCAGTAAAGTGTAATGACTACGACAACTTTCGACTCTCGATTAAATATTCTTGACTCTTGACATAACTAACGACTGTGGTGCCAAAAATATATCGATGGTCTTTAGGTCAATTGAAGGCCTTTCGGCTTGTCGGCACTTGCGTTTTATCGCCGACATTGTGTGTATGTCGACGATCTTTCCATGGTATTACAATAGAGATCATAGAAGCCGGTGGAAAGAGAATCTTTGTGCTACGAACACCGCTGAGAAACTTTAAAATATTTATATAAGTTTTGAACGTGGTTTATTGGTATAAAGGTAAAAATTATTTTTGATGTTGAAAATGATATTTTGAAAAAGGTAAATTCTGATGATTTCACGCCAGCTTTGTACGTAATCGTGCTTTCCTATTCCAAAAGTTAATAATAGCGGATACTTTTGAAAAAAAGTAAGAGGAAGACGAATCGAGAAAAAGAGGATGAATCCCGACATCTTCTGCCTACAAGGGGACGCCTCGTCGCTGAAGGTGAGGGCGCAGTTTCCTGCTAACCACGGAAACTCTCTTACTTCTAAGGTAAGGCAATCTATCACTAAGAAGTCAGCCAACAAAACAATCGTGTTCCGAATTCTACAGTTTCTAGAGAACCAATTCCTTTGATGCTTTCAGAAGCATCCGGATGAGAACTTTCCGTTAAGGCTGGGGAAGATCAGCCCCCGAGACGGCATCAAAGAGATAAGAGCGCAAGTCTCAAGAGCCAAGAGAAAAGGCGAAAAGCAGTTGGGATTTCCTCAACGGCAGAAATTTATATATTTTCCTTGGTTTTTTTAAATAGATTATCATATTTTGATGCTTTAGACTATTTCTAACACTGCTTTATCTGTGTCATCGCCCAAAAATGTAAGAGTAAACTAGTCATTCCTCTTTCCTAGTCAACTTACAATTAGTTTCATTATTGCACAATGTTGCCGTTTTTATACTTATCTATCTCGGCTAGAATAGGATATATGAACTTTTCCGTAGAACCTTACAATTACACCCTTGGACAAAAAGATAGCACATGTGTGCTATCATTAATTTCTCATAGATAGAGTCCGAATTTCCCAAGTTTGACGAATGGCATATAAACAGTACCTTGTAGTAATAAGGTATATGAGCTTGAAACTGTATCTTCGCTATTCCTCTTGTATTTATCAACAATGATTGTGAAATCCGGTCGGCGAAATGATAGCACACCAAGCATTTTGTTTCCATTCCTTAGTATTTCTGTGTATTCTGAGTGGTGTAGACGTAGTGAAAAGTAGAAGAATTTCATTAGAAACCTTACAAATTTCGATTCAAACAATGGGACGTGGAAAACAGCTAAATAGTGAAGAGATTCAAACAGTTTTGAAATTAAAGAAAGAAAACTTTACTATTTCTAAAATTGCAAAAGTTCTCAGTAGAAGTCGGAAAGTCATTTATAATTTACTGAAAGATGTAAATAATTATGGAACAAAAAAAAGCAGTGGGAGACCTTCCGCGATTAGTACTCGTGAAAAACGTGCAATTTTACGTGCCGCGTCAAATTCGCTTCTCACGTCACGTGAAATTGCAGAAAAAGTTGGCGTAAAAACTAATCCTCGGAATGTCAGACGTGTACTACAACAATCCGCGCACATAAAGCGGATGAAATTAAAACGAAGACCAGCTCTAAAGCAGATTCACAAGGAGCATCGATTATATTTTGCAAAAGAACATATACGGTGGAACAAGAAGTGGAGGAAAGTTATATTTACAGATGAAAAAAGATTTAATTTAGATGGCCCAGATGGATTCAATTTTTACTATCATGATGTAAGAAAAAAAAAATTGTCACAAATACGGCGTCAAATGGGTGGAGGTAGCATTATGCTTTGGGCAGGTATTGGGTATAACGGAAAGACTGATTTAATATCAATTCGCAGCAAGATGAATGCTATAACCTATCGTAATTTGATACAAAATCAAATTGCAAAGTACGCAACACATATTGCGAGACAAGATTTTATTTTTCAGCAAGATAATGCTGCAGTTCACACCGCTAAGGTTGTGAAAGAATATTTTTCAACAGAAAATATTGCAGTTTTGGACTGGCCTGCATGCTCCCCCGATTTAAACATAATCGAAAACTGTTGGAGTAAATTAAGCAATGCCGTTTATAGAGAAAATAGGCAATTTGAAAGTATTAATCAGTTAAAAAAGTGCCTTGAAGAGGAATGGAGAAATATATCGCTGGATTATATTAGAAAACTATATCGTTCTTTGCCGAAACGAATGCTGGAGGTGGTGGAGAATAAGGGAGGATCCACACATTATTAAATTTTAAAAGGTTTTTTATTTTTGTACAATTTAGTAGATAATAAACACTACAACTTTTGAAAGTGTGCTATCATTTCGCCGACCGGATTTCACAATCATTGTTGATAAATACAAGAGGAATAGCGAAGATACAGTTTCAAGCTCATATACCTTATTACTACAAGGTACTGTTTATATGCCATTCGTCAAACTTGGGAAATTCGGACTCTATCTATGAGAAATTAATGATAGCACACATGTGCTATCTTTTTGTCCAAGGGTGTATATAAGTTCTTGTAGCGCGGAACACAATATGTTTTTATTTATGTTAGTGTGCAAACAAACAAGGCAAATGCCTAACTGGAAGCTTAAATACACAGGTTCCTGAATATGCTACGTTCCAACCAAATAGAACAGATCCTTAATTTTACTGGTTCTTGTATGTACTAAATTTCAACGAAATTGGTCAGATCCATAATTTTATAGGTTCCTGTATATGCTAAGTTTCCAATCAATAGAACAGAACCCTAATTGAATAGTGAGGTGGTTATGGGTGCAATAATAAATTATTCGGTTTTAAACTCAACAAGCTTTATTGTCTGTAGTCGCGCGTACAAGCGGTTCGTCGGACTGTTCGGTGAGACGGTCGGAAACATTCTGTGTGTTCTGTTACGATTGTCGAAGACGCTCGGTGGACCGCCCGTTAATCGTTGGGTTCGGTCTGGTGTCTTAAGTGTTTAGACTTCCCGTCGCCTAGCTGTTACCCGAGACGACGGTTTTGCATAGTATCTGTCGCCACAATAGGTTCTTTTATATGCTAAGTTTCAAACAAATATGACAGTCCTTAATTTTACTGGTTTTTGTATACGTTAAGTTTCAACCAAATAGGACAGAACTCTAATTTCATAGGTTCTTGTATATGCTAACTTTAGTTAACCTGAACACTTGACCGCATATTGCAGCATCTGTACCGTGAAACAACTAGAAATACTGGCGTGAACACTCTCGTTTCATCTCTGCTATTAATTATATCGGAAATTTTTTCAGATAAAAATGAAATAGCTCCAAACTGTATATTTTGATATTTTTAGTTTTTCGGTAAGTGGGCGCAAAAAGGTTATGTAATCAACTTCCGGAACATTTAAGGGAATCAATGTGTAGAGGTGTCGTGTTTAGGCCGTGATAGGATGTAGTCACGGGTAGCAGAGGTCGCTGCTGGGGTAGTGCTGCTTTTCTTCTCATTTTTGTATCGCAGAAGAAAATATCGGAGACTCCGGTCGCCGGGATTTGAACCCGATTTCCGAACGTTCGTAACCTAAGACGCTAACCACTGCGCTGCCGTCGTCCGACGCTAGTTAGTGTCGAGTGGTGATATTTTTTACTGTCGAGTGCCCCCACAAATGGAAGAAGAGCGCTCAGCTGACGTTATTGTTAATCAATTAGTTATCTGAAAATTCAGAAGAGTACCAAGTACGTACCTCGCCTTCGCTTACGCGTAGTCAACTCAATTTTAACAATTGATACCATGAGCCATGAGCACTTGAATCACCGCTGCTTTTCGTTTCACGTTTCGCGCTTGGTTCGTGCGCGGCTCCTGTCGCGATCTGGAGTCACGATTTAACCCGTGTTAAGTACATGCTCATGAGCCGAACTCATAACCGTGTTTGGCATATCGCAATCTTACGGCTAGATCAAGTTTCGTGCCATGTATTGTCCCTTTATTGAGTTTTTGTTTAAATAATGTTTAAAATTGTTACGATACGGGTCGTAACTATTGCTCGTATGGTTTAAATTCTTTGTTTGGCCTATTAGTGGTGACTCGAAAATACGCTTCGAACAGTTAATTGAAATTAAAATTAAATAGTTAAGATTGCGGCCTGAAAACATTTTAATTTCTAAAGGGACCTAAATTAATTCAAATCACATAAATAATTGTAAAATAATTGTAATAATCTGTACGTAAATTTATTATAAATATATATATTAGCACTGATTACTAAATGTTATGAATGTTGTAGTAATAATTTAGAAAACTATTTTGTTAGTGATAATGGAAAAGTGTCCTGACAGGACCAACGCATCTAGCATAGTGCTGACGAACTATTGCATTAATATAATAATAATTGGTATTGTGTCTAAAATGAATAAAATATACATATAAAATGTATGGATGTATTCGTATGTATCGCAACAAATTATGTTTTTTAGAAGAATAGTAAAATATACGTGCCGTAGCTCTATTCATTTTCTTAATGAACGCGTGTAATAAACAAAATTAAAAAAAAAGGGGCTATCAAAATTTTACCACTTTCGCTGCATGTAAACATTGTCACATTGTTCTACAATTCTTACGACTGACTTCCTCGATCGCACCTGTTCCTTGCTCCTGGCATTTGCACCGCGCCTCCCGCTTTTATTCCAAGATCGGAATTACGGCCAGAATTTGTTTACTCCAATCTACTGTATAGTAGCGCCATCTCTTTCTATGGCGTCGAAACAACAAATCGCTCGAAATTTAAATCCCAGATACGAAAATAATAATTTATACACAGTGTACTTCCTAGTGTACTAACGATTGTATCCTAAATTAGTTACAAATGTGATATATGTATATATAATTCTGTTACGTCTGGCGACACTCTACCTAGACCAGGCCACACACCGCGAGCAAGATGGCAGCTAAATGTCTACACATCATTACTGTGTACCCTCAATAGTCTTAAGGACCCACCATAAATCTTAGCATTTTCATAGCTAAGCTCCTTCAGACCAAACAAATATCCTTCCACTAAACTATTTTCTAAGGTTTATTGTTTACTACGGGTTGACTCGGGAAAGATGGTTTTCCTCACGAATGATCCTTCTCACTAGCAACTGTTACGTTTTTATTTCGATTGTTCTCGAATAGTCGTATTCCTTAGTAATTCTGTCGACAATTAAATATCAGTGGGTAGCGTTGACTGATGTTTAATGCGATTACCAATTAAACTCCACGTTTTGGCTAACCTGCTACGCGCAGGAGTACTGGCACGGGAGAGGATTAAAGTTGGTGAAAATAAATGTTTGTTTAATCTAATTATATTATAAAACAAATATTTTCCACAACAAAAGTTTATTATGATTCTAGTTGAATATTAACAAAGTTATTGTTGAAATTTAGAATATTCGAAATTACAATTATTCGCGATACGTTTTACTTATTACAAGATTTTAATTTATGTGATTTTCAATAATTTACAAGTTGACAAATACAAGCACGTCGATTAACAAAACTGATAAGAACTGAGAACTAAATGAAACAAAGAACTAAAAACTAAAGAACTAAAGGATTAAAAAACTTAAGAACTAAGAGCTGAGAAAACTAAGAGATAAAGGAACTAAGAGCTAAGGAACTAAAGGCTAGGGAACTGAAGAACTAAAGAATTAAAAGCCAAAGAAACTGAAATATTAAGAGCCTGAGGAATTGAGAACTAATCACTATGAACCAAGAAATTATTTGCCAAAACTGTGGAACTGATCACCAAGAACCAAGGAATCAATCACCAAGAACTGAGGAACTAGTCACACAAAACTAAGAAATTAATTACTCTGAACTAAGGAATTATATGACTAATCTGAATCTGAATAATAATCTGAATAATGAATAATTCCATGTTGCTGCGCTTATTTATAGTTTGCTCTATCGGAGAGGGAGAGGGGTCGTCATGTGGCGGTTTGTGAAGCTCGAATTCGGTTTCAAACCAAATTGTTAAATTTTATTTTCGAATTGAAACGCCGTCTCGCGCTATTGATAGGTTTTAGCCTTTGTTACAGCGCGTGCACAGCGCGAGACGTGACACAACTCTCCCATCTCTCTTCCTCATCCATCAACCTGGAAAATTAGCCAATTGACAGCTAAGTCTACTTCCCTCACTCTCCTAACGAAAACTTCTTCTTAACAAATCAGCTCATTCCGTGTCATTAGACCCATCCATCGCAAGTTTTCCTCCGCAGCATCATTTTCATAGAAAGTCAGTCTTTATACATTTTTGGACCCGTCACCATCTAAGCTTACGTCGCGTACTCTACACGATAACTCTGTCTATCAATCGAAACTTAATTTACTTTATCTCTCTAGTCAACAAGTACAACAAGGAATTTGAATAAGATAAGTATAAACGAGTTGAAATTTTATAGTTCAAGCGCTTATCTATTACTATGAAATATTTTACAGTACTTTGCGCCGCCTTTGGAAAGATTTCATATATTTGTCGAGTTGTCATTATAGTTAGGGGCGTGTAACGAATCTTTCTATGGATTAGACATTTGTTGTTATGCACGAGCGAAGATACTTACTAGTCCAATTATGGTTGTGACGGAATTTGACAAGTAACCATGGTAATTAGATACTCGGGATGTGAATGGCAATGATCTCAGACTCAATAACGAATCCACGGTCAACGGGATGACAAATGCGATATTATAGTTGACACACGTGTTCCCTGTACTAGTCGAACTTATCGAATTGAACCTCAGTCCAAGTGGAACTGCCCTTATATACTCCTCTCCGTATTCCTCATGTCAATCCCTGTTTTAAGGAGAGTTATTCAATTATTTGAAACCTCTGTTAGGTACACGTCCCTCCCGTGACCGCGGCTACGTTCAGTGACCCCTTATGTCACTTCGAGCACGAGCCCACTGTCATAAATCTCGGATAATCATAGTTGACTTAGCTCATGAACAGCCATTTCTCAATTTTATTGTTTAAGTACGGCTATAATAGAAAGTCTGGACTAAAGTATTTGGAACTTTCCCAAATATTCCGAAAGGAAGACTCCAATGTCCTTTCATCTCCGACATATTTAATATGTTGTCTAGTAACTAGTTAGTATGTAAATCAGTAATCTTAACCGTTGTTGCATATTTGTGTAAGTAAAATATAAATAAAGTAGAAATTATTTCATAGTTTTTGGTGGACCTAATATGTATAAATACAATGAAAATTATTTTTCACTTTTCAGCTCATTTCAAAATTGGTAATATTTTTTGGAGAAAAACTTTTTATTCTAAATGGAACTCTGTGCGCATGTACATACTTTCTTCAGACTGTTCGATAGTGTTGAGGTTATTAGATGTATAAGAATGCAAAGAGACGCGTGGATAAATTGTAAGATAGAAAATTTTGTTTATTGTATTTCTATTACGAGGTCTGCGGGATGCTTCTTCTTCAGTCTTCTTTCTATTACGGTTTCATTTGTTTCTGCAACTAGCTGGTTTGGGTGTGTTGCAAGTCTTTCTTTGTACTTTTTTGCGTATCTAGCGATTTCCTCTTTAACTGTTGGAATTTTTAGATCTTTTCGGATGTCCTCATTTCTGACGTACCATGGAGCGTTAACTATTGTTCTTAAAATTTTTGCTTGTTCTGTCTCTATTTTATTTATGGGACTCATTGCTGCCGTCCCCCATAGTGGGACTCCGTATGTCCAAATTGGTTTGATTATTGTTTTGTATATATTTAGTTTATTCGTTGTGCTTAATTTAGATTTTTTATTGGTTAACCAGTACATCTTTTTCCTTATTTCACGTATTCTGTTTATTATAGATTTTATGTGATGCTTCCATGTAAGGTGTGTGTCTAAATGTATTCCTAGATATTTGACTTGCTTTGTATGTGCTATGTGGGCGCCGTTCAGTTGGATATCTGCACCCTTGGACAAAAAGATAGCACATATGTGCTATCATTAATTTCTCATAGATAGAGTCCGAATTTCCCAAGTTTGACGAATGGCATATAAACAGTACCTTGTAGTAATAAGGTATATGAGCTTGAAACTGTATCTTCGCTATTCCTCTTGTATTTATCAACAATGATTGTGAAATCCGGTCGGCGAAATGATAGCACACCAAGCATTTTGTTTCCATTCCTTAGTATTTCTGTGTATTCTGAGTGGTGTAGACGTAGTGAAAAGTAGAAGAATTTCATTAGAAACCTTACAAATTTCGATTCAAACAATGGGACGTGGAAAACAGCTAAATAGTGAAGAGATTCAAACAGTTTTGAAATTAAAGAAAGAAAACTTTACTATTTCTAAAATTGCAAAAGTTCTCAGTAGAAGTCGGAAAGTCATTTATAATTTACTGAAAGATGTAAATAATTATGGAACAAAAAAAAGCAGTGGGAGACCTTCCGCGATTAGTACTCGTGAAAAACGTGCAATTTTACGTGCCGCGTCAAATTCGCTTCTCACGTCACGTGAAATTGCAGAAAAAGTTGGCGTAAAAACTAATCCTCGGAATGTCAGACGTGTACTACAACAATCCGCGCACATAAAGCGGATGAAATTAAAACGAAGACCAGCTCTAAAGCAGATTCACAAGGAGCATCGATTATATTTTGCAAAAGAACATATACGGTGGAACAAGAAGTGGAGGAAAGTTATATTTACAGATGAAAAAAGATTTAATTTAGATGGCCCAGATGGATTCAATTTTTACTATCATGATGTAAGAAAAAAAAAATTGTCACAAATACGGCGTCAAATGGGTGGAGGTAGCATTATGCTTTGGGCAGGTATTGGGTATAACGGAAAGACTGATTTAATATCAATTCGCAGCAAGATGAATGCTATAACCTATCGTAATTTGATACAAAATCAAATTGCAAAGTACGCAACACATATTGCGAGACAAGATTTTATTTTTCAGCAAGATAATGCTGCAGTTCACACCGCTAAGGTTGTGAAAGAATATTTTTCAACAGAAAATATTGCAGTTTTGGACTGGCCTGCATGCTCCCCCGATTTAAACATAATCGAAAACTGTTGGAGTAAATTAAGCAATGCCGTTTATAGAGAAAATAGGCAATTTGAAAGTATTAATCAGTTAAAAAAGTGCCTTGAAGAGGAATGGAGAAATATATCGCTGGATTATATTAGAAAACTATATCGTTCTTTGCCGAAACGAATGCTGGAGGTGGTGGAGAATAAGGGAGGATCCACACATTATTAAATTTTAAAAGGTTTTTTATTTTTGTACAATTTAGTAGATAATAAACACCAACTTTTGAAAGTGTGCTATCATTTCGCCGACCGGATTTCACAATCATTGTTGATAAATACAAGAGGAATAGCGAAGATACAGTTTCAAGCTCATATACCTTATTACTACAAGGTACTGTTTATATGCCATTCGTCAAACTTGGGAAATTCGGACTCTATCTATGAGAAATTAATGATAGCACACATGTGCTATCTTTTTGTCCAAGGGTGCTGGTGTTGTTCCTTTTCTAAGTGCAAATGTTATGTGGTTGCACTTACTGGTGTTCGCTTTTATTAGTTTTCTTTGCAGCCACTTTTCTATTTTACTAATGTGTTCTTGTAGTAGTGCTGCTGCTGTTTCTGGATTTGTGTGTCTCACTAGTATGGCCGTATCGTCCGCGAACGTAAGTATTTTGCTGTTAATAGTTGTTGGTATGTCTGCCGTGTATAATGTGTACAGTATTGGTCCTAGTACGCTTCCCTGCGGTACTCCTGCCTTGGTATTCTTGATTTCTGAATATGCATCCTTTACTTTTACTATAAAGGTTCTATTGTTTAGGTAAGATCTGAGTAATTTGTAGATTTGTTTTGGAAATTGCTTTTTGATTGTTTTAAGGAGACTTTCGTGGTTAACTTTGTCGAATGCTTTTTCGATGTCCATGAAGAGTGCCGTGCAATATTGTTTTGTTTCCAGTGCCTGTAAGATTTCATTCACGAGTCTGTGCATTTGTTCTATTCTGGAGAGTTTATTTCTGAATCCAAATTGATGGTCCGATATTAATTTTTCTTTTTCTATTATTGTTTTTAGGTGGTTATATATTACTTTTTCCAGCAGTTTGGAGAACGCAGGTAGTAATGATATTGGCCTGTAAGATGCAGTTAGGTGTGGGTTTTTGTTTGGTTTGGGTAACATTACGATCAGTGCTATTTTCCATAGTGTAGGAAAGTACTGTATTCTTAGAATTGCGTTGAATATTAGTGTTGTTAGTCTTATTGCCTTTGGGGGAAGGTTTTTTAAGATTTTTCCATTGATCAATTCAAATCCTGGTGCTTTACTTGCCTTTGTTGCCTTAATTAAGTTTGTAACTCCTTGCGCTGTTGTGCTGAGTATGGTGCAGCGTTTATCAGGTGTGTTGCTGGCATTTTCAACTTCTTCATTTGTTTGCCATCCGGGGATGCTGTTATTAATTTCGTACGGCGAGAATATATTTTGTAGGTGCTTTGAGAATTCTTCTGCCTGCTCTTCGTTGCTTCTGGCCCACGTGTTGTCTATTTTTCTGATTGCTGGGATTGATTTTATTGTTTTCTTCGCTTTGTTAGTGACTTTCAATAGGGAGTAGTTGGTATTCTCATGCGCGGATAATGATTCGATGAATTTTGAGAATTCGTTATTATGATGTTCCCTTATTTTATTTTTTAATTCCTTTGCAAGTTTATTTAGGTTTTTCTTGTTTTCTCGTGTTCTCTGTTTTTGCCATTTTCCTTTCGCTTTTCTTTTTTCCCTGATTTTGTCTAGGATGTCCTGCGGAATAATTTTTGTTTGCCTGCTATTTGATTCATGGATAGTGGTTGCCCGCGCTGCTTCCTGTATTATTTCTGTCAAAGTTGATACTGCCTGTTCAATGTGTTCGGGTGTTTTCAACGGGATATTGCAATTGATTTTGTTTTCGATTAATTCTTTGAAAGATTGCCAATTGGTGGTCTTATTGAATAGTGAATCTGTCCTGTTATAAAGTAGTGGTTTGCTTGCGTATTCTATTATAATTGGTGTATGGTCGGAGTTAAGCTCAAGGCTGGTTGTTATTTTTAATTTGCTTGCATTTAGTCTTTTTGTTATTGCAAAATCCAACAGGTGAGGTATTTTGTTGAGGTCTGTCGGCCAGTACGTTGGTTTTCCTGCAGATAGTACATTGGGGTTGTTGCTTCTGGTGTATTTTTCTAATGTCCTACCTCTCGGCGTATTAATTCTCGAACCCCATAATGTGTGCTTTGCGTTAAAGTCTCCCGACGCTATGTATTTGTCGCCTAAGGATTGAAAGTACTCTTCCCATTTTTTTAGTGTCATTTTGTGTCTCGGAGGTACATATACTGCTGATATCTGGAAGTAATTGTCATTGTTTTGTATTGTGACAGTGGTTGCTTGTAAGTGTTCTTGATTTGTTTGACTATGTACAGTCTGTCACACAAGAGCGTGTCTGCGATATTTCTGTAAATATTTATATATTTGTAAAAAAATTTATATGAATTGAATCTACATCTAAAACACTAATACGCTATTACAGTAGAGTGTCCAATCTCCTCCATTAGCGATTATAGCTTGACATCGTTTCGGCATACTCTCGACTAATTTTTGAGCGTAGGATTCTGGTAACGACCTCCATATCTTTCGAATGTGATGTACAAGTGTTCTTATTTTTGTGATACGTCTTCCTCTCAGCTTGCCTAATAGGACACCATGCCCAAAACGAAGATTCATCAGTGAATATTATATTACTCCAATCACGATCTCTGTTTTCATTCGCCCATGCCAGACGATTTTCGACGTTTCGCGTACGCGGCACTCATATTAAAAAGCTCTGTTCCTTTCACTGTTTCAAATGAAACTGAAAGGTATTCAGCAACGCGTATTAGAGAAGTTTTCGTTTGTTTACATTCTTTTTATCTCATTCTGATTAGGTGTCAGGTTTCGCAGATATCGCAGACACGCTCTTGTGTGACAGACTGTAGGTGATGCTTGATGTCATTTTTTATTATTACTGCAGTTCCTCCATGTGCTTTACCTGAGGAATGTTTGGTGTCGTAGATGGTGTAGTACGGAATTTTCATGTAAATTTTTAGAGTGAAATGTGTTTCTGAGATGTTGAAGTGGTCGCCACTTCTAAGAAAACTCCACATCTGGTTTTTAGTTTTCTCAAGCACTGAAGCCATCGACAGCGCATAGACAAAAAACTGTCGAGGACAAACCGAAAAGCGGTGCACGTGCGGCGTTGGCTTCAGGATTTTTCAGTTATAGAGTAACACTGCTAGCGTGCGGATCTGGACCAGCTCACACATATTGTATTCCTTCTTTGTATTTACCCTTCAGCTTAAAATATATATATTTTCTATCTTACAATTTATCCACGCGTCTCTTTGCATTCCTATACATCTAATAACCTCAACAGGTTATGGGCCCAGGGCAATAAATTGTAAGATAGCAACGCGAAGTGAATAAATTGTAAGTGAGTAAATTGTGCCTAGTAAAATAAGTGATAGTGCTAAAATGGAATCAGCAAGTGCGAAGATCGAGATGTTGCGTGGCGAAGAAAACTGGCTCCAGTGGCGTTTTATCATGCGTACACTTTTGGAGGAAGATGACGTCCTGATCGACGTTTGTGAAGGGAATCTGTGTCATCCAGGTAACAGTGTGGGAAAGGAAATCGCCCATAAAAGATTTTTGAAGGCAGATCGGTTAGCGAGGAAATTAATTGTGACCTCAGTAGGAAGGAAATCGTTGGATCTTCTTTTGTGCTGCACAACAGCGCATGAAATGTGAAAAAAGTTAAATGCAGTATATGATATGAAGGTGGATGAGAATCTAGATATGGTCCAGAAGCAGTTCTTCAATTTTAAGTGGGAAGAATCTGAAAATGTTTCGCACAACTTGTCGAAGTTGGCACTGATAGCGGCCAGGATGAAAGCCCTCGGGAGTGAAATTGGCGAGAAAATGCTGATAACGCGCATTCTATCGGCGTTACCAAATAAATTTGACCATTTTCGTAGTGCGTGGGATTCCGTGGAAGATGAAAAGAAGACCTTAGACAGGCTTAGTACCAGACTAATGGCAGAAGAAATCAGATGGAAGAAAGACGACCAGGAAATATCGATGGCACTAATAACAAAAGGTAACAATTATAAAAGGGAACAGCAGAAGCAGTCGAGCAAACGAGAATGCGAGAAACAAGGACCAAGCTGTTTCAACTGCGGAAAAGTTGGCCATCTATAAAGGGATTGTTTTAGATGCTTTATATGCAAAAGGAAAGGCAACATCTACAGTGAGATTCGTTATAACGAGACGTAATAAAGTACACGCGTACCGAGCGAAAATTCAAAGTCGATTTTCTCGAAAACAAAGCCTCAAACGAAAAACTTTTATTCTATATTTTCGACTTCTTTTTTCGCGTAAAATCACCCCCTTTCTGCTTGTACTACCAGTTACCAACCACCCTGTATATCGATGCAGGATATTCCGAAAATTGTGGTAGAAGCCGAAAAAAATGATTCCCCATGCAAAAATAAATCGAAAATATAGAGCGACAATTTTTCAAACAAAGCTTCGTTTTCAAAAAATTCGACGATAAAGTTTCGCTAAGAACGCATACACTTGAGAAGTAACAACATTAAGTTGAACGTGTTTCTTCGCACGTATGTATTGTATTCGATGCTAGAAGCCGAACAGGGGTGATCCCCGTGAAATGGAAACCGCAAATGTGGAATAACAATTTCTCATATTAGTCTGTTATCATGACAGTTCTGCATACCAAGAAACGTAACTTCTTTCACTTTTAAAACACATGCTAATTTATTTGTACGTGTATGAGAGAATGATACAAGGCATTGTAACCTTGTGTAGTACTAAAAATGTATTTATTTCTTTCTTTTTTATGTATACGATCATAGATTATTAACATGTTGAAAGCCATGCTAGTTTTACAGGGATTGCCCGTGGCGCCATGATGAATTTTTTATTACGCGATACATACAATGTTGAAATATTACCTACAAGAGATAAATTACGGTGTATAATCATGTTTTTAATGAATTTATCTCACAGGGGTCAAAGGTGGCCTTGTGGCGCTAAAATGTGACCGCGTGATTCACTTATTTTTTGCGATTATCAATTGTCTCGTATTGTTTCTTCGTGTTGCTAAATAATTGTTTCACCTGTTTATTCTTGTCGAGCGTGTCTAACAATCAAGTAAGAGCGTTTATTATACTTTTATACGCTACACAAATTTTTGCACTTCATGTCTTCTACTTAATTTTTTACTTAGCCCCAGAAGATAATATGATTTCAAATGAAGATTATGCGTCGAGCAATTCAACTGACGCTACATCTTTACCAAATCCCTCCAAACGATGTCAAGTGTTGTCAGATAGAGAGAAAAGTTCCTCGAACAGTTTATCTGATATGATGATAACATCTTCAGTACGTTGTCGTCGAATTGAATTGAATAGTGAAGTTGAAGATGACGGTAATGATGAAAATAATACGCAAAAAGAGGAGTGCGATACAAATTGGCATATTCCTTTGGGCAGTCAAGTGAATATCACATTTTCGAATTTACAGGGAATCAATACACACCACTCTGAATTTTTTGATTATATTGAACCGCATAGTTTTTTATTTTCTTTTTGTTAAGAATGAAATATTCCAAATTATTGCGAATCAAACGAATATATATGCTGCACAAATAATGTCAAAACAGCGATCGTGTCACGTAAAAAGAAAACTTCCGTGATAATAAAAAAAACTTTATTTTTTGAGAGTGTGACTCTCAAATATCACTTACAATCTCGTTACAACGTATAGCTATCGGTTTCAAATTTAGACTCGTTTGTCTGTTAATAGTCCAGGGTTATATACTATGGGAGAGCGATGGAAAATGTTGGTGGGGATATATTTTCCTGGAAGCTCCCTATCAGGGAGGCAATGTGTTAACTGTCTGGAGAATGTCTAGAGATGGCCCTTCAAGGTGACGTCAGGCTTGAGCGTTTGGAGTTACAATCGAATCGTCTCGATAAATGGGTTGAAACAAATCCTAATAAAATAAAACAGTTTTTTGACCTGATTGTATCCGTTTGAGTCCCAGGGGTCATTAAAAAAACAGGATCGAAAAATGCCACTCAGCGCGATGGCCCTTGTTTTCATTTAGGTAACGGGATCGCGCTCTTTTCACGTTGACAAACTTATTGCACTTGGTAAAGCAATTGGACGTATTGTTGCTTATCAGTACTAATAACTGTGTTTCGCGATTATAAGGCGAAGCAACGCAGAAGATAAAATAAAACTAGTTTGTTAAGTTTTATAATTAACTTATTGTATCTCCGAAAAGGCATAATGAAACAAGAAAAAAAATAAAAATAAAAAATTCAAGTGTTTTTAATGTCGAAGATGGCTACTACATCGTTCCTATAATATGCAAGTGTCACGTAAATTTGTGACTTAGATTATAAAAAAAAAAAAAGAAGGTTGAGCCGTAATCCAATTCTTAACTGTCTTTTATCAAACTTTATTATAATTCAATTTTTGTTATTATTTATTCGTTATTATTTAATTCAATGATTACAATGGTTTTACAGAGGTAGAATAATATACTGAATCAGAGAAAGGCTGAACAAAAACTGCCTGAGCTCCCTGAAATCTCGGCTTATATATGTTCTGGTTTGGGGATGTTGAGGGGCTCGATGTAGATTATGATGATAAGGTGGTGACGTGTGCAAAAGAGTCCAAAGGTCGGGGAGGAAGTCTTATCTCTGATGTAGATTAAGATGTGGTCGATGTCACACAAGAGACAACGTATTTAGAGTACTTGAGATAGTGACAATGATTTTCCGCATCAATCTACATTGAGTCCTTTACGAATTGCCGAAGAAATTTACATTCAACACGATTCCCACGAGCAAGCCGAAGAATCTGGATCGCCATGTAACTTCTCTAACGAGAGTAAATCCATCGAAAATTTTTTGATTCTGTACTATGGTCACTAATAGTTGGAGAAACTCTTAGATTGTCCGAGAAGTTTCTTTCGTTTCATAACGTGATAATAGATAAACAATTTCTGTTTTATATTATTTTATTAAATTAGATGATCCATTTCGTTCTATTTCTATTATTATTTTCGTGCCTAATTCAATAAACCGATATAAAACAAAAAACAATTTTGTAATTCCCAAAATGAAAAGAAAGTGTAAAGAAAGTGAGGGAAGCAGTAGCAATGGAAATATTATAATCGATGAAGAAAAAACTTATAATGAAGACAGTACAGAGATCATGGAAACATCAGATTTAGAAGGTGAAAACTATAAATATTATAATTAACAACATGAAGTTATTGAATGGGAAAACTTAACGTAACTGGACTTTTTTAGGTACTGTGTAATTAAGGTTTTGCCCACATGATGTAATGAAATACGTATCTAAATGTTTTATTATTTTTGGTCATCTTGTACACTGCTTCTCTACATATTCTGCAGCCATTTGTTGAACACGAGTCACATCTTCCTGTGTACCATGCTGTTCTTCAAAATTGATGAACTTTCTAAAGAGGATCTTCATCTTCCTAGGCGGTAATGTCTGAACAACTGCTCTCTCTAGAACTTTCCTGTAAATACAAATTATTATAAGGTAAATTCTCTATGAAATTAAAAAGACAAAATATAGTTGAAAAAATATTTTTACCTCGCTATATCAATATCGTTAGATTTAACTAGGGAATCAATATAACAAGACCATATATCCACCCGTTTTGGATAAGAACTTAGAATTTGCTCGAACAAAGTTTGTGCTCTCTCTTTATCCCCAAATTTGTTCTCCATAATCGCAAACCGTGCAATTAGATTTACATCTGTAAAATTTATATTATATTAGTATTTTATTCTTTATGACATTTTATTTCTGTTGTGTACATACGTTCAGATGCTGGCAAAGATTGCAGTGCTCTCTGCATAATATGCCTCGATCTGTCCTTCAAACCCATTTTTAATAATCCTTCTCCACAATTAAACCATGTCTCGGGAATATGTTTAAACTTCGCAATCATGGTATTAATTGTTTTCTCCAATTCCATCTGCCTGCCAGCCTCGACATGAACAGTTAACATGTGGCTGTATATTTTCAGTGAGTCGTTAGACCTCACTGCCTCTCGAAAAACATCATTCAATGATTCAGGAATGCCAAATTTAGATTCTAAATTTAACCAAGCCGTCCAAACGTTTAATTTTTCCTTCTCTTCCCTAAAATTAATCGTTTTTACCGCTCTTCTCGCAACTGCTCTTGCTTTCTCTATTTCAGTTGCTTGTAAATGGTATGCCATATATTGTAACCATATTATTGAACTGTCTGGACTAGCTAAAACTAATCTGTCGAACTGATCCACAGAATTTGGTAACCGGTTGTTGGCGAGCGCTTCTTCTCTTTGGCGAATTTCACCTTCCTTTTGTTTTTCTTGCTCTCGACGTTCAGCGGCACTTAATTTTTTATTTCTCAATTTTGGTTTTTTCTCTACTTCATCTTCACTATCGCTAGATGACTCTTTATCCTGAAGAAGAGCTAAATTAGGGTTGCCATTCCAGAAAAATCCACACGGAGATATCCTTTGCTCCTGCTCGTTGTGCTTATCATTAGTAACATTGCGAAGTACATATTTCAAACCTTTTTCCGAAGGTTTGGTATCTTCCAGTTTTATCTTTTCTTCTCCTGTTTGTTCAACACACATTCTCTTTGAATATTCCTTCTCTAAATCATTCACTGGTTTCTCACTGTTTCGTTTTCCTTTGTTTTTCATCTTCTCTTTCTTTTTTCTTTTGTTCTCTCTTTCAACGTTTTACGTAGGACTCGCGATTACACTTGACCATTCGCAATTCTCGGTTAGAACTCAACTGATAGACGATGAGTTAAGATAGCGATTTAGCAGAGTGCGCGATACAATTTAAGTTGATGACTCTTCAAGGAACGTAGAGGAACTGTCTTTCTTTGTCGACGGCCCTGCGAAGGAAAACTGTGATGGGTGTGGCTAAGGGTACGAGAAGATCGGATTCGTTAAGGAAAGTTTTCGTTCGGAAAGTGAGGGAAATGGACGTCGCTGTTAATTGGTTATTCTACCTGGTTGGTGGGTGAGGAAGGACGCTAACCGTCCTCGAGAGAAAGTTGTTAGCGGGAACCATCATACGTGAGAAAAGCAGATTTCCCGTATTTTTCCGGAGTAGATAATAAATTAAGGAATGCTAAAACTAAAAGATATTTGATCGATTTGAAGGACCTAAACTGGAGAAATCCTAAGATTTATGGCGGATTCTTAAGCTAGTTGGAGGTATGCAATAATATTGTCCGAGGGATAGAGCCTGCTTTGTATAGCAAGGGACAGAAACCGTTGGAAAGTTTATTGTCGAGTGCCGCTACAAATTGTTTCACGTAGTTCAAACGTTTCGCAAGTAAAATGATAATGATAAAGTAAATAAAATAATATTTCCGATATGATAGTCTACGTAAACTTTATTACAAAAAACTAGCAGTGTAACGGTGCCACGGTAGACATGGCCATCCCATCTCTCTGTGGCAATAGCGATACGAGAGTATAGAAACGTGACATTAGAGGGGAAAGAAGAAAGAAAAAGCAAGAGAAACGAGACAAAAGAAAAGGAAGATAACCGAGGTTAATAGTATGTTTACGTTCTGTATTTTACTTCCTCGTACAACGTGCGAGCACGCCGGATACGCAGAGAAAATCAACACGTGACCGACGTCTAAGACAAAGGAGCGTCGTTAGAAGTCCAATCGTACCAACTTAGTTTGTAGGAACTAGTGATCATACCAACCTACTAAATCCTCAACAATCCGAAAAACAAACTAATAGCTATTGTGATCCTATTTCTAAATAGAGAAATAACAACATACTGTAAATCTCTTTTACTACTAAAATTAAAACAAAATTGATGTATCAAAATTCGAGGATTGCAACAGGGTTAAACTTCCCTTTATAACACCAAAAGTTTATCTACCAATACTACGACACCCCGTATAGGGATTGGTCACAAGTTTTTATGCCTGGAATAAGGTTTTCAGTCTGACGCGATGGTGTTTTTTATTATAACCTAACCCCGCGTCCACGATGTCAGTGAGTAAAAAGACGCGAGAGAGAGACGGTAAACTGGGTGCAGGAGGGAAGAAATAGAGAGTGAGAGTGAGAGAGAGTGAGTGAGTGAATGGGTAAGTAAGTGAGTGAGCGAGTGAGTGAGTGAAAGAGACAGTGACATGAAAAAAGGGGTACGGTCGGAGGAGGATCAAGGATAGAATGATAGAACGACAACGTGTCAATTTATTTTGTTCTTTCACTTTTATACCGTGGCTTCTGAAAGTATTGATAGACCTTTTATAATTACCATACGCGTATCATACTCAAATTTCATTAATGCTGTAATGACATCCAACTATCATAATTACATTTTTAAAATCTCAAACGATTCTGAAAATGAATGCAGAAATTATAAGATATTTAGTACAAGTACATGTACATATATTTTACAGAGATTATAAAAATATTTAAATAAGCAATCATTCATATCATTAGTAAGCTTCAGTATTCAGTGAGACCATTTTTAATATAATACATTATACACTTAAAGTGACTATACATACTGTATATTAATTTTATACTAAATATAAGTTTACATTAAATATCCTGCAACTTTTATATATATTTTCAAATTGGCAATATAAATAGGACAATATTATTATAGTGCCAACGAAACGTTTTATATACAACACACAATATGAATATTAAAGTTTTTTGTGACAAATGTAAATACTTTACCAAGCCACTGTATATATGAATGTTAGCAGTATGTTTTTGCACATGTAGCAATAAAATAGAAGTAAATTTTCAAAATATTCTTAGATATTGTGTATTAAGTTTTTGCTGACATCCTGCATATCCTGACATCTAGTAATATATGTCAAATTACTTTATTATCTTTGTTACATCGCTTCTCTCTATATTCTATAAATATTTGCTGAACACAAAGTAGACCTTCCTGAATACCAAACTGCTCTTCAAACTGGATATACATTTTGAACGAGATTCTCCTGCTTTTACATAGTAATGTTTAAACAAGTGCTCTCTCCAGGACATTCCTATAAATTCATTTATGAAGTAAGCACTATGAAATTAAAAATATCAACTTTTTTAAGCTATTATTAACGCACAACTTGTCTTGTACAAAGTATTTCTTTTCAAATGCAAACCTTACCATGCAAATAGGCATAATATTTTATTCCGAGGAACTTAATGAGATATATCGTTTTATTTTAGAATGAACAGTATAAGACAGATTTATCTTCAAGATTCTTGAACAGTCTCTGATTTTTCTGCTTCGCAGGACACAGGCAACTGATTGTAAACCAGCTGGAGGAACCAGCTAAACTGGGACAATAGGCAACAACGTAATCCACATGCGACTGCATCACGAACCACGAATATTATATCCAGAGATGAATAGATCATAGACCTATGGTACTACCCATATTTCTGTGTCCATGGTTTATGACTACATTTTACCAATGTCAGAAGCACCACGAAGACCCAATGTTCGAAGAAGTAGACGCTGACCGCGCGGTTTTTAATTTAACTTCCTTTTGTTTCCACATTCGTTATTTCCAGTAACTTTTGAATTTTTATTTTTTTGGTACGTATCACGTTCTCTTGGTTTTGTTTCTTCCTTTTTAAGTAATTGTTATCATTCGATTTCTCTGTCACACAATACTTCTTTTCAAATGCAGATTTTATGATGCAGAGAGGCATAATATCGGCAACTTATATGTCCTGATTAGCCACATTTAAAGTTATTTTTCCCGAATCTGTGTTCACTGTTTGAACTTTTACCACAATTGTTTGTCCAATTGAATAGTTCCAATTTACGTTAGATGTTGCCGTGTCGAGAGCAGTATGTGGAATCCAACCTTTAACATCCCCGAAAAACTTTACCAATATTTCACGCTTATGTATTTGTATGATAGTTGCGTGGTGTTTCGAGTCAATTTTCGCGTCTTGTATGTTTGCTAAAATGGGCAAGTCACTCGTTATTAAAGACCTTTTCAAAGTGAGATATACTTTTTTTCGACCTATATGAACGAACAAGACTCTTGCTTCTACTTCTTTGTCGATTTTCAGCTTTTTTAAGGCACTTAAACCTTCGTCAGATATATGATCTGGTGCAATTTGCCCATTAAATTTACCAAGTTGTACATGGACGAAACCATTCACTTTGTCAATATTTTCAATCTTTACATTTACCACGTCGCCAGGTTTAAAATCAGGCAATGAAAAGTACTTCTGTTCCAACAGCGAACGCTGCATGGTACAGGCATAAATTCCATCTAACAAGCTGTATGATAATATTCTGCATTTATGTGTGGTACCAGGTGCAAATTTTTCAATGATTTTATTATATTCAACGCCTGTTCTTTTCAAGGAAACGAATCCCTGTATTCCACTCTTAGTTAATTGTAGTGCTATTCCACGAGATTCTCTGAATAGAGCAGTAGCTTCTACAACATCTCCAGGCTTAATAGTATTGTCTCTATATTTATCTATCGTCGAGCTGAAGTATGCAAATTTGATGGTCGGCAAAATATATAATAATGTCCCAGTAATTGTCAGACTATTTGAGTATTTAGATAAGGGCTTGTCTAAATATATTTGATTTATGAATCCTATATTGTTTTCATTTAATGAAACACATAAGCCATCAGACAACACTTTCCTTATAGAAAGATTAAATTTTGTACCTGGCATAATGCTGTCCAATGATTTAATTTCTGTTTTACAAATAGCCTTAACAAGCTTCTGTTTCAAAGTTAATGTAATCGTTAATGTATTCTCATTATTTTTAACTTCTTTAACATAGCATAGAAGCTGTTTACCTGGAACTACATAAGACATCTTAGTAATAATCGATAGCTTTTTTCATAAATGTATATATTATTTAAATTTATTTACACAAACATTTTTCACTGCCACTTTCCTGAGTAGGAATAAACAATCTTACGTTTATTAAACCTGTATCTACCACATAACCATGATCTTCTATACTACTAATAGTACATACTATTTTTGAGACACTATCTAAATAAGCAACATCTAAACTTTGATTTATCAGACTGGACTCAAGAGATATCGAAATTTGCAATATCTCTTGCCATTGTATAGCTTTTACATAACATACGACGTAATCTCCATAGGTATATAACTCAGGGAGGGACTTAAGTTCGTTTGTCTGAGAATCCTGTGATTTGACAAAACTTTGCAACAAATTTGTATGACATTCATTGATATCTGTAATTTGGGCACGACCTACTAAGCCGCCTGGCAAAGATATCAGCAAATCATAGTTTGTCACTTCAGAAACACATCCACTAATACCACTAATCCTTCAGATATTGTTGCATATGATAATCGTTCTGCAGTGTTGGGAACAAAATTTGGTTCTCCTTCGTCTTGTTTCTTTGCTCTGTGTTTCTCACGATTCCTTTTACCAACTTTCTCATATTTGTCAAATAACTATTAACGTACAGGTATTGAATAAGTAATTTTAAGATATTAAAATATGATGGATATATGTAATAAATTTACCAAATCTCATGCTTTCCTTTTTCGAACTTCTTTTCCACCTCTTGGAAAATTTTTCGACGTCGTCTATGAAAAATAATTATGTTACTATTGTATATATTATAAAAAGAAAATTTACAAAATCTGTAGAAAAGTATAACTATAAAGTACTGAGATAAAGTATGTGGTGGGTAGATCGTGGTAGGTGCTAAAGGAACACTCGTGTATAATTAACAATATATATTTATTAACAAATACTCCATATGTACACTTTGCGTAAAATTCGCGATTACTATGAGCGCCTCGCGATTGCAAATTGGACTTCTAGGCGATGCGTTACGATGCATGATACAAGTTCGAATGATGATTGCTTAAGATGTCGAGGAACTCCGGTCAACTATTACTGCTAATTACCAACTATCGACTCTGACCGACGTCTAACGACTGACTTTCCGTCACGATGTTGCTGCAGAGGAAAATTATGATGGGGCGTGTCTAAGGATAAATGGACGTTGAAGAAGGATGCTAACCACCCTCGAGAGAAAGTTGCTAGCGGAAAGCATCGTACCTGAGAAAAGCAGATTTCCCATATCTTTCCGTAGTAGGAGATAGATTTAGGGACTGTTAAGACAAAGACTATTTGTTCGTTTGAAGAATCTTAGCTAAATAAATCCTAAGATTTATAGCGGGTCCTTAGGCTAGTTGCAATATACTATGAAGATATTTCGATATCTGGTAATCATCCTGTCCGGAGGATAAAATCTTTGCGTAGCGAGCCATGGGACAGAAACCGTTGGAAAGTTCACTGTCGAGTGCCGCTACAAGTACTATTGCAGATAATAATATGTCAAATTTAACGATTTATCTTCTTGAAATTTTACCTTTTTCAGAGTTAAATAATTATCTTTTAGCGAAGGAAATACTAAATTCACACACGGTATTAGTCGTAGTAATTTTAATCTTTTTTGTTTATGAATTTTATTATTTAGTTGTAATTTTAAAATTTTTTATAACAATAATTTTTTCAACAATAAATTATTAATTTTCTCAAATAAAACGGTAAGCCATCATTGTTTTGCATTAATTTTATTGTAAAATTTATTTAAAAAAGGAGTATTTGCTTTGAGTTTGACGTTTATATTTGTCATCGCTTGATTTTATGTATACGACTCATGAGAGATTTCTAAAATTGAAATTTCGCAGTTTATTGGTTAATGTGTGTAAAAATGAAAATTACCGAACAAAAAAAGAATATTTTACTTATTTCGAAACTTTGGCGGCGTAGAAGTACATAAAATCGTCGTGCGAAAACGTGAGTCTCGCTTTCTGTACGATCGTTTACTTCTTATTATATGCTAAATTTAGAGTCCTTCAGTGATAACCAGGTTCTCCCTTAATTATACTTCTACCATTCTATAGATGACAAGTGACATCCGATTATTAGTAGATCGACATGTCACATTACTGCCACTTTCACATGTTCTTGCGAGGGCGGGTTCAAAATAAAATGGATAAACCTGTATTTATACTGCCACTACAGTTATTCTTCTCATTCAAAATACGTAACAAATAAATCTCTGTTGGTACGTTCCCTGAAATTGTGATGGTTCATAAACCGTACCTTTATTCTTTATAATAAGCCATTTGTGTACTTCACTTTTACGAGTCATTGCAAGAAATAAATAGAAATCGTCAAGAAACAAGATTAGAACTGTGCGCCTATACGTTACATAAACCAGGAGATGCTGGAAATATTTCTAACTATAAAGGCCAATGGAAATATTTTGAGTTTGTTATTTAGTCGAAATTCTAAACTTGGCGTAACTATTATTACTCGGCGTAATAATAAACTAAAAATTTACAAAACGATCATAAAACCAATTTGGACGTACGGAATACCACTATGGGGGCAGCAGCAAAGAGTCACATGAATAAACTAGAGTTACTACGATCAAAAATAATCAAAACAATAGTTAACGCCCCATGGTATGTCAGAAATGAGGATTTACGTAAAGATTTGAAAATAACAATGTTCAAGGAAGAAATCGACAGATGTATAAATAGATACGAAGAAGGAATTGCAACGCATACAAACCAGCTGGCTGAAGCGTACAAAACCCATGTCAAAAGAAGACTAGAAAGAAAAGACTACCCTGTACAGCTCGTAACCGTTTGCGTTTATCAATTTATCGATTAAATTTATGATTTTACAATCCGTAGGAAAGTAATAGTACACTCAATATCCTGGTTTACGGCTGAAGATAAATAAGAAATATATATATTCTATACAGCATATCTCATTGAACATACAGAAAATCGTTAGTAGAACGTAGGTTATGAATACACATTTTAATTCATGAACATATTATCAGTTCGCTGTCGAGTGCCGTAGCGTTCAGACGTGTGTCTGGTGCTCTGTGAAGTTTCCAATACAACACGTGACGCCCATCCGTCTAAAGTGCATCGAAACAGACTTAACCAAGTATTTTCTAAACTTACTAGTGGAAGTTCAAACTCTCCTAACCTCTATCCCGAATTATAACCTATCGAGTAGTTATTTCAATTGAGCTAACTGGCTCGATGATGGCCCAAGAATCGCGACCAGGCTCTCTTGAGCAAAACCACAACCTCACCGCTCTACCTCCCCCGTGGCAGAAAGACAACAACGACTTTATTATCACGAAAAAACGAAAGCGAGAACCAGTCAAAGTAAAATCAAACACTAGCTTAAATCAAGCGTTAACAAACCATATAATTACTGACAAGAGATTTTCGATACTAGAATCTACAGACGATTCTATGGACATAGTTGAAACACCAAAAAATCAACACACTCAAAAAAACCCTCCTCCCCCACCAATATTCATTGATAATGTTATCGACATTCAACAATGATAAAGTCCATCGAGAAAGACATTAGCAAAGAGGATTACATGCTAAAAAACATGCTTTATTCTTTATTAAAAATTATGCATATTTATAATAAGTTAACTTATTACAAATAATTTAGACATGACACAGCGCCACGCCAGAAAAAATTACTAAAAATTCTCAATGCGAGAATTGATTGTAAATTTTATAAATAAAAAAAAATTTGTTCGTTCAGTCAAACTAAAAGTTTTTGCTTTATTGCAAATTAGGTCATGTCCTGCAGCTTTCTTGGGGTTTAGGCGACTGATTGATTCTATAGTCTCTGCAGAAGTGAAGGGTACAATAGGAGGAAACATTTGGAAGGGAGAGTGCAGGTATTCAGTAATATCCGCGGCAGTTTTGGAAGAATGGAGTTTGAATACGTTAGAGAAGTAATTAGCAAATAGCTTTCTCTATATGGCTACTCGCCCATCCACCTTGCGGGCGGCGGATTGGAGGGATTATTTGCGGGGGCCGTGTGAGTTTCCTGGAAGCCTTCCATAGTGAGTAGTTGGAGTCAGCTGTGGGGTATAAATTGGCGAGATATTTTTGAAAACAGTCATTCTTGTAATTTTTTATGAGTTTGGTTAACTTTCTGGTTGCGTTGTTTAGTTTGCGTTTGTCATCCGGGGTTCTATGGGTCTGCCATACTCTTCTTAGTCTACGTTTTTCTGCTATTTTTTTTTAATATGTAATGGGGATATTAACGTTTGCTGATGGAAGTCTTAGTCGGTGTGGAGGAGTGGATGGCGTTTATTATGCTCATGTTTAAGTATTTCGTGGCTGCTTCGATATCTTCATTGGTTTTTAGTGGAATTAAGGCTGAAGTTGAGTGATTAAAGACTTCTCTGAAGAGCTGCCAGTTGGTGAGTTGGTTATAAATAAAACCATTAGATGTATTCTCGATAATCGTTGAATTGACTGTTGCTATCACGGGGGAATGGTCAGACGAAAGATCCGCCGAGTAGTTAATTTGGACGTATCTTGGCGAGATATTTTTTGTTATAAAGAAGTCAAGTAAGTCGGGGATTTTATTAGGGTCAGTGGACCAATAAGTGGGTTCATATGTGGTGAGGTAGTTGAGATTGTTGGTGATTATGCTATTTAAAAGATTTTTGCCTCTTACTGTAACCAGTCTGCTGCCCCATTGGGTATGTTTGGCGTTATAGTCTCCTCCAGCTATGAATCTATTGCCCAGAGCGTCAAGGATGTTATCAAAGTCTTCTTTAGCGATGGAGTGTCTGGGAGAGCAATATACGGCTGAAGCGGTGATTGTACCATGGCAGTCTTCTATTGCTACGTTTGTTGCTTTGTGGTAGTCTTTATGGAATGATGGAAATTCGTAATGCTTAATGCTGGATTCGATAATGATTCCGGTGCCGCCGTGGGCCTTTCCACTGGGATGTTGGGTATGGTAGAAGTTATAACCATTTACTTTCAAGTAATTTTTGTTGGTGAAGTGGGTTTCAGATACGAGCATTACGTTGATTTGCTGATGTTTCAGGAAGAGTTCTAGTTCGATTTTGTGTTGAGCTAGACCGTTGGCGTTCCAAAGAGCTATGCGTCTTGGTTTCATTTTACGTCGGGGCGTATTATTTTATCCATAATGATTGTTAATAGTGATAGCAAATTGTTTATTTGTTCGGATTGTTTATCTATTAATTTTTCAAGTCTAGAGACGTTGTCTGTGTTTTGTGGATTGGGGACACTATTTTGAGAGTGGTCCCTATGGATAGTCGGATTATTTTGATTTCCTTGTACTGCTTGTGCATAGGAAATAGAAGTAGTAGTGAATTTAGGAGGACTGGGTGTTCGATTGGGTGTATCTTTGGCTCTGAGTTTAGGATACTTATTGGTGTATAGGGTTTTGTAGGCCAAGCAGCCTTTGTAGTTAGCAGGATGGTCACCTTGACAGTGGATGCACTTCGCTGGGGTTTCTGGTGATTTAGTGCATTGGTCAGTGGGGTGCGTACCTGCACATTTAACGCAGCGGTAGTTGTGATTGCAATATTTCTGCTTGTGACCGTACCTTTGGCACCTTTTACATTGCACTATCTCTTTTTTTATTAGCGGGGGTTCGATTTTAACTACCGAGTTCATTAGGCGGTTTATGTTGTATATTTGTTTGTTATTGGGTTTTTGTTTTAAGTCGATAAAGAAAAGAGATAATTGGTTTTTTGAGATCCTGTGTCTTATGTTACTGATGTTGATTACTTCGTGTCCAAGTTTAAGGAGTTCGAATTTAAGTTCGTCTATGTTAGCTGAGTGGTGGACGTTGCGTAGTACCACACGGAAGGTCTTTCTTGTTTCAGTTGATATGTGTGGAAGATAGCGTTCAGGGTTTTTAGTAATTTTGTTAATTTCCTGTAGGAGTCTGGATTGGCCGGTAGGATTTTAACCTGATCATTATTAATTTTTAGCATGTAATCCTCTTTGCTAATGTCTTTCTCGATGGACTTTATCATTGTTGAATGTCGATAACATTATCAATGAATATTGGTGGGGGAGGAGGGTTTTTTTGAGTGTGTTGATTTTTTGGTGTTTCAACTATGTCCATAGAATCGTCTGTAGATTCTAGTATCGAAAATCTCTTGTCAGTAATTATATGGTTTGTTAACGCTTGATTTAAGCTAGTGTTTGATTTTACTTTGACTGGTTCTCGCTTTCGTTTTTTCGTGATAATAAAGTCGTTGTTGTCTTTCTGCCACGGGGGAGGTAGAGCGGTGAGGTTGTGGTTTTGCTCAAGAGAGCCTGGTCGCGATTCTTGGGCCATCATCGAGCCAGTTAGCTCAATTGAAATAACTACTCGATAGGTTATAATTCGGGATAGAGGTTAGGAGAGTTTGAACTTCCACTAGTAAGTTTAGAAAATACTTGGTTAAGTCTGTTTCGATGCACTTTAGACGGATGGGCGTCACGTGTTGTATTGGAAACTTCACAGAGCACCAGACACACGTCTGAACGCTACGGCACTCGACAGCGAACTGATAATATGTTCATGAATTAAAATGTGTATTCATAACCTACGTTCTACTAACGATTTTCTGTATGTTCAATGAGATATGCTGTATAGAATATATATATTTCTTATTTATCTTCAGCCGTAAACCAGGATATTGAGTGTACTATTACTTTCCTACGGATTGTAAAATCATAAATTTAATCGATAAATTGATAAACGCAAACGGTTACGAGCTGTACAGGGTAGTCTTTTCTTTCTAGTCTTCTTTTGACATGGGTTTTGTACGCTTCAGCCAGCTGGTTTGTATGCGTTGCAATTCCTTCTTCGTATCTATTTATACATCTGTCGATTTCTTCCTTGAACATTGTTATTTTCAAATCTTTACGTAAATCCTCATTTCTGACATACCATGGGGCGTTAACTATTGTTTTGATTATTTTTGATCGTAGTAACTCTAGTTTATTCATGTGACTCTTTGCTGCTGCCCCCATAGTGGTATTCCGTACGTCCAAATTGGTTTTATGATCGTTTTGTAAATTTTTAGTTTATTATTACGCCGAGTAATAATAGTTACGCCAAGTTTAGAATTTCGACTAAATAACAAACTCAAAATATTTCCATTGGCCTTTATAGTTAGAAATATTTCCAGCATCTCCTGGTTTATGTAACGTATAGGCGCACAGTTCTAATCTTGTTTCTTGACGATTTCTATTTATTTCTTGCAATGACTCGTAAAAGTGAAGTACACAAATGGCTTATTATAAAGAATAAAGGTACGGTTTATGAACCATCACAATTTCAGGGAACGTACCAACAGAGATTTATTTGTTACGTATTTTGAATGAGAAGAATAACTGTAGTGGCAGTATAAATACAGGTTTATCCATTTTATTTTGAACCCGCCCTCGCAAGAACATGTGAAAGTGGCAGTAATGTGACATGTCGATCTACTAATAATCGGATGTCACTTGTCATCTATAGAATGGTAGAAGTATAATTAAGGGAGAACCTGGTTATCACTGAAGGACTCTAAATTTAGCATATAATAAGAAGTAAACGATCGTACAGAAAGCGAGACTCACGTTTTCGCACGACGATTTTATGTACTTCTACGCCGCCAAAGTTTCGAAATAAGTAAAATATTCTTTTTTTGTTCGGTAATTTTCATTTTTACACACATTAACCAATAAACTGCGAAATTTCAATTTTAGAAATCTCTCATGAGTCGTATACATAAAATCAAGCGATGACAAATATAAACGTCAAACTCAAAGCAAATACTCCTTTTTTAAATAAATTTTACAATAAAATTAATGCAAAACAATGATGGCTTACCGTTTTATTTGAGAAAATTAATAATTTATTGTTGAAAAAATTATTGTTATAAAAAATTTTAAAATTACAACTAAATAATAAAATTCATAAACAAAAAAGATTAAAATTACTACGACTAATACCGTGTGTGAATTTAGTATTTCCTTCGCTAAAAGATAATTATTTAACTCTGAAAAAGGTAAAATTTCAAGAAGATAAATCGTTAAATTTGACATATTATTATCTGCAATAGTACTTGTAGCGGCACTCGACAGTGAACTTTCCAACGGTTTCTGTCCCATGGCTCGCTACGCAAAGATTTTATCCTCCGGACAGGATGATTACCAGATATCGAAATATCTTCATAGTATATTGCAACTAGCCTAAGGACCCGCTATAAATCTTAGGATTTATTTAGCTAAGATTCTTCAAACGAACAAATAGTCTTTGTCTTAACAGTCCCTAAATCTATCTCCTACTACGGAAAGATATGGGAAATCTGCTTTTCTCAGGTACGATGCTTTCCGCTAGCAACTTTCTCTCGAGGGTGGTTAGCATCCTTCTTCAACGTCCATTTATCCTTAGACACGCCCCATCATAATTTTCCTCTGCAGCAACATCGTGACGGAAAGTCAGTCGTTAGACGTCGGTCAGAGTCGATAGTTGGTAATTAGCAGTAATAGTTGACCGGAGTTCCTCGACATCTTAAGCAATCATCATTCGAACTTGTATCATGCATCGTAACGCATCGCCTAGAAGTCCAATTTGCAATCGCGAGGCGCTCATAGTAATCGCGAATTTTACGCAAAGTGTACATATGGAGTATTTGTTAATAAATATATATTGTTAATTATACACGAGTGTTCCTTTAGCACCTACCACGATCTACCCACCACATACTTTATCTCAGTACTTTATAGTTATACTTTTCTACAGATTTTGTAAATTTTCTTTTTATAATATATACAATAGTAACATAATTATTTTTCATAGACGACGTCGAAAAATTTTCCAAGAGGTGGAAAAGAAGTTCGAAAAAGGAAAGCATGAGATTTGGTAAATTTATTACATATATCCATCATATTTTAATATCTTAAAATTACTTATTCAATACCTGTACGTTAATAGTTATTTGACAAATATGAGAAAGTTGGTAAAAGGAATCGTGAGAAACACAGAGCAAAGAAACAAGACGAAGGAGAACCAAATTTTGTTCCCAACACTGCAGAACGATTATCATATGCAACAATATCTGAAGGATTAGTGGTATTAGTGGATGTGTTTCTGAAGTGACAAACTATGATTTGCTGATATCTTTGCCAGGCGGCTTAGTAGGTCGTGCCCAAATTACAGATATCAATGAATGTCATACAAATTTGTTGCAAAGTTTTGTCAAATCACAGGATTCTCAGACAAACGAACTTAAGTCCCTCCCTGAGTTATATACCTATGGAGATTACGTCGTATGTTATGTAAAAGCTATACAATGGCAAGAGATATTGCAAATTTCGATATCTCTTGAGTCCAGTCTGATAAATCAAAGTTTAGATGTTGCTTATTTAGATAGTGTCTCAAAAATAGTATGTACTATTAGTAGTATAGAAGATCATGGTTATGTGGTAGATACAGGTTTAATAAACGTAAGATTGTTTATTCCTACTCAGGAAAGTGGCAGTGAAAAATGTTTGTGTAAATAAATTTAAATAATATATACATTTATGAAAAAAGCTATCGATTATTACTAAGATGTCTTATGTAGTTCCAGGTAAACAGCTTCTATGCTATGTTAAAGAAGTTAAAAATAATGAGAATACATTAACGATTACATTAACTTTGAAACAGAAGCTTGTTAAGGCTATTTGTAAAACAGAAATTAAATCATTGGACAGCATTATGCCAGGTACAAAATTTAATCTTTCTATAAGGAAAGTGTTGTCTGATGGCTTATGTGTTTCATTAAATGAAAACAATATAGGATTCATAAATCAAATATATTTAGACAAGCCCTTATCTAAATACTCAAATAGTCTGACAATTACTGGGACATTATTATATATTTTGCCGACCATCAAATTTGCATACTTCAGCTCGACGATAGATAAATATAGAGACAATACTATTAAGCCTGGAGATGTTGTAGAAGCTACTGCTCTATTCAGAGAATCTCGTGGAATAGCACTACAATTAACTAAGAGTGGAATACAGGGATTCGTTTCCTTGAAAAGAACAGGCGTTGAATATAATAAAATCATTGAAAAATTTGCACCTGGTACCACACATAAATGCAGAATATTATCATACAGCTTGTTAGATGGAATTTATGCCTGTACCATGCAGCGTTCGCTGTTGGAACAGAAGTACTTTTCATTGCCTGATTTTAAACCTGGCGACGTGGTAAATGTAAAGATTGAAAATATTGACAAAGTGAATGGTTTCGTCCATGTACAACTTGGTAAATTTAATGGGCAAATTGCACCAGATCATATATCTGACGAAGGTTTAAGTGCCTTAAAAAAGCTGAAAATCGACAAAGAAGTAGAAGCAAGAGTCTTGTTCGTTCATATAGGTCGAAAAAAAGTATATCTCACTTTGAAAAGGTCTTTAATAACGAGTGACTTGCCCATTTTAGCAAACATACAAGACGCGAAAATTGACTCGAAACACCACGCAACTATCATACAAATACATAAGCGTGAAATATTGGTAAAGTTTTTCGGGGATGTTAAAGGTTGGATTCCACATACTGCTCTCGACACGGCAACATCTAACGTAAATTGGAACTATTCAATTGGACAAACAATTGTGGTAAAAGTTCAAACAGTGAACACAGATTCGGGAAAAATAACTTTAAATGTGGCTAATCAGGACATATAAGTTGCCGATATTATGCCTCTCTGCATCATAAAATCTGCATTTGAAAAGAAGTATTGTGTGACAGAGAAATCGAATGATAACAATTACTTAAAAAGGAAGAAACAAAACCAAGAGAACGTGATACGTACCAAAAAAATAAAAATTCAAAAGTTACTGGAAATAACGAATGTGGAAACAAAAGGAAGTTAAATTAAAAACCGCGCGGTCAGCGTCTACTTCTTCGAACATTGGGTCTTCGTGGTGCTTCTGACATTGGTAAAATGTAGTCATAAACCATGGACACAGAAATATGGGTAGTACCATAGGTCTATGATCTATTCATCTCTGGATATAATATTCGTGGTTCGTGATGCAGTCGCATGTGGATTACGTTGTTGCCTATTGTCCCAGTTTAGCTGGTTCCTCCAGCTGGTTTACAATCAGTTGCCTGTGTCCTGCGAAGCAGAAAAATCAGAGACTGTTCAAGAATCTTGAAGATAAATCTGTCTTATACTGTTCATTCTAAAATAAAACGATATATCTCATTAAGTTCCTCGGAATAAAATATTATGCCTATTTGCATGGTAAGGTTTGCATTTGAAAAGAAATACTTTGTACAAGACAAGTTGTGCGTTAATAATAGCTTAAAAAAGTTGATATTTTTAATTTCATAGTGCTTACTTCATAAATGAATTTATAGGAATGTCCTGGAGAGAGCACTTGTTTAAACATTACTATGTAAAAGCAGGAGAATCTCGTTCAAAATGTATATCCAGTTTGAAGAGCAGTTTGGTATTCAGGAAGGTCTACTTTGTGTTCAGCAAATATTTATAGAATATAGAGAGAAGCGATGTAACAAAGATAATAAAGTAATTTGACATATATTACTAGATGTCAGGATATGCAGGATGTCAGCAAAAACTTAATACACAATATCTAAGAATATTTTGAAAATTTACTTCTATTTTATTGCTACATGTGCAAAAACATACTGCTAACATTCATATATACAGTGGCTTGGTAAAGTATTTACATTTGTCACAAAAAACTTTAATATTCATATTGTGTGTTGTATATAAAACGTTTCGTTGGCACTATAATAATATTGTCCTATTTATATTGCCAATTTGAAAATATATATAAAAGTTGCAGGATATTTAATGTAAACTTATATTTAGTATAAAATTAATATACAGTATGTATAGTCACTTTAAGTGTATAATGTATTATATTAAAAATGGTCTCACTGAATACTGAAGCTTACTAATGATATGAATGATTGCTTATTTAAATATTTTTATAATCTCTGTAAAATATATGTACATGTACTTGTACTAAATATCTTATAATTTCTGCATTCATTTTCAGAATCGTTTGAGATTTTAAAAATGTAATTATGATAGTTGGATGTCATTACAGCATTAATGAAATTTGAGTATGATACGCGTATGGTAATTATAAAAGGTCTATCAATACTTTCAGAAGCCACGGTATAAAAGTGAAAGAACAAAATAAATTGACACGTTGTCGTTCTATCATTCTATCCTTGATCCTCCTCCGACCGTACCCCTTTTTTCATGTCACTGTCTCTTTCACTCACTCACTCGCTCACTCACTTACTTACCCATTCACTCACTCACTCTCTCTCACTCTCACTCTCTATTTCTTCCCTCCTGCACCCAGTTTACCGTCTCTCTCTCGCGTCTTTTTACTCACTGACATCGTGGACGCGGGGTTAGGTTATAATAAAAAACACCATCGCGTCAGACTGAAAACCTTATTCCAGGCATAAAAACTTGTGACCAATCCCTATACGGGGTGTCGTAGTATTGGTAGATAAACTTTTGGTGTTATAAAGGGAAGTTTAACCCTGTTGCAATCCTCGAATTTTGATACATCAATTTTGTTTTAATTTTAGTAGTAAAAGAGATTTACAGTATGTTGTTATTTCTCTATTTAGAAATAGGATCACAATAGCTATTAGTTTGTTTTTCGGATTGTTGAGGATTTAGTAGGTTGGTATGATCACTAGTTCCTACAAACTAAGTTGGTACGATTGGACTTCTAACGACGCTCCTTTGTCTTAGACGTCGGTCACGTGTTGATTTTCTCTGCGTATCCGGCGTGCTCGCACGTTGTACGAGGAAGTAAAATACAGAACGTAAACATACTATTAACCTCGGTTATCTTCCTTTTCTTTTGTCTCGTTTCTCTTGCTTTTTCTTTCTTCTTTCCCCTCTAATGTCACGTTTCTATACTCTCGTATCGCTATTGCCACAGAGAGATGGGATGGCCATGTCTACCGTGGCACCGTTACACTGCTAGTTTTTTGTAATAAAGTTTACGTAGACTATCATATCGGAAATATTATTTTATTTACTTTATCATTATCATTTTACTTGCGAAACGTTTGAACTACGTGAAACAATTTGTAGCGGCACTCGACAATAAACTTTCCAACGGTTTCTGTCCCTTGCTATACAAAGCAGGCTCTATCCCTCGGACAATATTATTGCATACCTCCAACTAGCTTAAGAATCCGCCATAAATCTTAGGATTTCTCCAGTTTAGGTCCTTCAAATCGATCAAATATCTTTTAGTTTTAGCATTCCTTAATTTATTATCTACTCCGGAAAAATACGGGAAATCTGCTTTTCTCACGTATGATGGTTCCCGCTAACAACTTTCTCTCGAGGACGGTTAGCGTCCTTCCTCACCCACCAACCAGGTAGAATAACCAATTAACAGCGACGTCCATTTCCCTCACTTTCCGAACGAAAACTTTCCTTAACGAATCCGATCTTCTCGTACCCTTAGCCACACCCATCACAGTTTTCCTTCGCAGGGCCGTCGACAAAGAAAGACAGTTCCTCTACGTTCCTTGAAGAGTCATCAACTTAAATTGTATCGCGCACTCTGCTAAATCGCTATCTTAACTCATCGTCTATCAGTTGAGTTCTAACCGAGAATTGCGAATGGTCAAGTGTAATCGCGAGTCCTACGTAAAACGTTGAAAGAGAGAACAAAAGAAAAAAGAAAGAGAAGATGAAAAACAAAGGAAAACGAAACAGTGAGAAACCAGTGAATGATTTAGAGAAGGAATATTCAAAGAGAATGTGTGTTGAACAAACAGGAGAAGAAAAGATAAAACTGGAAGATACCAAACCTTCGGAAAAAGGTTTGAAATATGTACTTCGCAATGTTACTAATGATAAGCACAACGAGCAGGAGCAAAGGATATCTCCGTGTGGATTTTTCTGGAATGGCAACCCTAATTTAGCTCTTCTTCAGGATAAAGAGTCATCTAGCGATAGTGAAGATGAAGTAGAGAAAAAACCAAAATTGAGAAATAAAAAATTAAGTGCCGCTGAACGTCGAGAGCAAGAAAAACAAAAGGAAGGTGAAATTCGCCAAAGAGAAGAAGCGCTCGCCAACAACCGGTTACCAAATTCTGTGGATCAGTTCGACAGATTAGTTTTAGCTAGTCCAGACAGTTCAATAATATGGTTACAATATATGGCATACCATTTACAAGCAACTGAAATAGAGAAAGCAAGAGCAGTTGCGAGAAGAGCGGTAAAAACGATTAATTTTAGGGAAGAGAAGGAAAAATTAAACGTTTGGACGGCTTGGTTAAATTTAGAATCTAAATTTGGCATTCCTGAATCATTGAATGATGTTTTTCGAGAGGCAGTGAGGTCTAACGACTCACTGAAAATATACAGCCACATGTTAACTGTTCATGTCGAGGCTGGCAGGCAGATGGAATTGGAGAAAACAATTAATACCATGATTGCGAAGTTTAAACATATTCCCGAGACATGGTTTAATTGTGGAGAAGGATTATTAAAAATGGGTTTGAAGGACAGATCGAGGCATATTATGCAGAGAGCACTGCAATCTTTGCCAGCATCTGAACGTATGTACACAACAGAAATAAAATGTCATAAAGAATAAAATACTAATATAATATAAATTTTACAGATGTAAATCTAATTGCACGGTTTGCGATTATGGAGAACAAATTTGGGGATAAAGAGAGAGCACAAACTTTGTTCGAGCAAATTCTAAGTTCTTATCCAAAACGGGTGGATATATGGTCTTGTTATATTGATTCCCTAGTTAAATCTAACGATATTGATATAGCGAGGTAAAAATATTTTTTCAACTATATTTTGTCTTTTTAATTTCATAGAGAATTTACCTTATAATAATTTGTATTTACAGGAAAGTTCTAGAGAGAGCAGTTGTTCAGACATTACCGCCTAGGAAGATGAAGATCCTCTTTAGAAAGTTCATCAATTTTGAAGAACAGCATGGTACACAGGAAGATGTGACTCGTGTTCAACAAATGGCTGCAGAATATGTAGAGAAGCAGTGTACAAGATGACCAAAAATAATAAAACATTTAGATACGTATTTCATTACATCATGTGGGCAAAACCTTAATTACACAGTACCTAAAAAAGTCCAGTTACGTTAAGTTTTCCCATTCAATAACTTCATGTTGTTAATTATAATATTTATAGTTTTCACCTTCTAAATCTGATGTTTCCATGATCTCTGTACTGTCTTCATTATAAGTTTTTTCTTCATCGATTATAATATTTCCATTGCTACTGCTTCCCTCACTTTCTTTACACTTTCTTTTCATTTTGGGAATTACAAAATTGTTTTTTGTTTTATATCGGTTTATTGAATTAGGCACGAAAATAATAATAGAAATAGAACGAAATGGATCATCTAATTTAATAAAATAATATAAAACAGAAATTGTTTATCTATTATCACGTTATGAAACGAAAGAAACTTCTCGGACAATCTAAGAGTTTCTCCAACTATTAGTGACCATAGTACAGAATCAAAAAATTTTCGATGGATTTACTCTCGTTAGAGAAGTTACATGGCGATCCAGATTCTTCGGCTTGCTCGTGGGAATCGTGTTGAATGTAAATTTCTTCGGCAATTCGTAAAGGACTCAATGTAGATTGATGCGGAAAATCATTGTCACTATCTCAAGTACTCTAAATACGTTGTCTCTTGTGTGACATCGACCACATCTTAATCTACATCAGAGATAAGACTTCCTCCCCGACCTTTGGACTCTTTTGCACACGTCACCACCTTATCATCATAATCTACATCGAGCCCCTCAACATCCCCAAACCAGAACATATATAAGCCGAGATTTCAGGGAGCTCAGGCAGTTTTTGTTCAGCCTTTCTCTGATTCAGTATATTATTCTACCTCTGTAAAACCATTGTAATCATTGAATTAAATAATAACGAATAAATAATAACAAAAATTGAATTATAATAAAGTTTGATAAAAGACAGTTAAGAATTGGATTACGGCTCAACCTTCTTTTTTTTTTTTTATAATCTAAGTCACAAATTTACGTGACACTTGCATATTATAGGAACGATGTAGTAGCCATCTTCGACATTAAAAACACTTGAATTTTTTATTTTTATTTTTTTTCTTGTTTCATTATGCCTTTTCGGAGATACAATAAGTTAATTATAAAACTTAACAAACTAGTTTTATTTTATCTTCTGCGTTGCTTCGCCTTATAATCGCGAAACACAGTTATTAGTACTGATAAGCAACAATACGTCCAATTGCTTTACCAAGTGCAATAAGTTTGTCAACGTGAAAAGAGCGCGATCCCGTTACCTAAATGAAAACAAGGGCCATCGCGCTGAGTGGCATTTTTCGATCCTGTTTTTTTAATGACCCCTGGGACTCAAACGGATACAATCAGGTCAAAAAACTGTTTTATTTTATTAGGATTTGTTTCAACCCATTTATCGAGACGATTCGATTGTAACTCCAAACGCTCAAGCCTGACGTCACCTTGAAGGGCCATCTCTAGACATTCTCCAGACAGTTAACACATTGCCTCCCTGATAGGGAGCTTCCAGGAAAATATATCCCCACCAACATTTTCCATCGCTCTCCCATAGTATATAACCCTGGACTATTAACAGACAAACGAGTCTAAATTTGAAACCGATAGCTATACGTTGTAACGAGATTGTAAGTGATATTTGAGAGTCACACTCTCAAAAAATAAAGTTTTTTTTATTATCACGGAAGTTTTCTTTTTACGTGACACGATCGCTGTTTTGACATTATTTGTGCAGCATATATATTCGTTTGATTCGCAATAATTTGGAATATTTCATTCTTAACAAAAAGAAAATAAAAAACTATGCGGTTCAATATAATCAAAAAATTCAGAGTGGTGTGTATTGATTCCCTGTAAATTCGAAAATGTGATATTCACTTGACTGCCCAAAGGAATATGCCAATTTGTATCGCACTCCTCTTTTTGCGTATTATTTTCATCATTACCGTCATCTTCAACTTCACTATTCAATTCAATTCGACGACAACGTACTGAAGATGTTATCATCATATCAGATAAACTGTTCGAGGAACTTTTCTCTCTATCTGACAACACTTGACATCGTTTGGAGGGATTTGGTAAAGATGTAGCGTCAGTTGAATTGCTCGACGCATAATCTTCATTTGAAATCATATTATCTTCTGGGGCTAAGTAAAAAATTAAGTAGAAGACATGAAGTGCAAAAATTTGTGTAGCGTATAAAAGTATAATAAACGCTCTTACTTGATTGTTAGACACGCTCGACAAGAATAAACAGGTGAAACAATTATTTAGCAACACGAAGAAACAATACGAGACAATTGATAATCGCAAAAAATAAGTGAATCACGCGGTCACATTTTAGCGCCACAAGGCCACCTTTGACCCCTGTGAGATAAATTCATTAAAAACATGATTATACACCGTAATTTATCTCTTGTAGGTAATATTTCAACATTGTATGTATCGCGTAATAAAAAATTCATCATGGCGCCACGGGCAATCCCTGTAAAACTAGCATGGCTTTCAACATGTTAATAATCTATGATCGTATACATAAAAAAGAAAGAAATAAATACATTTTTAGTACTACACAAGGTTACAATGCCTTGTATCATTCTCTCATACACGTACAAATAAATTAGCATGTGTTTTAAAAGTGAAAGAAGTTACGTTTCTTGGTATGCAGAACTGTCATGATAACAGACTAATATGAGAAATTGTTATTCCACATTTGCGGTTTCCATTTCACGGGGATCACCCCTGTTCGGCTTCTAGCATCGAATACAATACATACGTGCGAAGAAACACGTTCAACTTAATGTTGTTACTTCTCAAGTGTATGCGTTCTTAGCGAAACTTTATCGTCGAATTTTTTGAAAACGAAGCTTTGTTTGAAAAATTGTCGCTCTATATTTTCGATTTATTTTTGCATGGGGAATCATTTTTTTCGGCTTCTACCACAATTTTCGGAATATCCTGCATCGATATACAGGGTGGTTGGTAACTGGTAGTACAAGCAGAAAGGGGGTGATTTTACGCGAAAAAAGAAGTCGAAAATATAGAATAAAAGTTTTTCGTATAGAATAAAAGTTTTGAGGCTTTGTTTTCGAGAAAATCGATTTTGAATTTTCGCTTTGATTTCACGAAAGGCATTTTGTCATTGGTTGCTTCAACAGCATGCCAACAATGCTGAATTTCTGTTAAAAATTTTATGGATCGATGAAGCGAAATTTACAAGGGACAGCATGTTCAATGCCCATAACATGCATAATTGGTAAAATGAGAATCCTTACTCTATTCTTGAAACACATTTTCAAGTAAGATGGAACGTAAACGTCTGGGCTGGCATAATCGGACATCTAATTGTTGGGCCATATTTTTTCGAAGGAAATGTAACGTCAGCAGCATATTTCAATTTCTTACAAAACAAACTACCGGAATTATTAGAAGATGTACCGCTGAGAACTAGAGAAAGTTTTATTTTTCAACAAGACGGTGCACCGCCACATTTTAGTCGTCATGAGAGAGATTATTATAGCCTTTTATACATTAAAGCAATCGAACACGTTAGAAGGTGTTCATGGAAATTTAATTAGAAGAGCAGAAGTATGTGTTCGGCAGAATGGACAACATTTTCAGCAATTTTTGTAATAATAAACTTTATGATTACTTCATATTATTTCATTATGTATTCCTAATTTTCCGTTACGACAAAAACAAACTTAAACTGCTATAATATCCATCGAGACAACGATCTACAGTGAGATTCGTTATAACGAGACATAATAAAGTGCACGCGTACCGAGCGAAAGTCCAAAGTCGATTTTCTCGAAAACAAAGCTTTGAACGAAAAATTTTTATTGTATATTTTCGACTTCTTTTTTCGCGTAGAATCACCCCCTTTCCGCTTGTACTACAAGTTACCAATCACCCTGTATATTGGACCAAGACTTTTCCCGATTAGAATTTAAACTATTTATTACAATTTAGTACGTTTTGCGACTAGAATTTTTAGTGCGTGTACAAGCTAAACATGGAAATTTTATGGAAATTGCAAAAAATTACGGAAATGGACATCTTGTTTTTTTCGCAATGAATGTCTTATCGATATCAATACTTTAACCATCTGTAAAACCTACGAAACGGTTATTCTTAAAATATTTGATATTTATTTCTTTCTCTAGAATATCCAAAATTTAGAAACTCCGAAACGAAATCCCAAGAACATTCGTAAGACTTAAGAAATGGGTGGAATTTAAGTCTTACGAATATCCTAGGGATGTCTAAAATGAACGTAGGGCATTTAGATATAAACTGACCATGAACATATATTCTTTGGACGTAAGGTGCTGTCCGGATAATTGAATATAATTATAAGTTAGTATAAACGGATGTGAAATAATACCTACAGGTTATAGTAAATTTACCAACTGAAATAAAATAAAAAATAGAAAACTAGATTACTAGATCGTTAAGATATAAATTAGACAGATAAATTGGTATAAGATAACATCTGACGAAATCAATTAAAATAGATTTGTATATGTGTACATGAAAATGTATAAATAAATAAATATATATGTATATACAAAAGAGGTTTGAACGTTTTTTAAACACTTTTGGTGAATAGCTAGATTTTTCCATACCATACCTTTGCTTTTGGAAGCATCTTGGCAAATATTTTGACCCTTGCCGCTTAATTTCGCAAGAGTATCGTAAATTCTTCTCTCTGAATGAAAACTTCTCATCATTACATCGCCATATTTTAATCATTTTCGAACAAGGAACTAGAACAATTTTGAAAGAAACAGATTCGTTTATAAAGTCATAAAGAAATTCACGTTCGGAGACGTGGGCAAACACGAAGTAATTTTTAGATATTTTCATATGTGTATATGAAAATAAATAAAAATATAAATCAATAATATTAGGTCGTCCGGATAGTTGTTTTCGCGTTCGCCGCTCGGAACCTTATCTCGTTCCGCTTAAGTAAACAAACTACCAGATCACTATACCGTCAATCGTGTGGTCACTTGTTATCCTCTGCTAAGGCAAGAGAACAGTTCTCGACGTTAGTGTAAAGTGTATCGAGTGTTTTTTGCATTGTAAAAGATGGAAGAGCAAAAGATGCATTTTTGTCACGTTATGTTTCACTGTTTTAAAAAAGACAGTACGCCTAAAACTTTGCAAAGGAGATTTGTGACGTTTATAGTATTCGATCTATAACTGTTCAAACAGTCCGGAATTGGTTTAGGAGGTTTAGAGCCGGAAATTTTTATCTGAAAGATGAAGATCGCTGCGGACGTCCATCCATCACTGATACTGACCTTATCAAAGCCTACATATCTCGATGAAAACCGTAGGTCTAGTGTTCGGGAGATCGCAGATGCTTTAAATATTCCGCCAACAACGATTCATGAGTATTTTAAAAAGCTTGGGTGCGTTAATCGCTACGAAGTGTATCCCCCTCAACTGGCGGAGAGTAGTCTCCCGAATCGAATCTCGACATGCAATTTGCTAATTTAATGCAACAAAAGAGAGCCATTTTTAAAAAAGTTAATTACTGGGGATGAAAGTTGAATTCTCTACGACAACGCTGTGCGCAAACGATCTTGGTCGAGTCGAGATAAATGTCCTCCAACGGTAGCAAGACCTGGACTTCACCCGAAGAAGGTGCTGCTTTCAATTTGGTGGGGCTGTAAGGGTATTCTCTACTACGAATTATTTCCTAATTGCACCCAACTCGAGAAACCTAAGGAAGCCATTATCACAGAACGTCCTGAAGAGGTGAACAGATGTGGCGTCGTGCTCCACTACGATAACGCGAAGCCACACGTTTCTTTAGTGGCGTGAACGAAACTTCGAGAGTTTGATTGGGATACTTTACCACATCCTCCATACTCTTCAGACTTTGCACCATCGAACTATTATTTGTTCCTCTCCCTAAAGAATTTTCTTCGCAATAGAAAATTCAAATCAGTAAACGAAGTGAAAATCGGCCTCGAAGAATATTTTAAAAGTAGGCCAAGAGAATTTTGGAAAATTGGCATTATGAGACTCCCGGAGAGATGGCAAAAGGTGGTAGAAGAGAAAAGATCATACATTATTTAAGAAAGGTACACAGAAGGAAATATATTTTATACTTACTTCCTATTTAAAACACGAAAAGAACTTTCCGGATAACCTAATAAATAAGTTATTATTATTATTTATCTTTATTTTTATGACCGTCGTTTCTAACTCGTTATTTTGTAATGTAGGATTATTTTGAAGTTCAGCGGATCTTTTATGAGGATTGCTGTCCCTCCAACTTGTTTTGTGTTCGGTCCGTCTTGTCTTACAAAGGAGTAGTTTTTGAAATGTATTTTGTGTATTTTGTTTAATTTCGTTTCTGAGATAAGTACGATATCGGGGGTTTCTTTATTTAGTAGGATTAGCATACTATATCTTGTTTGGTTAGAAATTAGGAAGTTGGCATTTATTGAAACTATTTTCAGATGTTTTAAGTTTAAATGACTCGTTCTTTTCTGTAATTGTTGATTTGGTGGATTTGGGTTAGTCATCTTCTATACTATTGATAATGGTGAAGATGGAGTCAATCCTTTCTTCTTGTGTTTTTAATGATTGTTTCAGTTCGTTCAATTATATTTGTTGTTCATGTAAGGCTTTGAGTATGCTTTTTTTAAAATCTTCGATAACGTTTATTATGTTTAGTTGGGGTACGGTTTCGATTGGAATAGGATTTTTATTTACACGGGGTAATTTATTTGTTTGATGTAGCTGATTTTCTGGGGGTTGGTTTCTGCTTATTTCTTGTTTTAAGCCATCTGTTTCGACCGTTCGCGGAGAGACGCGATCGCGATAAAACGTGTCAACGGGAGTCGTAAATTCCCGTTACGATTAGAATAATCGACGCCACGAATAGATTGATTCCCTATTTCGATTAGGATAATAGGGAAACCCTTAGGCAAATACCCGCTTTCTCCGTACTCATTTAAGAGAGCACAATAAAACTAAGATAAACATAAATCGAAGTCACTTACAGGATTAGATATTCCTTCCAGTTAGCAAGATTAAGTTAAAAAGATTAACTTTATAGTGGGAGCTTAAGTTTATTGAGGGTCTGAATAATGGCACGCTGGCCTTTGTCGGCCAGACAACGAGGGATGGCGTACGGATTGTCTCACGCGACGTAACGCCATATGAGAACTTATAATCCGGGATGAATTTACGGCTTATTTGAACAATTCGATTGTTGTTTTGATTCTTTTGATTTATTAATTTTTTCACTGTTTTTTACAAAGTTCCACGAGTTTTGGGCATCCTTCATACGACGCAGGATTTCTACAGTTTTTAAATTTTGTCTTTGTTTACTGTTTCATCTTTTTTTTTTTTGCACTCGCCAGGTCCGTGCGGTTCAATGCATTTTACGCATCGATAATTAAGGTTGCAGTTTTGTGAAGTATGATCTAACAGGTGGTATTGTGGTATTGTGTTATGTTATTTTTTCTGATTTTTTCACATTTTAACTTACTGTAATTTAGACGGTTAATCTTTTGTAGGTTACTAATATTGCTTTATGGGGACACGTGGACTATGTAAATTGAGAGCAATATATTGTTCTCTATCGATCTTTTTGTTGAGAAACACGAAACTTTTGTAAATTGGACTTAAGACATTTGTAGTGCTTGCAGATCTGCGAGTATTTTTGTTTTGGAGAAACTATTTTCTAGACCCTTTAGTAAGTACGTATGGTATTTCTCTGATTCGGATGTATATAAGTGGACAAGAACGCGATATGAACGTCGGATGAAATAACTGGTTTTGTTATTTGCTTTTAATGTAGAGAAAAAGAATATTTAAAAAAACGTAGATGTATGTAAAAATGGGAATGATAGAAAGTATGGTAATAGTCGCGTAATACTAAAACATTTCTCTTTCTCGGTGCTTAGATTATAGATTATTAAAAATAGATTGTTAAAAAAAGTAAGAAAGATTAAAAAAATAAAAAAAGACAGTACCACACGGAGTTTCCAAGCGGTACCATGTAAGTCCTATCGGACTAGAACGAGTGCTTTCTTTAATGTTATTTTAATTATAACGTTTAATGTCCAAAGAAGTACAAATTGCATTTATTACATTTTCAATAAACAGAATTTGGGTTAAGAAGTGGTATTGTATTAAAACTGCTCAGAAGCATGCTGTTATACGATATTGCCTTATTCCCTGTTGTCTTGAAAATTTGGTGATAAAACTGTACTAATCGGTAGCTTATTTTTTGGTTTTTCTGAAGTTGAGGGTTTGATGAAAGAGTGGGGAAGGAGTGGGAAAGGTGGGGGGATGTCATTTAGATATATTTTTTATATCATTTATATATATTTACAATATACACTTATACATATATATTTACAATTACACTTATTTTACAAGATGAGAGATTGAACGCTAGTGACGTTTTGCGGTTCTCTCTTTTCTGTAATTTCGGTATCCACCAATATATTTTTGCGTTTTCTTCTGTTTGTCTTTTGCGTCTTTTGCGGAAGAAACATATTGTAACGAGAACGAGCGTATTCAGCGCGGTATGAGTGTTAGCTATAGCAATTGCTTCTGCTACTTGATATTATTCCACAAAAAAATGTTTAGAAACTCTGAAATTAAGCCACAAGTAAATGTATGATAATGATGGTGCTTGTAGGCAATCTACTTTCTCCCGGTTTCAATAATCTTTTAACAAGCCGGGGCGCATTTTGGTATTCTGCATAATGGGTCAGTGCAAGTTTATACGTGTCTTCATTTTATGCCTTCGTTATCAGTGATTTGCTGTTTGTTTAGTTTGTGATAAGCAGGGTATGTGTAATACTAATTGCTAGTTCAGTGCAGTTGTTGAAATTCGTGTCTGGTGAATGCAAAATTGTTTTTATAATTTCTACAAATAAAGAATTCGATCGAATGAAATTTTTTAAATGAACTGACAAGTGATCTGTGCCTATATCAATTATATGCGAGTCTCACAAATATTATCTACAAACCACTATTAGGCGAAGAAAAGCTTTGCAAAAAGCCAAATGTTATACTGAGCTACAATGAGGCAAAAAAAGGAGTCGATTATCCCGATCAAAGGCGGCTTATTATAACTCTTCGAGAAAAACAATAAAATGGTGTAGAAAGATGGTAATAGAACTTATTTGCAGTATAATGTTGGTAAACGCCTGATGCCTACATACAAAATTTGGCGTAAATACAAAAATTGGTATCTTGGAATTTCGTGAAAAGATAATTGACGATTTGTTAACTGAAAAAAATCTTTAACGTCATTCCCATCGAACAAAAAAATATATCTTTGAAAAATATAACGACAAGAGAACGATGTAAAGAATGCTATCGTTCCATAAACAAGAAAATAGGAACAGGAAATGATATAAAGTGAACAACTTATTTTATGTAAAATATAGCAAACATGTTAACATTTACTATCCAGATTGTAAGAACAAAGTTACACTTTGTTCCCCATACTTTGAAAAAATTCATAGTTTGTTATTTGAATAATACTTGTTACTTTAAATTATTTACATCGAATAAGCTGCATATTTTCTGTACAATTGAAATTATTTAAATAAATAGGGCCTTTTTTATAAGTAAACATTACATGTCATTATTTATTCTTCTTCGATAACATTTGAGATTTATTTCAGTTTTGGTTAAATTACATTTTTATAAATTAAAATTGGAAAGGTAAGTGGCATGAATCACCGGTGACCTATACCGTCAGATAGAAGTAAAGATTGTGGCCAACCGATGGGTCACGTCGGTTTGAACATATCAGCTTCCCTAATGGAAAAAATTCGCATATTCGAAAGAAAATGCATCAGGGCTTGCTTGAGTACTTACAGATCCGAACACAGCGGATTCAAAAAATATGTAAAAAATAAAAGAATCTACGACTTAGCCAACATTCACCGCATCGACTGTCACATCTTAAAACTAATAAGAAACCACTTCGCGCAAGCTGCAAAGATAAAAGAAAATAGTTTAATCTTCGGTTGCTTATTTTCAAACGATTCATATTACAAAAATACAGTGACAACAGGCTACATCCTCCCCAAAGCGTTTTTATACCTAGACGAGAGAAACTATCTCCAAGACCAAAATAATATCCCAATAATCTATCACATAAAAAGAAAAATAGGGATTAAAACAATACTCTACGAGGAAAACTTAAAAGGACAGACTGTAGACTCTAGGTGGAGATACAACATGGCCCTCCCCCAAAAAGATACAGAAGACAATCACAGAAAAAGCATAAAAAAATATTGATGGATACCGAAACCATAATAAAAATAACAAGAGAAAGAACCACAAAGCAGCAACGCTCAAATCTTCCACCGTGTAAATAGTGTAAATATATAAACATTGTAGGTATTGTAAATAATTCTCCCCCTCTCCCCCTCCTCGTCCGCCCAGTCCCACCTCTTTCCAAAATCCCACAGACCCACTGAAACCGAAAGTAGACTACCGAACCGCCCTCTTTTTGCGACCAGGTTTTCAGGACAGAGATAGGAAGAAAAAATATTATAATAGCACCGCTCTACAGCGACCTAAATCCAAATTACAAATTGTAATGTCAAAAAAAGTGTAATTCCGATATACATAACATCGTACCGACATGTATTGGTACTTTTGTCTAACCCACCCCACAACCGAAATTCATTGTTTATTATGAATACTATACATATGTAATAATCATTTTCCGGGTCAATAAACATCATGAAAAAGGAAAGTGTTAATGCATTGTAAAACTCAACATTTTTAACAACTTTTTCCCATACATATAGTCAGTGCGGTGGTTTGCCTTAGTTTCCGAGACCCTCGTAAAAAATTGTCGGAACCACTGCAGCATATGGATCGGTATTGGTTGGCAAAATCCAACTCAAATTTTTATCTTCTATTTATAGTATATAGTGATCGAAATTACAAGATTTATTACTAAAGAACGTATGTATCGTTAGATTTACAGAGTCGAGACGGGGAAAAATCACGTCCTTTATACTCAGTAAAGAGCGTGAGTGGGGTAAAAGCCGAACTTGCGACTAACCGTAGATGCGAGGATGAAATGATTCAGAAACATTAACCGTATTCACACACAGTAAAAGATTTTTAGTCGATCGGCAAAAATAGATGGGCTCTTCTAGGAGTAGGTCTGTGCTCTAAAGCCTAGACCAAGGTAACGTAAAAACTGCCTAGGTCGTGTTTGCCGCCAAGACACAAAAACGCGTGTGCTCGACAAAAACAGAATAAGCCGATGAATCATCGATCAACGAAATAAACTCGATAATTACAAGCGACAGTATAAAGGAAATTTATATCGATTTTGCCCGAACAATAAGTAATGTCAATGTTTGTGTACATTTATTATACAATTACATTATTTATATAAATGTCTCTTATGATGTACAGTTACATATATTTGAATAATGTAGAAAATTGCTCTTTTTATTTCTACATTCCAACTGTACGAAGACTTTTGTTTTTCACTGTACATTAGCTCGATTACCTAGTAGATTGTAATTTAATAGATTAAAAAAATTAACCATCGAGATACGGTGAAGGATTTAAGTAGACAAAAAGTGGATAAAAGATTCAATTTATCGAAAAATTTCAATTAACAAATGTCTCATGTTTAACATTTTACTGTACATGACATAAATGAGAAACATATTGGAAACAATATGAACAAAATAAGAACCAAAAAGTTAGTTAAGAACCAAAATTATGCGATCAAAACAAATATGAAACAATCGTAATTTATATTTCATATCGAGGACAAATTTCAAGATATTTAATAGCCATTGTTTGTACGATGTATATATTCCGTAAACAACGCTTGCAGGGATTAACTACACAAACGCGTCTTTATATCACTGGTCTTTAAAGAATCTTGAATTACACGTCAATGATGTATAACAGGAATGGTTTAGCTTACTTTCAATACTTCGCAAATGATAAAATTCAATGTTAAAAACAAAAATATTCACCTCATCTGTATCACGGAGCGGAATCTCTATGGAACCCACCATTGCGTTCGACGTACAGCCACTAACTGCAGCGGGGTATAGTTGACAAACATCATATCGGACTAAGATTCGCCGCCATTTTGAAGTAGACATTAATAGCAGGTAATAAGTAATATAGGAGGGAGAAGAAAAGAGGGAAAAAAAGAATTTTTGAATTTGAACTTTTTGTTTATTTATAATAATAAATAATAAATATAATAATATAATATATAATATAATATAATATAATAATAATATAATATAATAATAAATTAATAAATATATTAATTTATTTATTAATTTATTTCAAAAAAATATACACAGTACGCGAAATAACGTTCTGACGCATGGATGGACTATAAAATATATAAGTACAGTTTAGTGCATTTACGAACAAAGATTGTAATAAGAATCATTAAAAATAATTCTCATCGATTTTTACTTATTATTTTACAGCAGGTAATTAGTTAACATCCTTCGGTATTTAGACCTAGTAACAGTTAGTTGTGTGTATTAAATTGTACCGTTATCATTTACAAAGTATGTTGAGCAACAAGAATGTATTTTTATTCTTACATTTCGATAAACAGTCAAATCAACAATGAAGATCCTGTTTATACGCGGCTAATCGATATTTATGTTGGTTAAGTTCTTTAAAAAACCACGACGTTAATCAGAACACTGTGTAACGCGTATGTTTAACTTATTTAACTTATTTATCGAGGGGATCTATTTACTCTTATATTGTATAACATCATAGAAAACGAAAGAATGTACCTCTGTGATCATTAATTTCGAACTTTGTGTGAAACTGTAACAAGAGCGCGCACACGGCGAATCTACACATGTTCTTCGGTTGGCTCTACATTTTCTGTGCGTCATCTTGCAGATTCCCTTAATCGTAATAACTTCCGTAAAAAGAGGTGAAGGCTGTATCAGAACTAACACTTGGCGGTATACTTATACCTTGTCGTAATTTTTTGCTTGTTCTGTAACTATAGATTACAAATCGATAACGCTCGTGTGGGAGTGATAAACATTTATGTGCATCCTCATGTAACGACATGCACTTAATATAGTTTGAAAAAAAAAAGCAGTAATGTTGCAACATACATACTTGATGAAAATAGTTGAAAAGAATCGATGGAAAAATTGTATTACAGTGGAAAAAAATTGACCTTTACGAAAAGGGCGCCAAGAGTGTAAAAGAGCAAAAAAAAAAAAAAAAAAAAAAAAATGTGGTTTCGCGGACGAAAAAAATTCTTCTCTAAAACATTTAATAAAAAATATTACATGTAATGCTCTATCAGACGATCTACATGAACGTCTAGTAGAAAAAATTCAATTAAAAAGCATTATAAATACGTTGTTAAGTTGATTGACTGTTGTATATAATATGTAATGACAATGTAATGGCATATGAAGTGGCACCAATGTTATTAACCTCTACAAAACTTTGTTTCAATCATTTGTTTCATGTAACTGTTTTTATTGATACATGGAAAATCTTTAATCGTGCATATATAAAATATTTTAATTGTGTAATACATTTCAGAGAGACATAATGAAAACGTTAGTTTTTATAATTTTTTATTTATGAATTTTGATATAAAACAATACATTGGTTGTTAATACAACCATAACATATCATCTTTTATATTAAACAATGTGAGTGTACAATAACAATTAAAACTATTTGTTTATCATACAAAGTATCAACAAATAACTGATCAAAAAGCAGAACGGTTTATACATTGAACTAGATGAAATACGAAATCGTAATAATTTTACATAAAATTACCTTGCATCGTGAACTAATACTTCGTTTTAAATACAATTGTGAAGAACATAAACACGCGGTTTCGACTGAAAATAAGGGGTATTGTTATAACCCGCAAACATAAAACAAATATTTAATTGTCCGAAATATTACGTCCGAAACACTCAAGTGGCTCCATTTAGAGATCGTTTAATTATCTCGAAACTGCGCTTCGATGAATGGTAAATCGAAGTTACTCGTAAGTTCGAATGATTGCCAGTTGCCGCGCTCCATCATGGGGATTTTCTGCACGCTAGTGTCACGTCGGAGACACAAGAAATCGCGAAATTAACAGATCGCCGGTAATTTCCTCGCGTCCCAGTTCGAACGAAATAATTCTTTCACGAATAGGGTGAAGAAAATTAAACTTCGTATATGAAAATGGACTTTTATTATATGAATCCAACAGAGTGACGGTTCAAAGTGTTACAACAAAAAATGAACAGAAAAGAACTCTAGTACTGACTTGGGAGGGTTTTTTATATCAACTGTTTAGTTCCTGTGGTGGGGTGATCGCTGGGAGACGGTCGCATAGGTATACTGTTACTGCCTAGTTACAATTTTGATGACTAAGATATGCAAAGAATGTGATTATCCTAGCGTTGTATTCCGAGACGCCTGTGACACTACCAAGCACTAATCAGGCCGATCTTATCCTATGGCTGCCCAATCTGGTACAACGTATCAGCTTCCCTAATGGAAAAAATTTGCAAATTCGAAAGAAAATGCATCAGAGCTTGCTTGAGTACTTACAGATCAGAACACAGCGGATTCAAAAAATATGTGAAAAACAAAAAAATCTACGACCTAGCCAACATCCACCGCATAGACTGTCACATCTTAAAACTAATAAGAAACCACTTTGCGCAAGATGCAAAGATAAAAGAAAACAGCCTAATCTTCAGTTGCTTGTTTCCAAACGACACATATTACAAAAACACACTGACAACAGGCTACATCCCCCCAGAAGCGTTCCTATGCCTAGACGAAAAAAACTACCTCCAAGACCAAAATAATATCCCAATAATTTATCACATAAAAAGAAAAATAGGGATCAAAACTATACTCTACCAAGAAAATTTAAATGGACAGACAATAGATACTAGGTGGAGATACAACATGGCCCTCCCTCTGAAAGACACTAAAGACAAGCACAGAAAAGACACAAAGAAATATTGGTGGATACCGAATCCATAATAAAATTATAGAGAAAACCATTAAATCGACAGAACTCAATTCTGCCTCCGTGTAACATAACATGAAATCGTTGTAAAAATCCGTGAAAACATTGTAAATATTGTAAATTTTGTAAATAAACCTATCTATTAACCCCCTCCCCTCTTCCCGCCCTCCCCCCCTCCCCCCCCCCCCCAAGTTCCGAAGCACCCAAAAAGTAGACTACCGAAATATCCTGTTTTGTGGCCAAGTTTTCAGGACAGAAATAACAATTAAAAACAAGATCACATAAAAGCTGCGCTTCCCAGCGGCTTAAATCCAAACAATACACTAAAACACAAAAAATGTAAAACTCCGACACATAATATAGTATGGCGCGTCGTACCGTCGCGCATCGGTACTTTTGCCTAACCCACATTATCAACACCTTCATAGTTTATTGTGAATAACATACACATGTAATACTCATCTTCTTGGTTCAATAAACGGTATATAAAAAAAAAAGTTTTAGCTAGTCCAGACAGTTCAATAGTATGGTTACAGTATATGGCATACCATATATAGGCAAGAGAAATAGAGAAAGCAAGAGCAGTTGTAAGAAGAGCGATGAAAACGATTAATTTCTAGGAAGAGAATGAAAAATTAAACGTTTGGAATGCTTGGTGGAATTTAGAGTCTAAATTTGGAATTCCTGAATCATTGAATGATGTTTTTTAAGAGGCAGTGAGATCTAACGATTCACTGAAAATATACAGTCGCATGTCGACTGTTCCTGTCGAGGCTGACAGACAGATGGAACTAGAGAAAACAATTAATACCATGATTGGAAAATGTAAACATATTCCCGAGATATCGTTTAATTGTGGAGAAAGATTATTACAAATGGGTTTGAAGGACAAATCGGGGCATATTATGCAGACAGCATTGCAATCTTTGCCAGCTTCTGAACGCAACAAGTACTTTCTCCAGGACATTCCTACTAATTCATTTATGAAGTAAGCACTCTATGGAATTGAAAATATCAACTCTTTTTAGTTATTATTATCGCACAATTTGTCTTGTACAAAGTATTTCTTTTCGAAAGCAAACCTTACCATGCAAATAGGTATAATATTTTATTCGGAGGAACTTAATGAGATATATTTAGTTTAGAATGAACAATGTAAGACAGATTTATCTTCAAGATTCTTGAACAGTCTCTGATTTTTTGCTTCACAGGGTGCAGGCAACTGATCCTAAACCAGCTGAAGGAACCGGCTAAACTGGGGCAATAACCAATAAGGCAACCCACGTGCGACTACATCACTAATCACGAATATTATATCTACAGATGAATAGACCGTAGACCTATGGTACTATCCATATTTTTATGTCCATAGTCTATAACTACATTTCACCAATGTCAAAAGCGTCCCGAAGAGCCAACGGTCGAAGAATTAGACGGTGACCGCACGGTTTTTGATTTAGCTTCTCAGTTTTGGCTACTAACTATTAAAAATTTTTAGTTTGTCAAAAAATTCAAATCGTGTCTCTTCAAATTGATCGGCGACACATTACATACAGAACATACATAAACGAATCAGGTAGAGATCTCTAGCCGAAACAATATAAATCTACAGTATTTACTGTCTTCAGGATGCAGTATGGATTACCTCAACAAAGATGCTTAAGAAGATAGACACAAAACGTAATAACCACGAACGGGAAATACAAAAACGAAGGCTTCTTGGACAAGGGTATTTACTTGAGTACCTACAAAACCAACTTGTATAATTTCAGGCGCAATTTAAATGTTGCCAAAACCTGAAAAGTCAATAGCGCGGACGTGGCTGTAATAATCGGTCAGCTAAAACAATTGTCGTCCAGTGGAGCAGTAGTATCCCAAACGTACTAAAAAATTTTTGATTAGACATATTCCTGATTTTGTCATTACAGAATAATCAATAAAAAGGACGCACACGAAATCAGAGAAATTATAAATATGTCAATTTATTAATACTTTTTTTCATTTTTATATGTATCTATATCAATAGTATTTTGCATATGTGGTAGGAAACTTTACATAACTGGACTTTTTTAGATACTGTGTAATCAAGGTTTTGCCCACATGATGTAATGAAATACGTGTCTAAATGTTTTATTATTTTTGGTCATCTTGTACACTGCTTCTCTACATATTCTACAGCCATTTGTTGAACACGAGTCACGTCTTCCTGTGTACCATGCTGTTCTTCAAAATTGATGAACTTTCTAAAGAGGATCTTCATCTTTCTAGGCGGTAATGTCTGAACAACTGCTCTCTCTAGAACTTTCCTGTAAATACAAATTATTATAAGGTAAATTCTCTATGAAATTAAAAAGACAAAATATAGTTGAAAAAATATTTTTACCTTGCTATATCAATATCGTTAGATTTAACTAGGGAATCAATATAACAAGACCATATATCCACCCGTTTTGGATAAGAACTTAGAATTTGCTCGAACAAAGTTTGTGCTCTCTCTTTATCCCCAAATTTGTTCTCCATAATCGCAAACCGTGCAATTAGATTTACGTCTGTAAAATTTATATTATATTAGTATTTTATTCTTTGTGACATTTTATTTCTGTTGTGTACATACGTTCGGATGCTGGCAAAGATTGCAGTGCTCTCTGCATAATGTGCCTCGATCTGTCCTTCAAACCCATTTTTATTAATCCTTCTCCACAATTAAACCATGTCTCGGGAATATGTTTAAACTTCGCAATCATGGTATTAATTGTTTTCTCCAATTCCATCTGCCTGCCAGCCTCGACATGAACAGTTAACATGTGGCTGTATATTTTCAGTGAGTCGTTAGACCTCACTGCCTCTCGAAAAACATCATTCAATGATTCAGGAATGCCAAATTTAGATTCTAAATTTAACCAAGCCGTCCAAACGTTTAATTTTTCCTTCTCTTCCCTAAAATTAATCGTTTTTACCGCTCTTCTCGCAACTGCTCTTGCTTTCTCTATTTCAGTTGCTTGTAAATGGTACGCCATATATTGTAACCATATTATTGAACTGTCTGGACTAGCTAAAACTAATCTGTCGAACTGATCCACAGAATTTGGTAACCGGTTGTTGGCGAGCGCTTCTTCTCTTTGGCGAATTTCACCTTCCTTTTGTCTTTCTTGTTCTCGACGTTCAGCGGCACTTAATTTTTTATTTCTTAATTTTGGTTTTTTCTCTACTTCATCTTCACTATCGCTAGATGACTCTTTATCCTGAAGGAGAGCTAAATTAGGGTTGCCATCCCAGAAAAATCCACACGGAGACATCCTTTGCTCCTGCTCGTTGTGCCTATCATTAGTAACATTGCGAAGTACATATTTCAAACCTTTTCCGGAAGGTTTGCTATCTTGCAGTTTTATCTTTTCTTCTCCTGTTTGTTCAACACACATTTTCTTAGAATATTTCTTGTCTAAATCAGTCGCTGGTTTCTCACTGCTTCGTTTACCTTTGTTTTTCATCTTTGGTACTTTCTGTAACTTTTCAATTTTTATTCTTTTGGCGTGTACCACGTTCTCTTGATTTTGTTCTCTCTTTCGACGTTTTACGTAGGACTCGCGATTACACTTGACGATTCGCAATTCTCGGTTAGAACTCGACTAATAGACGATGAGTTAAGATAGCGATTTAGCAGAGTGCGCGATAAAATCTAAGTTGATGACTCCTCAAGGGACGTAGAGGAACTGTCTTTCTTTGTCGACGGCCCTGCGGAGGAAAACTGTGATGTGTGTGGCTAAGGGTACGAGAGGATCGGATTCGTTAAGGAAAGTTTTCGTTAGGAAAGTGGGGGAAATGGACGTCGCTGTTAATTGGTTATCTGCCTGGTTGGTGGGTGAGGAAGAACGTTAACCGTCCTCGAGAGAAAGTTGTTAGCGGGAACCGTCGTACGTGAGAAAAGCAGATTTCCCGTATTTTTCCGGAGTAGGTAATAAATTAAGGAATGCTAAAAGTAAAAGATATTTGTTCGATTTGCAGGACCTTAACCGGAGAAATCCTAAGATTTATGGCGGGTTCTTAAGCTAGCTGAAGGTATGCAATCCTATTGTCCGAGGGATAGAGCCTGCTTTGTGTAGCAAGGGACAGAAACCTTTGGAAAGTTTATTGTCGAGTGCCGCTACAAATTGTTTCACGTAGTTCAAACGTTTCGCCAGTAAAATGATAATGATAAAGTAAATAATATTTCCGATATGATAGTCTACGTAAACTTTATTACACAAAACTAGCAGTGTAACGGTGCCACGGTTGACGTGGCTATCGCATCTCTCTGCGACAATAGCGATCCGAGAGTATAGAAACGTGAATATACTTTGCCGCTCTGAAATTAGAGGGGAAAGAAGAAAGAAAAAGCAAGAGAAACGAGACAAAAGAAAAGGAAGATAACCGAGGTTAAGAGTATGTTTACGTTCGAACTACAAGTACGATCAGAGCGGCGATAAAAACTATTAAAAATAACTTTCTTTCGGATATGATTGGATAATTAAGTAAAAAAGATTTATTTTTCAAAAAGAACTGATAATTATTTACAAAGTGGACGATTTATCCAATTACAGTAACCTTGAAATATGTTGTCAAAGCGAATATTCTGAGCAATTTTCCCTTACATATCTAGTGGATTGTGTGAGGATCAATATTATAAAATAACGAAAGAGATTGCTGCTGCAATCCGTCAAATATATTTGGAATAAATTAAATAAATATAAGTAAATATAAATACCATCGAGAGACGCTCGCACAAATGTATTCGCTAAAATAGAGTATGATCGCTCGCGGATAACTCGGTAACTCTGTTAATCGCAGATAATAATTCGGATAATGACTTACTCGCTGGCGATCGCGTCCGTTTATTTATGTTAGTCGGGGGGGGGGGAGAGTGGAGTCGCAAAATCTGAATTTCTCTTAGATCGATGGTTGCCCTCAACAGCGACATTGTTTTGCCCGGAGATTATCTATCGCTATATTTCATGCGTTAAGGCAGTGTCCGTGTTCCGAGGACAACAACAACACGAGTCGCTCTCGATTCGCCTCCTCCTATGACTCATGTACCGCCATACATATGTTACATTCGGTCGACTTTGGTTTCCGAGATATTAACAAAAAATTCAGTTCAATTTACGTCGCGATTACATCTCATTCTGACACAGATGGAGACTGTACGGATACAACATATGCTGTACTATATATACCATATACAGTGCTGGACAAAAGTATTGGCACAGCAAGATTGTTATGATACAAATGCTTATAACTATTAAACAAATTGATTTAAACAAAAAACTTTTTGACGTATTTATTTATTATCTATCCTAGTTTATTACATAACAAGAGCAACAATATAAATAAAATAATACGCAAAATAATAACAAAAATATATTTTTTGAACATTTTATGGGTGGACAAAAGTATTGGCACAGCATGGAACAAACAATGTATCGTCGCCGTTTTCAACGATTTCCGATCGTCATTTGGAAGTAGCGAAGGGAAATCCCCCGTTAGTCTTTTATTATAACACTCGATCAGTGAAACTGGAGACTTCAGTTATTAAACAACAAAAAACCAAGAAAGAGTAATAATGTCTAGAAAAACGAAAGAAACCACAATTGAAGAAAGAAAAATAATATTAAATTTATATAAGATGAATAAATCTTACAACGAAATTGCACAAATCATAAACAGAAGTCGTTTTACTGTGCGTTCAGTCATAAAACGCTTTAAAAGTGAAGAAAATCTAGAGAATCAAATTAGGAGTGGTCGCCCTTCTAAGGTAACAATTCGAGAAAAAAGGAAAATCGTAAATATTGTAAAGAAGGATCCAAAAACTAATTCGACTGAAATTGCTTCGATGTTAAAAGCTGAGTGTGAAAAAGAAGTAAGTACCAAAACTGTACGTAGGGTATTGAAGGATGCCGGTTATTCTGCCCGTGCAGCACGAAGAAAGCCCTACATCAGTAAAATAAACCAAAAGAAAAGAGTGGAATTCGCGAAAGAGTTTGTTACGAAAGATACTGATTTTTGGGAAAAGATCATGTTTTCAGATGAAAGTAAGTTTAATATTTTTAAATCTGACGGCAGAATATTAGTATGGCGAAAACCCAACACAGAGATGGACGAACTGAATCTGCAAGCCACCATGAAACATGGGGGTGGTGGTTTAATGGTGTGGGGATGTATGGCATCATCGGGTGTAGGAGAACTTATATTCATTGATGAGATAATGGATAAATATGTATATTTAAATATACTCAAGCAAAATCTTTTGAAAAGTACTCAAAAATTAAACCTCCCCAGGGATTTCTATTTTCAGCAGGATCGAGATCCTAAACATATGGCGTATATTGTTCGTCAGTGGATAATATATAATACTGCCCACACATTAAACACACCACCTCAAAGTCCCGATATGAATCCCATTGAGCACGTGTGGAACGAATTGGAAAAAAGAATTAGGAAACATAATATCACAAGCAAGTCTGAACTGAAGAAAGTTCTTCTGCAGGAATGGAGCAATATTGTACCTGAATTCACTAAAAAATTAGTCCACTCGATGCCCAGAAGATTAAAGGAAGTCCTTAAAAGAAAAGGACTGCCAAAAAAATATTAGAAGTTTATTATGTAATTAGTTATAAGCGTAAATATTCTACTGTGCCAATAGTTTTGTCCACCCATAAAATGTTCAAAAAATATATTTTTGTTATTATTTTGCGTATTATTTTATTTATATTGTTGCTCTTGTTATGTAATAAACTAGAATAGATAATAAATAAATACGTCAAAAAGTTTTTTGTTTAAATCAATTTGTTTAGTAGTTATAAGCATTTCTATCATAACAATCATGCTGTGCCAATACTTTTGTCCAGCACTGTATAAGTTTACATTAAATATCCTGCAACTTTTATATATATTTTCAAATTGGCAATATAAATAGGATTATATTATATTATTATAGTGTCAACAAAACGTTTTATATACAACACACAATATGAGTATTAAAGTTTTCTGTGACAAATGTAAATATTTTACCAAGCCATTGTATATACGAATGTTAACAGTATGTTTTTGCACATGTAGCAATAAAATAGAAGTAAATTTTCAAAATATTCTTAGGTATCGTGTATTAAGTTTTTGCTGACATCCTGCAAATCCTGACATCCAGTAATATGTGTCAAATTACTTCATATCTTTATTATCCCGCTTCTTTTCATATTCTATAAATATTTGCTGAACATAAAGTAGACCTTCCTGAATACCATACTGCTCTACAAACAGGATATACATTTTGAACGAGATTCTCCTGCTTTTACATAGTAATGTTTAAACAAGTGCTTCCTTCAGGACATTCCTACAAAATTCATTTATGAAGTAAGCACTATGAAATTAAAAATATCAACTCTTTTTAGTTATTATTATCGCACAACTTGTCTTGTACATAGTATTTCTTTTCAAAAGCAAACCTTACCATGCAAATAGGCATAATATTTTATTCCGAGGAACTTAATGAGATATATCGTTTTATTTTAGAATGAACAATGTAAGACAGATTTATCTTCAAGATTTTTTAACAGTCTCTGACTTTTTTGCTTCACAGGGTGCAGGCAACTGATCCTAAACCAGCTGAAGGAACCGGCTAAACTGGGGCAATAGGCAATGACGTAATCCACATGCGACTGCATCACGAACCACGAATATTATATCCAGAGATGAATAGATCATAGACCTATGGTACTACCCATATTTCTGTGTCCATGGTTTATGATTACATTTTACCAATGTCAGATGCTCCACGAAGACCCAATGTTCGAAGAAGTAGACGCTGACCGCGCGGTTTTTAATTTAACTTCCTTTTGTTTCCACATTCGTTATTTCCAGTAACTTTTGAATTTTTATTTTTTTGGTACGTATCACGTTCTCTTGGTTTTGTTTCTTCCTTTTTAAGTAATTGTTATCATTCGATTTCTCTGTCACACAATACTTCTTTTCAAATGCAGATTTTATGATGCAGAGAGGCATAATATCGGCAACTTATATGTCCTGATTAGCCACATTTAAAGTTATTTTTCCCGAATCTGTGTTCACTGTTTGAACTTTTACCACAATTGTTTGTCCAATTGAATAGTTCCAATTTACGTTAGATGTTGCCGTGTCGAGAGCAGTATGTGGAATCCAACCTTTAACATCCCCGAAAAACTTTACCAATATTTCACGCTTATGTATTTGTATGATAGTTGCGTGGTGTTTCGAGTCAATTTTCGCGTCTTGTATGTTTGCTAAAATGGGCAAGTCACTCGTTATTAAAGACCTTTTCAAAGTGAGATATATTTTTTTTCGACCTATATGAACGAACAAGACTCTTGCTTCTACTTCTTTGTCGATTTTCAGCTTTTTTAAGGCACTTAAACCTTCGTCAGATATATGATCTGGTGCAATTTGCCCATTAAATTTACCAAGTTGTACATGGACGAAACCATTCACTTTGTCAATATTTTCAATCTTTACATTTACCACGTCGCCAGGTTTAAAATCAGGCAATGAAAAGTACTTCTGTTCCAACAGCGAACGCTGCATGGTACAGGCATAAATTCCATCTAACAAGCTGTATGATAATATTCTGCATTTATGTGTGGTACCAGGTGCAAATTTTTCAATGATTTTATTATATTCAACGCCTGTTCTTTTCAAGGAAACGAATCCCTGTATTCCACTCTTAGTTAATTGTAGTGCTATTCCACGAGATTCTCTGAATAGAGCAGTAGCTTCTACAACATCTCCAGGCTTAATAGTATTGTCTCTATATTTATCTATCGTCGAGCTGAAGTATGCAAATTTGATGGTCGGCAAAATATATAATAATGTCCCAGTAATTGTCAGACTATTTGAGTATTTAGATAAGGGCTTGTCTAAATATATTTGATTTATGAATCCTATATTGTTTTCATTTAATGAAACACATAAGCCATCAGACAACACTTTCCTTATAGAAAGATTAAATTTTGTACCTGGCATAATGCTGTCCAATGATTTAATTTCTGTTTTACAAATAGCCTTAACAAGCTTCTGTTTCAAAGTTAATGTAATCGTTAATGTATTCTCATTATTTTTAACTTCTTTAACATAGCATAGAAGCTGTTTACCTGGAACTACATAAGACATCTTAGTAATAATCGATAGCTTTTTTCATAAATGTATATATTATTTAAATTTATTTACACAAACATTTTTCACTGCCACTTTCCTGAGTAGGAATAAACAATCTTACGTTTATTAAACCTGTATCTACCACATAACCATGATCTTCTATACTACTAATAGTACATACTATTTTTGAGACACTATCTAAATAAGCAACATCTAAACTTTGATTTATCAGACTGGACTCAAGAGATATCGAAATTTGCAATATCTCTTGCCATTGTATAGCTTTTACATAACATACGACGTAATCTCCATAGGTATATAACTCAGGGAGGGACTTAAGTTCGTTTGTCTGAGAATCCTGTGATTTGACAAAACTTTGCAACAAATTTGTATGACATTCATTGATATCTGTAATTTGGGCACGACCTACTAAGCCGCCTGGCAAAGATATCAGCAAATCATAGTTTGTCACTTCAGAAACACATCCACTAATACCACTAATCCTTCAGATATTGTTGCATATGATAATCGTTCTGCAGTGTTGGGAACAAAATTTGGTTCTCCTTCGTCTTGTTTCTTTGCTCTGTGTTTCTCACGATTCCTTTTACCAACTTTCTCATATTTGTCAAATAACTATTAACGTACAGGTATTGAATAAGTAATTTTAAGATATTAAAATATGATGGATATATGTAATAAATTTACCAAATCTCATGCTTTCCTTTTTCGAACTTCTTTTCCACCTCTTGGAAAATTTTTCGACGTCATCTATGAAAAATAATTATGTCACAATTATATATATATTATAAAAAGAAAATTTACAAAATCTGTAGAAAAGTATAACTATAAAGTACTGAGATAAAGTATGTGGTGGGTAGTTCGTGATAGGTGCTGAAGAAATACTCGAGTATAATTAACAATATATACTTATTAACAAATACTCTATATGTACACTTTGCGTAAAACTCGCGATTACTATGAGCGCCACGCGATTCACGATTACAAATTGGACTTCTAGGCGATGCGTTACGATGCACGATACAAGTTCGGATGATGATTGCTTAAGATGTCGAGGAACTCGGGACAACTACTAACTATCGACTCTGACTGACGTCTAACGGCTGATTTTCCGTCACAATGATGCTGCAGAGGAAAATTATGATGGGGCGTGTCTAAGGATAAATGGACGTTGAAGAAGGATGCTAACCACCCTCGAGAGAAAGTTGCTAGCGGAAAGCATCGTACCTGAGAAAAGCAGATTTTTCGTACCTTTACGGAGTAGATAATAAATTAAGGAATGTTAAAATTAAAAGATATTTGTTCGGTTTGAAGGACCTTATCTAGAGAAATCCTACGGGAAGCAGTGTAACAAAGATAATAAAATATTCTGACATATTTCCTTACAGGATGTCAGCAAAAACTTAATTATATAATATCTAAGAATATTTTGAAAGTTTACTTCTTTTTATTGCTGAATATGCAAAAACTTACTGTTAACATTGATATATACAGTGGCTTGACAAACTATTTACATTTGTCACAAAAACTTTAATATTCATATTGTGTGTTGTATATAAAACGTTTTAAAATTTTGTTAGCACTATAATGAGATTGCCCTATTTATATTTTTAATTTGAAAATATATATAAAAGTTGCAGGATATTTAATGTAAACTTACATTTAGTATAAAATTAATATACAGTATGTATAGTCACCTTAAGCATATAATGTATTATATTAAAAATGGTCCCACTGAATACTGAAACTTATTAATGATATGAATGATTGCTTATTTAAATATTTTTATAATCTCTGCAAAATATATGTACATGTACTTGTACTAAACATGTTATAATTTCTGCATTCATTTTTAGAATCGTTTGAGATTTAAAAAATGTAATTATGATAGTTGGATGTCATTACAGCATTAATGAAATTTGAGTATGATACGCGTATGGTAATTATAAAAGGTCTATCAATACTTTCAGAAGCCACGGTATAAAAGTGAAAGAACAAAATAAATTGACACGTTCTAATTATTTTTCACTTTGTGTCAATGTTTCGAGAACAATACAATTCATTTCTTCAGTTCTGCCCAAGTTATGATTAAAATACGATCGGAAACCGAGGAATTATAAATATGTCATCCAGTAATCAGTGTTAGAGTTTTATTTAATATGAATTACAGAAATTGATAGTTAAAAATATGTTTGAATCGATCGATAGACGAATTTAAAATTGGAATAATTTGGCGCGATAAACGTGATTGGTAATCAAAATCCTCTTTGTTGAAATTGTTACCGGAGAAAATACAAAAGTTATGTAGGTCAATACGACAGGATTTCTACAAGTTTTCTACATGTTATGTATATAAAAACCAAAAATGTAATAAAAATAAAAAGCGACATAAAATAAGAAGATTAAATATATTTGTCGGAGATGAAAGGACATCGGACCTCCCCGTTAGAATTCTTAGGAAAAGTCGAGACAATGAGCTTGGGTTCGAGGCGCCAGATGGAAAACGCCGAGCGTAGCCGCGGTCACGGGATAAACACTTCGTTCAGACAGAGACTCTATCCTTCGGGCACGATGGTTACCAGATGTCAACGCATCTCTGCAGCTAGTTCGAGGACTCGCTATAAATCAGAGGATTTGGGTACCAAGGTCCTTGAAACGAACAAACAGTCTTTTCTGCCACTTTGAACGCGAGGATGCCGGAGATCGGGCTTCCACACGTGGGACGCATCCCGCCAGCAACTTTCTCTCAAGAACGGCCGGCATCTCTCTCGGACCACCAATACAGAAATTGGCCAATTAACGGCAACGTCTGTTTCCCTCACTTTCTGGACGAAGGTCGTCCTCGACGAATCCGATGATCTCGTGCCCTCAGACACACCCCATCATAGTTTTCCTCCGCGGCATCATCGCGACGGAAAATGCATTCTTTTTCGAGAACTCTCCTTAGCGAGTTTTCCAGTCTCTACGACCCGTGCATAAAGAGTTAGTCGATTGTGATTCATACTTGTGAAAAAGTATAGCTGTTATCCCGTTGATCGCGGATTCGCTGCCGAATCTGAGATCATTGTCATCATTGCATAATTATCTCGATCGCTTGTTAATATTGTAACATCTTTGCTCGTGTCAATAAACGATACCTCGAATTGTGTTGCCACGATGAGTAATCCCGGCGAAGACTCGTTACGCGCCCCTAACCCTAATTCTACTGCTAATCCGACATATTCGTTTTCATGATTTACCTTTATATGTAGATGTTAATAATTATGGATCTTTATCGTTAAAATAAAGGTATTTATTTAGTGAACGATTCCAACAATATTAAACGATACAATCTTGCGCGTGTCTCAGCACTTTCTTGTCTACACGATCTTCCATACCAGATGCCTTTACATACACGACTGAGGACAGAACAGTTTACATACTTTTGTTTTCGAGACACCGCGGACACACATACACATACTCACATAGTCACATGGTTAATTTAGCATATAAAATTACACATATCTCAACAGTAGAATAATTTCCTGTCCGGTTACTGCATTACCCTATCTATCATTGAACAAATTTTTAGGTTACAATTATTTACACAAAGCTAATACGCGTACGAATATCTTTTCATTTTATAAACGTTTATATATAAAATATTTATCCACGTTAAATCAATCTCTTTTTATAGAAACTTGATAAGTTACAAAAAAAACTTTCAGTAAATTCTTGTACAACGCGCACTCTGAAACCATAAAACCATGGAACCGTGAAAACCTCTTATAAACAATCAAAAAACACTTCCCGGAACAAATCCACCACTCACTCAAATCATACGTAAGCAACAGAATCTTTGTAGTAAAAATAGAGAATGTATATTTTGAAGTAAAAGACATCAAGGCAGGGGTATCGCAAGGAAGCGTCTTAGGACCTATATTATACATAATATACACGGCCGACATACCAACAACTGCCAATAGCAAAATACTGATATTCGCGGACGACACGGCTGTATTAGTCAGGCATACTAATTCAGAAACAGCAGTCATATTGCTACAAGAACACATCACAAAAATAGAAAAATGGCTGCAAGATAAACAAATAAAAGCAAACCCCAGTAAATGCAACCATATTACATTTAGAAACAACCCAGCCAGCTATAAAGGATGCGAAATCAGGAAACAATTACAACGTAAACTGTTTCCACCACTTCGCAACAGATCATTCAATAACTACCAACCACAACAAAGTACAACGGAAAATGAAACGACGTTGAAAGCACAATATGAACCAAGCGCCATAATTAGAAACATAGATCCCCAAAGTAACCGAAGGTACGCACAAGTAACCAAAAACATTAGCCAAGCAACGCTTACAACCAATCAGAACCAAAGCAATAACATCGAAGACGCTACAGAAATTAAAGAAATGCTCAAACAATCCACCAAAGGTATGGAAATGCTGGGAAAAATGATAAGCGAGCTAAACACAGTATTAAGACAACAAGTACAACAAACTACAATCATGTTACAACTACTCACAAACTTGCTAAGTAAAAAATAGAGATGGACAAGTTGAAAATAGCAGCCTGGAACTCCAATGGCTTGCAACAACGAGTCCACGAAACTAAAACATTTTTGTATCAAAACAATATTGATATACTACTTGTCTCAGAAACACATTTCGCTCTAAAAAATTACATGAAAATTCCGTACTACACCATCTACGACACCAAACATCCCTCAGGTAAAGCACATGGAGGAACTGCAGTAATAATAAAAAATGACATCAAGCATCACCTATATAGTCAAACAAATCAAGAACACTTACAAGCAACCACTGTCACAATACAAAACAATGACAATTACTTCCAGGATATCAGCAGTATATGTACCTCCGAGACACAAAATGACACTAAAAAAATGGGAAGAGTACTTTCAATCCTTAGGCGACAAATACATAGCTGCGGGAGACTTTAACGCAAAGCACACATTATGGGGTTCGAGAATTAATACGCCGAGAGGGAGGACATTAGAAAAATATATCAGAAGCAACAACCTCAATGTACTATCTACAGGAAAACCAACGTGCTGGCCGGCAGACCTCAACAAAATACCTGACCTGTTGGATTTTGCAATAACAAAAGGACTAAATGCAAGCAAATTAAAAATAACAACCAGCCTTGAGCTTAACTCCGACCATACACCAATTATAATAGAATACACAAGCAAACCACTACTTTATAACAGGACAGATTCACTATGCAATAAGACCACCAATTGGCAATCTTTCAAAGAATTAATCGAAAACAAAATCAATTGCAATATCCCGTTGAAAACACCTGAACACATTGAACAGGCAGTATCAACTTTGACAGAAATAATACAGGAAGCAGCGCGGGCAACCACTACCCATGAATCAAATAGCAGGCAAACAAAAATTATTCCGCAGGACATCCTAGACAAAATCAGGAAAAAAAGAAAAGCGAAAGCAAAATGGCAAAAACAGAGAACACGAGAAAACAAGAAAAACCTAAATAAACTTGCAAAGGAATTAAAAAATAAAATATGGGAACATTATAATAACGAATTTACAAAATTCATCGAATCACTATCCACGCATGAGAACACCAACTACTCCCTATGGAAAGTCACTAACAAAGCGAAGAAAACAGTAAAATCAATCCCAGCAATCAGAAAAATAGACAACACATGGGCCAGAAGCAACGAAGAGCAGGCAGAAGAATTCTCAAAGCACCTACAAAATATATTCTCACCGTACGAAATTAATAACAGCATCCCCGGATGGCAAACAAATGAAGAAGTTGAAAATGCCAGCAACGCACCTGATAAACGCTGCATCATACTCAGCACAACAGAGTAAGAAATTACAAACTTAATTAAGGCAACAAAGACAAGTAAAGAACCAGGATTTGACTTGATCAATGGAAAAATCTTAAAATACCTTCCCCCAAAGGCAATAAGACTAACAACAATTATATTCAACGCAATTCTAAGAATACAGTACTTTCCTACACTATGGAAAATAGCACTGATCGTAATGTTACCCAAACCAAACAAAAACCCACACCTAACTGCATCTTACAGGCCAATATCGTTACTACCTGCGTTCTCCAAACTGCTGGAAAAAGTAATATATAACCGCCTAAAGCCAATAATAGAAAAAGAAAAACTAATACCGGACCATCAATTTGGATTCAGAAATAAACACTCCACAATAGAACAAATGCACAGACTCGTGAATGAAATCTTACAGGCACTGGAAACAAAACAATATTGCATGGCACTCTTTATGGATATCGAAAAAGCATTCGACAAAGTTAACCACGAAAAACTCCTTCAAACTATCAAAAAGCAATTTCCAAAACAAATCTACAAATTACTCAGATCTTACCTAAACAATAGAACCTTTATAGTAAAAATAAAGGATGCATATTCAGAAATCAGGAATATCAAGGCAGGAGTACCGCAGGAAAGCGTACTAGGACCAATACTGTACACATTATACACGGCAGACATACCAACAACTGTTAACAGCAAAATACTTACGTTCGCGGGCGATACGGCCATACTAGTGGGACACACAAATCCAGAAGCAGCAGCAGCTTTACTACAAGAACACATTACAAAAATAGAAAAATGGCTGCAAAGAAAACAAGTAAAAGCGAACACCAGTAAGTGCAACCACATAACATTTGCACTTAGAAAAGGAACAACACCAGATATCCAACTGAACGGCGCCCACATAGCGCATACAAAGCAAGTCAAATATCTAGGAATACATTTAGACACACACCTTACATGGAAGCATCACATAAAATATATAATAAACAGAATACGTGAAATAAGGAAAAAGATGTACTGGTTAACCAATAAAAAATCTAAATGAAGCACAACGAATAAACTAAATATATACAAAACAATAATCAAACCAATCTGGACATACGGACTATGGGGGACGGCAGCAATGAGTCACATAAATAAAATAGAGACAGAACAAGCAAAAATTTTAAGAACAATAGTTAACGCTCCATGGTACGTCAGAAATGAGGACGTCCGAAAAGATCTAAAAATTCCAACAGTTAAAGAGGAAATCGCTAGATACGCAAAAAAGTACAAAGAAAGACTTGCAATACACCCAAACCAGCTAGTTGCAGAAACAAAAGAAACCGTAATACACAGAAGACTGAAGAATAAGCATCCCACAGACCTCGCAATAGAAATACAACAAACAACCTGGAAGATGAAACCCCGCTGGGGGGTAACCATCCACATGCTATATTTTTCAAGTTATAACATTTTACCAAATGTCCTTCTGGACAAATTGTAAAATTAAATAAATAAATATATAAAAAATACCGAGTTTTCCTCCGTAATGGCATGAGAGCGGAGAGTCAGTCATCTCATGAAGTCAGTCAACTCCTGATCCTATAACATTATATCATTCCACTTAACTATTCCTACAGTCTTACGACAGTCTGCTTCTACGACTCAAATACAATTATCAATCATATACATCAAAATTACATTACGAAATGACGTAATATTTAAGTGTAAGAAGTTGTGAAAGATATAAATATTATAGAACCGTTGATTATAGTTTTATTCCACATCAAACTTTCCTATTATCCCATAAGGAATAAGGGGATCGACCTGTTCGAATTTACGATTCCCGTTGACGCGCTTCATCGCGGTTGATCGGTTTTTCTCTGGGTTTCGTATATCATCCTTCGGCTCCATCTTTATTCTCTCGCGGCACTTCGTCACTTTATGTCCGTAGTGCTCATAGTGACGGCACCTAATCCGGAGGTCTGACGGCCTGCGTCGTTTAATTTCAGGGCCCTCCGATGGACTTTCTGACTAATACGTCGGATTCTCCTCGTAAGAGAATACTCATTTCACTCCGAAATCAGTCCTCCGTCTTGATGTCGCTCGTGAGTGCTAGTCGTTTAAAGCGTTGAACTTGTGAACTCAGTAGATAAAGAGTGCTACCGAAAGACGAAAGCGCAGTGGTTGGCGCCTTAGGTTACGAACGTTTCGGGACTCGGGTTCGAATCCCGGCGACCGTAGTCCGATATTTTCTTCTAGGATACAATAATTAGAAGAAAATACAGCAGTACCCCAGCAGCGACATCTACTACCAGCGACTACAACAACTATCACGGCCTATACACGGCAAATCCTCGACACCTCACCTCCGATTGACGCACCAACCAGGTGACAAGAAACGAGACGACGACCAATTCAGTATTGTGATGTAGCCAGTGCAAAGTTCATGGGCATATCACATCTGCTCTACACATCATGCCGAAGAGGAACAGAGGCCTACGACCGTACGCGGAACGCTCTGCCCCGTACCGACGGTATCCACCGCCACATCGAAGACTTCGCGCAACATCTGCACGAGTCTAACAACAGAGAAGTAGTAACGATATCACTGGTAAGGTGGTACTGAGGTGGGTAGGCCGCAGCCTAATCTTGCTGAGGAGATTGTAGAGGACGACCGCCATTTGCATTGTGAGGGGATACAGGATCATATCCTACGCGTCGGCGACCGTGCTGGCGGCGTCCGCCCGTTCGAGCTGCGGGCCCTTGCGCTCCGATGGGTGCACGAGCACCTGAGGGCCCTGCGTTTGGACGGGCGTACGACATCCGACGACCGGTCGGCCCCAAGCGTCCTGGAGGAGGCGGAGCGGGAGATCTGGGAGCGGTGGCGCTCTCAGCTGGTCGAGGGTGACGCTACGCGGCCACATCGGGCCGTTCGCGCCGTGCTTCCCAACTGGGAAGACTGGAGAGGCCAAGGCGGAGTCCCGCTGACCTTTAGGATGACGCAAGTGCTCACTGACCATGAAGTATTCGGCGAGTATCTGCTAAGGATTCGGCGGGAGGTGACCTCCATCTGTCACCACTGCAAGGAAGAAGAAGACACGGCGCAGCACACGCTGGAGTCTTGTCCAGCGTGGGCAGAACCGCGGCGCGTCTTATGGCTCGATATCGGCGAGAGATTAGTCACCAAAGCGGTCGTCGGGGCCATGCTCAGGGGGCGTCATGAGTTCATCACCGCCCGCTCCTACTGCGAGCAAGTGATGCTGGTGAAGGAACGAGCGGAAAGAAAGAGGGTAAGAACGCGCGATCCAAGTAGAACGTCCCAACGGGGAGATTCTGTACGCCGCAGGGGCGCGGCATCGCCACCGCCCTAGGAGCGTCAGACCAGGAATGTGGTGTTAGGGAGTGTGGTCCATCCTAGCGGCCGACTCAGATAAGGACGCCTCCCTTAACCAACAGTAGGGAGAAGACGACGAGGAGTGCCCCCTGGTAGTTTTTCGCAAGAGATCCCGGGGTTACTTCTGTTGGACGTGGGGGTGACTACCGTGGAGTTTTAGTCAGAAAGAGTCCGACACTACTTGGTTGTTGCGATCTCGCAGCGGCGAGTATCCATGAGGATTTCGCCACGTAAAAAAAAAAGATGCCACAAGGTAGAAATGTAATTCTTACTCCTCGTTGCATGCAAACCTTACACAAACGCTCATCTTTGAATGCTCGATTTTTCTTTCTCCAGAGCAGCTAAAATAGTAAACAGTATATTTAAATATAATATATAATAAAATTTATTATATGTATACGGATTTCATGCAATTTAACGAATTTATGATCAATCTGTGTTTTTCTCAAAGAGAACCATTTCCTCCGTTTCATTTTCCCTATTGGATCTCTCATGACTCTCAACTGTATTTTGTGTTGGTGCTTGAAATAAATATAATGTACATATATTTCTTCGTTTTGTCCGTGGAACTTTATCAGGATATGCTCCAATTAGTACATTACTACAATGTTCATTACGAACAATTCTACACTCTGAAGAACACATCTCATGAACTTGCATAGGAGTTTGACCCTCTGACCAGTGACTTATCACCGATTGACATTCAAAATATTTGACAATATCCAATTCTCCCGTACAGTACAGTTATGCAGTTGCAAGACTGGCAGTGTCAATGAAAGATATAGGCCAGTTTCGAAAACTCGAATGTCTTACTGCTTCAAAATGAAAATCATCATAATTTTCTTGAACGCCACGGACGTGGATGGAACCGGCGATATTGAATCAACCGGTAACATAAAATCAGACGAAGTTAGATCAACCGGCGAATTTGAATCATCTAACAATGTCGAAGGAACAGGCAGTGATTCTTCATGTTCTGAAGATTCCGAATTTTGTTCCGTCAAATATCACGATTTCATTATAGGAATCATTTTATTCAAATTTTCTCACACCTATTAAAAAAAAAAAAAAAAAAAAAAAAAAAAAAAAAGGAATTAAAATATCTAGTAGTTGTAACAAGCCGATATTATCGAAGTAATCTCAGTTCCGTGTGTTTTAGCGCAAAAGTTAAAAATTGTCTTTGAAGAATTACGGCGATTTTATTTGATATTTGAAGCTTTTGAAGGATCCCGAAACTTTCTATACAATCTACATAAATTCTTTCGTTACGATATTTTGACTTACAAATGGTAAAACGTTTTTAGTTAACTCATTTTCGAGAAATATTATACGTGTACAATTGACCAAAGAGAAATATGTTGCAGACAAAACTTACGAAAATGAGATGTTTACGTAGTGCTTCAACAGCTCACCAACACTTCAAATGGAATCTTGGCAAAGATTTAATATCTTACTCTTGTATATTTTACATTTTTAAATTTACGAACGACCCATACAAACTCTTCTACACCTAAAGTAAGACTGAACCTTGCCGGTAGTATGTAGCTGTTTATGTACCTGTTTCTTGCAAATCTGATCCCTACCACATTACTCCTTCATCCCACTATAAGACACCGTGCAGAGTGCGCAAGTTGTCGACCAACCAAATGTCATCGATGTTCCGCCCCTTACTACAATGTACTGTACTGTACTATCATTGCGTGGATATATTGTAGGGTAGAAGGATAATTTTTGTCCTAAATATTATTATCTGAAAATCTAAGGCAAGCAGTCCGTGTTTAATTCTACTGTATAGCAGTATACACAGCCTCGGTATTAATCATCCTGGAATATAATAAAAGTATTTTTACAAATGAGTATGCAATTTTTTCAATATATGAAACATCTCGCATAGAGTTTCTGCAGAAAAATTCAACCGTTTATAACATTTCATAAATTTATTTTGAAATAAAGTTCTCTCGCGATGCGAATAGTAAAACACTGTAGCATTATGTTATATTATATTTTATCTATCATATCATATTATTTATATATCGCAATCATATATCGTCTTTGTCACTTTTTGCAAATGTTCCTTGCAACAATATACCATCGTTTCGTACTAAAAGTGTTAATTGCGTATGCACTAGATGATAGTAAAAACGAAGATTAAAGCTATTCTGGCAAAACGCAATACACTTAGCTTGAAAAGCAGTAAAATCTTGAAAAATAACGAGGGAAACGTTCTCGTTTGACAAATGCAAAAAAAAGTATCGACGAAGTAAAACCATTGAAATTGACGATGCCCGTGTTTCGTTACTAACAATCCTGAAATTGCTAAAGCGAGTCATCTTGCATTTTATGCATTTTAGGCATCAAAGATTCTTAGGGCCACGAGTGAACGTTTTAAATTTTTCATTTTTGTTGTATCATGCAGTAAGTTTCTAATTCCTAAGAAGAAAAGAAGTGGAATTTCAAAAGAAAAATGTTCTATTTATAATGGACCTATAATAGAGGGTGCGTTTCTTAATGGCTTTAGCTTTCCTGAGAAAATTCAGCTATTATTCAAAACATTCTATGTGGAACCTTCCCTATCACACGTGAACCTTAGAGAGTTTACATATGTATAATACAGTTTCATTTTACTAACAATAAGGGGAATAAAAGAAAGAACAATTAGTTAGATGCGGAAAAAGTTAACTTTATTCAGATAAAATAAGATACATAATTCAAATTAATGTTTAACTAAGTAACACTTAAAATACAAAAAAGAACAAAAAAAAAAAAAATACGGAAAAAATGTATTTGATCAGTTTAATATTATGTTTCTATTTACTAATTACTGTAGAAATAGTACTAAAAATAAAATATTTTATCACTTCCTGATTTATAGACTTAATTTAACGATACATAGTATCACTGATTTTATCACAGATATATGCAAAGCGTACGTAATGTAGATCAAGTTTCGCATATTTCTGCATATTTTTGCATGCGTCTAGATATTTTTGCATATTTTTTTATATTTAAATATAAATTAATATTTCAAAACATAAGTAGAGCTAATAATAATTTATAATGAGTTATCGTGTGACCATATGTTTCATAACAAAATAGCTCTGATTCTTAGATACTTGTCAACACGTTTTCAAACTCAAAACAAAAATTGTCTTTTTTCGAACTCTGGAAAAAATTAAATATTCTCTTAAAATTGTGTTTTCTCTATGAAACAATTGTGTTTTCACTATGAAATTCAATGTTAATTTTGTTATCCTTTCATTTAATATTTAGTCGATTTTCCCTTACTTTTTAACACTTCCGTCAATCTGTGACGTACACTATCCACTAATTTATTTAAAAAACAGGAGAGATATTATCCAAAGAAGTTATTGCTGTTTTTTAGAATTTAATATATATATTAATTTATAAGTTAATATATGTATTAAAGAGTGATATTGCTGTACTCAAATGGGAAGATTCGTGAGATTTATCAACAAAGCACACTTCAATCATGGTACCGGGTACAAGAAATATTCGTAACATTCATGCTGCTTCTACAAGCCAACTGAGTCATCTGGAAAATTGAAACCACTAGCTGTTCTTGTATTCAATAAAGTGTGATATAGATTATTCGGATCAAACGGTTTCTTATGCCACTACAATTAGAAAAGAACTCAAACGGTACCGGAAATATGGCATTGAACTTCTTCCGGGAATTACAGTTGTAAACGTTTTAATAGTTTACAAGATTACAACAAAGAAGGATAAAAATATCAGAAAATTTAGAGAATTATTAGTTATGAAATTATTAGAGCTGACTAATAATGTAATGAAATCTTCTGTTTTACGTAGATATCATAATATTGTCATCCAAAAAAGTGCTTCTGGATTGTTAAGGTTATCTGATAGAGGAACGCGTGGATAAATTTCTAATAGAAATATATATTGAAGTAAGTATAAGCATAGATATAGTATATGCTGATCCAAATCCTCACTGTAGCAGTGTTACATTACAATACAATATAATAGAGAGCAGGTTGATACATTGACAGCAAAGGATATTACCAAAAAATTAACCTTGGTGTGTAACTCTAGCTGAAATTTACACGAAACAGCAATAAAAGTCTACTTACAGCTCTTTTGTTTCTAGACATTGTGACCCAAAAACAAAATTCATATTCAAGGACACAATAATATGGACCTCTCTTTTTCGTTAAATTTTTTGGTTCACCAAGTTCTATTTTCATCGTAACAGCGGTGTCCAGGTCACGGATATACAAAAGAAAAAGATGTAGAGTTTTTCTAGAAGTAAATACTTCAACAAGGACAAAGCATTACATTGTAAATAACTTTTTTAATAAACCATGTTTCTATATTACTTTTATAACAGTTTAACAGTCTTATTATTGTTGGAAATTGTGGATCTTACTCGCCGAAATGAACGTATAGCAACACTCACATTACACGTAGAAATGATATTAAAATAGTTTCATATTTATTTAATATGTGATTTACAAGATATTCGTAGATACACATTGCACATGTTTCGGCACTTTCTGTCGCATCATCTTCTACGAGTTCTACGGGACGCTGCGCACGCACATATTCCCACATACACTCATACTCACATATGTGTGTCACTACTACGCGGCTAATCCAGTGTAGCACACAAAATTACACATATCTCAATAATTATATCCTGTGAAATGTCTTTCCAAATAATTTTCCTACTAACTTACCTCGTAAGTACTCAAAGTACTCAAAGAAGCACAGCCTTTCGCTTCTTAAATTTTATATTGCCGAAATTGCAATCCGAAGCACTATAAAATCCTCAGATTCTCAAAACTGAAAACTCTTAAACTCCCGGAATACCTACCTATTTCTTCTTTGTCCTGTAGCGGCACATGAGTCATAGGACGAGTCGAATCAAGAGTGAACCATGTTTTTTTGCCTCGAGGCATTGACAACGTTTCGATGTACGAAATGTAAAAGTAAACAAACTCCGGACAAAACAATATCACCACTACGTGCTACCGTCAACCGGAATCGAATTCAAACTATCCGGTACTGGGTAACATTCATATTTTTATGCATAATAATTAATGAAACAACAGGAACATAAATTTGGCAAATTCAGCACAACTGTATATTATAGAGCTTTAATTGCAACGTTTTATGATGTGATCGTTTGGGACAGATGCTTTTGAATAGCGGCTTCTTTGTTGATTTCATAATTATCAACGATAATTAGTATGTATAAGTAGACTTTAATTTATTAAATACCGTGTTTAGGACCCAACTGTGTCTAGACTGTGCTTCGATACATAGTCGGTCGAAAAACCGATCGGTCGGATACTGTTTTCACCATTCTTGAGAGATACTAGGAAAAGTAATGGGATTACTTTGTGATACGTTTGAACATTGTGCATTTTCAGTTCTACTAATTCTTTATTCACCATTTTGTTTAGAAAGAAAGAGGTAGGTCATTGTTGACTATTTCTTAATATTGTACCTTAACATTTTTGGACATTATTTACTTCAAGAGACACCACGGCCATAGTGACCTTCATTTTCATATATGTTGTTAAGGACATCATTTTAAATAACTTAATCGTCGGCTTTTTACATTTTCCGGGATATTTGCAGAAAGTTATTACTACTACTATATCGAACTGCGTCGATAAGTGTACGTCCGTGGTAGAGGATGCATTATCATGGCGCGACCGGTTATCTATCATTTTTATAAATATATCATGGCAGCCTGCAAACAATCTCTCTGACGGGTAATCTCTAAAATCCTTTTAAACGCATAAATCTCACATACATCCGTGATCGCTGTTAAAAACTGTTGGAAACCAAACTTTATCCCAAGAAAATGAAACCACTGATCAATCCGACAATAATGAGGAACCTAACATTTAATATCATTTTGAGATTAATGAATTAAAAAATCTAGTCCAATCCCAATACGGATGACCAATATTATCATTTTCCTAGGATAAAGTTTCAGTCGATGTAAATTTTTGTAGCAACCGCCAACGATTTTAAAGACCGCTCGTTATAAAGATTTATTACGATCTATTATGTTGTTGTATTATGCTGTTCGTTACGAGTAAATTATTCAACGGATTTTAGAGTTCAAGAACTTCAGCTTCGTCATTTGTTTTAAAAACGTTCGCCCGTTAGGAGCTTCTTCAAACTGAAATGGTAAATTTATAGAAACAGTAAAAACGCTACGCAACCGCCGACTAAGATATTAGGAAAAGCTAATCGGAATCATTTCCTTAACAACATATGTAAAAATTAAGACCAATCATCCGTACGAGAATCCGGAAATATCGAATTGGATCGGGACGAGAATTTTTCGCGAGATCCGCGCTGCGACGCGTGGCAAAATTTATCGAAGCAAGTGTATTCCAGAAATTATTCGGGAATCGGGCTTATCTTTCTTTGGCTCGTTCGTCTCAAGCTGCTTCGAAAGCGAGAGTGAGACATATCGAAAGCGAATGACACATGTTGAGAGTGTCACGTAGGAGATTCAAGAAATCACGAAATTAACAGATCACCGGTGATTTCCTCGCGTCGTAATTCGAACGTTTCGTGAGTAAGGTAAAATATTCGGACTTTAGATACATTAAGTTAGAAAAATTTACCAAATGACCAACTGAACAGATTATAAAGTACAAACTAAATAATAAGAATAAAAAAAAAAACTAGATATGTACGATGTATATATTGTACGAATCCAACAGAGTAACGGTTCAGATTGTTATAACAGAGTGTCAAAGGTTCGGAATCTTGCAATAGAGTATATCGAGTGCTGATTGTGGGTAGATTTGTATGCTAGGGTTTGGGCCTTCTGGAGGGGTTGTCGCCGGGCGGCAGTCACAAGTGGCTACCAGTTACTGTTTCCTTCGCCTGAGACACTAGCTGATTATCGTCTCAATGACTGTGACCTGCAGGAGGTTTGTCACGAGCGGTTACTCTATTATTATTTTATGACTATGTGACAACAGTAAGGAAAATGTATTGAGAACAAAATGAGATATATTAGGAGTTATTCTTCTAACAGAAAAAAAATAAAACTTTTGAAGAAATCATCCTAAAAAAATATTTGTGTTATATTTTCAAGAAATTTTTTTTTTTATTTATTTATTTAATTTTACAATTTGTCCAGAAGGACATTTGGTAAAATGTTATAACTTGAAAAATATAGCATGTGGATGGTTACCCCCAGCGGGGTTCCATCTTCCAGGTTGTTTATTGTATTTCCATTGCGAGGTCTGCGGGATGCTTCTTCTTCAGTCTTCTTTCTATTACGGTTTCTTTTGTTTCTGCAACTAGCTGGTTTGGGTGTATTGCAAGTCTTTCTTTGTACTTTTTTGCGTATCTAGCGATTTCCTCTATAACTGTTGGAATTTTTAGATCTTTTCGGATGTCCTCATTTCTGACGTACCATGGAGCGTTAACTATTGTTCTTAAAGTTTTTGCTTGTTCTGTCTCTATTTTATTTATGTGACTCATTGCTGCCGTCCCACATTGTGGGACTCCGTATGTCCAGATTGGTTTGATTATTGTTCTGTATATATTTAGTTTATTCGTTGTGCTTAATTTAGATTTTTTATTGGTTAACCAGTACATCTTTTTCCTTATTTCACGTATTCTGTTTATTATAGATTTTATGTGATGCTTCCATGTAAGGTGTGTGTCTAAATGTACTCCTAGATATTTGACTTGCTTTATATGTGCTATGTGGGCGCCGTTCAGTTGGATATCTGGTGTTATTCCTTTTCTAAGTGCAAATGTTATGTGGTTGCACTTACTGGTGTTCGCTTTTATTTGTTTTCTTTGCAGCCACTTTTCTATTTTACTAATGTGTTCTTGTAGTAGTGCTGCTGCTGTTTCTGGATTTGTGTGTCTCACTAGTATGGTCGTATCGTCCGCGAACGTAAGTATTTTGCTGTTAACAGTTGTTGGTATGTCTGCCGTGTATAATGTGTACAGTATTGGTCCTAGTACGCTTCCCTGCGGTACTCCTGCCTTGATATTCCTGATTTCTGAATATGCATCCTTTATTTTTACTATAAAGGTTCTATTGTTTAGGTAAGATCCGAGTAATTTGTAGATTTGTTTTGGAAATTGCTTTTTGATAGTTTGTAGGAGTTTTTCGTGGTTAACTTTGTCGAATGCTTTTTCGATGTCCATAAAGAGTGCCGTGCAATATTGTTTTGTTTCCAGTGCCTGTAAGATTTCATTCACGAGTCTGTGCATTTGTTCTATTGTGGAGTGTTTATTTCTGAATCCAAATTGATGGTCCGGTATTAGTTTTTCTTTTTCTATTATTGGCTTTAGGCGGTTATATATTACTTCTTCCAGCAGTTTGGAGAACGCAGGTAGTAACGATATTGGCCTGTAAGATGCAGTTAGGTGTGGGTTTTTGTTTGGTTTGGGTAACATTACGATCAGTGCTATTTTCCATAGTGTAGGAAAGTACTGTATTCTTAGAATTGCGTTGAATATAATTGTTGTTAGTCTTATTGCCTTTGGGGGAAGGTATTTTAAGATTTTTCCATTGATCAAGTCAAATCCTGGTGCTTTACTTGTCTTTGTTGCCTTAATTAAGTTTGTAATTTCTTGCGCTGTTGTGCTGAGTATGGTGCAGCGTTTATCAGGTGTGTTGCTGGCATTTTCAACTTTTTCATTTGTTTGCCATCCGGGGATGCTGTTATTAATTTCATACGGCGAGAATATATTTTGTAGGTACTTTGAGAATTCTTCTGCCTGCTCTTCGTTGCTTCTGGCCCACGTGTTGTCTATTTTTCTGATTGCTGGGATTGATTTTATTGTTTTCTTCGCTTTGTTAGTGACTTTCAATAGGGAGTAGTTGGTATTCTCATGCGCGGATAATGATTCGATGAATTTTGAGAATTCGTTATTATGATGTTCCTTTATTTTATTTTTTAATTCCTTTGCAAGTTTATTTAGGTTTTTCTTGTTTTCTCGTGTTCTCTGTTTTTGCCATTTTCCTTTCGCTTTTCTTTTTTCCCTGATTTTGTCTAGGATGTCCTGCGGAATAATTTTTGTTTGCCTGCTATTTGATTCATGGATAGTGGTTGCCCGCGCTGCTTCCTGTATTATTTCTGTCAAAGTTGATACTGCCTGTTCAATGTGTTCGGGTGTTTTCAACGGGATATTGCAATTGATTTTGTTTTCGATTAATTCTTTGAAAGATTGCCAATTGGTGGTCTTATTGAATAGTGAATCTGTCTTGTTATAAAGTAGTGGTTTGCTTGCGTATTCTATTATAATTGGTGTATGGTCGGAGTTAAGCTCAAGGCTGGTTGTTATTTTTAATTTGCTTCCATTTAGTCCTTTTCTTATTGCAAAATCCAACAGGTCAGATATTTTATTGAGGTCTGTCGGCCAGTACGTTGGTTTTCCTGTAGATAGTACATTGAGGTTGTTGCTTCTGATGTATTTTTCTAATGTCCTTCCTCTCGGCGTATTAATTCTCGAACCCCATAATGTGTGCTTTGCGTTAAAGTCTCCGCCGCTGTGTATTTGTATTTGTCCCATTTTTTTAGTGTCATTTTGTGTCTCGGAGGTACATATACTGCTGATATCTGGAAGTAATTGTCATTGGTTTGTATTGTGACAGTGGTTGCTTGTAAGTGTTCTTGATTTGTTTAACTATGTAGGTGATGCTTAATGTCATTTTTTATTATTACTGCAGTACCTCCATGTGCTTTACCTGAGGGATGTTTGGTGTCGTAGATGGTGTAGTACGGAATTTTCATGTAATTTTTTAGAGTGAAATGTGTTTCTGAGACAAGTAGTATATCAATATTGTTTTTATACAAAAATGTTTTAATTTCGTGGACTCGCTGTTGCAAGCCATTGGAGTTCCAGGCTGCTATTTTCAACTTTACCATCTCTATTTTTTACTTAACAAGTTTGTGAGTAGCTGTAACATGATTGTTGTTTGTTGTACTTGTTGTCTTAATACTGTGTTTAGCTCGCTTATCATTTTTCCCAGCATTTCCATACCTTTGGTGGATTGTTTGAGCATTTCTTTGATTTCTGTAGCGTCTTCGATGTTATTGCTTTGGTTCTGATTGGTTGTAAGCGTTGCTTGGCTAATGTTTTTGGTTACTTGTGCGTACCTTCGGTTACTTTGGGGATCTATGTTTCTAATTATGGCGCTTGGTTCATATTGTGCTTTCAATGTCGTTTCATTTTCCGTTGTACTTTGTTGTGGTTGGTAGTTATTGAGTGATCTGTTGCGAAGTGGTGGAAAAGGTTTACGTTGTGGTTGTTTCCTGATTTCGCATCCTTTATAGCTGGCTGGGTGGTTTCCGTTACAATTATAGCATCTAACTTCTTCTATTTTTCCTGTGTGTGGGCAGTGTATTGTTAGGTGATTTTTTGCACATTTGACACATGCCGGGCTTCTGTTACAATAATTATTTGTGTGGCCGTATTGTTAGCACCGTGGCATGCATTGTGGTATATCTTTTTTGTATCGTGGTGGTTCTACTGTTACAATTGTATTTAGTATCTTTTTTATTTCGTAAATTTCTTTGTTATTGGATCTGGGTTCGAGTTCTATTAAGAATAATGGTAATGGTTGTTTCGTGTCATATCTTGTCATATTGTTTATTGTTCTTGTTTGGTGGCCAATTTTTGCTAATTCGTCGCTTAATTTTTTTGTGTTAGTTTTTGGATGTAATCCTCTTATAACTATTTTGTAGCTCCTTTCCGTTTTGAGCTTGTACGTGAGCTATAGCATTTTTTTCCTTTAATTCTTTTATCACTTTCCTATAAACTTCGGGGGTGTTTGTTTGGATTTTTACTTGTTCTAGTTTTGTTTGTTTTATTGTGTAGTTTTCCTTTCCGACTGTATTGTTTAGTAGATCTATAAGCGGGTCTATTATTTGTTCCTCAACAAATATTGGTGGTGGTTTTGATATGTGTGTTGATTTGGTTGTGGATTTACTTGTCGGGTCATTGTCTATTTCTTCCGTTAATGAGCTAAAGGAGTTTCTTAAAGGTAATTCTTGCAGCCATCGCTGCTTTTCTGTGTCTGGGTTTGCTGCAGGACTTGTGCCTAGAATTATTTTTCGCTTTTTGCTTGTCTTTGCTAGTTTCCAGTTTTCGTCCTGGTAACTCCTTTCGTTGTCATGTCTGCACTCCTCTTGTCTCTATTGCTCTTCCGTTTCTTCTATTTCCATGTCGTTTTGGTTGTTGCTATTTTGCTGTTGTTGTTTCACGCCTGGTAAATCTAACGACCCATTCATATACAGTCTGTCACACAAGAGCGTGTCTGCGATATTTCTGTAAATATTTATATATTTGTAAAAAAATTTATATGAATTGAATCTACATCTAAGACACTAATACGCTATTACTTAGTAGGGTGTCCAATCTCCTCCATTAGCGATTATAGCTTGACATCGTTTCGGCATACTCTCGACTAATTTTTGAGCGTAGGATTCTGGTAACGACCTCCATATCTTTCGAATGTGATGTACAAGTGTTCTTATTTTTGTGATACGTCTTCCTCTCAGCTTGCATTTCATTAGGGACCACACATTTTCGATAGGGTTTGCATCAGGGGACTGCGATGGCCAAGGAAGTACTGTGATGGCGTTTTTCGCTTTCCATTGGGTGCAGATGCGACTTCGATGTTTAGGGTCGTTGTCTTCTTGCAATATCCATTGGTCCTCGGTTTGGTTGAACCAACGTTTCACGGATGTGAGAAGTCCCCTTTGGTACAATTTCACCATCTTTTGTGCATTCAGATTGTCTGTAAAGACGCACAAAGTCCCAAAACCGCGTGCGTTAAAGCAACCCCAAACATGCACTTTTATAGGGTGTTTTACACTTCTTTGAATCATCCTTCTTCCATGGATAGTCCAAGCACGCCTAATAGGACACCATGCCCAAAACGAAGATTCATCAGTGAATATTATATTACTCCAATCACGATCTCTGTTTTCATTCGCCCATGCCAGACGATTTTCGACGTTTCGCGTACGCGGCACTCATATTAAAAAGCTCTGTTCCTTTCACTGTTTCAAATGAAACTGAAAGGTATTCAGCAACGCGTATTAGAGAAGTTTTCGTTTGTTTACATTCTTTTTATCTCATTCTGATTAGGTGTCAGGTTTCGCAGATATCGCAGACACGCTCTTGTGTGACAGACTGTAGTATTTTTCACCTTTAGTTGCAATCTTAATTCTTGGTATCTGCTGCTGCATTGTTTGGCACTTTCACTGTTCTTAACACTAAACAGTTTCACTTGGCTGGAGCACACATTTGCTTACGCACATCTGTTCACCTCGGTTTCCCGAGCAGGACTGCTAATACCGTGGGTTAAGGAAACACTTTTTGAGCATCTGGAGCACTGGTTCACCGATAAAATGCTAAAAACCGATATATATTCCGGAAAATATTGGCTCGAGACAGGTACATGTTATTATGCCAAATGTTACACTTCAATGATAATAACATAATAATTAATGACCTAATAATAAAAATATGACCAGAAGTCGACAAACTGGAGAAATGCTTTTCGCGATCATTTACACCATATGAAAACCTGTGCATTGACAGAAACCTTTCAGTATAAGAAGGCAGATCTTATGTTGAACAGTTTATACGTTCTAAGAGAAGTAGGCATTGCATCAAGATATTTATTCTTTGCAACCGTGAAACTAATTACATATATTAGATTTTATAATTTACACTAAAAAAGAAAAAACAGAGTATTACGCCACGAAGCTTACTATTTCGTATTCCTAACCATCGCTCGCGGTACTACAACGTCGCAGGCAGATCGTCTTATCTCCCCGACGGAAAATATACAATATAGCGACGAGCGCATAATTGTCACCAAGCAGCGAGTTCCAGAAACGTCGATTTCGGTCCGTTATTTTATCTACACAAAGAAGGTTGCACACGTGATCACATGTAGGTGCGAACGATGGCACGACCCGAGCGTAGTGGGGTCGTCTCCCAGAGAAGACAAGGAAAAGATCGAAGGGCAATAAGTCTCATTTGAAGATTCAAACGACATGCATCGAGAGGTTCTGACGAATAAAATTAAAGTCACTTAGTCTAACGAATTCATCGAAAGATATCTTAAAGTCGGGTCGAATTTCTGTAACACATTAACTGTATTTATCGCTAAATAATTTGTGACGTTTTTATTATCATATTCATTATTGTTAAATATACAAGCTATATCAACCTGTTAATACAGTGTTAAATTCATTGAACTACCGCTGTTATCTTAACCGAAACAGGTGAACGACTAATTCGCGGCGTCGATTATCCGAATCGTAGCGAGAATTTACGCCTCTCGCTGACGCGTTTTCCTCGCGACTGCGTCTCTCCACGAGCGGTCGGAACACAAAGATAAATCAAAGTACTTCAACTATTGAGTGTTTCGACCGTTCGCGGAGAGACGCGATCACGAGATAGCACGTCAACGAGAGTCGTAAATTCCCGTTACGATTAAATAATCGACGCTACGAACTGATCGATCCCTTTATTTCTGTTATGATAATAGGCGTGGTTCAATTGAGCATACACTGTATTAACAGCATAAATTGCAGTTTATTCAAACAATTTATTGACCAGAGAGATATAAATTGATAAGGTACAATTAAGTTTTGATTGCTAGACAAAGTTACAGTGTGGAGCATGCGACGTAAGCTTTTATGATGACGGTTCAAAAAATGTGTAAAGACTCACTTTCTATGAAGATGATGCTACGGAAATAAGTTTGCTATGGGTAGGTCTAAGGACACGGAAAGAGCTGATTTATTAAGAATAAGTTTTCGTTAGGAGAGTGAGAGAAACAGACTTCGCTATCAATTGGCTAATTTTCGAGGTTGACGGGTGAGGAAGGGTGCTAACCACCTCCGAGAGAAGGTGGCGAGTGGCAAGCATCATAAGTGGGAAAACTAACTTTTCCATATCTTCCCGCAGTAAAAAATAAACTTTTAGAAAACGACTTTATTGTTTAAAACGACTTAGTAAAGAGATGTTTGTTCGGTCTGAAGGACCTTAGCTAGAAATTCCTGAGATTTATGGTAGGTCCTTAAGGCTATTGAGGGTACGCAGTAAGGATATGCGGTCGTCAGGTTGCCATCTTGCCCGCGGTGTGTGGCCTGATCTAGGTAGAGTGTTGTCAGACGTAACATCCTACCCCCTGTTGAGAGGGTACCGATCAAAATTAGCGAGCTGTGATATTGTTTGTGGTTCCCATCCTATTTCGTCTCGATTGCTGGTTGTTCGGATTTCTCAAGATCGGGTTGAATTGGCAGTGGGACAAGCTTTTTGACACCCCCATCCAAAATGATCTTTGCCGTCTGAACTGTAGCTGTCCGGATGATACCATCGGTGATTGGATGGATCTTGATAATTCGGCACAGAGGTCACTGCATTTAAGGGACGTTTTCCTCTCTGAGGATGACGCTTGTGCCTTCCTGGATGCTGTATCCATCCTTGTTCCATTTATTGCGGTTGATCAGCTCGTTCAGATATTCTTTATGCCGGCGATCCCAGAAGTGCTGCTTGAGTTGTTGAATGTGTTGCCATCTGGAGAGCCGGTTGGATGGAGTGTCCCTGAAATCTCGTTCCCACAAAGTCATTAATGAATCGCCAACGAGGAAATGGCCGGGGGTGAGTACTAGGAGATTGTTTGGATCGGTGGATATTGGAGCTAACGATCGTGAATTGAGGATTGACTCTATTTCAATTATGAGAATGTTAAATTGGTCAAAGGTGAGTAGCTCGTTGCCGACGACGCGTCTGAGGTGGCGTTTGAATGACTTCATCGCTGCTTCCCATAGCCCATCGAAATGCGGAGAATGAGGGGGAATGAAGCGTCATTCGATTTGCTTATCGGATAGAAATGCGTTTACTTTTTCTTTGTGGTCGTCCGATTGTAGCAAATCATGAAGTTCTCATAATTCGTTGTTTGCACCTATGAAGTTGGTGCCTTTATCTGAGTGAATGGTAGAGAAAAAACCTCGTCGAGCGATAAATCTACGAAGAACGGCGTTGAAGGTTTCGCTCGTGAGATCACAAACGAGCTCAATATGCACAGCCTTAACTGCTAGTCATACGAAGATGGCTACGTATACCTTGATCTGACGGTGGTTACGATCTCGTTTCTCTTTGATGTGGACTGGCCCACAATAATCGACGCCGACGTTTGTGAATGGGCGAGATTTCGTTACTCGCGCCTCCGGCAAATTACCCATTACTTTGTCACGTCTCGCGCTGCGCACGCGCCGCAACGAAGGCTAAAACCTACCAATAGCGCGAGTAAGCGTTTCAATTCGAAAAATAAAATTTAACAATTTGGTTAGAAACCGAATTCGAACTTCAAAAACTGCCACATGACGACCCCCTCCTTCTACGATAGAGCAAACTATAAATAATCGCAGCAACATGGAAGAATTCATTCAGATTATTCAGATAATTCCTGAGTTCAGAGTAATTAATTTCTTAGTTCTGTGTGATTAGTTCCTCAGTTCTTGGCGATTGATTCCTTGGTTCTTGGTGATCAGTTCCTCAGTTTTGGCAAGTAATTTCTTGGTTCATAGCGATTAGTTCTCAATTCCTTAGGCTCTTAATATTTCAGTTTCTTTGGCTTTTAACTCTTTAGTTCTTTAGTTCCTTAGCTCTTAGTTCCTTTATCTCTTAGTTTTCTCGGCTCTTAATTCTTAAGTCCTTTAGTTTTTTAGTTTTAGTTCTTTGTTTCATTTAGTTCTCAGTTCTTGTCAGTTTTGTTAATCGACGTGCTTGTATTTGTCAATTTGTAAATTATTGAAAATCACATAAATTAAAATCTTGTAATTAGTAAAACGTATCACGAACAATTGTAATTTCGAGTGTTCTAAATTTCAACGATAACTCTGTTAATAAGCAATTAGAATTAGAATAAGCTTTTGTTGTGGAAAATATTTGTTTTACAATATAATTAGATTAAACGAACATTTATTTTCGCCAACTTTGATCCTCTCCCGTGCCAGTACTCCTGCGCGTAGCAGGTTAGCCGAAACGTGGAGTTTAATTGGTAGTCGCATTAAACATCAGTCAACGCTACCCACTAATATTTAATTGTCGACAGAATTATTAAGGAATGCGACAATTCGGGATCATCGAAAAGATGAACGACAACAAAAAATTTAACTGGAGCAGTCTTTACATTGTTTCTGGTGGCAGCAACTACCATTTACCCGAATTTCAAAATTTAACGGCAACGTAAACAGAACAATCGAAATAAAAACGTAACAACGTAATCCACCGGCGGTGTCTGAGCGCGGCAGCAACGGAGGCAGCTTTTGATCGTACGCCATGCTTGACTTCGGCCGTCGACGGGTCAGTATCATTGTCTTACTGCATATAACGCGCACACACCACCAATGCTCGCCGTGCCCTGAGCAATGGACGCTTGAAAGTAGACTATAATAATTAACGAAAATCTATCAGCGAAGCCAGTATGAGTTTTATACTCCGAGAATGGCGCGGTCGGCTACAAGCCGAGCTCCTTACTGCATATAACGTTGCTTATGTTTCGGAGTGCATGTGAACCTTGTGTTCGATAATGCGTGCTATAAGGGATGACTTACGTAATATTATGGGGTGTTTCTGGGCCAGGGTCATCAACGACTGACTGAGGCAACCCCCGACTCGCAATATGCCTTCCATGTCTATGAACGGGTTGAGTCGCGTGAGCTTCCCCTTTATTGCCGCGTTACGATCACTTCGGAGCGTACGAATTTCCTCGGAGGAATGGATGTTTTGCAACAATCTGATTAGCTTATCGTGTGTTATGTTTAATTCGGTTACGGGCAAGGGTGTCGCTCGGTTATGTTTTCGTTTCCAACACAGACAATGAGCAATGATTCGTATCAACTTGGGATGAATATCTTTGAAACAAGCTGCAATCGATGGGAGTCACGGACAGGCAAATCGCACCTTTCTGTTCCGGTAATTTAATTTTCGGTATTAGAGTCCATATCGGCCAGCAGTCTTCCGACTCTTGGAGCCATGTAGGACCGTGCTGCCAAATGAGAAGAAACTCTTCGGGCGTTTGACCTCGCGATATTAGATCCGCGGGATTGTCGTTATCGCGGATACTGGTTTCTGTTTGGATTTATGAGACTGCTAGCGACAAATGTTTTGAGCATGCGAGGTGATGTATTGATCCAATAGAGAACGATAGTGGAATCGGTCCAATATATAGTTCGAGTAATTTTATGCAATAGGGCCTGCTGTATTGTCGACATCAGGGACGTAAGAAGTGCTCCGCTCAGTTCGAGCCGAGGAATGGTGTGGTATTTGAGAGGGGCGACTTTCGATTTTACGGTTAGAAATTGTGTCCAGACGCGGCCGTTAGAGTTACGGGTTCGGAGATAAACGCACACTCCGTAAGCCTTCTCGCTGGCATAGCGGAAACCATGCATTTCAATCTCCGTTGCGGATTTAATTATTGCCTTGGATTAAACTGGCTAGTTGGAGTTACTTGGCCCTTACTCTAAGTGTAAGGGCTTCGTTCTTCGTCTTAGCTCCGGCGAGAACATCGTCGACGTAGAAGTCCCGCTGCAGTACCAGCGCTACACGCGGAAATCGATGTCCCTCGTTTTCTGTCAGTTGCTTGAGGCTCCGAATGGCTACCTGGATAAGAGGTTGCGGACAAATCGAACGTTACTGAGTTGAGTTGATCAGCATTACACTTAGTTTCCTTCTGAGATGTGTCCCGATGCTGGGACGGTGCAAGAAATGCGCTGGTGTGTCCTTCCTGACTAGATCATCGGTGGGAGGCCAGCTGGGCCGGTTTGGTTGCTCTGAAGGGTTCCGAAGTTCCCCGTAATGTGATAGTTTGGACATTGGAGAATGTCCCAGCGTTGTTGGATCCAAGGGCGACTCCAGAGAGAATGTGATGGTCAGAGACTTGTCCGAGGTAGCGATCTGTGGGCTCAGTGGACAAGTGTTGAAATCCAATGGCGTGTTCTGAAAACTATCGACATTATTTGAGTGATTAGTCAGGGTGGCCTCTCTCGGCCTTGGCGAAGGAGGAGTCTTCACGTTATGTTCCGGAGAATGAGTTTCCGATGCGATATTTATTTCAGATGTTAGAAGTGACGTGATGCAGGGTAGGTTATTAACCGTCGAAATGTTGATAGAGGAAAACCTGTTCCTGGATAATTCGATCATCGTGGATTCTGAAGATTCTGCTGTCTCTAGATTGACCTCGGTGCCGTTGATGGGATTTAACCCGTTACTCTCCTCGTTATGAATTACAGGGCATTGCACATCCTGTAACGGATTTGGAGAGACGAATGTCTACGATGGCTTGTCGCCTGGTGAAGTTTTGTCTTTCTTCCGGACCAAAGGATCGTGAGTGGTTGGCTGATTCAAGGCGTTTGGTGGTGTTGTATCAAATAATTGCGACGCTGACGATGCGAACGTGGTTGTCATTATGTCGCATGTAGGTGACATGTCGCGAGTGTCATGTGATGAGCTCAGCGTATTATGCGACGAGATCGGCGCTAGATTCGATATGATATTCTCCGTCGGCGGAGTATAACCGTTGTTGTCCTGAACGGGATTCAGTTCCTTCCGGTCCAGAGAATCGTGAGGGGTGGTCTTCAAATCGAGTGTAGGCGATGAGTTGCGAGTGTGAAAAGTTTTTTGATTCAAACCGTTTGGTAGCATTTAATCCGATTGTCGAGACACTAACGATGCGAACGTGGTTGTCGTCAGGTCGCGTTAGGCAATGAGCTACGGGTATCATGCAACGAGATCCGCGTGTCATGCGATGGTATCGGCGGTGGATTCGATGCGATATTTTCTGTCGGCGGAGTATAATCATTGGTACTGTTGTTATTGAAATTATTCTTACGTCGCTGAAAATGGTTAGACTTGTTGCTGTTGCCCTTGGGTATAGACGGGGTTGCTGCTCGTGCATTCGTCTATCCGTATTAATAGATCGTTATACTGATCCCTTATCTCGAAGTTGCTCGCTTGTGCCTCCTTGTCTAATTCTTCTAGCTCGAGCTGCATGGCTTCGAACTGATTCGTACCTTCGGTCAGCTGTTCCTTGTAGTACATTACAAACAAACTTTCCTGATGACCGGATTATTCGTACTCGTCCACTCTTTTCCATAAGTACGTGAATTGGTCGCTATAATCACCTCGTCTCCGACGCAAGAAGATGACTGTCTTTTTTCGCCAATGTTGCAGCGGATTGTGGATTTGCGATTTCTTCGCGAGATAGGCGTTTCGTTTATTACCGCCCTGAAAACTGCTAGAAGTGTTGCTGCTGCATTCCGGTGGTTTTGGATTTACCGCTGTCTTGGAGGCATCCGTTGAGGAAGGATTAATATTGATGAGAGTGCTTAATCGTAATACCAGGTTTAAATAGACCAATTAAGTCTACAGGTGCGCTGTCATTGATCTCAAGTAACTTGACATTGACAATCTCGAATTGTTTCCAAATGTCCTCGACTTGTTTTCGATAAGTTGTTAAGGTGGCCTTGTTGTGTTGACCGAACTGTTCGTATTCGTCGAGTAGTCTCTATACGAACTGGAATTGGTCTTTCAGATTGTCTCGCTCTCGACGCAAGGAGGTAATTTTTGTCGCGTTTGCCATTGTTGCAGTGGATATTTGATTGTCAATATAAGGAGCGAGCTTACCTTGTTGTTGTGAAATGGACGTTGGTCCGGATATCGATTGTTGCTCGTTACTGTGCGGCGTGAGGTCGCATGTATGCTTAGCGAGGAAGGCGTTCTTTTCCGACGGCTACTCGTTTGGTTGTGTGATTAAAGGTGTTGGAATTCGTTGCGTTGGTGATTGTCCAGCTATGGCGGGAGGCTGCGTGATTGCGTCCCTAGACCAATGGGTTATGCTTCTTCGAAGGTGACGCTCCCGACGTCACTGGCTTCGCTGTAGTGATAATGCTCCCGCTGCTGTTTTTGATGTATTCACGTGGCATTGTGTGGTCATTGGTAAATGCACCTTTCACTGACACGTGATCCGGCTCGAAGGACCATGTTTAATCGACCATGCGCGGAAAGACGCGAACGCGAGAAAGCGCGTCAACGGGAGTCGTAAATTCCCATAACGATTTGATAATCAACGCCACGAACTGATCGAACCACCCCTATTATCTTAACAGAAATAAGGGGATGCCCGAACATATGGATGCCCGAGCTTTCCTTCAGGACATCCTTCGCCACCATGAGCTCCTTATACACCTGTAGCCATTCCTTGCCCTCTCCTACCTTGATAAGGATGGCCTCCGGCCTTTTACGGGCTCTCGGCATCTTCGGCCCTCGATCCTCGATAGGCGGCGGCTGTCCGCGATCCTCTTTGTCATTGCCCATCTTCTCTTTGGCCCGTCGTTTCTCTCTCCTGCTCATTTGGACCGTCCACTCGTCTCCGGACTCACAGGTTTCAGTATATCTGGAGTTTATAGCAGCCCTCCTCTTTGGACCGCATACCTCTGCATAAGAGATATCGCTTCTTCTTATTCTCTTATTTATCTCTTTTTCATTAGTTTCCAACGGAGAGACCGTCTTCCTCTTGTTTCTGGCTTCGGAGGACATCACTCTTCTACTGTCTCCTTTTCCTCTTACTATCTCCTCCATCAGGGGGGAGGTTTGAGTGGTGACTTCTGCCTCCTCAGGTCTCGCCACTCTTCTCTTACCTCTCCTTCCTTTTTTTATTTAACGTCGTCATGAGCTTACCCCAGGCTTCATCCGTCTTGCTATTTGCCGCTGAAACAAGCTCATGAATTTCTGGGTCCCTTTTCGAGATGAGGTGTAGTCTCCTTTCCGCGTTCTTTAGGTCCTCGTAGGCTCCCCTCATGAGCTCTACCATCTCTTCGAACTCGGTAGGCTTGACTATAACACACTCCTCCATGTTCCGTACTACCACTTTCTCCACACTCCTTGGAGTTTTCGTCGCCGATTCCACTTGTACATCTCTCGGTCTTCTTGGTTTCCTTGAAATCGGCATGGCGCTACAGCTGCTCTCCGACATGGTAACATCCCCTTCGGAGACGCTGCCCGTCTCCTCAGCTGTTTCGTTCGTTGGCTTCGCGGCGAAGCTGGCCCACGTCACCATAGAGCTGCTTTCTTTCCCTTTAGCTCCTCTCATTACAGGAGCCAGGAAACCATCTCTTCCTGTAGTAACCGCCATCACTCTCGGCAGCACCCTGGCGCTAATTGTCATCTGGGTGCCCATATACTTCTTCTTCATCACTTCCCTGATATGTTCACTAAACTCGAGGAGTTTAGTGCTCATCTTGGGTGATCGGGAACTCCTTTTACCCCCAACTCTCTTCTTCGAGCTGCCACTCGCGACTTCACCGTAGTCGAATTTAGAAAGCTTTTTTTTGCGCGAGAAGGGGAAATGCTGTTACGCATACCTGGCGACCCGCGCCACCAGGTTATGTGTGACTCGGCCAGATGACATTGCCATACCCACTAAAACCCCTCCTCATTCCTCTCCTTCCGTGTCCTGGCCGGACAACCCCGGCAAAGCCGATTAGCATTCATCAGGGGTGCCCTTGTCTTGGCCCAATTTATCTCCTCCTTCGTGTAGTTCCTACGCTCGTCCTAGTAACCAACTGAGTATGCTCGTCTGCCTCTTTTCCCTTCTGCGGCACTTGACTGCCCTGCAGAGCTGCGTCCCCTTTCCCGCGTAGTTGTTGCGCTCGTCCTCCTCCTAGCCGTCTCCGCCGCCTTCTCCATCTCCCTTCTGTGGCTCATGACAGTCTTGCAGAACTGTCTGAACTTGTGCCAGTTCTCGTCCTTGGCGGTCACCGTGGCCAAGATGTTGTCCGCGTCTATCTTCTCGCCCAGGGAATTCTCCAGCTGGATCCTCTTCTCTGTCCATTTCGGGCATGCGAACAGGACGTGCTCCGTGTTGTCTTTCGGGTCCCCGCAGTCGTAGCATTGGTAGTCGCTCTCCTTTCCAATCCTCTTCCTGTAGCTCCCGAAGATACCGTGTCCAGTTAGCAGCTACATGGTGTGGTGGTCAATGTCCCTCTTCTTCTTCCCAAAGTGGAGCGCATTGGGTATCAACTTCCTGGTGAAGTTCTCCTTCTTGTATGCTCCCCACTCCCTTTGCCATCATCGTGGGCCTTCTTCCGGATCGTCTCCAGCTCGTCCTTCAGCGCGCTGCCGTCACCACCGTCGCCGATCCTGGCCTTGTGGATCCTGGTTCTCTCGTACGTTTCTCGCAGCATTTTACCTTTATGTAGATCGGTAAATTACCGATCAACACGCAATGCGCCGCGTGAGGGACCGTGCGGTAGGCCGTACTTGTGATGCACAGGGCAGTTCTTTGCGCCCTTTTCACGATCTTCCTGCTCTTCTCGATGTCGACTGCGCCAGCCCACACCGGTGCACCGTATGTCAGGACAGACTCCCAGACGTTGTAATAAAGCCTACGGGCCAAGTTGGGCGGCCCGTTGATGTTGGGTAGAATGCCCCTAAGGGCTCCTCCCAGAGCATCGGCCTTACCACAGACCGTCTTGATGTGTCTGTCGAATTTCCTATAGGTGCCGATCATGATACCCAGGTACTTTATCGCCTCGACCGTGTCGACGACCGAGGCGCCCAAGTCGAGTCCGATCACTCTGGGCACACGCATCCCGGTGACGAACATTATCTCGGTCTTCTCTGTTGCCAAAGTAAGACCGACACTCGCGCACCAATCGTTGACGATCTTCAGCATGGCGTTGACCTTGGCGGACGCTCCCTCGTTCTTTCCGACGGCACACGCGATGGCCAGGTCATCCGCGAACGCGGTCGCCCTAAACATCACCATGTTGTCGAGCCTCTCGAGCAGCCGGTCGTACACCAGGTTCCACAGGAATGGTCCCAGGGCCGATCCCTGCGGCACTCCCGCCGATACCTCGTATTCCACCGTGCCATGCTGATTGCTGACGAGGATCCTCCTTCCGGATAGGTAGCTCCCCACCAATCTTCTGATCTTCCACGGCAGCTTCCTCCTATCGAACTCGGCCATGATGCTCTCCCAACTTAACGAGTTGAACGCGTTGCTGATGTCCAGGGCGATCATCACACAGACTACCCTCTTCTGTTTGCAGATGTCGGCAAACTTCATCACCTGCGCGATAGCGTCCACGGTACTCCTCTTCTTCGGAAATCCGAACTGCCTTCGATGGAACGGATCCATCCCGATGCACCTTTCGATGACTCTCTTGAAGCACTTCTCCCATACCTTGCTCAAGGCTGGGAGTATGCTTATCGGCCGGTACGCGTTAGGAAGTTTAGGGTCCTTGCCCGGATTCCTAAGCAGTATTACTCTAGCCGTTTTCCAGCACTCGAGGATCCGTCCTGAGTCGGTGATGCCGTTCAGTACGCTGGTCACGAGCTCGCTCCTGCGGCCCCCTATCAGCCTCGCTATTTCGCCCGGTACTCCGTCGACTCCCACGGCCTTCTTAACGTTCGTCCTTCCGGCAATATCCGCGACGTCGTCCTTGTCGATGGTGATGTTGCCGGGCTCGGTCTCGTCCATCGCTTCCTCCTCGTGGCCCTCGTAACGCGAAGGTCTGTGTCCCACGGTGAACAGCGTGGTCAGAATCTCCTTAACTAGGCCGATCGGCATGACGCTCGCTGGTCCCTTATTCTTGCACCTATTCATGACCGTGCGATAGGGTTTGCCCCAAGGGTCGCTCTCCAAGATCTTACAGTACTCCGCCCAAGCTGTCGCCTTGCTTCGGGCAATATCCTTCTTGAGCTGTTTTCTTATCTCCTTGTAGGCACTGACGAGGCGGTCGGTATCGCCGAGGTCTTTCTTCCTTCCTCTTGTCACCCTCCTCAAGGCTTTGTGAGTCTGCGCTCTCAATTCCGCGATCTTCGCGTTCCACCAGTAGATGGCGCACTTCCTGCTGGCCGCACAGCTCACCTTCCTTAATGTCCCCTCGCACGTTCCCTCGATGCATTTCTGTAAGAACTCCGCCTTGCCCGTTCCGTCAGGGTTATGGTTCCCCTTCTCTGTAATGCCGTCGAACCTGGCCAAGAAGTCATCCGGCTCCAAGTCCTTCGTCACGTACTTGAAGAACCTCGTCATCCTTCCTGGTGTCCTCGTTCTGAATGTATGTAGAACGTAGCGGTGGTCCGAGGCCGAGTAACTGTCCAAGACCACGCTTTTCTCGTGCGTCTTGTTCACTCTGTTCGACACACTGATTATGTCGGGGCAACTCGTCCTGCCTTTCCTATAGAATGTGTATTTTTGGTTAAGTCTTAATGGAAACACTCCGTAACCACACAGTGCCTCCATCAAGACTCTCCCTCTCTTGTCCGTGGTCGTTCCTCCCCTACAAGTTGACTTTGCGTTGAAGCCGCCGGCGGCGACGACGACCTTGTCGTATCTTCTCGCGCCGTCCTTGGTCACCGACGCCAACGCGTCGATGTACCTCTCAAACGCCTGCTTCTTGATGTTGGGCGAGCAGTATCCGCTGACGTACAAAATATCGCCGGCGCAGACTCCTACCACCCCGTCCTTCTTAACCACCAAGCTCTCGTCGGGAAGTTGACCGTTGAACAAGGTGACCCATATCGATGCATCTCCTTTGGCGTCGTTGTACCAATATGGGAGCTGCCTGATTGGCTCGGATATTATCACTATATTCGACTTGAGCTTCATCGCGCATCGATACATGAGATCCTGCACCAGCTTGCATCTGTTGAGGTTGATCTGCGATATCTTCATTCTTTATTCCTCAACAGCCTTCTACATCCTGGGCATACCAGCGACCCCGTGAGGTGATCGAATCTCACGCCTGTCTCCTTGTTGCAAATGGCGCGGCACGGTGCGTTGGTACAGGCTGCAATCGTGTGATCTCTCCCTCCGCACTTCCTGCATACCTCCTTTCCCGGGCTTATCGCCGTGCACTTGTTCGCCATATGCTCGAACGTGTGGCACCTGTAGCACTTGACCACGTTGGACAGAGTCCTTATCGTGGTTATCGTCAAGCCTGTCCTGATCTTGAGGCTCGACCCGTCCTTGGCGAGATACCCTTTCGGCAGCGTTACTATCGCCGACTGGGTGCACCACGGCGCCAGTTTCAATGTTTTAACCTCGACCTCGCCACCGTCCTTTATCCCCAGCTGTTCCACTAGGTCCATTGCTAGTTCCTCCTTGCTCATCAGGAGATCTATCTCCTTTATCTCGACCGAGGTCTTGTCGCGCATAGGTAACGCGCTCACCCTGCCGCCGAGAGCTGTGTTCAGCTCCGTCGCGATCTTCTTGACGTTGCTGTCTGCCTTCAGCTCGATCAGAATGTCCCCTGCTCTGGTCCTTCTAATCCCGCTACTATCCTTTAGGGCATCCCTCGCCCTCATCATCTCGCTGTAGACCTGGATCCTCTCCTTTCCTTGTCCTACTTTGACTAGGATGGCTTCGGGCCTGTTGCGCACTCTCTTCGGCCTTTCGGGCCCCTTTGATCTGTCCACGTTCGCCCTGTCTGCATCGGCCCTTCTCTCTGTTACCGGGTTGACCCTCCTTCTTTCCCTTTTCCCACGGACGGCGGTCCAGTCTTTCCTTACATCGCTGTCCGTGTAGTACGACGTCGCCATTGCCGGGTGTTTGTCGGCACAGACTTCGGCGTAAGAGACCTCCGTGCTCCTCGTCCTCTTCTTTTTGTTATCGCCTTTCCCTTCCAAGGGCGATATCTCCTTCCTCTTGTTGTTCTTTCCCTCGCTCCTCTTAGGGGCGGTAGTCGTCCTGTTGGCTCTGATCAACCTAGCACCCATTCTGCTTCTCTGCTCGTTCAACATCGACCAGAGCGTGTTCGCTTTGTCGCTAATGACGTCCCTCCTTCTCCTGACGTCGGGGTCCTTCTTCGACGTGAGGTGCAATCTGCGGTTTAACCCTTCTATTTCGAGGAAGACGTCGTTGATTTGCGTCATCGCCTTCCACTTGCTCAGTTTTATGACGATATTGTCCTCCTCGTTGCCGTTATTCTTGGCCATTGCTCTGTTCACCATGGCCCTTCTCCTGAGATGTTCCCTCGCTCCTACCGCTTCGCTGCCACTGTCCGACATTTCTGCCGGTGTGTCTAGCTCGGTTGCGCTGGTTACCACGGGGTAACGAAGTACGGACTTCGCCCCCCTCACAGGGCTTCTGGTCAGGCTTCTCGTTGGCCTGAACGCCCCCTCTTCCTCCGAGGTATTTTTCATGTACTTGACGATCCTATCGCCTTTCAAAGTTTCTTCTTTGACGATTCGGACCGCCTTTTCGCAGGGCGGTGTTCCGCCTTTACTTGTTTGCGCAGGCACCCGGACTTCTTCGATAACCTCGGCAATATCCTCGTCAAATTCGATGTACATATCTCCTCATAGGTGCCTTGCTTCCTTTGCTCCTCCTTGACAGCCTTAGCTGCTTTTTGGTCCCCGGTCGTAGTTACCGAACGAGAGGAGGCCCTGGGATCGACCTTCCTCTCGACGTTCGTCCAGTCGCTAGATGACCGTCGGGTCGAGCCTGGGACGTTACTCGAATCACCGACGGGGCCTGGGGGCTCCGAAACCCCCTGTGCCGTAAGTTTATTTACCTTGTTCGATTCATTGTGTTAAAAATAGAGCAGAGTCCGTTATCATAGCTGGTCGTCATATAATCGTCCTATATCCTTCGAAACGTATACGAGCCGTAACCCAAAAACATGCCAATGTCGTCGTAAAAATCGCCGATCATAGTACTTTAGAACTAATTTTTAAATCCAATTTCTAATCTTTAAAACTTAATTTTTAAACCTAATTTTGATTTTAAACTTAGCTTAGACCTAACTTTTAATTTTAAACTTAATTTTAAATCCGATTTCACTTTCAAACCCAATTCGAAACTTAATTCCAAAACTCAATTTTAAATCCAATTTTAATTTAACTTAATATAAAACCCAAAATTTTGATTTTAAACAATTTTAAATCTGATTTTAATTTTAATGTTTTATAATTAATTTCAAATCTAATTTCTAATTTTTTAAACTTAATTTAGACCTAAATTTTGATTTTAAACTTAATTTTAAATCTAATTTTAATTTTAATACTTTATAATTAATTTTGAATCTAATTTCTAATTTTTTAAACTTAATTTAAACTCAAATTTTGATTTAAAACTTAATTTTAAATCTAATTTTTAATTTCAAACTTGTTTTTAACTCAAATTTCACTTTTAAAAAATGAAAAAGCTAACAACCACACGGAATTACCAAGCGGTCACCCATCTAAGTACTCTTATCCGTGCCCAGCGCTGCTTAACTTTCGTGATCGGACGAGAACGAGTTTTCTCAAATCAGTATGAGCGTCAGCTTCGTAAATTGCATCTAATATAGCCCTAACTGGGGAGTCTATTCCGCTACTAGTTGAAGTGGCACTAACAGTCTCGATTTTATACTTTCGCGATGTTGCCATTATTATACTGATTGTACTGTTTATGCTTGAATCGTTAGAGAAGCTGTCTCTTTTCGTTCTGTATTTGGTAAAAGAATCCAGAGTTTCCTCACCTTGAACGTTTAGCTCGTAGGAAAGGTTCCATTGCGGTGTCTTTTTGTCGAAACGTCAAAAGTGTTTGTTCTGTTGCAGTGGTCCGTTGATCCTCAATCTTCAAGGTTGACCGTAGCCCGAAATACGTGGTTTCGTTTACTTGTAGCTGATTGATTCTGGCACGGATCGCCAAAATGTCACGTAAAATAAGAAAGTGAAATCGAAGATGAAAATAGAAGATAAAAATAAAAAAAGAGAGAATTTATTTCTTAACACTTGGTTTACACTAACTACAATTTGCTTCTGAAATCCAGCCGCGTCTTTTCAAGACTGAAGCTCTTACAACTTGACTTTCGACCGAATCCGATTCTTTTTCTTTGTCATCCCTCGATATCCCCACTATCCACGCGTTTGTTAGGCGTTCTCGAACATTCGGCGAAAGGACCGTTGGAATATTGAGGGTTCATTAGGCACCTCGCTTCGGCGACATACATTATCGCCGAGTGCCATCACATCTTTATTTTCGTCATTAGCCCATCGGTTCCGAAGCGCGGCCTGATCTCTAATGTGGATTGAGATGTGGTTGATGTTACACTATACTATGTACCGAAGAAACCGTTGAAGAGAGAATTGTTCTTTTCGGCCTTGTAGTGCCGCCACAGATCTTTGAAAAATCGTACACGCTCGCAAAATAAACGAAGGTAAGCTCATACATTTTTATTATAAGTAAAAAATTTCTCGTCTCGTAACTTAACAGATTGATCGTGGGAAAATTAACGAATCACTCAAAACGTGTGTTACTTAACACAGAGTCTCGATATTCTACGACAATTAATATCGCATACGATCTAGGAAAAACGAACTCTACACAATTTTTAGTTATTTTTAACGTAATAATTGGACTTATCGTAACGTAATAGAGCATATATGCACATAATGTATGTATACAAAATATACAAGATAGATATATAAGATAAATGTGCGTGTGCCTCATCCATTCTTGTAACACAAAAGTCTGTGATATATTAAGGTAAGCACATACATAATTGTTTGGGTAAAAAATCGAAAATACACTATTGTTGTCTTACGACTTTTCATAGAAAGGATTCTTGTTTCGCATTAATCCTGAATTTTCCAGAATCTAAACCAAGTGAACAATCTCAAAGTAAGAAATTGTGCGATGTCAACGTAATGTAACATAACGTAATGTGCAGGGACAGCAGAGACAGTCATGTCGCGAGTCAACAAAAATCGTCATGACTCACGAATAGCGCGAGCCACAACTCCAGGCGAATGAAACTAAAAGCAGAAAACTTAAGAGAAAAGAATATCGGGGAAATAGGCAGTGGAATACGTTTGTCGAAATACGTTGGCGATCGCACTACGTTGTGGTCGAGTATCTCAACTTATATACAAAGGTTGCAAGGAATTGGGAGTCATGTTTTCTTACAACATTTCTGTACATGAAGGAACAAAGTTCTCTGCTCGTTAGTTATTTTGTGGACATCTGGCCAGGTATCCTTCCGGTAAAGTAGTAATCGAAGAAAATATGAAAAATATGAAAATATGTACATTTTTAAGGGACCTACTTGACAAGATCAACACGATACAACTTACAGCAAAGAATAATGTACTGTAATCAACATTAAGTATTACGCCATGATGCTTACTATAGGCCGTATTCCTAACCATCGCTCGCGGTACTACAGTCTCGTAGACAGATCGTCCTATAGAACCGGCGAAATATATACAATGTAGCGGCAAGCGCATATTTATCATCAAACGTCGAGTTCTACAAACATCGATTTCGATCCGTTATTTTATCCACACAAAGAAGGTAGCATACGTGATCATAAGCACGACCGGTGGCGTGACCCGAGAGTAGTGAAGGTCGTTTCCCAGAGAAGACAAAGAAAAGATCGAAGGGTAATCTGTCTCATTTGAAGATTCTAACTGCATACATCGAGAGGTCCCTCAGATGGCGGCAAGTAGTGAGCACGCGTCCACGTCACTCCGTACTAATTGATCGCTAAATTGCGGAATATCAAAGAAATCGGGCAGAAAAGTAACGGAAAAGTGAAGCGTTAATGCTTTGGAGCAAAAGTGAGTTAATAGTGCAGTGGATTTCCTTCTGGCAAACGCCTGAGAGCGAAGTTAAAAAAGTGGCAAAGGTTAGTAGAAAGTCGAAGCCATATTGGGACGCGCCACCATAGCGCCACCAGACGGGCCACTTGAACACTACAACGTTCATAAAACCACACGCTGCAGATCCTAGAGTAGCGTTCGTAAAGTAACACGACGCCGACCCTAGGGACAAACACGCTGCAGCTAGTGGAAAAATTAAAACTAAACAAGATAAAAGTACAAGTGGCAGACCAACGCCGCCTATACGCCTAAACCTGTACCTAGAGTGAGAGTTCACAAAGCAATACGCCGCTGGACTCAAACCTGGGTTCACAAAGCAATACGCCGTTGGACCCAAACCTGGGTTCACAAAGCAATACGCCGCTGGACTTAGTGCCAAACAAGCGGTTGAGCGCAAAAGAACATAAACAGAAAGTGCCAGTGAAAGTGCTGTACCAGTGCCGCCTTTACGCCTCGAACTTAAAGTGTGAGTGCATAAAGCAATACGCCGCTGGACTTAAAATCTGCGCGCGTAAAGCAATACGCCGCTGGACTCAGTACCGAACACGCGGTAGTGCGCGGAAAAGAACATAGAAATAACCGCTAGTGAAGCGGTGCGCCTGTGCCGCCGCTACGCCTTAGAGTGCAAACTTGCAATACGCCGCACCAGTCGACACACGAAGACAAACAAGGGGTAACTACAAACCAGTTGATAACGAAACCGCGGTAAGTAACACGACGATCAGTAACGCGGCTGGCGGTAACGCGACTGCCGGTAGCGCGACAGTCGGTAACAGAACATCAGTCGGTATCAAGACGGCAGTCGATAACATGACTGCCGTCGGTAACAAAACGGCCGTCGGTAACAAGACGGCGGCCGGTAACGAAACAGCAGCCGATAACAGGACGGGAACCAATTACCACAAGGTTGCCGGTAACAGGACAGCAGTAGGTAACAGAAGCCCAGAAACCAACCATCTCTGGACCCCGCTCAGTACACGCAAACACAGCGGACAATCAAGGATGCCGATACAAAGCCAATCATCACTACCAACTGCTAAGGCTAGAGTGGTCTTGCAACCGCTTAAAGCACCAAAACCTGGGGGCTCAACACCGGAAAGACTGAGCCCAGAAATGAAGAAGAGGAAGAGGATGGAGGAGAAAGATAAGGACACCAAGCAAGTACCTCGCACTGAACCGGAAACAAAGAAAGCAACACCAGAAATCAGGCAACAAGCAAAGGAGATAGAGAAAAATATCCTAGCCTACTGCCTCGATCCGAGCAAAAAGATCAATAAAGATCAAACAGCGAAGATCATGAGGCACTTCACAGAAATGCGAGGGCTTCTGGAGGACCTCCTGCTAGAAAACAGCTTCCTGAAAGGGAAGCTAGAACAAAGTGCAGGCTCAGAGCAGAAGAGCTCGGAGATACTTAGCGCGGTGAACAAGTCGCTGCAAGCCAGCAAGCGACTAGAGACGGCAGTAAAGAAGACCACGACAGCCGAACCACGGAAACCTACATACGCCGAAAAGGTAGGTATGACAAGTAACAAAGTGGGACAAATCTCGATAAAACCACCTAAGAACGTGGTAATCATCCGCCCCGAGCAAGAAGACAGCAACATCAAAACCAGCGAGGAAGCGCTAGACGCGGTATTCACGCTTGTAAACCCTCGAAAGAAGGGAATACAGGTTACCGCGGTGAGAAAAATTGGCGGCAATGGGCTGGCAGTGGAGACAACGAAACCAGAAAGTCTAAAGGCGTTCACGGAGAACGCAAAACTAAAGGAGGCCGGCCTAAAAACCAGTACACCGCAAAGAAGATCGCCGAGAATGATACTGTTCGACGTCCCCAGGGATATCCCTGAAAAAGAGATACTGATCTGTATCAAAAAGCAGAACCAGGACAGACTCAACGAAGACGACGTCGCGGCCATCAAATTCTGCTTTAAAACGGGCCGCAAGGATGCAGAGGAGACAAACTGGGTACTAGAGGTACCTCCCAGGTAAGAGATAAGCTACTCAAAGGCAAAATCTTTATCTCCTGGAATGCATGCAAGGTTCGCGACTTCATCGCCATAAGTCGGTGCTACAAATGCCAGAGCTATGGGCACGTGGCAAAATATTGCCGCGTTAACTATGAAATCTGTGCGCATTGTGCAGAAAGCGGGCATAGCACCAAAAACTACACAAGCAAAGAGAAGCACGCCAGGTGCGTTAACTGCAAAAAGGCAGGAAAGATAGGTGATCACGCAGCCTCGGACGTAAACTGTCCCGTACACAAGAAAGCATTAGATGCCTTAATATCGAGAACTGAATATGAGTAAAGAGCGCAACAGAAACGGAATAGGACATGGGAGAGAAAGGGGGATACGGATCTTGCAGCATAACATGCAGCGATTCAAAACCGTCCCCTACGAGATTAGGATGCAGACAAAAGCTGATGGCGACGAAATCTTGCTGATGCAAGAGCCATACAGCATTAACGGAAAGATACCTGGACTCGGAACGGGAATCGCGATTGCCTGTCGAGGTTCGAAAAACGACCCGCCAATGGCAGCAATGGGAGTCAAATCGAAATACCTTACACCACTGGAAGTCACCGGACTCTGCACAACACATTGCGTATGTGTGCAGATCAGCGACGGGAAACTCGAGATATACGCAATAAGCCAGTACTTTCCGCCGACCGAAGATATAGAAGTCGGCATCAAACATCTAGACAAAGTACTGAGGAGTTTAAGAGGCAAGAAAGTCATCATCGGCCTAGACTCTAACGCGAAGTCACCGCTGTGGTGTAGCAGGACCGATGACGATAGTGGAAAAGCCCTAGAAGCTGTCATAGCGCAGTATGGCCTCCATGTCCTCAACCAACCGGAATAGGCCTACACGTTTGAAACAACTCGAGGGCGATCGAACATAGACGTAACGCTAGCGAGTCCAGAAGCGATACCGCTCGTGAGAGACTGGAAAGTCCACGAGGACGGAACCTTCAGCGACCATAGAGTACTGGAGACGCGCCTAAATCTCGAAAAGCAAACCACCAAGCCGCAGCTTCAGGAAAGAAGATACAACATGCGGAAAGCCAAGTGGGAAGTGTTCCAGAGAGTTGTCGCGGAAGAAAGCGAGGCACTCCGAGGGACAACCCTCCAGCAGGCTGAAGATGTTGAGCGAATGGCCGAACAAATTCAGGCAGTCCTTATAAAAGCCTGCGATGCGGCCATTCCCAAGAAAGAATGGCATTTTAGGTCGGTACCATGGTGGACCTCGGAGCTCACACGAGCAAAAAGGAACACATACCGAGCAAGGAGAAGGTATCAGGGGGCAAAGGACCCCGCAACGAGGGAACGAGAGAAGCTGCGGTACAGGAGACTCAGGAAAGAATTCACGCAGAAGATCGCGAGAGCTAAAAACGAAAGCTGGCGTGAGTTCGTAACAAAAGAAGGCAACAGAGAACCATGGGGGATACCCTATAGGACGGTCACGGGTAAGCTAAGATGGGAAGAGACAGTGTCAACTCTGCGGACGCCACAAGGGGAAACCTCAAACTGGAGAGCGACTGCAGCAGCGATGCTGTCCGCCACTCTACCCGATGATCAGGAAGAGACGGACACTCAAGAACAAGCGGCAATCAGAAGAAGCACGGTAACTCCTCCAAACGCCGAAGACACCCCCGAGTTCCAACTACACGAACTCACTGGAGCCGTTAAGAAATTAACGAAGGGCAAGTGTCCCCTCCTCGACCTAATCGAAGTGGAAGTATTACAACGCGCCTGGGGAGGAATCCAGCAAGAACTCCTCAAGCTCATGAACGGAAGCCTCACCTGGGGAGTCTTCCCGAAGAGGTGGAAGGTTGGAAATATCGTCACCATTCCCAAAGGACCGGTCCGAGACAGGAGTAGCCCGAAGTCATACAGACCGATTTGCCTACTGTCAATGGTGGGCAAACTGCTGGAAAGACTGATGGCTACTAGGCTGACGACCATCTTCAACAAGCAAGGAATGTCCTCGGACCGGCAATGCGGCTTTCCACCGGGAAGATCCACAGTAGACGCGTTGATCAAGTTCCGTGAAAAAGTCGTGGAACTGAGCGACAGGAAGTATGTTCTAGCAATCGCGCTAGACATATCAGGAGCCTTCGATAACGTCTGGTGGCCAAACGTGCTACACGAATTGAAAAGAAGAGAATGCCCAAATAATCTATACCAACTAACACGAAGCTACTTCACAGACAGATCGGCACAAATAGCCGGGAAAACCAAGACAGTGAGCAAATCCGTCAACAAAGGATGCCCGCAGGGATCGGTACTGGGTCCAAGTTTCTGGAACCTAATATTCAACGATCTGCTGGCTGAGTTAACAGAGAGCACGATGGACTGCGAACCCATCGCGTACGCCGACGTTATTGTGATCCTAATCGCTGGAAACGCGAGGATCGAGCTGCAAGAAAAAGGACAACCTGCAGTTACACGCGTATCCACGTGGTGCGATAGGAAGAAACTAACGTTATCGGCGGAGAAGACGGAAATGCTACTGGTCAAGGGTAAGTTGGACATCGAAAGACCACCAATCATCAGGATCAGCAACCGAAGCATCAAGATGACAGAAACAATCAGATACCTAGGAGTCTACCTGGAAAGAGGTTTAAAGATAAACAGGCATGTAAAAGAAACAACTGGAAAGAGCCAAAAACTGTTCAACAGCCTCGCAAGAGTGGCCAAGGCGAAGTGGGGACTCGGTCACGCGGCCATGAGTAATCTGTACAAAGGGCTGTTCGAACCGATAACCACGTACGCGGCAGCCGGCTGCAGCGACCTGCTGAACGAGAAAACGAAAAGCGCATTGATAAGAGCACAAAGGATGGCACTCCTACGGGTTACAAAAGCCTACAAAACAACTTCAACAGAGGCACTACAGGTCATCGCCGGAGTCATGCCCATCGACCTGTTAGTCGAAATCAGAGCAAGGGCTCACAGGAGGAAAAGAGGCCTGGACGGGGAAACCAACCAGCGAAGCATCACCAGAGAAGCCATCGAAAGGTGGCAGGAACGCTGGCAGGCGTCATCGAAAGGGTGAACAACATACCAGTACTTCGGCAAGATCAAGGATAGGCTTGAGAGCCGCTGGATAAAACCCGACCACTACATGACACAGTTCATCAGTGGTCATGGGGATTTCAACGGCTAACTCAAGACATTCTGTCTGAGCGAAATAGACACCTGCGACTGTGGGGAGACGGAAACCCCCCAGCACATCCTAGAGAGTTGTCCAATCTTCTGCGAAGAAAGGCTAAAAATGCGGAGAGCGATTGAAGAACTAAACTTGCACTGGCCGGAGGAAAAGTGGGAGTTCGTAACGAAGGACGTATACCCCCACTTCCTCCAGTTCACAAGGAGCGTTCTCGAAGCAAAGGAACAGAAGAGAAGGAGAACTACTCTAGACACAGAATACGAACCACCGCAACAACGGTCCGCAGGCAGAAGAGCTGCTGAAATGCGAAAGTCGCCAAACCAACCTCCAAGACGAAGCCCAAGACTGGCCCGGCAAGGCCTACACCGGAACGAAGACAACGACGAAGAGGAAGAAGGAGATGAAGAACCTATAACACCGGACAACAGAAACACCAGTGACAACAACAGCAATAATAATTAAGAAGGAATTGACTACCGACGGCAATAGCAACAGCAACAGCAACAACAACAACAACAACAGCAGCAGCAGCAGTGAGAGGAACAACATCAAGATGAAGAAGAAGAAGAAGAACCAGCGGAAAATGATAGAGAAGCACACAAACAGGGCAGGAGAGCAAAAGAAACCAAATAACGCACAAAGGATAGAAAGAAGCAAACGATAAGATCGATCTGAGGATAACCCCCTGCGACCGTCCGTGCAGGCGGCACTCATGCAAATGAATGCTGTGACGGCGCAGGGGAATAATCGGCTGAAAAGCCAACCTGCTGGGACCGAGTGCAAGCTGGCAGCTCCGCCTCCACGTGGCCCCCGCTGGTAACGACGCGACAGGATGCTCGCATTCTGGCGCGCCGGCTAAGCGAGCTGCTGCCCGAAAGGGTAGGTCCAACTTGTCCAATGAACCGAAAGGAGAGGGCAGGGTTTTTCCAAGTCGCGCGCCGAACACCTACGCGCGCCGCTCCCTGGGCGGCGGACGCCTGAAAGTAGATATATAAAAATTAATGAACATCTTTAAGCGAAGCTAGTATGGGTTCTAAACCCGAGGTATGACGCGGTCGGCAATAGCCGAGTCCTTAAACGCTCACAATACTTGCTCCTCTCCGCCCGCTCCTTCGCAAGCATGACTTGCTCGCAGTAGGTGCGGCTGGCGGCTAACTCCTGCGGGCCCCTCGTTACGGCCTCGACGACCGCCTCAGGGGCTAATCTCTCGCCGATGGCGAGACGCAGGACGCGGCGTGTTTCCTCCCAGGCTGGGCAGAACTCTAAGGTGTGCTACACCGTGTCCTCCTCCACCCCGCAGTGGTGACAGATGGAGGTCACCTCCCGCTGAATCCTTAGCAGGTACTCCCCGAACACACCGTGGCCGGTGAGCACCTGAGTCATCCTATATGTCAGCGGTACTCCGCCGCGATCACTCCAAGCCTCCCCAGTTGGGAAGGACGGCTCGAACGGCTCGGTGCGGCCGCGCGGTATCTTCCTTCGCCAGCTGCAAGCGCCACCTCTCCACTCATAAGCATGACCTTTTTTTACGTGGGGAATTTCTCATGGACACCCGGCCGCCCTCTGGGAGGCGGCGGTGGGTAGTGTCGGACTCTTACCGACTAAAACCCCACGATGGTCGTCGTGACGGTTCTCAGGAACGTCCCGGTTCCTGTCTCAAGCTCTCGAGTCCAGGGCGTTCCCTCGTTGCTCTCCCGCGAGATTTTTCGCGGGAGACATCCTGGTTCTCCATCTTCTTGGCAGCCAGGGGGTGACCACCGGCCCCCTGGCGCCGGCGTTCCGTGGGCCGTCGTGCAATTCCGAGGAGGAACCCAGACCCTCCCCGGCTTGACGGCTTCTTGCTTCAGACGCACGCACGCGCGCTCCTCTACGACGGCGGCGTTGGTGGTGGTGCCGCGGTCGCGCGGCGTCGTGTCGTCGATGTCGCTCCTGGTCTTCCTCTGCGCGCGACCCGGGAGGGGTCGCCACTCTTCTCCCTGCTCCTCTCCGCCCGCTCCTTCGCCAGCATGACTTGCTCGCAGAAGGTGCGGACGGCGGCGTACTTCTGTGGGCCTCTCATCATCGCCTCCACGAGCGTCTCAGGAGCCAACCTGTCGCCTATGGCGAGGCGTAGCACGCGGCGCGGTACCTCCCACGCTGGACAACGCTCCAGCGTGTGCTGCGCCGTGTCTTCTTTCTCCTGGCAGTGGTGACAGATGGACGTCACCTCACGCTGGATTCTTCTCAGGAACTCACCGAACACACCGTGGCCGGTGAGCACCTGCGTCATCCTGTAGGTTAACGGAACCCCGCCGCGGTCCCGCCACGCGTCCCAGTTGGGGAGGACGGCGCGCACGGCCCGGTGTGGCCGTGAGATGTCCTCCTCGGTTAGTTGGGCGCGCCATCTCTCCCAGACCCTATGCCACGTCTCTCTCCACACGTCCTGGGACGGACGATCGCCGCCGTCCGAACCTAGGGCCCTACGGTGGTTGTACACCCGTTGGAGCGCAAGGGCCTGCAGTTCGGACGGAGGAGACGCGGCTAGCACGGACGCCGACGCGTGGGACACCGTCCTGTATCCCCGCGCGATCCTGATAGCGGTCGTCCTGTGCAGCCTCCGTAGCAGGGTCAGGCTGCGACGGTTGGCCAGCAGTTCTTCGGCCCATACGGGAGCCCCGTAGAGGACCCTCGATCGGATGACTCCCTCTTAGAGGCGGCGCACTCCTGTACCCGCTCCTCCCAGGTTCGGCAGTAAGCCGCACAAGGCGTTGGCTGCGGCTGCCACTTTCAGGACCAGTTCCTCGAAGTGGGGCCCGAACGTCCATCCGCTGTCGATGGTGAGGCCCAGGTACCTCATCTGGGCTCTCACCGGAACTACCTCGCCGTCACACTTCACGCACAGTCCGGATGGTGGGGCTCCTCTGCGATGACGGTCGAAGAACCCCAAGGCCTCCGACTTGGCTGACGACACGTTCAGGCCCAGTCCTCGAATCGCCTTCACCGCGTATGCCACCGCTGTCTCCGCGATCGCCTGCGCCTCGTACCATCCCCTGCCACCAGCCATGACCAAGGTGTCGTCGGCGTAGGACACCACGGCCGTGACCGGCGGCATGGGGCATCGGAGGACCGAGTCGTACGCGGTGATCCACAGTATGGGTCCCAGGACCGACCCTTGCGGGACCCCGCACTCCACTGGCCTCCTCTCCTCACCGTTCCTGCCCGCGTACTCGATCCAACGGAAGCTAAGGTACGACCGGATCAGGCGCACCAGGTACGTAGGCACCTCCAGGCGCTCCAGTGCCCCCACGATCCTGGCCCAGCGGATCGTGTTGAAGGCGTTGGTCACGTCCAGGGAGACCGCGATGGCCACTCCTCCCAGCGAGACCATGTCGTCCGTTGACGTTCGCGCCATCCTCACGGCGTCCACGGTGGATCGTCCTCTTCTGAATCCAAACTGGCTGTCGTGCCAGCCAGGTCCGCGTTCCGTGACATGCGCCTCCAGACGGGCGGTAATTACCCTCTCCAACAGCTTGCCCACCTCGTCCAGGAGGCATATCGGCCTGTACGCGGACGGCGAATCCAGAGGGCGACCCTCCTTCACGCCCGAGGATACACACCCTCCCTCATGCACCGCGTGAAGATGTGCTGCAGACAAGGAGCCAGGGTCCCTATCGACTCTGCCCAAACACGGCCCGGTATTCCGTCCGGACCCGGTATCACGTCGCCGCGGGACGCCATCCTCTTCGTTGCTGCGAGTAACTCTTCCTCCGTCACTCGCAGCTCTTCTCTCCACTCCGTGATGACGTCGTTGTTGGAGTGGAGTGGCGGCGTCCTCCTCCTCGTGTCGGCGCTGTCCGTGCGGTCCCGTTGCCGTCGCGGGAACAGAGTGCTCAGCACGTTGTCGAGCAACCCTGACTCCATACTCGCGGTCAATGGGGGTGCCGGTGGTCGTAGCTTCCTCGTGACCAACCGGTAGAGCCTCCCCTATGAATCGGCCTCGACCGATTCGACGAGCTCGTTCCAGGCCTGAGCTTTCGCCATCCGGATCTCCCGTTGGAGTATGTTCCTCTTCTCCATGTATACTTCGTAACAGCGGGAGATCGTCTCCTCGTCGCGTATTCGCCTGCGCCGGGCCCTCTGGAGTGTTGTTCGGGCCAGTGCGCATCCTCTTCTGTGGGCGGCTATCTCCTCCGTCCACCAGTAGACGCCTGGAGTTCGCGCTCCGTAGCTGGTTCTGAGGCGCGGCATTGAGGCGTCACAGGCCGCGGCCATGTCCCTCCGCAGATCCTCCGCCTCCTCGTCGATGCTGCAGCCGTCACGCGTTGCCCGCGCGTCCCAACTCCATGCGGACACGGAGAAAGCAGCTTGCAGAAGATCCCGGTTCCTGTCTTTCGGCCGCCATCTTCTCGGTGTTGGCGGATGGCGGGAACGGTTCGGTCCTCGGGTGTTGCCGTCGGCCCGTCCGGTGGACGCCGTTTTCGGGGCGAGCTCCATCATCACGTACAGGTGGTCCGACAGAGTCTCCAGCACCCTCCAGTCGCGCACTCTTCTTTGTAGGTTGGCGGTGGCCCAGGTCAAATCGATAACAGAGGACCCCCTCCAGGCCTGGCACGTGCTCGTCGATCCTCTGTTGGACAGCAGCAGTCCAAGTCCCGCGGCAAAGATTGCAATGCTCTCTACATAATATGCCCCGATTTGTCCTTCAAACCCATTTGTAATAATCCTTCTCTACAATTGAACGATATCTCGGGAATATGTTTACATTTTCCAATCATGGTATTAATTGTTTTCTCTAGTTCCATCTGCCTGCCAGCCTCGACATGAACAGTTAACATGTGGCTGTATATTTTCAGTGAGTCGTTAGACCTCACTGCCTCTCGAAAAACATCATTCAATGCTTCAGGAATTCCAAATTTAGATTCTAAATTTAACCAAGCCGTCCAAACGTTCAATTTTTCCTTCTCTTCCCTGAAATTAATCGTTTTTACCGCTCATCTCGCAACTGCTCTTGCTTTCTCTATTTCTGTTGCCTGTAAATGGTATGCCATATACTGTAACCATACTATTGAACTGTCTGGACTAGCTAAAACTAATCTGTCGAACTGATCCACAGAATTTGGTAACCGGTTGTTGGCGAGCGCTTCTTCTCTTTGGCGAATTTCACCTTCCTTTTGTCTTTCTTGTTCTCGACGTTCAGCGGCACTTAATTTCTTATTTCTCAATTTTGGTTTTTCCTCTACTTCATCATCACTATCGCTAGATGACTCTTTATCCTGAAGGAGAGCTAAATTAGGGTTGCCATCCCAGAAAAATCCACACGGAGGTATCCTTGGCTCCTGCTCGTTATTCTTATCATTAGTAACATTGCGAAGTACATATTTCAAACCTTTTTTGGAAGGTTTGGTATCTTCCAGTTTTATCTTTTCTTCTCCTGTTTGTTCAACACACATTCTCTTTGAATATTCCTTCTCTAAATCTTTCTCTGGTTTTTCTCTGTTTCTTTTCCCTCTGTTTTCCATCTTTGATACTTCCTGTAACTCTTTAATTTTTACTTTTTTGGCGAGTACCACGTTCTCTTAATTTTGTTTCTTTCTTTTTAAGTTATTATTATCATCCGATTTCTCTCTCACACAGTATTTCTTTCTAATGCAGATTTTATGATGCAGACAGGCATAATATCGGATTCTTTGGAATTTAATGAGGCGTAACATTTACTTTTAGAATAAATAGTATAAGGTGTTAGATCTGGCTGTAAATCGTTTATGTGACGATGTACAGGTATCGCAGCTAAAGTTCCGTTATCAATACCTGGTAGGAATATTAAGATAAACCAATGTGTCACTATTAAGATTCTATCACGTAGCAATTTATCGTCAGGGAATTGTATTTGCTTATTTTATTTGCCACTTATTTTATGCATTATTGACGACAACATGGTCAATTCGACAAGCTCGTGTACGTAATTTTTCCATATAGTGGTCCCAGAACTTTTGCAAGCAAGTTATTCTGCCATTGAACAACCAAACCATCAGCCGTGTTTTTATCAATCTTTCCAGTAACTCGCTGCCCCTATTTTACAGATGCAATTGGTCTGCTTTTGTAATATGAATTCCTTAAGAATTCTACTAATTTATTAAAATACAGCATCAATGAATCCAATGCTGCCACCATTCTACTTTTAGGATCAGATAGATCATCGTATAGTTTCTTTAGCGACAATGTCAGTCCCAATTCTTGTTCTTTCTTGTTAATAGAAAATATTTTTGCCAATAAAATTTGATTTGTGTAGTAGATTAAAATTACTAACGTTACTATAGGACACATAACCAAATGGCGTACATTCTGCAACTGGTAAAATTAGTCTTATACTATCTGGCTCCATATCTTTGATCGTACAAGGTATACGGTCTCCTATTTTCATTTTTTCAAAATTCCTGTGTTATCCTTAGGTTACAGAAGTCCTAGTTAAAATTAAATTCCGCGCGACCGCGGCGCCACCACCGACGCCGCCGTCGTAGAAGAGCGCGCGCGCGCGTTCGTCCGAAGGGGGAAAAAACAGGCCGTCAAGCCGGGGAGGGTCTGGGTCCCTGCCCGGAATTGCACGACGGCCCCACGGAACGCCGGCGCCGCGGGGGCTGGTGGTCACCCCCCGGCTGCCAAGAAGAGAAAGAAGAGGATGTCCCCTGCGAAAAATCTCGCGGGGGAGCGACGAGGGAGCGCCCTGGACCGAGAGCTTCGAGACAGGAAACGGGACGCTCCCGAGAACCGTCACGGCGACCATCGTGGGGTTTTAGTCGGTAAGAGTCCGACACTACCCGCCGCCGCCTCCCAGAGGGCGGCCGGGTGTCCATGAGGATTTCCCCACGAAAAAAAAAAAAAAAAAAAAAAAAAAAAAAAGTTAAAATTAAATTACAGTCTGTCACACAAGAGCGTGTCTGCGATATTTCTGTAAATATTTATATATTTGTAAAAAAATTTATATGAATTGAATCTACATCTAAGACACTAATACGCTATTACTTAGTAGGGTGTCCAATCTCCTCCATTAGCGATTATAGCTTGACATCGTTTCGGCATACTCTCGACTAATTTTTGAGCGTAGGATTCTGATAACGACCTCCATATCTTTCGAATGTGATGTACAAGTGTTCTTATTTTTGTGATACGTCTTCCTCTCAGCTTGCATTTCATTAGGGACCACACATTTTCGATAGGGTTTGCATCAGGGGACTGCGATGGCCAAGGAAGTACTGTGATGGCGTTTTTCGCTTTCCATTGGGTGCAGATGCGACTTCGATGTTTAGGGTCGTTGTCTTCTTGCAATATCCATTGGTCCTCGGTTTGGTTGAACCAACGTTTCACGGATGTGAGAAGTCCCCTTTGGTACAATTTCACCATCTTTTGTGCATTCAGATTGTCTGTAAAGACGCACAAAGTCCCAAAACCGCGTGCGTTAAAGCAACCCCAAACATGCACTTTTATAGGGTGTTTTACACTTCTTTGAATCATCCTTCTTCCATGGATAGTCCAAGCACGCCTAATAGGACACCATGCCCAAAACGAAGATTCATCAGTGAATATTATATTACTCCAATCACGATCTCTGTTTTCATTCGCCCATGCCAGACGATTTTCGACGTTTCGCGTACGCGGCACTCATATTAAAAAGCTCTGTTCCTTTCACTGTTTCAAATGAAACTGAAAGGTATTCAGCAACGCGTATTAGAGAAGTTTTCGTTTGTTTACATTCTTTTTATCTCATTCTGATTAGGTGTCAGGTTTCGCAGATATCGCAGACACGCTCTTGTGTGACAGACTGTAGATACTGTAGCAAATACAAGAGCTGAAAGTGTATCACCAGGAACATATTTTGATGCTAGTAGAGCTGCAATCTCCATACAAGGTGACGTGTGACCAGCTGGTAAAAATCTTGTACTAACAGTTTGTCCGTCGAATCTACTGATTCTTAAATATAATCCCTGCGTTGATGATTCTATTATTGTGCCTTCTACTTCTTCACCAATATCGAATGTTGCTTTTTCAACTTGTATGTCCTGATTAGAGTTATTTCTCCCGAATCTGTGTTTACTGTTTGAACTTTTACCAAAATTGTTTGTCCAATTGAATAGTTCCAATTTAGGTTAGATGTTTCCGTGTCGAGAGCAGTGTGTGGAATCCAACCTTTAACATCCCCGAAAAACTTTACCAATATTCCACGCTTATGTATTTGTATGATAGTTGCGTGGTGTTTCGAGTCAATTTTTGCATCTTGTATGTTTGCTAAAATGGGTAAGTCACTCGTTATTAAAGACCTTTTCAAAGTGTTGGCGGGAGTAACTATGACTCTCGCGAGGCATTTGGTGAATTTGGGGGTCGTAGTTACTAGGGGGTAGGCGAGACCTCAGTTTCGTCTACCCAAGTCGCACTCTTACCTCCCAGTGGTACCGCCGGTAACATGCACGCCGCATCAGAGAAGTTGGTTCCCCTGTTGCGGCGTGCATGGCCAAACGGAGTGTGGCGAAGAAGGAGCGGAAGACACCGATACAGATAGGAACTTGTTCCTGGGTGGCAATAATGACGACTTGGCGATGAATAAAGGACATGAGATGAATACGGAAAAATTGTTTTTTAACACTAAACCTACCATGCGCGGTCAAATGACCGTTTTTAAAATTTCATTTAGTATTTCTCTTATACAACGTTACTGTATCACCATGTAGCTTATTGACTTTTCTTATAATATACATACAACCCATTTTTCAATATTCGCAACTTTCTTTATTGTTTACTTTCCGAAAAAATTTATAGCATGTCTAGTCTACCACGAACGGTTATTTGACCATTTGAAAAATTCATGTTATTTACGACTATATTCTTTGGAAAGCGCACTTCTGAAATTGTTTTACGAGTCTATGATGTAATTGTGGATCTACGGTGTAGACAAACGCGCGATTGGAACAAATGCATAGCGGTCTTTATACGACAATACGGTCTTGCGATCCTAACAGAGAGCATCAAAATTTCACAGTGTATTATAGAAATTATTACGTGGTATAAGTGATAGTTTCGACAAAGTCAACAGAGCTAACAAAATTTTGTGGTATGATTTACAATTTTTTTTTATTTCTGGTCTCGATGTTTTTGCCCCGTTTGATTTATATTTTTATATTTTAGTTTTTACTTTTTACTTCATCATTTGTATATTCATCCCCAAAAATGTCAAGACATTCGAGGAATATCAATTTATTAGACAAAATAAATAATATCGACGAGGATTGTTCGGAAGATGACCAAGAAGTTTCCGATTTTGATAATGATACGGCAGAAAATAATTGTGACTTATTTGACAGCGATACGGACGAAGAGAATGTTTTGAATATACGAAGAGGGCAAAAAAGAAAGAGATTTATAGTTAGTTCCGAAAGTGAAAATGAGGAAGGGATTGAAACTGCTATGGATGGAACTGTTTGGCAAAAAATAAAGGAAGGGTCTAATCGCGGAAGAGCACTGATTTATAATATTTTCAAGGAAATATCAGGACCGACAGGATATGGTAAACGAAATATTATAAAAGGTAGAGTTGAGTCAACATTTTCTTTGATTATTGATCATAACATGATCGAACATGTAAGAAAATATACGGAATTAGAGGCATTTCGAGTGTTGAAAACGAAATGGAATTTATCTATTGCAAAATTATATGCATTTATTGGACTTCTATATGCACGCGGCGCATATGAGGTTAATAATATGGATGTATCATATTTCTGGAACACGAAATGGGGTCCGTCATTTTTCTCGACAACTATGAGCCGAAATGACTTTACAAAAATCATGAGATTTATTCGGTTTGACAACAAAAATCAACGAAGCCAACGCTTACAAAATGATAAGTTCGCTTTGATCTCTTAAGTTTGGTACACATTTATCGAAAACAGTCAAAACTGTTATAAACCAGGAGCATATATTGCTATAGATGAACAATTGTTTCCTACAAAAGCACGTTGTAGATTTACTCAATACATGCCCAACAAACCGAACAAATTTGGCATAAAATTCTGGTTAGCTTCCGATGTAAGTAGTAAGTATATAGTAAACGGCTTTCCATATTTGGGAAAAGATGAAGGAAGAGAATCATCGGTCTCACTTAGGGAGTTTGTAACTTTGAAATTAGCAGAACCATATACAGGCCATGGGAGAAATATAACAACTGACAATTTTTTTACAAGCGCGTCATTAGCGAGTAAACTTCTAGCAAAAAAAAAAAACTACGCTTGTTGGAACTATCCGCAGAAATAAAAGAGAGCTACCAAAATTAGCGAGACAGGCAGAGGATAATATGACACGCTTCTCAACAATATTATACAAATCGAATGATTTTATTCTTTCAATTTATAAAGCTAAACCCAATAAAAAAGTATTGATACTTAGTTCAATGCATTCATCCGTTGAAATTGAAAAAAATGACACCCGATTACCAGAGATAATTAGATTTTACGATAGCACAAAATTCGGTGTAGATGTAACAGATCAAATGGCCAGAAAATATAGTGTAAAATCTAAATGTCAAAGATGGCCTTTACAGGTATTTTTCAATATCTTAGATTTAGCCGGGATAAATGCTTGGATTTTATATAAAGAAACGACGGGTGAAGAAATATTGAGGCAAGAATTTTTATTTCAATTGGCAGAAGTGCTTGGGACCGAATATCAGAAGGAGAGACAGCTAAGCAAAAAATATTCATCAAAAACAATAATAAACACAGCTACAGATTCTTCTGGACGGAAATCTTGTCAAATAAGATATTGTAAAGTCAATAAGACTAACAAAATTTGTATAAAATATAAAAAATACGTATGTGGAAAATGTGCAATACAAAATGCTATAATTTGTAAAAAATGTGCTGAAAATACATAAAAGTATGTAAATAAAACTTTCTAAATAGAAAAGCGGGGAGCGGGTTTTTATCGTAGCACCAGAAAGATATTTTGTTTACTATCCAATTCCAATTGGCTAAAATCTCTTTCTATATTAAGATACATATGTTTTTTTGAATCGGTCCGTTTTTAATCCCTTATTTTTAATTACGAGGTCCGGTTTAACTAGATTACCTCCCACCCTGAGAGTAGGTTCGACAAATACCTCGTTGTTCCTTCTTAGTCTCTCGGCGAGGATGGACTTCACCTCATCATGCCTCTTAATCCTTAGGCCTTTGGTGTATTGGCACAGCCCCAAGATATGGCCAAGAGTTTCGGGCTGGGCACGACATCTTCTCCATGTTACGTCAATATTTTTGTCAGCCCGTGCCAATACAGTTCTCGTTCCAAAAGTGTTAGACCTAAGTCTAAGGGCATCGATGAACCTCGATGGCTTGAGCAGGTTTTGCGCTACGAGCCACACGTTGCCAGACTTGTTCCGTGAGAAGTCGCTGACACCTTGTCCCTGACTTCTCAATTCAGACCATTGTTTTACGTGTGAGTATTTTAGCCGACGTTTGGCTCTTTCAATGTCCTCCAAAGTGGCCGGCCAATTGATCCCAAAGGAGTTCGCCAGTTTCTTTAATTTCGCTACATCCTGTTCGTTAATTAAACTAGAGACCGCAGGATCGATAAAGTGTTTCATCTTTAAAGCATTTTTTAGGGTAACGAGTTTGATCATATGTTCAAATCTCGGTAACCCCAGCCCGCCACAAGCCTTAGGGGCATAGAAGAGGCCAGTGGCAGTCGAAGGCACAAGGTGTAAGATGGCTTTGATCTCCTGCCTGACTTCGCTATCGAACAATTTCAGGACACTGACGCTTGGTGGTCTAGTTAATAGTTGATATATGTATCGGGGGAAGATATACTTCTCGATAAGCTCGATCTTCTGGCATGGTTTGAGGCAGAGTTTTTTAACTTTCCTGGCCACGCTCAGAATCTCGGGCACAATAATGCCATAGTGGAGGCCCTTCCAAGGCCCCATTTTGGCGCCTAAATACCTGAAAACTTCGTCGGGATCAACAGTTGGAATATTTGCATTATTGAGCCTTAATTGCGGATCTTTAACGAACCAGGTATCCCTCTTCGGGACAATCTGGAACGTTTGGCTCTTGCCCCGCGAGATGTTCATATTTAAGTTACTCAGGTATTTATGGAGCACCTCCACTTGGCACTGAGCTTCCCTCTCGTTGGCATCAAGCAACACAATGTCGTCGGCGAAAGCCAGGACAGGAATCCTCTGCCTGTCGTTAATTTTAATGCCACTAGTTTGCTCTTCTAAGATTTCGAGCAGCGGCTCTAGGCATAGATTAAATAACAGAGGCGACAGAGGGTCGCCCTGCTTAACTCCTCTTAGGATCTCGATCTCGAGCCCTATTTTTCCATTAGCTCTAATACATGTTCTGTTGCCATTATACATTTCCTCTATCAGTTTTATGATAGGGGCCGGCACACCCTTCCTAGCCAGGCAAGGTGCTAATGCCGAATGGGGGATTGTATCGAACGCTTTCGAGATATTCACTATTGTGAATATCCCGCCACTTTCTTTCTTACTCTGACTCAAGGCAGCGCTCAACAGGTCTATATTGATTTTACATCCGCTTTCGGATGTAAAACCTTTCTGCCTGAGGTTCAATACAACCCCCTTCCTTATTCTCCCGTCGAGGATGGAGGAGAAAATTCGGCCGAGAATTGGGCCTATGGTTATAGGCCTCCAATTCTCGACCTGGCTGCTAGGCTTATTTGCTTTTGGAATTAATGTTGTCCTATTATCTTTCCATACGGAAGAATAATAGGAATAATAACTACAGATGTTGTAAACTTTCGCCAAGATTGTTGGGAGGCCGGGTATAGACAGATGTTCCCTTGTTAAACCCTCTGGTCCTGCCGCAGCCTTCTTCCTTATTTTGTTTATTCTCGCCGCCACATCCTCGGCAGTAATCGGCGGAAATATGTTCTTTAACGACAGCTCGGAGGCTCCACTTGGTTGAATTGGGGCATTGATAGTTTCTGCCCGGCCCCATAAATTCTTATAGAGCCTCCTGATATCAGCTGCCTCTGGTAGCTGCCTGGCTGATTCCAGGAGTGCGCGATCGTTGTTGATAACGTCGGCCAACTTTTTCGGACACTCGTGAAACAACTCCTGGCAACGTGCGTAGGAGAAACGTTTCCTTGAGTTCCTATTTCGTTTATTGCCCTTTGCTGCTTTGGGCTTGTTATATTGCTTGCTCTTATCTGTCTTTTCGCTCCTATTTATTTCATTATATTTTCAAATTGCTCCATAGAGATGCGTATTAATAAAACTGTTAATATTATCCGCAAGGGCTTCTTTGTTCCCTTGCGCCTGTCGCCATATGTTCTTCAACCGAATATCTACCTCTTTTAGAGCAGGGGGCACCTCGGTTGGCGTCTCGATTGAATGGACTAGATCGAGTCTCCATTCTAACTCGTTTTGATCATTCCTGCTAGTTTCAGGTTCGTGCGATCGCACATTGCCTAAAGTAACGGGATCGCACCTTCCCTCTGTCACTAGAGTAATCTCCTGAAGGCTTGAGTCCTTACCGGCTGCTTTTAATTTTCTTCTTTGATATTTGATTTGATCGATCGTTTTGTTCGTGAGGACTTTGATAATTTCCATGTTTGGAAATCTGTGATTTTAAAAATCAAAAATTTAAAATTTTTCATCAAGCCCCTTCAGGAGTGCTACTTCGTCTACCGTCCAAATCTTACTTGGGGGGTCCGTTCCCCTTCTTTTAATATTACGTAAGGCAGGGTGCGCATGTCTTTCGTGGGTAGAGAGCCCCCTTTGGGTTCCGAAGCTCATGGGACAGGCTTCACATTTATATGCTCCCTCTCTTCGTTGATTAGTGCCACTACACTTAGGTATGTATATGGCACTGTGCCCCATGGAGCTTCGGGAAGCTTCTCCCACAGCGACATCCCCATTGAATGCCGGCGTTCGTATGATTTTGATCGAGGTGTCTGTCCAGGTCGGATAACGACATGAAGGTAGGATTAGGTATACATGAAATGTCGGTAGGTTTAGTGTTAACACCTACGATGACCACAACTGTATATAATTTTACTAATGGACATATAATTTTAACATCACGGTCATTGTGAATATTGTTTTATCAATTGATCGGTGGGCCTCTCTAATTGCTTGCAATTTTTGAGGTTTCACCAAAATTTTAATTAGTATTCCCTACGAGGGGGGTTCCCTTGGAAGTTGGTGAATACACAAAGTGTATTTTCGGCCTATATGAACGAACAAGACTCTTGCTTCTACTGTCTTGTCGACTTTCAGCTTTTTTAAGGCACTTAAACTTTCGTCAGATATATGATCTGGTCAATATGTGACACGTCCAAGCCGCGAACCACGCTAAACACCGGGCGAAACAGAGTAGTATATTGGTGGACTCCCTACATCGCAGAGCTGAGGACGAAATGTATCCAGGCTCGAAGACGGTACCAGAGGGCTGACGCAGGCTATGACATGACGATGAAGAAATCTCCCTGCGCTACCGAGCGAACCGCGTGCTACGGCGTACGCTACAAGAGGAGATTAAGAACGCAAAGTATCGTGCCTGGTCCGACCTGGTCGAAGCAGTCGAATTCGACCCATGTGGAAGGCCATATAGCACGGTGACGCAAAAACTTCGCGCGAAGGACCCCCTGGCAACGACGGAGATGGAACCGGCGCTGCTGGCCAAGGTAGGTAGGTTGAGTTCGGCTCAAGACGTTGGAGGGTGAGGACATGCTTCGGTTTGCTCTCGAAAATTGGAGTTATTTGTATGTACTCGAAGAAATGTGTGTGTGCAGCTAATTAAAAAGCAGTGATTTAAGGCATTATATAGTGACAGGGCAGGGGAACTGGAAAAATATTGACTGTGAAAGACATATAAACTTGTTATAAATATCGCGGTTTGAACGGCCGTTACACATAAGAATGGTGTAATTGTGGTAAAAACACATATTAGTGGACTAAGAAAATGAATGATTATGATTATCATATCGAGGGAATATTGTGGATATAAGGATTTGATGATTTAAATATGTGGAAATTTGAATATTAAAAAGGAGGTTGTTTGAGGTTAGAAAAGGCCCTTATATTATGTTATTTACTGGGCTGGGTAATATCTAGCGCGTGGACAGCAAGCAGATTAACAGTTTGTTTAATTAATGCAAATTTAATTGAGTATTTTGAGCTAATGTTTCAATAAATTGGGCGTGGAGGAGTATAGGTGGTGGAGGCAGTGTCAATGGTAACACGTAGAGTCTATAGGAGAAATGTATAATGTATAATATAAATAGTGTGATTTGGTCACTTATGTATGTTATATCGCATTAGTTGTTAAATGTATGGTGACGTAGACTGGTGTTATTATTTATATTATTATTATTCATTATAATTTATATATATATGGAGAGTAAGCGTAACGGTTAGTATGGTTATCATATAAGGATGATAAGTTCTTTGGAAGTATAGGATAGATTTAGCCATTATGAGCAAGAAGAAAGTTTAGTTATATGCGGTATACATGGGCAGACTTGGTTGTTGATGAGAAATGGCTGTTAGTCATAAGATATAACGTATGTACTATAATAAACAGGTGTAAAGTGGTGCGATAGGTTATATGTGTGTTATACTTTTATAATAAAATACTGTCTATGTTATCATTGTGGGCTCCATAATACCTTATTGTTTAGAGTAAGCTAGTGTTAAGTTACTATTAAGCTAATATTACAGTGTAAGTTTTAAGCTTGAAGCGAGTTATATTAAGTTATTAGTATGGTGGTAATTACGATAGTAAATGTATGTGTAGCTCCATTAATAGAGTAACAAAGTTTATAATATACTTCTTAATAAAAAGGGTTCCACGATATGGAAATTGTTTTATGTATGATACTGATTAATTCTAAGTTAAGGATTTGCTTCTGGCGTGTAGTATCAAATTAGGTAACCCAACAACTTGGTCTTCGTTTTAAGTGCATAAGGACGATTAGATCTCTTGCAAGTTCTTTTAGATACTATAAAAAATCTAAATATGACCAATCGGGGGAGCTATTTTACTCATTATTTTATTTTATTTTATTTTATTATTTTATTCTATTTTATTCTATATCGTATTTTAGTTCTATATTGGGAATTTTATCTTATCAGAACAAGGGTTTTTTTTAACGTTTATTGACCCAGAAGAAAATTTTTTTTACATGTGTTACGAATTCATTATAAACATTGAATTTCGATTGTGGGGTGGATTAGGCAAAAGTACCGATACGTAACGGTACGACATAGCCATATAATGTTATTTGTGTCTGATAACATTTTTTTGGGGGGGGGGAGGCATGAAGATTTATAATTGGTTTTAAGTCGTCGTAGGGCGGTGCTTATATATGATATTGTTTTTCTTCTTAATTCTGTCCTGAAAACCTGATTATTAGAACAAGGGTATGAGTACCGCGGTGGAACAGCCGCATGAAACAATCCAGACGGCGGAGTGGAACGCAGAATGGGAAGTCACCGAGGAAGAGCTATTGGAGGCGACTAGAAGAATGGCTTCCCACGACGTGGCGCCGGGCCCGGACGGGATCCCGGGTCGGATCTGGGGGGAAGTAATGGGGGTCATGACTCCCAAACTTCGGCATCTCTACACCAGATGCCTAAGGGAAGGAGTTTACCCACGGACGTGGCGAACGGCAATGCTGATCCTGCTCCGTAAGGAAAGCCGACCGGCGATCTCGCCGTCGGCATACCGGCCGATATGCCTACTGGACGAGAGAGAGTCGTCGCCGCCCGTTTGGAGCGACACATGTCAGGGCGGGTGCTGGACTGGCACGAAAGCCAGTACAGCTCCGGAAAGGACGCTCGACGATTGACGCGGTCAGGCGTCACTCAGGCGGGCACTCACGGAGGACATGGTTTTCCGGGATGGCGTGGCGCTGGCGGTGTCTCTGGACATCGTTAACGCGTTCAACGCCATGGGACTGGATAGTGGTGGCTCTGGAACAATTCGAGGTTCCCAGCTACCTCGTTCGGCTGATCCGCGTTTACCTCGACGACAGGTCCGACAAGGCGGCCCGTTGAGCGCGGCGTTCCGCAGGGCTCGGTGTTGTGATCGATCCTGTGGATCATCGCGTACGACGAGGTCTTGCACTGCCCGCTGCCTCCGGGCGCGGCCATGGTGTGCTTCGCGGACGACACTTTGGTCCTGGTCGGTGGTCGCGGGTGGCACGAGACGTCGCGCATGGGTGAAGTCACAACGGCCTGCGAGATACATGCTGTGCGCGGACTGGGCTCGAGGGTCTCCCCTGCGAAGTCGGAGGCCATCTGGTTCTACGACAAGAACAGGCGTGGGACTCCTCCGCCCGGTCGGAGCATAAGCATGGCGGGCGAAACCGTCGGGATAGGGTCGCAGATGAAATACCTAGGTCTCTTCATCGACAGCCAGTGGACGTTCGAGCCGCACTTCGACTCCCTGATTTCGAAGGTGACAGCGGCGGCCAACGCCTTATCGACCTGCTGCCGAACATCGGCGGGGCGGGTGTCGCTGTGCGCCGACTATACGAGGGCGTCGTTCGATCCCAAGTGATGTACGGGGCCCCGGTATGGGACAGACGATTTGATGGCGAGTCGTCGCAGCATCCTGCTCCTTAGAAGGTTGCACAGGGTAACCGCCATCAGAATCGTCAGAGGATACCGAACGGTGTTCCACGCGTCATCGATCGTTCTGGTCGCGTCTCCACCGTGGAAGCTCTGGGCATTGGTGCTCAAGAGGAGATACATCCACATGAGAGCACTGGACCCGGGAGAGGAATCGGCCGAGCAGGCGGCCCCAGACAACCTGGGAACCGTTGAGAAGGATACGTGGGACCAGTGGCGGTCCTAACTGATCAGTGAAAGAGGGGAACATCGAGGTGTCGGGGCCATCCTCCCAAGTTGGGAGCCATGGAGGTGCCAACGCGGTCTCGCACTTTCCTTCGGGAAGACCCAGATACATACGGGACACGGCGTATTCGGCGAGTTCCTGAGGAAAATCGAACGCGAGACAATGGATATCTGCCACCACTACGAGGAGAGCAGGGACACAGCGCAGCGCACGCTGAAGTTTTGCCCGGCATGGGAGCGGCCCCGCTACATCTTGCGTCTCATCATAGGCGAGAAATTGACCCCCTCGACGATTATAGAAGCGATTCTGAGCGAGCCGCAGAAAGACGCGGCTGTCTACCTCTTCTGCAAGCGAGTTATACTCGCAAAGGAACAGGCAGAAAGGGAGAGAAGGAGAAACTTTCACCCTTGTAGGATAACGCGATGGAGAGGGATGCCGGTCAGGCGACCCAGGGCCGCTCTACCACCGCCCTCAACGGGACGCGACTAGCAAGGGGATGGCGCCAGGGGCAATGGCCCCGCCACTGGTGCCAATACATTAGGATCGGCTCGATTAAGAGGACGTGAAGAATGAAATGATAATAATTCGCAAAGAACGAGACCACGGAGCATTCTTATCATACGCGCAGGCAGACCATCATGGAGTTTTAGTCGGTAAAAGTTCGACACTGCTTTGCTGCTGCTCGCAGCGGCGGAGTATCCATGAGGATTTCTCCACGTGAAAAAAAGAAGATACATGATCTGGTACAATTTGCACATTAAATTTACCAAGTTATACATTAACGAATCTATTCACTTTATCAATATTTATAATCTTTACATTTACCATGCCAGGTTTAAATGTTATATAGTAAATGACAACGTACATATTTTATAAACTGGGACGTACAATGGTTTAGTGTAATGGTCGAGGCATCTACGTGTACTCTCTAAGTCACAAGTTAAGCAATTTCAAAGGAATATTAAACCGAGTTATTTAAGTTTAAATTCCAACGAAGTAAGTGTCTAATCCTTTTCGTTCACGCAAGCGAGAGAGTGAGAATCAAAAACTCATGTAAAATAACGCCTAACATAATGCTAATGCCACGTACCATGTAATTGCTGAAACTTTTATGCTTCATACATAGACAAGTGTCTTATTATAAATATTAATAAATATTAATTAAATAAGTATAGATAACAATGACTACTATAGGTTTTATATATGAAGTATTAGACCGAACGAAGTATGAAACATACAAGATATAGTACTGTATTATAAATGACATTTATAATAAAACAATCGTCTACTCAGATTTCATTTTTTCAATTTATAAAAATATGAATTTACACAAACACCCGCACTCTACTTATCATTACTTCCACAATAAAGTTCTCTTTTCTGCAGTTAAACGTGACACCCACATAGGCACACGTTATTTTTTTGCATTCTGATAAAATAGCACTTATTATAGTTTTACTCGTTACTGTAAGTAACATAAGTAAACAAACCTAACAGGTGTGTAATCGACAAAAAATCATTTATAAGGTCGTTTCTCTATTTACCCTTTTGCTACGTGCATTGTTTTTGACATTAAAACGCGGCGCGCTTACAATTCACCAGGCCTATTATTCTGACTGCCAGTCATTCGGCTAATCCGTTTCCCATTCTTATCCACCATTCTTCGCTCGCCCTACACTCTCCCCGTAATCACTTTCTACCTTGATCGATCGTAAGTGAACCGCGTGTTCGTACACTAATTTCCTTCTTTCCTGTTGGATTTCCTTTTTTCGTCCTGTCAGACTGTGTGAGAACCGAGAATTCACGTGTTTCAAATATTCATGACTCGATGGAAAATATCCATGAGGCTTGATAATAATTCAGATCTGTTTTCAAAAACAATATTATAATTAGTTCTTTACTGATTACTCGACAGATTACCAAGATTCTGTTTACCATCCTCTTACTATGACTCAATTTTTAAATTTAGCCTAGGATTTACTATTATTTGTGTCGTTTTGTTGTGTGCATTTTTACGGGCGTAATACATTTAATTAAAATGCACTAGAAGCTAATATCGGCACATTATGTAAAGTTTGTTTCAATCAATGGTGACGTTTCGTCGTCGGGTTCTCGCCGCGTCTTGCACGACTGTTGATCACGTCTAACTCATAAAGGCGAATTCCGCGAGATTGTCCATAATTTGAAGAAACGGTCCTGCAATTCTCACGTGGAATAATATTCTGCGTTGGTGTGCGCCAGTCGCGAGATTGTCCATAATTTGAAGAAACGGTCCTGCAATTCCCACGTGGAATAATATTCTGCGTTGGAGTGCGCCAGTCGCGAGATTCACGAACCCTTTCCGCTCGATCGATACCTAAATTTATTATGTCCCACTTACCGCCGTGGAACCGTGGTATGTTACTGCCATTATCAGTTTTGACTTTGTACCATTCAAAACTTCACCGTAATAAAACATTTGACTTCCCATAAAATATAACTGCTTCCGAGTTGAATAAAATACTGATTCCGAATTGAACTGAAAAGTTTGTTCCTTTGTCTGTGAGGATTGCACGTGATGTTCCGAAGATGGGAATTAAAATCGTTGCAAAGGCATCTGCTATTGTTGTGGCTCCGGTGTTGGGTATTGCAACAGCTATGCAGTTTTTGGTTAAGTTGTCTTGTATCGTTGGTATGTGGCAGGTTCTTGTATATATTGTCTGTAATAAACATCAGTTGTGGAATTTTCGCTCTTACCAATTGCTCTTTCTCGCAGCTTTTGCATTTTCTGATTAATTCTTGTACACCGTTTTTCATTCCTCGCCATGAAGATCTTACTCCGAAACATCTTTAGGTTTTGGTGATTCGTTTGTATATACTGCTATGTGTTTCTTCTATGAACTCTTTTCGAATATTCTCTGGAGGTGCTATAGTTGTTTCCGTATGTGGAGTAATTTCGACGTTGGTGTTTTTGAATATTTTTCAGTTGAGAGTTTAGTATTCCCGAATGACGGGTCGATTCTGGTGCTTTCCCAATGACAATATAACGGCTATCGGTCTCGTTTCCTTGAGTATAGTTTTTAAATCTCGTAGTACTGTGACGATATTTTCGTCTTTCAGTTCTTCAAAGATATATTTTATGACAAATTTATTTCAGATTCATGGAAAAAATCCTGAACGGCTGAATGATAGTGATGATTAATTGTCCTTCCTGCGGATTCTCCTTGACTGATGAGTCTTTTCCAAGTAACCGATATCAACAAGAATTATTAAATGTACATATTAAATGTACATATTTTTCTATTACAGCGATAAATATTTTTCCGTATTTGTTTATTTTACAGGGCTCGTGGTTGTCTTCTCCTTCCTCGGGTTGTGAATCTTAGGAGAATGATATATCTGTATCAGATTCTTAATCGGGAATAATACTTCTCAACTGCGTTCAAGTGCTTTCCAGAATTTGTGCGGTCTCTATTCTTATAGGCTGAGGAGATAGACGAGATTGCAGGCTTTGATCGCGTGATTTCTCTATTTCACTCAATGAGTTGGGATTTTCAAATGAAGTAGCTTCTTCGGTTTCTCCTTCGTCCAATGTTATTAGATCCCTTTGTGAATTATTAGTATTTTACTTATTGTTCAGACTTAACGTGAGATGATTGTTGGTCAGTGTCGAAATTGCTATTAGGGTAAATGAATCGTATGAGTATATAACGCCTTTCATGTGGATTTGAGGAACGGTGCACTAACGTCTTTCGTTGTTGTGTTGGTTGCTTCCTGGTGAACTCTTCCTCTTTTTACGGTCGGACGTGGCGTCGTAATCGGTCCTTCGTTCGAATTGCTAGGAGGTACGCTCTATGTAAACCTTCCTTGATTTCGTCCCATTCCTTAAACACGACAACCGGTTTACCTTGGATAAGTGCGCTTCGAATTCCTTATCTTTGCGAGCGATTGAAAGAAGACCACTGAATTGCGAGACAGCACGATTCCGTTCGTGTTTCGTTTCTCAGGTTTGAGTACGATATTGAATTTATACTCTAGCAACATTAATTTCCATTTAATGGAAATGGGATCTTTTACTGAATACAGTTAGACTAAGGGTCGATAGTGAGTAATGAGTACAAATTTACGAACACATAAGGTCGGAAATATTGCGTAGCATATATCATAGCCAGGCATTTCTTCTCAGTTGCTGAATAATTCTTTCCGACTGGATATAAATTGCGAGAATCATATGGAACCGGTAAATTGCGACCAATTTCATCTTGGCTCAATACTGCATCCAATATTTGTATGGTCTAAAGCGTCGGTAATGATAATGATTGGATGGTTGAGATATGGATAATGTAGTATTAGTTTTATGCAGGCTTCGTTTTGCAGATTTTCAAAGTGCTTCTATTGTTCATCGGCCCATTTCAAACGGATTTATTTCTTTTTCTAACAGCTGAATCAATGGTTTTGCATTAACATAATAGTCTCTGATAACAATGATAATATGTGACTTGTCAATTCTAAGAATTGTTAGACATCCTTCGATTCTGGATTGTTGGATTATACTTTGGAGTAAGAAAATTTTCTATCGCATGGAGTTTCCTTGGACCTGATTTGACACCGTCGGTAAAAATTATGCCCTAAGTATGTAATTTCTTTACGCAGAAATTCGCTTATATTGGTTGGAAAAGTAAATCCGCGATTTTTGAGATGATTCAACAATCTTTAAATTTTGACTTCCTATAGAGGTGAAGAGTAGACTTCTATATCATTCAAATAATTTTGGATTTATATTTCATTAAATTAATACTTAGTATATTAAACGTTGAAATTCATTTACCAGATCAAAGATTGAGAAATACTTTGCACCTCTCAGTTGGTCCAGAGTTTCGGTAATTTCAGATAGTGGATACTTGTCGCTTTGTTTTTATCGTTCAATGCATGAAAATTAATTATCATGCGCCCATGTTCAGTGTCATCGGGATGCGATATTTTCGGTACAACCCATAAAGCAGAGTTATACGGTGAAATGGACGGTCTAATTATTTCTCGGAGTAACAGAGCTTCAAATTGATACTGTATCTTCTCTTGATTCATCGGTGGGTAGCGGTACTGCCTAGTATATATTGTAATTTCGTCTGTTACATAAATCGAGTGGTGAATTCTTCATTCGTTAACCTTACAACTTTCACAAGTAACAATTTCCTTTATTATTTGGAATAACAATGATGTTCTAAGTGGACAACTTTAGTAGGACAAGTATCTGTAGACACAGTAATATTATCTCTATTTATCCCACCAAAATTGTATCTATAGATACAGTAATACAATATCTGCCGTAATACATTGCCGAATATTAATGCCACTTGCTATATGCATATTGTTGGGCTTTTACTGAAACGGTTTATCAGTGCCTTGCCTGGACAAACATCGAATCTCAGAAAAATGACTAAGAGGCACGCCTGCGCAGAGTGCAAAAGGTGGAAATCCCTGACCTCGAAACTAATTATTTATTTATCAAAAGTAAAATTATTAAGATAATGTTTAATATCGCATAGTATTAGTATCGGTATTAATGTCTATTACTATGTATTAATATTAATTTATAGTATAAGTACACAGTGTTAGGATTTCCACTAGTATACGTATGGTAGTGTTATCTATATATATGTACCACTGTATATATTATACGTATGGACATATATCTATATACATATGCATAATATAAGACAGTAGTATATATACATATATTATGAAAGAATAAGAGATAACATTACCTTAGAGATAAATATCTTATCTTTTTAATATATACATGGAATAAGTTTTTATATACATATGTCAAATTTAATCATTTCAACATATACCAAAAATACATTTTTAATACATGGGTTATCTTCGGTAACTATGGACAGCCCTTTATTGCCTGACGTATTGCAGTTACCAAAAATTTGTTACACGACGATTGCATGATACAATTAGGACACATTTTTAACAAAGACTAATTTGTTTACATCATTATTCCCCGAGATATGAAGGTGTCACGTCTCGCGCTGCGCACGCGCCGTAACGAAGGCTAAAACCTACCAATAGCGCGAGTAATCGTTTCAATTCGAAAAATAAAATTTAGAAATTTGATTAGAAACCGAATTCGAGTTTCGCAAACCGCCACATGACGCCCCCCCCCTTTCTACGATAGAGCAAACTATAAATAAATACAAACTATAAATAAAAACGTAACAAGTTGGAAGTAGGATCATTATTCGTTGTTCATTATTATTGAGACTGTGATCATTATTATTCAGACTATTCATTATTCAGATAATTCCTTAGTTCTGTGTGATTAGTTCCTCAGTGCTTCGTGATTGATTCTTGGGTTCTTGGTGATCAGTTCCTCAACTTTTGGCAAGTAATTTCTTGGTTTATAGCGGTTAGCTCTCAATTCCTCAAGGTCTTAATATTTCAGTTACTTTGACTTTTAATTCTTTAGTTCTTTAGTTCCTTAGCTCTTAGCTCCTTAGCCCTTAGTTCCCCTATCTCCTAGTTTTCTCAGCTCTTAGTTCTTAAGCTCTTTAACCCTTTAGTTCTTTAGTTTTAATTCTCTGTTTCATTTAATTCTCAGTTCTTGTCAGTTTTTATTAATCGACGTGCTTGTATTTGTCAATTTGTAAATCATCGAAAATCACTTAAATTCAAATCTTGTAATTAGTAAAGCGTATCGCGAACGATTGTAAATTCGAATATTCTAAATAAGTCTGTTAATAACCAATCAAAATCAGAATAAACTCTTGTTGTGGAAAATATTTGTTTTACAATATAATTAGATTAAACGAGCATTTATTTTCGCCAACTTTGATCCTCTCCCGTGCCAGTACTCCTGCGCGTAGCGGGTTAGCCGAAACGTGGAGTTTAGTTGGTAATCGCGTTAAACATCTGTCAACGCTACCCACCGATATTTAATTGTCGACAAAATTACTAAGGAATACGACAATTCGGGATCATCGAAAAAGATAACGACAACAAAAAATTCTAATCGAAGCAATCCTTAGATTGTTTCTGGTGGCAGCAACTACTATTTACCGAATTTCAAAATTAACGGTAACGTAAACCGAACAATAGAAATAAAAACGTAACAAAGGTAAAGTTCAAATTCAACGTAAAATTCAAGATGAAACTAAAATGGAACTATATATTTTTCTTCACATGATTCGATAGTACCTATTTTACAAGATGCAGTATTTGATACGTGCCACTTCAAACGCGAACAAGACCATCAGCCGCGATTTTGACTCGCTTGAGGAATGTTTTCCCGCAAAAATCAGTAAATTTATTAGCACAATATCTCAAAAATTAATTGAAATCGGTAATATATATGAAACTTAAGCAGAATTTATCTTGAGAAGCATTATCAAATGATGCCAAAAAAATACATAATTACTGATAAAAACTAATAAATAAAAAATGATAATGTAAAAAGGATGGTTTTTTTTGGTTAATTACATATATTAAGTTTCTGTTTTCTTACAACCACAGTTGAGCAAAATTTGATTTATCTATTAAATAATAAATAACTAATTAAAATAGCATTTTAATTCTGAATAAGAATTAAATTTCTTATTTAAATAATAATCGTTTAGGCGATACCAAAAATAATTTATTTATTATTTCCGAGTTGCAAACGAAATGTTATTTTCTGTTTGGATTAAATCCGACAACAAATAATAATATATAAATATGTTTTGTTTTTGTCTTATCTGTTTCATTTTGTACAATGAAAAAATCGTATAATTAATATGGTTGTTTTTTAATAGACAGATCGCAGTTCATATTATTCTTAGCTAATATTAAAAATTACAAGTTGTAATTTACAGCGATCTTTCTGATTGAAATGTTATATTTTTGTAATAAATAAAAAATAAAATTGTATTTGTAAATAACAATTAATCTCATTATATTAAGCAATGTCTTTATACTCGTCCAAATAACAAATAATTCGTTTCTGCTTTTTATTTGAACTCTCCGAAAATGTATTCTATTTGAGCGTTTCACGTCGATTGCGCGAAGCAATTCGTAGGATTTGTGAAACAATAACTTGTAGAAATTGTACTACTATAACACATCAGCTCATGCGTCATTACTGACTCGGAAGTTTCTCGCAAAAAATAACATTTACTATTCATAACATTCGTTATTCTCCAGAATGAAAGAATAAAATAAAAATCGTTATGTGAACTATGCACTATAGAAAAAAGTGCTTTCAGAAATGTGTTAATAACTGAAAGACACGCTGGCAAAAATATATTGTATTCTGTTAAGGTTGATTGATGGAAGAACGAGTGGATTAATTGGTAATAGAAAAATATATTGAAATAAACAAAGGTATAAGTAGAAGTATAATATATAAGTATAAGTTTATGCTGATTCAGATCCGTACTCTCTTAGTGTTACAATACAATAGAATCGATAAGGAGCACGTTCATATTTTTATAGCAAAAAGACATTACCAAGAAACTTAACCTTATAGCTTTAGCTAAAGGCTACAAGGAACATAAATAGAATCTATCTATTTATTTATTATTCATCTATTTATTAGTTCCTTTGTTCCTAGACCTCGTAACCCAAAACATAATGTATTAATATTCAAGGGTACAATAATATGGACCTCTCCTTGTTTAGAATAATTTCGTTTCACTAAATTTTATTTTCTGCGTAATAGAGGTCTTTAGGTCACGGATATACATAAATAAAGATATAAAGTTTTTCTTGAAATGGTTACTTAAACATATTCAAAAGGAATAACTTAAATGTAGACGAACAAATATTTTCTCAAATAAGAAAAAACTAACGATCTTTTCGATCACGCTTCGTATGAGGGGGGGGGGGAGAAAAAGAGGAAAGTAAAAAATGATATGCAACTTGGTAGAAGTTCAGAAGAAAAGTCTGAGGAAATTGTGAAAGGAAAATGTCTGAGATAAAATGTGATGATTAAGAAAAGAGTGGGACATGAAACATGTTATATAAAATATACTTTATATATTTTATTTTGATTCATATATATAATATAAAACATGTATATGTAATACAAAACGAGCGTAGAATATAAGTACTAATGTTTAACCAGAGTTTCTGTAATTTTGATAGTTTTGTATTTTTTATTTTTATATTTTCTATATTTTTGTACTTTTGTGTTTTTAAACGTTTTCTATAATTCTATATTCAAGTAATAGTATAAAAAGAAGAATACCAAAAGTGTGGAATGGCAACGCATGTAACGGTACGTGAATGTTACGCGTGCGCAAGATAACCAGGATAAGTAGTATACGAATCGAGAGTTTGTTGGACAAAGAGAATGTTTTGTAAGAATACGTTATGTTTATGTAAACTATATACCAAAGAATTAAAAAAAAAAATAAATAAAATCGGGTAACTAATTAGTTACCCGAAGAGAAAAAGGAAAACATTCGGTAAACGAAATGGCGCGATCAGTTAGGTTGCACGGCACGGCACAATTTCAAATTGGAGTTCAACAGCTAATGGCGACAAGGTCACGGTGATTTTCACTCTTTTCTATACGTAGGCGGCACATTATAGAGATCTCATTTCGCCGGTCTGATGTTTTTAATTATACTTTTAATACACCGTTTATCGCATAGAGTAATATCATTGCCGTTTGTAAACATTCATTGGTAAAGACACGCAGTACATCATTTAAATCCATCATAATAAAAAGCAGAACGCATGATTACATGCATTTTGTAATAAAAATAATAAAAAAGACTCACCATACCAACATAAGAGATTTATAATGATTTACCTTACAGGAGAATAGGTTTAGTTGAATAACACGAAATCCATTCACAAGTTTCTGGAGATCCAAAAACTTTGAGCATCCTAAGAAATTAAAGCAAGTTAGATAAGTACAAAAATTAAAATTGAAACATGATTATTTAATAAGAGTATCGTATTGAATTATATATTTAATGCATACAATTAAGTTAAAATGTTACAATATTTTATCATTATTTGTTTGAATTTCATCAAATGCTTTTAAATAAGAAAATTTTGATAAAAACAAATAACTTACAGCGTTAAAATAAAAAATTATATTATCTTTATAGCATAATTTATTGATAAGTTATAAATGAATTTATAGCTATAATATTCAGAATCAATTAAATTGGTCCGGTTCTTAAAATCTTAACGAATTCCACAATCAGTGTTTCAAAATATATAGAAAACAAATAATTTTAAAGCGATCTAATCTAAATAAAAAAGAACATTCTCAAGTTTAACATTGCAATGTTGTAATATTTTTACATTTATAAAAAAATGTTGACGTGTTTAAACAAAATAATCCATCAACGCTTCACATATTTTGGATTATTAAAATATAATTTCATTTGATATAATTCTTGGCGGGTCAAAAGTTTTTAAAATTAACGAATGTGTACATTAGTGTACATTTAATAATAATAATACATATAAGTATTAATACATATAAGTTATGACAAAAAGTAGAAAAGCAAACAAAGGTTCAATACTTCGATGCTTGTTTATCATATATTAATGTTAATACAAATAAAGATAGGTTTTGACATATATTAACGCATTGAAAAATTGTCGTTTGTATATACAGGTAACTATGTGCTTTAAAATCTATGTATCAATATTAGTGGTTTCCTGCCTGTTATTTCATACCTAATATAATTTTATATCTATACTCACAATTTAATTTATGAAGTGCAACAGTGATATTTGAGCAATATGGATATAATTAACTACTGCTAGAATACATTTGAAACAATCTTGGCAGATCAATCTTCTGATTCCATAAGAATCTATACATACATCTATATATGGCTGCTATCTTTATTTATTCTGCAACATAAACAAATTGATATTGTAATTTTACTGTGAAATTTTACAAGACTATGATATAAGAAGAACATATAAACATATACATATCTGGATCAATTGCCAGAAGGAGATGAGGTTCTTGGTATTTTACGTCAAGAACATGCACAACTTAATATTTGGGTCAATTTGGCTGTAAGTACCTTAAATTATAATAGATATAATAGAAAAACTACAAGAGATTAAACATATTGTATTTCATTGTAGCTTGAATATTACAAACAACACAAAATCGAAGATTTTATTAAAATACTTTAATCTTCTCGTATCGATGCTAATATTGATTACCGTGACTATGAGAAAGATCAAATGCGTGCGTTGGATATGTTGGCTGCATATTATGTGCAGGAAGCCAACAGAGAAAAGAATAAAGACAAAAAGAGAGATCTATTTACAAAAGCTACCCTATTATATACAACTGCAGATAAGATTATTATGTATGACCAGGTATATGTCATTTCTAGTATTTCATTTGGTGCTTGGAAATATTTATGTGTTATTTATATAATACTTCTTTGCTCTACAGAATCATTTACTTGGCAGAGATTATTTCTGCCTCCTGGAAGGGGATAAGATGGATCAGGCTGATGCCCAATTTAATTTTGTACTAAATCAATCTCCAAATAATATTCCTTCCCTACTGGGAAAAGCGTGTATAGCGTTTAACAAAAAAGATTATAGAGGTGCGCTTGCTTTTTATAAAAAGGCATTGAGAACAAATCCAAATTGTCCAGCTGCTGTGAGGTTAGGGATGGGGCATTGTTTTATGAAACTAAATAACCAGGAAAAAGCACGTTTAGCATTCGAAAGAGCTTTACAGTTAGATGGCCAATGTGTTGGAGCATTAGTTGGACTTTCAGTACTGAAACTGAATCAACAACAGGCTGATAGTATCAGAACTGGTGTTCAAATGTTATCTAAAGCTTATACCATTGATACGACTAATCCCATGGTGTTGAATCATTTGGCAAATCATTTTTTCTTTAAAAAGGACTATAACAAAGTACAACACTTAGCCCTCCATGCATTTCACAATACCGAGAACGAGGCTATGCGTGCAGAGAGTTGCTATCAATTAGCCAGAGCATTTCATGTTCAAGTAAGTGTACAATATAAGTAAGTTTACATATATACATACTCAAAATTTTGAAAAATAATTTAACTATTTCAGGGTGACTATGACCAAGCGTTTCAATATTACTATCAGGCGACACAATTTGCGCCTCCAGTTTTTGTATTACCACACTTTGGCTTAGGTCAAATGTATGTTTATCGTGGTGAGGCAGAAAATGTAAGCATAACGTGTTATGTATATTATTATATATTATCTATGATAGGGTAAAATTAATAAATTTTACATACGTTGTTTTTAAATCACAGGCAGCACAATGTTTCGAAAAAGTGTTGAAAGCTCAGCCAGGTAATTATGAAACAATGAAAATTCTTGGATCTCTGTACGCAAACTCAAGTTCTCAATCGAAACGCGATATTGCTAAAAACCACCTTCGAAAAGTAACTGAGCAATTTCCGGATGATGTTGAAGCATGGATTGAATTGGCTTAAATATTGGAGCAAAGTGACCTTAATGCAGCCTTAAATGCATATGGTACGGCAACTAGGATTTTAAAAGAAAAAGTCCAAGCAGATATACCACCAGAAATTCTAAATAATGTTGGTGCTCTACATTATAGGTATGTTTCATATTTCCTTATTTTAATTTATTTTATCTGCTATTAAGACTAAAACTTATTATTTTATCATAGACTTGGAAACTTAGAAGAAGCTAGGAAAAATTTGGAGGAATCTTTAGCCCGTTCTAAAGCTGATACCTTACACGATTCTGTATACTATAACTCAATTGCAGTTACGACGACGTATAATTTGGCTCGTTTGAACGAAGCTTTATGCATATTTGATAAAGCAGAAAAATTATACAAAGCCATTTTAAAAAAACATCCAAATTATGTAGATTGTTATTTACGACTCGGCTATATGGCTCGAGATAAAGGACAAATCTATGAAGCGTCTGATTGGTTTAAGGATGCTTTAAGCGTAAATAACGAGCACCCAGATGCATGGTCTCTTTTGGGTAATTTACATTTGGTTAAAATGCAATGGGGTCCTGGCCAGAAGAAGTTCGAAAGAATTTTGAAAAATCCAGCAACAAGTACCGATGCCTATTCTTTGATTGCTTTGGGTAACATTTGGTTGCAATCTATTTAATCTCAATACATCCACCCATAAACGCTCCATAGCCTTCGCAGATGACCTAATCATCTACGTACCAGGCCGCAAAACCAAAACAATAGAAACAGAATTACAAGAACTTTTCGACAAAATTAACGATTACTACTACACATGGAAACTAAACATCAACGCAAGCAAATGCGAAACCATACTATTTAGACCCAAGTTAAGCAAACTCGGCCCAATAGAAAAAGAACATTGCAAAAAATTCCAACTAAATGAAAAAGCAAACGAAGAGGCACTCATACCACACAAAAACTACGTAAAATACCTAGGAGTAAACATAGACAACGAACTAAACTTCAAACAACACGTCGAAATTCAACTCTCCAAGGCCAATAAAGCATTCTGGAGAACAAAAAGATTATTCTACTCCAAACACCTCAACAAAAAAGTAAAAATACTATGCTACTGTCACGTCGGAGACACAAGAAATCGCGAAATTAACAGATCGCCGGTAATTTCCTCGCGTCCCAGTTCGAACGAAATAATTCTTTCGCGAATGGGGTGAAGAAAATTAAACTTCGTATATGAAAATGGACTTTTATTATATGAATCCAACAGAGTGACGATTCAAAGTGTTACAACAAAAAATGAACAGAAAAGAACTCTAGTACTGACTTGGGAGGGTTTTTTATATTAACTGTTTAGTTCCTGTGGTGGGGTGATCGCTGGGAGACGGTCGCTTAGGTATACTGTTACTGCCTAGTTACAATTTTGATGACTAAGATATGCAAAGAATGTGATTATCCTAGCGCTGTATTCCGAGACGCCTGTGACATTCCCCCCTCTTTAGCTTCGCTTTGCTCCGCTAAAGCGTAGGGCTCTGGTGGCGCTTGCAAGTTGAATGATCCCCTCATCTTCGTCTTCGGTGATATTTTGGAAGGTGACCGTCTTTGGTACTGTTGATGTTTGATCGATTCTGTTTACGCGAGCGGTAGGGCAGAGTATTTTGATACATACATTTTTAGGAAGTAGACGTTTGAAAATTTTACATTTGTATATTACATATATTGTTCCTAGTCCTAGAGCTACGATTCCTAATATTTGTAGTGTGGATATGCCATATTCTTTCAGTGAATTTATGCGGCGCTCAAATTGCAAGGTACTGATTTGTGTTTGTAATGTGTCGAGGTTAGCTTTATATCGGTTAAAATTGTGAGTTATCTTTGGAGCTGTTTCTAATATTTTCTCTAATATTGGAACGTCTGTTTCTTCGAAGCTGTATATACTATTTTTAAATTTGGTTTCGTAAGAGATATTTTTATGTGATCCTCCTATTTTCATGATATTATGATCGTATGCGATTATGCACCCGGTTTTACTGCTAATTAAGCTTGGTTGTCTGATTTCTAAAATTTGATGTGTCTTACATAATACGTCGATTTGTACATTTTTCGTAGGAATAATAATATAATGGTTTTCCGTCTGCAAAGGTACGAACGTCAATTCTTCCAGCTTGAAAACAGCAGTCGGGCAAGTTTTAACTGTCTGTTGATTATTAATTAATTCCGATCTGCATTCAGGTGAATTGATTCTATTGTGACTCGGTTGAGTTCTTTTACAAATGTGGATGATTGCTGTTCGTTTACAATATTTGTTTAAGTAGTGACTATCGGCAAAGATGTATTGTTCTGAGTTGGTTAGTATCAAGTCAGTTTCTATTACAGGCGCGATGAATACAGAGTTTTGTTTGGAGGGTATCGGATAAATTTTAGTTATTTTCCATTCATTGTTTTCCAAAAGCGGCACAGTTATTGTATATATAAGTTTGTTATCCCTTATCCATATCTTTAATTTACTCAGATCTAGAATTAGTTGAAAGTTTTGAACTGAAGGTTCGATATGGTTAGTCATAAAGTTTTGTCTCGTTATTTGGTCAAGTGTTTTTAAGAATTGTTCAGGTTCTATAATTTGTGGGTTTATAATTCCTTGTTTCCCTAACATGACAGTGTTAAAAATTTCGTCGATGTTAATATGGAGTTCCGATATGGTAGATTCAGTTTGAATTAGTAGGGAGACTAATATTTCGTTTTTTTCGTTGTGGTTTTCAATCTTGTGTATATCGTTGGCTAAGTTTCGATTTGGCTTGTTTTGGTGTCGTCTAGCACGCGTTTAATAAGTGCGGTTTGGTTACTAAGGATTGTTTTTATTTTGTTGTTGGAATCAAATAATGTATCGATGTTATTATTAATGAGTTCTAGATCTTTTTCGTTGAGAGTTCCGAATAAAGTTTTGGATACTGAGCCTACGATATTGAGCAATCCGCGTTTGCTTCTATAACGCAATAATAATTTGAGTTGCCGAGTCAGGTTTTGAAGATTTTTGTACTTAAATTTTAGGCTGCTTATTTCTGGTATGTAAGCGCAAGGTGGTTTACATTGACTGTCTATTAAATCTATTACGCGTTGTAATCTGTTAACTTGATCAATCGGATCGTTAAGGCCTACTATAAGGGCGATATCTATTTGTTCGTTGTACAGATAGCAATCGTCGATGTGTTCCAAGAATATGTTAGCATAATTTAGCGGTTTCACTACTAGATCGCCTTTAACATACCCGAGTGTTATAATGATCCATGTTATGGTCTTCTTCCTGAAAGATAGGGTTTTAGCCTGTTACCGTGGATTCTTTGAGTATGACCGCTGGAATATTCGACAAGATAAGTAGGTGGATTGGATGAGAGGATTTCTGCAGGTCCTAACCATTCGTGGTCTAGTTTGTTAGTTTTGTGATCGTTATGTACCCATACTTTATCTTTTACTCGGAATATTGTCTGTGTTTTAATAATTTTCCGTACTTGATCTCTCTGATATCGTTTTTTGTTAGATTCGGTAATTCGTCTTGCTTTAGCTATATAGGCGTTGTGTCGATTTTTCCAGAGGTTAAACAGTTGTTCTCTAGTTAGGCTAGGAGTGGTTGATATTGAGGATGGCATGTTAGCTTGTCGTCCAAATGTTAATTCGAATGGGGTATGTCCGGTCGTCTCGTGTACTGAAGTATTATATCCCATGCATATTAATTTTAAGTTTTCGTCCCAATCGTTTTATCTGTCAGTCGTACAAGTTCGAATAAGATCTTTTACTACAGCATGTGTTCGTTCGAGAGATCCGTTAGATTGCGGGTGGAAAGAAGTGGTTTTTATGTGTCGAATTTTGAAAGCCTCTTCAAATGTATCCATCAGTTTACATACGAAATTTCGTCCCATGTCCGTGAGAATACTTTTAGGTGCGGAAAATATATACACATAGTGATCCAAAAGTTCGTTAATGATTGAGTTGGCTGTTTGGTCTTTTAAGGGTACGAGGATGAGATATTTGGTTAATTGATCTTGGATAGACAGGATAAATTGATTGCCCCGTTTGGTTTTGGTGAGAGGTCCGAATATGTCCATTGCGATTTTGTCATTGGGATTAAGGGGTGTGTCAGTTATTATAGGTTGTTCTTTGGCCCTGATACGGTTTAATTTTTCTCGTTGGCAGGTTTCGCAGTTTTGTATAAATTCTGTGACGTCTTGCTCTAGGTTTGTCCAGTGATGGTGTTCTTGTATTCGTTTCACGGTGCGGTGTATACCTAAGTGTCCTACTATTTCGTTATGATTCTCGCGTAGTATAGTTTGTTTTTGTTCGTTATCGTAGTCCACTGGCGGATCTTGTCCAAATACCAGTTTAATTTGAGGGAATCTGGTTGTTAGAAACCTTAACATGAGTTGAATGTTTACCTTTTCTAATGTGCTGAAGTTATTATCGTTTATTCCTATATGCAAGTGTCCAGTGTGGTTAATAAAATGTTTAGTTAATTGATGCAACCAGTGCTGTTCGTTAAAGTCTCCTAATTCGGTCTTCGTAATTTGTTTGAAGTGTGGTCTATTAGGTTTTTGAGTTATTGGAGCTGGGGTGATATTTGTTTTCCAGTCGATATATTCGTCATAATAGTTCGGGTTTTCTAGATCGGATTGGATTTCTTCATTGGTGATAGGATACAGTCGGGATAGAGCGTCTGCGGCTGTATTTTCCTTTCCTTTTTGGATTCTATTTCATAATCATACTCCTCGAGTCTCAAGCGCCATCGCATGAGTCTCGATGAGGGATCCTTAACATTTCTTAACCATTTTAAAGCTTGATGATCACTTTGAATCTTAAATTTTCTACCAAGTAAATATTGCCTTAATCTTTTGATTGACCATATTATTGCTAGTAACTCTTTTTCGGTTGTGGAATAGTTTTTCTCAGGAGGGTTCAAGGTTCGGGATATGTAACAGCATGGATGTCCGTCTTGGGAGAGTATTGCTCCTAACCCTTCGTTACTTGCGTCTGTCGTTAATGTGAATGTTTTGTCAAAGTCTGGATATTGTAGTACAGGAGCTTCACAGAGTTTTTGTTTCAGTGTGTCAAATGCAAGCTGTTGTTTATCAGTCCAGTGGAATGGAGTGTCTTTCTTTGTGAGGTCAGTCAGTGGTTTCGCGATTTTAGAAAAATTGCGTATAAATTTTCTGTAGTACCCAACGAGTCCTAAGAATGATTTTATGTGAGTCGCGGTTTTTGGTATTTTAAAATCCTTCACGGCCTGAATCTTTTTGGGATTGGGTTTTACTCCTTCTTTCGTTACTACGTGTCCTAAATATTCTAACTCTGGTTTCAAAAATTCGCATTTGTCCGGTTGTACCTTTAATCCTAAATTTTGTAATCTGTCTAATACAATAGCTAGATTTCGGTTATGCTCTTGGATGGTGCTTCCGAATATTATAATGTCATCTAGGTATACAAAACAGTTATTTCCTACTAATCCCCGTAGCGCGGTATCCATCATGCGTTGGAACGTTGCCGGTGCGTTTTTGAGTCCAAAAGGCATGCGATTATAGTGAAAATGACCTTGTGGAGTTGAAAATGCAGTATATTTTTTAGATTTTTGTTCCATGGGTATCTGGTGAAATCCTGACGAGAGGTCTAGGGCTGAGAAAAATTTAGCTTTGCCTAAGTGATCGAGTATTTCATCCGAATTCGGTAAAGGGTACGCGTCTTGATCTGTTTGCTCGTTTAATTTCCTAAAATCTATAACAATCCTCCATTTTTGTTTACCTGATGCGTCTAATTTCTTTGGAACTACCCAAATTGGTGCGTTATATGGACTGTCCGATGGTTCTATGATACGTTTGTTTAGCATGTCGTTGATTTGAGTCTCAATTTCTTTTTTATGACATTCGGGCGGCCTATAAGATTTGATGTTTATGGGTTTGTCTGTTTTGAGTGTGATCGTATGTTCGGTTAAATTGGTGCATGGTAGTGAGTCTGTTTCCATGTTAAAAACGTCTAGGTAGTTGATAAGGATTTTCTCAAGGGGTTCTCGAAGTTCTGGATCAATATGTTTGGTACGTATTACTTGTGCGAATTTATTAATTTGGCTTAGTTTATCGGGTTTCTCTATTTCGTTTGTAATGTGACAGATTTGCTTACCAGTGTTGATAAAACATACTATTGTGGGTTTTCCTTCGATGTATTGGGTTGAAGTTAAAGTTTCGCCTGGTCCTATCTTGCTATCGGTTTTCTGGAATGGCAATATAATTTCGTCTAAGGTTAGTTTATTATTAGTGACGCTGTATTGGTACTTTGTAAGAAATGGAAGCCCGATTATTCCGTCTTCGATCAGAGGAAAGTTGTTAGGGACTACGTGGAATTGATGATTTTTCTTGAGCATCGTTAAATTGCAAATTTTGTTAGTGGTATGTTTGTCACTTCCCATTAGGAAGGTCTTTGGGTTAGAGGTTTGGACATTTAGTGAGGCTTTTTCTTTTATAAGGTTGATTCCTGCTCCGGTGTCGATGAGGAATCTGGCTCTTCCTCCGTCTCTTCGTTGTAGTACGATTGATAGTAATCTTCCGGTGGTGGTACAGTTGAGTCTAGGTAAACTTCCTCTGGATTCTCCATTGTTTGGTTTACTCGAGGTGGAATCTTTCCGTGGTTGCCTAATGGAAAATTTCGGGAGTAGCACATCTCGGCTGTATGTCCGATTCGCGAGCACTTGGAACATTTTAGTTTCATTCGGTCATCTGGTGGTTGGTTAAAAACTCGTGGTTGTAGATCGGTAGCACTTCGTTTAGGTATGGGCGGAGTGTTCTTTGATTGATTCTGACGGTGGGCAACGCGATTTGATTCTCGTAACCATTGTTCTCTATCAACTGCTAGTTGTTGGGCAAGGTTCAGGTTCTTTGGATCGCTAGCTACTACCATCTGTCCTATTTCGTATCGTAAGTTGAGCAGATATGTTTTAAGTGCTTCGCGTTCTTCAATGTCTATAGCTACGCGTCGTTCAGTTGGTGTGCGGTTTTCGTGTTGAACTGCGTAATTTAATTCGTTGAGCTGTTGTCGGAATCTGGAGTTGAAAGATTGTACACTTTCTGTTGCTCCTTGTTTTAAATTCTTTAACTTGTCCCTACAATTGCTAATAGTTGTTGGTGTTAATACGTGTTGCCTTAAGCATGAATATAAGTCTTCGAATGATTTAATTTTTAGATATCGTATGTTTCGTTTCGCGTTGTCGGTAATCCTTTCGATTAATATGAGGTCTAATAATAACTCTCTGTCACTTGCCTTGCACCTGGCTCTTGCTTTGCGGACCGATAAGATAAAATCTTCAACGCCTACGTCATCTCGACCCCGTAGTGTCTCGACAGTTCGTATGGCCTTATCTGCTTCGAGGCCTTGATCCTCGTTGTGGTTGTTTTTTAGTTTAATCGCGGCGCGGCTAGATGTGGCTCGTGGTCTTTGTGAAGTGTTCGGTCCGTCAATTTCGTCATCCGTTACGTTGTCAGCAGCGGTTTCTAGGTGGGCGTTCGTTTGCGACTGGTCGGTCTCGGTATCGTATTTTATTTCCATGGTTTTTGCAAGATCGCGTATTTCTTTAGAGCGGTTCCTATCGCTAGTTTCCGTAAATTCCTTTATCTTTTTAATATTTTGATCGGTGTTATTTCTAAAGCTTTTAAACTCGTGAGTTAGGCTTTGAAATTGTTCAATCAGGGTAGCGATTAGCTCGTTTTGTTTTGCCGTACTCATGTCAGTTGGATTCATCTTGATAGATACGATATTTTCAGAAGGGTCACTATCTTCAGAACGTATTTCGGGTTTACGGTTTCGATAATATACGAAAGCCAGCTTACCGAGATTCTTTGTAGATCCTTCTTTTGATCAAGGAGGTGACCGTGGTCCTTCGCTGTAGAATCCGTAGAGTTCCCGTTGAAGTTTCCTCTTGATGCGATGAATGGATCCTGGCAGGATCGCCAATTTTGTCACGTCGGAGACACAAGAAATCGCGAAATTAACAGATCGCCGGTAATTTCCTCGCGTCCCAGTTCGAACGAAATAATTCTTTCGCGAATGGGGTGAAGAATATTAAACTTCGTATATGAAAATGGACTTTTATTATATGAATCCAACAGAGTGACGGTTCAAAGTGTTACAACAAAAAATGAACAGAAAAGAACTCTAGTACTGACTTGGGAGGGTTTTTTATATTAACTGTTTAGTTCCTGTGGTGGGGTGATCGCTGGGAGCCGGTCGCATAGGTATACTGTTACTGCCTAGTTACAATTTTGATGACTAAGATATGCAAAGAATGTGATTATCCTAGCGCTGTATTCCGAGACGCCTGTGACACTGTCATAGTCTAGGGTCTTGAGAGTGTTGTTTGATCGTAGGTTTTGGAACTTTAGTCGCGTATCTGCTAAGCATATGTCCAGGTATGAGCCTCCTTTTGGGTAAGAGGGTAGCTCGGAGCTGTAGAGGTTTGTTTTGTAGTGTATGCTTTTATTGTCTAGCCAGTTTCTAATGAAGTTTCCTCTCGTATTGTTTAGTGCGTTTTTCCAGCTTGTATGTTTTGCGTTTAGGTCGTCAGCTATTATATAGTAGTTTTCCTGTTTGTCGATCTGTAAAAGTTTGAAGAGTTTATTGAATGTTGGGTAGGAGGCTTACAGGTCTTAGACCTATATAGCTTATAGGTCGTTTAATTTTGTCTTTGTTTACCGCGTCTTCCTTTTTGATTTTGCACTCGTCTGGTCAATACGGCTGAATGCATTCTACGCATCGATAATTATGGTTACAGTTTTGTGAGGTATGACATAATAATTGGCATTTGTGGCACTGCGTTATATAATTTTTTCAGCAGGAGTATGAGTTTGAGTTTACGTTTGAGAATATTTATCGTTTGGTTATCGAATAAATTAATTAGTGTTCGTCTATCGAAGAGTCAGTTATCATTTTGTCTAGTGAAGAATTAATTACATATCATTTGTCTACCGAAGAATCATCACCTGCCAACCGAAGAATTTCATATCCGTCAGTCAATTGTCAATATCGAAATTGAGTGAAATTTCAATAAAACATTTTATATTGATAATCTACTTTCGAACAACTTTAATCCTCTCCCGTGCCAGTATTCTCGCGCATAGCAGGTTAGCCGAAAGTGGAGCTTATTGCCAGTTGCATTAGTCAGTTGACGCTACTTTCTAGTCGGCTACTAAATAGAACGTAACAGCAGAAATCGGAAATTTTACGAAATGGCCTTTCAGGCAAAGAACATTGTTTAGCAAAGAACAAAAATAGAAAACTAGCTGCTACCCCATGCTTACTCTGCTTGACCTTTCATTCTTACGTGCTTGCATGTAGTAATCATCCTGATATTTTGGTATTTAAATACATAAGACGACACGATATTACAAGTTTCTCAAGAGGAGACGATAATCCTTTATCGTTTAACGATTTGCAACGAGCACTCTCCATTGACAAAAAATTATCAATAAAAGAGGTCTCAACTTTAGGACCTATTAACAAAACGTAAAATATTATGTAAGGCACTGATATATCTCCTTTTTAAAGAACATCTTGAGAAGTTTGAGGAAGAACTGGATAACGTATATATCATTGAATAATCAATTGAATTCTCTTGCAAAAATGTTGAAATAGTAATAGATCAAATAAGACAAATAAAAAATAAAGAAGTAGATGCACTTCGTGCACCATTATTATAGTCTTTTCGTTATATAGCCAACCATCGGTTCTGTTGAGGTTATTAGGTGTATATGAATGCAAAGAGACGCGTGGATAAATTGTAAGATAGAAAATATATATATATTTTAAGCTGAAGTGTAAATACAAAGAAGGAATACAATATACGAACTGCTCCAGATCCGCACGCTAGCAGTGTTACTCTATAATTGAAAAACCCCGAAGCCAACGTTGCACGTATACCGTTTTTGGTTTGTCTTCGACAGTCCCTTGTCTATGCGCTGTCGATAACTTCAGTGCTTGAGAAAACTAAAGACCAGATGTAGAGTTTTCTTAGAAGTGGCGACCACTTCAACAGGTTCGATACAATTTATTAAGAAGTTTTTTATCTAATCTTTCATCTAATATGGCCACTACACCTTATAATAATATAAAAATCAAACGTTATCTTGTTACTATATCATCAAAAACGATGGAAAGCAATGGGAAAATAAGTTTTCCTAATCCTTCAGAATCTAATAAAATTATTTTTCTTTCGTTCGATTTCGTTCATGCAACGAAAAGTACATGTAAGAAATAACTGGTTAAATATAACAAATTTAGATTTACTACGGTTTACGTGCAAATTACGTATGATTTCGTGATTTATGTGCGGATCTAGAAAAACATTTAATTGCCAGGAAAGTTTGTAAATTAAACTATAAATCATTTCCTAATAATTCTGACCGACGAATGATCCTTCTCGTCAATAATATTTTTCATCAATATACGATAGTAGCAATTGGAAGATTTCAATTATTTTTATACAGCTGATTTTCTAGAAATACTTCGCATTGTGGATATCGCGGGTAGTGTGAAAGCTAATAGTGTGACGTATGGGTGAGAGGAGATTGAATTTAAATTATAACGCCGAAAAGAGTCGAGCATATTTCGAATAGATTATTAGAAAGCTTAATAGATTAATAGAATTAATTAATAGCTAGATTAATAGAAAGCTTATAAGTTCCGTTGATAGACGCTCGACGATTGAAGTCGCGAAGATAGATAATAGAATGCTCGCGGATAACTCGAAGACTCGTATAGTCCATTAATTCGCAAAATAATGACTCACTAATAATTCGATGATAATAACTGCCCGCAAGCGATCGTGTCTGTTTATTTCTACTGTTGGGGGAGTGGGGAGGGAGTCGGAAGATTCCCTAACGCTATTTTCGTGCGTCGAAGTGGTGTCCTTGTTCCGAGGCACACCAACGACATGAGACGTCCTCGCTTCGCCTCGTCCTACGACTCATATGTCGCTACAAAAGAAATAAAGTTTGTAAACCGATTTTGAATTATTTTAGATGTGGGTTTCTAATAACCATAGATAACTCAATAATAAAATCACATCGCGTATATGTATATTTATGTAAACTTTTTTTCTCGTTTAGTATGCTAAATCTATCATTGCTATACTCGTTACGTACAACAAAATATCCTGTAGAATTCTAGTATTCTCTCCTCTATCTGATTCTTTATCCTCTATTTAGATAGGAAAGCAAGAAATTGCTTTTAAAACATTGTTGTGAAGACACATAAGAATATCTTCCTTGTATATTGTTGACAGTGAGCAAAATATGTACATATACATCGTACATGTATAATACGCCTTTGTATACACTGTTTCCTAGAATCATAGTTTCGCCCTGTCGAGGCCAAAGAATTGTTACGTATAGAGTATCTTCTTCGATATAGCTATAAACATTGTAGCGATTTATGCCATGTATTATACTTACGTATATGTATAGCAGTTCCACAATTTTCAGTGGCGATGGCAAATATAGCCTCCGTCTTTTGCCAAATATTTCTAGCATTACTTATGCTTCAGAGAAGAACAATCATTAAATTAAATATTTTCTTCTTTACATTGATTCCAGGGCATCATATACATATATCCATAGATTCGAACTATATTTGTTGGTCGTAGATTTTTCCAGATTTTCAAATTATTTATAGCAACATAAAAGTAACTTTATTTAAAAGACCATTACATTGCATGCTATCATATAAAACTTTTGATTTTTATTCAATAATTCTTCTATCCGTTATATGTATATTTACATATATTCTATACTTTATTATGTATATATATTATAGACATAATTTAGTTACTATTATATACATAATATATACACATACTATACTATATATTATATATATGTTATATATACATATATTCTATAGGTTATATATATTAATTGTCATTTTTATTTACATTGAATTTGACAATCAGTAAACAAACTATAATAAAAGATCATGGTAAGCAATTAAGATCGTATTCACAATGTAGAATATTGTACAATTATTACATAATTTGAATATATTCTGCATTTACATATTTTATACACTTTGATATATAATATCTAAATAAAAATGTGCAGCGTAATAGTGACAATTTTCAAGATGTAAAGTCGTATTGTATTGTAGTAAAATTGAAATATAATCGGCGCAGAGACATTTGCGCAGTGTTACAGGATTCCCTTCTAGTCCAGAAGCGTAGCCAATGAACAAACAGTACGAATCTGCCTTTATTACCTATGGTATTGTTCAACAGTCTTTCCTATTCGAGACGCTGTGGTGTGGACGTGCTACGGAATAGTTACCTATTTGAACGTTACAATTTTTGTGTTTAGCAAGTGTTTGAGCAATAGGTAAGAAGTGCTAGTTGCTATATAACATATAAAATCTGATTATTCGAAAGTTGACTTGCAATTTTCTATAAAAAGGATTTATTCAGGATAAATACTTTATACTTGTAAATTTTATGAATTAAAAACTTCCTGGGAATTATTTTAATCTAATAACTTTGTTTTGTCTCTAGGATGGGTCATACGGTATCCAGATAGATTATTCCACATGTGGAAGTAAGTCGTAGAAACCAATACAGTTTTCTTATTTATTTTTCGTTTTCCTTATTTTTATTATATTTTTCCTCTCTAATGTACTACTTGCATCTACATATTTATATTCATGAAAGAGTGATGTTATACGTATTTATGTTTTAGTTTTAATTAAACATATTGATTATAGTTTTTTATATAAAATTTATATCGTTCTTCGCATTTTATTTTCTTCCGCTAAAAAATGCTTTCATCAAAAATAATGCTTATTGAGAACGAAAAATAAAGTCGGTCATTGATAATGGTTACTAATAACAGAACTTAACGTAAATTATTTCTTTATTTGAATATTATGTTCTTATAAAATAATTATGTTTTTGTTAATATTAATCGTTCTCCGAATCGCGTATTGTATTTATCTCATAGATAGTAATTTTTTACGAAATTTGTTTAGGAATCCTCCCTTGATGCTCTTCGTGATACACAAAGAAGCTTCTTCCTGTAACACAATTCTTCATAAATTTTTTTCCATGCTGTAATGGTAAGTTTCTTCCCTACTTCTTTTTGATTGTCTACTATTGTTGTATTATTTGCTATAATGTCCGCATTTTAATCGCAAAATGCACTGCTTCGTTTAAAAAGAGTGATACAGTATATTCATTCGTTATCTTTCCTATTTATTAATTAAAAATTATGAATGAAAAAAAAAACAAATCTCAGTTCTCAGATTCTTTTGCAAGTCATTACCATTAGATATGGACATGGTTCAAATAATATACCGAATCTGATATCTACAAAGTTGTCTAAAACTTTCAATTTTTATATGTATTCTATACGTAAGTATTTTATTACACATAGAAAACTAACCTCAATATTTAAACAACGGTGAAACGATAAGCGGTAGATAATATCACGTGAGATTGATGTTATCACAAAAATATTTAACAAAAATTGTTTAGTTCGAATGAAGACATCACATACGGTGCAAATTACTTTTTTATAGATCCAGTAGTAGGGTTCCATTTTAACTTGATTTTTGCAAATGGAACCGTATTTCTTTTTAATAAATTCATCGATCTGTCTTTGTATTCCTTATGAAAAAATTAAAAAGAACTGCTCATCAGATATTTTAACTTGAATTCGTCATATGAAAGACAGGTAAGGACGCAAAACGGTTCTCTTGTGTTTACGTTGTCCTTGTCTTTCGTTTGTTTCAGCGTAAACACAATACCGCTTCGTGTCCTATGCTTATCTTTCATATAACACATTAAACGATTCGGAAGGACGAACCTTTCGTTTACCTCCGAATCTGATCGAACAGGTCATATTGTAGGATATCAGCATACTTTCCGCGGTGAACGTATGTAATATTGTTTATGAATATGGTTTCGATATAGTTATTAACTATACTTATTGTTATGTATATTTATATTGTACTATAAGAATGTAGCCTAAAATCCGCCATTTTAACCCCCCTCCTTTAATATGTAATAATATAAATAATTATGTAATTAGATACCTGTAGACATGAACGCACAAAAGATATGTGGATGCTAACATTATTTCGTTTAACGGAATCATCGAACAATACAAACAATTCTTTTTCACATTATTTTCCGAGATAGGAAGGCGCAGTTCCGTTTTTACCGGAAACTACGAGGGTTGACTGACCCATCTCATTATTTTCCATTTATAATTTGTATAAAATGAAACTAAATCGTCACCGGATGTCTGAATTGTCGTTTGGTTATACTTTAACTCGTACCTCCCGTGCCCACGTCTGCACGCTGCTGGAACGGAGAGCACATCAAAATCAGTTTCCCGCTTAATGTTTTAAATGACATTGTATCACCGTTATTGATATGATTCACGTATTTCACGCAATGTAATCTTTTTGAAAGATTTTTTCCTCCATGTGGTTACGTTCTGGAGTTTCTTCGCTTTCCTTCCCATAATAAACTGAGCGCCAGGAAGCAGATCTTACTTTGTGAGGGGATGCCTTGTTCAGCGAAGTATGTTATATTGTAGAACTTATACTGGTCTTGTATCTTTATAGAAATCACTTTTTTAATTTGTGATATACGTGTCCACGGCTCATAGTACTTTCTGAAACACGGGGTGCGCCTAACTCACTTTTCTTCCCCCGTGTCATTTGAAAACTTATTGTCATATATAAAACAGCTCAGAGGTTTGATAACTTCACTCGATGATTCTATGTCGGCTTTCTTTCTGATAAACACGTTCCTGATTTCGTTCCTGCGTATTTTTGTCGGAGTGTGAAATTAGGCAGGGAACCGTTTTCTGAGCGTGAGAGTTCAAGAAGCGAGAGAACAGGTTTGCCAGTTTTGAATATGAAAATGGAAGCAACGTACACCAAAACTAAATTTTAGAATTATATACTTTAGTTAAAATACAATCTCGAATGTTAGGAAATAACGTAGTATACTACTGGCGAAAAAATAAAGCGCTACAGAAACCTCTCGAAACGAATTTCTTTGTGTTTGCTGTTACTTTTTTAGCGATATATCTATTTCAAATTCCGATTGCCGCTCATAGGTTGGAGCACTTAATAACAAGAGTACGAGTCCCCCTTGATACCATTCAATTTCTATATAAAACTTTTTCCCTTATTTCTATATGTATAGAAATAATAGCGCAAAATTGACATACTATGTACGTTACGACTTATGACTGTTTAGTGTAATAATAACGGTATCTACGTGTAGATTCTATCTCAGAAAACATGACATTTCAAAAAACATATTAAATTAACTTGGACAATTGTGTCAATTCTTTATCTTCATGACAGACTGTGCAGGGTCACTCACGGAACGACTCAATTACGATACAATTTGATTCCGTTCTTGTTTAAAATTGCTAGAGTAGATACTTTCTGGAAGAACAATCTCCATTTTATTAGTCTTGAATTGGACTTCCATCCACTCTGACTGTCTCTGACTGAGGCAATTTAGCAATTTTTTAGCTTTTATTCCCACAGTGACAAGGAGTACACTACGACGATATTGCTCACATAACATGATATACTTATAATATGAAAACCGAGGTCCAGTACGGTTTGAAAATTGGACAAACCCCCGTGTAACCTAACCCCGTGTAACACGTTATTCGCGTAACATCCTTTCTCTCCATCGAGAATGGTTTTCGATAATTAGAGAAATTGAACAAGAAAAGAAAGAAAAGCAGACCACTGAATTATGAAGCAATCGGCAGTCATTACAGTTTGTCTCTTCAGACGTGTGTACGGCACCGTGTTTGTACTGCAGGAACTTCAAATTTCGCCTAAGCAGTTTTAGAACGGAAACAGAAAGCACTAGTTTAAATGCACAGCTAATAATGTTGGCGTGAACTTCTCAGCAACAAGTGAACATATAGAACGCTACTGTCGGAGTCCAAGTAATAGTCTGTTAGTTGCTTACAGCGCTAGACAGAGATATTAAATTTCGTTCGGTCACGTTTGGACAGAATCTGCCGTGAAGTGAAATGAAGTTTTTAATTCGCGATATCCGGCAAGAGACGTGGTGTGTAGTTGCAGAAAGTTGGAGATTTAGAAGAAGGTTGCTTATGGGATTACACTCTTGGAGTACCGAGGCTTGATCCGCTTGGACTGGAAAATGATAATTTATTATCGCGTAATTTGGATGTCCAACACTTCTCATCCTTGAGTGATTCAAGAGAATGCTACACGGTATTTCGAATTGTGAATTATTTATGTGCAATTGAATACAAGAACTTGACGCTTTGTGGAAATATAATTTTTCTCATTATGGAAAAATGTGCAAAATTTAATACCCAAATATTTATGAACCTAAAACGCACTTTTGCGAATGAAACGGTGTTTTATTTGACCTTGATTTCTACTATTTTTGCACCTTGCACAGCAACTGACAGCAACTCAGTTCTATTCCTTATTTGTTCTTTATTCCGTAGTTGCATTATTATGTGCTGGACAAATTGATTTCCTAATTTCAAACTATTCAGAAATGACCATAAGCTAATAATAAAAAAGGAACTTCGGCAATTTTGTTCCCTTTGAAGTCTCGCGTCGATCACTGTAAAGTTAGCGGTTTCTACAAATTTTATGCTCATGTGTCTTTATCTTTTTCTAAACTCTTCGGTAAGCTGTTCTTTTTTACGGTCGCTTACCCAACGCGGTAACAACAAAAGAACCAGACGACATCTTGTCGTTGGACCGCCCCCCCCTAGCACCCCCCCGCGCAATGATAGCTCGTCCCGGAAGAAGAAGCTCGAGTCGCTTTCTGCTGCCTCCGATTCCCCTGACATCCTCTTCCCACACCGGTTTTCACCTCCTCCACGCTAGACGCAGAATCCGGGGCCCTGGCGTACCAGCCAGCCGGTCGAATTCGGCTACCCTCGACCGCTGCGCTGTATGGGCACGCCAACTTCAAATTCTTCATAAGAACGACATTAGATCCATTGTGGTTTCCCGAGGCGTGGTACTACACCGCGAGATTCCATACCCTTCTGGTACTCCCCAAATATCGTGCCTGCTTCAGCTTCAAGGTAGAAATTGCTCGAATTTCCTTTCATCTCAGGTCACATTAGTTTATTTTGATATTTTTAATCGCCACGCAATATTCTGCCTTCAACATCTGGGTCGTGCTGGTAGGAAATGTTCGTAATGTGCGGATCTAAAGATAGCGAAGGCATTCTGCGAGTAACGAATTAGGGCGTGAACAAACAAAGGCTATTATTTAAAGCTTGAAGGGTGTAGAAAAGAAATAGAAATATCTCCGAAATCCATCTGGTAATAATAATCCATCTGATCATAAGATCACTAGCAACAGAAATCGTAAATTTTTCTTCTTGAACAAAGCGTTCAATCACCAACTTTGTAGTGTTTCAAACAGTTAAAATTCTGCAAGACTTTGTAAACGGTTGAAACTTTCTTTCACAGATAGTAGTAGTATTAGGCAATGAAAGCGAAAAGAGCTACTCAACCTAACATTTTGCGTTAATTAATTAATCAGGGGATATCGTAAAATATGTACATAAAGATTTTCTTCCGAAGATTTCCTTTCTACAAAAGATTTTAGTAGATTCATACGGCGACGTGAGCGGAGTGCTTTAGAGTAGAAGGAGTGACAGAAAAAGTGGAGTTTACTGTCGAAATCGTTGGCTTTTACAACTAGGTGATCCAAGCTGTTATTGTAGTCATAAAGTGTGCGGTAGGTTTCGGGTACGAAGAGAACGTGTGTTCTTATACGTTGCACTGGAATATAAAAACTAAATTTATTGAGAATATATGAAGGGGGGGGGGTGAACTGGGTCACAAGCATATATACAGGATGCTAGGAAATATTGTTAAAAATTTTAGGTCATATTACTCGTGAAACGAAAGAAAAAAGCTTAAATTAACGCGGATGAAAAAATTTATATATGCGAAGTCATAAATAATTTTCTGGTTAAGTTATTGCGCTGGAGTTACTTGTGTCTGGTAACCAGTCTTGATATAAATAACGGTATAAATAACTACATGTAAATAATTGGTTATCTTGCTTTTTCTATTGATATGAGGTGATGGATCGTGATAGTGAGAGGAAGAAACACGAGTATATTTAACAAAAAAAATTTATTCCGATATAATCAAGGTGTACACTTAGCGTAGGATTCGCGATTATTAAATTAGCGGTTCGCGGTATTACTAGTAGCGGTTCGCGATTCGCGATTACAAGTTCGACATCTAATTTTTGCGTTTTTGATTCGCCTTATAAATTCGGATGATGATTGCCTAAGATGCCGAGGAACTCTGAACAATTGTTATGAACTGCCAATGATTGCTTCGATTGTTTCGACGGTGTTGCTTGGCAGCCAGACAACGAGGGACGTCGCACGTCCCATCTCACGCGACGTAACAGTTCATTTGTTCTACAATATCTTCAAACAATCCTCTCGGCATTACTTCAGAGTTGGTCTTCCCTCTGGATGTGCCTCTCATCTTTTCATCTTCCTATTCTTGATCTTCTCTGTCTCTCGATGTTCCTTTTCTACGCTTGTCTGATTAACATAATCTTCTGGCATAGCCCCTGGAATCTCGACCAATACTCCTCGTTACTGACAACCATGTCTATTTTATTGTTGGTTGCCAGTATTTCGCTTACGTAGTTTTTCAGTAGGGTTCTTTCATTGACCCATCTGGGGCAATTGAACAACGCATGCTCTGCATCATTACCTTCGCCATCGCAACCCCAGCATCTTGAGTGGGTCTCTTTCCTAATCGTTCTTCGTTATTCATTAAATATTCCATGTCCACTGAAGATCTGCATAGTATAGTGATCGATGTTCCTTTTATTATTCTTAAAAATGTCGTTAATCAGCTTCCTGGTGCAATTATCCTCTCTGTAACAGAGCCACTCTTCCCTCCATCTTTTCTTCAATCATCGATAACATATTCGGAATGTTCTTGCTTTTCTTTATTGCTAAGGCTTTGACTCATATCGGTGTAGCATAAAGTACCATCGACTCCCATTAACGTTCGACAAGAATGTCCTAATCGTTGCCATGAGGGCAACAACCATGACACAGACCTTTTCTAAATGTAATGAGAAATTTCTATCATTGTCCAATTCCACTCCAAGATGTCTAACACCCTGCTTACTCTTCAACAGGTAGTTTCCAATGTTAATGTCCATTACCTTGGGATACTCTTTCTGGTAAGTAGGATCACCTCCATCTTGGGTCAATTTCTATCCAGGTTTGAAACACCATCGTGTGACCGTTCCCATTGCCACACAGAGTTTGTTCCCTATATCCTCCCGGTTCTTCGTTACAATTATTATTGCCAGGTCGTCAACAAAGGAAACCGCGTTTGGGCTTGGAGTAGTCTGTAACTCTATTAACAAGCCATCATAAACGATACTCCACGAGAGTGGCCCAAGGATAGATCCTTGTGGGACTTCAGTAAAAACATTTTTTTTTTTTACTATTCCATCTATAATATTGTATGTTGTGGCGGCACTCGACAGCGGATGCCGCCACTTGACACCAATTGAGACCGGACGACGATACCGCAGAGGTTAGCGCCTTTAGTTACGAACGTTCGGGACCCAGGTTCGAATCCCGGCGACCGTAGTCCGATATTTTCTTCCACGATACAATTAGAAGAAAATACAGCAGTACCCCAGCAGCGAACATCTACAGCCAGCAACTACAACTATCACGGCCTATACACCTCTACAATGTAATTATTTATCTATCCTGTAGATAGCTACTAAGAAGTATCCGGAGTCTTCGGGGCAATTCCTCTTTCTTCTGCCTCTTGGAGGATCTTATTCCAACTAGGAGTATTAAACGCGTTTTTGATATCGATTTCTGCGATTACGTATATCATGTTTTTCCTCTCACAGGTTTCCGCGAGGTCGTCGATACGGCACAAAGTGTCGACCGTACTCTTCTTTTTCCTAAATCCATATTGATTTCTATGGAAGGTGTCGAGATCTTCTCGATCAGAATCATAAGCGTGCAATTCCAAACTTTACTGAATGCTGATAGCACACTGATCGGCCGAAATGATGATGGGAATGTAGGATCTTTTCCTGGTTTCGGAATGAGAAGCACCATATCGCCGCCTTCCATATCGCTGGTATCTTTCCACTTCTATTAACCTCGCTGAATACTCTTAGCAGCGAGGTGGATATTATTTGTTTATAGTAACCGCCTGCCGAGATAGTTGTAATTGCTGATGCGTTTGTTGTAGTCTCCTTAATTAGTGCGCTAGCCTGTGTGTAGTGTGAAACAGGTACTGCTACATTTTCCATCTCATTTTTTATGCTGCGGAAGAAAAATCGAACTCCGGTTGCCGGCATTTGAACCCGGATTCCGAACGTTCTTAACCTAAGACGCTAACCACTGCGCTGCCGTCGTCCGACATTAGTAAGTGTCGAATGGTGGTGTTTTTGCTGTCGAGTGCCGCCACAGCAGTTTTTCTGTTCTTCTTTCTGTTATTAATTTAACTACTGTCCCCGGTACGCCGTCTACTCTCGCCATTTTATTCGGATTAATCTTTCTACTCGCTTCTAATATATCGTCCTCTATAATTATTAGATCACATTAGATCTCGTCTGTTCTTCTTATTCGTTCAGTTAGTCTCGTTTGAAAGAGTTTATGGATAATTTTTTGGACCTTGTTAACCTATTTTGGACATAATAGCCCGATAAGGCCTTCCCTATGGTTTCCTGTTCAATGTGACGCAAAACCCCTTTCACAATTTTTCTTTATTTGCGTCACATTTTCTCGTGAGACCATACCTTTCAATTTTAAGTTTGTGCACCAATAGATCCGCGTACTGTGATCCTCTTGCTTTCACTGTCTGTTTTTCCTTTCTTTTCTTAAACACCTCCGCCCTAGGCATTTTTAGCTTTTCACACCACCAGTAATTTATATTCTTTCTTTCTATAGGAGGATAAATTTTCGTTAATTTGGAGGCACATCACGCTTCTACAGTAGCCTGGAAGCGCTCACCATATGCCTCTTCGTCTTCAGAATTATGCATAAATAAGTTATCGCGATTAAGGTCAAATTTTAAAATAGAATTATTCATATTCATTTCCTTCGTAGAGTATTTAAAATTTTCGACATTACGTCTCGTCTTAGTAGTTTCAATTCATGCAAAAAACATAAATATGGTCAGAGGTTGACTATACGTTATATATTTTACCACCCTTGTATTTTCTTGCCAATCCACTGTCCGTACTAATTGCATCAAACAGTCGCAGTTATTTTTTTCATTTTTACCAAATGCCTCGTATTTAGTCTGATGGCTACGATCCTATTTTTGCTTAGCATATCCAACAGGTATGTTCCCGTACTATCGGTTTTAATGTGGTAGCCTTAGCACAAAAATCCCCAACAATCGTCATCGTAGGATGGTTCCTCTTATGTATCCTGATCGTGGAGTCCAATTCATGTAAACGATCATTGAATTGCTCTATATTAACGTTACGGGAACAATATCCGCCTATCCAGTATCTATTGTTTACCTTGATCCTCACGAGTCCCTTTCTTCTAAACAAGATACTATCTTGCACCCCCTTTGTCATCGTTGCACCAGTATGCTGTTGTTGGTATGGTTCCGAAATGAACATCACATCCACTTTAGCATCGCAGCCATACTGGTACATTAACTCCTGTCATATGGCCATTACCTAACTATTTACAAAACATCTAATTACATTAGACCGTGTTGCTTTTGATACCATATAACTTCCACCTGAAACATTTTTTCATGTCTTTGACACTTGTAGAAATAATCGCTCGTATACATTGAAAATGGACATGCTGTATACGTTATGGCTCGCGACATACAATTCAGTGTAATAGTATCTGTATCGCCGCGCAGACTGTATCTCAGAAAACAAGACATTTCAAGAAAGATATTAAATTGAAATTAAATTTCGATTGCGACGAACCAAGAATCTAATCCTTCTGGCCATATGGATCACCGGAGGTAAAAAGGTAATGTGAAATAATGTTTAGTAGCAATTCGATATACCGTATAGTTCCTGAAGTCGGTGATGGGTGTGATTTCGATACTTAATCTCGCATAGATTCCTCGTGGCAAATCTGTTGACCAACTGAACCCATCTAACATTTGTTACTATCCTTTTCACACCTCAGAAATTGGGGAAAAATTAGTACTGGCGAATAGAAGAAAATCGTGTCGTTCTTGAGATTTTCATTTAAAGGATTTCTACTTCGCGTTGGCCCTAACTTCTCCACAGTCTAAATCGAGCGTACGATCTTTAAATAAAAATGAAAGAAAATATGTTGCGCGAACAAAAGTCATTTTTCTTAGATGGGATATCGTTTGTTAGGATGCTTTCACACTCGTAGATCGAATGCGTGGGAAGAAAATATTGAAGTGAACTATTGCGCTGTCGCGTGCGCGTTTCTATGTGTGTACGTAGGACTTATCGTTGCATAGGATCTTTTGTGTGTGTAAATTTTCCTCGGCTTCGGCCCATTCCTTAAAGAGGATGACCGGCTGCTATCGGCTGTAGTATCTAACTTGGACAATTGTTGTGCCAATTCTTTATCTTCACAACAGACTATGCAGGGCCACTCATGGAACGACTCAATTACGATACAGCTTGATTCCGTTCTTGCTTATTCTCCCAGAACGTCTCTACTCTAACAATTTCAATCTCCATTTTATTAGTCTTGAATTGGAATATCATCCACTCTGACTGTCTCTGACTGAGGCAATTTAGCAATTTTTTAGCTTTTATTCTCATAGTGACGAAGAGTACACTACGACGATGTTGCCCACATAACACGATATACTTATAATATGAAAACCGCGGTCTAGTACGGTTTGAAAATTGGTCATACCCCCGTCTTGCGACCCGTCCTGAAGCAGAATTTGGTGGTCGCAACGTCTTCTTCTTTAAGTCTGTCCTGATCCTGTTTCTTCATGCAGGCTAATACTTTCTTTTCCGGAATCTTTCTTGGGACGTCGTACATGATTATCCGGGGCAACCTTCTCTGTGGTGTGCTGGCTTTTAAGCCAGCCTCCTGTAATTTCGCGTTCTCAGTGAGCGCTTTCAGGCCCTCTGACTTCGTTGTTTTCACGGCTAGGCCATTACCGCTAATTTTCCTAATTGCGTTATCTTGTATCCCCCTTTTACGACAACTTGCTAACGTAAATACCACATCACACGCGTCTTCGCTGGTTTTATTTTCGTCGTCCATTCCTTCCGGGCGGATTATACCACATTCTTCGGCGGTTTTATCGCCATTTGCCCAACCTTATTGCTCGTCATTTTAACTTTTTCGGAATACGAGACCTGTTTTGGCTTCTTTTTCCTGGCAGCCGTCTCTAACTGCTTGCTGGCTTGCCGCGACTTGCTTACAACGCTTAATATTGCGCTTTCTTTATTCTTATTTTTTTCTCGGACTCTGTTCTAGCCTTCCGGATAGATAGCAGGAGCTCCTTCACGATGCCTCTTCTCATAATCTTGAAGTACCATATAATTGTTACGATTTGCTCCTTACTGACATTCTTGCTCGGGTATAGACAAAACGTCAAGACCCTCTTTTCTATATCCTTGACCTGTTCCCTTATATCGGGTATTGGCCGCAGCTCCTCCATCGTGTCTTTTTTGTCTCCATCAGCTCCCATCTTGATTTCAGAGCTATTTAATTTTTCTGACGTAGCGCACGCACTTATGTTTTCAGGGGTTGTCATCTCTGCGCTTCTTTCAGGATCCTTCGCTTTTGTTGCCTGCAGACCCGCCTTTGCTTTCGTGGCAGGCGGCGACTGTCCTCGTGTTGACATTGTGTGTTATTATTTCTGCAGATTTCACTCGCAGCGTATTTCAATCACAGGCACTCAGTTCAACGGCGTACCGCTTTTCGCACGCAGACACTGCGTCCAACGGCGTGTAACCTTTTCTTTTTATTTTAACGCGCACAAAAACTAAATTCCGCGTCTTATTGTTTTGTTGCTCGTGCATTAAGTCCCGCGGAAAAAGTACAGCTGAGACTACAAAAGGAAAGATGCCTTATCGAAGGAAACTATATCGACGAGCGAATCTGATAGCGGAAACTGATTCAGGAGGTCTTAAAATTGCCAGCGGGTAAGGATCATTCATTTCATGAAACAAATGATTAAAGTTTTGATAATCGTTCCTCCAGATCAAAAGAGGGCTCAAGTAACTTTTCATTGACAATGTTATACTGTGTTCGAATGTCGTCAACTTGTTTTCGATATGACATTAATCGGTTTTTGCTTTGCTGGCCGGACTGTTCGTATCCGTCGGGCAGTTTTGACACGGACTGGAATTGGTCGTTTAAATTGTTTATTATGTTCTACAGAAAAACCATTTTCGTTAGACAAAGCCATTTTTGAAACAACCAAACTATATAGATTGTTATTTACGACTTGCCTTTATGGCTCGAGATAAAGGACAAATTTATAAAGTATCTGATTGGTTTAAGGATGCTTTAAGCATAAATAACGAGTTGTTGTCCTGTAGCTCTTCGTCACCTGTAGGAGCGCCCCTCTGCGATCTTCTTAAGATGTTCCTTTTTTCCCCATTTAGCAGATCGCTCCAGCCAATTGCGACGTAAGTGGTTATCGGCTCGAATAGCCCTTTGTACAAGGCACGCATGGCCGCGTGCCCGAGTCCCCATTTCGCCTTGGCCACCCTTGCGAGGCTGTTGAGTAGGTTTCTACACTTGTGCGTTGTTTTGTCCACGTGCCTGTTAATCTTTAGACCACTCACAAAGTACACACCGAGGTATTTAATGGCTTGACGCATTCTGATGCTTTTACCATTGATTTTAATAATCGGTGGTCTCTCCGCATCCAGTCTTCCCTTGGCTAACAGTACCTTTGTCTTTTCTCCTGATAATGTGAGCTTCGTCCCGGTGCATCAGCTAGAAACGCGTGTGACTACTTGCCTTTTTCTCTGTAGTTCTTCCCCCGCGTTTCCCGCGACTAGTATCACAATATCGTCCGCATACGCGATCAGTTAGCATTCTGTCGCGCTTGTTGTTAGTTCAGCCAGCAGGTCGTCGAATGGAAGGCTCCAAAAACTTGGACCTAATACCAATCCCTGGGGGCATCCTTTCGTCACGGGCTTCCTGACTACCTCATTTCCTCCGGTGATCTTTGGTTAGAGACAGCCAGACCTGGGATTCTCTTATCGGTATTAACCCTTTTTGCTACGGCGATTCGGTCTGCCGTAGCACCGCCACTGAATTGGACCTCGCGCCGAAAGTGTATAAATTGCGCATGAACAGTGTATTTTCTTCCAGTCTCGGGGAGACGCGATCGCGAGGAAACGCGTCAACGGGTGTCGTAAATTCCCGTTACGATTAAGATAAGAGAGATCACGAACTGTTCGATTCTTTTATTTCTTTTGGTACAATAGGGATGGTTTATGTGGTATAACACTGCAATTGACAGATTATAATAACTATATTTCCAACAACTTAATACAATAAAGAGTTACGTCATTTCGTAAGATGTACGTGTTACAGTTGATTAATTGATGGGTGAAGACCCGATAGTATGACGCTTACTGTTTTCAAGTTAGAGAATCAGTGTCGAGAAACGGACTGATCTATAGACGAGATCAAGTTCGTATAGATATGTGATGTAGCTCGAATATAGTGGAAGCAGCTGATTGATCCGTCGATTGAGAACGATCCATAAGGACCATCCATAAACCGAAAATTCTTGGAGGATTAGAAATTACGTTGAAAAGATTCTGTTTAACGTGGTTTCGTGGGTTTATTGAGGGTCTCTGGTAACGGTGCGTGGGCTTTGGCAGCCAAACCACGAGAGACTTCGCACGGACCATCTCATGCGACGTAACAGACAGTTTATCTTGGAAGAACAGAGACTTTTCTTTAAAATAATATACTCATACTTTCTACATAAAAGATATAAACTTATTTAATGGGTATAAATTTGATCTATTCTTATTTGATTTAAAATTTGATCCATTAATTTTAGTTGAAATTTCGCAATTGATTCTGTTTTGTTGACTTTCAATTTGTACAGACAATAGGAATTCCATAAACACATATCAATCATATGGAAGAAATATTTTTTGTACCATTTCGTTGTTTTGCGAGTAGAATTTATAGTGCCGATGACCATGTCTACAGCACCCATCAATTTATTATAGTCGTGTAAACAAGATGGTTTCTGTAAAATTTCCTGTGCAGTGTAGTGTTTTGGTACATCCACAAATTCTTCAGTATGTATTGTTGAAATTATGAAAATCTCTTTTTTATCGTGCCATTTTATGGCTAATATAATTACAGAAGAGCGAAAGCACGCTTCTCCTTTTTGTAATTTTTCCTTCATTTCTGGTATTCCTTTTCTTCTCTTTTTTGCGGTGCCACACGCATTTCTAACATTTTTGTGTAATATATCAAATAATGCTTGCGTACCAGTTGCCGACGTAAAGGGCGTGGCCTTTACCTACATATGGTTCTAGGAGGGACATTTCAATACTTCCTGATTTACCACAGTCTTTATGTTCGGACCCTATAGTAGTAACAGCCTCCGTATAAATAATAAAGTCTGGAATGTAACCCGTCTTGTAGTTGTGGCGATAGACACATTGTAAAATCGTCGTCTCGGGTAACAGCGAGGCGACGGGAAGTATAAATAAAACACTCGAGACAAAAAACCGAACCCAACGAGCGGTCCACCGAAACGTCTTCGACAAGAGGCAACCGTATACGAAACAGAATGTTTCCGACCGTCACACCGAACAGTCCAACGAACAGTTTGTACGCGCGACTTCAGATATAATAAACTTTGAGTTGAAACCGATTAATTCATTATTGCACCCATAACCACCTCATAGTCACAAAGAGCGAGCAATTTTATCGCGTCACATCGTACATGCTGGATATATATAGGACCAAAAAGGTTAATATAACCTATTAACAAAGCTAATCGGTAGTTTCGTTTGTACATTTTTTGTACATAATTTGTAAATTAATGACCAGCAGTTATATGTATAGGAAAAAAATTGTCCACAATATTGAGCCTTGCAACATATTTCAATATCATCCAAATCGCAGAGAAATTAGCTTTCAGACAAGTTGCCCAAAATGGTGATTATTCTTAAAATTTCCAGCAATTCCCGTACTAAACCACTAGTACCGTCACTAGTATCGCACTGCTAACGAAGTGTAAGTGTTCCCAGTAGCATATAAAAATGCATTATAATTGCAGTCGTAAATTATTTATCATGGTTTATGTGCGCGGTTTTATGGAAATATCAGACCTGAAGTGGAAAAGAGATGGTGCATACTCTACTTTGATTTCCTTTAAAAAAAATAATATAAGTAATGATTTTGATCATGATTCGGATCTGATGAATCTCCATCAAAGTTGATCGACAATTAGACGTACTTTGGCTCTATGATTCTTCGCTAGTTCTAACATAAACAGGTCAATCCATGGCACTCTCATCGCGTCCTACAGATACAAGAAGTTTAAAAGCTATGTGCTATTTATATACTGTATATAAAATTATGTAAAATATTTGTATTGGTATGTAAAATAGCTCGAGCGATACAGTCCCATGCAATGCCTCGGACATTTCCGTTTGAAACGCCTGAGCTAGTCCATCTTGCTCGTTGTGACATTGAGCCAAATCGGACAGGCATAAGTCGGAATAGGATTATTGCCAGCAATTTGTACAACAGAAGACTACACTTCACGCAGAGATGCTTCGAGAAGAACGAACCATTATTTGCTATAAAAGTCTTTTCTGATTTATTTTATATTTGCGTCTTAACGTGATGTGTACTCTGTAATTTGCAATACAAATATATACCGGGATATTTGACCATTTTCTTATGCGGAACGGATAGGGGCTATAGTTGGTGATAAGAAATCAGCGAGAATGTCGAGTCGCATCGCGGTTGAAATTAAAATGTCTAGACATGCACAACCCGAAAGGGATTGATTCGCATTTGCTAGTACTTATACAGAACTTTCAGTTGTCACAGTAAACCGTAGTTCTATCGAAAACCTCCTGTAGCTTGGAATTAATATTGGACGAATATATTCCCGTCGCGTAAATCAGGAGGCCATCAGCATATACCCACGCGCATATGTTAAGGTTGCTATTGGAATGGAAGAGGCTCAAAGCATGACTAGAATACAAACTAAACAGGATGGAGGTGTTGAATGTTCCCTGTCGCAGCTCGTCATTCACCCCGAAGACGACATTCGAGCTTACGCCATTCAATGGGACATCTTTCGGAGATTATGGACCAAGTCACCTGAACTAGATGTTTAAGGAAACCGTATCGTATAGGCTTTTATAGCAAACCCCTCGATCCAAACATGCCAAAAGCCCTTTCCAGGTCTATGAGTAGAGTTTTGCTACCAGCAGACGTCTGACACGAATTTTATTATTGCGTGGACCTTACTGTATTTGACGCGGAAGCCAAATTGCTGATCGGGAGGAATCGAAGCCTCTTTACAATGAAAGAGTATGAGTCTCTGTATCACCCTCTCAAAGACATTACTAATGAATACTCTGCAAACAGCAAACTCATTGATTTGTACCTAGCTGGATTTGGTTTGTTCTTATCCTTCTCCCGCAAGGGAATTACTTTCCCCATCTTCCGTATCTTAGAAAAGTATACAGGTTCAAGAGATCGTTGAAGATAAAGGAGGAGACGAATGTATATCATTGCGGGAGCTATATTTCTACTGCGTTGAAGATATCGAAGCCTGATAACCTTTTCCCATTCAGGAACGTAAATTGAATCGTTAACGAATCTACCGATGTGAAATAATTCTCCGAGACATCGGAGCCGGAGCGGTTACTAGCCCTGTTTCCTCGGATGAAGGTACAGACCTTGTTCCAGCGGCTCAACGAAGATCTGCATTTTCAAGGTTATGAAATTTGGGAATCTGAGAAGATCGTCATACACATTTCGGCGCACACTTCCAAAATTTGTCCCCAGTAGTCTTGTGGGATTCACGAAACTTTCCGCACGTTAAAAAGGAGATCGGATAATGAATGCTTCGCTACATGCAAATAACAAATGCTGTTGTAAGGAGTGATAAAAGTTTAGCAAGTTTAAAGTGATGAAATAGTACGCGAGCACAATCGTAATTAAAGACCTGTACAAAGAACAGTTTATAACTTGAAAGGAAGTCATGGCATACGATCGTGAATAATAGAAGCACGTGTTGCGTATACGTTTATTCTCGGCATGTAATCGCGTTACTAGCAAGTTCTGGGGAGCCAGCGGTACTGGAGACGTCACGATCTCGGCTTGCTTGTCGGCTTGGTACCAGTAACGATACATCTTCTGCTTTGTCACACTAAGTTGTTCAACTGTGGAAGGCGATGAGAATCGTCTGAAGAAAATTTTGAGTGCGCCGATCAAGAAGTTAGCCCCGTTGCCCAGCACTCGTCTAACTTGCGGAAACATGGTTTTGGAATCTTTAATTCTTTGAGTGCAGAGAACTCGTGGATCTATCAGAGACCTTACTGATACGCATTTTTATGGCTCTATATCCCTTGCCGTGTTCGATGAACGATGGGATAGAGTAACATAGTATGCCGAAGCGCTTCTTCAGCCGATTTAAGATGTGGGAGATTCGGTGTTTGTCTTGTAGCAATCTTCCGAAATGGAAATGCAGAGATAACTGTATCTCTCAACGCAATTGAAATCCCATGTGAGAGCTGGAATGAAGGCTTCTAGGACCGAAAGATTATTATTATTTATGGTCTGGAGGACGATCTCTATATTGTAACTATTGTCTCAGTGTTCTTATCCTCGTGAACAAAGATATCAAATTCTGACAGCTCGGTGCAGAAAAATATCCAGCTTTTCCTCGAGTACCAAATCCTAGAACGAACAAATCAAATGCCATTTAAATCAGTATCACTGAACTGGAGGAGCAAATCCACCTGTCACTCGTTAAATCAGTGTCACAGGTTCTCGTCTCTGTTATTATTTAACGTGCTGCTCCAGGGAACGTGTCTGGCGTTATAATCACCGCCAAGGATGAACGAATTTTATCGCACGTATAGAGTTTTTTGAAAAGCGCGTCTCATTCCGCGGCAAAGACGTTGTAATAAGATAGAAGCTTAAGAGCCTGCAACGTAAATAGAATAAACAGAATATGTGAAAAGCCGCGTTTTGTTTGCTAGGTTTATCCTGACAAGTGAAAGTTCCTTTTTCCCCTTGTCTGTACGGTTAGTGATTATCGCTTCAAAGTTAAATGATATCAGGACGAATTAAATGATAAAGCGGCTCCGCCCCCGAACTTCGAATTCAGATGGTCACACTATTTCGAAACGAAGAGCGTCGAACTACACCTTATGCCTCTCCGTGACCTTCGTCTTTGCCAGCAGGACCACCTCAAACGAGTGAGCTTCCAGGGGCTGCAACAGTAGTAACCTGCGATTATTAAAGACAAGCGGTTGGTATTGAATTTCGTAATTTCAAAGTTCGTTACGCGGCCAAAGTCACTTGTGTTAAATCTATCAAAGTTTATCCGTGCCACCTTAGCGGCAATGCGTTCATTACCGATAAATGAGCATAGAACAATTCCTTGAAGGCGTTTGTGCGCTTCATCAGGTTCACCATGTTGTTCATACTCATCGTGTGCTCTACTGAGACAAGGGATTACTTTGATCAGGAGGATTGTTCGTAAAGGGGTAAAATCGTTTGAAGCTCTTTGGCGGGTTTACGAAGTTGTTGAAGAATTTTATTTTACTCTTCTCTCGCTTCTTCTTGTCATTTTAACACGCTTCTTGATTTCTCAATGAATCGGGTATTTTCTGTATAGAATCTGATTTCCTGTTCTTCGTTTGGTGGCTCATAACTGTATATCTGTTTATTGGGCATGTGTTCGGAGCGTGCTCGCCCAACATACTTTACGCACCGTATTCTACTCTCTTACTGTTGCAGTTCACTGAAACGTAATCGATTTTTCGAGTTCTTGCATTGTAGTCTGTCGGATTTCCTGTATACATATGTCTCATGTTACTATCTTGCCGAACATATAGTGCCTCCGGAACAGACTAATTATCACACTTTCAAGTGATAGTTTCAAGATGAATGTATCCAGTTTGTTATTGTTTTGTTGAAGATGCTTAGTTTCGAATCTGTCCAGTTTAATAACTTTGACCTTTTTTTTGCGCGAGGAGGGGAAAATGCAGTTACGCATACTTGGTGACTTACGCCACCAGGTTATGTGGGACTCGGCCAGATGACATCACCATATCCACTAACAACCCCTCCTCTTCCAATCCTAATTGGGCGGAGGGTCTGCCGGAATCGCAACTAGGCATTACTTCGACGAACCCTCGTATCGCTCACACTGATCTACACTGATTGCCCCATTTCGCCTCGTAGGGTTATCTCGCTCCTCCCCTTAACATCTTTCAGTAGTTAGGGCAAGCCAGAGACCCGGTCACATGGTCACACCCGACCCGCTTATCCTTACTGCATGTCGCACAGTGTGGTCGGTTTTTACACTCCGCAATCATGTGGTCCGTACCACCACATTTCCGAGACACATCTTTCCCAGGACAACTCGCCTTGCAGTTATTAGCGATGTGTCCAAGTTGATGGCATCTGTAACACTTCGTTACATTGGACAACATCCTAATTGTCGTAGTTATAAATCCTGTGCGGATTTTCGTTCCCCTTTCCTTGGCGACGTATCCTCTGGATTGCACCACAATTGCCGATTGCGTACCCCACGGAGCCAGACTCATCGCCCTCACTTCCACCTGGTCGACCTCCTTTATTTCCAATTGCTCCCTCATCTCCTTAACGAGCTCTTACTTACTCATCAGAGGGTCGACTTCTCTTACCTCCACGGATACCTTATCTTTTAAGGGTACCGCGCGGCGTTTATCACCAACTAATTTGTTAATTTCATTGATGGCGATATCGACCTCGCTGCCCGCCTTCATTTCAATAAGGATGTCCCCAGTTTTTGTCTTCCGGATAGATGTACTATCCTTGAGGATATCCTTTGCAATCATGAGATCCTGATAGGATTGGATCCACTCCTTTCCTTTGCCTACCCTGATAAGGATAGCCTCGGGTCTTCTACGGGCTTTCATCAACTTAGGCCCGCTGCTAGTTTTTGTTGAAGGCGGTCTGGTGTTCCCGCTCTCGGCCTCCGTCTTCCTTTTGTCCATCCTTGTATCTCTCCTGCTCCTCTTAATTAGCCATTCCCCCGATTCGCAGGATTCTTGTTCCAAGTTGTCGGCTCTCGCTGGCCTTGACCCGCATACCTCCGCGTAAGTATTTACTTCTCCGCTCTTCTTCTTCTTCTTCGTGTCTTTCCCCTTATCTATGGGTGAAATCTTTTTTTCTTTTTGGCCTTTTTTTTTACGTGGGGAAATCCTCATGGACACCCGGCCGCCCTCTGGGAGGCGGCGGGTAGTGTCGGACTCTTACCGACAAAACCCCACTTTGGTCGTCCTGACGTTTGTTAGGAGTGTCCCGGTTCCTCACTGTACAGAGATGCTACCGCGAGACTACCTGTCATCGTTTCTCTTCGCTGTTGTTGTTGCGGGAGGTGTCCTGGCCGAGCTGGGCGGCTAGGGGGACCACCCGCCCCCCAAGGCCAACGTTCCTGGGCCATCGTGCAATTCCGAGGAGGAACCCAGACCCTCCCCGGCTTGACGGCTTTCTTGCTTCGACGCGCGCGCGCGCGCGCTTCTACGACGGCGGTGGTGGTGGTGCCGCGGTCGCGCGGCGGCGTGTCGTCCATGTCCCTCCTCTTCTGCCTCTGCGCGCGATCCTGGAGGTTTCGCCACGCTTCTCCCTGCTCCTCTCCGCCCGCTCCTTCGCTAGCATGACCTGCTCGCAGAAGGTGCGGACGGCGGCATACTCCTGTGGGCCCCTCGTCATCGCCTCTACGATAGCCTCAGGGGACAACCTGTCGCCTATGGTGAAGCGTAGCACGCGGCGCGGTACTCCCACGCTGGACAGCGCTCCAGCGTGTGCTGCTCCGTATCTTCTTCCTCTTCGCAGTGATGACAGGTGGACGTCACCTCCCGCTGGATCCTTCGCAGATACTCGCCGAACACACCATGGCCGGTGAGCACCTGCGTCATCCTATATGTGACCGGAACCCCGCCGCGGTCCCTCCACGCCTCCCAGTTGGGAAGGACGGCGCGCACGGCCCGGTATGGCCGTGTGATGTCCTCCTCCGTTAGTTGGGCGCGCCATCTCTCCCATACCCTGTTCCTCGTCTCCCTCCACACGTCTTGGAACGGTCGGTCGCCGTCCGAACCCAGGGCCCTTCGGTGATTGTACACCTATTGGAGTGCGAGGGTCTGCAGTTCGTACGGGGGAGATGCGGCTAGCACGGACGCCGACGCGTGGGATATTGTCCTGTATCCCCGCGCTATCCTGATAGCGGTCGTCCTATGCAGACTCCGTAGCAGGGTCAGGCTGCGACGGTAGGCCAGCAATTCTTCGCCCTATGCGGGTGCCCCGTAGAGGACCCTCGACCGAATGACTCCCTCGTAGAGGCGGCGCACTCCGGTTCCCGCTCCTCCCAGGTTCGGCAATAAGCCGTACAAGGCGTTGGCTGCGGCTGCCACTTTTGGGACCAAGTCCTCGAAGTGGACCCCGAACGTCCATCCGCTGTCAATGGTGAGGCCCAGGTACCTCATCTGGGCTCTCACCGGGACTTCCTCGCCGTCGCACCTCACGTACAGTCCGGATGGTGGGGCTCCTCTGCGGTGACGGCCGAAGAACCCCAAGGCCTCCGACTTGGTCGTTGACACGTTCAGGCCCAGTCCTCGGATCGCTTTCACCGCGCATGCCACGGTGGTCTCCGCGATCCCCTGCGCCTCGTACCATACTCGATCACAGGCCATGACCAGGGTATCGTCGGCGTAGCACACCATGGCCGTGTCCGGTGGCATGGGGCATCGAAGTACCGAGTCGTACACGGTGATCCACAATATGGGTCCCAGGACCGACCCTTGCGGGACCTCGCACTCGACCGGCCTCCTCTCCTCCCCGTCTCTGCCGGTGTACGCGATCAAACGGTCGTTTAGGTACGACCGGATCAAACGTACCAGGTACGCCGGCCACTCCAAGCGCTCCACCGCCTCCACGATCCTGGCCCAAGGGATCGAGTTGAAGGCGTTGGTCACGTCCAGAGAGACCGCGATAGCCACTCCTCCCCGCGAAACCATGGCGTCCGTTGTCGTCCGCACCATCCTCACGGGTTCACGGTGGATCATCCTCTCCTGAATCCAAACTGGCTATCGTGCCAGCCGGGTCCGCGTTCCGTGACATGCGCCACCAGACGGGCGGTGATTACCCTCTCCAACAGCTTGCCCACCTCGTCCAGGAGGCATATCGGCCTGTACGCGGACGGCGAATCCGGAGGGCGACCCTCCTTGCGCAGCAACATCAGTCTCGCCGTCCTCCACGCCCGAGGGTACGCACCCTCCCTCATGCACCGCGTGAAGATGTGCTGCAGACGGGGAGCCAGGGTCCCCATCAACTCTGCCCAGACACGGCCTGGTATTCCGTCCGGACCCGGTGTCACGTCGCCACGGGACGCCATCCTCTTCGTTGCTGCGAGTAACTCATCCTCCGTCACTCGCAGCTCTTCTCTCCACTCCGTGACGTCGTCGTTGTTGGAGTGGGGTAGCGGCGTCTTGCTCCTCGTGTCGACGCTGTCCGTGTGGACCCATTGCCGTCGCGGGAACAGAGTGCTCAGCACGTTGTCGAGCAACCCTGGCTCCATACTCGCGGTCAATGGGGGTGCCGGTGGTCGTAGCCTCCTCGTGACCAACCGGTAGGGCCTCCCCCATGGATCGGCCTCGACCGATTCGACGAGATCGTTCCAGGCCTGGGCTTTTGCTAACCGGATCTCCCGCTGGAGTATGCTCCTCTTCTCCCTGTATACATCGTAACAGCGGGAGATCCTCTCCTCGTCGCGTATTCGCCTGCGCCGGGCCCTCTGGAGTGTTGTTCGGGCCAGTGCGCATCCTCTTCTGTACTCGGCTATCTCCTCCGTCCACCAGTAGGCGCCTGGAGTTCGCGCTCCGTGGCTGGTTCTGGAGCGCGGCATTGAGGCGTCACAGGCCGCGGCCATGTCCCTCCGCAGATCCTCCGCCTCCTCGTCGATGCTGCCGCCGCTGTCCCGCTTTGCCCGCGCGTCCCAACTCCATGCGGACACGGAGACAGCAGCTTACAGAAGATCCCGGTTCCTGTCTTTCGGCCGCCATCTTCTCGGTGTTGGCGGATGGCGGGAACGGTTCGGTCCTCTGGTGTTGTTGTTGCCGACGGCCCGTCCGGTGGACGTGGTTTCCGGGGCGAGCTCGATCATCACGTAGAGGTGTTCCGACAGAGTCTCGACCCCCTCCAGCACCCTCCAGTCGCGCACTCTCCGTTGTAGGTTGGCGGTGGCCCAGGTCAGGTCGATGACGGAGGACCCCCTCCAGGCCTGGCACTTGCTCGTCGATCCTCTGTTGGACAGCAGCAGTCCGAGTCCCGCGGCCCAGTCGGCCACCATTCTTCCTCTCGCGGTGGTTCGCGTGTCGTTCCATTGCGTGGAGCGGGCGTTAAAGTCCCCGAGCACGAGTACTTGGCGGGGACGCCATATCCTCCTGATGCAGTCGCCCACTCCGTCGAGGAACGCTCCGAACGCGACCAGGCCGCTGTTGGGAGAGACGTATACGCTCACTACGGCAATCCCTGCCCACTCGACCGCGACGTAGCCGTTGCCGCGTTCCAGCAGGACGCCGGGAGTGCCGGGCGTCGTAGTTGATGCCGTCGTCATCCATCCGACTGCCGCTGTCCCATCCAAGTTCCCGACCCAGTTGGGAGAGTCGGGAACGCGATGTGGTTCCGCCACCACAGCGAGGGCGACTCTGCTCTCCCGGATGGTCTGGAAGAGCAGATCTTGCGCGCGCCTTGATCTACCTATGTTGCACTGGAGGATTCGTTGGTATTTTACTGACCAAGCTCCATGGCCTCCTCCAGGCCATCCACCGCCGCCGCCGTTGCTGTCGTCGTCGTCGTCGTCGTCGTCGTCGTCGTCGTCGCTGCTGCTGCTGCTGCTTCTTTGGCGGCGGCGGCGACGGCGGTGGCGGTGGTGGTGGCGTCGGTGCTTCCTGGTATCCCTCCAGCGGTGGCTAGTTCGCGGGTGGGTCCTCTCCTCCTGTTGGTGGTTGTCCGCGGCGGCGTGCATGCCGCCCCTCCCATCCTATGGTTGGCAGGCACCCCGAGCGACTCGCACAGGGGGCACTTGGGCATGGAGGCGGGACAGCCTCTCGCACGATGTCCACTTCCGCCGCAACTGTAACAGAGATGCCCGCGATCCACGCAAGTGGCCCTCACGTGTCCGAGTTCCAGGCACCTGAAGCTCTGCAAGGGCCGTTTCGGTATGGCGATGACCCTCGCAGTGGACCATCCTAGGGCGATACTCCCTGCCCGGGCTATCGTGCGGGCCCCGGCCACCGGGCACTTGACGTACGCCGAGCCAAGACCATCCCTGGATCTACCGATCTCGCCGACCTGAACCTCCGTAACTCCGCAACCCGCCGCCAACGCCAGGGCTTGCTGCAGCTCTTCTCTCTGGAAAGAGATGTCGATCCCGACGACCCGCAGCTCCGCGGTCCTCATTGAAGCTGCCACCCTGACGGTGGCCGCATCCAGCACTCTGGTTAGATGCGACGCCAGCCGGGACGCCTTCTCCCTTCCTTTATCGCCGGCACCTTGATGATGATGGCGCCCGACATCGCCTTCCTCATCCCGACCGACTGGACTCCATTCTCCGTCAGCGGGATGCTCCTCCTGGCCGTGGCAATGACCTCAGCGTACGTCATATTCGCTCCCTCGTTGAGCGTCAACGTAACCGCGTATGTTCGCGGTGCGCGAGGGAGCGAGGCCGTAATCGCCGTCGACGTCGTCCTCTTCCTGGGTGAAGCGACGCCCGGTTTGGGCGCCCGCGCCGTCCGTCCCTGGGTCTGCTGCTGCTGCGCCTTTCCGCCGGCGGTGCTGCTGTAGTCGGGGATGCAACCCTTCCCCCTGCTGCTCTCGCCGTCTCCTCGGCGGCAACAGCCACTCTCCTCCTTCTCCTGTCCCTCCTGCGCGCTCTTTTGGAGACTACCGCTCTCCATTCTTCCTCCTCCCGCGCCTTCGCTGGAGGCTTCGTGGTGCTCCCGGTGGTGGTGGTGGTGGTGGTGGTGGTGGTTGTGATTGTGGTGGTGGCGACGGAGTGAGTCGTGGTACAGCGCTCGGTGGCTCCCTTCCGCGTTTCGGCGCCGCTTGCGCGGCTTCTCGCGAAACGCTCTTCGATCTGCCGCATTATCAGAGCCCCAAATTCGTCCAGTGTCTTCTCCGCGGCAGCGAGGCACTTACTCTCGCTGTTGCTCTCGCGTGGAGATCTGCCGGACTCAGAGGTGATGCGTCCCTGTGCGTTGGCGTCCCTTCTCGCTAGTTCGTTACTAAGAGACGCGACTTCGTTACGAAGGGACGCGATCTCTTCCTCCAGCATGGCGTTCCTCGCGTCAGCCAGCCTTGCAGCTCCAGTCCCGCTGCCGTGCGCTGGGCCGTTCTTCCTCGACGTCTCATTGATCCATGCGGCGGAGATGTAGTTCGCCGACTCCTTAAGGATCTTAACATAGGTTCTCTTAAGGTTGGACGACGTCGTTGCTACCATCGTGATGTCCGATAGACGCCTCACCACCTCGGCGCTGACGTCTGCCGCCGAGTTCGTCCTTACTTCGAGCATCAGCTCCTCGGACACTTCCGGTGTCGTACAGGCAAGTTTGCGCTTCTTGCCCCTGTACGTCGACGAGGCAGCTGACGAGCGTGACGCGTACGAGGCGACCGACTCTTCGTCGTCGGACCTCGCTGGCGTCCTCAATCCTCCTGATGCCACTGGCGGTGTGGCGTCGCCTACTGGGACCGGAACGGCAAAGACGCTCCCCGGCCCTCCTGAAGCCCTTTTGAGGGAGCTCCTCCTCTTGGTACGTGGAGGCCCGTTGTCCTCTTGGGTCACCTCCATCCTTATACCGTCGCTCCTTTCGCCAGTCACAGAAACACAAACGGGGGCCTGGCTGTCCACCCCCGAGTGGCCGTGGTCGTTAGATGACGACGCAGTGGGGCCCACTTGACTACCCACACCTGCGCCGGTACTGGGGTATCTCTTCCCTGCACCGTAAACGTTTTTCCTCCTTGGTGTATCCATCATGCTTTTTAATATATTTGCCGTGGTCGACAACGGTGTTCCATCCTGGCGCCACTCACTCTTTCGCACCCTGCACCGGTCAGTGCCGATGCAGGGTTACGGGGAGCCCCACGGGAAGGTGAGGTGAGTGGTCTTGGCAGGTATGGGCCCACCAACTTCTCCGAAATTCCCCGCACCGGATCAGCGAACTGGCGAGTCCCGAAGGACCCACCAGCCGCCACCCGACTATAGGGGAATATCATATCCATCGGGGTTTCCCAGGGCGTGGTACTACGCCCTGAGAACCCATACCCACCTCGTGCTCCCCTTTTCTTTTTGGCCTGCTTTCTTCACAACTTACCATCTCCACCCTGGTTGGAGAGGTTTGTGTCGAGGCTTCTATCGCCTTAGGTCTCATTTCCTTAACCTTCCTATCGGTCCGTATAATTCGCATCTAGTAGAATCTATCCCAAGCTAAATCGACTTTACCATCAGCGGCTTTAACATGTTCCCTGATTTTCGAGTCCTTCTTCGAAATGAGATGCAATCTCGTCGTAATAGCTTTAATATCCACAAAGGCTTCCCTGATACGATCTAAAGTATATTGGAAGTCCGACACCTTGCCCACAAGCTCGTTATCGTCGCTCATTAACTGACTTTTATCAACCTTTTCTGTATGTCCATATGCTGCATATTCGGGCTCCTTACGTCTAGGTCCTCTTGTGTTACCCGAGTTCGGTGCGTCACTTGCAGACTCATCAGCCGAAGTTACATCACTAGATGCTCTACCTTCTTCGACGCCTCTCGATTTCGTAGACCTCCGCTCTACCGGGTTTCTAGCCACTTTTGGTCTAGAAGCGAACGCCCTCTCATTCATTTCTTTCCTAACAGTGAGATCGGAGCTTTCCTCACCTTGCGAAGTTGTTATACCCCTGCCTTGTGACCTCTCGCTACTCATGGGTTCCACCTCCCCACGCATCAACGATTTACCCCCACCTTTATCGATAGACTCTGAGGCACCATCCTCGGAGTCATCGAGATAAATCACCTTATCTCTCCCTTTTTTAGGAAAGATGTTGGATTTTTGGTCCCCGGTCTTGTTTAACGAACGGGGGAGGCCCTAGAACCGACCTTCCCCTCGTCGCTCGTCCAGTCGCACGATGACTGTCGGGTCGGGCCTGGGACCCTACCCGAATCATCGACAGGGCCTGGGGGATCCGAAACCTCCTGCGCCTTAATTTTTGTCCTTTTAAACGACCTATTCATAGTTAATTTGATTTTATAATTCGATAAGTCCGTGGACATAGCCATACTCGCCACCGTATCTAATCAAATTACTATTTTACTATACTCAATGGGTATTCACCTGAGCAATTTCTAGCATAAATTTCTACATTCTATACTTACAAGTGCCAATCACTAACTAATAGAGATAATAGTACTTATAAATCTATACATTTATAATTATATTATGTTATATTGTATCTAACCTCTCATATCCCTTTCATTGGGCTACACAATTTCATATATAATTTACCACTCTGGTATAAAACCAAACCACTCCATATATACTCCAAGGAAGCCCTATGCGTTTTCGGATACAAATTTAATAAGATTTAATCCGAAGAACTCGTCTTCGTTCCTACTATAGACCCGAATCTAATTATTAAAATTTAACCGCGTATAGATTAAATCTATTCACAAGCTATTGTTATCATGATCGCTCCACTCTCCTCTTTCGAATATACCATCTTGTTGGTGTTAATTATCAAATAATTAAATAAACACTAAACATATGGTACTTTCGCACGCGTCTAACCTCAGTTAACCCTTTCACTAGGCACCACTTTTACACTATACGACTTAAATTAACAATTTTTTCGCAAACCATCATCGCTATTTGATCTATTTATACTCCTTACTGTTTGATTCTTATAAATTATCCACCACACAATATCAAATATTACACATATGTTTTATACGACCACGTGTCGCATAGCATTTACATAAAATTTCGCAATTTAACAATACTTTAACAACTTTCACGCCTTCGCAGCTTATTCAGCCCACTATACAATTTAAACAAATCATTTTTAAAGCACACACATAGCCCACAATTACACACACATGATTTTTCACGGAGCGAGTCGAAACACGTCCGCGCACCACCGCGTCTCGAGCCGAACTCCCCCTCCTACTAGCTATCTGAGATCTCCTCCTCTTCTTTAGGGTCTCCCCGCGGAGCCTCGCAATCTCGTCGTTCCACCAATAATTCGGGTTTCTCCTCCGCCTAGGGGGAAAAGCCTTCTTTAGCGAAATCTCGCACGTCTCTTCTAAGATCTTCTGTAATGCGTCATCTTGATTTAAAAATTCCCTCTTCATGTCGTCAAAATTATTTATAAATATTTACGGCACCATGTCCTTCGTTATGAATTTAAAAACACCGCTCATACTATGCCTCCGCACACTCTTGAACTTATGCAGCACATATTTGTGATCGGAGGCTTTATATACGTCTATCACTACGGAGAGCTTATGCTTCTCGTGTAGTTTGTCATTTACACTCGCCACGTCTAGGAAGCTTCTTCTGGTGCCCCTCTGGAAGGTCGAAACCGGACCAACTCTAATAGGGGCAAGGTGCATCCTTTCCAGAACCTCCGACAGCATCCTTCCCCTAGTATCGGTGTTGGTACCACCCCATGCCTTGGACTTGGTGTTAAAATCTCCAGCGACGATAACCTGGTCCTCCCTCTTCTTGACTGCCCAGATGGATATACTCAGCCTCTCCGCATAATCGTCTAAGATGTCCAGGGAAACATTGGGTGAGCAATAACCACTCACACAGTATGCTTCCCCGACCCTGATCCCGACGAGGCCATCTTCGGTTATCATCGTATCTTCGCTGGGATGGAGGCCATTGAACCTGGTAACCCAGATGAACGCGTCACCTTTGGTATCATTGTACCAAAAGGATTGCTGTCTATTAGGTTCGGAAAGCAACACCATATCGACCCGACGCTCCCATGCAAACTGCTACATCAGGTCCTGCGCCAATCTACTCCTATTTAGTTTGATCTGCAGGACCTTCAGGCCCTCTGCCTACCACCTCCTCCTTTCTTCATGTGTCTTCTATACGCCGGATAAGCAAAGGATCCCGTGACGTGATCGGTCCTTCCATCCACTGTCTCGCTGCACAGCTTACATTTAGGAGCATTCGTACAGCTCACAATCGTGTGATCCATAGCCCCACACTTTCGGCAGCGCTCCTTCCCGGGGCTTATCGTTGAGCATTTGCTAGCGACGTGTCCGATCTCATGGCACTTAAAGCACCTAATCACGATAGGAAGGACCCTCATTGTAGCTATAGTGACTCCTGTCCTAATCTTTGGGTTCCACCCGTTTCCGGTGACACACGTGGCCGGCACTACAAGGATCGCTGTCTGAGTGCCCCATGGCGCTACCCTCAGCGTTTTTACCGCAATTTCGTTCACTTCCCGGACCTTTAACCCGTTTGCGATATCCATCGCAAGGTCCTCTTTCGTTTCGAGCGGGTCTATGTCCTTAATCTCCAGGGACACCCTACTCTGGACGGGGGAACACCAGGACTTTGTCCCCTGTTGCCTCTTTAATTTTGCGGGCAACTTTCACCCCCGCTTTGAGCTCAACGAGGATATCATCGCTCCTTGTTCTCCTTACGCCTGTGCTCTCGCACAGCGCCTCCTTGGCCCCCATAAGACCCCTGTATGTCTCGAGCCACTCCTCGCCCTCTCGAACTTTCATTAGGATGGCTTCCGGTCTGTTCCTTGTTCTGGGCAGTCCGCCCACCCGGTCTCCGATCCGCGGTGGTCTGCCCTCATCGTTGACTGACCTCTCGGTGGTCCGTCTTTTCTCCCTTCGGCTCGTCATGACTGACCACTCTCCGCCGAAGTCGCTCTTTGCGGCATCTCTGGGGTCCGCTTCACCCCTCCTCTTTGTCCCACACGTCTCTGCATAGGTGATATAGCCTCTCTTGGCCCTTTTCACCACCTCCGCCTTCTTATCCTCGAGAGGAGGGGGGGAGGGACATTTTTCCTCTTATTTCCCGTCTCGAAGAACACCACTCTTCTTCCCTCACTTTTCTTTATTTCCTCCTCGTCATTCCAAGGGGAGGTCTGTGTGGAGACATGGGCCGACTCGGGGCTCTCTACCCGTCCTTTGCCTCTCCGCCCCTTCTCACCCTGGGTAGTCATCAGCATCCCCCAGGCTTCGCCCGCTTTCCTGACCGCGGAGGCGACTAGTTCGCGGGTCCCATTTTGTAATCTCATGGAACCTTCTCATCGCTTCTTTGATTTCAGCGAAAACACCTTCTACGAGGTCCTTTACCCTTAAGATATCATTGTACCTCACCATCGTGAGGTCTCAACGCTCAGCTTTCCTGTCACATAATTCCGTTGGCCTTCAACCGCCATCTTAAGCAACCTTTTGCTTTTACACGCCCCTCTTCCTGATGTTAAGGACGAATTAAGGTCACTATCGCTCGTTCCCAGTGAACCCTCGGATTCACTGGCCGCTCCTATATCAACCTTTTTACCAGCCACCGGACTCCTCGGCAGCCTCCTACTCGGCATGAACGGGCTGCCGGATGGACTATACTCCTCCCTTTTTTTATTTTTGTGTTTTGATACCACCGAGATGGTAATAGAATCTTTAAACTTTATGACTTCGGGGGTTTTAGGTCCCTCTTCGTTTCCACTCCTCCTTGACCCACTGGACTTCGCCTCATTCTCTTTCAACCCAGTCGCTTTCACCGATCGAGGGGGTGCCTGGGGATTCACTCCCACTCGTCGTTCTTCCAGTAGCTTGATAACCGTCGTGTCGAGCCTGGTAAGCCACTCGAATTCCCGACGGGGCCTGAGGGCTCCGAAACCCTCTGCGCCGTAATTTTTTTCTCTTTATTTGACTCGTCCATAGCTTTTATTAAATTGTAAGTCCGTGGCCATAGTCAAAGTCGTCACCAAACCTGATCAAGACCGTCCCAATGCATCCAATCGTAATCAAGAAACTCGCCAAGTTGTCAACAGTAATCCCCGTATTTCGATAAAATCAAATGTTATATATATATATATAAGTGTACACCCTCGCTCGTACCATATCTGATTAAGAGTTTATATGATACGTCTACGTTTGCGTTAACTTTTGTACGTAACTCGGTGCTATCAATCCATTTATCCATACTCTGGCGTCCTTTCTGGTGGACCCGTAACAACTTTGACCTGATTGATGTTAAAACTAGTTAAAACTAGTAGTAAAGAACTTCACTCGTTCGGGTTTCAATGTGTTGTACATGCCTTTAAATTAATCGTTGGGTCTGCGCACTCATTATTCCTCTTGTCCGTCGGTATAGCAACGGCGCAATCTGCAACTTCATCTTCCCTGTTCGATGTCTGGGGAGCTTGAATGTATTATTTTTCCCCGTATGCGAAATCTGTTTGACAATTCAAGCTCTTGAGAGGCTGATATATGGGTCAAATTTGAGCAATAAAAATAAATTTGAAATACACTTATTGTCAGAAGTTGAGAAACATTGTGATCGCTTGGAGATTACTGTGTATTTTTTCTTTTCTGAAATACATTGGACGAAATTAAAAATGGTGTAAGAAGATAACACTGTATATATGAAATCGCAATCATATACGTTTTTTTCGGTTAGACTCGTGTAAAATTAATATTGAATCGAGAAATTTTGCGACAAAATTTAAGAAATATATATTGTTCGCATTATATAATTACTTGTAGCAACAAAAATATAATCTAATAAGATTTTGTATATCCAAATGCATTGGAATCAATAATTTTGTCAAAAACTTCTTTACAATAGAACGGAACTTCTCACATGATGTGCTTCGTAGATTACTTGTTTCAATATTGCCTTTCTTAATGTATTCGAAATGGGTAGAAGTGATTAATTTTGTCTGTCTTCATCTTAGTGCTCTTAATAAATCAAAAAATTATTTATAATTTTGTAATATTCAGTATTAATGGGGTTAATATTATGAATTATTTGTTAATGATGTATATCGAGTTAATAAACATGATTAATTATCCACTCGAAAGAAGAAACAAACTTATAGATATATCCGTTCTCATTAAAGTAAATAAAATGTCATCACATTTGTATTGAATCGACCATCGATCATCAATGGCTCCAAAATTCCCTCGAATAATAATCTGTATAAAAGAAAACCAAAACATTAAAATGTTTAAATAGAACAAATTATATCAAAGTGAGCCAATGATTGCTTCCGAAAGATTGAGCTACTACCAAATGTGATAAGCAAAGAGTTGATCATGAAGAAGGGATAGTTTTATAACAGGTGGTAATAAATTGTCGAATAAGGACATACGTTAATTGAACGAAGTTAGAAGATTGGTATGTAGTAGCGGTGAGAAAGTATTTGTTCAGACTTTCTTGAATTTTATGTTCTTTATGATATTTTATTTTGAAATACGATAAATCAGTACACATGAGATCAGAAATCACAATTCATGGTTCTATTTCCCCATCTGGTCCATTTTTTGTTCTTTTAGATTTAACCGATAGGATTATAGATGTCGCGGAAATGATAATATTACTGACTTTCTTTTATTGAAGCAGCAAATTTATTATATAATAGCTCGATTTATTTAAAGCACGTACATGTAGAGTATTTCATTTGGTGCTGATAAGTACTGTTTAAATGAAGCCATTTAATCATGAGTCATTAATAAATATGTGTTGAGGTTATTAGATGTATAGGAATGCAAAGAGACGCGTGGATAAATTGTAAAATAGAGAATATATATATTTTAAGCTGAAGAGTAAATACAAAGAAGGAATACAATATATGTGAGCTGGTCCAGACCAGCACGCTAGCAGTGTTACTCTATAACTGAAAAACCCTGAAGCCAACGCCGCACGTGCACCGCTTTTGATTTGTCCTCGACAGTCCCTTGCCTATGCGCTGTCGACGGCTTCAGTGCTTGAGAAAACTAAAAACCAGATGTAGAGTTTTCTTAGAAGTGGCGACCACTTCAACAATATGTATTACAATTTCCAGTAAAAATGTTTAATAATGTTACAACTTCCAAATCAAATATGTACACATATACAGAGTGTTCTACGCAACTGAACTAGGTTGTATCTTCTAAACGATTAACCATAAAAGATGTCATAAGTGAAAGTTAAATGGTATCAGGCGGTGCATAATATGCAACTAATTTTATGCACTTTTGTGCATCGGTGCATCGGTGCATCAGAAAAATGCAAATGCACTTTTCTTTATAAATCATTGTCATATTTAGTATAATTTGATTTTACAAATAGTTACAATGAATATGTGTATGTTCTGTAATTGCCAATCATGTGTACATACGCTGTTTATCAGTATTATGTTATTCGTACAAATTTTTCTGAATGTGACTGTAGCGGCACATAAATTAGAGGAAAATTTAAATCATGTTGTTGTTCTGTCCCGGAGTATCTTTGTTGTTAGAAACACGTAATGTAATAATAAATAAACTTTGTGCGAAACACAACAACAACGTCGTCGAACAAAGACGAATTACAATTTTCCGACTCACCCCCAATGTTGTGAATTATCGACTGAAGAGCAACTGGTCAGGTCAAACCGATCGGTCGATATCACGTATTTCGAGTGAATTAACGCTCAAGGTGAAGGAGGTTTAATATATCGAGTGTTCGAGTAATCCAGCATCATGTTGAACTTGTATAAACGTGACGTGTGATGTGATGCATGGTGGTGATAAGATCTTGTTGGGAGTGGTCTTTCAATCGTACAGTACAATGTTTGATGGTGAACTGTCCTTCTTCCTACCAGCCGTTGGGTTACGTCTGTTCATCGTGCCCTTCCGGCTGGTCCAGGGGTTTTTTACCTGACCTCGGAGTCGTTAGGTTTACAGCTCGGGGAGAACATGCAATTCGGAATTTCTTGAAGAAGGGAATGAGCTTGTCCGTGTCACAAACGGACGGCCACTCAAAATTCCGAACACCCGAACAGCATAAACAAGTGGGCGCGATCGCAAGCGAATCACTTATCTATCGAGTTATCTAGAGTTATCGAGCAGTATTTATGAGTATCTATCGAGCATTTATCGAGTATTTATCAGCGGTCTTATTTTGCAACTTATACACTGTACGATCATCTCAACGACATTATTTATATTTGTTTATTTAATTATTTTAAATATATTTGACGGGTTGTAACAGCAAATTCTCGTTACTCTAACTACAAATCCTCTACACGCCTGTAAAGAGGATAGCGTTAGCGATAGAGAGAGAGAGAGAGAGAGAGAGAGAGAGAGAGAGATTCGGTATTATGGATAGGAGTACACTTTTATTTACAGTACCAAAGAAAAGGAAAAGCTAATGAAGAGAGTGCGACTTACTCTTAGTGTTATTGGTTCATCGTTCAGTCATACACATACGCTTTCTTTAGATTTATCGCATCGCCGATCGCGTTTACACTCGTAAGTACGCGACCTAATTTAATAAATAGCAACGGTGATTCTGTTAAAAAATTCTGCGTAATACCATCAGTTATTCATGTCGATTCGGAACTATTAGTTTATGACATGATTGAATGACTCCAAGGAACCAACGTGCATTCTACTCGCAATTCTATGCGATTTGCTATTAGGACGGTTTCATCGATATTGTGACTCGAGGAAACCATCGTTAAATCCCTCCTTGAACAAAACATAGAATATCATAATTTGTTCTTAATGACAGTGTTAATTATTTTGAAAGCTTGAAATAATAAAAGATTGATTTCCAGTAAATGCACAATTTTAATGATAGTATTCAATTCTAGAATGGAGAGTTTACATTTAACAAATTTTCAGTCAGACTCTTCTCTGTTTTACTAATAATAATAATTACCGTAAAATGTAAAGAATATACCTGAGATTCAGTTGTGAAAAATGTATACAAAATATATGTACATCTCTAACAAAATATGTGAACTGTAATTTGTTCATAAGAATGTACCTTTCGATGTTAGAATGTTTAAGATCATGAAAAGCATATTCCTATTTAAACGTGGAATTTTAATAACAAAAAAATTGAAATTTTAATAAAGTTTAGTTGCTATAAAAATTAGGTCCCTAGTATAAAAAAAAATGAAAAATCCAGGAATTGAGACCCTAGTGATTTCTGAGCCACGTTAGACATTTTTATCGTATATTTCAACATTGAAACTTTAATAACTGTTTCATTAGAAATTTGCAATTCTTCCTACTAAATACGAATAATTTTTCGTGTATCCAATATTCCGGGAGATTTCAGATTCCTTCTATTTTCGGAATTCTGAAAAAAGTATCTAGCCAATGCGTAATAAAAACTGAATAAATTCCATCCTCTTGCACTTTTTCATTTTTTCCAAGTAATAGTTTGTATCATTGATATTTTCATGTTTGAAATAAACATTGACATTAGATGTTGATGATGCAGAAGTGTTTGGTATTTTTCATCGATCGTTAATGTTCAGTCCTGCTCGGGCAACCGAGGTGAACAGATGTGCGTAAGCAAACGTGTGCTCCAGCCAAGTGAAACAGTTTAGTGTTAAGAACAGTGAAAGTGCCAAACAATGCAGCAGCAGATACCAACAATTAAGATTGCAACTAAAGGTGAAAAATACTATATCAATGGGTCGTCAGATTTACCAGGTGTGAAACAACAACAACAAAATAGCAACAACCAAAACGACATGGAAACAGAAGAAATGGAAGAGCAATTGAGACAAGAGGAGTGCAGATATGACAACGAAAGGAGTTACCAGGACGAAACCTGGAAAATAGCAAAGACAAGCAAAAAACGAAAAATAATTCTAGGCGAAAGTTCTACAGCAAACCCAGACACAGAAAAGCAGCGATGGCTGCAAGAATTACCATTAAGAAACTCCTTTAGCTCATTAACGGAAGAAATAGACAATGACCCGACAAGTAAATCCACAACCAAATCAACACACATATCAAAACCACCACCAATATTTGTTGAGGAACAAATAATAGACCCGCTTATAGATCTACTAAACAATACAGTCGGAAAGGAAAACTACACAATAAAACAAACAAAACTAGAACAAGTAAAAATCCAAACAAACACCCCCGAAGTTTATAGGAAAGTGATAAAAGAATTAAAGGAAAAAAATGCTATAGCTCACGTACAAGCTCAAAACGGAAAGGAGCTACAAAATAGTCATAAGAGGATTACATCCAAAAACCAACACAAAAAAACTAAGCGACGAATTAGCAAAAATTGGCCACCAAACAAGAACAATAAACAATATGACAAGATATAACACGAAACAACCCTTACCATTATTCTTAATAGAACTCGAACCCAGACCCAATAACAAAGAAAGTTACGAAATAAAAAAGATACTAAATACAATTGTAACAGTAGAACCACCACGATACAAAAAAGATATACCACAATGCATGCGGTGCCAACAATACGGCCACACAAAAAATTATTGTAACAGAAGCCCGGCATGTGTCAAATGTGCAAAAAATCACCTAACAATACACTGCCCACACACAGGAAAAATAAAAGAAGTTAGATGCTATAATTGTAACGGAAACCACCCAGCCAGCTATAAAGGATGCGAAATCAGGAAACAACTACAACGTAAACTTTTTCCACCACTTCGCAACAGATCACTCAATAACTACCAACCACAACAAAGTACAACGGAAAATGAAACGACATTGAAAGCACAATATGAACCGAGCGCCATAATCAGAAACATAGATCCCCAAAGTAACCGAAGCTACGCACAAGTAACCAAAAACACTAGCCAAGCAACGCTTACAAGCAATCAAAACCAAAGCAATAATATCGAAGACGCTACAGAAATCAAAGAAATGCTCAAACAATCCACCAAAAGCATGGTAATGCTGGGAAAAATGATGAGCGAGCTAAACACAGTATTAAGACAACAAGTACAACAAACTACAATCATGTTACAACTACTCACAAACTTGCTAAGTAAAAAATAGAGATGGACAAGTTGAAAATAGCAGCCTGGAACTCCAATGGCTTGCAACAGCGAGTAGACGAAACTAAAACATTTTTGTATCAAAACAATATTGATATACTACTTGTCTCAGAAACACATTTCACTCTAAAAAGTTACACGAAAATTCCGTACTACACCATCTACGACACCAAACATCCCTCAGGTAAAGCACATGGAGGAACTGCAGTAATAATAAAAAATGATATCAAGCATCACCTACATAGTCAAACAAATCAAGAACACTTACAAGCAACCACTGTCACAATACAAAACAATGACAATTACTTCCAGATATCAGCAGTATATGTACCTCCGAGACACAAAATGACACTAAAAAAAATGGGAAGAGTACTTTCAATCCTTAGGCGACAAATACATAGCTGCGGGAGACTTTAACGCAAAGCACACATTATGGGGTTCGAGAATTAATACGCCGAGAGGGAGGACATTAGAAAAATATATCAGAAGCAACAACCTCAATGTACTATCTACAGGAAAACCAACGTACTGGCCGACAGACCTCAACAAAATACCTGACCTGCTGGATTTTGCAATAACAAAAGGACTAAATGCAAGCAAATTAAAAATAACAACCAGCCTTGAGCTCAACTCCGACCATACACCAATTATAATAGAATACGCAAGCAAACCACTACTTTATAGCAGGACAGATTCACTATGCAATAAGACCACCAATTGGCAATCTTTCAAAGAATTAATCGAAAACAAAATCAATTGCAATATCCCGTTGAAAACACCTGAACACATTGAACAGGCAGTATCAACTTTGACAGAAATAATACAGGAAGTAGCGCGGGCAACCACTACCCATGAATCAAATAGCAGGCAAACTAAAATTATTCCGCAGGACATCCTAGACAAAATCAGGGAAAAAAGAAAAGCGAAAGCAAAATGGCAAAAACAGAGAACACGAGAAAACAAGAAAAACCTAAATAAACTTACAAAGGAATTAAAAAATAAAATATGGGAACATTATAATAACGAATTTACAAAATTCATCGAATCACTATCCACGCATGAGAACACCAACTACTCCCTATGGAAAGTCGCTAACAAAGCGAAGAAAACAGTAAAATCAATCCCAGCAATCAGAAAAATAGACAACACATGGGCCAGAAGCAACGAAGAGCAGACAGAAGAATTCTCAAAGCACCTGCAAAATATATTCTCGCCGTACGAAATTAATAACAGCATCCCCGGATGGCAAACAAATGAAGAAGTTGAAAATGCCAGCAACACAACTGACAAACGCTGCACCATACTCAGCACAACAGCGCAAGAAGTTACAAATTTAATTAAGGCAACAAATACAAGCAAAGCACCAGGATTTGACTTGATCAATGGAAAAATCTTAAAAAACCTTCCCCCAAAGGCAATAAGACTAACAACACTAATATTCAACGCAATTCTAAGAATACAGTACTTTCCTAAATTATGGAAAATAGCACTGATCGTAATGTTACCCAAACCAAACAAAAACCCACACCTAACTGCATCTTACAGGCCAATATCGTTACTACCTGCGTTCTCCAAACTGCTGGAAAAAGTAATATATAACCGCCTAAAGCCAATAATAGAAAAAGAAAAACTAATACCGGACCATCAATTTGGATTCAGAAATAAACACTCCACAATAGAACAAATGCACAGACTCGTGAATGAAATCTTACAGGCACTGGAAACAAAACAATATTGCACGGCACTCTTTATGGACATCGAAAAAGCATTCGACAAAGTTAACCACGAAAAACTCCTACAAACTATCAAAAAGCAATTTCCAAAACAAATCTACAAATTACTCGGATCTTACCTAAACAATAGAACCTTTATAGTAAAAATAAAGGATGCATATTCAGAAATCAGGAATATCAAGGCAGTAGTACCGCAGGGAAGCGTACTAGGACCAATACTGTACACATTATACACGGCAGACATACCAACAACTGTTAACAGCAAAATACTTACGTTCGCGGACGATACGGCGATACTAGTGAGACACACAAATCCAGAAACAGCAGCAGCACTACTACAAGAACACATTACAAAAATAGAAAAGTGGCTACAAAGAAAACGAATAAAAGCGAACACCAGTAAGTGCAACCACATAACATTTGCACTTAGAAAAGGAACAACACCAGATATCCAACTGAACGGCGCCCACATAGCACATACAAAGCAAGTCAAATATCCAGGAATACATTTAGACACACACCTTACATGGAAGCATCACATAAAATCTATAATAAACAAAATACGTGAAATAAGGAAAAAGATGTACTGGTTAACCAATAAAAAATCTAAATTAAGCACAACGAATAAACTAAATATATACAGAACAATAATCAAACCAATCTGGACATACGGAGTCCCACTATGGGGGACGGCAGCAATGAGTCACATAAATAAAATAGAGACAGAACAAGCAAAAATTTTAAGAACAATAGTTAACGCTCCATGGTACGTCAGAAATGAGGACATCCGAAAAGATCTAAAAATTCCAACAGTTAAAAAGGAAATCGCTAGATACGCAAAAAAGTACAAAGAAAGACTTGCAATACACCCAAACCAGCTAGTTGCAGAAACAAAAGAAACCGTAATAGAAAGAAGACTGAAGAAGAAGCATCCCGCAGACCTCGCAATGGAAATACAATAAACAACCTGGAAGATGGAACCCCGCTGGGGGTAACTATCCACATGCTATATTTTTCAAGTTATAACATTTTACCTGTGAATAATTATGGATCTTTATCGTTAAAATAAAGGTATTTATTTAGTGAACGATTCCAACAATATTAAACGATACAATCTTGCGCGTGTCTCAGCACTTTCTTGTCTACACGACCTTCCATGCCAGATGCCTTTCCATACACGACTGAGGACAGAACAGTTTACATACTTTTGTTTTCGAGACACCGCGGACACACATACACATACTCACATACTCACATGGTTAATTTAGCATATAAAATTACACATATCTCAACACACCTCCTTAATTTTATGTGCTAAATATTCATTTTCTTTTACAAGTCATTCAAAGCAATTTTAAGTGTAATCTAAAATTTTCAAATTTGTTTCTCCCTAGAGCTTTCGTTAAAATATCAGCTATATTTTTTTCTGAGTCTACTTTTATAATGTCGATCTCTTTCTTTTCGTAACATTCGTTTACAAAATGAAAGTGAACTTCTATATATTTGGAATTTTTCGTCAAGTTTCCAAATTTGGATATCGCAATAGCTCCAGAATTGTCCTCGTAAATTTTTATTGGTCTTTCGATCATTATTTTAAAATCTTTTAACAATTTTTTTACGAATTTAATTTTACTTACTGCTTCTGATAAGGCTACATATTCTGCAGCTGTTGATGACTTTGTTACACTACCTTGCTTTCTCGACTTCCAGTTGATTACATTTCCGAAAAATCTTATTACAAATCTTGTAGTGGATTTTCTATCTACTTTATCTCCAGCCCAATCAGCGTCAACAAAACAGTCAATAACTTCGGCATTCAAGTTTCTTTTATAAGTTAATTTTAATTCTCTGGTCAAATACAAGTATTTTAGAATTCTCAATGCATATTTATAGTGGGTCCTGTCGTAACTGTTTTGAAATCGACTTAAATAGTTTACACTATAGCTAACGTCTAATCTTGTGCCGGTACTAATATATAATAAATACCAATATATGAGGTCCGTTTAAATCGGTATGTACTAATTCTAAAATCTCGCGTGCTTTACTACGGTTATTATGGAAGGGTACATTGTGCATTTTATTTTGAATACATGTCCCACATATAAATCGTACTTGCTTAAAATTTTCTGGCATTCCCTCAACTAATTTTTCCTTACACATTGTTTCTAAATAGTTAAAGTTTACATGTCCTAATATTCTATGAAATTTTTCCTTATTTGTCATTTTTCCTACAATTTTTGCGTGAGATTCTTGCCTTTCGAAGTAACTTGCTATTTTATACAAACCCTGATCTTTGAATGCGATCCCTATCAAGTTTCTGTATTTGTTATAGATTTTTAAAGTGTTTCTTGCTGAGACTATTTTAATTTCATTAGTTATTTTCGCATACCTAATCAAGTTTCTGTCCATTTCTTTCATGTAATATACATTAGACATTGTAATTTTAACCCTCCTTTTGTTTACTATAAAGTAAGTTAAAATTTTTCCTACTTTTGTTCCTTTTAGGATTCTACCGTCTCCTATTCTTACATTTATCGGGTTTTCTAAATTTTGGAATTCGATAAAATAAGAGTCATCGTTTATAATGTGATCTGAACATCCACTATCCACTAACCAATCTATTCTTCGCGTATCGCTAGTATATACTGTAATGTCGTTCATATCATCATCGCGCTTTACTTGCGTTAAGAAAGATCCAATCCCTTGGTCGTCGTAGCCCTCGCTGTATGAATAATTTGCATCGCGTTGACTGGCCCTGTTTCGTCCTTGTTGACCATATCTTCGTCCTCTTTGGCCAAAATCTCGTCCGCCGCGACTCCTATTCTCCTGCGGCTGATACGCACCTCCTTGCCTTTGCGCTCCGCCATTGTTTCCACTTCTGCACGCGTTAGGGCAATTTTTTACCACGTGGCCGTACTTTCCACAGCCATAGCACTTTATTTTTTATTTATTTATTTATTTATTTAATTTTACAATTTGTCCAGAAGGACATTTGGTAAAATGTTATAACTTGAAAAATATAGCATGTGGATGGTTACCCCCAGCGGGGTTCCATCTTCCAGGTTGTTTATTGTATTTCCATTGCGAGGTCTGCGGGATGCTTCTTCTTCAGTCTTCTTTCTATTACGGTTTCTTTTGTTTCTGCAACTAGCTGGTTTGGGTGTATTGCAAGTCTTTCTTTGTACTTTTTTGCGTATCTAGCGATTTCCTTTTTAACTGTTGGAATTTTTAGATCTTTTCGGATGTCCTCATTTCTGACGTACCATGGAGCGTTAACTATTGTTCTTAAAATTTTTGCTTGTTCTGTCTCTATTTTATTTATGTGACTCATTGCTGCCGTCCCCCATAGTGGGACTCCGTATGTCCAGATTGGTTTGATTATTGTTCTGTATATATTTAGTTTATTCATTGTGCTTAATTTAGATTTTTTATTGGTTAACCAGTACATCTTTTTCCTTATTTCACGTATTTTGTTTATTATAGATTTTATGTGATGCTTCCATGTAAGGTGTGTGTCTAAATGTATTCCTGGATATTTGACTTGCTTTGTATGTGCTATGTGGGCGCCGTTCAGTTGGATATCTGGTGTTGTTCCTTTTCTAAGTGCAAATGTTATGTGGTTGCACTTACTGGTGTTCGCTTTTATTCGTTTTCTTTGTAGCCACTTTTCTATTTTTGTAATGTGTTCTTGTAGTAGTGCTGCTGCTGTTTCTGGATTTGTGTGTCTCACTAGTATCGCCGTATCGTCCGCGAACGTAAGTATTTTGCTGTTAACAGTTGTTGGTATGTCTGCCGTGTATAATGTGTACAGTATTGGTCCTAGTACGCTTCCCTGCGGTACTACTGCCTTGATATTCCTGATTTCTGAATATGCATCCTTTATTTTTACTATAAAGGTTCTATTGTTTAGGTAAGATCCGAGTAATTTGTAGATTTGTTTTGGAAATTGCTTTTTGATAGTTTGTAGGAGTTTTTCGTGGTTAACTTTGTCGAATGCTTTTTCGATGTCCATAAAGAGTGCCGTGCAATATTGTTTTGTTTCCAGTGCCTGTAAGATTTCATTCACGAGTCTGTGCATTTGTTCTATTGTGGAGTGTTTATTTCTGAATCCAAATTGATGGTCCGGTATTAGTTTTTCTTTTTCTATTATTGGCTTTAGGCGGTTATATATTACTTTTTCCAGCAGTTTGGAGAACGCAGGTAGTAACGATATTGGCCTGTAAGATGCAGTTAGGTGTGGGTTTTTGTTTGGTTTGGGTAACATTACGATCAGTGCTATTTTCCATAATTTAGGAAAGTACTGTATTCTTAGAATTGCGTTGAATATTAGTGTTGTTAGTCTTATTGCCTTTGGGGGAAGGTTTTTTAAGATTTTTCCATTGATCAAGTCAAATCCTGGTGCTTTGCTTGTATTTGTTGCCTTAATTAAATTTGTAACTTCTTGCGCTGTTGTGCTGAGTATGGTGCAGCGTTTGTCAGTTGTGTTGCTGGCATTTTCAACTTCTTCATTTGTTTGCCATCCGGGGATGCTGTTATTAATTTCGTACGGCGAGAATATATTTTGCAGGTGCTTTGAGAATTCTTCTGTCTGCTCTTCGTTGCTTCTGGCCCATGTGTTGTCTATTTTTCTGATTGCTGGGATTGATTTTACTGTTTTCTTCGCTTTGTTAGCGACTTTCCATAGGGAGTAGTTGGTGTTCTCATGCGTGGATAGTGATTCGATGAATTTTGTAAATTCGTTATTATAATGTTCCCATATTTTATTTTTTAATTCCTTTGTAAGTTTATTTAGGTTTTTCTTGTTTTCTCGTGTTCTCTGTTTTTGCCATTTTGCTTTCGCTTTTCTTTTTTCCCTGATTTTGTCTAGGATGTCCTGCGGAATAATTTTAGTTTGCCTGCTATTTGATTCATGGGTAGTGGTTGCCCGCGCTACTTCCTGTATTATTTCTGTCAAAGTTGATACTGCCTGTTCAATGTGTTCAGGTGTTTTCAACGGGATATTGCAATTGATTTTGTTTTCGATTAATTCTTTGAAAGATTGCCAATTGGTGGTCTTATTGCATAGTGAATCTGTCCTGCTATAAAGTAGTGGTTTGCTTGCGTATTCTATTATAATTGGTGTATGGTCGGAGTTGAGCTCAAGGCTGGTTGTTATTTTTAATTTGCTTGCATTTAGTCCTTTTGTTATTGCAAAATCCAGCAGGTCAGGTATTTTGTTGAGGTCTGTCGGCCAGTACGTTGGTTTTCCTGTAGATAGTACATTGAGGTTGTTGCTTCTGATATATTTTTCTAATGTCCTCCCTCTCGGCGTATTAATTCTCGAACCCCATAATGTGTGCTTTGCGTTAAAGTCTCCCGCAGCTATGTATTTGTCGCCTAAGGATTGAAAGTACTCTTCCCATTTTTTTTAGTGTCATTTTGTGTCTCGGAGGTACATATACTGCTGATATCTGGAAGTAATTGTCATTGTTTTGTATTGTGACAGTGGTTGCTTGTAAGTGTTCTTGATTTGTTTGACTATGTAGGTGATGCTTGATATCATTTTTTATTATTACTGCAGTTCCTCCATGTGCTTTACCTGAGGGATGTTTGGTGTCGTAGATGGTGTAGTACGGAATTTTCGTGTAACTTTTTAGAGTGAAATGTGTTTCTGAGACAAGTAGTATATCAATATTGTTTTGATACAAAAATGTTTTAGTTTCGTCTACTCGCTGTTGCAAGCCATTGGAGTTCCAGGCTGCTATTTTCAACTTGTCCATCTCTATTTTTTACTTAGCAAGTTTGTGAGTAGTTGTAACATGATTGTAGTTTGTTGTACTTGTTGTCTTAATACTGTGTTTAGCTCGCTCATCATTTTTCCCAGCATTACCATGCTTTTGGTGGATTGTTTGAGCATTTCTTTGATTTCTGTAGCGTCTTCGATGTTATTGCTTTGGTTTTGATTGCTTGTAAGCGTTGCTTGGCTAGTGTTTTTGGTTACTTGTGCGTAGCTTCGGTTACTTTGGGGATCTATGTTTCTGATTATGGCGCTCGGTTCATATTGTGCTTTCAATGTCGTTTCATTTTCCGTTGTACTTTGTTGTGGTTGGTAGTTATTGAGTGATCTGTTGCGAAGTGGTGGAAAAAGTTTACGTTGTAGTTGTTTCCTGATTTCGCATCCTTTATAGCTGGCTGGGTGGTTTCCGTTACAATTATAGCATCTAACTTCTTTTATTTTTCCTGTGTGTGGGCAGTGTATTGTTAGGTGATTTTTTGCGCATTTGACACATGCCGGGCTTCTGTTACAATAATTTTTTGTGTGGCCGTATTGTTGGCACCGCATGCATTGTGGTATATCTTTTTTGTATCGTGGTGGTTCTACTGTTACAATTGTATTTAGTATCTTTTTTATTTCGTAAATTTCTTTGTTATTGGGTCTGGGTTCGAGTTCTATTAAGAATAATGGTAAGGGTTGTTTCGTGTCATATCTTGTCATATTGTTTATTGTTCTTGTTTGGTGGCCAATTTTTGCTAATTCGTCGCTTAGTTTTTTTGTGTTGGTTTTTGGATGTAATCCTCTTATGACTATTTTGTAGCTCCTTTCCGTTTTGAGCTGGTATGTGTGGTATATAGCATTTTTATCCTTTAGTTCTTTTATCACTTTCCTATATACTTCGGGGGTATTTGTTTGGATTTTTACTTGTTCTAGTTTTGTTTGTTTTATTGTATAGTTCTCCTTTCCGACTGTATTGTTTAGTAGATCTATAAGCGGGTCTATTATTTGGGCCTCAACAAATATTGGTGGTGGTTTTGATATGTAAGTTGATTTGGTTGTGTTTTTGCTTGTCGGGTCATTGTCTATTTCTTCAGTTAATGAGCTAAAGGAGTTTCTTAATGGTAATTCTTGCAGCTGTGACACCAAACATACCAACTTTCCGTATCTGGAGATAAGGCCCCACTTGAGCCCCTCGAGACAGTATACAAAGCACGCCCAAAACCAGAGGAAGCAGTCGTCAGCTTAACCTTCTACTATTAAGATCGTTTATATTATTGTACTTATACTTGTAATATTTGAGAGCTAATAAATAACGGGTACTGTTAGTTACGGGTAACAGAAAAGAAAGTTTTTTATTATTCTCTCAAGTTTATTACGTGACATTTTGGCGATCCTGCCAGGATCCATTCGCTTCAGTGTAAACGAAATCACGATTTCGGCGTACGCGCATCATTGAAGATTGAAGGATCAGCGGACCACTGCGAATCTTCGTTACTACAAAGCCCTGCAGCAACTTTCAACGTTCCACCACGGTGAAACTAGACGAGAGGACTACGGTCAGCCCAGAGCAAGCCTACGAATAAGATTCGGAATCTGAGAGGAAACATCCCAGAGACTCCTGAGCGGGCATAACTGCTACGGTAAGCTGGAAATCTGGATTCATTTTTATGATTTTTGATTTCGATAATCATGAGTAAAAATCCATCAACTACCATGGAAGCTCAATTAAAAGAGCTAATGGAAGCCGTAAGACAACAAAACGAAGCATTACGCCAACAGCAGGAATACTATAACAAGAAAATAAACACTTTAGAAGCCACTTTGCAAATAGCCCATCAAGAAAACAAGAAACGCGCGAAGGAAATAGAATTGCTAGGGAAGAATCTAGCTGCCACCAAATTAGAGGACGACGACGATTTTACATCCTTCCTTACCGAAGACGAGGAAGCTTCTCAAGTGAACAGAAGACCATCCAATCCGCCTCCTGCTACACCGACACCTCAAGAATCTACGACACTACGTGCCAAGGATGCAATACGCTACATCCCAGTGCTCAATGGAGACGACGACATTGGAGTAGAAGACTTCATTAAAGAGGTACGATCATTACGAAGTATGTGCACTGAACAGAATTTATTATTAAAAGCTATTAAAGTTGAGAAAATTGTCGGCAAAGCAGCGCAAAGCATACGAAATCTCAGTATCGATTCATATGCCAGCCTATACGACGCTTTACGAAACAATGTAGCTCTTCAAGTCTCTGCCGACGAATATAATGAACAATTGCGCGAATTGAAACAAGGAAATACCGAAAGCACGCAAAACTTCAACATCCGCTTCCGTAGAATATTAAATAAACTAACGTACGCAATAACTAATGAATACCCACAGCCCATTACACGCAGAGTAATGATGGAAGAAACGATGAAAAAGGTAATTAAAATATATATGAATGGAGTGAAACGTGATATTGGACATCTGTTATTTGCTTACAAACCCACAACACTGATGGAGGCAGAAAAAGAAGCAGCGAACATCGAGCGTTACTTACGTGACGAACGACACGAATCCGCCAGACGACCATACCCGGCGATGACTAAGCCTACGCAGTACGTGAGGAGATATGCGCAGACGGTTGAACAACAAAAACCTGTTATCTCCCCCGCGCCAGTCCGAGGCAACCGGGCGGAGATACGCAATCGAGCCACCCCCAACGAAAGCATGCCACTTGAAATGCGACGACAGATAAAATGTTTCAAGTGCGGAAAAATTGGACACACTTCCAACCAATGCGTAAATTTTCAATTAAGAATGCCTCAAGAACGAGCACCACCCAAGGTATTCAACATAGAAACAGAATCGTACGAATCGACCCAACAAACCGAAGATTACCAACAATCGTCATACGAAGATCAACAGGAGTACAATTCAAATTACTTGTCGACTCCGGAGCAGGAATCAATATCGTACGAAGAGGATCAATACTACGAGACGGAACAATGAAGACGACCAGCGAACAACAAGAACAAGTATTTTCTATGGGACTCTCAAAATTTAGATCCAGTGAATCAATAACTTTTAAAATCTGTAATGAACTTGTGAAATTCCATGTTGTTAATGACGATTTTCCTATTATAGAAGATGGAATATTTGGACTACCCGCGATGAAAAAGTTTAAATTCCAAATAACTAACGATTACTTGCAACTTAATAATACACGCCTCTATTTTCAGGAAACCGAGGAAACTATTGAACCAAATAGTTCGATTGAGAAATTAGTTTACCTAGAGGGCAAACCGACGAGAGTATGCTTTGTCAATTGTGGTGAGTCTGCAACCAAAATTACAAATATTATTGAGAACTCTAATACATATGATCAAGCTGCCGCCTTTCGAAAATTAATTAGACTTTCGCATATAGAACCAAGTTTACGAGAACCCCTTGAGAAATTGCTTTTGTTTTACATTGACATTTTCAACTTAGAGAAAGATTTTCTACCTTGTACTAATTTGGCAAAACACACGATAACACTTAAAGAAAACAAAATCATTAACACTAAATCCTATCGACCCCCTGAATGCCACAAAGAGGAAATAAATCGACAAATGCAAGAAATGTTAGAGAAGAAAATTATAGAACCTAGCGATTCTCCTTATAACTCTCCTGTTTGGGTAGTACCTAAAAAAGCAGATGCTTCTGGAAAACAGAAATGGAGAATTGTAATTGATTTTAGAAAACTAAACGAACTGACCGACCAAGACGCATACCCCTTACCTGACATTGACGAAATACTCTCACAATTGGGAAATTCTAAATTCTTCTCCTCTCTTGATCTATCGTCAGGATTCCATCAAATTCCTATGAACGAAAACTCGAAAAAATATACTGCCTTCTCGACGCCACATGGACACTATCATTATAACAGAATGCCTTTTGGACTTAAAAATGCCCCAGCCACATTCCAAAGAATGATGGACCTAGCTTTACGTGGACTAATAAATCGACATTGTTTTGTTTATTTAGACGATATTATAATATTCGGAAATTCAATCGAAGAACACAACAGAAATCTTGCCATCGTTCTGCAAAGACTTCGCGAATTAGGACTCAAATTACAGCCAGACAAATGTGAATTTTTGAAACCCGAACTAGAATATTTAGGGCATATCGTAACAAAAGACGGTGTTAAACCAAATCCTAAAAAGATAAACGCAGTAAAAGACTTCAAAACTCCCCGTACACCTACGGACGTTAAATCTTTCTTAGGACTAGCAGGATATTACAGGAAATTTATACGAAACTTTAGTAAAATCGCGAAACCACTGACCAACCTAACGAAAAAGGACACACCATTTCATTGGACTGACGAGACACAGAAAAGCTTTGACGAACTCAAACATAAACTTTGCAGTTCACCAGTACTGAAATTTCCCGACTTTAACAAACCCTTTGTCCTGACTACAGACGCTAGCAACGAAGGAATAGGAGCTGTATTATCACAAGAAAATCATCCCTGTTGCTTCATATCCAGAACACTCAATCCTCCTGAAAAGAATTATACTACCACTGAAAAAGAACTCTTAGCTGTCGTTTGGGCCATCAGAAGACTTAGGCAATACTTACTAGGACGAAAGTTTACAATCAGAACTGATCACCAAGCTTTGAAATGGCTCCAAAATTGTAAAGACCCTTCATCTAGACTAATCCGTTGGAGACTTAAACTAGAAGAGTATGACTATAATATTGAATACATAAAAGGAAAAGATAACACCGTAGCAGACTCTCTATCACGAATACACGTAACAAGAACTGATGAACAAACAGACGAACAAAATGACGATAGGGACAATAGTATAGTAGAACAATTTTCTACCTGGGAACGATCAGAAGGAATACCAAAATTCATGAAAATAACTGCCAACAAACGTAGCTTTTACCAACTAACTAAAAACGAATTAGGAAACTATGATCATGTAGATTGGCTGACAAAACTTAGGGATATTATTGACAAAAATGACAAGATAGGAATAGGCGATCATGATATAACTGAATATGAAAAAACCATGATTAAACGAATATTGCTTTTCTTTAACGACACAATCAAAGATATCGAATTTGCTTGGGAACCATTACAGACCATTAGTGACGAAGAAATTCTTGAATTAATTAAAGAGAATCATGACTTAGTAGGACACCCAGGAATTCAAAAGACGTACGATCGAATTCGCAACAATATTAACATCCCCCATCTAATGAAAAAAATTAAAGAATATATTAATAATTGCGACACATGTCAAAGAGCCAAACTTACAAGAATTAGACCCCGGGAAGAACCGCAAATGACGGATACACCTTTACAACCTAACGATAAAATTGCCATGGATATACTAGGCCCCCTTCAAAAAACTAAAAAAGGAAACCAATACATCCTATCCATACATGACGAATTAACCAAATACCTCATACTGGTCCCATTAAAAACTCAACAGACTGAATCCATATGGCAAGGGCTCTTGAACCACTATATATACATATTTTCCGCTCCTAAGAAAATACTAACTGATCAAGGACAGAACTTTATTTCGGAACTAATGCAGAAATACGAGGAAGCGTTTCAAATTCAACATATAAAAACTAGCTCCTTTCATCCTCAATCCAACGGTAGCCTCGAACGAACTCATGCTGTTGTAACCGATATGTTAAAATCTCTACAGCAAGATTCCGACAAAGAATGGGACGAATTACTCAATTTCATTTGCTTAGCTTACAATACCATGACTCATGAAGCTACAGGATTCACACCTTTTGAATTAACCTTTGGACACCAAGCTAACCTACCCTCGACAATATCCCGAAATCCCCAGAGAACCTATCAAGACGAAGTAAATATGAGAAAACGTGAATGGGATGCCAAATTACGAAGGGCTAGAGAAACTTTAGAGAAGAGTAAGAAACGGTATCAACGAGACCAAGCGCGAAAAATTATTAAACCCCAATCAATGTTTAAAGAAGGTGATCTCGTACTCGTGCATAACGATCACAAAAAGCATAAACTAGATATTGAATGGTTGGGACCCTTCACAATTGAGAAAGTTATGACCCCATACTATAATATTAATAATAAGAAAATACATGGTAACAGGCTAAAACCTTATTTTCCAGGAAGACAACCTGTATTACCATAGGACTCTTATGTATAACTAACGCATTAGATATTAAGGTTCTACCAGAACAAAGTAACATATTAATGGAAAAGGTTAATAAGGCATATATGTACTCTAATACGGCTAAGGTAATCGTAGGTTTAGAAATTAAGGATATATTCGAACGTATTAACAACATAATACAATTCAAAGACAGAGTTGAAGCGTTCTCGATTAGTCAAGAATATAAGGAAGAATTACAATCAATTAACATAAAGCTCGAAAATTTGAAATCTTTAGCTAACCACATCAAAATATTAACGCACCATAAGCGAAGTAAACGAGGTCTCCTTAATATTATAGGATCGGTTTCCAAAAGCTTATTTGGAACATTAGATAACGATGATCTCGAGTTAATAAACAAAAATATGGACAATCTCTTTGCAAGCAATAGGCAAATTAAGATTATATTAGCTAATCAAACATCTCTAATAAAGAAGGTCATTAATAACGAAGGACTTCGGAGTTTAGAAACAGCCTACACTAATATCCAAAAGAAACAGCAACATGCTGACAAAAACCAGATTCTTACTAAATTCATTATTGAACTAGATAGCTCCATCCAGTCTTTGCATTTCCAGGTCGATGAAATACTAAACGCTATTATTCTAGCTAAACAAGGTATTATCAGTCCTCAGTTAATACCACCAGAGGAATTTATTGAAAACTATAACAAAGTTATTGATGGCTTACATGATATAGCAATACCTCCTAAAATTGAGAATTATCAATATATACTCGACGTCAGTGAATTGCATTTATTCACAACAAACAATAAACTCTTTTTCAAAATTATCGTGCCACTTATATATTCTCAGGAATGGGATATAGTGCGAGTATACCCAATTCCTATTAAACAGAACAATGTTTTCATAGCTCCAATAATAGAACACCCAGTGTTCCTCATATCTAACTTAGTTCACATTTACACTGACCTCGAATACGTATCAAAATATTGTAAAGAGCGAACCGTGATGATTTGCAAACAAACACAACCCATACACGATAGAGATTCATACTCCAGTTGTAACAACGAAATAGTTAACTTCAGGAATAGAATAACTCAGTGTCAAATCGCAGTATATAAGATTGTAGACTTAAGTTTTGTTTTATTAGATAATAGCAATAGATACTTAGTAATACCAGAGAAACCAATAGAAATCAACGCTATTTGTGGACAAAAACATGAAACGCACGTAATAGGCCAACCAGTAATTATAAGTTCTGAAACCTCTTGTGATCTATTATATAAAAACGAACACATGCGAATCGGACAAGAAAAGCGAGAAATAACATATGAGACCAAAGCTAAGCCATTTGAATTAGTAACCAATGATAGTTACATACAAATTCTCTCTAAACTAGAAAATTCACCTAAAATCATTAACCACTTGAACCCTTATAAGACTACGATTGATCAAATAGAATCAGAAGTATCCACATTGAACTTCGAAAGCCGAATCACTTCATTGAAATCTTACGGACTAAGTTTCTTGCAGATTCTTGGGTACGCTTCAATAGGCTTAGTTGGAATTTACGTACTTAACAAAGCAGGAGTCTTCGATTGCTTACAAAAATGTATACCAAGTAAATTATGTTTCCATCTACTTTGTTGTAAAGTAAAGAAAGGACCCGAAATTCATAACGAATATAAGCCCGTAGGACCTCCGGCAGCCTCAACTTCCAACTTATACGAATATACACCATTGACGTTGGAACCCCTAGAAGACAAAGTACTTTTCCAACCACAACGAGTGCACTTCAAACGCAGCATACTCAAGAAGAACCTAAGGGACTAGGTTCCATCTAACACGGGGGGAATGTGACACCAAACATACCAACTTTCCGTATCTGGAGATAAGGCCCCACTTGAGCCCCTCGAGACAGTATACAAAGCACGCCCAAAACCAGAGGAAGCAGTCGTCAGCTTAACCTTCTACTATTAAGATCGTTTATATTATTGTACTTATACTTGTAATATTTGAGAGCTAATAAATAACGGGTACTGTTAGTTACGGGTAACAGAAAAGAAAGTTTTTTATTATTCTCTCAAGTTTATTACGTGACACAGCCATCGCTGCTTTTCTGTGTCTGGGTTTGCTGTAGAACTTTCGCCTAGAATTATTTTTCGTTTTTTGCTTGTCTTTGCTATTTTCCAGGTTTCGTCCTGGTAACTCCTTTCGTTGTCATATCTGCACTCCTCTTGTCTCAATTGCTCTTCCATTTCTTCTGTTTCCATGTCGTTTTGGTTGTTGCTATTTTGTTGTTGTTGTTTCACACCTGGTAAATCTGACGACCCATTGATATAGTATTTTTCACCTTTAGTTGCAATCTTAATTGTTGGTATCTGCTGCTGCATTGTTTGGCACTTTCACTGTTCTTAACACTAAACTGTTTCACTTGGCTGGAGCACACGTTTGCTTACGCACATCTGTTCACCTCGGTTGCCCGAGCAGGACTGATCGATAGCACTTTATGTCTCTTTTTTCGACTTTAAATACATTTGACCCTTTTCTATCACTTTCACTCTTATTATGCGTTTCCCACATTGTAATTTTATTTTTCAAAAATTCACACGTTCGTTCACTTTCTTTTACTGAGTCGATTAAGTCACCAATGTAACACAATGATTCGGGTAGTGTATTTAGCATATAATCATGTTTTTCACGTTCACTTATGTCTGCACCAGCTCTCTTTAATTCATTTATTGTTTTTTCGAATTCCGTAAAAAATGATTTTGAGTCTTCGAAGTCCTTCAATTGCATCCTTCCGAGTCTCCTTCTTATGCAAATTTGTAATGCTGTCGATTCCTTTAGATACATTTGATCAAATTTTCTCATTATCTTTAAGGCAGTATCTTGATCGCCAACAAATTCGAGTTGTTCATTCGATATACTACAATAGATGTACATAGTTCATCGCCTGTAGATTTTTTTCTTCCCATTTATCTTGCACATCTGTATCTATTTTCTCCCGTGTAGCCGGTTCATCACATTTTTTCCACTTTAAGTACAATAATATTCTTTTTTTCCGTATTTTGTAATCACTTCCATCGAATATTTGAAGTTTAATTTCATCGTTTCCTAGCATCTTGATTCGTTTTTTATTTTGCTTCCTTTTCAAAATTAGTTTTCTTTAATTCGCTCTGCAAACTTTCTACCTTTTCAGAATTTATTTCCATTTTTTTGAAAGTCAACTTCTATATATTCACACCCGGTTACACGTGGTTTCATAACCTTAAATCTCGGCAACCACGCTCTGCTACCATGTTAATAATTATGGATCTTTATCGTTAAAATAAAGGTATTTATTTAGTGAACGATTCCAACAATATTAAACGATACAATCTTGCGCGTGTCTCAGCACTTTCTTGTCTACACGACCTTCCATGCCAGATGCCTTTCCATACACGACTGAGGACAGAACAGTTTACATACTTTTGTTTTCGAGACACCGCGGACACACATACACATACTCACATACTCACATGGTTAATTTAGCATATAAAATTATACATATCTCAACATTACCAAATGTCCTTCTGGACAAATTGTAAAATTAAATAAATAAATAAATAAATAAATAAAAAATCGTTAATGTTACCAAGTGTTCTTGACACTCGAGCAATAATCTGCGCAAAAGATAACATTCAAATGATATCGAAGTGAAGCGATGGTCTAGTTGCTCCTGAAGCAACCACGACTGACTACTGGCAAATGTGATAACCAAAAAGATAATGAAAGGAAGAAAGATAATATGTTATAATAAATTATCAAATAAAAACGCGCGTTAACTGAACGACGATAACAGAATTGTAAATTAAAGTGGTGAAAGCATGTCTATTCGAATTTTTTGAAATTTATTTCGATATCCGTCTATGTACACGGAATTACGATAAATCACTATATATTGTGTTAACATATTCCGGACTATTTTTCTTTATTGCTAAATATACCCACGCTATAATTAAATTATTTCTCTCTAAATGACAACTGTAAAAATAGAAGAATTTTCGTGATCGACACGCATCATGTTAATAACTGTGAGTTTTTCATTCACTCGCGTAGAGACGCAATAGCGAAGAAACACGTCAACGGGAGTCGTAAATTCCCGTTACGATTAGATAATCGACGCCGCGAAATGATCGATTCCCTATTTCTGTTGAAGTTATTAGATGTGTGGGGGGCACTCGACAGTCAAAACACCACCGCTCGACACTAACTAGTGTCGGACGACGGCAGCGCAGTGGTTAGCGCCTTAGGTTACGAACGTTCGGAACTCGGGTTCGAATCCCGGCGACCGGAGTCCGATATTTTCTTCCGCGATACAAAATGAGAAAAAAAGCGACTCTACCCCCGCAGCGACCTCTACTACCAGCAGCTACAACCTATCACGGTCTATACGCCTCAGATGTATAGGAATGCAAAGAGACGCGTGGATAAATTGTAAGATAGAATATATATATATATATGTCGGATTAGCATTAAGATTAGGGCTAGGGGCGCGAAATGAAATGTTCTCTTGAATTAGCCACCGAGGTTACGTAATAGAGAAAGTATATACCGGTACGGATATAATCAGTACAGAATTTGACAAGTAGCCGTGGTAACTAGATGCTCGAGATACTAATGACAATGATCCTAAGTTCAATAACGAATCCACGGTCAACGGGATAGTAGTGTCACGTCTCTCCAGAGTTAAAGTTAGACTAATCGTCAATTAAGGTATTCGCTGATCGCCAACGTTATACTCGCTTAATGACATCGCACAAGAATGTCTCTCCGTCATCGTGATGCTACCGAAGAAAACTATGATGGGGTGTGTCCCAGGACACGAGATCATCGGATTCGTCGAGGACAATCCTCGTTCAAAAAGTGAGGGAAATGAACGTCGCCGTTAATTGGCTAATCTCTATGCTGGTGGTTAGAAAAGGATGCTAACCGCCCTTGAGAGAAAGTTGGTAACGGGGAGCGTCGTTCGTGAGGAAAAACAGATCTCCCATATCTTCCCGCAGCGGGTGATAGATTTGGGGACTGTTAGGACAAAGACTGTTTGTTCGTTTGGAGGACCTTAGTTAACTAAATGTCCTGTGAAGATGCATCGACATCTGGCAATCGTCTTGCCCGAAGAATAGGGTCTGCGTGTGGCAAGCCACGGGGCAGAGGCCGTTGGAATGCGCACTGTAGAGCAATGGTACTATTATCTTTTCTTAAGGAGGGCTAAGTAATTCTATACTTCTGTTAGACAAAATATCCATCCCGTGACCGCGGCTACGTTCGGCGACTAGTTGTCGCCTTGAACCCAAGCTCACTATCACAACTACAATCGGTTTAACTCAGAAAGATTTATAAGATTTATAAACGCTAAAAGTTTACACAGACAGTGCTTGACACTCTTCCAAGAATTCCAAAGGGGAGGCCCGATGTCCTTTCATCTCCGACATATATATATATATATCGGAGATGAAAGGAAAGCCGAAGCCTATTCTTGGAAATTTTGGGAATGTCCTTTAGTACTCTAGCCTAGATTTTATCACAGCTGTAATTGCTCGAGATTCGTGATAGCGAGATTGGGTTCGAAGTGACAATTGGTCGCCGAACGTAGCCACGGTCGCGGGACGGACGTTTTGTCTAACGGAGGACATATAACGGACATATATATGTCGGAGATGAAAGGACATCAGAGCCTTTCTTTCGGAATGTTTGGGAAAGTCCCAAATACTTTAGTCCAGACTTTTTATTACAGCCGTACTTAAACAATAAAACCGAGAAATAGCTGTTCATGAGCTAAGTCGAATAGGATTACCCGAGATTTATGACAGTGAGCTTGTGCTCGAAGTGACATAATGAATCACTGAACGTAGCCACGGTCACGGGAGGGACGTGTACCTAGGAGAGGTATGAAGTAATTAAATGATTCTCCTTACAACAGGGATCGACCTGAGGAATATGGAGAGGGGTATATAAGGGCAGTTCCACTTTGACTGAGATTCAGTATTCAGTATTCAGTATTCAGTATAGTTCAATTCAGTAGAGTCAGTGCAGTTCGAGAAGTTTGACTAGTACAGGGAACAAGTGTACCAAGTCCAATATTGTGTTTGTCATCCCGTTGATCGCGGATTCGTTACCGAACCCGAGACCATCGTCACTAGTCGCGAGCGTCTAACCACCGTGAATATTTATTATCTTTGCACTCGTCATCGTAATAGCCCACACCAATGTCTAATCCAAGCGCAGATTCCTTGGACGCCCACAACCCTAATCCTAGCGCGAATCCGACATATATATATATATATATATATATATATATATATATATATATATATATATATATATATATATATATATATATGTCGGAGATGAAAGGAAAGCCGAAGCCTATTCTTGGAAATTTTGGCAATGTCCTCTAGTACTCTAGCCTAGATTTTATCATAGCTGTAATTACTCGAGATTCGTGATAGCGAGATTGGGTTCGAGGTGACAATTGGTCACCGAACGTAGCCACGGTCGCGGGACGGACGTTTTGTCTAACGGAGGCCTGGAGTGGTTGTATGGGTTCTCCGAGAAATGTAGTTGTGGTGGCATGCGGCCTCGAGAGCGGGCCTAGCCACGCGTGATGTTGCCTCGGAGGTGCCGATACGATGGGACATACATTGTATTAAGAATCAAACTCCAGGCAGACACTGCCTAGCAACCGCGTTTGGAACTTTCTCGATGCTTCCAAACGGGTACAGAAAACAAATGCAATCGTACAGCGAGAAAGATCTCCACGACGTGGGCATTCGTGCGATTGCCTTGGAGAGTGACGCATCGAGCATTTCGACAATCGTAATTGCGCTTAGAAAAGAGTTGTCCCGTTGACCGTGGATTCGTTTGAACTCAAAACATTATTAATAGTATTCATTAAACTTGTTACCTGTTAATCTTAATATTCATACAATTTAGTATTCATTAACTTTATTATTAATCAAACTTATTATTCATTAGTCTTATTAGTTGTTAAGCTTAGTGATAGTTTTGTATATACGTGTAAATATAAACTCGGCTTTGTGGAGCGATGGCTGATCCGCGTGGGGAGTTGTCGCGCGCCCAAGACTCCAATCTAAATCCGACATCAGAAGTGGGATCAGGCCCATATATTACCATGGAACAACTCATGAGAGTCGTGGACCGGTTAACTCAACCGAGGGAGCAAAAAACGAGTACGGAATCTACAAAGCTAGTGTTACCGCGATTTAATCCCGAAGTCGCGGGTGCCAATCCAATCTCGTGGTGTTCCGCTGCCAGTCGACTTATGAAGGACTACCCGCTACGAGGCAGCGCGTTATTCTCTGCCTTGAATAACGCTCTCGAGGGATCTGCCGCTCACTGGTTTACGCAAACGGTGAACGATGAAGATCTCACCTGGCCGGCGTTTAAGGAGCAATTCACCGCGCGCTACGGTGGCCACGAGACAGAAGCCGCGGCCCTAATGAAGCTGTACCAGGAGCAACCATTGAAGGACGAGTCCTTAGGAGCTTTCGGTGCCCGCATTCGTTCCCTCCTGAAGACGAGGTGGCATAATTTACCTGTGACCGAAATAATTAACGCTACCGTCCTGTGCCTACTGAGCTCGAAAGCCCAGTGCTTCAAAAGACTGGCATTCGCTAGTGATATCAAGACGGAGGAGCAGTTTCAGAGCGAAATGCGACTCCTCTTCCACGAGAGGAAGTCGACGGCTGTGGCTGAAAACTCGCCGACGGAACCTGAAGCCAAACGACGCAGGATACCCGACGCCCAGCTTAGGTGCTACCGATGTGGACGCCGTGGGCATAGAGCGACGGAATGCCGCAGGAAAATTAACCCGGAGAAGGCGAAGGAGGAACGAGATTTTGGAACGGGGCAGCCAGCCACAACATCGAGGATAACTTGCTTCAGGTGCCAGAAGGAGGGACATATCTCGCCTGATTGCCCGTTGTCGCGGAAACGGAAGCACGACTCCAGTGGAGAACGGCGAGTCGACTCCTGCTTAGTGGAAGCCCCGACGGGCAGGTTGATCCACCTGGGTGAGTCGTTTCCATTTTGTTTCGATTCTGGAGCCGAATGTTCGTTGATTAGAGAGTCGATAGCTTTGAAACTTTCCGGCAAGAGAATGACCGACGTAGTAGTAATGCGGGGAATAGGGAACACTTGCGTTAAATGCACGACCCAAATTTTGTCAATAGTTTGTATTAACGGTTTCACGTTAGAGATACTCTTCCATGTTCTTAACGATAGCTACTTAAAGTACGATATCATGATTGGCCGCGAAATTTTGAGCCAAGGCTTTGATGTAAATATTACACGGAATAGCCTCACTATTTGCAAGACAAAAGCGGTCGATGTCTGCAATAGAACCGACGGAAACGAGATCGATATTAACGAAGTCGACTCCGGCGTGCTCGGCAACGACAAAAGCCGACTAATTTCAATCCTCGAAGAATTCAAAGATTCATTCATTACGGGTTTCCCACGTACGCGTGTAAATACGGGTCAACTAGAGATACGTTTAATTGATCCTAACGTCACCGTACAAAGAAGACCCTATAGACTTAGCGAGGAAGAACGAAGGGTAGTACGCGAGCGGGTAAGCGAACTAATCAGGGCAAAAATTATAAAACCTAGTAATTCACCATTCGCGAGCCCTATGTTACTCGTGAAGAAGAAGGACGGCTCCGATAGACTGTGCGTGGACTTCCGGGAGTTGGGTAAAAATACGATCGCGGACGGGTACCCCTTACCCCTTGTCGCGGACCAAATCGCGCGATTGCAGAGGGCGAGGTGTTTTATCGGTCTGGACGTGGCCAGTGGGTTCCGCCAGATCCCCATTCACCCGAACTCTACCGGATGCACCGCGTTCGTCGCCCCCGACGGGCGGTGCGAGTATGCGACGATGCCTTTCGGATTGAAAAGTGCACCATCCGTCTTCCAGAGGGCTATCCTTAAGGCCCTGGGCGATCTTGCCCACTCGTACGTTGTTGTTTATCTGGACGACGTTTTGATTATTGCCGACTCGATGGATCGGGCTCTGGAGAGACTGTGTATTGTGTTGGGCGCCCTCGTAAGCGCCGGGTTCTCTTTCAATTTTTCCAAGTGTTCCTTCCTAAAGACGTCCGTATTGTATCTCGGATACGTGATTAATAACGGAGAAGTTCGCCCCAATCCGGGTAAAATACAAGCTTTGAGCTCCCTACCTGCGCCAGCGACCGTCACACAGCTGAGACAATTCATAGGTCTAGCCTCTTACTTCCGAAAGTTTGTCCCCAAATTTTCACAGATAATGAAACCGTTATACGCACTCACTTCCGGTAATAGAGACATAACCTGGACAGATGGACATGAACGCATCAGACAGAAAATGATTTCCGTTCTGACCGACGCGCCGGTGCTAGTGATATTCGACCCGAATTGCCCAATAGAACTACATACCGACGCTAGTTCGGACGGGTATGGGGCTATCTTAATGCATGGAGTCGACGGCGGGAACGGAGTAATGGAATATTGCGGTGGGAGAACTAGCCCCGCGGAATCCAGGTACCATTCATACGAACTAGAGACGTTGGCAGTCGTAAACGCCATCAAACACTTTCGCCACTACCTACATGGACGCGAATTTCTTGTTGTCACCGATTGTAACTCCCTGAAGGCGGCCCGTAATAAAATAAACCTAAGCGATAGAGTCTATCGGTGGTGGGGCTAATGGACAGGTAGAGCGTACTATGGGCACGTTGAAAAATATGTTCACGACAGTAGAAACGACCGGGCGATCATGGCAAGACGCGATCGGCGAAATTCAACTGGCCTTGAATTGCACCACCCACCGCGTGACCAAATCAAGTCCACTAGAATTATTAATCGGTAGAACAGCGAGACCCTACGGGTTATCGTTACCTGGGAATATCGAGGAACGAGAAGTAGATATCTCCGATGTCAGGCAGCGGGCCATAAGGAACATAGAAATTAATGCTACATGTGATAAGGATAGGTTCGACGAAACCAAAGCTAAAGTGGTTAGATTCAATCTCGGCGATTTTGTGTTGCGAAAAAATGAGGAGAGAAATCAAACTAAGCTAGATCCGAAATTCAAGGGTCCACTCGTAGTAACAGAGGTCTTGGAAGGAGATAGGTACATTCTAAAGACGTTAGACGGCAAGCGGTCGTATAAGTATAGTCACGATAGGTTAAGAAAAATGCCGGATGGTTGCATTCCTGCCGGGTTGGATGTCTGTAGTGGTGACGACAATAGTGACCATGGCGAGATGAGTACCCTGACCTCGGAGGGTCACTAGCGGCCGGTGGGGGGGGAGTTCGGGTACGCCCATGAGCAATTGTGATTACGCCACTTAATGCCTGTAAGGCCCACCATGATGCGCGTGTATTGTGTCCCTTGCCGCCCAATGTGTGTCTTGGCGGATATGTAATTGTGTCCCTTGCCGCCCAATGTGTGTCTTGGCGGATATGTAATTGTGTCCCTTGCCGCCCAATGTGTGTCTTGGCGGATATGTAATTGTGTCCCTTGCCGCCCAATGTGTGTCTTGGCGGATATGTAATTGTGCCCCTTGCCGCCCAATGTGTGTCTTGGCGGATATGTAATTGTGTCCCTTGCCGCCCAATGTGTGTCTTGGCGGATATGTAATTGTGCCCCTTGCCGCCCAATGTGTGTCTTGGCGGATATGTAACTATACCACGTGGAGTCTGTAACGTACTTGTGGCAGAGGTAATCACGCTCGCAGGCCGCCGAACGAAGCCTCTGGTCGCGTGATCTAGAGAAACGAGACTCGTCTGGGTGCGAATTCGAGGATGGTCTATCATGTCACCGCGACCGGACAGATAATTCACAGGATGCAACTAACACGTCGAGTATTAGTTATAGTGTCACGAACCATTGTTGTTATTTTTGCCATTGAACATTCGATCAAAGTTCTGTTACTACACTGGACCCCTGGCTTATTTGAACGTTTAGTTGAAATTGTAAATAACGTCAGTCATATCGGGTCTAATGTTAGGAAAATCCAATATTTCAGATACACACGAGGACGTGTGATAGTCAGGATGGCCGTGTCGGAGATGAAAGGAAAGCCGAAGCCTATTCTTGGAAATTTTGGCAATGTCCTCTAGTACTCTAGCCTAGATTTTATCATAGCTGTAATTACTCGAGATTCGTGATAGCGAGATTGGGTTCGAGGTGACAATTGGTCACCGAACGTAGCCACGGTCGCGGGACGGACGTTTTGTCTAACGGAGGCCTGGAGTGGTTGTATGGGTTCTCCGAGAAATGTAGTTGTGGTGGCATGCGGCCTCGAGAGCGGGCCTAGCCACGCGTGATGTTGCCTCGGAGGTGCCGATACGATGGGACATACATTGTATTAAGAATCAAACTCCAGGCAGACACTGCCTAGCAACCGCGTTTGGAACTTTCTCGATGCTTCCAAACGGGTACAGAAAACAAATGCAATCGTACAGCGAGAAAGATCTCCACGACGTGGGCATTCGTGCGATTGCCTTGGAGAGTGACGCATCGAGCATTTCGACAATCGTAATTGCGCTTAGAAAAGAGTTGTCCCGTTGACCGTGGATTCGTTTGAACTCAAAAAAACATTATTAATAGTATTCATTAAACTTGTTACCTGTTAATCTTAATATTCATACAATTTAGTATTCATTAACTTTATTATTAATCAAACTTATTATTCATTAGTCTTATTAGTTGTTAAGCTTAGTGATAGTTTTGTATATACGTGTAAATATAAACTCGGCTTTGTGGAGCGATGGCTGATCCGCGTGGGGAGTTGTCGCGCGCCCAAGACTCCAATCTAAATCCGACATATATATATATATATATAAATATATATATAATAATATATATAATAATATATATATATAAATATATATATAAATATATATATATATATATATATATATATATATATATATATATTTTAAGCTGAAGTGTAAATACAAAGAAGGAATACAGTATGTGTGAGCTGGTCCAGATCCGCACGCTAGTAGTGTTACTCTATAACTGAAAAACCCTGAAGCCAACGCCGCACGTGCACCGCTTTTGACTTGTCCTCGACAGTCTTTTGTCTATGCGCTGTCGATGGCTTCAGTGCTTGAGAAAACTAAAAACCAGATGTAGAGTTTTCTTAGAAGTGGCGATCACTTCAACAATTTCATTTAGGATAACAGGGGTAATTAAAGTGATTGTGACACGGATATAACAATGTATAATTAACAGTTTATTCCAACAACCGTGTAATGAATAGTTACGCTATTGCGTATGTACAAGTTAAGTATGTGACTGATCTAATGGTAGAAACTCGGTCAAAGGTGTTGACCGTTCGAAAGATGGAAAATCAGTGGCGTTTGGCAATGATGCGGTGGCGGAGGAAAGCTAGTGATGGGTGGATCCGAGGACATGATATAAGCTGATTCGTTATGGACAAGGTTTCGTTATGAGAGAGGGAAATAGGCTTAGTTGTCAATTGGATGTTTGCTGGGTTGGTAGCTGAGGAAGGGTACTAGCCGCCCTCGAGATGAAGTTGCTAGTGGGAGGCCGCATACGTGAGAAGAACTAACTTTCTCGTGTCAACCCGTGGTGCACAATAAGTTTAGGAAATATAAATCAATGAAAAAATGTTTGTTCGGTATGAAGGACCTTTAGCCAGAAATTCCTGAGGTTTATGGAGGGTACTTGAGAATATTGAGGGTACGCGGTAAGGACGTGAAGACATCGGGCTGCCAGCTTGCCCACGGCGTGTGGCCTGGTCTAGGAACAGAGTCGGCCGTCGTAACAGTGAGTACAGGACGATTCATATTAAGATTCTTATTATTTTGAAGCATTGACAAACCACTGTGTATTAAATTATCCACATTTATGACGAAACCCTGACAGTTGCTTTCAGCTTTCAATATGACATCTTACAAAATGGAGTAATTTTAACTTTTCATTTCTATTTTTGCTATCAGGACACAGATGACTCAGGTACATGTTATGTACACGTATTACTGCTATCGTGATATTACAGAAAATACAAGAACGATGAAGACTTGTGGCGTAACTGAAATGTGGTTTGTTAAACCACTATTCGGACATATGCACTTTTTATAATCAGTTCTATGTATGCTTAAACTAAGCAAAATTATATACAGTTATGCACTACACAAGTTAGAAAATTACAAATGCACAATATAACATATAAGCACTTAATCTACAAATAAAGAAGCAATGCCGAGATATTAATTTTAATTTGCAGCTGATTGTTTTTCAGCTTTTCATCGTGGTGAAACCTCGTGTTTCCAGGAAAAATTGATTACCCTCTTTCACTAACTAAATATGATTGACTTATATATGTCGGATTAACATTAAGATTAGGGTTAGGGGCGTGTAATGAATATTCTCTCGAATTAGCCACCGAGGTTACGTAATAGAGAAAGTATCTACTTGAACGGATATAATCATTACAGAATTTGACAAGTAGCCGTGGTAACTAGATACTCGAGATGCTAATGACAATGATCCTAAGTTTGATAACGAATCCGCGGCCAACGGGACAACGAATATACCCCCTTCAAAAGTCTAAGTCAAACTCCGTACTAAAACGTGAAATATCCACCGATCGTAAAGACGCCGTCCCACTCGCGGACGAGATCATACCAGAATGTGTCTCCCCGTCATCGTGATGCTGCAGAGGAAAACTATGATGGGGTGTGTCTAAGGGCACGAGATCATCGGATTCGTCGAGACCAACCTTCGTCCAGAAGTGAGGGAAACAGACGTTGCCGTTAATTGGCTAATTTCTGTATTGGTGGTCTGAGAGAGTTGCTAGCCGTTCTTGGAAGAAAGTTGCTGGCGGGAAGTGTCCCACGTGTGAATGCCCGATCCGGCATCCTCGCGTCTAAAGTGACAGAAAAGACTGTTTGTTCGTTTTAAGGGCCTTGGTAACCAAATCCTATGATTTATAGCGAGTCCTCAAGCTAGCTGTGGAGATGCGTTGGCATCTGGTAATCATCGCGCCCGAAGGATAAGTCTCTGTTTAGATAAAGTATTTATCCCGCGACCGCGGCTACGCTCGGCGTTTTCTATCTGGCGCCTCGAACCCGAGCTCATTGTCTCGGCTTTTCCTAAGAATTCCAACGGGGAGGCCCGATGTCCTTTCATCTCCGACATATACAATACGATGAAATACATATTTCGTAAAATTAAAATTGGAAAAGATTAAATTAAACTTTTGTTTTTGCTTTATTTGCACTTTTTGATAAAAAGTCATAGGAGATTTTCTTATTTTACAAGAACTTTTCGAAGCAAATGCTCGAGACCCTATCTTAAAATTAAGATTAATTTCCCGAAAACTAGAAGTAACGCACGTTCGACTATTCTACGAGTTGCCACGGAAGTTGTCTCGGTCCCGGAAGCGCTATGGCGTATTTATCCGCTCCGAAGGGGAACTTAGTTGACGAACCGGCTATATCCCCGGTCACGAGTTATAAAATAATAGTGCCTTTAGTGGGCGATCAGGTTGCATGCTCAGTCTGTGGAAAAAGAGAAGTTCACCTTTTCTTCATGTCGTTATCCGACCTGGACAGGCACCTTGATTAACATCACACGGTCGCCCGCATCCAATGGGGATGCTATTGTGGAAGAAGTTTCCCAAAGCTTCATGGGGCACAGTGCCACATACCAAAGTGAAGTGGCACCAGTCAGAGGAAAGAAGGTTCATATAAGTGCGAAGCGAAACGAAAGGCATGCGCACCCTGCCTTAAGAAATGCTAAAAGAAGGGGAACGGACCCTCCAACAACTAAAGTCTGGAAAGAAGAGGAAGTGGCCCTCCTGAAGGAACTCGAAGAGGTCTATAAGGACCATCGATTTCCTAACGTCGAAATTAGTAAAGTCCTCACAAATAAAACAATAGAACAAATAAAATATCAACGTAGGAAATTGAAGATGGCCAGTGAGGGAGCCACCCAGGAGACAGAGGGAGGGTGTGATCCCGTTACTTCAGGCAATTCGCGCTTACGGGTTCCTGAATGTAGCGGTCATAATAATGATGAGTCTACCCAGCAGTGGAGACTCGCGATTGCGCAAGCAATCGATAAACCAATCGAGGTGCCCCCCGTTTTAAGAGAGGTAAACCTTAGATTGAAAAAAGTTTGGAACGATCACAGAGGGAATGAAGAAACCCTCGGTATTGCAATAAATGAATTTATATGCAGATCTCTATACGAAGCGATAGAGAAACATTTTAACGATGTAAACGCAGCTGTAAAGCAGAAGCCCCTAGTTAGCAAAAAGAATAACAAGAGTAATAATAATAAATGCAGCCAAAAGAAAAGAAACACGAAAAAGAGATACTCCTACGCGCGTTGCCAGGAGTTATTTAAGGAATGTCCGAAGAAGTTGGCGGACGTTGTCGTTAACAACGACCGCGCATACCTGGAACCGACCAGGCAGCCGTCGAATGTAGCTGAAGTGAGGAGGCTCTATGAGGATTTGCGAGGCCAGATAGGTCCTTCAATCTCAGAAAGTAGGGCCTCCGAGCTGTCACTCCTCGATCACTTTCCTCCTATAACCGCCGAGGATGTTGGTGAGAGAATTAGCAAAATGAGAAAGAAGGTTGCCGCAGGACCCGACGGTTTTAAAAGGGAACAATTATTAATACCGGGCCTGCCCGCAATTCTGGCAAAAATATATAATATCTGTTGGTATAGTTCCTATTTTCCAACCGTTTGGAAGGAAAATAAGACTACTTTGATACCGAAAACCAACAAATCTAGCAACCAGGTTGAGAATTGGAGGCCTATAACGATAGGCCCCGCTTTCGGCCGAATTTTCTCCTCCGTTCTCGACGGAACGATCAGAAGGGGTATTGTGTTAAATCCAAGGCAGAAGGGTTTTACATCCGAAAGTGAATGTAAAATCAACATTGACCTTCTAAGTGTTGCCTTGGACTACAGCAAAAGGAACAACGGCGGGATATTCACTATCGTGGATATCTCCAAGGCGTTTGACACAATACCCCATTCGGCGTTAAAACCATGCCTGGAGAGGAAGGGTGTGCCGACCCCTATAATAAACATTATTATGAACATGTATGATCAGAATAAAACTATAATAAGAACTGCGAACAATATAGGTGTCGAGGTCAAGATCCTCAGAGGAGTCAAGCAGAGTGATCCTCTATCACCGCTGCTCTTCAATTTGTGCATAGAGCCGCTGATCGAAATGATCGAAGAGCAAACCAGTGGCATTAACATTAACAATAACATAAAAGTACCGATTCTGGCCTTCGCTGACGACATTGCCGTTCTCGGTGGAGACGAGCGGGAAACATAGCGTCAGGCGGATATCCTCCATGGATACCTAAAGAGCCTGGGTATGAAAATATCAAGGGATAAGAACCAAACGTACCAGGTTATCGCCATGAAAGACACCTGATTCATTAAAGATCCAGAAATTGGGCTCGATAATAGTTACATACTATCTGTAGACCCTGATGAGGCCTCTAGATACCTAGGCGCCAAAATGGGGCCTTGGAATGGTATCCATTGTGGCGTTATTGTACAGGAAATTCTGAGCGTGGTGAGAAGAGTTAGAAAGCTCTCTCTCAAACCATGCCAGAAATTAGAATTGTTAATAAAATACATCTTTCCCCGCTACATTTACCATCTCCTGATCAACCCACCAAGCGACAGTGTGCTGAAACTGCTCGACAGCGAGGCCAGACAAGAGGTTAAGGCTATATTCCATCTAATACCTTCTACAGCCACTGGTTTCTTCTACGCCCTTAAGGTCTGTAGGGGGCTGGGGGTACCGAAATTTGAATATACTATTGGTACCCTCAAAAATGCTGTAAAAATAAAAACGTCAATCGATCCAGCGTTCTCTAGCCTAATTGACGAAGCAGCGGAAGTCAAACTTAAGAAAATTGCCAATTCTCTGAGGATCAACTGGCCTGCAACTTTGGAGGACATCGAGAAGTCGAGGAAAAGGTTAAGATCATGCCATATCAAGCAATGGGCCGAATTAAAGAGCCAGGGCCAAGGCGTGATCGACTTTTCAAGGAGAAGAGCTGGCAATGTGTGGCTCGAGGAGTATAATCTGCTCAAGCCATCTCGGTTCATCGATGCCCTAAGACTAAGAACCAACACCTTTGGTACAAGAACTGTATTGTCACGGGCCGACAGTGAGATAGACGTTACTTGTAGAAGATGTCGCGCCCAGCCCGAGACTCTTGGACACATATTAGGGTTGTGCCATTATACCAAAGGCCTTAGGATTAAGAGGCACAATGAGGCGAAGTCGATCCTCGCCGACAACCTCAGAAAGAATAACGAGGTGTTTGTCGAGCCAACTCTGCGAGTAGGGAGTAATCTGTATAAACCTGACCTCGTAGTTAAAAACGAGGAAAGGGTTCTCGTGGTCAGTACTGTCGCTACGAGAATAAGGATTATCTCCCGAAAGCAAAGAAGGAGAAGATCGACAAGTACCTACCTTGCTTGAAGAGCCTTAAGAAAAAGTTGAACGTCGGCAGTGGAGAGGTTTTACCAGTGGTTTTTGGCAGTAGAGGGACAATAACGCCTAGTATAATACTTCAAATATTTTAAAATTACTGGGCGTATCTGACAAAGAAGTGAAAACAATTACAATGAATATGCTGCGTAGCTCCATAGAGACATGCAACATTTTTTTGGATTATTAAAATAGTTGAAATACATTTTATTTATTTATTTATTCAAATTTTAAATTTTATCCATTTATTTATTTGTTTATTATTTATTTACTGACAACTATACATAATTAATTGTATGTGTGAATGATTGATGACAAACTTAATAGTTTGCCATCTATGGATTTTAATAAATATTGTTTATTTTAATTAATGTTTTACTATTTATTATTACTTATTTATTTATTTATTATCTGCGGTTTGCCTCATTCATTCAATTATCAATTTTGAAGAGAAACCAGTTTTAAATTTTATGTCCCTACGAGGGGGTACCTCGGAAGTATTGGCCTCTTTAAAGCTCACAGTAAGGTTGCCAAATGACTCGTCATTTTAGTGTTGTGCTTGACTCCCTTAAAGGGATGGCGATACGCCGCTGGCCTTGTCCGCGTATGTGCTCGGAAGGCAACGTGCTGCTGGTTCAGTCGCGTACGCTAGAAAGCAATACGCCGCTGGACTAGCTGCGTGTTGCCATCCCTCAGGGCCTTTAGCTTCATGCCGCTATTAAACGATTGTGTTGCGGGGCCTTAGGGGGTCATAGATACGAACGGGCAACGGATACGAACGGAATTAATAATCGGCAGCACAAATTTTGCGAAGTTAAGATCAGTACAAATAACAAAGCAGCCTAGATGAAACCATGTCTCGTCACTGGAAAACAAGGTTTTAATGCATGGTCTCCCTTCTCCTTCAGAGATTTTAAGAATCATCTATAAAAGCTTTCACGCTGTATGATCCAGCTCCTGAAGATCGACTACTAATCGGAAACGATGCGGATACACGTGTTACAATTTTGTTGCACGAATTATGCTAAATGTTTCTCTATTGCTGTCACAGTCAGTATGCCTTTCGGGGTCTTTCAAACGTCTTCTATCTGAATAAATTCAAAAAGTACAAATTTCCACGAATCAATTCTCCATTAGTTTTCAGATTGGCCAGGTGCGAAATTGAAGTAGTATTTTGCATTACATTTTTATGTTTAACGGCCAGTCTACAGTTTTTATAAATTTCATTCTCAGTAATTGTGCGCAGAGGTAGCTTCTAATTTCTACACAAATCACATAATTACGAAATATATTGCTGCGCCGAAGTGATTCACTGCACTATATAATATTTACTTATTTACAGTATTTACGTATGTAGAATGTAGCGATTCTAGCGGAAATGAATGTCTGGCTGCGTGTTAATGCAAGGTGGCCGTAAGCGTTGGTATAGTAGTTTCTTTAACTTCTTGCGGAAATACAATTGATTATCCGTTTGTTCTTGGTCTGAATACATTTCACACGCGATTTAAAAGTCGTAAGAACGAAGGTTGGCTTTTGAATAACGATTCTGTCATTATGTACATATATACGCTATATTTCCCTTACTCTTTACACTCGACCACTGTTTCCGGCTACTCAACAGATTCCACGTGCGGTTTTCCTTTTTTCTTGGGCGCTTTTCCACATGTCATTGGATTTAAGGCACAATATCCTTAGATCTAGGTTTAACGACAATGTTTCGTATGCTTTTGCGAGAGTATGCGGCGTCGCAACGCTCACACGAAACATTGCGACATATAGCGGACAAAAAGAAGATTACAAGTGCAATCTTGACAATGAGGCGCGAAGTATAATTTCATTAGGGATCCGCTTATACGGGTAAATTAACATAGCTGGTAAGGGCAGTTGCGTTACACTCTTGCCAATTCGGTCGACCCTTTCCGAAAACCGGCACTTTTCCGAGTTAACAGAGTGTGGAATGGTGGATGTTTTGGCAGGTGTACGCACCCCCCTCCCCAAAATGAAACTGTTTAAGTTTAAGTTAGGCGACTGCCTAAGACTTGCATTTTTTATTCTGCGCTTTGAAAGCTATTAAATTGCAATAAAAAAGAAAACAATAATTTTATGTTCATTAAGCAGAAGTTTAGGCCATGAAAATATGCATCATCAACTGCTTAGCCTACATTCTAACTTTTAATTAAGCTTACCTCATCCAACAAACTCACCAACTGCTTGATTTTTTCTTACATTACGAACTAATCGCACCGCTCAATCGACATTCGTTTATTACCAAATTTATTACCTTTTATTATTATACCATTGATTCTGTTGATATTACAGCTACATGAGATATTTTTAAGGCGATAAATTGAAAACACTCCACGTACAAATGTGCTCCGGTTTTCCCTAGTGTCACTGAGGGCAAACTCTAGCTGTTTTATTACGTGATCTCATTTCTCCGGCGATTCACACAATTTCATCATTGTGGGAGAGGGTGACAGTGTAAATCGACATGGACACTTTTCCTACGCTAATACTTTAGTGTTACAACTTAATGTTTATATATAAATCGTCACAATTCGTCACAGCTCTCGACCATATTCCATCATTGTTTCAACTGTTCATTCGCACGTCCTATTCACCTATGCTTCAAGTTCACTCATAAAGCTGTCTCACGCTTCATACACTTTTCCACATTGTCAACATTCTCAGTAAAGACAATATCACAGTTATTACCCTGTTGTATTGCTCAACTAAGACGTCGAAGGACGGCGTCGTAGACGGTGTTCCACAGGATGGGTCCCAGCACCGAACCCTGCGGAACGCCACGCTCGACCGGTCTTCTCTCTTCTCCGTTCTTGCCGGTGTAAGTGATCCACCTGTCGCTAAGGTATGCCCGGATGACTCTGCCGAGATACGCCGGTACCCCAAAATATCGCAGGGCCTCCACTATCCTGGCCCAGGTAATGGCGTTGAAGGCGTTCGTGACGTCCAAAGAGACCGCCAACGCCACCCCTTCTCGGGAAACCATATCTTCCGCCATGGACTTCACCTGCCTCACCGCATCCACTGTCGAGCGGCCCCGGTGAAATCCATATTGGCTGTCGTGCCATCCGGGCATCCGCCCCGACATATGGGCCTCCAGACGGGCGGCGATTACTCTTTCTAGTAACTTGCCCACCTCGTCGAGCAGGCATATCGGCCTGCACGCGGACGGCGAGTCCAGCGGACGACCCTCCTTCCACAATAAGACCAATCTCGCCGTCCGCCATGTCAGGGGGTAGACACCCTCCTTTAGGCATCTGATGTCGATCGACTCCACCCAAACTCGGCCTGGGATTTTCATCCGGACCCGGTGCTACGTCGCGGGATGCCATCCTCTTTGTCGCTTCGAAGAGCTCCTCTTCGATGACTCGCAGCTCTTCGTTCTACTCCGTCGTCGTCGTCGTCGTCGGAGGAGGAGGAGGATGGCTCTGACTGTCTCGCCGTGGAAACAGAGTCCCGATGACGTTGGCCAGCAACACCGGATCCATGTTTGCGGTCCGCGGGGGGGGGGGGGCAAAGGTCGCAACTTCTTCGTTACCATTTTATAAGGCCGCCCCCACGGATCGGATTTGACCAATTTGATAAGCTCCGCCCAGGACCGAGCTTTCGCGATCTTGATCTCTCGCTGAAGAGTGCGTCTCGCCTCTCTGTAGGCCTCGTAGCTGCAGGAGATGTCTTCCTCGTCGTAATAAATATCACCTAATACTATTTTAACATAAACATTGTGTCTTCCACAGATTATTTATCTTAACTTTAAGATTAAATTCTAACAGAAAGGGGTCCTTTCCCAGGCACCTTTCTATCAGGATCTTACACGTATGCTCCCAGACCTTGCTCAAGGCCAGCAGAATACTTATCGGTCTGTATGACGATGACAACAGCGGATCCCTTGCCGGTTTTGGCAAAAGAACCACCCCCATCACCTTCCACACCGCCGGTATCCGTCCAGTCCTATTTATACTATTAAACAGGTCCAGGAGCCGCTCAGGTCGTTGTTCCGCTACGATCCTAACGATCTTCCCAGGAACCCCTTCCACGCCCGCAGCTTTCCTCAGGTCGCATTTCGCCATGGCCGTTAGCAGGTCCTCCTCCGTTACGCGCAGATCTTGCTCATCTTCTCCCTGCGTCTGCGGGATACGACAACTATGATCTTCCTCCGACTGTTCCGCTCGATCAGTGACGAAAAGGTCTTCGAGAATCATTGCAACCCTGTCCTTGTAAAGACCCTCCGGTGGCACGTTCCGAGCCATTTGGCTCTTACGACTCGATACAGCCTCCCCCAGGTATCCTGGTTCAGAGATGCGCAAAATACCCTCCACTTTTCCTCCTTACAGCGCTTGATCGCCCTTCTTAATCTCCTCCTTGCCTCTTCGAAGTCGCTTACCATATGGCCAGCATTGTCTCTACCAGTAGCCACTGCGTGCTGCGCTGCGCTCTTTTTCTTGATCTTAGAGTTGCCCTTCTCAACCCGGACGACTCCTCGTTCCACCAGTGGTTGATACTTATCCTGCCGCGCCGCGGGAAAATCTTTCTCAGTTCGGCGGCACATGTACGTTCCAGACCTTTCGGGAATTGAACGCCGTGTGTCGCGTCGTCGTTCGCCGTAAAATTAAGATTCTCGTCGAACCTTCTCAGGAATTTACCCGCGTCAACGTTCTTGGTCGAATATTTAAAAACACTCCGCGCTGGCTTCCTTCTACGATTCGAAAACTCATGTAATAAATACAAGTGATCAAAGGCAGAGTACCAATCCATAACGGAACTCTTCTTCCAACTCTGCCTCATTCGTCTACTAACGCTCAAAATATCCGGAAAGCTCGTACGTCCATTCCTAGCGAAGGAATACGTTCCCGTCGTCCTAATCGGCATCAGCTCGTTTCTCGTCAGCGTATCGAGCAGATACGTCCCCCTCGGCTCAGTCCTCCTGCAACCCCAGGCTGTGGATTGCGCGTTAAAGTCGCCAGCCACTAACAGCGCCGGAGCTCTTCTTCTACTGCCCCTTATCACAGCCTCCAGTTCCGTTATCTAGCCATCAAAATTTTGCTTGCTCACATTGGGAGAACAATATCCGCTGATAAACGTCGATGCCTCGACCCTGATGCCTACCTCCGTTGCGTCGCATAAGGCGGCCTTAAGCTTCTCGGCCACCCGCTCACTACGACCTTCCTGTCGAATTCGATAAGTATGTGATCAGCCATGGTCTTTCTCATGCCATTATCCTTTTATAGGTCTCTATCCAATCCCGACCTTCCTCCACTTTGATCAGGATCGTCTCTTTCCACCTCCGCGCTTTTATTGTCAGTTTATGGATAGCTATTAAAAAAGGTTCTTAGCTTTATTATGTTCTACAGAAAAGCCATTTTCGTTATACAAAGCCATTTAAAAGAAACATCCAAACTATGTAGATTCTTATTTACGACTTGGCTGTATGGCTCGAGATAAAGGACAAATTTATGAAGAGTCTGATTGGTTTAAGGATGCTTTAAGCATAGATAACGAGCACCCAGATGTATGGTCTCTTTTGGGTAACTTACATTTGGTTAAAATGCAATGGGGTCCTGGCCAGAAGGCATGAGAGCGGAGAGTCAGTCTTTTCTTGAATCGAGTCAACTCCGGATCTTCCAATATTCCTTCAAACGTAGTCCTCGCTACGATCAAGATGACATTACATTAATCTACTCTCTATTAATAAAACTCATCTATCAAGTGTACTATTATTCATCATTTATATCAATTATATCTTCCGACACGACGGAACCTCAAGTGTAATAAGTTGTTAAAATACAAATATTATAAGACTGTAGACTACAATTTTATTCCCCAACAAATACCCCTATTATCCCACAAGAAATAAGGGGATCGACCTGTTCGTGGTGTCGATTGTTATAATCGTAACGGGAATTTACGACTCCCGTTGACGCGCTTCAATGCGAACGCTTCTCCTGTCACAGACGAAATCCGACATAAACAAAGCGATAAGATATCGAAATTCCAAGCGCCTTAGCATGAGCGACATCCGGTCACTCTATCCGTTCTCAGAAATATATGATCGAAGCCTTTTCCCACTCCCACGAATAAAGGAATTTAAATACTCCCCCTAAAATCATCCAAGTCAGTCTTGAACAATCACGCCTAGAGCTCGAAAGTGTATTGCAAACAAGAAAATAAAGTTTCTTTTTTTTTTCTTAAATCTCCTTTTCATTTTACGTGACACTCCCTGCGACTGGATGAAATTACAGATACAGTTCATGTACCATTATTGTGGTCTTTTCGTTATATAGATAACCATCGGCTCGATACAATTTATTAAGAAATCTTTTTTTTATCTTTTTCTAATATGGCCACTACACCTTATAATAATATAAAAAACGAACATTATCTCGTTACTATATCATCAAAACGATGAAAAGCAATGAGAAAATAGATTTTCCTAATCCTTCAGAATCTAATAAAATTATTTATCTTTCTTTCGATTTCGTTTATGCGACGAAAGGTACGCATAAGAAATAACTGGTTAAATATAACAAATTTAGATAAAATATTCATTTTCATCGACTACTATATAGACGAACTAATAGTTAGAAATTAGATTTAATGATTTTCTATAGTTTACATGCAGATTACGTACGATTTCGTACGATAATGTGCGGGTCTCGAAAAAAATTCAATTGCCAGGAAAGCTTATAAATTGATCTATAAATCATATCCTAATAATTTTGAGCCACCAAAGGTCCTCCTTGTCAATAATATTTTTCATCAATGTACAATACTAGAAATTGGAAAATTTCAATTATTTTTATATAGCTCATTTTCTAGAAATATTTCACATTGCGAATATTGCAAGTAGTGTGAAAGACGACACAGAAAAAAACGAAGATTTGAAATCGATTTGTAATTACTTTAGGTACGAGTTTTTAAAGAAATTAGTAATGTGAAAAAATTAAATTCTTGCTAAAATTTAAAAACAAATGGTCATCTAACATTAGATACTCTTAAAGCTCTTCATCAAAGTATTACAGTTTGTTACACCACGAGACGTAGTATAGATCGTATTTCTAACCGTCGCTCGCAGTCCTACAGCGTCGCAGACAGATCGTCTTATCTGCCCGACGAGGGGCATACAATGTATCGATGAACGTGTCACGTCGGAGACACAAGAAATCGCGAAATTAACAGATCGCCGGTAATTTCCTCACGTCCCAGTTCGAACGAAATAATTCTTTCACGAATAGGGTGAAGAAAATTAAACTTCGTATATGAAAATGGACTTTTATTATATGAATCCAACAGAGTGACGGTTCAAAGTGTTACAACAAAAAATGAACAGGAAAGAACTCTAGTACTGACTTGGGAGGGTTTTTTATATCAACTGTTTAGTTTCTGTGGTGGGGTGATCGCTGGAAGCCGGTCGCATAGGTATGCTGCTACTGCTTAGTTGCAATTTTTGATGACTATGATATGCAAAGAATGTGATTATCCTAGCGCTGTATTCCGAGACGCCTGTGACAAACGCATAGTTGTAACCAAGCAGCGAGTTCTAGAAACGTCGATTTTGGACCGTTATTTCGTACACATAAAGGTGGAACACGCGATCATAAGGCAAACGGTGGCGTGATCCGAGCGTACTGGGGGTCGTCTCCCCGAGAAAACAAAGAAATGATCTAAGAGCGATCAGTCTCTTTTGAAGGTTCAAACGGCATACATCGGGAGGTCTGACGATTAAAAGTAAAGTCGCTTAGTCTAACGAATTCAGTGAGAAATATCGTAAAGTCGGGTCGAATTTCTGTAACGCATTAATTGTATTCATCGATAAACAATTTGTGACGTCTTTATTGTTACATCATTTATTGTTAAATATAGCTGTATTAACCTGTTAACACAGTGTTAAATTCATTGAACTACCTCTGTTATCTTAACCGAAACAGGGGAACGACTAATTCGCGGCGTCGATTATACGAATCGTAGCGAGAATTTACGCCTCTCGCTGACGCGTTTCCTCGCGAACGGTCGTAACACAGTTTCTTTACCACTTTACTTTCAAAATTTTTACGTATCTTGTTTTTTAGTAAGATAATCCACGACTGAAAAATTACAAATACGACTTGGAAATTATAGGCTTCTATCTGATTGTAATTAGCGTATGTCATATGACGAAGTAATTCATGCAGAAAAAGATATTAGATTAAAACACATATTTACAAAATTGCCAAATTTATTTCGTTTTAAGAGAAATTTTTTTTTGAAATAAAAAATAAAAATAAATAATAAAATAAAAATAAAAAATAAACTTCAAATCTTCGATTACTTATTCAACTGTGTTGTTAATGATTCCATTAAAATTTACTTATATACTTATCTATCTCATTATGTTGCAGAAGTGATTACATTTCGTTGATTCATTTATGTTTGATAACGGAAATCATAATGAATGATGCTAATTAGAAATTTGAATTTTTGCAACCTGAAAGTCAGAAAAACATCTTATGCAAATTGAAATACATTAGTATTTAATTAGATATACGTTATTTAGTATTTTTAAATACATTTGTGGTCGAGATTACCATAGTACTTTGTTTAAATTATTATCAATTTTTTTTAGATGGTCTATTAAATGATTATATGAAAACTATAAAGAATGGTCAGTTAGAGATGCAGGCAGATATAACTTCTAGATGTGCGGATTAAAACTTTTAATAGAAACTAAATTTTCAAAGAGTTTTCTTAATTTAACTTACCTTAACCCTTTCGCTTCGGGTGCCGCTTATAGGCGGCGCCCGCAAAATGACCTGTTGATACCAGCGCTGCATATAGGCGGCGACCACGCAACGAATCTTGGGTTCGGCACCCCATACACCAATGTCATTTGTAGTCAATAATACATTTTTTCGTTATCGGCAGAACATTTTCTGTTGATTTTATTGTTATGTTGCATTAATCACTTCTTAAAAGTTACTCAGTGTTGAAAGAACATCAAAATGTTTTACGCAATATATTTCAAACGTCCAAACTATCGTATACTGTTTCGTACTAAAAAATCTGTTAAGTCCATTGACAGTGAAACGATATTTCATATACGGTTCTTACAAGAATTATTATTATTTAAGACTCAGGAAAACGTATATACAGCAACCACGCACACTGTGCACATTTCTAGAGCGTGCTTTCGTTCGATGACAGTATTTCGGCGAACTGGACTGCCGAAGCGAAATGGTTAAAACATTAATTTTCATATGTATTTAACTTATCTTTTTCAATATGTTAAAGGAGTTTTATTAATTTATTTGTCTCTGTTTATTTATTCATTTTCATCTTTGTGTTTTTACTTCTTATATTTTTATTATTAATTCTATTTCACAAAAATAAAGATTTTAATAATAAATCTTCAGAGAATGTCAAAACATGTTTTGTTGTTTTATTATTAATATTATTAAAGATTACTTATTGTTGTTTGAAAATTGAATATTCTAGTTTAATATTTTGATATTGTCTTTTTGAGATAAGCAGTCGTGTTTGGACTTTGCACTCATATCTATAATACCTTATTGTGCTAAATTTACCAATATTACGTTCCTGTTGTTTCATTAATTATTATGCATAAAAATATGAATGTTACCCAGTACCGGAAAGTTTGAATTCGATATCGGTTGACGGTTGCACGTAGTGGTGATATTGTTTTGTCCGGAGTTTGTTTACTTTTACATTTCGTACATCGAAACGTTGTCAATGCCTCGAGGCAAAAAAACATGGTTCACTCTTGATTCGACTCGTCCTATGACTCATGTGCCGCTACAGGACAAAGAAGAAATACAGTGCTGGACAAAAGTATTGGCACAGCATGATTGTTATGATAGAAATGCTTATAACTACTAAACAAATTGATTTAAACAAAAAACTTTTTGACGTATTTATTTATTATCTATTCTAGTTTATTACATAACAAGAGCAACAATATAAATAAAATAATACGCAAAATAATAACAAAAATATATTTTTTGAACATTTTATGGGTGGACAAAACTATTGGCACAGTAGAATATTTACGCTTATAACTAATTACATAATAAACTTCTAATATTTTGTTGGCAGTCCTTTTCTTTTAAGGACTTCCTTTAATCTTCTGGGCATCGAGTGGACTAATTTTTTAGTGAATTCAGGTACAATATTGCTCCATTCCTGCAGAAGAACTTTCTTCAGTTCAGACTTGCTTGTGATATTATGTTTCCTAATTCTTTTTTCCAATTCGTTCCACACGTGCTCAATGGGATTCATATCGGGACTTTGAGGTGGTGTGTTTAATGTGTGGGCAGTATTATATATTATCCACTGACGAACAATATACGCCATATGTTTAGGATCTCGATCCTGCTGAAAATAGAAATCCCTGGGGAGGTTTAATTTTTGAGTACTTTTCAAAAGATTTTGCTTGAGTATATTTAAATATACATATTTATCCATTATCTCATCAATGAATATAAGTTCTCCTACACCCGATGATGCCATACATCCCCACACCATTAAACCACCACCCCCATGTTTCATGGTGGCTTGCAGATTCAGTTCGTCCATCTCTGTGTTGGGTTTTCGCCATACTAATATTCTGCCGTCAGATTTAAAAATATTAAACTTACTTTCATCTGAAAACATGATCTTTTCCCAAAAATCAGTATCTTTCGTAACAAACTCTTTCGCGAATTCCACTCTTTTCTTTTGGTTTATTTTACTGATGTAGGGCTTTCTTCGTGCTGCACGGGCAGAATAACCGGCATCCTTCAATACCCTACGTACAGTTTTGGTACTTACTTCTTTTTCACACTCAGCTTTTAACATCGAAGCAATTTCAGTCGAATTAGTTTTTGGATCCTTCTTTACAATATTTACGATTTTCCTTTTTTCTCGAATTGTTACCTTAGAAGGGCGACCACTCCTAATTTGATTCTCTAGATTTTCTTCACTTTTAAAGCGTTTTATGACTGAACGCACAGTAAAACGACTTCTGTTTATGATTTGTGCAATTTCGTTGTAAGATTTATTCATCTTATATAAATTTAATATTATTTTTCTTTCTTCAATTGTGGTTTCTTTCGTTTTTCTAGACATTATTACTCTTTCTTGGTTTTTTGTTGTTTAATAACTGAAGTCTCCAGTTTCACTGATCGAGTGTTATAATAAAAGACTAACGGGGGATTTCCCTTCGCTACTTCCAAATGACGATCGGAAATCGTTGAAAACGGCGACGATACATTGTTTGTTCCATGCTGTGCCAATACTTTTGTCCACCCATAAAATGTTCAAAAAATATATTTTTGTTATTATTTTGCGTATTATTTTATTTATATTGTTGCTCTTGTTATGTAATAAACTAGGATAGATAATAAATAAATACGTCAAAAAGTTTTTTGTTTAAATCAATTTGTTTAATAGTTATAAGCATTTGTATCATAACAATCTTGCTGTGCCAATACTTTTGTCCAGCACTGTAGGTAGGTATTCCGGGAGTTTAAGAGTTTTCAGTTTTGAGAATCTGAGGATTTTATAGTGCTTCGGATTGCAATTTCGGCAATATAAAATTTAAGAAGCGAAAGGCTGTGCTTCTTTGAGTACTTTGAGTACTTACGAGGTAAGTTAGTAGGAAAATTATTTGGAAAGACATTTCACAGGATATAATTATTGAGATATGTGTAATTTTGTGTGCTACACTGGATTAGCCGCGTAGTAGTGACACACATATGTGAGTATGAGTGTATGTGGGAATATGTGCGTGCGCAGCGTCCCGTAGAACTCGTAGAAGATGATGCGACAGAAAGTGCCGAAACATGTGCAATGTGTATCTACGAATATCTTGTAAATCACATATTAAATAAATATGAAACTATTTTAATATCATTTCTACGTGTAATGTGAGTGTTGCTATACGTTCATTTCGGCGAGTAAGATCCACAATTTCCAACAATAATAAGACTGTTAAACTGTTATAAAAGTAATATAGAAACATGGTTTATTAAAAAGTTATTTACAATGTAATGCTTTGTCCTTGTTGAAGTATCTACTTCTAGAAAAACTCTACATCTTTTTCTTTTGTATATCCGTGACCTGGACACCGCTGCTACGATGAAAATAGAAATTGGTGAAGCAAAAAAGTTAACGAAAAGGAGAGGTCCATATTATTGTGTCCTTGAATATGAATTTTGTTTTTGGGTCACAAGGTCTAGAAACAAAAGAGCTGTAAGTAGACTTTTATTGCTGTTTCGTGTAAATTTCAGCTAGAGTTACACACCAAGGTTAATTTTTTGGTAATATCCTTTGCTGTCAATGTATCAACCTGCTCTCTATTATATTGTATTGTAATGTAACACTGCTACAGTGAGGACTTGGATCAGCATATACTACACCTATGCTTATACTTACTTCAATATATATTTCTATTAGAAATTTATCCACGCGTTCCTCTATCAGATAACCTTAACAATCCAGAAGCACTTTTTTGGATGACAATATTATGATATCTACGTAAAACAGAAGATTTCATTACATTATTAGTCAGCTCTAATAATTTCATAACTAATAATTCTCTAAATTTTCTGATATTTTTATCCTTCTTTGTTGTAATCTTGTAAACTATTAAAACGTTTACAACAGTGATTCCCAGAAGAAGTTGAATGCCAAATTTCCGGTACCGTTTGAGTTCTTTTCTAATTGTAGTGGCATAAGAAACCGTTTGATCCGAATAATCTATATCACACTTTATTGAATACAAGAACAGCTAGTGGTTTCAATTTTCCAGATAATTCTGTTGGTTTGTAGAAGCAGCATGAATGTTACGAATATTTCTTGTACCCGGTACCATGATTGAAGTGTGCTTTGTTGATAAATTTCACGAATCTTCCCATTTGAGTACAGCAATATCATTCTTTAATACATATATTAACTTATAAATTAATATATATATTAAATTCTAAAAAACAGCAATAACTTCCTTGGATAATATCTCTCCTGTTTTTTAAATAAATTAGTGGATAGTGTACGTCACAGATTGACAGAAGTGTTAAAAAGTAAGGGAAAATCGACTAAATATTAAATGAAAGGATAACAAAATTAACATTGAATTATATTGTTTCATAGTGAAAACACAATTTTAAGAGAAAATTTAATTTTTTCCAGAGCTCGAAAGAAGACAATTTTTGTTTTGAGTTTGAAAACGTGTTGACAAGCATCTAAGAATCAGAGTTATTTTGTTATGAAACATATGAGCACACGATAACTCATTATAACTTATTATTAGCTTTACTTATGTTTTGAAATATTAATTTATACTTAAATATAAAAAAATATGCAAAAATATCTAGGCGCATGCAAAAATATCTAGGCGCATGCAAAAATATGCAGAAACATGCGAAATTTGATCTACATTACGTACGTTTTGAATATATATGTCGGATTTGGACTGGAATCTTGGGCGCGCGACAACTCCTCACGTGGATCAGCCATCGTTCCACAAAGCCGAGTTTATATTTACACGTACATACAAGACTATCACTAAGCTTAACAACTAATAAGACTAATGAATAATAAGTTTGATTAATAATAAAGTTAATGAATACTAAATTGTACGAATAATAAGATTAACAGATAACAAGTTTAATGAATACTATTAATAATGTTTTTGAGTTCAAACGAATCCACGGCCAACGGGATAACTCTTTTCTAAGCGCAATTACGATTGTCGAAATGCTCGATGCGTCACTCTCCAAGGCAATCGCACGAATGCCCACGCCGTGAAGATTTTTCTCGCTGTACGAGTGCATTTGTTTTCTGTACCCGTTTGGAAGCATCGAGAAAGTTCCAAACGCAGTTGCTAGGCAGTATCTGCCTGGAGTTTGATTCTTAATACAATGTATATATATATATATGTCGAATCGGAATCACAATTAGGATCAGAGTTGGAGGCGGGTAACGAACGTTCACCAGAGTTATCCATACTTGATATAACAAAGTATCGTTTATTATGAGAACACGGGATACAAAGAAACGGGCGCGGTGTCGTGACAATGAAACGGTAACAGTGTTGGCTGGAAGTTCGATAGCGAATCCGCGACCAACGGGATAACAATTATGTTTCTTTCTCAAGTCTCAATCGAACACACGAGTGGTATATTGATTGCGGAAGACGTAATCCGTTCTATGCGATCGTACACAAAAAGTGCCTCTCCGTCGCGGTGCCGCCGGAGAGGAAGACTCGGATGGGGTGTGTCTAAGGGCACAAGATCATCGGATTCGTCCAAGACGATCTCCGTTCAGAAGGGAGGGAAATAGACGTTGCTGCTAATTGGTAAGTTGCTAGATTGGTGGTTAGAAAAGGATGTTAGCCGCTCATGGGGAAGTTGGCGACGGGAAGTGTCGTTCGTGAGAAAAAGCAGACTTCTCGCATTTCCCCGTAGCGGGTGGTAAATTTGGGGACTGTTATGGTAAGGACTGTTTGTACGTTCGAAGGGCCTTGACGGCCAAGTCGTATGATTTATAGGTAGCTGTAGGAACTCGAGCTAGCTGTAGGAACGCGTTGGCATCTGTTAATCATCGTGCCCGAAAGATAGAGTCTTTTGTTTAGACAAAAATGTTCATCCCGTGGCCGCGGCTACGCTCGGCGTCCCGTTTGACGCCTCGAACCCGAGCTCCTTGTCTGGACCTTTCTTAGAATTTCAACGGGGAGGTCTGTAGTCCTTTCATCTCCGACACGGCCATCCTGACTATCACACGTCCTCGGGTGTATCTAAAATATTGCAGTTTCCTAACATTAGTCTCGGCACAACTGACGTTATTTACATTTTAAACTAAGTGTTCAAGCAAGCCAGGGGTCCAGTATAGTAACAGAATTCCGATCGTATGTTCAATGGCAAAATAAAACAATGGTTCGTGACATTATAGCTAATATTCGACGTGTCAGTTGCATCCTGTGAATTATCTGTCCGGTCGCGGTGACATGATGGACCATCCTCGAATTCGCACCCAGACGAGTCTCGTTTTTCTAGATCACGCGACCAGAGGCTTCGTTCGGTGGCCTGCGAGCGTGATTACCTCTGCCACAAGTACGTTACAGACTCCACGTGGTATAATTACATATCCGCCAAGACACACATTGGGCGGCAAGAGACACAATTACATATCCGCCAAGACACACGTTGGGCGGCAAGAGACACAATTACATATCCGCCAAGACACACGTTGGGCGGCAAGAGACACAATTACACACACATCATGATGAGTCTTACAGGCATTAAGTGGCGTAATCACAATTGCTCACGGGCGTACCCGAACTCCCCCCCCACCGGCCGCTAGTGACCCTCCGAGGTCAGGGTGCTCATCTCGCCATGGTCACTATTGTCGTCACCACTACAAACATCCAACTCGGCAGGAACGCAACTATCCGGCATTTTTCTTAACCTGTCGTGACTGTACTTATACGACCGCTTGCCGTCTAACGTTTTTAGGATGTACCTATCTCCTTCCAAGACCTCTGTTACTACGAGTGGACCCTTGAATTTCGGATCTAGCTTAGTTTGATTTCTCTCCTCATTTTTTCGCAACACAAAATCGCCGAGACCGAATCTAACCACTTTGGCTTTGGTTTCGTCGAACCTATCCTTATCATACGTGGCATTAATTTCTATGTTCCTTATGGCCCGCTGCCTTACATCGGAGATATCTACTTCTCGTTCCTCGATGTTCCCAGGTAACGATAGCCCGTAGGGTCTCGCTGTTCTACCGATTAATAATTCTAGTGGACTTGATTTGGTCACGCGGTGGGCGGTGCAATTCAAGGCCAGTTGAATTTCGCCGATCGCGTCTTGCCATGATCGCCCGGTCGTTTCTACTGTCGTGAGCATATTTTTCAACGTACCCATAGTACGCTCTACCTGTCCATTAGCCCTACTAGCGCCGGTTGCTATCAAATGGAGCTTGATACCTTTATCCTGACAGAAGTTTCGGAATTCCGTTCCCGTAAAACATCTTCCCTGATCCGCTATTACCCGCGAGGGGCTGCCGAATAAAAATGTGGCGGACTTGAGTGCTTTAACGGTGCTGAGGGAATCTATCTTACGGGTATGGTGTAAGTAGGTGAATTTCGTAAAGGAATCTATCAAAACAACGACATATTCCTTAGAGTCGCTCTTACCGCTCAGTTTGCCCGTTATATCGATGTGGACTGTATGCCACGGTATGCTAGTCTTAGGTATGGGATGTAATTCGGCTTGTATTTTACCCGAATTCGCTTTGGAGACCTGACAAGCATGGCAGTTCTCTACGAATTTGCGAACATATTTCGCCATTCCTTCGAACCAGTAATACTCGTACAGTTTCTCGAGCGTCTTGTCCCAACCTAAGTGCATAATGGACTGATGTACGTGGTTGATAACCGACCATCTAAAACCCCTCGGTATAATGGGCAAGCAGAGGGTTCTGCCCCTCCTCTGTATTTTACGATAAAGGACACCGGATCGCAGTTCGTAAGTGTTCGCGAGGTCCTCCGCGAGCTCGTCATTTTGTAATTTATTGACGGTTTCTAGAATTTGTGAATCGCGGCGTTGTTCTGCTAGCAACCAATCTTCCGGGACTTCGGCTAGATTAATTATCTTTTCTTCGGTTTTGTTGATTGCGGTATGGTCGCTGTCTATGGGGTTCCGCGAGAAGAAGTCTACGTGGGACATTCGCCTGCCCTCCCGATATATGATGTCGAAAGTGAAGGTTTGCAAGTAAGCCCACCACCTATAGACTCTATCGCTTAGATTTATTTTATTACGGGCCGCCTTCAGGGAGTTACAATCGGTGACAACAAGAAATTCGCGTCCATGTAGGTAGTGGCGAAAATGTTTGATGGCGTTTACGACTGCTAACGTCTCTAATTCGTATGAATGGTACCTGGATTCCGCGGGGCTAGTCCTCTTACTGTAGTATTCTATTACTCTGTTCTTGCCGTCGACTCTATGCATTAGGATAGCCCCATACCCGTCCGAACTAGCGTCGGTATGTAGTTCTATTGGGTAATTTGGGTCGAATATCATTAGCACCGGCGCGTCGGTCAGAACGGAAATTATTTTCTGTCTGATGCGTTCATGTCTATCTGTCCAGGTTATGTCTCTATTACCGGAAGTGAGTGCGTATAACGGTTTCATTATCTGTGAAAATTTGGGGACAAACTTTCGGAAGTAGGAGGCTAGACCTATGAATTGTCTCAGCTGTGTGACGGTCACTGGCGCAGGTAGGGAGCTCAAAGCTTGTATTTTACCTGGATTGGGGCGAACTTCTCCGTTATTAATCACGTATCCGAGATACAATACGGACGTTTTTAGGAAGGAACACTTGGAAAAATTGAAAGAGAACCCGGCGTTTACGAGGGTGTTTAACACAATACGCAGTCTTTCCAGAGCTTGATCTATCGAGTCGGCAATAATCAAAACGTCGTCCAAGTAAACAACAACGTACGAGTGGGCAAGATCGCCCAGGGCCTTAAGGATAGCCCTCTGGAAGACGGATGGTGCATTTTTTAATCCGAAGGGCATTGTCGTATACTCGTATTGCCCGTCGGGGGTAACGAACGCGGTGTATTCGGTAGAGTTCGGGTGAATGGGGATTTGGTGGAACCCACTGGCCATGTCTAGACTGATAAAGTACTTTGCCCTTTGTAACCGCGCGATTTGGTCCGCGATAAGGGGTAGGGGGTACCTGTCCGCGATCGTGTTTTTATTTAGCTCTCGGAAGTCCACGCATAGCCTATCGGAGCCGTCCTTCTTCTTCACGAGTAACATAGGGCTCGCGAACGGTGAATTACTAGGTTTTATGATTTTTGCCCTGATTAGTTCGCTTACCCGCTCGCGTACTACCCTTCGTTCTTCCTCGCTAAGTCTATAGGGTCTTCTTTGTACGGTGACGTTAGGATCAATTAAACGTATTTCGAGTTGACCCGTATTTACACGCGTACGTGGGAAACCCGTAACGAATGAATCTTTGAATTCTTCGAGGATTGAGATTAGTCGGCTTTTGTCGTTGCCGAGCACGCCGGAGTCGACTTCGTTAATATCGATCTCGTTTCCGTCGGTTCTATTGCAGACATCGACCGCTTTTGTTTTACAAATAGTGAGGCTATTGCGCGTGATAGTTACATCAAAGCCTTGGCCTAAAATTTCGCGGCCGATCATGATGTCGTATTTTAAGTAACTATCGCTAAGAACATGAAAGAGTATCTCTAACGTGAAGCCGCTGATACATACTGTCGACAAAATTTGGGTTGTACAATTAACGCAGGTGTTCCCTATTCCACGCATTACTACCACGTCGGTCATTCTCTTGCCGGAAAGTTTCAAAGCTATCGACTCTCTAATCAACGAACATTCGGCTCCAGAATCGAAACAAAATGGAAACGACTCACCCAGGTGGATCAACCTGCCCGTCGGGGCTTCCACTAAGCAGGAGTCGACTCGCCGTTCTCCACTGGAGTCGTGCTTCCGTTTCCGCGACAACGGGCAATCAGGCGAGATATGTCCCTCCTTCTGGCACCTGAAGCAAGTTATCCTCGATGTCGTGGCTGGCTGCCCCGTTCCAGAATTTCGCTCCTCCTTCACCTGCTCCGGGTTGATTTTCCTGCGGCATTCCGTCGCTCTATGCCCACGGCGTCCACATCGGTAGCACTTAAGCTGGGAGTCGGGTATCCTGCGTCGTTTGGCTTCAGGTTCCGTCGGTGAGTTTTCAGCCACAGCCGTCGACTTCTTCTCGTGGAAGAGGAGTCGCATTTCGCGCTGAAACTGCTCCTCCGTCTTGATATCACTCGCGAACGCCAGTTTTTTGAAGCACTGGGCTTTCGAGCTCAGTAGGCACAGGACGGTAGCGTTAATTATTTCGGTCACAGGTAAATTATGCCACCTCGTCTTCAGGAGGGAACGAATGCGAGCACCGAAAGCTCCTAAGGACTCGTCCTTCAATGGTTGCTCCTGATACAGCTTCATTAGGGCCGCGGCCTCTGTCTCATGGCCACCGTAGCGCGCGGCGAATTGCTCCTTAAACGCCGTCCAGGTGAGATCTTCATCATGCACCGCTTGCGTAAGCCAGTGAGCGGCGGATCCCTCGAGAGCGTTATTCAAGGCAGAGAATAACGCGCTGCCTCGTAGCGGGTGGTCCCTCATAAGTCGATTGGCAGCGGAACACCACGAGATTGGATTGGCACCCGCGACTTCTGGATTAAAGCGTGGTAGTGACACTGATCTTCGCTCTATACTCGATCCTCGCGGCATCGCCCGGATTAGATGGTGCAAGAGGTTTTGGTAGTCGCGTGGTGTTAGAGTCGGATCGAATCCCACTTCTGATGTCGAATCGGAATCACAATTAGGATCAGAGTTGGAGGCGGGTAACGAACGTTCACCAGAGTTATCCATACTTGATATAACAAAGTATCGTTTATTATGAGAACACGGGATACAAAGAAACGGGCGCGGTGTCGTGACAATGAAACGGTAACAGTGTTGGCTGGAAGTTCGATAGCGAATCCGCGACCAACGGGATAACAATTATGTTTCTTTCTCAAGTCTCAATCGAACACACGAGTGGTATATTGATTGCGGAAGACGTAATCCGTTCTATGCGATCGTACACAAAAAGTGCCTCTCCGTCGCGGTGCCGCCGGAGAGGAAGACTCGGATGGGGTGTGTCTAAGGGCACAAGATCATCGGATTCGTCCAAGACGATCTCCGTTCAGAAGGGAGGGAAATAGACGTTGCTGCTAATTGGTAAGTTGCTAGATTGGTGGTTAGAAAAGGATGTTAGCCGCTCATGGGGAAGTTGGCGACGGGAAGTGTCGTTCGTGAGAAAAAGCAGACTTCTCGCATTTCCCCGTAGCGGGTGGTAAATTTGGGGACTGTTATGGTAAGGACTGTTTGTACGTTCGAAGGGCCTTGACGGCCAAGTCGTATGATTTATAGGTAGCTGTAGGAACTCGAGCTAGCTGTAGGAACGCGTTGGCATCTGTTAATCATCGTGCCCGAAAGATAGAGTCTTTTGTTTAGACAAAAATGTTCATCCCGTGGCCGCGGCTACGCTCGGCGTCCCGTTTGACGCCTCGAACCCGAGCTCCTTGTCTGGACCTTTCTTAGAATTTCAACGGGGAGGTCTGTAGTCCTTTCATCTCCGACATATATATATATATATATATATATATATATATATATATATATATATATATATATATATATGTTGGAGATAAAAGGAAAGCCGAAGCCTATTCTTGGAAATTTTGGGAATGTCCTCTAGTATTCTAGCCTAGATTTTATCATAGCTGTAATTGCTCGAGATTCGTGATAGCGAGATTGGGTTCGAGGTGACAATTGGTCGCCGAATGTAGCCACGGTCGCGGGACGGACGTTTTGTCTAACGGAGGTCTGGAGTGGTTGTATGGGTTCTCCGAGAAATGTAGTTGTGGTGGCATGCGGCCTCGAGAGCGGTCCTAGCCACGCGTGATGTTGCCTCGGAGGTGCCGATACGATGGGACATACATTGTATTACGAATCAAACTCCAGGCAGACACTGCCTAGCAACTGCGTTCGGAACTTTCTCGATGCTTCCAAACGGGTACAAAAACAAATGCAATCGTACAGCGAGAAAAATCTCCACGACGTGGGCATTCGTGCGATTGCCTTGGAGAGTGACGCATCGAGCATTTCGACAATCGTAATTGCGCTTAGAAAAGAGTTATCCCGTTGACCGTGGATTCGTTGAACTCAAAAAAACATTGCTAATAGTATTCATCAAACTTGTTATCTGTTAATCTCATTATTCGTACAATTTAGTATTCATTACCTTTATTATTAATCAAACTTATTATTCATTAGTCTTATTAGTTGTTAAGCTTAGTGATAGTTTTGTATATACGTGTAAATATAAACTCGGCTTTGTGGAACGATGGCTGATCCACGTGAGGAGTTGTCGCGCGCCCAAGACTCCAGTCTTAATCCGACATCAGAAGTGGGATCAGGCCCATATATTACCATGGAACAACTCATGAGGGTCGTGGACCGGTTAACTCAACCGAGGGAGCAAAAAACGAGTACGGAATCTGCAAAGCTAGTGTTACCGCGATTTAATCCCGAAGTCGCGGGCGCCGACCCAGCTACATGGTGCTCGACTGTCCGCCGGGCAATGAGAAGACATCCTTTACAAGGGTACGAGTTGTTTTCTGCCTTAAGTGTTGCCCTAGAAGGTTCCGCCGGAAGCTGGTTTACGCAAATACAGCCAGACGAAGACATTACCTGGCCGAGGTTCGAAGAACTTTTCACTACGCGTTATGGCGTCGGAGAAACGGCAGCGTCGGCGCTCATGATGATCGCCAGGGAATCACCATTGAAGGACGAAGCCCCGGGAGTCTATGGTATGCGTCTCAATTCCCTTCTATGGGCGAGGTGGCAAAATTTAACGGTGGCCGAAATAACCAACGCCGTCACCCTCTATCTGCTGACCGTGCGAGATCCAAGCTTTGAACGATTGGCATTCACGAGCGATCTCCAGACTTTGGACCAATTTCGAACTGAAATGAGAGCTTTCTCTTACAAAAAGAAATTGACGCCTCTGCCAGTTAATTCGTCCATCAGTCCAGAAGCCAAACGACAAAGATCACCAGAACCCCGGATTAAGTGTTACCGCTGTGGTGCCCGTGGACATAGAAAAACAGAGTGTCCCAAAAGGATGAAGTCAGGACGAGAGCAGAACATGCGAAACCCAAGGGAAAGCCGACCAGCCACGTCGTCGAAGGTATCCTGTTTCAAATGCCGGGAGGAGGGACATATCGCGCCTAATTGTCCGCTATTGTGAAAGGGAAACGACGGTCCCAAGAGCGAACGCCGAGTCGACTCTTGTGTAGTGGAAACTCCAACTGGCAGATTAAGTCATCTGGGTGAGTCGTTTCCATTTTGTTTCGATTCCGGAGCCGAATGTTCTCTGATTCGAGAGTCCATAGCCCCGAAATTTTCCGGTAAAAGAATGACTGAGGTAGTGGTAATGCGCGGAATAGGAAATACCCGCGTTACGTGCACATCTCAGATTTTGTCCGTAGTGTGCATTAATGGTTTTATATTGGAGATAACTTTCCATGTCCTTGCAGACAGTTACTTGAAGCATGATATTATGATTGGTCGCGAAATCTTAAGCCAAGGATTCAACGTAAATATTACGCGCAATAGTCTCGATATTTGCAAAACGAAGATAGTTAATGCCTGCAATAAAACCGCCGAAGATGAGATCAATCTCGATACAGTAGACACCGAGGTATTTGGTAAAGATAAAAGCCGACTAATTTCCATTCTTCAAACTTTCAAAGAGTCATTTATTACGGGTTTCCCGCGCACTCGCGTAAATACAGGCCAGTTGGAAATTCGATTAATTGACCCCAACGTCACCGTGCAAAGAAGCCCTTATAGACTTAGCGAGGAGGAGCGGAAAATAGTCCGAGAGAGAATAACCGAACTGATTCAGGCGAAAATTATAAGGCCTAGCAGTTCACCATTTGCAAGCCCCATGTTGCTCGTAAAAAAGAAGGACGGCACAGATAGACTGTGCGTAGATTTCCGCGCGCTGAATAAAAATACGGTCGCGGATCGCTACCCTCTCCCTCTTATAGCCGATCAAATTGCGAGGCTGCAAAAGGCTAAATATTTTATCAGCCTGGACATGGCCAGCGGATTTCATCAAATCCCTATCCATCCGAATTCGACCGAATATACTGCATTCGTTACACCCGACGGACAATACGAGTATATAACGATGCCATTCGGATTGAAAAACGCACCGTCCGTTTTTCAAAGGGCCATCCTCAAAGCTCTAGGCGACCTCGCGTATTCGTATGTTATCGTTTATTTGGATGACGTCCTAATTATTGCCGACTCGGTGGACCAGGCGTTAGAAAGATTGAACACCGTCTTAGATATCCTCGTGAAAGCCGGATTTTCTTTTAACTTGGCAAAATGCTCCTTTCTAAAGACATCGATACTTTACTTAGGATACGTAATCCATAACGGGGAAGTTCGTCCCAACCCGGGTAAAATACTCGCTTTGAGTTTGTTACCTGCGCCAACGACAGTTACGCAGCTTAGGCAGCTTATAGGCCTAGCCTCCTATTTTCGGAAATTTGTCCCCAAATTCTCGCAAATCATGAAACCTCTATATTCGCTCACATCAAACAATAAAAACATAACCTGGACAGAGAAACACGAGGAGATCAGACAAAAGGTAATTTCCGTTCTAACTAACGAACCACTACTAATGATGTTTGACCCTAATTATCCCATAGAATTGCATACTGACGCTAGTTCTGACGGTAATTGGGCCATTTTAATGCACAAGGTCGATGGGAAAAACCGGGTCGTTGAGTATTACAGTAAAAGGACCAATCCCGCGGAATCCAGGTATCATTCATATGGGGAGCACGAGGTGGGTATGGGTTCTCAGGGCGTAGTACCAAGCCCTGGGAAACCCCGATGGATCTGATATTCCCCTATAGTCGGGTGGAGGCTGGTGGGTCCTTCGGGACTCGCCAGTTCGCTGATCCGGTGCGGGGAATTTCGGAGAAGTTGGTGGGCCCATACCTGCCAAGACCACTCACCTCACCTTCGCGTGGGGCTCCCCGTCACCCTGCATCGGCACTGACCGGTGCAGGGTGCGAAAGAGTGAGTGGCGCCAGGATGGAATACCGTTGTCGACCACGGCAAACAATTAAGAAAAATATGATGGACACAAATAGGAAGGAAAATGTTTACGGTGCAGGGGAGGGATACACCAGTACCGGCGCAGGCGTGGGTGGTCAAGTGGGTCCCACTGCGTCGTCATCTAACGACCACGGCCACTCGGGGGTGGATAGCCAGGCCCCCGTTTGTGTACCTGTGACTGGCGAAAGGAGTGACAGTACAAGGATGGAGGTGACCCAAGAGAACAACTGGCCACCACTTACCAGGAGGAGGAGCTCCCTCAGGAGGGCTTCAGGAGGGACGGGGAGCGTCTTTGCCGTTCCGGCCCCAGTGGGCGACGTCACACCGCCAGTGGCATCAGGAGGATCGAGAACGCCAGCGAGGTCCGACGACGAAGAGTCGGTCGCCTCGTACGAGTCACGCTCGTCAGCTGCCTCGTCGACGTGCAGGGGCAAGAAACGAAAGCTTGCCTGCATGACACCGGAAGTGTCCGAGAAGCTGATGCTGGAAGTGAGGACGAACTCGCCGGCAGACGTCAGCGCCGAGGGGGTGAGGCGTCTGTCGGACATCACGATGGTGGCAACGACGTCGTCCAACCTCAAGGGGACTTACGTGAAGATCCTTACGGAGTCGGCGAATTACATCTCCGCCGCATGGACCAACGAGATGTCGAGTAAGAACGGCCTAGCGCACGGCAACGGGACTGGAGCTGCAGGGCTGGCTGACGCGAGGAACGCCATGCTGGAGGAAGAAATCGCGTCCCTTCGTAACCAGGTTGCGTCCCTTAGCAACGAACTAGCGAGAAGGGACGCCAACGCGCAGGGACACATCACCTTTGATTCCGGCAGATCTCCTCGCGAGAGCAACAGCGAGAGTAAGTGCCTCGCTGCCGTGGAGAAGAGACTTGACGAGTTTGCGGCGTTAATAATGCGGCGGATCGAAGAGCGTTTCGGGAGGAACCGCGCAAGCGGCGCCGAAATGCGGAAGGGAGCCACCGAGCGCGGTACCACGGCACACTCAGTCGCCACCACCACCACCACCACCGGGAGCACCCCGAAGCCTCCAGCGAAAGCGCGGGAGGAGGAAGAATGGAGAACGGTGGTCTCCAAAAGAGCGCGCAGGAGGCGCAGGAGAAGGAGGAGAGTGGCTGTCGCCGCCGAGGAGACGGCGAGAGCATCAGGAGGAAGGGTTGCAGCCCCGACGACGACAGCAGCACCGCCGCGGGCGAAAAGGCGGCTGCGGCAACGGCAGCAGCAGCAGCCCCAGGGACGGACGGCGCGGGCGCCTAAACCGGGCGTCGCCACACCCAGGAAGAGTACGGCGGCGACGGCGAGAACGGCCTCGCTCCCTCGCGCACCGCGAACATCCGCGGTTACATTGATGCTCAACGAGGGAGCGAAGATGACGTACGCCGAGGTCATCGCCACGGCCAGGAGGAGCATCCCGCTGACGGAGATCGGAGTCCAGTCGATCGGGATGAGGAAGGCGATGTCGGGCGCCATCATCATCAAGGTGCCTGGCGACAAAGGAAGGGAGAAGGCGTCCCGGCTGGCGTCGCATCTGACCAGGGTGCTGGATCCAGCCACCGTCAGGGTGGCAGCTCCAGTGAGGACGGCGGAGCTGAGGGTCGTCGGGATCGACATCTCCTTTCAGAGAAAAGAGCTGCGGCAAGCCCTGGCGTTGGCGGCGGGCTGCGGAGTCTCGGAGGTGCAGGTCGGCGAGATCGGCGCATCCAGGGACGGTCTTGGCTCGGCGTACATCAAGTGCCCGGTGGCCGGGGCCCGCAAGATAGCCCGGGCAGGGAGTATCGCCCTGGGATGGTCCACTGCGAGGGTCGTCGCCATACCGAAACGGCCCTTGCAGTGCTACAGGTGCCTGGAACTCGGACACGTGAGGGCCACTTGCGTGTCCGCCGTGGATCGCAGGCACATTTGTTACAGGTGCAGCGGAAGCGGACATCGCGCGAGAGGCTGTCCCGCCTCCGTGCCCAAATGCTCCCTGTGCGATTCGCTCGGGGTTCCGGCCAACCATAGGATGGGAGGGGCGGCATGCACGCCGCCCAGGACAACCACCACCAACAGGAGGAGAGGACCCACCCGCGAACTAGCCACCGCCGGAGGGATACCAGGAAGCACCGACGCCACCACCACCACCGCCGCCGTCGCCGCCAAAGAAGCAGCAGCAACAGCGACGACGACGACGACGACGACGACGACGACGACGACGACGACGACAACAGCAACGGCGGCGGCGGTAGATGGCCTGGAGGAGGCCATGGAGTTGGGCCAGTAGAGTACCAACCAATCCTCCAGTGCAACGTAGGTAGATCGAGGCGCGCGCAAGATCTGCTCTTCCAGACCATCCGGGAGAGCAGAGTCGCCCTCGCTGTGGTGGCGGAACCGCATGGCGTTCCCGACTCTCCCAACTGGGTAGGGGACTTGGACGGGACAGCGGCAGTCGGATGGATGACGGCGACATCGACAACGACGCCCGGCTCTCCCGGCGTCCTGCCGGAACGCGGCAACGGCTACGTCGCGGTCGAGTGGGCAGGGATTGCCGTGGTGGGAGTATACGTCTCTCCCAACAGCGGCCTGGTCGCGTTCGGAGCGTTCCTCGACGGAGTGGGCGACTGCATCAGGAGGATATGCCGTCCCCGCCAAGTACTTGTGCTCGGGGACTTTAACGCCCGCTCCACGCAATGGAACGATACGCGAACCACCACGAGAGGAAGAATGGTGGCCGACTGGACCGCGGGACTCGGACTGCTGCTGTCCAACAGAGGATCGACGAGCACGTGCCAGGCCTGGAGGGGGTCCTCCGTCATCGACCTGACCTGGGCCACCGCCAACCTACAACGGAGAGTGCGCGACTGGAGGGTGCTGGAGGGGGTCGAGACACTGTCGGACCACCTCTACGTGATGATGGAGCTCGCCCCGGAAACCACGTCCACCGGACGGGCCGTCGGCAACAACACCAGAGGACCGTACCGTTCCCGCCATCCGCCAACAACGAGAAGATGGCGGGCGAAAGACTGGAACCGGGATCTTTTGCAAGCTGCTGTCTCCGTGTCCGCATGGAGTTGGGTCGCGCGGGCAACGCGGGACGGCGGCGGCAGCATCGACGAGGAGCCGGAGGATCTGCGGAGGGACATGGCCGCGGCCTGTGACGCCTCAATGCCGCGCTCCAGAACCAGCCACGGAGCGCGAACCCCAGGCGTCTACTGGTGGACGGAGGAGATAACCGCCCACAGAAGAGGATGCGCACTGGCACGAACAACGTTTCAGAGGGCCCGGCGCAGGCGAATACGCGACGAGGAGAGGATCTCCCGCTGTTACGACGTATACAGGGAGAAGAGGAGAATACTCCAGCGGGAGATCCGGATGGCGAAAGCCCGGGCCTGGAACGAGCTCGTCGAATCGGTCGAGGCCGATCCATGGGGGAGGCCCTACCGGTTGATCACGAGGAGGCTAAGACCACCGGCACCCCCATTGACCGCGAGTATGGAGCCAGGGTTGCTCGACGTTGTTCTGAGCACTCTGTTCCCGCGACGGCAACGGGACCGTACGGACAGCGTCGACGCGAGGAGGAGGACGCCGCCGCTCCGCTCCAACAACAAGGACGTCATCACCACGGAGTGGAGAGAAGAGCTGCGAGTGACGAAGGAAGAGTTACTCGCAGCAACGAAGAGGATGGCGTCCCGCGGCGACGTGGCACCGGGTCCGGACGGAATACCGGGCCGTGTCTGGGCAGAGTCGATGGGGACCCTGGCTCCCCGTCTGCAGCACATCTTCACGCGGTGCATGAGGGAGGGCGCGTACCCACGGGCGTGGAGGACGGCGAGGCTGATACTGCTACGCAAGGAGGGTCGCCCACCGGATTCGCCGTCCGCGTACAGGCCGATATGCCTTCTGGACGAGGCGGGCAAGCTTCTGGAGAGGATAATTGCCGCCCGTCTGGAGGCGCATATCACGGAGCACGCACTCGGCTGTGGCACGAGAGCCAGTTCGGCTTCAGAAGAGGATGGTCAACCGTGGACGCTGTGAGGATGGTGAGATCGACGACGAATGCCATGGTCTCGCTGGGAGGAGCGGCTATCGCTGTCTCCCTGGACGTGACCAACGCCTTCAACACGATCCCCTGGGCCAGGATCGTGGAGGCACTGGAGCGCCTGGAGGTGCCTGCGTACCTGGTTTGCCTGATACGGTCGTACCTCAGCGACCGTTGGATCGGGTACGCGGGCAAAAACGGCGAGGAGGAGAGGAGGCCGGTGGAGTGCGTGGTCCCGCAGGGGACGGTCCTGGGACCCATACTGTGGATCACCGCGTACGACTCGGTCCTCCGTTGCCCCATGCCACCGGGCACGGCCTTGGCGTGCTACGCCGACGACACCTTGGCCATGGCCGGCGGCAGGGGATGGTACGAGGCGCAGGCGATCGCGGAGACAGCGGTGGTATGCGCGGTGAAGGCGATCAGAGGACTGGGCCTGAACGTGTCGCCGGCCAAGTCGGAGGCCTTGGGGTTCTTCGACCGTCATCGCAGAGGAGCCCCACCATCCGGACTGTGCGTCACGTGCGACGACGAGGAAGTTCCGGTGAGAGCCCAGATGAGGTACCTGGGCCTCACCATCGACAGCGGATGGACGTTCGGGCCCCACTTCGAGGAACTGGTGCCGAAGGTGGCAGCCGCAGCCAACGCCTTGTGCGGCTTGCTGCCGAACATCGGAGGAGCGGGTACAGGAGTGCGCCGCCTGTACGAGGGAGTGGTGAGATCGAGGGTCCTCTACGGGGCCCCCGTATGGGCCGAAGAACTGCTGGCTAACCGTCGCAGCCTGACCCTGCTACGGAGGCTGCACAGGACGACCGCAATCAGGATCGCGCGGGCATACCGAACGGTATCGCACGCGTCGGCGTCCGTGCTGGCCGCGTCCCCCCCGTTCGAGCTGCAGGCCCTTGCGCTCCAACAGGTGTACAACCACCGTAGGGCCCTGGGTTCGGACGGTGGCGATCGTCCGTTCCAGGACGTGTGGAGAGAGACGCGGCACAGGGTCTGGGAGAGATGGCGCGCCCAACTAACCGAGGAGGACATCTCGCGGCCACACCGGGCCGTGCGCGCCGTCCTCCCCAACTGGGAGGCGTGGCGGGACCGCGGCGGGGTCCCTTTGACGTTCAGGATGACGCAGGTGCTCACCGGCCACGGGGTGTTCGGTGAGTTCCTGAGAAGAATCCAGCGTGAGGTGACGTCCATCTGTCACCACTGCCAGGAGGAAGAAGACACGGCGCAGCACACGCTGGAGCGTTGTCCGGCGTGGGAGGTACCGCGCCGCGTGCTACGCCTCGCCATAGGCGACAGGTTGGCCCCCGAGGCGCTCGTGGAGGCGACGATGAGGGGTCCACAGGAGTACGCAGCCGTCCGCGCCTTCTGCGAGCAGGTCATGCTGGCGAAGGAGCGGGCGGAGAGGAGCAGGGAGAAGAACCGCGACCCCTCCCGGGTCGTGCGCGGACGAAGAGCGCCAGGAACAACGTCGACGACACGACGCCGCGCGACCGCGGCACCACCACCGACGCCGCCGTCGTAGAGGAGCGCGCGCGCGTGCGTCCGAAGAAAAAATAGGCCGTCAAGCCGGGGAGGGTCTGGGTCCCTCGCCGGAATTGCACGACGGCCCACGGAACGCCGGCGCCGGGGGGCTGGTGGTCACCCCCCGGCTGCCAAGAAGAAGAGGATGTCCCCTGCGAAAAATCTCGCGGGGGAGCGACGAGGGAACGCCCTGGACAGAGAGCTTCGAGACAGGAAACGGGACGCTCCCGAGAACCGTCACGGCGACCATCGTGGGGTTTTAGTCGGTAAGAGCCCGACACTACCCGCCGCCGCCTCCCAGAGGGCGGCCGGGTGTCCATGAGGATTTCCCCACGTATAAAAAAAAAAAAAAAAAAGGAGTAGCGTCAACTAGCGTATTAATGCGACTGGTAAATAAACTCCACGTTTCGGCTTATCTACTATGGGCAGGAGTACTAACACAGGAAGGATTAAAGTTTTCTAGGAATAAATAAATAATTTCGATATCTCGTAACCGGTAATTTATTCGATTTTATTTAGTTATATATTTATTAACAAAATTCTAATCTTAACTCTCTATGTAGCTTATAAAACGAGGATAATTATCGTTATCGTAAACTATTGGCGATGCAGCTGTCACAGACGAAGTCCGACCTAAGCAAAACGACGAGATATCGAAATTCCAAGCGGCTCAGCATGCGCGACATCCGGTCACCCTATCCGTTCTCAGAAATGCATGATCTAAACTTTTCCCACTCTCACGAATAAAAGAATTTAAGTACTCCCCCCCTAAAAGCATTCCAGTCAGTCTTGAACAATCACGCCTAGAGCTCTAAAATGTATCGCAAACAAGAAAATAAAATATCTTTTCTTTTTCGTAAATCTCTTATTATTTTACGTGACACAGCCCTAGATCGCGTTCGGGTATAGGTGAGTTTGATGGAGAAGAGTAATGTTTGTTTCGTGGTTATTCGTAATTCTTTTCCAATTTTTTCTTCTTTGCTTCTGATTTCGCCAAACGGTTAAATCAACGTTCTGCACGATTCCTGCTGTTATAGCCTCTACCTCTACGATTCCTTTTTGCTTTTGGCATTTTTTCTATATGTATTGTCGATCGTACTACAGAAATATTGTTGTAGAGGACTTTTGTAGAGGATGGTTGATCGTGAGATTGCTCGTTGTTGAAACCGTCGAATATATTTAAAATATTTAAATAAATTAAAATGCAGATAATATCCGGTGAGACGCTCGTACAGTGTATAAGTCGCAAAGTAAGGTCGCTCATAAATACTCTATAGATAACTGGTTGATAACTCTAGGTAATTAAATATTTTTCGGTTGCGTCCGTTTATTTATACTGATCGGGGGAGAGTCGGAAAATTCAAATTCGTCTGTTCGACATTGTTGTTATTTATTATTACATTACGCGTATCCTAACGATCTTGGTACTCCGAAACAAAAGAACAACATGATTTAATGTGTTTTCACATGGATATGATGCTACATTGTACTATGTGATATACTGATTAAAATGTCCAAATATAACTACTTGATGGTTAATAACTCTTATCCATTAATAAGACTTCGATCGTTCGTTAAATATTGACTGTAGAATTAATCGTATAACTTGTTGACTTACAATTAATAACTGTTCAGTTTTAGTTCTGGCTTTAGCTAAAACTACGATGAGATAATTGCCACACGGTGACTTATTGCCCAAAAACGCGAACTTTCAGCACGTAACTATTTCTTAGGACGTTGTTTTTGTTTCCGCTGATTTCCTTCGAAAAGTATTAAGGCTTCTTCTCTCCGCTGTTGTGCTTTTCGTGGAAATGTTGTTGAAGTTATTTCAGGAAATCCTTGCTGCTGCATTCCTCTTGCAGTTTTAATTTCTATTACTGAAAATCGTACTCGCGTAACATTCGCTCGTGTGTCGTACCATTACTTGTGAAAGTATTGACTTGTGTCCGTAACGTATTGAGGTTGACTTTGCATTGGTTAAGGTTGCGGGTCACCTTTGGAACCGTTTCTAATATTTTCTTTAGTGTTGGAATGTCTATTTCTTCGAAACTATGAACTGTTAGTAATTTTGATTTCGTAAGAAATATTTTTGTGTGATCCTATTTTCATAATATTACGGTCGTATGTGATTATGCATCCAGTTGTGCTGGTAATTAAATTTGGTTGTCTGATTTCTAGGACTTTATGTATTTTACATAATACGATTTCTCCAGAGGTTAAACAACTGTTCTTTAATTAAGCCGGAAGTGGTTGATATATGGTGGACTTTAAACGTGTTGTTTTATATAATAACAAGGCAAGTTGATATTTGATATTATCAAATGTATTTAAAATTATTCTAAGTATAGAATACAGAGTTATTTGTCGTTCGCTCAATGTCACTCGATATACTCGCTATAAGAATGCTCGATACTCGTATATTAGACAATGCTTACGTTTGCTCGATACTCACTTTCTGGAGAGTATGATCGTCTATTTATACTGATTGGGGAGTACCGAAAAGTTTGAATTTGACTCCGATTAACAGTTGCACGTATCGGCGATATTATTTTGTTCGGAGTTTGTTTATTACTACATTTCGTAATGGTGTGAATACTCCGAGGAAAAATAACATGAGTCACCCCCGATTCGAATCGTCCCATAACTCATGTGCCACTACAGATATATTTTTTTTATTTATTTTATTTTTATTTATTTAATTTGTATTTTGCAATTTCTCCCTTCGGTAAATCTTTCTAACTTTATTTCTAATTAACATAGCCTGTATTTAAGTTTCTAAGTTCTTATTTTGCCTTTTACTTTCATTCACAATATTTCATACGTAAACAATTAGAAATATTTCTTGCATCACACAGGACGATTTTAAGTGCAACTCTCTGTATAAATCATTCTGTATGATTATGTAATTATTTCATTCTAACGGGTTGTAATTAATTGTAAATGATTCTCATATGTAAAAGCACTTCACTGAAACAGCAGATTACGTTTAGGGGTTGCGTTGTATTTACAAGAGATATCCTACCTTTTTCCATTGTTCATTTGCATTTCCCATTCTTTTTTTTTTACACACTATTATTAGTTATGTTATAAACTGACACTACATTTGATACAGAACACACTTAATATTTATATAAGTTTTACAAGTTCATATTTTCTAAATTTTATATTTTATAAGTTATGCATGTCATGCAAAGCATATGGAAAATCGCTGTAATAAATTATGAAAGTTATAGAAGAAAATCTAAAGTATAGACGAAATCTTATTACATTTTTTATTAATTATTGTTGAGGAAAAATTTCATTCTTTTATTTCTCACTAAATTTTGGAAGTAAGTAAGTTCCCCTTCAAGGAAACTTTTAAATAATAATAACATTGACAGAATTCTGCTATTATAGTAAACAATTAATTACACCGTCATAGAAGTTACAAAATTTGTTAGTAGAAATGAAAAGATAGCAACATAATTGCTTTGAAGTGCTACAAAATATAAAACAAGAAAGAGCAGAAAGCAGTCGCATTGGAAAAAAAGGATTTTTCTAAAATAGTAGATTTTGCGATAAACCGTACAATGTATTTTACAGCGATGTAAGCATTTGCAACATGCGACACTGCAACGTTAGGTATCATTCACATCTCAACGTAAAGAAAAATGTATAGAATTCATAAAGATACGTGTACAGTATACAATGTAGAAAACATTAAAGAAAAGTTGTATTTAGCGATGAAAAAGAATCCGACTACAATGCAATCCGTCCAGATGAACGAAATTGTAGAATATCCAGGAAGTTTCTAGCCAACAATATATTATCTACTATATTGTAATTTATCGTATATCAACATACGTTGGGAATATCTATAACAAGTCTAAAGATATAGATATTGGTCATCATATCGTCGAAAACTGTATGCAGATTGGACAATGACACAGCAACGTTTTGAACTTGTGATATCTATTTATGTGATAGGGAATTTGAATAATTTGGCAGACTCGTAAATAATTATTAGCAAAAAATAAAAGAAAAAAATTTGCGGTTTGAAGTTTGACACAGTAACAGAAAAAAGATGACGAACGTGATTCACTTAAAACGTGTAAAATTATATATAGATACATATATAAACAGAAGAAAACTATAACGATTCCAATCTTTCGTTTGTGCACTCAAATCACACGATCGCGTGAATAGTACGCAATTTTGTAACAACTTTACTCAAGGGAATGGACCCAATTATTTTTGTCAGATATGCAATGCGGCACATCAATTTTCTAATCATGCAAACGAGATTTTCATTATTTCACAAACGAATACATTTGTATACTTCGAATGTAACATCATGCTTTATCTACAAGGAAATTATATCCAGAATTTTAACATGTTTCTCTTAATACAAAGATTGTGCAATGTAATATAGCAACAATAATATAAAATAATATTAAGTTTCAATTTGGATAAACGAACAAATGAAACATTTGCTTATGTAATACTTACAAACGAAACTGTACGCAGTGAGATCGCAATCGATGGAAAAGGTTGTAAGATACAAAAAGCTTCTTCAGGAAAATTAATAAACACCTCAAAAATATTTGAAAATCGAAAATTGCAGACGTATTTGCATTTTTTCGAACAGAAAAATGCAATTCGCGTAACTTGACCTCCAGTTGCTAAACAGGAGCACAAAGTTTCACTACTTTGGCTGCAGGCAACGCACTCCGTAACTTCCTTTTTTATGTTGTTGCAGTCATCCTTGAACGAGTTAAAATATTTCTCGTACCATTGAAAACTGGCCATAGTCACGGCGTAGGTGACAATACAACCAATACAATGTATCAGTGCAGTAGTACATTCCAACCGAACAGATGTATTGTCAACAATTACGTTTCTCATCAAAATACAGATGTCGAGGCCACCCAAAATTTTCAACGTCACCGCACTCAAGACTGTCAATAGATAATATGCAAAGAAAAACCTGAAGACACCTGAAGTCAAAAAGGTTTCAAGTGAAAACATATTTAGTGTTTGCACACGAGACTAAAATCAATCATCGCTATGTGAAAATTGCAACTGCTTATGGATGCATTTCCGACTTGGATTTGGAAATCCTGTAAGATGTTTTTGTTGGCACTTGAGTCCATTGAGACAACCATCTCATATGGTCTGCCCTAAAATGTATAGAGTTTATTGTTCTGGATAACCTATTCCTAAAATGGGACTTCTACCAAATTTTTAACTCGGGTCGTTTTGTGAAATTACTTAATCATACGTCGCACTGCACCACTGTAGTAAATTTTGATATCAAAAATTTGATCTATATGAACGTCTGCTAAACTCTATGTATGTTTTTATTACCATTATGTGATATTACTCCATATTATGAAATATATACATGCTGTAGTAGGAATACTATCGAGATGATGATGTTTAAATGAAAATAAATCAGAATCGTTGCCTCTGAAATCTCTTCAAACGAGCGAGTGGCAAATGACGACGATACGTATTGGCAAGGTTGCTCGATGAAGATCAATTACATCCTGTGTCCGCGGATTCCAAGAAATGAGCCCCTAAGTAGGTGGAAAGAGAAGAGGAAACAGATAGAACACAAAGAACTAATTAATGTAAGGGAGGGAAGCTAAAACTTCAAATAAGGAACAAAAAGGAACAAACTGCTTATGATGCTATCGTTCCTGGTCTTCTATGTTCGGTCACAATTGCCTATATCGCTCTTGCAATATATTGTAGTATATTTGAGCATATTCTATTATATTTTCATGCATACTACCTCTTCGATTGCTTGTTTCCACCATTAAGACAAAAGAATAGACTGAAAATGCTTATTGTGATATCAACTTAGAAAAGAGACACTTTTTTTATGTATATGCGAAACGGGAACGTGTATCAACCTGGGTGATGACCTTAATTGTTAGATTGAAGTTTAGATTTAAAAATTTTTACTTCAAAACGTGGTAAGAAGAGGACGAAACAAAGTGCAATTTTTAGAAGAACATGTCAACTTTATCAGCGAATAGAATTGTTTGTAATACTGAAAATTACTGAAATTGATACTAAGATTAGTGAAATTATTATTTTTCGAAAAATATTCTAGCCTTGAACTTTTTTCGTGGGGAAATCCTCATGGACAATGCGAGGGTAGTGTCGGACTTACCAATTAAAACCTCACGATGGCCTACTTGACGCCTAACAAGGGTGCACCGGGACCTCTTTCGAAATTGAAGCCTTAAACTGCTTCACATATTCATCGGATCTGAGTATTGGATACAGAAAATATCCCGGTAAATTTTTTTTTATTTATTTATTTATTTAATTTTACAATTTGTCCAGAAGGACATTTGGTAAAATGTTATAACTTGAAAAATATAGCATGTGGATGGTTACCCCCAGCGGGGTTCCATCTTCCAGGTTGTTTATTGTATTTCCATTGCGAGGTCTGCGGGATGCTTCTTCTTCAGTCTTCTTTCTATTACGGTTTCTTTTGTTTCTGCAACTAGCTGGTTTGGGTGTATTGCAAGTCTTTCTTTGTACTTTTTTGCGTATCTAGCGATTTCCTTTTTAACTGTTGGAATTTTTAGATCTTTTCGGATGTCCTCATTTCTGACGTACCATGGAGCGTTAACTATTGTTCTTAAAATTTTTGCTTGTTCTGTCTCTATTTTATTTATGTGACTCATTGCTGCCGTCCCCCATAGTGGGACTCCGTATGTCCAGATTGGTTTGATTATTGTTCTGTATATATTTAGTTTATTCGTTGTGCTTAATTTAGATTTTTTATTGGTTAACCAGTACATCTTTTTCCTTATTTCACGTATTTTGTTTATTATAGATTTTATGTGATGCTTCCATGTAAGGTGTGTGTCTAAATGTATTCCTGGATATTTGACTTGCTTTGTATGTGCTATGTGGGCGCCGTTCAGTTGGATATCTGGTGTTGTTCCTTTTCTAAGTGCAAATGTTATGTGGTTGCACTTACTGGTGTTCGCTTTTATTCGTTTTCTTTGCAGCCACTTTTCTATTTTTGTAATGTGTTCTTGTAGTAGTGCTGCTGCTGTTTCTGGATTTGTGTGTCTCACTAGTATCGCCGTATCGTCCGCGAACGTAAGTATTTTGCTGTTAACAGTTGTTGGTATGTCTGCCGTGTATAATGTGTACAGTATTGGTCCTAGTACGCTTCCCTGCGGTACTACTGCCTTGATATTCCTGATTTCTGAATATGCATCCTTTATTTTTACTATAAAGGTTCTATTGTTTAGGTAAGATCCGAGTAATTTGTAGATTTGTTTTGGAAATTGCTTTTTGATAGTTTGTAGGAGTTTTTCGTGGTTAACTTTGTCGAATGCTTTTTCGATGTCCATAAAGAGTGCCGTGCAATATTGTTTTGTTTCCAGTGCCTGTAAGATTTCATTCACGAGTCTGTGCATTTGTTCTATTGTGGAGTGTTTATTTCTGAATCCAAATTGATGGTCCGGTATTAGTTTTTCTTTTTCTATTATTGGCTTTAGGCGGTTATATATTACTTTTTCCAGCAGTTTGGAGAACGCAGGTAGTAACGATATTGGCCTGTAAGATGCAGTTAGGTGTGGGTTTTTGTTTGGTTTGGGTAACATTACGATCAGTGCTATTTTCCATAATTTAGGAAAGTACTGTATTCTTAGAATTGCGTTGAATATTAGTGTTGTTAGTCTTATTGCCTTTGGGGGAAGGTTTTTTAAGATTTTTCCATTGATCAAGTCAAATCCTGGTGCTTTGCTTGTATTTGTTGCCTTAATTAAATTTGTAACTTCTTGCGCTGTTGTGCTGAGTATGGTGCAGCGTTTGTCAGTTGTGTTGCTGGCATTTTCAACTTCTTCATTTGTTTGCCATCCGGGGATGCTGTTATTAATTTCGTACGGCGAGAATATATTTTGCAGGTGCTTTGAGAATTCTTCTGTCTGCTCTTCGTTGCTTCTGGCCCATGTGTTGTCTATTTTTCTGATTGCTGGGATTGATTTTACTGTTTTCTTCGCTTTGTTAGCGACTTTCCATAGGGAGTAGTTGGTGTTCTCATGCGTGGATAGTGATTCGATGAATTTTGTAAATTCGTTATTATAATGTTCCCATATTTTATTTTTTAATTCCTTTGTAAGTTTATTTAGGTTTTTCTTGTTTTCTCGTGTTCTCTGTTTTTGCCATTTTGCTTTCGCTTTTCTTTTTTCCCTGATTTTGTCTAGGATGTCCTGCGGAATAATTTTAGTTTGCCTGCTATTTGATTCATGGGTAGTGGTTGCCCGCGCTACTTCCTGTATTATTTCTGTCAAAGTTGATACTGCCTGTTCAATGTGTTCAGGTGTTTTCAACGGGATATTGCAATTGATTTTGTTTTCGATTAATTCTTTGAAAGATTGCCAATTGGTGGTCTTATTGCATAGTGAATCTGTCCTGCTATAAAGTAGTGGTTTGCTTGCGTATTCTATTATAATTGGTGTATGGTCGGAGTTGAGCTCAAGGCTGGTTGTTATTTTTAATTTGCTTGCATTTAGTCCTTTTGTTATTGCAAAATCCAGCAGGTCAGGTATTTTGTTGAGGTCTGTCGGCCAGTACGTTGGTTTTCCTGTAGATAGTACATTGAGGTTGTTGCTTCTGATATATTTTTCTAATGTCCTCCCTCTCGGCGTATTAATTCTCGAACCCCATAATGTGTGCTTTGCGTTAAAGTCTCCCGCAGCTATGTATTTGTCGCCTAAGGATTGAAAGTACTCTTCCCATTTTTTTTAGTGTCATTTTGTGTCTCGGAGGTACATATACTGCTGATATCTGGAAGTAATTGTCATTGTTTTGTATTGTGACAGTGGTTGCTTGTAAGTGTTCTTGATTTGTTTGACTATGTAGGTGATGCTTGATATCATTTTTTATTATTACTGCAGTTCCTCCATGTGCTTTACCTGAGGGATGTTTGGTGTCGTAGATGGTGTAGTACGGAATTTTCGTGTAACTTTTTAGAGTGAAATGTGTTTCTGAGACAAGTAGTATATCAATATTGTTTTGATACAAAAATGTTTTAGTTTCGTCTACTCGCTGTTGCAAGCCATTAGAGTTCCAGGCTGCTATTTTCAACTTGTCCATCTCTATTTTTTACTTAGCAAGTTTGTGAGTAGTTGTAACATGATTGTAGTTTGTTGTACTTGTTGTCTTAATACTGTGTTTAGCTCGCTCATCATTTTTCCCAGCATTACCATGCTTTTGGTGGATTGTTTGAGCATTTCTTTGATTTCTGTAGCGTCTTCGATGTTATTGCTTTGGTTTTGATTGCTTGTAAGCGTTGCTTGGCTAGTGTTTTTGGTTACTTGTGCGTAGCTTCGGTTACTTTGGGGATCTATGTTTCTGATTATGGCGCTCGGTTCATATTGTGCTTTCAATGTCGTTTCATTTTCCGTTGTACTTTGTTGTGGTTGGTAGTTATTGAGTGATCTGTTGCGAAGTGGTGGAAAAAGTTTACGTTGTAGTTGTTTCCTGATTTCGCATCCTTTATAGCTGGCTGGGTGGTTTCCGTTACAATTATAGCATCTAACTTCTTTTATTTTTCCTGTGTGTGGGCAGTGTATTGTTAGGTGATTTTTTGCACATTTGACACATGCCGGGCTTCTGTTACAATAATTTTTTGTGTGGCCGTATTGTTGGCACCGCATGCATTGTGGTATATCTTTTTTGTATCGTGGTGGTTCTACTGTTACAATTGTATTTAGTATCTTTTTTATTTCGTAAATTTCTTTGTTATTGGGTCTGGGTTCGAGTTCTATTAAGAATAATGGTAAGGGTTGTTTCGTGTCATATCTTGTCATATTGTTTATTGTTCTTGTTTGGTGGCCAATTTTTGCTAATTCGTCGCTTAGTTTTTTTGTGTCGGTTTTTGGATGTAATCCTCTTATGACTATTTTGTAGCTCCTTTCCGTTTTGAGCTGGTATGTGTGGTATATAGCATTTTTATCCTTTAGTTCTTTTATCACTTTCCTATATACTTCGGGGGTATTTGTTTGGATTTTTACTTGTTCTAGTTTTGTTTGTTTTATTGTATAGTTCTCCTTTCCGACTGTATTGTTTAGTAGATCTATAAGCGGGTCTATTATTTGGGCCTCAACAAATATTGGTGGTGGTTTTGATATGTAAGTTGATTTGGTTGTGTTTTTGCTTGTCGGGTCATTGTCTATTTCTTCAGTTAATGAGCTAAAGGAGTTTCTTAATGGTAATTCTTGCAGCCATCGCTGCTTTTCTGTGTCTGGGTTTGCTGTAGAACTTTCGCCTAGAATTATTTTTCGTTTTTTGCTTGTCTTTGCTATTTTCCAGGTTTCGTCCTGGTAACTCCTTTCGTTGTCATATCTGCACTCCTCTTGTCTCAATTGCTCTTCCATGTCTTCTGTTTCCATGTCGTTTTGGTTGTTGCTATTTTGTTGTTGTTGTTTCACACCTGGTAAATCTGACGACCCATTGATATAGTATTTTTCACCTTTAGTTGCAATCTTAATTGTTGGTATCTGCTGCTGCATTGTTTGGCACTTTCACTGTTCTTAACACTAAACCGTTTCACTTGGCTGGAGCACACGTTTGCTTACGCACATCTGTTCATCTCGGTTGCCCGAGCAGGACTGCCGGTAAATTTAGTCAAAATTGTTTGCGCAGAAGAAAGTCGATTTCAAACAGTAAGTTAACTTGAGAGAATTAAATTATGAAGTTCTGGGAGAATAACATAATTTTGCATGAAAATAATAAAAAAATGAATACGTCGAAACATTTTACAAAAGAAATAAAACATGAAATATTATAAAAAGTGAATCGTTTATTATTTTACAACATATTTTACATAACATGCTCTATCAGTTTGTTACTCCAAATTTGTCTTTTATTTAAATTTTCTTACATAATTTTCATAATATATTCATGGAGTAATGTTGAATATATAGTAGAATGCTATAGACCTACTGCGAGAAACACATCTTAAAAACAGCAACAACAGTAGAGAAGAAGTGTTCTTCAAACCTAAATCCAAATATGATACAGTGCTGAAAAACTAAAATTAATATATCCTAACAAGTAAAATGTATCTTCATAATCGATGTTCTACTAGCGATTTTCCACATGTTCAACGAGATATGCAGTACAGGGAACGTATAAATTTGTTTTTTTATTTATGTCGAGTCACAAATCAGAATATTGAGTGTGTTATTTTCCCGCGGATTGTAAAATCATAAATTGCAAAAGTGTCACGGCTCATTTTATTATCGTAACATTTGTTCAAAATTTGGCAATGTATATTGCGACCTGAGGATTACGATAGTGAATATGCAACAATCGGATACCCCAGCGAGAAGAGCCCGAACATTATATTTATTCTTATCGTAGATTCGATAATAAAATATCGGATTTATCGGTCGTATACAGAGCTCTATCGTTCTGGATTATAGTCTCTCCTTTACGATTCCTCCTTGCTTTTGGCATTTCTTTTATATGTATTGTCGATCGCACTTGGGAAATATTGTACTATGTGATATACTGATTAAACTGTCCAAATATAACTAGTTTGTGGCGGATGAGGAATGGATCGATATCTCTAATACAAGAATAATTGCTGCTGCAACCGTCAAGTTTATTTAGAATAAATAATTTAAGTATATGTACAATCAATACCGTCGATAGGCGTTCGTACAACGTATTCACGTAGATAGAATAGATCGCTCGAGGATAACTCGATAATAGCTCGCTAATAATAATTTGTACAACTCAGAAAATAACTCGGTAATCTCGGTAATCTCGCTCGCAATCGTGTGCGCTTATTTATACTGGTCGGAGGGTGTCGGAAGATTCAAATTCGTCTTGGAACGACGGTTGCCCTCAACGGCGACATTGTTTTTGCCTAGAGATTATCTAGCCCTAATTTCGTGTTTCGAGGCGGTATCCGTGATTCGAGGCACAACAACATGAGTCGCTCTCCCTTCGCCTCGTCCTATGACTCATGTGTCACCACAACTTGTTGGTTAATCACTATTGTCGGTACGTTCTTTATGACCTTAGGCCGCTACATTAGATTTTCCTTTGCTGCGAGTTGTGTCGTGTTGATCGTGTCAAGTAAATCTTAAAAGTCTATATAAGTCGGTTGCATACTTTCTTCGATTACTGCTTTACCGGACGGTTCTCTGGCCTGGCCAGACATTCGAAAATTAATTCATTAGGAGAAAACTTCGTTCCTTCATTTACAGAAGTGTTCTAGGAGACCTAGGCTAAGTCCTATCACCCATTCTAATTTCTTGCTTTCTCTGCATGTAATTTGAGGTATCCGACCAATACGTGGTGCGGTTTTTCAATCGATCCATTGCTCTGAGGGTGGTATACTGTTGTACTGTACTATTTTATTCAAAATCTGTTTGCCACCTTCTTCATTAACGACGATGTAAAATTCGTTCCTTGATTTGTTAAAATCGCTCTCGGAGTGCCAAAACAACAAATAAATCGTTTTTAGAACGTGTCTGCCACTTCGGCTGCAGAGATTTCTTCTGTAGTGAGATGGTAGGAGGTGTAAGGTACGTCGCAGGCCATGTGGCCCACACATACGCTTCTTTAAATTTTTATTTATAAACACCCAATTTCTTTCTCACACAATACTTCTTTTCAAATACAGATTGTATGATGCAGAGAGATATAACATCGGATTCTTTGGAGTTTAATAACATTTAACTAACATAACGTAACATTTAACTTCAGTATCGTGCTTTTCCTCGTTTCCCTTTATATAGGATGTCGAGGTCCTGGAAAGAGAAAGTTTTCTTCTGAGGTAAGGAAACGGTTTTCTTTTTGGAGGGCCTTGCGTCGGGGTTTATTCTTTGACGATGTCTTGGCCTCGAACGTCGGATTTCGCAAACGTCGAAGCTTTCTTCATGGCCATGAGCTTCTACAGTAGGAATTCCAAGGGAGCACTTGGTCAATAGATCCTGTGTGATCAGGATATATTTGTTTCGTTTTTGTGTTCTTGATAACGTAACCTAGACGTTCTTATAACTTTCTTGCCTTTGTCATCTTTCAATATCCCCACTGCGCACGTGTTCGCAACTGTCTGCTATTGTGATTACAGTCTGTCACACAAGAGCGTGTCTGCGATATTTCTGTAAATATTTATATATTTGTAAAAAAATTTATATGAATTGAATCTACATCTAAAACACTAATACGCTATTACTTAGTAGGGTGTCCAATCTCCTCCATTAGCGATTATAGCTTGACATCGTTTCGGCATACTCTCGACTAATTTTTGAGCGTAGGATTCTGGTAACGACCTCCATATCTTTCGAATGTGATGTACAAGTGTTCTTATTTTTGTGATACGTCTTCCTCTCAGCTTGCATTTCATTAGGGACCACACATTTTCGATAGGGTTTGCATTAGGGGACTGCGATGGCCAAGGAAGTACAATCACGATCTGTGTTTTCATTCGCCCATGCCAGACGATTTTCGACGTACTTTTTTGAAAGCATCGGTTTTAACAATGTACTTTGCCACTTAACACCAAATTCGTCTAAACGCCGTTTCAGTGTCATTATACTGATATTTATACCCTTTTTAGCCAAAAATACTTGACCTTTCCGTAATGAGAGAGTCGGATTCTTCTCGAAAAGCCGGAGAATCATTTTGTCTCGTCGGATATCGGTCTTCCTCTTTAACCCCCGATTTTGGAAGTCGTCGACATTTTTTGTCTCCTTATATCGGTCTACCCACTTCTTAACAAACTGTACCGACTTGTGCATATATTTAGCAGCACTCGGGAAACTCAATTTTGGCCCTTTTGGGTGGCAACACAAGAATACTGCTTCAAATCGTTTCGCGTACGCGACACTCATATTAAAAAGCTCTGTTCCTTTCACTGTTTCAAATGAAACTGAAAGGTATTCAGCAACGCGTATTAGAGAAGTTTTCGTTTGTTTACATTCTTTTTATCTCATTCTGATTAGGTGTCAGGTTTCGCAGATATCGCAGACACGCTCTTGTGTGACAGACTGTATATACGCCTTCTTCCGATTATTTTTCGGAAGGACCAAAGGGATATCGATGGGCCATTAGGTCTATTGAAGCTTCCCGACACTTTCTGCCTGTCGGCATCTACGCTTTATCACGACACTGTATGTGTTTCGTCGGCCTTTCGTAAACAGTGTTTCAGCGATGCTATCCTATGTACCGAAGAAACTATTAAGGAGAGAATTGATCTTTGCGGCCTAGTGCCGCTACAGATCTTTGAAAAGGCGTAAACGTTCGGAAGATAAACGAACGTAAGCTCATACATTTTTATTATAAGGTAAAAATTTCTCGTTTCGTAACTTAACAGATGGATCGTAGGAAAATTAATGGATCCATTCAAAATGTGTGTTACTTGTCACAGAGTCTTGATATTCTACGACAATTATAACATACGAGAAAAACGAACTCTACACACTTTTTACTTATTTTTAACCTAATAATTGGGCTTATCGTAACGTAATGGAGCATGTATATCCATATGTACGCATATAAGCATGTATATAAAATATACAAGATAGATATATAAGATAAATGTTCGTGTGCCTCATCCATTCTTATAACAAAAAAGTCTTTGATATATTAAGGTAGGCACATACATAATTGTTTGTGTAAAAAATCGAAAATACGCTATTGTTGTCTTATGACTCTTCGTGGAAAGGATTCTTGTTTCGCATTAATCCTGAATTTTCCAGAATCTAAGCCAAGTGAACAATCTCCAAGTAAGCAAATTGTGCGATGTCAACGTAATGTAACATAACGTAATGTGCAGGGACAGCAGATACAGTCATGTCGCGCGTCAACAGAAATCGTCATGACTCGCGAATAGCGCGAGCCACAACTCCAGGCGAATGGAACTAAAAGCAGAAAACTTAAGGGAAAAGAATATCGCGGAAATGGGCAGTGGGATACGTTTGTCGAAATACGTTTACTATCGCACTACATTGTGGTCGAATACCTCAACTTATATACAAAGGTTGCAAGGAATTAGGAGCCATGTTTTCCTACAACATTTCTATACACGAAAGAAGTTCTCTGCTCATGAGCTATTTTGCAGTTTTCTTTCGACTGCGGAAGCGTGCACACGTGTGTCTAGTGAAGTTCACAATAAGTGACGACCCTCTGTCGAAAGTGAGTGAAAATCAGAAACAAACCAAGTGTTTTATGAACTACTCGTGGAAAATCCATCTTTCTCGCTCTCTAACAAATCATAGCCTCTCGACTAGTTATTTCAATTTGAATTAACTAGCTCGAAGATGGTCCAAGTAAATATAATAAGTCCTCACGAATAAAACCACAACCGCACCGTTCTACCTCCTCCGTGGCAAAACAATAATATCATCCACCTTCAAAACCACACCAACTGCATAAAAAAACGCAAGCTCGATTCAATCAAAAAAGATGCAAACACTAATCAGAACGAACTGACATCAAGACACATTACCACTCATAACAGATTCGCAATATTAGAATCTACAGACAATTCTATGGGCATAGTTGAAACACCAACAGTTCAACGCACACAAAAAAATTCCCCTCCCCCGCCAATCTTTATTGATGATGACATTCAACCTGTGATGAAGTCCATCGAGAAAGATATCAACAAAGAATATTATCAACTAAAGACTAAAAACAATCAGGTTAAAACACTGCCAACTAATCCAGACTCTTATAGAAAAATAACTAAACAGCTAAAAACCCTGAACGCCAAATTCAACACTTATTAACCAAAACAAGAAAGAGCCTTTCGAGTGGTACTACGCAACATTCACCACTATGCTAACTTAGACGAACTGAAATACGAACTCCAAAATCTTGGCCATGAAGTTACTAATATCAACAATATAAGACACAGAGTCACAAAAAACCCTCTATCCTTCTTCTTTGTTGATTTAAAGCAAAATCCAAACAACAAAGAAATCTACAACATTAACCGATTAATGAACTTGGTTATAAAATTCGAACGACCTTTTACAAAAAAAGAAATAGTTCAGTGTAAAGGGTGTCAAAGGTACGACCACACGCAAAAAAATTGCAACCGTAATTACTGCTGCGTCAAATGTGCAGGTCCTCACTCTACAGATCAATGCACTAAATCAGCAGAAACTCCTGCGAAATGTATTCACTGTCAAGGAGACCGCCCTCATTTATTAACATTGGCTATAACCAATGGGTATCGCGGATCGTTACCCTCACTTTCCTACCAAAAAGTGTGGACAACGAATCCGCGTCCTTAGTTCAAAAAGGCACACCCACACCGAGCATTCCTCCGTAATAGTACGAGACGAGTCAACTACTGTTCTTTCAATCTTCGTGTAGTCAATTCAAGTGCTAAATCACAGAGCAGTCATCTACCGTTTTTCTAATCCTCGTGTAGTCAACTCAAATGTCTCAAATTTAGATCAGTCAACTCTACTGTTCTTCCACTCTTCGTATAGTCAACTCAAGTGTCTAAATCATAGAGCAATCATGTACTGTTCTTCCAATTTTCGTGTAGTCAATTCAAGTGCTAAGTCATAGAGCAGTCATCTACCGTTCTTCTAATCCTCGTGTAGTCAACTCAAATGTCTCAAACTTAGATCAGTCAACTCTACTGTTTTTCCACTCTTCGTGTAGTCAACTCAAGTGTCTAAATCGTAGACCAGTCATCTACTGTTCTTCCAATCTTCGTGTAGTCAATTCAAGTGTCTAAATCATAGAGCAATCATATACTGTTCTTCTAATCCTCGTGTAGTCAACTCAAATGTCTCAAACTTAGATCAGTCAACTCTACTGTTCTTTCATTCGCAGTCATCTATTATTGCTTCAAACTTAGTCATCACTACGAAGTACGTGACATTACATTAATCTACTCTCTATTAATACGACTCATCTATCAAGTACACAATTATTAATCGTTTATATCTATTATATCTTCCGACACGACGCAACCTCAAGTGTAGTAAGTTGTTGACAATATACATCTTATAGAACTGTAGTGTTTCGTTCACTCGCGGAGAGACGCTATCGCGAAGAAGCACGTCAACGGGAGTCGTAAATTCCCGTTACGATTTGATAATCGACGCCGCGAAATGATCGATCCCCTTATTTCTGTTATGATAATAGGGGTGGTTTGATTGAATTTGTACTGACGTAACAAATATAACTTAATTTATTGTTACAATTTGCTAGATATACAAAATTACACTGATGTAGCGATGCGATTTATGGCAGAACCTTTTTCAGACTTGAGTGTTATGAAGACGAACAACGAATGAATCTTAAGTGACGATACTGCGTCGGAGGAGCGTTAGTAATGGGTAGTGAACATTGTTTCTCATTGGTTAATAAGATGACCGGTAGACTAGGAAGGGTCTTAACTGCCCTCGGAGGAAAGTTGTTAATGGAAGGTATCGCACGTGCAAAAAACTAATTTTCTCGCAATAAATAAGTGAACATTTGCCAAGCAGATGCTACATCTGGCTCGTAGGACCTTAGATAGATTTTTGGGAAGATTTGTGAGGGGCCCTTGAGGCTATTAAGACTGTCGGTAACCCGACTGTCGGCAACGCGACTGTCGGCAACGCGACTGTCGGCAACGCGACTGTCGGTAACAGGGCATCAGTCGGTGTCAAGACGGCAGTCGATAACAAGACTGCCGTCGGTAACAAGACTGCCATCGGTAACAAGACGGCGGCCGGTAACGAAACAGCAGCCGATAACAGGACGGCAACCAATTACCACAAGGTCGCCGGTAACAGGACAGCAGTAGGTAACAGAAGCCCAGAAAGAAATCATCTCTGAACCCCGCCCAGTACAAGCGAACACAACGAACAATCAAGGATGCCGGTACAAGGCCAATCATCACCACCAACTGCTAAGGCTAGAGTGGTCTTGCAACCGCTTAAGGCACAAAAACCTGGGGGCTCAACACCCGAAAAACTGAGCCCAAAAATGAAGAAGAGGAAGAGGATGGAGGAGGAAGATAAGGACACCAAGCAAGCACCTCGCACCGAACAGGAAACAAAGAAAGCAACACCAGAAATCTGGCAACAAGCAAAAGAGAGAGAAAAAGATCCTAGCCTACTGCCTTGATCCGAGCAAAAAGATCAATAAAGATCAAACAGCGACGATCATGAGGCACTTCACAGAAATGCGAGGGCTTCTGGAGGACCTCCTGCTAGAAAACAGCTTCGTGCAAGGGAAGCTGGAACAAAGTGCGGGCTCAGAGCAGAAGAGCTCGGAGATACTTAGCACGGTGAATAAGTCGCTGCAAGCCAGCAAGCGACTAGAGACGGCAGTAAAGAAGACCATGACAGCCGAACCACGGAAACCTACATACGCCGGAAAGGTAGGTATGACAAGTAACAAAGTGGGACAAATCTCGATAAAACCACCTAAGAACGTGGTAATCATCCGCCCCGAGCAAGAAGACAGCAACATCAAAACCAGCGAGGAAGCGCTAGACGCGGTATTCACGCTTGTAAACCCTCGAAAGAAGGGAATACAGGTTACCGCGGTGAGAAAAATTGGCGGCAGTGGGCTGGCAGTGGAGACAACGAAACCAGAAAGTCTAAAGGCGTTCACGGAGAACGCAAAACTAAAGGAGGCCGGCCTAAAAACCAGTACAGCGCAAAGAAGATCGCCGAGAATGATACTGTTCGACGTCCCCAGGGATATCCCTGAAAAAGAGATACTGAACTGTATCAAAAAGCAGAACCAGGACAGACTCAACGAAGACGACGTAGCGGCCATCAAATTCTGCTTTAGAACGGACCGCAAGGATGCAGAGGAAACAAACTGGGTACTAGAGGTTCCCCCCCCCCCAGGTAAGAGATAAGCTACTCAAAGGCAAAATCTTTATCTCCTGGAACGCATGCAAGGTTCGCGACTTCATCGCCATAAGTCGGTGCTACAGATGCCAGAGCTACGGGCACGTGGCAAAATATTGCCGCGTTAACTATGAAATCTGTGCGCATTGTGCAGAAAGCGGGCATAGCACCAAAAACTACACAAGCAAAGAGAAGCACGCCAGGTGCGTTAACTGCAAAAAGGCAGGAAAGATAGGTGATCACGCAGCCTCGGACGTAAACTGTCCCGTACACAAGAAAGCATTAGATGCCTTAATATCGAGAACTGAATATGAGTAAAGAGCGCAACAGAAACGGAATAGGACATGGGAGAGAAAGGGGGATACGGATCTTGCAGCATAACATGCAGCGATCCAAAACCGTCCCCTACGAGATTAGGATGCAGACAAAAGCTGATGGCAACGAAATCTTGCTGATGCAAGAGCCATACAGCATTAACGGAAAGATACCTGGACTCGGAACGGGAATCGCGATTGCCTGTCGAGGTTCGAAAAACGACCCGCCAATGGCAGCAATGGGAGTCAAATCGAAATACCTTACACCACTGGAAGTCACCGGACTCTGCACAACACATTGCGTATGTGTGCAGATCAGCGACGGGAAACTCGAGATATACGCAATAAGCCAGTACTTTCCGCCGACCGAAGATATAGAAGTCGGCATCAAACATCTAGACAAAGTACTGAGGAGTTTAAGAGGCAAGAAAGTCATCATCGGCCTAGACTCTAACGCGAAGTCACCGCTGTGGTGTAGCAGGACCGATGACGATAGTGGAAAAGTCCTAGAAGCTGTCATAGCGCAGTATGGCCTCCATGTCCTCAACCAACCGGAATAGGCCTACACGTTTGAAACAACTCGAGGGCGATCGAACATAGACGTAACGCTAGCGAGTCCAGAAGCGATACCGCTCGTGAGAGACTGGAATGTCCACGAGGACGGAACCTTCAGCGACCATAGAGTACTGGAGACGCGCCTAAATCTCGAAAAGCAAACCACCAAGCCGCAGCTTCAGGAAAGAAGATACAACATGCGGAAAGCCAACTGGGAAGTGTTCCAGAGAGTTGTCGCGGAAGAAAGCGAGGCACTCCGAGGGACAACCCTCCAGCAGGCTGAAGATGTTGAGCGAATGGCCGAACAAATTCAGGCAGTCCTTATAAAAGCCTGCGATGCGGCCATTCCCAAGAAAGAATGGCATTTTAGGTCGGTACCATGGTGGACCTCGGAGCTCACACGAGCAAAAAGGAACACATACCGAGCAAGGAGAAGGTATCAGGGGGCAAAGGACCCCGCAACGAGGGAACGAGAGAAGCTGCGGTACAGGAGACTCAGGAAAGAATTCACGCAGAAGATCGCGAGAGCTAAAAACGAAACCTGGCGTGAGTTCGTAACAAAAGAAGGCAACAGAGAACCATGGGGGATACCCTATAGGACGGTCACGGGTAAGCTAAGATGGGAAGAGACAGTGTCAACTCTGCGGACGCCACAAGGGGAAACCTCAAACTGGAGAGCGACTGCAGCAGCGATGCTGTCCGCCACTCTATCCGATGATCAGGAAGAGACGGACACTCAAGAACAAGCGGCAATCAGAAGAAGCACGGTAACTCCTCCAAACGCCGAAGACACCCCCGAGTTCCAACTACACGAACTCACTGGAGCCGTTAAGAAATTAACGAAGGGCAAGTGTCCCCTCCTCGACCTAATCGAAGTGGAAGTATTACAACGCGCCTGGGGAGGAATCCAGCAAGAACTCCTCAAGCTCATGAACGGAAGCCTCACCTGGGGAGTCTTCCCGAAGAGGTGGAAGGTTGGAAATATCGTCACCATTCCCAAAGGACCGGTCCGAGACAGGAGTAGCCCGAAGTCATACAGACCGATTTGCCTACTGTCAATGGTGGGCAAACTGCTGGAAAGACTGATGGCTACTAGGCTGACGACCATCTTCAATAGCAAGGAATCTCCTCGGACCGGCAATACGGATTTCGACCGGGAAGATCCACAGTAGACGCGCTGATCAAGTTCCGCGAAAAAGTCGCGGAACTGAGCGACAGGAAGTATGTTCTAGCAATCGCGCTAGACATATCAGGAGCCTTCGATAACGTCTGGTGGCCAAACGTGCTACACGAATTGAAAAGAAGAGAATGCCCAAATAATCTATACCAACTAACACGAAGCTACTTCACAGACAGATCGGCACAAATAGCCGGGAAAACCAAGACAGTGAGCAAATCCGTCAACAAAGGATGCCCGCAGGGATCGGTACTGGGTCCAAGTTTCTGGAACCTAATATTCAACGATCTGCTGGCTGAGTTAACAGAGAGCACGATGGACTGCGAACCCATCGCGTACGCCGACGTTATTGTGATCCTAACCGCTGGAAACGCGAGGATCGAGCTGCAAGAAAAAGGACAACTAGCAGTTACACGCGTATCTACGTGGTGCGATAGGAAGAAACTAACGTTATCGGCGGAGAAGACGGAAATGTTACTGGTCAAGGGTAAGTTGGACACCGAAAGACCACCAATCATCAGGATCAGCAGCCGAAGCATCAAGATGACAGAAACAATCAGATACCTAGGAGTCTACCTGGAAAGAGGTTTAAAGATCAACAAGCATGTAAAGGAAACAACTGGGAAGAGCCAAAAACTGTTCAACAGCCTCGCAAGAGTGGCCAAGGCGAAGTGGGGACTCGGTCACGCAGCCATGAGTACACTGTACAAAGGGCTGCTCGAACCGATAACCACGTACCTGGCGGCCGGCTGGAGCGACCTGCTGAACGAGAAAACGAAAAGCGCATTGATAAGAGCACAAAGGATGGCACTCCTACGGGTTACCAAAGCCTACAAAACAACGTCAACAGAGGCACTACAGGTCATTGCCGGAGTCATGCCCATCGACCTGTTAGTCGAAATCAGAGCAAGGGCTTACAGGAGGAAAAGAGGCCTGGACGGGGAAACCAACCAGCGAAGCATCACCAGAGAAGCCATCGAAAGGTGGCAGGAACGCTGGCAGGCGTCATCGAAAGGGCGAACAACATACCAGTACTTCGGCAATATCAAGGATAGGCTTGAGAGCCGCTGGATAAATCCCGACCACTACATGACACAGTTCACCAGTGGTCATGGGGATTTCAACGGCAAACTCAAGACATTCTGTCTGAGCGAAGTAGACACCTGCGACTGTGGGGAGACGGTAACCCCCCAGCACATCCTAGAGAGTTGTCCAATCTTCTGCGAAGAAAGGCTAAAAATGCGGAGAGCGATTGAAGAACTACACTTGCACTGGCCGGAGGAAAAGTGGGAGTTCGTAACGAAGGACGTATACCCCCACTTCCTCCAGTTCACAAGGAGCGTTCTCCAAGCAAAGGAACAGAAGAGAAGGAGAACTACTCTAGGCACAGAAAACGAACCACCACAACAACGGTCCGCAGGCAGAAGAGCTGCTGAAATGCGAAAGTCCACAAACCAACTTCCAAGACGAAGCCCAAGACTGGCCCAGCAAGGTCCACACCGGAACGAAGACAACGACGAAGAGGAAGAAGGAGATGAAGAACCTGTAACACCGGACAACAGAAACACCAGTGACAACAACAACAGCAACAATAATTAAGAAGGAATCGACTACCGACAGCAATAGCAGCAGCAACAACAACAACAACAACAACAACAGCAGCAGTGAGAAGAACAACACCAAGGTGAAGAAGAAGAAGAACCAGCGGGAAACGATAGAGAAGCACACAAACAGGGCAGGAGAGCAAAAGAAACCAAAATAACACACTAAGGATAGAAAGAAGCAAACGATAAGATTGATCTGAGGATAACCCCCTGCGACCGTCTGTGCAGGCGGCACTCATGTAATGAATGTTGTGACGGTGCAGGGGAATAATCGGCTGAAAAGCCAACCTGCTGGGACCGAGCGCAAGCTGGCAGCTCCGCCTCCACGTGGCCCCCGCTGATAACGACGCGACAGGATGCTCGCATCCTGACGCGCCGGCTAAGCGAGCTGCTGCCCGAAAGGGTAGGTCCAACTTGTCCAATGAACCGAAAGGAGAGGACAGGGTTGTTCCAAGTCGCGCGCCGAACACCTACGCACGCCGTTCCCTGGACAGCGGACGCCTGAAAGTAGATATAAAAATTAACGAACATCTCTAAGCGAAGCCAGTATGGGTTCTAAACCCGAGGTATGGCGCGGTCGGCAATAGCCGAGCCCTTAAACGCTCACAATACTTGTCTGTCGGAGCCATGTGGGTCCGTGCTGCCAAAGGGTCGGGCGAAGAAGCTCTTCAGATGTTTGTCCTCTTGAAATTAGATCGGCGGGATTGTCGTTGGTAGGAACATGTCGCCAATCGCGGAAACTAGGTTTCGTCTGGATCTCGGAAATTCGATTGGCGACAAATGTTTTGAGTGTGTGGGGAGACGTATTTATCCAATGGAGGACTATGGAAGAGTCGGTCCAATATACAGTTCCCGAGATGTTGTGCGATAGAGCCTGTTGTATCGTAGACATCAAGGATGTAAGGAGAAGGGCTCCGCTCAATTCGAGCCGAGGAATGGTTTGTGATTTAAGCGGAGCCACCTTTGATTTTGCGGTTAGGATCAGTGTGCATACACGGCCGAGACGGTTAACGGTTCGGAGATAGACACAAGCTCCGTAGTCCTTCTTGCTGGCATCGCAGAAGCCATGCACCTCGATTTCTGTTGCGGATTCAATTATTACCTTGCGTGCGAATGTGATGTTATTTAAGAGTGCCAATTGGGAATAATAACTGTTCCATTCTGAATGTAAATCTGTGGGGAGAGACTCATCCCAATCGGCCTTCAATGCCCAAACTCTTTGGAGTAACATTTTTGCTCGGACGATCACTAGAGCGAGTAGTCCCAAGGTATCATAAATTCGAGCAATTACGGAGCTGATCGATCGCTTCGTGACTCGGGAAGTGTTAGCTTTGGCGTCAACCGAGTAGAGGATTGAGTCATCGGAGGACTTCCAAAAGACCCTAAGTGTTTTTAAGGGTTAAGACTCACCCAGTTGTAGATTTTGATTTACGTCCTGTTCGGATAGTCCGTTGAGTAATTCTTGGTTGTTGAATGCCCATTTTCGGATTTTTAAGCCGGCCAGTTGGAGAAGTTCGGTGAGTTCGGTTCGGATTGATAACGCCTCGGCCATCGTGTCAGCCCCGGTAAGTGCATCGTCGACGCAGAAGTCTCGCTGCAACTCTGATGAGGCTCGCGGGAATCGGTGTCCCTCGTCGTCTGCTAATTGTTTGAGACATCGGATGGCTAGATACGGGGCTGCGGATAAGCCGAACGTCACGGTGTTGAGCTGATAAGTTTCGGTTTCTCCGTTCTCGCTGCGCCATAATATCTTTTGATATTTTCGATCCTCTGGTCTCACGAAAAACTGGCGATACATTTTTTCAATGTCGCCGGTAAGTACATATTGATGCGAGCGGAATCTAATGAGTATGTGAAACAGGTCCTCCCGTAACTTGGGTCCAGTGTAGAGTGTGTCGTTTAGAGAAGTTCCAGTGGTGCTTGGGGCCGATCCGTCGAAGACTACACGGAGTTTCGTGGTTTGACTTGAGGTTTTGATTACGACGTGATGTGGTAAGTAGTATCCGTTATCGTCGGAGTGATTGGGATTGACCCTCGTCATATGTCCCAATGTCAGATATTCCTGTAATACCGCTCGATATTCTGTTTCGAAGTGCTTGTCGTGTTGAAAACGGCGGCTGAGAGAGGCGAGTCGTTTCATTGCCAGCGCTTTTGATGATCCGAGTGAATGAAGCTGGTCATTGAATGCTAAAGCGACGATGTATCGTCCTTCGCTGGTACGTCGGATGTGGGCTTGAAAGTGTTCTTCGCATCGTCGATCTGTCTCTGAGATATGTTTAATCGGGGGCCCTTCGTCGATTTCCCAAAACCGCGCGAGATCAGCTTGTAGAGCCGTTGTTGATGTATGAAACGTATTTGTCGCGGTCTGTGAAGTTGGTCTCCCCCTGATTTCCCAACCGAATCGTGTTTTTTGCAGACGCAGATCGGGTTCGTTTGGCTGTGCTAGGTTGATTTGTCCAATACACATCGATGCAAGTGTTGGACCCGAACTTAGCAGGATATCGATCGGAGCTGGTAGGTGAAATCGTGGATCGGCCAATGCTAGATATCGAGGTATATCGAGTGTCGAACGATCGATAGGTTCACTCGGAATTAAGGTTGCTATAGTCGGGATGATGAGGAAGGTTAATGTTCGCGTGTATGTGCCGTCGGTGGACGTGATCGTAGCCGTGATGTATCGTTTGGAGGTCGTTGTCAAGGCGTCTAGAGACCCAATTGGGACCGAACATTTGTTTTGCTTAAGTTCAAGTGATTTCGCCAATTTCTCGGTAACGAAATTCATGCTGGATCCGGTATCCAGCAACGCTCGACACCGGATTGGTCGCTGTTTGTTATTCAAAATGTTAATGCGCGCTGTGATGATCATGTCATTTGTTAATGATTTAGTTGTCACTGGTCTGGTATGTCCGGTCGTCAATGAGGTCGTTAATTGTCGGCGTCATTGATTATTCGTTCGTCTGTCACTGGAATGTTGGTCGTTTGAAGGTGAAGTTGTTCGTGAGGTTTTCGATCTGTGGTCTGTTCCGTGATTTCTACGACGAATAGGTGATGAATAAGGTGATAAGGAGGGTGTTGTGGAGCGGCTGCTTGATGGAGAGGATTTTGGACTGGATCTATTGGAATGAGACCTTGAATGATGTTTTGTTCTATGCAGCATAGTGTGATGTCGTTCTCCGCACACACGACATGATCCGGAGAAACAATCTTGAACTGTGTGTCCTTTCCTGAGGCAGTTAATGCATAGAGATGCCCTTTTGACCTCCCGAATACGCTCTCGGATAGATTTGGACTTGAATGTATCACATCTCCAAATGGGATGTGATGCCTGGCAGTTGTAACATGTCGGCGTAGTCTGTGTTATCGTAAATGTCTGTCCTCGTGGTGTAACCTGACGGCTCCGACCGGATCGCTCCGGTGATGTCTTTGCTTGTTTCGCTGTGGTGATCGATCTGGAGCTCCGTGCTATTTTTTCAATAAAATTTAGCAAATGCTTGTATTGGGGGATTTCGTTGTTCGGTAGCGTCATCTCCCACTGTGTATTGATACATGATGGTAATTTAGAAAGGATGAGGCTGCTGAGCATAGCGCTGGTATCAGGATATGTATCTCCTAATTTATTCAAGGCATAGATATGTTGTTTAAATGTGTGGACTAAGCGCCACAATTCTGTTGGAGATGCCTTGGTTAATTTAGGGTACTCAATCATTGCTGTACAGTGGCTGAAAGCGGTGTGTCGTGGACATTCGTATGTCTCCTTTAGAAGGGTTAGAGCGTCATTGTAATTTCTGTTATTAATGGGTAACGCGTTTAAGGAATCTGCTGCTTGTCCTCTCAGGGCGGACCGCAAGTAATGGAATCTTTCTGCATCCGTGAGGCCGGGATTTTTGTCTATTGTTGACGAGAAAGTGTCGTGGAACGTGCTCCATTGTTCTAAGTCTCCGTCGAAAGTGTGGAGCTGAAGATCTGGTAATTTAATCGTTAGCGGTTTCGGGCTTATGGATGCTACGCCGGTTTGAGGATCTATATGTGCTGACGGCGATGCTGCTTGCACGTTTCTGAGAACCTTGGTAGAGTTTTGAATCTACCGCGCTATACTGATCTTTTATTTCGAAACCGCGCGCTTGTTCTGTCTCGTCCAAGGTTTCTATCTCGAGCTGAATGCTTTCAAATTGATTCATAGCATCGGTGAGCTGTTTTCGGTAAGCTGTTAACGGGGTATTTTTCGGACAACCGGCTTCTTCATACTCATTCAGTCGGTTCGATATGTATGTGAATCGACCGATATAATGGACTCGTTTCCGAAGTAAGGAGCTGAGTTGATCTTCTGTCGTCATTGTTACAGCGGATAGGAGATTTCTGATATGAGGAACGAGCTTACCTTGTTTGTTGTGAATTTAATCGTTGCTCGTCACCGTGTGTGTACGGATTGACGTGTTTGTTTGGCCCCGAAGGTGTTCTTTCCGGGAAGTGACGCTCGTATTGTTGTGAACAGAAGTTGTTGGAATTTGTGATGTCCAGCAACGATGATAGGTAGCGTGGTTTTGATGGATTCACGTGGTACTGTGCGGTCACTGGTGAGTACACTTTTTCACCGACACGTGAATCCGGCTCGAAGGACCAAATGTTTCGTTCACTCGCGGAGAGACGCGATCGCGAGGACGCACGTCAACGGGAGTCGCAAATTCCCGTTACGATTAAACAATCGACGCCACGAACTGATCGATCCCCTTATTCCTATTATGGTAATAGGGGTGGTTTGATTAATTTCACACTGATATAACTAGTACAAATTATAATTTATTCCAACAACTTAGCAAATATAAATAATTACACTGATGCGTCGGTGCGAGTTAAATAAGTGTTCAAGGACAAAACACGTTATAGACTTGTTAACTGTTCTGACTATGAAGAACGACTTTGACTTGAGGATAGAACCCTTTACAGACTTGACTGTTCTGAAGACGAACAACGATTGATTCTCAAGTGACGATGCTGTGTCGGAGGAGAGCTAGTGATGGGTGTGTTTAGCGTATGGGACCATCGGATTTGTTCATGACATTTTTTTGTTAGGAAAGTGAGGGTAGTAAACATTGTTTCTTCTTTGCCAATAAGACGACTGGTGGACTAGGAAGGGTCTTAGCCGCCCTCGAGAGAAAGTTGATAGTAGGAGGCATTGTACGTGCGAAAAAATAACTTTCTCGCTTTTTCCGGTAATAGACAATAAACCTTAGAACAGTTGTTAAACAGATGCTACATCTTGCTCGCAGGATCGTAGCCAGAATTTCCTAAGGTTTATGACGGGCCCTACAGGCTATGGAGAGTACGCGGCAAGGATGTGCGGATATCTGGCTGCTATCTTATCCGTGATGTGTGGCCTGGCCTAGGTAGAAAGTTGGCCGACGTAACAGTAATGTTTTGGAAAGTAACCCTTCTGTGGGTTGATTGAGGATTTGGAGCCCTTGGTGTTTAATATTGTTTACGCGAGTGGTAGAGCAGAGTATTTTTAGGAATTCCTCGACTTATACATTCGAAAAGTTTACATTTATAAGTTATATATTATATATATATATATGTCGGAGATGAAAAGACATCGGGCCTCCCCGTTGGAATTCGTAGGAAAAGCCGAGACAATGAGCTTGGGTTCAAGGCGACAACTAGTCGCCGAACGTAGCCGCGGTCACGGGATGAATATTTTGTCTAGCGGAAGTATAGAATTACTTAGCCCTCCTTAAGAAAAGATAATAGTACCATTGCTCTACAGTGCGCATTCCAACGGCCTCTGCCCCGTGGCTTGCCACACGCAGACCCTATTCTTCGGGCAAGACGATTGCCAGATGTCGATGCATCTTCACAGGACATTTAGTTAACTAAGGTCCTCCAAACGAACAAACAGTCTTTATCCTAACAGTCCCCAAATCTATCACCCGCTGCGGGAAGATATGGGAGATCTGTTTTTCCTCACGAACGACGCTCCCCGTTACCAACTTTCTCTCAAGGGCGGCTAGCATCCTTTTCTAACCACCAACATAGAGATTAGCCAATTAACGGCGACGTTCATTTCCCTCACTTTTTGAACGAGGATTGTCCTCGACGAATCCGATGATCTAGTGTCCTGGGACACACCCCATCATAGTTTTCTTCGGCAGCATCACGATGACGGAGAGACATTCTTGTGCGATGTCATTAAGCGAGTATAACGTTTGCGATCAGCGAATACCTTAATTGACGATTAGTCTAACTTCGACTCTGGAGGGACGTGACTACTATCCCGTTGACCGCGGATTCGTTATTGAACTTAGGATCATTGTCATTAGTATCTCGAGTATCTAGTTACCACGGCTACTTGTCAAATCCTGTACTGATCATATCCGTACCGGTATATACTTTCTCTATTATGTAACCTCGGTGGCTAATTCAAGAGAACATTCATTTCGCGCCCCTAATCCTAATCCTAATCTTAATGCTAATCCGACATATATATATATATATATATATATATATATATATATATATATATATATATATATTGTTCCTGGTCCTACGTCTAAATTCTAATACTTGTAGTGTAGATATGCTATATTCTTTGACTGAATTTATACGTCGCTCAAATTGTAGGGCATTGTCTTGTGCTCGTAATACATATATTGAGGTTAACTTTGTATTGGTTAAAGTTATGAGTAACCTTTGGAGCCGTTTTTAATATTTTCTCTAGTGTTAGGATGTCTATTTCTTTGAAATTATGTGAATTGTTCTTAATTTTGATTTCGTAAGATATATTTTTGTGTTTCTGATATTTTCATAATATTATTCGTCATCAACTGTCACCGTGCCTTCGCTGGAGATCATTAAACTTAGTCACCCAAATAGACGCTTTCCCCTTAGTTCTTTTTTTTTATTTATTTGTTTGAATTTTGCAATTTGTCCAGAAGGACATTTGGTAAAATGTTATAACTTGAAAAATATAACATGTGGATGGTTACCCCTAGCGGGGTACCATCTTCCAGGTTGTTTATTGTATTTCTATTGTGAGGTCTGCGGGATGCTTCTACTTCAGTCTTCTTTCTATTATAGTTTCATTTGTTTCAGTTACAAGCTGGTTTGGGTGTGTTGCAAGTCTTTCGTTGTACTTTTTTGCGTATCTAGCGATTTCCTCTTTGGCTGTTGGAATTTTTAGATCTTTTCGTATATCTTCATTTCTGACGTACCATGGAACGTTAACTATTGTTCTTAAAATTTTTGTTTGTTCTGTCCCTATTTTATTTATGTGACTCATTGCTGCCGTCCCCAATGGTGGGACTCCGTATGTCCAGATTGGTTTGATTATTGTTTTGTATATATTTAGTTTATTCGTTATGCTTAATTTAGATTATCTATTGCTTAACCAGTACATCTTTTTCCTTATTTCACGTATTCTGTTTATTATTAATTTTATGTGATGCTTCCATGTAAGTTGTGTGTCTAAGTGGAGTCCTAGGTATTTAACTTGCCTTGTTTGTGTTATGTGCGTGCCATTCAATTGGACATTTGGTGGTTTCCGTTTTCTTAGTGTAAATATAATATGGTTGCATTTACTGGGGTTTGCTTTTATTTGTTTATCTTGTAGCCATTTTTCTATTTTTGTTATGTGTCCTTGTAGCAATATGACTGCAGTTTCTGAATTAATATGCCTGACTAATACAGCCGTGTCGTCCGCGAATATCAGTATTTTGCTATTGGCAGTTGTTGGTATGTCGGCCGTGTATATTATGTATAATATTGGTCCTAAGACGCTTCCTTGCGATACCCCTGCCTTGATGTCTTTTACTTCAAAATATACATCCTCTATTTTTACTACAAAGATTCTGTTGCTTAAGTATGATTTGAGTGAGTGGTGGATTTGTTCCGGGAAGTGTTTTTTGATTGTTTGTAAGAAGTTTTCATGGTTCCATGGTTTTATGGTTTCAGAGTGCGCGTTGTACAAACATTTACTGAAAGTTTTTTTGTAACTTATCAAGTTTCTATAAAAAGAGATTGATTTAACGTGGATAAATATTTTATACATAAACGTTTATAAAATGAAAAGATATTTGTACGCGTATTAGCTTTGTGCAAATAATTGTAACCTAAAAATTTGTTCAATGATAGATAGGGTAATGCAGTAACCGGACAGGAAATTATTCTACATATAAAGGTAAATCATGAAAACAAATATATTCAATCTTCTTATTTTATGTTGCTTTTTATTTTTATTACATTTTTGGTTTTTATATACATAACATGTAGAAAACCTGTAGAAATCCTGTCGTATTGACCTACATAACTTTTGTATTTTCTCAAGTAACAATTTCAACAAAGAGGATTTTGATTACCAATCACGTTTACCGCGCCAAATTATTCCAATTTTAAATTCGTCTATCGATCGATTCAAACATATTTTTAACTATCAATTTCTGTAATTCATATTAAATAAAACTCTAACACTGATTATTGGATGACATATTTATAATTCCTCGGTTTCCGATCGTATTTTAATCATAACTTGGGCAGAACTGAAGAAATGAATTGTATTGTTCTCGAAACATTGACACAAAGTGAAAAATAATTAGAACGTGTCAATTTATTTTGTTCCTTCACTTTTATACCGTGGCATCTGAAAGTATTGATAGACCTTTTATAATTACCATACGCGTATCATACTCAAAATTCATTAATGCTGTAATGACATCCAACTATCATAATTACATTTTTAAAATCTCAAACGATTCTAAAAATGAATGCAGAAATTATAAGATATTTAGTACAAGTACATGTACATATATTTTGCAGAGATTATAAAAATATTTAAATAAGCAATCATTCATATCATTAGTAAGTTTCAGTATTCAGTGGGACCATTTTTAATATAATACATTATATGCTTAAGGTGACTATACATACTGTATATTAATTTATACTAAATGTAAGTTTACATTAAATATCCTGCAACTTTTATATATATTTTCAAATTAAAAATATAAATAGGGCAATCTCATTATAGTCCTAACAAATTTTTAAAACATTTTATATACAACACACAATATGAATATTAAAGTTTTTGTGACAAATGTAAATACTTTGCCAAGCCACTGTATATATTAATGTTAACAGTATGTTTTTGCATATTCAGCAATAAAAAAGAAGTAAACTTTCAAAATATTCTTAGATATTATGTAATTAAGTTTTTACTGACATCCTGTAAAGAAATATGTCAAAATATTTTATTATCTTTGTTACACTGCTTCTCATAGGATTTCTCTAGATAATGTCCTTCAAACCGAACAAATATTTTAGTTTTATCCTTTAGTTTTAACATTCCTTAATTTATTATCTACTCCGGAAAGGTACGGGAAATCTGGATTTTCTCACGTATGATGCATCTCCTTAGCAACTTTCTCTCGTGAGTGGTTAGCATTCTTCCTCACCCACCAATCTGGTAAATTAACCAATTAACAGCGACGTCCATTTTCCTCACTTTCCTAACGAAAACTTTCCTTAAAGAATCTGATTATCTTGTACCCTTAGCCACACCTATCACAGTTTTCCTCTGCAGCATCATCGTCACAGAAAGACAGTTCCTCTACGTTCCTTGAGTAGTCATCATCTTATCAATCATCGTCTATCAGTCGAGTTGTACCCGAGAAGTGCGAATCGTCAGGTGTAATCGCGAGCTACGTAATGTGTTGAAAGTAAGAATTGTTAATAAATATACTTTTTAAATATCTCCGAGTGTTTCTTTGACACCTATCATGTCTAACACATTTCAAATTCAAACAACGTGATCCGTTAATTTCGCGATTTCCTGTGTCTTCTACGTGACACTATCTTCCATTATTGTGTGAGAGAGAAATTGGATGATATTAATAACTTAAAAAGAAAGAAACAAAATCAAGAGAACATGGTACTCGCCAAAAGAATAAAAATTGAAAAGTTATAGGAAGTACCAAAGATGAAAAACAAAGGGAAACGAAACAAAGAAAAACCAGAGAAAAAGGTAGAAAGAAATATTCAAAGAGAATGTGACTTGAACGAACAGGAGAAGAAATGATTAAACCAGAAGATACCAAACCTTCTGAAAAAGATTTGAGATATGTGTCACATCCCGCACCCCGCACGATTCGTAGCGCGAAAGTAAAATTGATAATTTTTTTCAAATCAAGGTAATTTAAAATGTTTATTTGAAACCAAGTTTACAGTATTTGAAGCGATAGGCATTTAAAGCCGCTAAAAGCTATATCTGGTGAATGTTTATCTAACCATGTTTTTATATTTACCTAATTATGTTTCTATAACGATATTAAGACAATTTAAATTATAAATAAAGTCGGCAGTTGAACAAACGTTGGGGATCTTCCCAAATACTTTCAAAAGAAAGACCCCGACGTTTTTTCATCTCCGACGGATATAAATGTAGCGACTTCGAGAACTCAGTATGAGAATAATTACCGTTCGTCTATCGAGTAATAATAATTATTATCGTTCGTTCGTCTATCGAATATTATTGATTAATTACCGTTCCTCGATCGAATAGTTATCATTTTGTCTATCGAAGAGTCAGTTATCATTTTGGCTATCGAAGAATCGTCATTTTGTCAACCGAAGAATTTTATACCCATCCGTTTGTCAGTCAACTGTCAATATCGAAATCGAGTAAGATTTGAATAAATCATTACATATTGTTAATTTACTTTCGAACAACTTTAATCCTCTCCGTGCCGGTATTCTCGCACACAGCAGATTAGCCGAAAGTATAGCTCATAGCCAGTTGCATTAAACGTCAGTTAACGCTACCTTCTCGTCGGCAACTAAATAGAACGTAGCGATGTGCACTTGCCGATGTTAATAATGACGAAGATAAGGAGCAGAAGCCAAGGATATCTGCGTGTGGATGTTTCTGGGATGACAACCCTGATTTAACTATCCTTGAGGATAAAGAGCCATCTAGCGATTGTGAAGATGAAGTAGAGGAAACACCAAAGCGGAAAAATAAGAAACTAAGTGCCGCTGAACGTCGAGAACAAGCAACACAGAATAAACGTGAAATTCGTCAAAGACGAGAAGCGCTCGCCAATAACCAGTTACCAAATTCTGTAGATCAGTTCGACAGATCAGTTTTAGCTAGTTCAGACAGTTCAATAGTATGGTTACAGTATATGGCATACCATTCACAGGCAACAGAAATAGAGAAAGCAAGAGCAGTTGCAAGAAGAGCGAATAAAACGAATAATTTCAGGGATTGAAAAATTGAACGTTTGAAGTGCTTGATTGAATTTAGTCTCTAAATTTGGAATTCTTGAATCATTGAATGATGTCTTTCAAGAGGCAGTGAGATCTAACGATTCACTGAAGATATACAGTCACATGTTGACTGTTCATATTGAGGCTGGTAGACAGATGGAACTAGAGAAAACAATTAATACCATAATTGGAAAATGTAAACATATTCCCGAGATATCGTTTAATTGTGGTGAAGGATTATTACAAATGGGTTTGAAGGACAAATCGGGGCATATTATGCAGAAAGCATTGCAATCTTTGCCAGCTTCTGAACGTAACAAATACTTTCTCAACGAAGACGCCATGGCCGGTGAGCACCTGCGTCATCCTGCAAGTGAGCGGAACCCCACCGCGGTCCCACCGCGCCTCCCAGTTGGGAAGGATGGCGCGACCGGCTCGGTGCGGGCGTGTGATGTCCTCCTGCAGTAATTGGGAGCGCCATCTTTCCCATATCGTGTGCCTAGCCTCCCTCCATACGTCTTGGACCGGTCGATCGCAGTTCGAACCCAGATCCCTCTTGTGATAGTACACCTGTTGGATTGCGAGGGCCTGTAGTTCGAACGGAGGAGACGCGGCCAGCGTGGACGCCAACACGTGGAATACGGTTCTGTATCCCCTCGCTATTCTTATAGCGGTCGTCCTGTGTAGCCTCCGCAGCACGGTAAGGTTGCGACGGTTGGCCATTAAGTCTTCGGCCCATATGGGGGCCCCGTAGAGGACCCGCGATCGAATGACTCCCTCGTAGAGGCGGCGCACTCCGGTTCCCGCTCCTCCTATATTTGGCAGAAAGCCGCACAAGGCGTTGGCTGCGGCTGCCACTCTTGGGACCAGGTCCTCGAAGTGGGGCCCGAACGTCCATCCGTTGTCGATGGTGAGGCCCAGGTATCTCATTTGGACACTCACTGGGACTTCCTCTCCGTCGCATTCCACGCACAGTCCGGATGGGGGTCGGGCTCCTCTACGGCGATGGTCGAAGAACCCCAAGGCCTCCAACTTGGTCGGCGACACGTTCAGGCCCAGTCTTCGGATGGCGCTCACCGCGCATGCCACGGCGGTCTCCGCGAGCCTCTGTGCCTCGTACCATCCTCGACCACCGGCCATGACCAAGGTATCGTCTGCGTAGCATAGCATGGCCGTGTCCGGGGGCATGGGGCTTCGGAGGACCGAGTCGTAGGCCGCGATCCACAGTATGGGTCACAGAACCGACCCTTGCAGGACCCCGCACTCGACGGGTCTCTTCTCCTCTCGATCTCTGCCGTTGTACGCGACCCATCGGTCGTTGAGTTACGACCGGATGAGGCATACTAGGTACGTCGGCACCTCGAAGCGCTCCAGCGCCTCCACTATCTTGGCCCAAGGGATGGTGTTGAAGACGTTGGACACATCTAGGGAGACCGCCATCATCACTCCTTTCTGGGAGACCATGGCATCCGTCGTGGATCGCACTAGCCTCACCGCGTCCACCGTAGATCGTCCTCGGCGAAACCCGAACTGGCTGTCGTGCCACCTAGGCGCGCGTTCCGTCATGTGGGCCTCCAGTCGGGCGGCAATTATTTTTTCGAACAACTTGCCCACCTCGTCCAGGAGGCATATCGGCCTGTACGCGGACGGCGAGTCCAAAGGAGACCCTCCTTGCTGAGCAATACCAACCTCGCCGTTCGTCATGCCCGAGGGTACACTTCTTACCTCAGGCATCGGGTGTACAGGCCCTGCAGACGGGGAGCCAGGGTCTTCATCGACTCCGCCCAAACCCGGCTTGGGATTTCGTCCGGACCCGGTGTTACGTCACTGCGGGATGCCATCCTTTTTGTTGCCGCGAGTAACCCTTCCTCTGTCACTCGCAGCTCTTCGCTCCACTCCGAGATCTCGCTGGAGTGGGAGGATGGTGTCCTTCCCGCGCTGCTGTTGTCCGTGCATTCACGCCGTCGTGGGAATAAAGTGCCAAGGACGTTGTTGAGCAGTCCTGGATCCATGTTCGCGGTCAACAGGGGGGCGGTGGTCTCAGCCTCTTCGTGACCAACCAGTAGGGCCGCCCCCATGGATCGGCTTCGACCGACTCGACCAGCTCGCTCCAGGCCCGGGCTTTCGCGTTCCGGATCTTCCGACGGAGTGTGCGCCTCTTTCCCTTGTACTCCTCGTAGTAGCAGGAGATCCTCTCTTCGTCGCGAGCCTCGACCTTCCTAGGTTATCCTGGAGGGTGCGTTGGAATTCTATTGTTCCAGCTCCATGGCTACCTCCCGGTCGTCTATCGCTGCTGCTGCTGTTGTTGTTGTTGTTGCTTCTTTGGCGACGGCGGCGGCGGTGCTTCCTTGTTTCCCTCCCACGGTGGCTGGCTCGCGGGTGGGTCTCCTCCTCTTGCTGTTGACTTTCGAGGGTGGGCGCATGCCGCTCCGCCCGTCCTGTGGTTGGCGAGTGCTCCGACCGATTCGCATAGGGAGCACTTCGGTACGGAGGCGTGACAGCCTCTCGCACGGTCTCCGCTTCCGCCGCTCCTGTAGGACAGATGCCTTCGCTCCACAGTGGACACGCATGCTGCCCACGCGTGTCCCAACTGCAGGCATCTATAGCACTGCAGCGGCCTCTTAGGGATGGCGACGACCTTAGCGATGGACCATCCCAGGGTCGGTGTTCCTGCTTGGGCTAGCTTACGGGCTCCGGCCACTGGGCATTTTACGTATGCCGCCCCGAGGTCGTCTCTAGAGACTCCTATCGCTCCTACCCGTATTCCGGCTGCCTCGCACTCTGCCGCCAAGGCCAGCGATTGTCGGAGTTCCTCCTTCTCTATCGAGACGTCGATCCCGACCACCTTCAGCTCCGCTGTTGTAGTGGGAGCTGCCACCTTGACCTTGGTCGGGTCTAGTATCCTCGATAGGTGCGTTGTCAGTTGCAACGCTTTCTCCCTCCTTTTGTCCCCGGGCACCTTTAGGATTATTGCGCCCGTCACGGCCTTCCTCATCCCCACTGCCATCACGCCGATTTCAGTGAGGAGGATGTTCCGCCTGGCCATGGCTATCACCTCGGGGTACAACATTTTTGCTAACTCGTTGAGCGTTAGCGTTACCGCGAACATTCGCTGTGCGGGGGAGCGTGGCCGTCCTTGATGCTGGCGTGGGTCCTGTGACCCTTGTGTCGACGCCGCTGTTCGGTTTTTGCGCCCGCGTTGTCCTCTCCTGGGGTTGCTGCCTTTACCACCTTTCCGCCGGTGGTGTTGGGGCCGCAGTGCTCTCCCCTTTTTTCGCCGTTTCCCCGGCGACGGTTGCCATCTTCTTCTTGGCCTTCTTCCTTCTCGCTCCCTTGGAGACCACCACTTTCCACTCTTCCTCCTCTCGCGTCTTCACGGGAGGCGTTGGTGTTATCTCGGCGGTGGTAGCGGAGCGGCTTGAGGTGGAGTGCTCCGGCACTCTCTTTCGTGTTTCGGTGTTATTTACCTGGCGCCATCCGAAACGCTCTTCGATCATTCTCATTATGGAGGGTCCAATCTCCTCGACCGCATGTTCTCGCTCTTGCCCTCGCGCGAGGGGGCGGCCAAACTCGAAGGTCGTGCCGCTACACCTTGGGCATCGATGCGTGTTGGCATCCCTTCTCGCAAGTTCATTACGCAGGGATGCGTTCTCCTCCTCTAGCACGGACAGCCTCGCGTCAGCGAGCCTGGTAGCCCCGGTTTTGCTGCCGTGCGCAGGGCCAATCCTTTTCGACGATTCGTTCGTCCATGCGGCGGTGAGGTAGCTCACCGCATCCTTAAGGATCTTGATGTACGTGCCCTTTAAGTTGGACGAAGTTGTCGCAACCCTCATTATCTTTGAGAGCTGCCTGACTACCTTGGCGCTAACGTCTGCTGCCGAACTCGTCCTCACCTCCATTATCAGCTCTTCGGACACGTCCGGGGTCGTATTCGCAAACTTCCCCTTCCTGCCCCTGGACACCGACGATGCCACCGACGAGCGTGACGCGAACGAGGCGACCGACTCTTCGTCGTCGGACCTCGCTCGTGCCCGCGATCCTCTTTTTGCCACTGGTAGCGTGGCATCGCCTGCTGTGGCCGGAGCGAGAAACACGTTCTCCGGCCCGCCTGAGATTCTCCGCGAAGAACTCCTCGTCCGATTGTCTTTACTCATCATGTTTGTTTCTGTTCGCAGTCGTCGACAACGGTGTTCCATCCTGGCGACACTCACTCTTTCGCACCCTGCCCCGGTCAATGCCGGTGCAGGGTGACGGGGAGCCCCACGGGAAGGTGAGGTGAGTGGTCTTGGCAGGTATGGGCCCACCAACTTCTCCAAAATTCCCCGCACCGGATCAGCGAACTGACGAGTCCCGAAGGACCGACCAGCCGCCACACGATGCTTCCTGCTACCAACTTCCTAACGAGGACGGATAAGACCCTTCCTAGTCCACCAACCGTCTTATTAGCTAATCAGAAGAAATGTCTACTGCCCTGATTTTCCTAACCAAAAGTGTCATTAACAAATCCGACGGTCCCGTGCGCTAGACGGGCCCATCACTAGCTCTCCTCCGATACAGCATCGTCACTAAAAGTCAAAGTTGTTCTTCATCGTCAGAACAGTCAACAAGTCTGTAACGGGTTCAACCCTTAAATCACTTATTCTACATCGTTAGAACTGTCAACAAGTCTGTAACGGGTTCTACCCTTAAATCACTTATTCTACATGGTTAGAACAGTCAAGAAGCGTGTAACGGGTTCTATCCTTAAGTCAAACTTATTTTTCATCGTTAGAATAGTCTACACATAACTGTAAAGAGTCTCTACTATTAAACACTCGCTTAACTCGTACCGACGCATCAGCGTAACTATCCATCTTTACAAAGCTGTTGGAATAAATATTGTTATATACGTGATAATTCAGTGTAAACTCAATTAAACCGCCCCTATTATCGTAACAGAAATAAGGGGATCGATCAGTTCGTGGGGTCGATTGTTTAATCGTAATGGGAATTTACGACTCCCCTTGGCGTGCTTTTTCGCGATCGCGTCTTTCCGCGAACGGTCGTAACAAATAGCCAGGCTTGTTATAAGCCATATATATGTCGAATCAGAATCACAATTAGGATCAGAGTGGGGGGCGGGTAACGAATCTTCACCATATTTATCCATTGTTGGTAAGAACAACGTATCGTTTATTGAAAAACACTGAATACAAAACGGACGCGGGACCGTGACGATGAAACGATAACGGTGATGGCTTGAGGTTCGATAGTGTTTCGCTCACTCACGGAGAGACGCGATCGCGAAGAAGCACGTCAACGGGAGTCGTAAATTCCCGTTACGATTTGATAATCGACGCCGCGAAATGACCGATCCCCTATTTCATTTAGGATAACAGGGGTAGTTAATTGAATGCGACACGGATATGATAATATATGATTCACAGTTTATTCCAAAAACTTTGTTGTGAATAGTTACGCTGTTGCGTGTGTACAAGTTGAGTATGTGACTGATCTAATGCTAGAAACTGGGTCAAAGGTGTTGACCGCTCGAAAGATGGTAAATCAGTGCCGTTTGGCAATGATGCGGTGGCGGAGGAAAGCTAGTGATGGGTGGGTCCGAAGACATGAGATGAGCTGATTCGTTAAGGAATAGATTTCGTTATGAGAGAGGGAAGTAGGCTTCGTTGTCAATTGGCTGTTTGCTGGGTTCTTAGGTGAGGAAGGGTACTAGCCGCCCTCGAGATGAAGTTGCTAGTGGGAGGCTGCATACGTGAGAAGAACTAACTTTCTCGTGTCAACCCGTGATGCACAATAAGTTTAGGAAATATAAATCAATGAAAGACTGTTCGGTATGAAGGACCTTTAGCAGGAAATTCCTGGGGTTTACGGAGGGTACTTGAGATTATTGAGGGTACGCGGTAAGGACGTGAAGACATCTGGCTGCCAGCTTGCCCACGGCGTGTGGCCTGGTCTAGGAACAGAGTCGGCCGTCGTAACAGATAGCGAATCCGCGGCCGACGGGATAGCTATTATGTTTCTGTCAAGAGTCCAAGTCAATCACGCGAGGTATAGACTGATTGCGAAAGCCGTAATCCTTTCTAAGCTATCGTACAAAAAGTGCGTCTCCGTCGCGGTGATGCCACCGAGGAAAACTATGATGGGGTGTGTCTAAGGGCACGAGATCATCGAATTCGTCGAGGGCGTTCTTCGTTCGAAAGAGAGGGAAATAGACGTTGCTGTTAATTGGTAAGTTGCTAGGTTGGTGGTTAGAAAAGGATGCTAGCCGCCCTTGGGAGAAGTTGGCGACGGGAAGCGTCGCTCGTGAGAAAAAGCAGACTTCCCGTATTCTCCCGTAGCGGCTGGTAGATTTGGGGACTGTTAGGGTAAGAGCCGTTTGTACGTTCGAAGGACCTTGGCGGCCAAGTCCTATGATTTATAGCGAGTCCTAGAGCTACCTATAGAAACGCGTTGGCATCTGGTAATCATCGTGCCCGAAGGATAGTCTTTTGTTTAAACAAAGTGTATATCCCTTGGCCACGGCTACGCTCGGCATCCCGCTTGGCGCCTCGAACCCGAGCTCCTTGTCACGGCTTTTCTTAAGAATTCTGACGGGGAGGTCCGAAATCCATTCATCTCCGACATATATAAGTAACATATGCCGAATAAGCCTCATAAATTTGGCATTAAGCTTTAGAATGAAACTCGATGCTCAAAATCGTTGCGCGAATTTGTAAGATTTTTTTTTGATCCAGTGGCAATTGAAAGTGCACACCAGTGACATCCACTACCATACAGTGCCACGTGAATCCAACATAACCAGCAGCAGAAGCGTTGCCACTCCAGCGAAGTCAGTAACGCCAGGGTCTGTCAATTTTGAAGAGACAAAACCTGGTAGTTGAAGAACGCAACCACGCAGCCTCCCGCCTCAGCTAGGCAAGCGTCAAGTCAGTCACAAATTACAACAACAAGGTAAGCTTGTTCCTTGCATTGCTGATTCGCTATCAGCTGTAAAAATGGCAACCGCTGATAAAACTACCTCCATGCGTCGGAGACGAGGCCATTATAGCCGTCAATTTACGCTCATATCGAAACGACTGGATGAGTACGAACAATCCGGTCGTCACGATGAGTACGATTTATTATACCTCGAGAAACATTTAGATAAATACGGGCATGATTTTAACGCCATCCAATTCGAACTGGCAGAATTAAGCGATGAGGAAGACACACGTGGCATTGAGATATCGGAACAGTATTTCAATACAGTATGGCGATAGATACATTGTAAAACCGTTGTCTCGGGTAACAGCTAGGCGACGGGAAGTATAAACAAAACACTCGAGACAAAAGACCAAGCCTAACGATTAACGGGCGGTCCACCGAGACGTATTCGACAAGAGGCAATCGTATACGAAACAGAATGTTTCCGACTGTCATAACGAACAGTCCAACGAACAGTTTTGTACGCGAGGCTTTAGATATAATAAACTTTGTTGAGCTAAAACCGACTAATTCATTATTGCACCCATAACCACCTCAACAGGAAAACGGATAATCCAGCTCATAAAAGCACACGAAAAACCTCGCCGTCGATGCCGACAACCGACGAGTCAGCCACTATTTTCGAGCCGACCCAGATTAAATTACCAACGATTCATCTGCCCACTTTTGATGGCACCATCGAGAATTGGCATTCCCTCTACGACTCTTTCTCGCTTACAAGAGATCGGAATTAACAATTAACACCGATACAAAAGTTACACTATCTCCGATCATCCTTGACTGGACGAGTCGCAGGAAGCATTCATTCATTAGACGTAACCACCGTTAATTATCCCATCGCTATGGACGTGCTTGAAGAAAAATTCGACTGCCATCGTCAGATCTGTATGCACCACTGGGACCTGATTGCCAACTATTCAAACATAATCACGAAGATCCCCAAAGCCGTAGATGATTTCCTCGAGACGGTCAAGGTAAATATACAAGCTTTGGAAAAACTAGGTGAGCCGGTCACTTCAAAAGTCATGCTTATCAAGCTATTCACCTCCAAACAATATATGGAATTGCTATGTCTTCAAGGCACAGTCAGCCAAAAAGCGCTTTGAAATCGCCAAGAGGTCTTCGCTCTGCACTAATTCTTGAGGGAAAGAGTACTCTCTTTCTCAGTACTCCGCCGGTTTATGTCGTATATGCAGACAACGACACCACACGTATTTACACCGAGATCAAGGTCATGTCAAAGCACGAACATTTAGCGACCGATCGTCAAGCGACCGTTCATCTAACGGACGATCGTCGTGCGACAGATCATATAACGGACGATCACCACCAGCTTCATCGACACCTCGTTCGTCACATCGTTCAAGATTATCCGACACATATTCTCCGACGTCTCCCCGATCGTCTCCCCGATCGTCTCACCGATCGTCCCACTAATCGTCTCCCCGAACGTCTCCTAAACGTGAATCTCGGTCATCACAAACAAACGTAACCGGATCAAATTTATCGCCCAGATCTCAACGACAAAAGAAACAATGACTACCTCAGACGACTTTAATAGGAAACGAATCACAGAAAACGGATTCATTGACCTCGCTTCCTTCTAAACCATTACATCACGATCTGTTAGTGACAGCGCAGGTTAACATCCTGAACAATAAAACTCAATTATTCTGTTGTAGAGCTCTGCTAGACACCGGCTCTAGTATGAACTTAATCACCGATAAACTCGCGAACTCACTGAAGCTCAACCAACGGAAATGTTCGGTCCCAATAGGAGCACTCAACACGTTATCGATGACATCGAAACGTTATATCACGGCCACGATCTCCTCAATTGACGGCACATACGAACGTATACTGACGATCCTAATTATACCAACTATATCGACTTGGGTCCCAGATCAACTCGTAGATCGCTCAACGACACAGATACCTAAGAATCTCCAACTAACCGATCCAAGATTCCATAGACCTGCTCCGATCGATATCTTATTAAGTACTGGACCAACACTAACATCACTACGTTGGTCAACGTAATATCAGTCACTGAAACGGGCCCTACTTGCGTCTGCAAAAAACGCGATTCGGATGGGTCATCGGGAGGAGCCCAACCTCGCAATCATCATCAGACACATTTCACGTTTCCACGACGGCTTTACAGGCGGACTTCGCCCGTTTTTGGGAAATCGACGAAAGACCGCTCACTTCATACATTTCAGAGGCGGAACGACAATTCGAGGAACCCTTTCAAAACCACGTCCAACGCACCAACGAAGGGTGATACATTGTCGCTCTCTTATTTACCGAAACAATTCCTTCGCTTGGATCCTCTAAAGCCACGGTGACGAAGCGACTCGCATCTCTCTGCCGTCAGTTCCGGCGAGACAAACAATTCGAAGCCGACTATCACGCCCTTATACAAGAATATTTGGAATTAGGTCGCATGACAAATATCGCCACGTATCATTCCACTGACGCTGGATATTTTCGGCTACATCACGGCATGATCAAAGAGTCCAGCCAAACTACAAAACTCCGAGTAGTGTTTGACGGATCTGCACCAACCACCACCGGAGTTTCATTAAACGACATACTTCATACGGGACCGAAACTACAAGACGACTTATATTTCATTCTCCTGAGATTCCGTTTTCATCAATACGTTCTTACAGACGATGTAGAAAAGATGTGTCGACAATTCCTTCTGCGTCCAGAGGATCGGAAATTCCAAAAGATTTTGTGGCGTAACTCTAAGGGAGAAGTTGACACCTATCAACTTAACACAGTGACGTTCGAGCTGTCAGCGGCCCCTTATCTAGCCATTCGGTGCCTCAAACAATTGGCGGACGACGAGGGACATCGATATCCACGAGCGGCGGCAGTCTTACAGCGAGATTTTTACGTCGACCATGTTCTCACAGGATACACAGGAGTTGATACAAAGGTCGAGGCACGTTCATTGAGAACGGATCTCACAGAGCTGCTAAAATTAGCCGGTTTAAACATTCGAAAATGGGCATCGAACGACCGGGAATAGCTACAAGGACTTCCCACACAGTACATAAATGACAAGCTTCTTCTGTGGAAATCTCAAACTTTAAAAACTCTGGGTGTTGTTTGGAATTCATCTGACGATTCGATCCTGTATTCCGTCAAAATCAGTCCCACCACCTCTCGAAGTACTAAAAGAACAATCAGTTCCGAAATCGCCAATATCTACGACCCTCTTGGATTACTTGCACCAGTAATCGTTCGAGCTAAGATCTAAAAAATCGATTGGGACGAATCCGTACCGGCTGACTTACACACAGAATGGAGCAAACACTATGCGCAGTTACCATTACTATACAACGTAAGGTTTTCGCGCAAAACCATAATAAAGTCCGCAGCGGAAATTAAGTTACACGGATTTTGTGGCGCCAATGAAAGGGTTTATGGGGCACGTGTATACCTTCGCACCATCACTTCGGACGGTCGTGTCTGGACACGACTCCTCACTGAGGAATCAAAGGTAGCTCCGCTCAAATTACAAACCATTCCAAGACTGGAACCAAGTGGAGCAACTTCTTCTTACATCATTGACCACTACAGTCCTTCAAGCGTTACCAAGCAACATCTGTCGAACCGTATATTGGACTGACTCCACCATTGTCCTTCATTGGATTAATACATCACCCCATACACTGAAAACCTTTGTCGCTAATCGTGTGGCAGAAATTCAAAGCAAGACTCTCACCTCAGATTGGCGTTACATTCCCACTACAGACAGCCCTGCGGATCTTATATTCCGATATCAATCGTCCGAAGATTTAATGTGATCAACCATTTGGCAACACGGACCGGAATGGCATCAATAACCTGAAGGATGCTGGCCAACATGGAACCCAGTACCACAAGTCGAAATGCCGGAGCAGAAGAAGACCACCTGTCTGTCCTTGACTCCCTCCGACCACAGCCTACTGAAGAGATTTTCCTCGTGGTACAAACTAATCAGAATTACCGCTCGTTGCCTTCGATAGAGACAAAAGCAGGATCGAGGGAGAACTCTAACCACGCATGACTTAACTGCTGCGCACAACAAACTTATCAAAATGATGCAACTATGTCATTTTCCAGAAGAGATTCGCACTCTGCAGACCAATTGAAATTCTACAGTAGAGGGGAAGCTCCAACGACTCAATCCATTTCTGGACAAGGACGGGATGCTACGAGTTGGAGGCCGACTCAGTCACTCACCAATGCTTTTTAGCCAGAATTACCTAATTATTACCTCTTAAGCCTCCATTCCGGAAATGAAGCTACATTATATGCCGTGAGAAAAGCTTATTGGCATATCGACGGCCGTAGTCAAGTTTGGAGCACGGTGAGGAAGTGGCTCCGTTGCTGCCGAGCCAATCCACCTCCAGTAGACTACGTAATGGGCTACCTCCCAGCTGTACGGATAACAGAATCTCGGCCGTTTACCAATGTCGGAATCGACTATTGCGGACCACTCTACATCAAGGAGCGAAAGGATCGCAACCGACGTAAAATCAAGGTATATGTAGCAATCTTTGTATGCCTTGCAGTCATAGCAGTCCACATGGAGCTAGTCAGCGACCTCACAAGCGAGGTCTTCATTGCTGCCTTGCGAAGATTCATTGCTAACAATGAATTACAAGAGCTCCGAAACCCCCTACGGTCCGATGATTACAAGGTAAAGGTTCCGTCCTTTTTAGCCGACCGACGGATCGAATGGCGCTTCATTCCTCTCAACTCACCCCACCTCGGCGGGTTGTGGGAAGCTGCACTGAAATCCGACATTTCCGACGTGTCGTAAGTAATGAGCTTCTAACATTTGAAAACCTAAATACGCTCATTATCGAGATCGAATCAATCCTTAATTCCCATCCATTAACGCCAATATCCACAGATGCTAACGATCCCCTTGTCCTTACTCCTGGTCACTTCCTCATCGGAGACTCGCTAACAGGTTTGCGAGATCGAGATTTCAGAAATACTCCATCCAATCGTCTCTCCCATTGGCAACATATTCAAAAGATCGAGCAGCATTTCTGGTGCCGCTGGAATCGAGAATGTTTAACACGTTGACGCCCGCGCGATCCACTGGTGGGCCAGGCGTGTCTGTTCCATGAGGCAGCGCGACCCATCGGTGGGTCAGACGTGTCTGTTCCGAGGGGCGGCGGGTGGGTTAAACATGTATTTCACAAAATAGGTAGTATAAAATAGGTTTATCTTATTCTATTTCAATATTATAAGCGGACATATTATATATATTGATGTATATGTGTCTGGCTTTAATTCCCTATTTCTCCCCTGAACAGTAACACACCTGTGATTTTTTGAAGTAGCTAGCATACATACTGGCCTTTTTTCGGTCCATTTTAAAAATTTAACGCCAATCCGATTTTGAAAACTCATAAAACTACCCCGTTTCTGTTTCTATCTTGCCTGCGGCGGTAGATATTTTTTATTCAATTTTATAATGCCACAGATGAATGTTCTTTTTTCCAGAAGTTCCTCGGCCAAAGGGACACTAGTATAAAAGCTACCGGTAAGTAGTACGCGGCCTTCAAATAATAATTCATCTAACAATGTCATAATCACATCGTGCGCCTGTGTTTTCACTATTCTGGTTGAATTTTTTCCGGCAGAAACATGAATGTTGTTACGTTCTGTTTAGCAGGCGAACGAGAAGGTAGCGTCAGCTGGTGTTTAATTGCAACCAGCAATAGCTCCACTTTGGGCTAACCTGCTATGTGCAGGAATACTAGTACGGGAGAGGATTGAAGTTGTTCGGAAGTAGTTTATTGATTTTGAGGCGATTTAAGGACGTGAAGGGTGTCGAGCAATGACTCACGAATAAGTGTTTTTAGGAGTTTTATTTGGAGCTGGTTGCACTTACAGAGTGTCGCGAATTTGACTTGTGCGCGGTCCGGTTGCTTCTCACTCTCCTCGGGTTTTTCCTCGTTTTCCTCCTTGTAGGGAGGGTTTTCTCCCCAAGTGGGGATGGGATAAACCCGAAGTTTGTAGAACAATAAAACTGTTTGGGAACTAGGAGGCCCATGTGCTTTTTAGGAGGTCCCAGGGTTTTTCTTTAATTTCGGTGTCCGTCCTCGGACATTCTTTCGGTCAGGTAGTTTCCTGTTTTATTGCTTTCCTAGTTCTTTCGTGGCCATGTGGCCCACTCATGTGTTTTACCCTGAGACCCTCTTTATGGCCGTGTTCCCCCACAGTACCCCCTTGCCAGTGTTAATGCTTTCTTTCTTTATAATATGACTGGTTTCCGAGGTGTGTGTTTTGTTTCGCGCAGGTAGTTTTACATGCTAAGCTAATCCTATGTCTTAAAACTATTTAATACTAGTTCTTAACGTAATGCTTAACCTATTTAGCCTACGTGGAATCGAACAGGGGGACGTATTCTTCTGCCTGCTCGTGTGATATAGCCAGTTTTCGCGTTTTCGTCGTTTCTCGTTGCCTGCTCTTCGCCGCAGTTGCTTTGGGTTTTGGGCAGGGTGTTGTCTTCCTGTTGTTGTTGTTGTCCGTCGTTATCCGTCATATTGAAAGCTGATTTGACCCGGTCTATGGATATCGTTGTATTTTCGTTGCTTACAACTATCGTGAAATATTTTTGGTTCCGCTGTATCACTTTATATGGCACATCGTACGGAGGTTGTAGGGGACCTTTGACCGCGTCGTTGCGCACGAAGACGTAAGGTCGAGTAATGCGAGTTCGCGAAAGACGAAAATCTTTTTCGTACCATGACGCGTAACGGATTGTGGCTTTATTTGCTGGATTCGTTCTCTTATCCGGGTGGCGTATTCTGCGTTCGCCTGCTCTGTCGCGGGTAAAAAGAACTCTGTCGGCAGTCGTATGCCTTTGCCGTAAACCATTTCGGCTGCCGTTGCATTTAGGTCTTCCTTGATAGCGGTTCGTATACCGAGTAGAACGATTGGTAACATTTCTACCCAATTGCTCGTGTCGTCGCATTTGATTGCCGCCTTCAACTGTCGGTGTTCTCGCTCTACCATCACGTTGGACGCGGGATGATAGCCAGTCGTGCGAAAATGTTTGGTCCCGAGCAATCGGCATAGTTCTTCGAATAGTCTAGACTCGAACTGACGTCTTCGGTCGGACGTTATCGCGAGAGATACGTCGAAACGTGATATCCACGTGGAAAGTAGGGCCGATGCCACGGTTGATGCTTCCATGTCGGCTAGCGGAATGGCTTCGGGCCATCGCGAGAAACGGTCCATGCACGTCAGAAAATATCTGAAGCCTTGTGAATACTGCATCACGATAATGTCCACGTGTTTATGTTCAAAGCGACCGGCTAAATTCTCGTATGCTCCGACAGGAGCTGATACATGTCTGGTGACCTTGCATCGCTGGCACTGGATGTACTGTCGTGCCCATTCGCGACAATCTTTGTTAATCGATGGCGAGAGGAAACGTGTCGTCACCAGGTTTTGCGTCGCGCGTATCCCGGGATAGGAGAGTCCATGAAGAGAATTGAATATGCTGTGCCGCAGCGGTTTAGGTACGTATGGTCTTATCGTGTTGCCGGATACGTCGCAGTATAGTTTCTACACCCTGGTCGGGGAAACGTATTTTCTTAACTCGTAGCGCGCAGGTTTTGATCTTTATAATTTCGCGTAGCTCAGTGTCATTTTCTTGCGCGGCCGCGAGAGTTTGATGCTCAACGGCCTTTCCTATCGCTTCTACTCGTGATAGAGTGTCGGCAATATTGTTATCCTCTCCTCTTATATAGCGTATATCAGTTGTGAACTGTCCTATGTAGTCGAGGTGACGGAATTGACGAGGTGAACTTTTATCAGGATTCTGTTTAAATGCGTAGGTAAGCGGTTTGTGATCTGTATAAATAATGAAACTTCTTCTTTCTACGGCGCGTTTGAATTTTTTAACGGCTGTGTACATTGCTAGAAGTTCTCGGTCGTATGCGCTATATTTCCATTATGCCGTGTTTATGGATACAGTAACAAAACCTAACGGTTGCCACGTGTCGTTCACGCGTTGCTGCAGGACCGCGCCTACCGCGTGGTCGGATGCGTCTACAGCGATACTAATCGGTGCGCCCGGTATCGGGTGTGCTAGCATAGTGGCGTTGGCTAAGGCGCGTTTTGATTCACCAAAGGCGTTCTCCGCTTGCTCCAGCCATTCGATGGGCGCGTCTCTTTTCTAATCACCTTTCAGCAGTGCGTGTAACGGGTGGAAGATATTGGCGGCCCCCGGTATGAAACGTCGGTAGAAGTTCATCATACCGAGTTACCTACGTAGTTGTTTCGTGGTCGCTGGTCGCGGAACGTTTGCGATAGCGTCGACATGCTCCGCTAGTGGTTTGATCCCTTCTGCGTTTACCGTGTAGCCTAGGAATGTAATTTCGCACGCGCCGAATTCGCATTTCGTAGGGTCTATCACTACCCCATATTCGTTTAATCGCTCGAACAGGGTACGCAGGTGTTCGCGGCGTTGCTGCTCGTCTTCTGATGCGATCAGGAAGTCGTCGATATACGCGTACACGAAGTCTAATCCGCGCGTAATTTCGTCGACGAATCTCTGACACGTTTGCGCTGCGTTGCGCAACACAAACATCATGTTCACGGCCTCGAAAAATCCGAATGGCGTCGCTATTGCAGTCTTTTCGACGTCTTTGGACGCTATCGGTATTTGATGGTACGCCCGTACAAGATCTATCTTTGAGAATATGCGCTTACCGTGAAGTCTTTGGGCGAAGACTTCGATATGCGGCAGGGAATACCTGTCCGGTATGGTGCGGGCGTTCAGCACCCGATAATCGCCGCAGGGTCGTAGTCCTCCGTCCTTTGTCGCAACGACGTGCAGGAGTGATGCCCATGGACTCTTTGATGGTCTGATTACCCCTTGCTCCATCATCGTCTCGAACTTGGCCTTCACCCGCTGGAGGCTGTCGGGGGCGAGGCGTCTCGGCTTGCAGTGGACGGGAGGTCCCGGCGTGGTCCCAATGTGGTATTCCACACCGTGCCGGATTGCTTCTCGTCGGAAAACAGGCGGTCTGGTTAGATCAGGAAATTCGGCGAGGAGTCTATGGTACATCGACTCGCCTACGATAGTCTTCACCGCCATAACGTTGGTCTGTGCCCGATATTCCTCTATTGACAGGTTGGTGATCCAGTCGATTAAGCGTCCCTCCAGCGGGTCGACCAGTAAACCATAGTGAATCAGGAAGTCCATGCCGATGATGGGTTTGGTGACGTCCGCTACCACGAAACGCCACGTGAAAGTTCGGCGCAGAGACAAATCGAGATTCATCAGGACGGTGCCGTACGTTGCGATGTGCTCTCCGTTAGCCAGGAACAGTCCGTATGCGCCTTTGTTCACAGATCCGGGTAATCTGACGCGCGGGTACGCGCATAGGTCGGCGCCCGTGTCCACGAGGAAGGAGATCCTCGAAGCCCTGTCGGTTATGAAGATGCGGCGGGATCTAGGGCCGTCATCGCACGCCGCGCCTACGGACGGCCTCATTTCCCGCGTTAGGGGTGCATGGGGGTACGCCGTTCTGGTTCCCAGTGTTCTAATTGCAGGGGATTGGCACTTTGTTGCGCGAGACGCGAATTATGTGTGATAGTAATACGTACGGTTGTCTCTAAATTTCGATCGGCGGGGACGCGAGGGGTGTCTCTGCCCTCGGAAGTCGTTGTGGTGACCTCTTGGCCGCCGGCTATCGCTGACCCTCAATGCCCCGAGTAACGTTTACACTAGGTCAACTATCTCGTCGTGTTATACGTTACCTGAGCGATCTTGTCGTTCGTTGGTCGTGGCGCCGTGTTCCCGGGTAGCTGCGGGTATTCGTTTTGGGTACTCCGTCGTGAATCGTCCTGAGGTCAGACGGAGCTCGTGCAGGTTGTCGGCTACGCGTGTCAGGGTCGCCACGTCTTCGCCCACCACGCCGGCTAGGGCCCGCTGCGTGGTCTCTGGGAGGCGCCTCTTCCAAAGGGTCAACACCATCGCCTCCGAGATGTCCGATGCTGCGAGGTTCCGTAGGTGGCAGAAGAACTCTGACGGTGTTCGGTCCCCAATCTCCTCGGCCTCCAGGAGCCTGTTGATCCTCACGTTGTCTGACTCCGCGAACCGCTTTAAGATTTTGCTTTTGAGCTCCTGGTAGTCCGTCGCTGGGTCACTCAGGATATTCTCGACCTTGTCTAGTTCCTGGTCGTTTAGGCTCTCGAGGACGGCAGAAACTTTGATGTCGTCCCCGTTAACCCCTATCGCTCTGAAGTGTCTTTCCACTAAAAGGAACCATCTCGCGGCCCTTTTCGGCGTGAACGGCGGCAGGCGGGGAACTGATCCGATCGTTCCGACCGCTTCCGAGGTGGTCTCTGCTCTCGCGGGCTTTTTACGCGCTGCTGCGTGGATTCCCGTGAGCCCTCTTTGTGGCGTCTCTCGAATTTCCGCGGTTTCGTCGCGTAACGACGCAGGTACTTCCGTGGGTTCTTTCCGCGGCATCGTACACTCCTGGTTCTTCGTCGGAATCACTACTGTCACACTTCACGCTTCACCTCTTCCACTGTTAATCACGTCGGGGTCACAAAATTGAGGCTATTTAAGGACGCGAAGGGTGTCGAGCAATAACTCACGAATAAGTGTTTTTAGGAGTTTCATTTGGAGCTGGTTGCACTTACAGCGCGTCGCGAAGTTGACTTGTGCGCGGTCCGGTTGCTTCTCACTCTCCTCGGGTTTTTCCTCCTTTTCCTCCTTGTAAGGGGGGTTTTCACCCCAAGTGGGGATGGGATAAACCCGAAGTTTATAGAGCAATAAAACTGTTTGGGAACTAGGAGGCCCATGTGCTTTTGAGGAGGTCCCAGGGTTTTTCCTTAATTTCGGTGTCCGTCTTCGGACATTGTTTCGGTCAGGTAGTTTCATGTTTTATTGCTTTCCTAGTTCTTTCGTGGCCATGTGGCCTAATCATCATTCCTGCTCGGGCAACCGAGGTGAACAGATGTGCGTAAGCAAACGTGTGCTCCAGCCAAGTGAAACGGTTTAGTGTTAAGAACAGTGAAAGTGCTAAACAATGCAGCAGCAGATACCAACAATTAAGGTTGCAACTAAAGGTGAAAAATACTATATAAATGGGTCGTTAGATTTACCAGGCGTGAAACAACAACAGCAAAATAGCAACAACCAAAACGACATGGAAATAGAAGAAACGGAAGAGCAATGGAGACAAGAGGAGTGCAGACATGACAAAGAAAGGAGTTACCAGGACGAAAACTGGAAACTAGCAAAGACAAGCAAAAAGCGAAAAATAATTCTAGGCACAAGTCCTGCAGCAAACCCAGACACAGAAAAGCAGCGATGGCTGCAAGAATTACCTTTAAGAAACTCCTTTAGCTCATTAACGGAAGAAATCGAAAATGACCCGACAAGTAAATCCACAACCAAATCAACACACATATCAAAACCACCACCAATATTTGTTGAGGAACAAATAATAGACCCGCTTATAGATCTACTAAACAATACAGTCGGAAAGGAGAACTACACAATAAAACAAACACAACTAGAACAAGTAAAAATCCAAACAAACACCCCCGAAGTATATAGGAAAGTGATAAAAGAACTAAAGGATAAAAATGCTATATACCACACATACCAGCTCAAAACGGAAAGGAGCTATAAAATAGTCATAAGAGGATTACATCCAAAAACCAACACAAAAAAATTAAGCGACGAATTAGCAAAAATTGGCCACCAAACAAGAATAATAAACAATATGACAAGATATGACACGAAACAACCCTTACCATTATTCTTAATAGAACTCGAACCCAGATCCAATAACAAAGAAATTTACGAAATAAAAAAGATACTAAATACAATTGTAACAGTAGAACCACCACGATACAAAAAAGATATACCACAATGCATGCGGTGCCAACAATACGGCCACACAAAAAATTATTGTAACAGAAGCCCGGCATGTGTCAAATGTGCAGAAAATCACCTAACAATACACTGCCCACACACAGGAAAAATAAAAGAAGTTAGATGCTATAATTGTAACGAAAACCACCCAGCCAGCTATAAATGATGCGAAATCAGGAAACAACTACAACGTAAACTTTTTCCACCACTTCACAACAGATCACTCAATAACTACCAACCACAACAAAGTACAACGGAAAATGAAACGACATTGAAAGCACAATATGAACCGAGCGCCATAATCAGAAACATAGATCCCCAAAGTAACCGAAGCTACGCACAAGTAACCAAAAACATTAGCCAAGCAACGCTTACAACCAATCAGAACCAAAGCAATAACATAGAAGACGCTACAGAAATCAAAGAAATGCTCAAACACTCCACCAAAGGCATGGAAATGCTGGGAAAAATGATAAGCGAGCTAAACACAGTATTAAGACAACAAGTACAACAGACAACAATCATGTTACAACTACTCACAAACTTCCTAAGTAAAAAATAGAGATGGACAAGTTGAAAATAGCAGCCTGGAACTCCAATGGCTTGCAACAGCGAGTCCACGAAACTAAAACATTTTTGTATCAAAACAATATTGATATACTACTTGTCTCAGAAACACATTTCACTCTAAAGAGTTACATGAAAATTTCGCACTACACCATCTACGACACCAAACATCCCTCAGGTAAAGCACATGGAGGAACTGCAGTAATAATAAAAAATGACATCAAGCATCACCCACATAGTCAAAAAAATCAAGAACACTTACATACAAGCAACCACTGTCACAATACAAACCAATGACAATTACTTCCAGATATCAGCAGTATATGTACCTCCGAGACATAAAATGACACTAAAAAAATGGGAAGAGTACTTTCAAAAATTAGGTCACAAGAATATCGCAGCGGGAGACTACAACTCAAAACACACACTATGGGGATCAAGAATCACTACACCTCGAGGTAGGATCCTGGGAAAATACATTAGAAATAATAACCTCAATTAATTGTCCACAGGAAGACCGACATACTGGCCGGCAGACCTCAATAAAATACCTGACCTGTTGGATTTAACCATAACAAAAGGACTAAATGCAAGCAAATTAAAAATAACAACCAGCCTTGAGCTTAACTCCGACCATACACCAATTATAATAGAATACACAAGTAAACCACCACTTTATAACAGGACAGATTCACTATGCAATAAGACCACCAATTGGCAATCTTTCAAAGAATTAATCGAAAACAAAATCAATTGCAATATTCCACTGAAAACACCTGAACACATTGAGCAGGCAGTAGCAACTTTGACAGAAATAATACAGGAAGCAGCGCGGACAATCACCACCTATGAATCAAAACGCAGGCAAACAAAAATTGTTCCGCAGGACATCTTAGACAAAATCAGGGAAAAAAGAAAAGCGAAAGCAAAATGGCAAAAACAGAGAACACGAGAAAACAAGAAAAACCTAAATAAACTTGCAAAGGAATTAAAAAATAAAATAAGGGAACATCATAATAACGAATTCTCAAAATTCATCGAATCACTATCCGCGCATGAGAATACCAACTACTCCCTATGGAAAGTCACTAACAAAGCGAAGAAAACAATAAAATCAATCCCAGCAATAAAAAAATAGACAATACATGGGCCAGAAGCAACGAAGAGCAGGCAGAAGAATTCTCAAAGCACCTACTAAATATATTCTCACCGTACGAAATTAATAACAGCATCCCCGGATGGCAAACAAATGAAGAAGTTGAAAATGCTAGCAACGCACCTGATAAACGCTGCACCATACTCAGCACAACAGCGCAAGAAATTACAAACTTAATTAAGGCAACAAAGACAAGTAAAGCACCAGGATTTGACTTGATCAATGGAAAAATCTTAAAAAACCTTCCCCCAAAGGCACTAAGACTAACAACACTAATATTCAACGCAATTCTAAGAATACAGTACTTTCCTAAACTATGGAAAATAGCACTGATCGTAATGTTACCCAAACCAAACAAAAACCCACACCTAACTGCATCTTACAGGCCAATATCGTTACTACCTGCGTTCTCCAAACTGCTGGAAAAAGTAATATATAACCGCCTAAAGCCAATAATAGAAAAAGAAAAACTAATACCGGACCATCAATTTGGATTCAGAAATAAACACTCCACAATAGAACAAATGCACAGACTCGTGAATGAAATCTTACAGGCACTGGAAACAAAACAATATTGCACGGCACTCTTCATGGACATCGAAAAAGCATTCGACAAAGTTAACCACGGAAAACTCCTTCAAACAATCAAAAAACAATTTCCAAAACAAATCTACAAATTACTCAGATCTTACCTAAACAATAGAACCTTTATAGTAAAAATAAAGGATGCATATTCAGAAATCAAGAATATCAAGGCAGGAGTACTGCAGGGAAGCGTACTAGGACCAATACTGTACACATTATATACGGCAGACATACCAACAACTGTTAACAGCAAAATACTTACGTTCGCGGACGATACGGCCATACTAGTGAGACACACAAATCCAGAAACAGCAGCAGCTCTACTACAAGAACACATTACAAAAATAGAAAAGTGGCTGCAAAGAAAACAAATAAAAGCGAACACCAGTGAGTGCAACCACATAACATTTGCACTTAGAAAAGGAACAACATCAGATATCCAACTGAACGGCGCCCACATAGCACATACAAAGCAAGTCAAATATCTAGGAATACATTTAGACACACACCTTACATGGAAGCATCACATAAAATCTATAATAAACAGAATACGCGAAATAAGGAAAAAGATGTACTGGTTAAGCAATAGATAATCTAAATTAAGCATAACGAATAAACTAAATATCTACAAAACAATAATCAAACCCATCTGGACATACGGAGTCCCACCATTGGGGACGGCAGCAATGAGTCACATAAATAAAATAGGGACAGAACAAACAAAAATTTTAAGAACAATAGTTAACGTTCCATGGTACGTCAGAAATGAAGATATACGAAAAGATCTAAAAATTCCAACAGCCAAAGAGGAAATCGCTAGATACGCAAAAAAGTACAACGAAAGACTTGCAACACACCCAAACCAGCTTGTAACTGAAACAAATGAAACTATAATAGAAAGAAGACTGAAGTAGAAGCATCCCGCAGACCTCACAATAGAAATACAATAAACAACCTGGAAGATGGTACCCCGCTAGGGGTAACCATCCACATGTTATATTTTTCAAGTTATAACATTTTACCAAATGTCCTTCTGGAAAAAGTGTAAAATTAAATAAATAAATTAAAAAAAAAAACAGTTACATGGTAAGCGAATCTTTTCCAAGATCGATCTTGTCCGCGCTTACCATCAAATTCCGATCGCGCCTGACGACATCGAAAAAACGGCGATAACGACCCCGGTTGGTTTATTCGAAGCCGTGAATGCAATGTTAGGACTGCGAAACACGGCGCAAAAATGCCACCGGCACGTCGACGAGATAACACGCGGCTTAGATTTCGTCTACGCATACATTAACGATTTTCTAATAGCCTCCGACGACGAACAGCAACACTACGAATATTTGCGCACGTTATTCCAACGATTAAGCAGTTACGGTGTTGTAGTTAATTCCGCGAAATGTGTATTCGGCGTAAGCGAAATAACATTTTTAGGGTACACGGTGAACGCTGACGGAATAAAACCGATCGCCGAACGCGTTGAAGCCATAGTAAGCGCGCCGAAAGCGACAAATGCAAAAGAACTGCGTAAGTACCTCGGTATGATCAACTTCTAACGACGTTTCATACTGGGGGCCGCCGAAACATTTCAACCGCTCAACGACCTCTTAAAAGGGTTAAAAAAGAGCAACGCGCTCATTGAGTGGTCAATGAAAGCCGAGAACGCCTTCCGCGAATCGAAACGCGCCCTCGCGAATGCCACGATGCACCGATCGGTCGGCTCGTGGCGCGGTGGCGTGCGGACGTGTTTTCGGTTCGCTCCGTAAAAATCGTGTGTGTGTGTAATTTGTGGGCTATGTGTGTGCTATAAAATAATTTGATGTAATCTAAATAGTGTGCTGAATATGCGATGAAGGTGGAAAAGTTGTTTAAGCAGTGTAAATTTGCGGAAATTATATAAATGTTTGCAACACGTGGTGAGCACGTGGTCGTATAAAATATGCGTATCATTTGATATTATTAGGTGGTTTATTTGGAGGGTTTAAGCAATAAGGAGTGAAAAGAGATTAAATTGTGTCGAGGGAGTGCGGAATATTCGGTTAAATGTAATTGTATAGAGCAAAAGTTGTGCCCAGGTAAAGGGTTAATTGAGGTTAGGCGCGAGCGAAGTACCATATATGGTTGGGGTTTATTCAATTAATAGATAATTGTCGTCAACGATATGGTATTCATTCAATAGAAGAGATTGAAGCGATCATGCCAATAACAGATGGAGAATAAATTTAATTTATATGGGTTAAATTTTTAATAAGTAGATGTGGGTCTGTGGATGGGACGAAGATGAGTTTTCGGGCGTTTGTCCTTTAAAATTGTAGCTGAGAAGGTTTAGGTCTCCTCTGGAGGGTATTTGGAGTGGTCTGGTGTAATTGTGGAGTGGTATTTAGTATTTTTACGTAGTGTGTGGTTCAATGGAATGGTTATGAGAGGTTACAATTATTGTGTTGGATTGAGAGACGATGCAATATTTTATGTTTATTGGTGAATAGCAAGGATATTAGATCCTCAGAAAGAGTAGCTTGTTTGAGATTATGTAGAATTCTTATTGGGATTATGAGGTTTTTCCATTAAGTTCTTAGGCGTTCAGTATAAAGTGAGTGGAAGAATGGTGCGAGTCTCAATGTATTATTGGTTGATTTGATATTATTTGATGACTTATATGCGTGGTGACTTAAGAACTCGTAATGCAAATACGATAGGGTTTAGTTTTTATTGAACAATATTATTTGAGGGACAATAATGTTATATATGCGAGATGTTCAGTATGAAAGTGAGTGGAAGTACACTGCGAGTCTCAATGTTATTTATTCATTGATATTGTTTGATGATATTTTATGTCAGATGAGCACCGGTCAGCCTCGCGGTAGACGCATCGAACTTCGCGATAGGAGCTGCGCTCCAGCAACGAGTCGACAACGCATGGCAACCACTAGGTTTCCTAACGAAATCGCTAACAGCAGCACAACGAAAGTATAGCGCATACGATCGCGAACTCCTAGCGATATACGTAGCAGTCAAACGATTTAGACACGCTGTAGAAGGACGAAACTTTGTAATATTCACCGATCACAAACCCCTGACGTATGCGTTCGATCAAAAATTAGATAAATGTTCACCACGACAATTCCGTTACTTTGACTACATTGGACAGTTTACGACCGACATTCGATATATAAAAGGACTAGACAACAATGTAGCCGACGCGCTATCTCGCATCGAAGCGATCGAAAAACCCATCGACCATCAGACCCTCGCCGTGGCGCAAGAGAACGACGCCGAATTACAAAATATAATCGATTCCGACACAACCGCATTGCGTCTCAAAAAGATACGCTTTCCCGACAACGATGTAGCGTTGTATTGCGACATCTCCGGCGACAACGTACGACCTTTTGTTCCGAAACCCTTGCGGCGCAGAATATTCAACTCGTTACACGGATTATCACACCCCGGGATACGCGCGACCCAAGAACTGGTGACGACACGCTTTGTCTTACCAAATGTCCTTCTGGACAAATTGTAAAATTGAATAAATAAATAAATAAATAAATAAAAAACGAATCCTCACCAGTCGGCACGATCGAAACGGCAACAGACCGTTTCGAACACATTCAGGTGGACATTATCGTAATGCAGCACTCGCAAGGATACCGATATTGTTTGACGTGCATCGATCGATTTTCGCGATGGCCCGAAGCCATACCCATCGTCGACATGGAAACGGCGACCGTTGCTTCGGCCCTCCTTAATACATGGATAGCCCGTTTTGGCGTACCTCTACGAATAACGACCGACCAAGGACGCCAATTCGAATCAAAGCTTTTCGAAGAGCTATGTTGGTTGCTCGGTATTAAGTATTTGCGACCGGCGGCCTATCAACCTGCATCCAACGGGATGGTAGAGCGACTGCATCGACAACTAAAAGCAGCAATTAAATGCCACGATATGAGCAACTGGGTAGCAGTTTTACCAATCGTCTTGTTTGGCATCCGAACGGCTATAAAGGAGGACCTGAACGCAACGGCGGCCGAAATAATATACGGTACCGGCATACGACTTCCAGCGGAATTCTTTCTACACGCGAAAAGCCAGGCAACATCAGACTTTATCAAACGTATCAAGGAACGCATCAACGATGTAAAACCACAACCAATAGCACGTCATGGTACGCGTAAAGTCTTTGTTTTTCGCTAACTCGAAACAATACCGTACGTATTTCTGCGCAACGACACCGTTAAAGGCCCACTTCAATCGCCTTACGATGGACCATATAAGGTGATTGAACGTGGCAATAAAAATTATAAAATCCAAATGAATAACAAAAATACGACTGTCTCCATCGACCGATTAAAATCTGCATGAGCATCGAGGGGAGAACACAAAAGGCCGATATGTGACACGATCCGGCAGACGTGTCCGCTTCGTAGACCGTTACCAGGCTAGTTAAAAAAAAAAAAAAAAAAAAAAAAAAAAAAAAAAATAGAAACGTTACCACTGGCGAGGGAGTACTGTGGCGACAGATGCTCTGCAAAACCGTCGTCTCAGGTAACAGCGAGGCGACAGGACGGAAAAACTAAACACTAAAGACAAGAGACCGAACCCAACGTAGCGGGCGGTCCACCGAGCGTCTTCGACAACCGCAACAGAACAGAACAGAATGTTTCCGACCGTCACACCGAACAGTCCGACAAACCGCTTGTACGCGCGATTTCAGACAATAAAACTTTGTTGAGTTTATAACCGCATAATTTATTTATTGCACCCATAACCACCTCAAATGTTTTAACTGGATTTCAACAAGCATAGCACGCAAAATCATCCAATTTGGCATGTGGTGGATAGTGTATGATCGCTCAGGAATAATTCGATACTCCAGTAATCACTGTTAATAGCTCGAATAATAACTCGTATGATAACTCGAACAATAACTCGACTAATAACTGAACTGCTCGCGATCGTATCCGCTTATTTATTGGTCAGGGGTAAGCATAAACCCAGATATCGCTTATTAAAAACAAAAAATGGGTCACATGAAGGTACAGAATCAGGTGCACTTATTTATTTCGAAGCTAGCAGAAGCGTGGAAAAAAATGGAATTGTCAGACGAAAACACCAGGCTCGCTTCTCTTCATCGTACCAACAATAGCGATAGTCTACTGCTTATCGTGAAGTCATATGATACCTCCGGCAACAAAAGCTCATACACCCTTGGACAAAAAGATAGCACATGTGTGCTATCATTAATTTCTCATAGATAGAGTCCGAATTTCCCAAGTTTGACGAATGGCATATAAACAGTACCTTGTAGTAATAAGGTATATGAGCTTGAAACTGTATCTTCGCTATTCCTCTTGTATTTATCAACAATGATTGTGAAATCCGGTCGGCGAAATGATAGCACACCAAGCATTTTGTTTCCATTCCTTAGTATTTCTGTGTATTCTGAGTGGTGTAGACGTAGTGAAAAGTAGAAGAATTTCATTAGAAACCTTACAAATTTCGATTCAAACAATGGGACGTGGAAAACAGCTAAATAGTGAAGAGATTCAAACAGTTTTGAAATTAAAGAAAGAAAACTTTACTATTTCTAAAATTGCAAAAGTTCTCAGTAGAAGTCGGAAAGTCATTTATAATTTACTGAAAGATGTAAATAATTATGGAACAAAAAAAAGCAGTGGGAGACCTTCCGCGATTAGTACTCGTGAAAAACGTGCAATTTTACGTGCCGCGTCAAATTCGCTTCTCACGTCACGTGAAATTGCAGAAAAAGTTGGCGTAAAAACTAATCCTCGGAATGTCAGACGTGTACTACAACAATCCGCGCACATAAAGCGGATGAAATTAAAACGAAGACCAGCTCTAAAGCAGATTCACAAGGAGCATCGATTATATTTTGCAAAAGAACATATACGGTGGAACAAGAAGTGGAGGAAAGTTATATTTACAGATGAAAAAAGATTTTATTTAGATGGCCCAGATGGATTCAATTTTTACTATCATGATGTAAGAAAAAAAAAAATTGTCACAAATACGGCGTCAAATGGGTGGAGGTAGCATTATGCTTTGGGCAGGTATTGGGTATAACGGAAAGACTGATTTAATATCAATTCGCAGCAAGATGAATGCTATAACCTATCGTAATTTGATACAAAATCAAATTGCAAAGTACGCAACACATATTGCGAGACAAGATTTTATTTTTCAGCAAGATAATGCTGCAGTTCACACCGCTAAGGTTGTGAAAGAATATTTTTCAACAGAAAATATTGCAGTTTTGGACTGGCCTGCATGCTCCCCCGATTTAAACATAATCGAAAACTGTTGGAGTAAATTAAGCAATGCCGTTTATAGAGAAAATAGGCAATTTGAAAGTATTAATCAGTTAAAAAAGTGCCTTGAAGAGGAATGGAGAAATATATCGCTGGATTATATTAGAAAACTATATCGTTCTTTGCCGAAACGAATGCTGGAGGTGGTGGAGAATAAGGGAGGATCCACACATTATTAAATTTTAAAAGGTTTTTTATTTTTGTACAATTTAGTAGATAATAAACACTACAACTTTTGAAAGTGTGCTATCATTTCGCCGACCGGATTTCACAATCATTGTTGATAAATACAAGAGGAATAGCGAAGATACAGTTTCAAGCTCATATACCTTATTACTACAAGGTACTGTTTATATGCCATTCGTCAAACTTGGGAAATTCGGACTCTATCTATGAGAAATTAATGATAGCACACATGTGCTATCTTTTTGTCCAAGGGTGTAGATGGCGCGTTTGATAATCTATACGCTATACGTTACACGGTACACTATTGCCATGTCCCAGCACGAAAGAATATGTATAACAGCGGTATAGGGAACGAACTGTCTGACCTTGAATATTCTACCATCGACAAAAAGAATTATTGTACAGGTTAGATTCGATAACGATAAGTCGTTGATGCATGATTGTCGAGATCTATGTATGTGATCGGATCCGGAATGCACATAGACTCCATTTTTTAGACACATACAACGTTATCTGCATTCTATATATTAGTAATGGATTATAATTAAGGCAATTGTAGACGTAATTACAGTCAGGATCGATATGTATTATATATAAGTCAATCAGATTTAGTTAGTGAAAGAGGATAATCAATTTTTCCTGGAAACACGAGGTTTCACCACGATGAAAAGCTGAAAAACAATCAGCTGCAGATTAAAATTAATATCTCGGCATTGCTTCTTTATGGATAGATTATGTGCTTATATGTTACAGTCTGTCACACAAGAGCGTGTCTGCGATATTTCTGTAAATATTTATATATTTGTAAAAAAATTTATATGAATTGAATCTACATCTAAAACACTAATACGCTATTACTTAGTAGGGTGTCCAATCTCCTCCATTAGCGATTATAGCTTGACATCGTTTCGGCATACTCTCGACTAATTTTTGAGCGTAGGATTCTGGTAACGACCTCCATATCTTTCGAATGTGATGTACAAGTGTTCTTATTTTTGTGATACGTCTTCCTCTCAGCTTGCATTTCATTAGGGACCACACATTTTCGATAGGGTTTGCATCAGGGGACTGCGATGGCCAAGGAAGTACTGTGATGGCGTTTTTCGCTTTCCATTGGGTGCAGATGCGACTTCGATGTTTAGGGTCGTTGTCTTCTTGCAATATCCATTGGTCCTCGGTTTGGTTGAACCAACGTTTCACGGATGTGAGAAGTCCCCTTTGGTACAATTTCACCATCTTTTGTGCATTCAGATTGTCTGTAAAGACGCACAAAGTCCCAAAACCGCGTGCGTTAAAGCAACCCCAAACATGCACTTTTATAGGGTGTTTTACACTTCTTTGAATCATCCTTCTTCCATGGATAGTCCAAGCACGCCTAATAGGACACCATGCCCAAAACGAAGATTCATCAGTGAATATTATATTACTCCAATCACGATCTCTGTTTTCATTCGCCCATGCCAGACGATTTTCGACGTTTCGCGTACGCGGCACTCATATTAAAAAGCTCTGTTCCTTTCACTGTTTCAAATGAAACTGAAAGGTATTCAGCAACGCGTATTAGAGAAGTTTTCGTTTGTTTACATTCTTTTTATCTTATTCTGATTAGGTGTCAGGTTTCGCAGATATCGCAGACACGCTCTTGTGTGACAGACTGTATATTGTGCATTTGTAATTTTCTAACTTGTGTAGTGCATAACTGTATATAATTTTGCTTAGTTTAAGCACACATAGAACTAATTATAAAAAGTGCATATGTCCGAATAGTGGTTTAACAAACCGCAATTCAGTTACGCCACAAGTTTTCATCGTTCTTGTATTTTCCGCAATATCGCGTTAGCAGTAATACGTGCACATAACGTGTACCTGAGTCATCTGTGTCCTGATGGCAAAAATAGAAATGAAAAGTTAAAATTACACCATTTTGTACGATGTCATATTGAAAACTGAAAGCAACTGTCAGGGCTTCGTCATAAATGTGGATAATTTAATACATAGTGGCTTGTCAATGCTTCAAAATAATGAGAATCTTAATATGAATCTTCCTGTACTCACAGTTATTAACATGTTGCGTGTCGATCACGAAAATTCTTCTATTTTTACGGTTGTCATTTAGAGAGAAACAATTTGATTATATCGTGGGTATATTTAGCAATAAAAAAAAATAGTCCGGAATATGTTAACACAATATATAGTGATTTATCGTAATTCCGTGTACATAGACGGATATCGAAACAAATCTTAAAAAATCCGAATAGACGTGTTTTCACCACTTTAATTTACAATTCTGTTATCGTCGTTCAGTTAACGCGCGTTTTTATTTGATAATTTATTATAACATATTATATTTCCTCCTTTCATTGTCTTTTTGGTTATCACATTTGCCAGTAGTCAGTCGTGGTTGCTTCAGAGCAACTAGATCATCGCTTCACTTCGATATCATTTGAATGTTTTCTTTTGCGCAGATTATTCCTCGAGTGCCATGAAGACTTGGCAACATTAACGATTAATGAAAAATACCAAACACTTTTATATCATCAACATGTAATGTCAATGTTTCTTTCAAAAATGAAAATATCAATGATACAAACTATTACTTGGAAAAAATGAAAAAGTGCAAGAGGATGGAATTTATTCAGTTTTTATTCTATCTATTCTATAAATTTTATTTTATCTAGCATTGGCTAGATACTTTTTTCAGAATTCCGAGAATAGAAAGAAACTGAAATCTCCCGGAAAATTGTGTTACGTCGCATAAGATGGTCCGTGCGACGGCCCTCATGGTCTGACCGCCGAGGCCGACATACCGTTATACTGACTTCAATAAACCTAAGGAACCACAATAAACCGAATCTTTTTAGCTTAATTTCTATTCACATAAGTATTTTCGGTTTATGGATGGTCCTTAAGACAGTCCTTAGGTTTATTACACGCTCTTAAAACTTACAGAGAAAGCGGTTGTTTGTCCATTAAAAATAACAGGTATTTCCCATTAAAAAGGACACCCATACCGAGCTTTCCTTCGTAATTGAACGAGACGGGTCAGCACTGTTCGACAAAACGTCGTGCCGTCAACACAACTGTTCGACAAAACGTCGTGCCGTCAACACAACTGTTCGACAAAACGTCGTGCAGTCAACACGACTGTTCCTAGCAGCTTCGCGTAGTCCTCACTTCGATCAAAGTGATATTAACTTAGTCTATTCTTTATTATTATTACTCATCTAGCAAGTGTATTATTATTCATCACTTCTATCAATTATATCTTCCTATACGACGGAATCTCCCGTGTAATAAGTTGTTAAAATATAAATATTATAAGACTGTAGACTACAGTTTTATTCCCCAACAAATACCCCTATTATCCCACAAGAAATAAGGGGATCGACCTGTTCGTGGTGTCGATTGTTATAATCGTAACGGGAATTTACGACTCCCGTTGACGCGCTTCATCGCGATCGCGTCTCCCCGCGACTGGACGACATGACATATCGGGTACACGAAAAATTATTCGTATTTAGTAAGAATAATTGTAAATTTCTAATGAAACAGTTATTAAAGTTTCAATGTTGAAATATACGATAAAAATGTCTAACGTGGCTCAGAAATCACTAGGGTCTCAATTCCTGGATTTTTCATTTTTTTTTATACTAGGGACCTAATTTTTATAGCAACTAAACTTTATTAAAATTTCAATTTTTTTGTTATTAAAATTCCACGTTTAAATAGGAATATGCTTTTCATGATCTTAAACATTCTAACATCGAAAGGTACATTCTTATGAACAAATTACAGTTCACATATTTTGTTAGAGATGTACATATATTTTGTATACATTTTTCACAACTGAATCTCAGGTATATTCTTTACATTTTACGGTAATTATTATTATTAGTAAAACAGAGAAGAGTCTGACTGAAAATTTGTTAAATGTAAACTCTCCATTCTAGAATTGAATACTATCATTAAAATTGTGCATTTACTGGAAATCAATCTTTTATTATTTCAAGCTTTCAAAATAATTAACACTGTCATTAAGAACAAATTATGATATTCTATGTTTTGTTCAAGGAGGGATTTAACGATGGTTTCCTCGAGTCACAATATCGATGAAACCGTCCTAATAGCAAATCGCATAGAATTGCGAGTAGAATGCACGTTGGTTCCTTGGAGTCATTCAATCATGTCATAAACTAATAGTTCCGAATCGACATGAATAACTGATGGTATTACGCAGAATTTTTTAACAGAATCACCGTTGCTATTTATTAAATTAGGTCGCGTACTTACGAGTGTAAACGCGATCGGCGATGCGATAAATCTAAAGAAAGCGTATGTGTATGACTGAACGATGAACCAATAACACTAAGAGTAAGTCGCACTCTCTTCATTAGCTTTTCCTTTTCTTTGGTACTGTAAATAAAAGTGTACTCCTATCCATAATACCGACTCTCTCTCTCTCTCTCTCTCTCTCTCTCTCTCTCTCTCTCTCTCTCTATCGCTAACGCTATCCTCTTTACAGGCGTGTAGAGGATTTGTAGTTAGAGTAACGAGAATTTGCTGTTACAACCCGTCAAATATATTTAAAATAATTAAATAAACAAATATAAATAATGTCGTTGAGATGATCGTACAGTGTATAAGTTGCAAAATAAGACCGCTGATAAATACTCGATAAATGCTCGATAGATACTCATAAATACTGCTCGATAACTCTAGATAACTCGATAGATAAGTGATTCGCTTGCGATCGCGCCCACTTGTTTATGCTGTTCGGGTGTTCGGAATTTTGAGTGGCCGTCCGTTTGTGACACGGACAAGCTCATTCCCTTCTTCAAGAAATTCCGAATTGCATGTTCTCCCCGAGCTGTAAACCTAACGACTCCGAGGTCAGGTAAAAAACCCCTGGACCAGCCGGAAGGGCACGATGAACAGACGTAACCCAACGGCTGGTAGGAAGAAGGACAGTTCACCATCAAACATTGTACTGTACGATTGAAAGACCACTCCCAACAAGATCTTATCACCACCATGCATCACATCACACGTCACGTTTATACAAGTTCAACATGATGCTGGATTACTCGAACACTCGATATATTAAACCTCCTTCACCTTGAGCGTTAATTCACTCGAAATACGTGATATCGACCGATCGGTTTGACCTGACCAGTTGCTCTTCAGTCGATAATTCACAACATTGGGGGTGAGTCGGAAAATTGTAATTCGTCTTTGTTCGACGACGTTGTTGTTGTGTTTCGCACAAAGTTTATTTATTATTACATTACGTGTTTCTAACAACAAAGATACTCCGGGACAGAACAACAACATGATTTAAATTTTCCTCTAATTTATGTGCCGCTACAGTCACATTCAGAAAAATTTGTACGAATAACATAATACTGATAAACAGCGTATGTACACATGATTGGCAATTACAGAACATACACATATTCATTGTAACTATTTGTAAAATCAAATTATACTAAATATGACAATGATTTATAAAGAAAAGTGCATTTGCATTTTTCTGATGCACCGATGCACCGATGCACAAAAGTGCATAAAATTAGTTGCATATTATGCACCGCCTGATACCATTTAACTTTCACTTATGACATCTTTTATGGTTAATCGTTTAGAAGATACAACCTAGTTCAGTTGCGTAGAACACTCTGTATATGTGTACATATTTGATTTGGAAGTTGTAACATTATTAAACATTTTTACTGGAAATTGTAATACATATTGTTGAAGTGGTCGCCACTTCTAAGAAAACTCTACATCTGGTTTTTAGTTTTCTCAAGCACTGAAGCCGTCGACAGCGCATAGGCAAGGGACTGTCGAGGACAAATCAAAAGCGGTGCACGTGCGGCGTTGGCTTCAGGGTTTTTCAGTTATAGAGTAACACTGCTAGCGTGCTGGTCTGGACCAGCTCACATATATTGTATTCCTTCTTTGTATTTACTCTTCAGCTTAAAATATATATATTCTCTATTTTACAATTTATCCACGCGTCTCTTTGCATTCCTATACATCTAATAACCTCAACACATATTTATTAATGACTCATGATTAAATGGCTTCATTTAAACAGTACTTATCAGCACCAAATGAAATACTCTACATGTACGTGCTTTAAATAAATCGAGCTATTATATAATAAATTTGCTGCTTCAATAAAAGAAAGTCAGTAATATTATCATTTCCGCGACATCTATAATCCTATCGGTTAAATCTAAAAGAACAAAAAATGGACCAGATGGGGAAATAGAACCATGAATTGTGATTTCTGATCTCATGTGTACTGATTTATCGTATTTCAAAATAAAATATCATAAAGAACATAAAATTCAAGAAAGTCTGAACAAATACTTTCTCACCGCTACTACATACCAATCTTCTAACTTCGTTCAATTAACGTATGTCCTTATTCGACAATTTATTACCACCTGTTATAAAACTATCCCTTCTTCATGATCAACTCTTTGCTTATCACATTTGGTAGTAGCTCAATCTTTCGGAAGCAATCATTGGCTCACTTTGATATAATTTGTTCTATTTAAACATTTTAATGTTTTGGTTTTCTTTTATACAGATTATTATTCGAGGGAATTTTGGAGCCATTGATGATCGATGGTCGATTCAATACAAATGTGATGACATTTTATTTACTTTAATGAGAACGGATATATCTATAAGTTTGTTTCTTCTTTCGAGTGGATAATTAATCATGTTTATTAACTCGATATACATCATTAACAAATAATTCATAATATTAACCCCATTAATACTGAATATTACAAAATTATAAATAATTTTTTGATTTATTAAGAGCACTAAGATGAAGACAGACAAAATTAATCACTTCTACCCATTTCGAATACATTAAGAAAGGCAATATTGAAACAAGTAATCTACGAAGCACATCATGTGAGAAGTTCCGTTCTATTGTAAAGAAGTTTTTGACAAAATTATTGATTCCAATGCATTTGGATATACAAAATCTTATTAGATTATATTTTTGTTGCTACAAGTAATTATATAATGCGAACAATATATATTTCTTAAATTTTGTCGCAAAATTTCTCGATTCAATATTAATTTTACACGAGTCTAACCGAAAAAAACGTATATGATTGCGATTTCATATATACAGTGTTATCTTCTTACACCATTTTTAATTTCGTCCAATGTATTTCAGAAAAGAAAAAATACACAGTAATCTCCAAGCGATCACAATGTTTCTCAACTTCTGACAATAAGTGTATTTCAAATTTATTTTTATTGCTCAAATTTGACCCATATATCAGCCTCTCAAGAGCTTGAATTGTCAAACAGATTTCGCATACGGGGAAAAATAATACATTCAAGCTCCCCAGACATCGAACAGGGAAGATGAAGTTGCAGATTGCGCCGTTGCTATACCGACGGACAAGAGGAATAATGAGTGCGCAGACCCAACGATTAATTTAAAGGCATGTACAACACATTGAAACCCGAACGAGTGAAGTTCTTTACTACTAGTTTTAACTAGTTTTAACATCAATCAGGTCAAAGTTGTTACGGGTCCACCAGAAAGGACGCCAGAGTATGGATAAATGGATTGATAGCACCGAGTTACGTACAAAAGTTAACGCAAACGTAGACGTATCATATAAACTCTTAATCAGATATGGTACGAGCGAGGGTGTACACTTATATATATATATAACATTTGATTTTATCGAAATACGGGGATTACTGTTGACAACTTGGCGAGTTTCTTGATTACGATTGGATGCATTGGGACGGTCTTGATCAGGTTTGGTGACGACTTTGACTATGGCCACGGACTTACAATTTAATAAAAGCTATGGACGAGTCAAATAAAGAGAAAAAAATTACGGCGCAGAGGGTTTCGGAGCCCTCAGGCCCCGTCGGGAATTCGAGTGGCTTACCAGGCTCGACACGACGGTTATCAAGCTACTGGAAGAACGACGAGTGGGAGTGAATCCCCAGGCACCCCCTCGATCGGTGAAAGCGACTGGGTTGAAAGAGAATGAGGCGAAGTCCAGTGGGACAAGGAGGAGTGGAAACGAAGAGGGACCTAAAACCCCCGAAGTCATAAAGTTTAAAGATTCTATTACCATCTCGGTGGTATCAAAACACAAAAATAAAAAAAGGGAGGAGTATAGTCCATCCGGCAGCCCGTTCATGCCGAGTAGGAGGCTGCCGAGGAGTCCGGTGGCTGGTAAAAAGGTTGATATAGGAGCGGCCAGTGAATCCGAGGGTTCACTGGGAACGAGCGATAGTGACCTTAATTCGTCCTTAACATCAGGAAGAGGGGCGTGTAAAAGCAAAAGGTTGCTTAAGATGGCGGTTGAAGGCCAACGGAATTATGTGACAGGAAAGCTGAGCGTTGAGACCTCACGATGGTGAGGTACAATGATATCTTAAGGGTAAAGGACCTCGTAGAAGGTGTTTTCGCTGAAATCAAAGAAGCGATGAGAAGGTTCCATGAGATTACAAAATAGGACCCGCGAACTAGTCGCCTCCGCGGTCAGGAAAGCGGGCGAAGCCTGGGGGATGCTGATGACTACCCAGGGTGAGAAGGGGCGGAGAGGCAAAGGACGGGTAGAGAGCCCCGAGTCGGCCCATGTCTCCACACAGACCTCCCCTTGGAATGACGAGGAGGAAATAAAGAAAAGTGAGGGAAGAAGAGTGGTGTTCTTCGAGACGGGAAATAAGAGGAAAAATGTCCCTCCCCCCTCCTCTCGAGGATAAGAAGGCGGAGGTGGTGAAAAGGGCCAAGAGAGGCTATATCACCTACGCAGAGACGTGTGGGACAAAGAGGAGGGGTGAAGCGGACCCCAGAGATGCCGCAAAGAGCGACTTCGGCGGAGAGTGGTCAGTCATGACGAGTCGAAGGGAGAAAAGACGGACCACCGAGAGGTCAGTCAACGATGAGGGCAGACCACCGCGGATCGGAGACCGGGTGGGCGGACTGCCCAGAACAAGGAACAGACCGGAAGCCATCCTAATGAAAGTTCGAGAGGGCGAGGAGTGGCTCGAGACATACAGGGGTCTTATGGGGGCCAAGGAGGCGCTGTGCGAGAGCACAGGCGTAAGGAGAACAAGGAGCGATGATATCCTCGTTGAGCTCAAAGCGGGGGTGAAAGTTGCCCGCAAAATTAAAGAGGCAACAGGGGACAAAGTCCTGGTGTTCCCCCGTCCAGAGTAGGGTGTCCCTGGAGATTAAGGACATAGACCCGCTCGAAACGAAAGAGGACCTTGCGATGGATATCGCAAACGGGTTAAAGGTCCGGGAAGTGAACGAAATTGCGGTAAAAACGCTGAGGGTAGCGCCATGGGGCACTCAGACAGCGATCCTTGTAGTGCCGGCCACGTGTGTCACCGGAAACGGGTGGAACCCAAAGATTAGGACAGGAGTCACTATAGCTACAATGAGGGTCCTTCCTATCGTGATTAGGTGCTTTAAGTGCCATGAGATCGGACACGTCGCTAGCAAATGCTCAACGATAAGCCCCGGGAAGGAGCGCTGCCGAAAGTGTGGGGCTATGGATCACACGATTGTGAGCTGTACGAATGCTCCTAAATGTAAGCTGTGCAGCGAGACAGTGGATGGAAGGACCGATCACGTCACGGGATCCTTTGCTTATCCGGCGTATAGAAGACACATGAAGAAAGGAGGAGGTGGTAGGCAGAGGGCCTGAAGGTCCTGCAGATCAAACTAAATAGGAGTAGATTGGCGCAGGACCTGATGTAGCAGTTTGCATGGGAGCGTCGGGTCGATATGGTGTTGCTTTCCGAACCTAATAGACAGCAATCCTTTTGGTACAATGATACCAAAGGTGACGCGTTCATCTGGGTTACCAGGTTCAATGGCCTCCATCCCAGCGAAGATACGATGATAACCGAAGATGGCCTCGTCGGGATCAGGGTCGGGGAAGCATACTGTGTGAGTGGTTATTGCTCACCCAATGTTTCCCTGGACATCTTAGACGATTATGCGGAGAGGCTGAGTATATCCATCTGGGCAGTCAAGAAGAGGGAGGACCAGGTTATCGTCGCTGGAGATTTTAACACCAAGTCCAAGGCATGGGGTGGTACCAACACCGATACTAGGGGAAGGATGCTGTCGGAGGTTCTGGAAAGGATGCACCTTGCCCCTATTAGAGTTGGTCCGGTTTCGACCTTCCAGAGGGGCACCAGAAGAAGCTTCCTAGACGTAGCGAGTGTAAATGACAAACTACACGAGAAGCATAAGCTCTCCGTAGTGATAGACGTATATAAAGCCTCCGATCACAAATATGTGCTGCATAAGTTCAAGAGTGTGCGGAGGCATAGTATGAGCGGTGTTTTTAAATTCATAACGAAGGACATGGTGCCGTAAATATTTATAAATAATTTTGACGACATGAAGAGGGAATTTTTAAATCAAGATGACGCATTACAGAAGATCTTAGAAGAGACGTGCGAGATTTCGCTAAAGAAGGCTTTTCCCCCTAGGCGGAGGAGAAACCCGAATTATTGGTGGAACGACGAGATTGCGAGGCTCCGCGGGGAGACCCTAAAGAAGAGGAGGAGATCTCAGATAGCTAGTAGGAGGGGGAGTTCGGCTCGAGACGCGGTGGTGCGCGGACGTGTTTCGACTCGCTCCGTGAAAAATCATGTGTGTGTAATTGTGGGCTATGTGTGTGCTTTAAAAATGATTTGTTTAAATTGTATAGTGGGCTGAATAAGCTGCGAAGGCGTGAAAGTTGTTAAAGTATTGTTAAATTGCGAAATTTTATGTAAATGCTATGCGACACGTGGTCGTATAAAACATATGTGTAATATTTGATATTGTGTGGTGGATAATTTATAAGAATCAAACAGTAAGGAGTATAAATAGATCAAATAGCGATGATGGTTTGCGAAAAAATTGTTAATTTAAGTCGTATAGTGTAAAAGTGGTGCCTAGTGAAAGGGTTAACTGAGGTTAGACGCGTGCGAAAGTACCATATGTTTAGTGTTTATTTAATTATTTGATAATTAACACCAACAAGATGGTATATTCGAAAGAGGAGAGTGGAGCGATCATGATAACAATAGCTTGTGAATAGATTTAATCTATACGCGGTTAAATTTTAATAATTAGATTCGGGTCTATAGTAGGAACGAAGACGAGTTCTTCGGATTAAATCTTATTAAATTTGTATCCGAAAACGCATAGGGCTTCCTTGGAGTATATATGGAGTGGTTTGGTTTTATACCGGAGTGGTAAATTATATATGAAATTGTGTAGCCCAATGAAAGGGATATGAGAGGTTAGATACAATATAACATAATATAATTATAAATGTATAGATTTATAAGTACTATTATCTCTATTAGTTAGTGATTGGCACTTGTAAGTATAGAATGTAGAAATTTATGCTAGAAATTGCTCAGGTGAATACCCATTGAGTATAGTAAAATAGTAATTTGATTAGATACGGTGGCGACTATGGCTATGTCCACGGACTTATCGAATTATAAAATCAAATTAACTATGAATAGGTCGTTTAAAAGGACAAAAATTAAGGCGCAGGAGGTTCCGGATCCCCCAGGCCCTGTCGATGATTCGGGTAGGGTCCCAGGCCCGACCCGACAGTCATCGTGCGACTGGACGAGCGACGAGGGGAAGGTCGGTTCTAGGGCCTCCCCCCGTTCGTTAAACAAGACCGGGGACCAAAAATCCAACATCTTTCCTAAAAAAGGGAGAGATAAGGTGATTTATCTCGATGACTCCGAGGATGGTTCCTCAGAGTCTATCGATAAAGGTGGGGGTAAATCGTTGATGCGTGGGGAGGTGGAACCCATGAGTAGCGAGAGGTCACAAGGCAGGGGTATAACAACTTCGCAAGGTGAGGAGAGCTCCGATCTCACTGTTAGGAAAGAAATGAATGAGAGGGCGTTCGCTTCTAGACCAAAAGTGGCTAGAAACCCGGTAGAGCGGAGGTCTACGAAATCGAGAGGCGTCGAAGAAGGTAGAGCATCTAGTGATGTAACTTCGGCTGATGAGTCTGCAAGTGACGCACCGAACTCGGGTAACACAAGAGGACCTAGACGTAAGGAGCCCGAATATGCAGCATATGGACATACAGAAAAGGTTGATAAAAGTCAGTTAATGAGCGACGATAACGAGCTTGTGGGCAAGGTGTCGGACTTCCAATATACTTTAGATCGTATCAGGGAAGCCTTTGTGGATATTAAAGCTATTACGACGAGATTGCATCTCATTTCGAAGAAGGACTCGAAAATCAGGGAACATGTTAAAGCCGCTGATGGTAAAGTCGATTTAGCTTGGGATAGATTCTACTAGATGCGAATTATACGGACCGATAGGAAGGTTAAGGAAATGAGACCTAAGGCGATAGAAGCCTCGACACAAACCTCTCCAACCAGGGTGGAGATGGTAAGTTGTGAAGAAAGCAGGCCAAAAAGAAAAGGGGAGCACGAGGTGGGTATGGGTTCTCAGGGCGTAGTACCACGCCCTGGGAAACCCCGATGGATATGATATTCCCCTATAGTCGGGTGGCGGCTGGTGGGTCCTTCGGGACTCGCCAGTTCGCTGATCCGGTGCGGGGAATTTCGGAGAAGTTGGTGGGCCCATACCTGCCAAGACCACTCACCTCACCTTCCCGTGGGGCTCCCCGTAACCCTGCATCGGCACTGACCGGTGCAGGGTGCGAAAGAGTGAGTGGCGCCAGGATGGAACACCGTTGTCGACCACGGCAAATATATTAAAAAGCATGATGGATACACCAAGGAGGAAAAACGTTTACGGTGCAGGGGAGAGATACCCCAGTACCGGCGCAGGTGTGGGTAGTCAAGTGGGCCCCACTGCGTCGTCATCTAACGACCACGGCCACTCGGGGGTGGACAGCCAGGCCCCCGTTTGTGTTTCTGTGACTGGCGAAAGGAGCGACGGTATAAGGATGGAGGTGACCCAAGAGGACAACGGGCCTCCACGTACCAAGAGGAGGAGCTCCCTCAAGAGGGCTTCAGGAGGGCCGGGGAGCGTCTTTGCCGTTCCGGTCCCAGTAAGCGACGCCACACCGCCAGTGGCATCAGGAGGATTGAGGACGCCAGCGAGGTCCGACGACGAAGAGTCGGTCGCCTCGTACGCGTCACGCTCGTCAGCTGCCTCGTCGACGTACAGGGGCAAGAAGCGCAAACTTGCCTGTACGACACCGGAAGTGTCCGAGGAGCTGATGCTCGAAGTAAGGACGAACTCGGCGGCAGACGTCAGCGCCGAGGTGGTGAGGCGTCTATCGGACATCACGATGGTAGCAACGACGTCGTCCAACCTTAAGGGAACCTATGTTAAGATCCTTAAGGAGTCGGCGAACTACATCTCCGCCGCATGGATCAATGAGACGTCGAGGAAGAACGGCCCAGCGCACGGCAGCGGGACTGGAGCTGCAAGGCTGGCTGACGCGAGGAACGCCATGCTGGAGGAAGAGATCGCGTCCCTTCGTAACGAAGTCGCGTCTCTTAGTAACGAACTAGCGAGAAGGGACGCCAACGCACAGGGACGCATCACCTCTGAGTCCGGCAGATCTCCACGCGAGAGCAACAGCGAGAGTAAATGCCTCGCTGCCGCGGAGAAGACACTGGACGAATTTGGGGCTCTGATAATGCGGCAGATCGAAGAGCGTTTCGCGAGAAGCCGCGCAAGCGGCGCCGAAACGCGGAAGGGAGCCACCGAGCGCTGTACCACGACTCACTCCGTCGCCACCACCACAATCACAACCACCACCACCACCACCACCACCACCACCGGGAGCACCACGAAGCCTCCAGCGAAGGCGCGGGAGGAGGAAGAATGGAGAGCGGTAGTCTCCAAAAGAGCGCGCAGGAGGGACAGGAGAAGGAGGAGAGTGGCTGTTGCCGCCGAGGAGACGGCGAGAGCAGCAGGGGGAAGGGTTGCATCCCCGAATACAGCAGCACCGCCGGCGGAAAGGCGGCTACGGCAACGGCAGCAGCAGCAGACCCAGGGACGGACGGCGCGGGCGCCCAAACCGGGCGTCGCTTCACCCAGGAAGAGGACGACGTCGACGGCGATTACGGCCTCGCTCCCTCGCGCACCGCGAACATCCGCGGTTACGTTGACGCTCAACGAGGGAGCGAATATGACGTACGCTGAGGTCATTGCCACGGCCAGGAGGAGCATCCCGCTGACGGAGAATGGAGTCCAGTCGGTCGGGATGAGGAAGGCGATGTCGGGCGCCATCATCATCAAGGTGCCGGCGATAAAGGAAGGGAGAAGGCGTCCCGGCTGGCGTCGCATCTAACCAGAGTGCTGGATGCGGCCACCGTCAGGGTGGCAGCTTCAATGAGGACCGCGGAGCTGCGGGTCGTCGGGATCGACATCTCTTTCCAGAGAGAAGAGCTGCAGCAAGCCCTGGCGTTGGCGGCGGGTTGCGGAGTTACGGAGGTTCAGGTCGGCGAGATCGGTAGATCCAGGGATGGTCTTGGCTCGGCGTACGTCAAGTGCCCGGTGGCCGGGGCCCGCACGATAGCCCGGGCAGGGAGTATCGCCCTAGGATGGTCCACTGCGAGGGTCATCGCCATACCGAAACGGCCCTTGCAGAGCTTCAGGTGCCTGGAACTCGGACACGTGAGGGCCACTTGCGTGGATCGCGGGCATCTCTGTTACAGTTGCGGCGGAAGTGGACATCGTGCGAGAGGCTGTCCCGCCTCCATGCCCAAGTGCCCCCTGTGCGAGTCGCTCGGGGTGCCTGCCAACCATAGGATGGGAGGGGCGGCATGCACGCCGCCGCGGACAACCACCAACAGGAGGAGAGGACCCACCCGCGAACTAGCCACCGCTGGAGGGATACCAGGAAGCACCGACGCCACCACCACCGTCACCGCCGTCGCCGCCGCCGCCAAAGAAGCAGCAGCAGCAGCAGCGACGACGACGACGACGACGACGACGACGACGACGACAGCAACGGCGGCGGCGGTGGATGGCCTGGAGGAGGCCATGGAGCTTGGTCAGTAAAATACCAACGAATCCTCCAGTGCAACATAGGTAGATCAAGGCGCGCGCAAGATCTGCTCTTCCAGACCATCCGGGAGAGCAGAGTCGCCCTCGCTGTGGTGGCGGAACCACATCGCGTTCCCGACTCTCCCAACTGGGTCGGGAACTTGGATGGGACAGCGGCAGTCGGATGGATGACGACGGCATCAACTACGACGCCCGGCACTCCCGGCGTCCTGCTGGAACGCGGCAACGGCTACGTCGCGGTCGAGTGGGCAGGGATTGCCGTAGTGAGCGTATACGTCTCTCCCAACAGCGGCCTGGTCGCGTTCGGAGCGTTCCTCGACGGAGTGGGCGACTGCATCAGGAGGATATGGCGTCCCCGCCAAGTACTCGTGCTCGGGGACTTTAACGCCCGCTCCACGCAATGGAACGACACGCGAACCACCGCGAGAGGAAGAATGGTGGCCGACTGGGCCGCGGGACTCGGACTGCTGCTGTCCAACAGAGGATCGACGAGCAAGTGCCAGGCCTGGAGGGGGTCCTCCGTCATCGACCTGACCTGGGCCACCGCCAACCTACAACGGAGAGTGCGCGACTGGAGGGTGCTGGAGGGGGTCGAGACTCTGTCGGAACACCTCTACGTGATGATCGAGCTCGCCCCGGAAACCACGTCCACCGGACGGGCCGTCGGCAACAACAACACCAGAGGACCGAACCGTTCCCGCCATCCGCCAACACCGAGAAGATGGCGGCCGAAAGACAGGAACCGGGATCTTCTGTAAGCTGCTGTCTCCGTGTCCGCATGGAGTTGGGACGCGCGGGCAAAGCGGGACAGCGGCGGCAGCATCGACGAGGAGGCGGAGGATCTGCGGAGGGACATGGCCGCGGCCTGTGACGCCTCAATGCCGCGCTCCAGAACCAGCCACGGAGCGCGAACTCCAGGCGCCTACTGGTGGACGGAGGAGATAGCCGAGTACAGAAGAGGATGCGCACTGGCCCGAACAACACTCCAGAGGGCCCGGCGCAGGCGAATACGCGACGAGGAGAGGATCTCCCGCTGTTACGATGTATACAGGGAGAAGAGGAGCATACTCCAGCGGGAGATCCGGTTAGCAAAAGCCCAGGCCTGGAACGATCTCGTCGAATCGGTCGAGGCCGATCCATGGGGGAGGCCCTACCGGTTGGTCACGAGGAGGCTACGACCACCGGCACCCCCATTGACCGCGAGTATGGAGCCAGGGTTGCTCGACAACGTGCTGAGCACTCTGTTCCCGCGACGGCAATGGGTCCACACGGACAGCGTCGACACGAGGAGCAAGACGCCGCTACCCCACTCCAACAACGACGACGTCACGGAGTGGAGAGAAGAGCTGCGAGTGACGGAGGATGAGTTACTCGCAGCAACGAAGAGGATGGCGTCCCGTGGCGACGTGACACCGGGTCCGGACGGAATACCAGGCCGTGTCTGGGCAGAGTTGATGGGGACCCTGGCTCCCCGTCTGCAGCACATCTTCACGCGGTGCATGAGGGAGGGTGCGTACCCTCGGGCGTGGAGGACGGCGAGACTGATGTTGCTGCGCAAGGAGGGTCGCCCTCCGGATTCGCCGTCCGCGTACAGGCCGATATGCCTCCTGGACGAGGTGGGCAAGCTGTTGGAGAGGGTAATCACCGCCCGTCTGGTGGCGCATGTCACGGAACGCGGACCCGGCTGGCACGATAGCCAGTTTGGATTCAGGAGAGGATGATCCACCGTGAACCCGTGAGGATGGTGCGGACGACAACGGACGCCATGGTTTCGCGGGGAGGAGTGGCTATCGCGGTCTCTCTGGACGTGACCAACGCCTTCAACTCGATCCCTTGGGCCAGGATCGTGGAGGCGGTGGAGCGCTTGGAGTGGCCGGCGTACCTGGTACGTTTGATCCGGTCGTACCTAAACGACCGTTTGATCGCGTACACCGGCAGAGACGGGGAGGAGAGGAGGCCGGTCGAGTGCGAGGTCCCGCAAGGGTCGGTCCTGGGACCCATATTGTGGATCACCGTGTACGACTCGGTACTTCGATGCCCCATGCCACCGGACACGGCCATGGTGTGCTACGCCGACGATACCCTGGTCATGGCCTGTGATCGAGTATGGTACGAGGCGCAGGGGATCGCGGAGACCACCGTGGCATGCGCGGTGAAAGCGATCCGAGGACTGGGCCTGAACGTGTCAACGACCAAGTCGGAGGCCTTGGGGTTCTTCGGCCGTCACCGCAGAGGAGCCCCACCATCCGGACTGTACGTGAGGTGCGACGGCGAGGAAGTCCCGGTGAGAGCCCAGATGAGGTACCTGGGCCTCACCATTGACAGCGGATGGACGTTCGGGGTCCACTTCGAGGACTTGGTCCCAAAAGTGGCAGCCGCAGCCAACGCCTTGTACGGCTTATTGCCGAACCTGGGAGGAGCGGGAACCGGAGTGCGCCGCCTCTACGAGGGAGTCATTCGGTCGAGGGTCCTCTACGGGGCACCCGCATAGGGCGAAGAATTGCTGGCCTACCGTCGCAGCCTGACCCTGCTACGGAGTCTGCATAGGACGACCGCTATCAGGATAGCGCGGGGATACAGGACAATATCCCACGCGTCGGCGTCCGTGCTAGCCGCATCTCCCCCGTACGAACTGCAGACCCTCGCACTCCAATAGGTGTACAATCACCGAAGGGCCCTGGGTTCGGACGGCGACCGACCGTTCCAAGACGTGTGGAGGGAGACGAGGAACAGGGTATGGGAGAGATGGCGCGCCCAACTAACGGAGGAGGACATCACACGGCCATACCGGGCCGTGCGCGCCGTCCTTCCCAACTGGGAGGCGTGGAGGGACCGCGGCGGGGTTCCGGTCACATATAGGATGACGCAGGTGCTCACCGGCCATGGTGTGTTCGGCGAGTATCTGCGAAGGATCCAGCGGGAGGTGACGTCCACCTGTCATCACTGCGAAGAGGAAGAAGATACGGAGCAGCACACGCTGGAGCGCTGTCCAGCGTGGGAGTACCGCGCCGCGTGCTACGCTTCACCATAGGCGACAGGTTGTCCCCTGAGGCTATCGTAGAGGCGATGACGAGGGGCCCACAGGAGTATGCCGCCGTCCGCACCTTCTGCGAGCAGGTCATGCTAGCGAAGGAGCGGGCGGAGAGGAGCAGGGAGAAGCGTGGCGAAACCTCCAGGATCGCGCGCAGAGGCAGAAGAGGAGGGACATGGACGACACGCCGCCGCGCGACCGCGGCACCACCACCACCGCCGTCGTAGAAGCGCGCGCGCGCGCGCGTCGAAGCAAGAAAGCCGTCAAGCCGGGGAGGGTCTGGGTTCCTCCTCGGAATTGCACGATGGCCCAGGAACGTTGGCCTTGGGGGGCGGGTGGTCCCCCTAGCCGCCCAGCTCGGCCAGGACACCTCCCGCAACAACAACAGCGAAGAGAAACGATGACAGGTAGTCTCGCGGTAGCATCTCTGTACAGTGAGGAACCGGGACACTCCTAACAAACGTCAGGACGACCAAAGTGGGGTTTTGTCGGTAAGAGTCCGACACTACCCGCCGCCTCCCAGAGGGCGGCCGGGTGTCCATGAGGATTTCCCCACGTAAAAAAAAAGGCCAAAAAGAAAAAAAGATTTCACCCATAGATAAGGGGAAAGACACGAAGAAGAAGAAGAAGAGCGGAGAAGTAAATACTTACGCGGAGGTATGCGGGTCAAGGCCAGCGAGAGCCGACAACTTGGAACAAGAATCCTGCGAATCGGGGGAATGGCTAATTAAGAGGAGCAGGAGAGATACAAGGATGGACAAAAGGAAGACGGAGGCCGAGAGCGGGAACACCAGACCGCCTTCAACAAAAACTAGCAGCGGGCCTAAGTTGATGAAAGCCCGTAGAAGACCCGAGGCTATCCTTATCAGGGTAGGCAAAGGAAAGGAGTGGATCCAATCCTATCAGGATCTCATGATTGCAAAGGATATCCTCAAGGATAGTACATCTATCCGGAAGACAAAAACTGGGGACATCCTTATTGAAATGAAGGCGGGCAGCGAGGTCGATATCGCCATCAATGAAATTAACAAATTAGTTGGTGATAAACGCCGCGCGGTACCCTTAAAAGATAAGGTATCCGTGGAGGTAAGAGAAGTCGACCCTCTGATGAGTAAGTAAGAGCTCGTTAAGGAGATGAGGGAGCAATTGGAAATAAAGGAGGTCGACCAGGTGGAAGTGAGGGCGATGAGTCTGGCTCCGTGGGGTACGCAATCGGCAATTGTGGTGCAATCCAGAGGATACGTCGCCAAGGAAAGGGGAACGAAAATCCGCACAGGATTTATAACTACGACAATTAGGATGTTGTCCAATGTAACGAAGTGTTACAGATGCCATCAACTTGGACACATCGCTAATAACTGCAAGGCGAGTTGTCCTGGGAAAGATGTGTCTCGGAAATGTGGTGGTACGGACCACATGATTGCGGAGTGTAAAAACCGACCACACTGTGCGACATGCAGTAAGGATAAGCGGGTCGGGTGTGACCATGTGACCGGGTCTCTGGCTTGCCCTAACTACTGAAAGATGTTAAGGGGAGGAGCGAGATAACCCTACGAGGCGAAATGGGGCAATCAGTGTAGATCAGTGTGAGCGATACGAGGGTTCGTCGAAGTAATGCCTAGTTGCGATTCCGGCAGACCCTCCGCCCAATTAGGATTGGAAGAGGAGGGGTTGTTAGTGGATATGGTGATGTCATCTGGCCGAGTCCCACATAACCTGGTGGCGTAAGTCACCAAGTATGCGTAACTGCATTTTCCCCTCCTCGCGCAAAAAAAAGGTCAAAGTTATTAAACTGGACAGATTCGAAACTAAGCATCTTCAACAAAACAATAACAAACTGGATACATTCATCTTGAAACTATCACTTGAAAGTGTGATAATTAGTCTGTTCCGGAGGCACTATATGTTCGGCAAGATAGTAACATGAGACATATGTATACAGGAAATCCGACAGACTACAATGCAAGAACTCGAAAAATCGATTACGTTTCAGTGAACTGCAACAGTAAGAGAGTAGAATACGGTGCGTAAAGTATGTTGGGCGAGCACGCTCCGAACACATGCCCAATAAACAGATATACAGTTATGAGCCACCAAACGAAGAACAGGAAATCAGATTCTATACAGAAAATACCCGATTCATTGAGAAATCAAGAAGCGTGTTAAAATGACAAGAAGAAGCGAGAGAAGAGTAAAATAAAATTCTTCAACAACTTCGTAAACCCGCCAAAGAGCTTCAAACGATTTTACCCCTTTACGAACAATCCTCCTGATCAAAGTAATCCCTTGTCTCAGTAGAGCACACGATGAGTATGAACAACATGGTGAACCTGATGAAGCGCACAAACGCCTTCAAGGAATTGTTCTATGCTCATTTATCGGTAATGAACGCATTGCCGCTAAGGTGGCACGGATAAACTTTGATAGATTTAACACAAGTGACTTTGGCCGCGTAACGAACTTTGAAATTACGAAATTCAATACCAACCGCTTGTCTTTAATAATCGCAGGTTACTACTGTTGCAGCCCCTGGAAGCTCACTCGTTTGAGGTGGTCCTGCTGGCAAAGACGAAGGTCACGGAGAGGCATAAGGTGTAGTTCGACGCTCTTCGTTTCGAAATAGTGTGACCATCTGAATTCGAAGTTCGGGGGCGGAGCCGCTTTATCATTTAATTCGTCCTGATATCATTTAACTTTGAAGCGATAATCACTAACCGTACAGACAAGGGGAAAAAGGAACTTTCACTTGTCAGGATAAACCTAGCAAACAAAACGCGGCTTTTCACATATTCTGTTTATTCTATTTACGTTGCAGGCTCTTAAGCTTCTATCTTATTACAACGTCTTTGCCGCGGAATGAGACGCGCTTTTCAAAAAACTCTATACGTGCGATAAAATTCGTTCATCCTTGGCGGTGATTATAACGCCAGACACGTTCCCTGGAGCAGCACGTTAAATAATAACAGAGACGAGAACCTGTGACACTGATTTAACGAGTGACAGGTGGATTTGCTCCTCCAGTTCAGTGATACTGATTTAAATGGCATTTGATTTGTTCGTTCTAGGATTTGGTACTCGAGGAAAAGCTGGATATTTTTCTGCACCGAGCTGTCAGAATTTGATATCTTTGTTCACGAGGATAAGAACACTGAGACAATAGTTACAATATAGAGATCGTCCTCCAGACCATAAATAATAATAATCTTTCGGTCCTAGAAGCCTTCATTCCAGCTCTCACATGGGATTTCAATTGCGTTGAGAGATACAGTTATCTCTGCATTTCCATTTCGGAAGATTGCTACAAGACAAACACCGAATCTCCCACATCTTAAATCGGCTGAAGAAGCGCTTCGGCATACTATGTTACTCTATCCCATCGTTCATCGAACACGGCAAGGGATATAGAGCCATAAAAATGCGTATCAGTAAGGTCTCTGATAGATCCACGAGTTCTCTGCACTCAAAGAATTAAAGATTCCAAAACCATGTTTCCGCAAGTTAGACGAGTGCTGGGCAACGGGGCTAACTTCTTGATCGGCGCACTCAAAATTTTCTTCAGACGATTCTCATCGCCTTCCACAGTTGAACAACTTAGTGTGACAAAGCAGAAGATGTATCGTTACTGGTACCAAGCCGACAAGCAAGCCGAGATCGTGACGTCTCCAGTACCGCTGGCTCCCCAGAACTTGCTAGTAACGCGATTACATGCCGAGAATAAACGTATACGCAACACGTGCTTCTATTATTCACGATCGTATGCCATGACTTCCTTTCAAGTTATAAACTGTTCTTTGTACAGGTCTTTAATTACGATTGTGCTCGCGTACTATTTCATCACTTTAAACTTGCTAAACTTTTATCACTCCTTACAACAGCATTTGTTATTTGCATGTAGCGAAGCATTCATTATCCGATCTCCTTTTTAACGTGCGGAAAGTTTCGTGAATCCCACAAGACTACTGGGGACAAATTTTGGAAGTGTGCGCCGAAATGTGTATGACGATCTTCTCAGATTCCCAAATTTCATAACCTTGAAAATGCAGATCTTCGTTGAGCCGCTGGAACAAGGTCTGTACCTTCATCCGAGGAAACAGGGCTAGTAACCGCTCCGGCTCCGATGTCTCGGAGAATTATTTCACATCGGTAGATTCGTTAACGATTCAATTTACGTTCCTGAATGGGAAAAGGTTATCAGGCTTCGATATCTTCAACGCAGTAGAAATATAGCTCCCGCAATGATATACATTCGTCTCCTCCTTTATCTTCAACGATCTCTTGAACCTGTATACTTTTCTAAGATACGGAAGATGGGGAAAGTAATTCCCTTGCGGGAGAAGGATAAGAACAAACCAAATCCAGCTAGGTACAAATCAATGAGTTTGCTGTTTGCAGAGTATTCATTAGTAATGTCTTTGAGAGGGTGATACAGAGACTCATACTCTTTCATTGTAAAGAGGCTTCGATTCCTCCCGATCAGCAATTTGGCTTCCGCGTCAAATACAGTAAGGTCCACGCAATAATAAAATTCGTGTCAGACGTCTGCTGGTAGCAAAACTCTACTCATAGACCTGGAAAGGGCTTTTGGCATGTTTGGATCGAGGGGTTTGCTATAAAAGCCTATACGATACGGTTTCCTTAAACATCTAGTTCAGGTGACTTGGTCCATAATCTCCGAAAGATGTCCCATTGAATGGCGTAAGCTCGAATGTCGTCTTCGGGGTGAATGACGAGCTGCGACAGGGAACATTCAACACCTCCATCCTGTTTAGTTTGTATTCTAGTCATGCTTTGAGCCTCTTCCATTCCAATAGCAACCTTAACATATGCGCGTGGGTATATGCTGATGGCCTCCTGATTTACGCGACGGGAATATATTCGTCCAATATTAATTCCAAGCTACAGGAGGTTTTCGATAGAACTACGGTTTACTGTGACAACTGAAAGTTCTGTATAAGTACTAGCAAATGCGAATCAATCCCTTTCGGGTTGTGCATGTCTAGACATTTTAATTTCAACCGCGATGCGACTCGACATTCTCGCTGATTTCTTATCACCGACTATAGCCCCTATCCGTTCCGCATAAGAAAATGGTCAAATATCCCGGTATATATTTGTATTGCAAATTACAGAGTACACATCACGTTAAGACGCAAATATAAAATAAATCAGAAAAGACTTTTATAGCAAATAATGGTTCGTTCTTCTCGAAGCATCTCTGCGTGAAGTGTAGTCTTCTGTTGTACAAATTGCTGGCAATAATCCTATTCCGACTTATGCCTGTCCGATTTGGCTCAATGTCACAACGAGCAAGATGGACTAGCTCAGGCGTTTCAAACGGAAATGTCCGAGGCATTGCATGGGACTGTATCGCTCGAGCTATTTTACATACCAATACAAATATTTTACATAATTTTATATACAGTATATAAATAGCACATAGCTTTTAAACTTCTTGTATCTGTAGGACGCGATGAGAGTGCCATGGATTGACCTGTTTATGTTAGAACTAGCGAAGAATCATAGAGCCAAAGTACGTCTAATTGTCGATCAACTTTGATGGAGATTCATCAGATCCGAATCATGATCAAAATCATTACTTATATTATTTTTTTTAAAGGAAATCAAAGTAGAGTATGCACCATCTCTTTTCCACTTCAGGTCTGATATTTCCATAAAACCGCGCACATAAACCATGATAAATAATTTACGACTGCAATTATAATGCATTTTTATATGCTACTGGGAACACTTACACTTCGTTAGCAGTGCGATACTAGTGACGGTACTAGTGGTTTAGTACGGGAATTGCTGGAAATTTTAAGAATAATCACCATTTTGGGCAACTTGTCTGAAAGCTAATTTCTCTGCGATTTGGATGATATTGAAATATGTTGCAAGGCTCAATATTGTGGACAATTTTTTTCCTATACATATAACTGCTGGTCATTAATTTACAAATTATGTACAAAAAATGTACAAACGAAACTACCGATTAGCTTTGTTAATAGGTTATATTAACCTTTTTGGTCCTATATATATCCAGCATGTACGATGTGACGCGATAAAATTGCTCGCTCTTTGTGACTATGAGGTGGTTATGGGTGCAATAATGAATTAATCGGTTTCAACTCAAAGTTTATTATATCTGAAGTCGCGCGTACAAACTGTTCGTTGGACTGTTCGGTGTGACGGTCGGAAACATTCTGTTTCGTATACGGTTGCCTCTTGTCGAAGACGTTTCGGTGGACCGCTCGTTGGGTTCGGTTTTTTGTCTCGAGTGTTTTATTTATACTTCCCGTCGCCTCGCTGTTACCCGAGACGACGATTTTACAATGTGTCTATCGCCACAACTACAAGACGGGTTACATTCCAGACTTTATTATTTATACGGAGGCTGTTACTACTATAGGGTCCGAACATAAAGACTGTGGTAAATCAGGAAGTATTGAAATGTCCCTCCTAGAACCATATGTAGGTAAAGGCCACGCCCTTTACGTCGGCAACTGGTACGCAAGCATTATTTGATATATTACACAAAAATTTTAGAAATGCGTGTGGCACCGCAAAAAAGAGAAGAAAAGGAATACCAGAAATGAAGGAAAAATTACAAAAAGGAGAAGCGTGCTTTCGCTCTTCTGTAATTATATTAGCCATAAAATGGCACGATAAAAAAGAGATTTTCATAATTTCAACAATACATACTGAAGAATTTGTGGATGTACCAAAACACTACACTGCACAGGAAATTTTACAGAAACCATCTTGTTTACACGACTATAATAAATTGATGGGTGCTGTAGACATGGTCATCGGCACTATAAATTCTACTCGCAAAACAACGAAATGGTACAAAAAATATTTCTTCCATATGATTGATATGTGTTTATGGAATTCATATTGTCTGTACAAATTGAAAGTCAACAAAACAGAATCAATTGCGAAATTTCAACTAAAATTAATGGATCAAATTTTAAATCAAATAAGAATAGATCAAATTTATACCCATTAAATAAGTTTATATCTTTTATGTAGAAAGTATGAGTATATTATTTTAAAGAAAAGTCTCTGTTCTTCCAAGATAAACTGTCTGTTACGTCGCATGAGATGGTCCGTGCGAAGTCTCTCGTGGTTTGGCTGCCAAAGCCCACGCACCGTTACCAGAGACCCTCAATAAACCCACGAAACCACGTTAAACAGAATCTTTTCAACGTAATTTCTAATCCTCCAAGAATTTTCGGTTTATGGATGGTCCTTATGGATCGTTCTCAATCGACGGATCAATCAGCTGCTTCCACTATATTCGAGCTACATCACATATCTATACGAACTTGATCTCGTCTATAGATCAGTCCGTTTCTCGACACTGATTCTCTAACTTGAAAACAGTAAGCGTCATACTATCGGGTCTTCACCCATCAATTAATCAACTGTAACACGTACATCTTACGAAATGACGTAACTCTTTATTGTATTAAGTTGTTGGAAATATAGTTATTATAATCTGTCAATTGCAGTGTTATACCACATAAACCATCCCTATTGTACCAAAAGAAATAAAAGAATCGAACAGTTCGTGATCTCTCTTATCTTAATCGTAACGGGAATTTACGACACCCGTTGACGCGTTTCCTCGCGATCGCGTCTCCCCGAGACTGGAAGAAAATACACTGTTCATGCGCAATTTATACACTTTCGGCGCGAGGTCCAATTCAGTGGCGGTGCTACGGCAGACCGAATCGCCGTAGCAAAAAGGGTTAATACCGATAAGAGAATCCCAGGTCTGGCTGTCTCTAACCAAAGATCACCGGAGGAAATGAGGTAGTCAGGAAGCCCGTGACGAAAGGATGCCCCCAGGGATTGGTATTAGGTCCAAGTTTTTGGAGCCTTCCATTCGACGACCTGCTGGCTGAACTAACAACAAGCGCGACAGAATGCTAACTGATCGCGTATGCGGACGATATTGTGATACTAGTCGCGGGAAACGCGGGGGAAGAACTACAGAGAAAAAGGCAAGTAGTCACACGCGTTTCTAGCTGATGCACCGGGACGAAGCTCACATTATCAGGAGAAAAGACAAAGGTACTGTTAGCCAAGGGAAGACTGGATGCGGAGAGACCACCGATTATTAAAATCAATGGTAAAAGCATCAGAATGCGTCAAGCCATTAAATACCTCGGTGTGTACTTTGTGAGTGGTCTAAAGATTAACAGGCACGTGGACAAAACAACGCACAAGTGTAGAAACCTACTCAACAGCCTCGCAAGGGTGGCCAAGGCGAAATGGGGACTCGGGCACGCGGCCATGCGTGCCTTGTACAAAGGGCTATTCGAGCCGATAACCACTTACGTCGCAATTGGCTGGAGCGATCTGCTAAATGGGAAAAAAAGGAACATCTTAAGAAGATCGCAGAGGGGCGCTCCTACAGGTGACGAAGAGCTACAGGACAACAACTCGTTATTTATGCTTAAAGCATCCTTAAACCAATCAGATACTTTATAAATTTGTCCTTTATCTCGAGCCATAAAGGCAAGTCGTAAATAACAATCTATATAGTTTGGTTGTTTCAAAAATGGCTTTGTATAACGAAAATGGTTTTTCTGTAGAACATAATAAACAATTTAAACGACCAATTCCAGTCCGTGTCAAAACTGCCCGACGGATACGAACAGTCCGGCCAGCAAAGCAAAAACCGATTAATGTCATATCGAAAACAAGTTGACGACATTCGAACACAGTATAACATTGTCAATGAAAAGTTACTTGAGCCCTCTTTTGATCTGGAGGAACGATTATCAAAACTTTAATCATTTGTTTCATGAAATGAATGATCCTTACCCGCTGGCAATTTTAAGACCTCCTGAATCAGTTTCCGCTATCAGATTCGCTCGTCGATATAGTTTCCTTCGATAAGGCATCTTTCCTTTTGTAGTCTCAGCTGTACTTTTTCCGCGGGACTTAATGCACGAGCAACAAAACAATAAGACGCGGAATTTAGTTTTTGTGCGCGTTAAAATAAAAAGAAAAGGTTACACGCCGTTGGACGCAGTGTCTGCGTGCGAAAAGCGGTACGCCGTTGAACTGAGTGCCTGTGATTGAAATACGCTGCGAGTGAAATCTGCAGAAATAATAACACACAATGTCAACACGAGGACAGTCGCCGCCTGCCACGAAAGCAAAGGCGGGTCTGCAGGCAACAAAAGCGAAGGATCCTGAAAGAAGCGCAGAGATGACAACCCCTGAAAACATAAGTGCGTGCGCTACGTCAGAAAAATTAAACAGCTCTGAAATCAAGATGGGAGCTGATGGAGACAAAAAAGACACGATGGAGGAGCTGCGGCCAATACCCGATATAAGGGAACAGGTCAAGGATATAGAAAAGAGGGTCTTGACGTTTTGTCTATACCCGAGCAAGAATGTCAGTAAGGAGCAAATCGTAACAATTATATGGTACTTCAAGATTATGAGAAGAGGCATCGTGAAGGAGCTCCTGCTATCTATCCGGAAGGCTAGAACAGAGTCCGAGAAAAAAATAAGAATAAAGAAAGCGCAATATTAAGCGTTGTAAGCAAGTCGCGGCAAGCCAGCAAGCAGTTAGAGACGGCTGCCAGGAAAAAGAAGCCAAAACAGGTCTCGTATTCCGAAAAAGTTAAAATGACGAGCAATAAGGTTGGGCAAATGGCGATAAAACCGCCGAAGAATGTGGTATAATCCGCCCGGAAGGAATGGACGACGAAAATAAAACCAGCGAAGACGCGTGTGATGTGGTATTTACGTTAGCAAGTTGTCGTAAAAGGGGGATACAAGATAACGCAATTAGGAAAATTAGCGGTAATGGCCTAGCCGTGAAAACAACGAAGTCAGAGGGCCTGAAAGCGCTCACTGAGAACGCGAAATTACAGGAGGCTGGCTTAAAAGCCAGCACACCACAGAGAAGGTTGCCCCGGATAATCATGTACGACGTCCCAAGAAAGATTCCGGAAAAGAAAGTATTAGCCTGCATGAAGAAACAGGATCAGGACAGACTTAAAGAAGAAGACGTTGCGACCACCAAATTCTGCTTCAGGACGGGTCGCAAGACGGGGGTATGACCAATTTTCAAACCGTACTAGACCGCGGTTTTCATATTATAAGTATATCGTGTTATGTGGGCAACATCGTCGTAGTGTACTCTTCGTCACTATGAGAATAAAAGCTAAAAAATTGCTAAATTGCCTCAGTCAGAGACAGTCAGAGTGGATGATATTCCAATTCAAGACTAATAAAATGGAGATTGAAATTGTTAGAGTAGAGACGTTCTGGGAGAATAAGCAAGAACGGAATCAAGCTGTATCGTAATTGAGTCGTTCCATGAGTGGCCCTGCATAGTCTGTTGTGAAGATAAAGAATTGGCACAACAATTGTCCAAGTTAGATACTACAGCCGATAGCAGCCGGTCATCCTCTTTAAGGAATGGGCCGAAGCCGAGGAAAATTTACACACACAAAAGATCCTATGCAACGATAAGTCCTACGTACACACATAGAAACGCGCACGCGACAGCGCAATAGTTCACTTCAATATTTTCTTCCCACGCATTCGATCTACGAGTGTGAAAGCATCCTAACAAACGATATCCCATCTAAGAAAAATGACTTTTGTTCGCGCAACATATTTTCTTTCATTTTTATTTAAAGATCGTACGCTCGATTTAGACTGTGGAGAAGTTAGGGCCAACGCGAAGTAGAAATCCTTTAAATGAAAATCTCAAGAACGACACGATTTTCTTCTATTCGCCAGTACTAATTTTTCCCCAATTTCTGAGGTGTGAAAAGGATAGTAACAAATGTTAGATGGGTTCAGTTGGTCAACAGATTTGCCACGAGGAATCTATGCGAGATTAAGTATCGAAATCACACCCATCACCGACTTCAGGAACTATACGGTATATCGAATTGCTACTAAACATTATTTCACATTACCTTTTTACCTCCGGTGATCCATATGGCCAGAAGGATTAGATTCTTGGTTCGTCGCAATCGAAATTTAATTTCAATTTAATATCTTTCTTGAAATGTCTTGTTTTCTGAGATACAGTCTGCGCGGCGATACAGATACTATTACACTGAATTGTATGTCGCGAGCCATAACGTATACAGCATGTCCATTTTCAATGTATACGAGCGATTATTTCTACAAGTGTCAAAGACATGAAAAAATGTTTCAGGTGGAAGTTATATGGTATCAAAAGCAACACGGTCTAATGTAATTAGATGTTTTGTAAATAGTTAGGTAATGGCCATATGACAGGAGTTAATGTACCAGTATGGCTGCGATGCTAAAGTGGATGTGATGTTCATTTCGGAACCATACCAACAACAGCATACTGGTGCAACGATGACAAAGGGGGTGCAAGATAGTATCTTGTTTAGAAGAAAGGGACTCGTGAGGATCAAGGTAAACAATAGATACTGGATAGGCGGATATTGTTCCCGTAACGTTAATATAGAGCAATTCAATGATCGTTTACATGAATTGGACTCCACGATCAGGATACATAAGAGGAACCATCCTACGATGACGATTGTTGGGGATTTTTGTGCTAAGGCTACCACATTAAAACCGATAGTACGGGAACATACCTGTTGGATATGCTAAGCAAAAATAGGATCGTAGCCATCAGACTAAATACGAGGCATTTGGTAAAAATGAAAAAAATAACTGCGACTGTTTGATGCAATTAGTACGGACAGTGGATTGGCAAGAAAATACAAGGGTGGTAAAATATATAACGTATAGTCAACCTCTGACCATATTTATGTTTTTTGCATGAATTGAAACTACTAAGACGAGACGTAATGTCGAAAATTTTAAATACTCTACGAAGGAAATGAATATGAATAATTCTATTTTAAAATTTGACCTTAATCGCGATAACTTATTTATGCATAATTCTGAAGACGAAGAGGCATATGGTGAGCGCTTCCAGGCTACTGTAGAAGCGTGATGTGCCTCCAAATTAACGAAAATTTATCCTCCTATAGAAAGAAAGAATATAAATTACTGGTGGTGTGAAAAGCTAAAAATGCCTAGGGCGGAGGTGTTTAAGAAAAGAAAGGAAAAACAGACAGTGAAAGCAAGAGGATCACAGTACGCGGATCTATTGGTGCACAAACTTAAAATTGAAAGGTATGGTCTCACGAGAAAATGTGACGCAAATAAAGAAAAATTGTGAAAGGGGTTTTGCGTCACATTGAACAGGAAACCATAGGGAAGGCCTTATCGGGCTATTATGTCCAAAATAGGTTAACAAGGTCCAAAAAATTATCCATAAACTCTTTCAAACGAGACTAACTGAACGAATAAGAAGAACAGACGAGATCTAATGTGATCTAATAATTATAGAGGACGATATATTAGAAGCGAGTAGAAAGATTAATCCGAATAAAATGGCGAGAGTAGACGGCGTACCGGGGACAGTAGTTAAATTAATAACAGAAAGAAGAACAGAAAAACTGCTGTGGCGGCACTCGACAGCAAAAACACCACCATTCGACACTTACTAATGTCGGACGACGGCAGCGCAGTGGTTAGCGTCTTAGGTTAAGAACGTTCGGAATCCGGGTTCAAATGCCGGCAACCGGAGTTCGATTTTTCTTCCGCAGCATAAAAAATGAGATGGAAAATGTAGCAGTACCTGTTTCACACTACACACAGGCTAGCGCACTAATTAAGGAGACTACAACAAACGCATCAGCAATTACAACTATCTCGGCAGGCGGTTACTATAAACAAATAATATCCACCTCGCTGCTAAGAGTATTCAGCGAGGTTAATAGAAGTGGAAAGATACCAGCGATATGGAAGGCGGCGATATGGTGCTTCTCATTCCGAAACCAGGAAAAGATCCTACATTCCCATCATCATTTCGGCCGATCAGTGTGCTATCAGCATTCAGTAAAGTTTGGAATTGCACGCTTATGATTCTGATCGAGAAGATCTCGACACCTTCCATAGAAATCAATATGGATTTAGGAAAAAGAAGAGTACGGTCGACACTTTGTGCCGTATCGACGACCTCGCGGAAACCTGTGAGAGGAAAAACATGATATACGTAATCGCAGAAATCGATATCAAAAACGCGTTTAATACTCCTAGTTGGAATAAGATCCTCCAAGAGGCAGAAGAAAGAGGAATTGCCCCGAAGACTCCGGATACTTCTTAGTAGCTATCTACAGGATAGATAAATAATTACATTGTAGAGGTGTATAGGCCGTGATAGTTGTAGTTGCTGGCTGTAGATGTTCGCTGCTGGGGTACTGCTGTATTTTCTTCTAATTGTATCGTGGAAGAAAATATCGGACTACGGTCGCCGGGATTCGAACCTGGGTCCCGAACGTTCGTAACTAAAGGCGCTAACCTCTGCGGTATCGTCGTCCGGTCTCAATTGGTGTCAAGTGGCGGCATCCGCTGTCGAGTGCCGCCACAACATACAATATTATAGATGGAATAGTAAAAAAAAAAAATGTTTTTACTGAAGTCCCACAAGGATCTATCCTTGGACCACTCTCGTGGAGTATCGTTTATGATGGCTTGTTAATAGAGTTACAGACTACTCCAAGCCCAAACGCGGTTTCCTTTGTTGACGACCTGGCAATAATAATTGTAACGAAGAACCGGGAGGATATAGGGAACAAACTCTGTGTGGCAATGGGAACGGTCACACGATGGTGTTTCAAACCTGGATAGAAATTGACCCAAGATGGAGGTGATCCTACTTACCAGAAAGCGTATCCCAAGGTAATGGACATTAACATTGGAAACTACCTGTTGAAGAGTAAGCAGGGTGTTAGACATCTTGGAGTGGAATTGGACAATGATAGAAATTTCTCATTACATTTAGAAAAGGTCTGTGTCATGGTTGTTGCCCTCATGGCAACGATTAGGACATTCTTGTCGAACGTTAATGGGAGTCGATGGTACTTTATGCTACACCGATATGAGTCAAAGCCTTAGCAATAAAGAAAAGCAAGAACATTCCGAATATGTTATCGATGATTGAAGAAAAGATGGAGGGAAGAGTGGCTCTGTTACAGAGAGGATAATTGCACCAGGAAGCTGATTAACGACATTTTTAAGAATAATAAAAGGAACATCGATCACTATACTATGCAGATCTTCAGTGGACATGGAATATTTAATGAATAACGAAGAACGATTAGGAAAGAGACCCACTCAAGATGCTGGGGTTGCGATGGCGAAGGTAATGATGCAGAGCATGCGTTGTTCAATTGCCCCAGATGGGTCAATGAAAGAACCCTACTGAAAAACTACGTAAGCGAAATACTGGCAACCAACAATAAAATAGACATGGTTGTCAGTAACGAGGAGTATTGGTCGAGATTCCAGGGGCTATGCCAGAAGATTATGTTAATCAGACAAGCGTAGAAAAGGAACATCGAGAGACAGAGAAGATCAAGAATAGGAAGATGAAAAGATGAGAGGCACATCCAGAGGGAAGACCAACTCTGAAGTAATGCCGAGAGGATTGTTTGAAGATATTGTAGAACAAATGAACTGTTACGTCGCGTGAGATGGGACGTGCGACGTCCCTCGTTGTCTGGCTGCCAAGCAACACCGTCGAAACAATCGAAGCAATCATTGGCAGTTCATAACAATTGTTCAGAGTTCCTCGGCATCTTAGGCAATCATCATCCGAATTTATAAGGCGAATCAAAAACGCAAAAATTAGATGTCGAACTTGTAATCGCGAATCGCGAACCGCTACTAGTAATACCGCGAACCGCTAATTTAATAATCGCGAATCCTACGCTAAGTGTACACCTTGATTATATCGGAATAAATTTTTTTTGTTAAATATACTCGTGTTTCTTCCTCTCACTATCACGATCCATCACCTCATATCAATAGAAAAAGCAAGATAACCAATTATTTACATGTAGTTATTTATACCGTTATTTATATCAAGACTGGTTACCAGACACAAGTAACTCCAGCGCAATAACTTAACCAGAAAATTATTTATGACTTCGCATATATAAATTTTTTCATCCGCGTTAATTTAAGCTTTTTTCTTTCGTTTCACGAGTAATATGACCTAAAATTTTTAACAATATTTCCTAGCATCCTGTATATATGCTTGTGACCCAGTTCCCCCCCCCCCCTTCATATATTCTCAATAAATTTAGTTTTTATATTCCAGTGCAACGTATAAGAACACACGTTCTCTTCGTACCCGAAACCTACCGCACACTTTATGACTACAATAACAGCTTGGATCACCTAGTTGTAAAAGCCAACGATTTCGACAGTAAACTCCACTTTTTCTGTCACTCCTTCTACTCTAAAGCACTCCGCTCACGTCGCCGTATGAATCTACTAAAATCTTTTGTAGAAAGGAAATCTTCGGAAGAAAATCTTTATGTACATATTTTACGATATCCCCTGATTAATTAATTAACGCAAAATGTTAGGTTGAGTAGCTCTTTTCGCTTTCATTGCCTAATACTACTACTATCTGTGAAAGAAAGTTTCAACCGTTTACAAAGTCTTGCAGAATTTTAACTGTTTGAAACACTACAAAGTTGGTGATTGAACGCTTTGTTCAAGAAGAAAAATTTACGATTTCTGTTGCTAGTGATCTTATGATCAGATGGATTATTATTACCAGATGGATTTCGGAGATATTTCTATTTCTTTTCTACACCCTTCAAGCTTTAAATAATAGCCTTTGTTTGTTCACGCCCTAATTCGTTACTCGCAGAATGCCTTCGCTATCTTTAGATCCGCACATTACGAACATTTCCTACCAGCACGACCCAGATGTTGAAGGCAGAATATTGCGTGGCGATTAAAAATATCAAAATAAACTAATGTGACCTGAGATGAAAGGAAATTCGAGCAATTTCTACCTTGAAGCTGAAGCAGGCACGATATTTGGGGAGTACCAGAAGGGTATGGAATCTCGCGGTGTAGTACCACGCCTCGGGAAACCACAATGGATCTAATGTCGTTCTTATGAAGAATTTGAAGTTGGCGTGCCCATACAGCGCAGCGGTCGAGGGTAGCCGAATTCGACCGGCTGGCTGGTACGCCAGGGCCCCGGATTCTGCGTCTAGCGTGGAGGAGGTGAAAACCGGTGTGGGAAGAGGATGTCAGGGGAATCGGAGGCAGCAGAAAGCGACTCGAGCTTCTTCTTCCGGGACGAGCTATCATTGCGCGGGGGGGTGCTAGGGGGGGCGGTCCAACGACAAGATGTCGTCTGGTTCTTTTGTTGTTACCGCGTTGGGTAAGCGACCGTAAAAAAGAACAGCTTACCGAAGAGTTTAGAAAAAGATAAAGACACATGAGCATAAAATTTGTAGAAACCGCTAACTTTACAGTGATCGACGCGAGACTTCAAAGGGAACAAAATTGCCGAAGTTCCTTTTTTATTATTAGCTTATGGTCATTTCTGAATAGTTTGAAATTAGGAAATCAATTTGTCCAGCACATAATAATGCAACTACGGAATAAAGAACAAATAAGGAATAGAACTGAGTTGCTGTCAGTTGCTGTGCAAGGTGCAAAAATAGTAGAAATCAAGGTCAAATAAAACACCGTTTCATTCGCAAAAGTGCGTTTTAGGTTCATAAATATTTGGGTATTAAATTTTGCACATTTTTCCATAATGAGAAAAATTATATTTCCACAAAGCGTCAAGTTCTTGTATTCAATTGCACATAAATAATTCACAATTCGAAATACCGTGTAGCATTCTCTTGAATCACTCAAGGATGAGAAGTGTTGGACATCCAAATTACGCGATAATAAATTATCATTTTCCAGTCCAAGCGGATCAAGCCTCGGTACTCCAAGAGTGTAATCCCATAAGCAACCTTCTTCTAAATCTCCAACTTTCTGCAACTACACACCACGTCTCTTGCCGGATATCGCGAATTAAAAACTTCATTTCACTTCACGGCAGATTCTGTCCAAACGTGACCGAACGAAATTTAATATCTCTGTCTAGCGCTGTAAGCAACTAACAGACTATTACTTGGACTCCGACAGTAGCGTTCTATATGTTCACTTGTTGCTGAGAAGTTCACGCCAACATTATTAGCTGTGCATTTAAACTAGTGCTTTCTGTTTCCGTTCTAAAACTGCTTAGGCGAAATTTGAAGTTCCTGCAGTACAAACACGGTGCCGTACACACGTCTGAAGAGACAAACTGTAATGACTGCCGATTGCTTCATAATTCAGTGGTCTGCTTTTCTTTCTTTTCTTGTTCAATTTCTCTAATTATCGAAAACCATTCTCGATGGAGAGAAAGGATGTTACGCGAATAACGTGTTACACGGGGTTAGGTTACACGGGGGTTTGTCCAATTTTCAAACCGTACTGGACCTCGGTTTTCATATTATAAGTATATCATGTTATGTGAGCAATATCGTCGTAGTGTACTCCTTGTCACTGTGGGAATAAAAGCTAAAAAATTGCTAAATTGCCTCAGTCAGAGACAGTCAGAGTGGATGGAAGTCCAATTCAAGACTAATAAAATGGAGATTGTTCTTCCAGAAAGTATCTACTCTAGCAATTTTAAACAAGAACGGAATCAAATTGTATCGTAATTGAGTCGTTCCGTGAGTGACCCTGCACAGTCTGTCATGAAGATAAAGAATTGACACAATTGTCCAAGTTAATTTAATATGTTTTTTGAAATGTCATGTTTTCTGAGATAGAATCTACACGTAGATACCGTTATTATTACACTAAACAGTCATAAGTCGTAACGTACATAGTATGTCAATTTTGCGCTATTATTTCTATACATATAGAAATAAGGGAAAAAGTTTTATATAGAAATTGAATGGTATCAAGGGGGACTCGTACTCTTGTTATTAAGTGCTCCAACCTATGAGCGGCAATCGGAATTTGAAATAGATATATCGCTAAAAAAGTAACAGCAAACACAAAGAAATTCGTTTCGAGAGGTTTCTGTAGCGCTTTATTTTTTCGCCAGTAGTATACTACGTTATTTCCTAACATTCGAGATTGTATTTTAACTAAAGTATATAATTCTAAAATTTAGTTTTGGTGTACGTTGCTTCCATTTTCATATTCAAAACTGGCAAACCTGTTCTCTCGCTTCTTGAACTCTCACGCTCAGAAAACGGTTCCCTGCCTAATTTCACACTCCGACAAAAATACGCAGGAACGAAATCAGGAACGTGTTTATCAGAAAGAAAGCCGACATAGAATCATCGAGTGAAGTTATCAAACCTCTGAGCTGTTTTATATATGACAATAAGTTTTCAAATGACACGGGGGAAGAAAAGTGAGTTAGGCGCACCCCGTGTTTCAGAAAGTACTATGAGCCGTGGACACGTATATCACAAATTAAAAAAGTGATTTCTATAAAGATACAAGACCAGTATAAGTTCTACAATATAACATACTTCGCTGAACAAGGCATCCCCTCACAAAGTAAGATCTGCTTCCTGGCGCTCAGTTTATTATGGGAAGGAAAGCGAAGAAACTCCAGAACGTAACCACATGGAGGAAAAAATCTTTCAAAAAGATTACATTGCGTGAAATACGTGAATCATATCAATAACGGTGATACAATGTCATTTAAAACATTAAGCGGGAAACTGATTTTGATGTGCTCTCCGTTCCAGCAGCGTGCAGACGTGGGCACGGGAGGTACGAGTTAAAGTATAACCAAACGACAATTCAGACATCCGGTGACGATTTAGTTTCATTTTATACAAATTATAAATGGAAAATAATGAGATGGGTCAGTCAACCCTCGTAGTTTCCGGTAAAAACGGAACTGCGCCTTCCTATCTCGGAAAATAATGTGAAAAAGAATTGTTTGTATTGTTCGATGATTCCGTTAAACGAAATAATGTTAGCATCCACATATCTTTTGTGCGTTCATGTCTACAGGTATCTAATTACATAATTATTTATATTATTACATATTAAAGGAGGGGGGTTAAAATGGCGGATTTTAGGCTACATTCTTATAGTACAATATAAATATACATAACAATAAGTATAGTTAATAACTATATCGAAACCATATTCATAAACAATATTACATACGTTCACCGCGGAAAGTATGCTGATATCCTACAATATGACCTGTTCGATCAGATTCGGAGGTAAACGAAAGGTTCGTCCTTCCGAATCGTTTAATGTGTTATATGAAAGATAAGCATAGGACACGAAGCGGTATTGTGTTTACGCTGAAACAAACGAAAGACAAGGACAACGTAAACACAAGAGAACCGTTTTGCGTCCTTACCTGTCTTTCATATGACGAATTCAAGTTAAAATATCTGATGAGCAGTTCTTTTTAATTTTTTCATAAGGAATACAAAGACAGATCGATGAATTTATTAAAAAGAAATACGGTTCCATTTGCAAAAATCAAGTTAAAATGGAACCCTACTACTGGATCTATAAAAAAGTAATTTGCACCGTATGTGATGTCTTCATTCGAACTAAACAATTTTTGTTAAATATTTTTGTGATAACATCAATCTCACGTGATATTATCTACCGCTTATCGTTTCACCGTTGTTTAAATATTGAGGTTAGTTTTCTATGTGTAATAAAATACTTACGTATAGAATACATATAAAAATTGAAAGTTTTAGACAACTTTGTAGATATCAGATTCGGTATATTATTTGAACCATGTCCATATCTAATGGTAATGACTTGCAAAAGAATCTGAGAACTGAGATTTGTTTTTTTTTTCATTCATAATTTTTAATTAATAAATAGGAAAGATAACGAATGAATATACTGTATCACTCTTTTTAAACGAAGCAGTGCATTTTGCGATTAAAATGCGGACATTATAGCAAATAATACAACAATAGTAGACAATCAAAAAGAAGTAGGGAAGAAACTTACCATTACAGCATGGAAAAAAATTTATGAAGAATTGTGTTACAGGAAGAAGCTTCTTTGTGTATCACGAAGAGCATCAAGGGAGGATTCCTAAACAAATTTCGTAAAAAATTACTATCTATGAGATAAATACAATACGCGATTCGGAGAACGATTAATATTAACAAAAACATAATTATTTTATAAGAACATAATATTCAAATAAAGAAATAATTTACGTTAAGTTCTGTTATTAGTAACCATTATCAATGACCGACTTTATTTTTCGTTCTCAATAAGCATTATTTTTGATGAAAGCATTTTTTAGCGGAAGAAAATAAAATGCGAAGAACGATATAAATTTTATATAAAAAACTATAATCAATATGTTTAATTAAAACTAAAACATAAATACGTATAACATCACTCTTTCATGAATATAAATATGTAGATGCAAGTAGTACATTAGAGAGGAAAAATATAATAAAAATAAGGAAAACGAAAAATAAATAAGAAAACTGTATTGGTTTCTACGACTTACTTCCACATGTGGAATAATCTATCTGGATACCGTATGACCCATCCTAGAGACAAAACAAAGTTATTAGATTAAAATAATTCCCAGGAAGTTTTTAATTCATAAAATTTACAAGTATAAAGTATTTATCCTGAATAAATCCTTTTTATAGAAAATTGCAAGTCAACTTTCGAATAATCAGATTTTATATGTTATATAGCAACTAGCACTTCTTACCTATTGCTCAAACACTTGCTAAACACAAAAATTGTAACGTTCAAATAGGTAACTATTCCGTAGCACGTCCACACCACAGCGTCTCGAATAGGAAAGACTGTTGAACAATACCATAGGTAATAAAGGCAGATTCGTACTGTTTGTTCATTGGCTACGCTTCTGGACTAGAAGGGAATCCTGTAACACTGCGCAAATGTCTCTGCGCCGATTATATTTCAATTTTACTACAATACAATACGACTTTACATCTTGAAAATTGTCACTATTACGCTGCACATTTTTATTTAGATATTATATATCAAAGTGTATAAAATATGTAAATGCAGAATATATTCAAATTATGTAATAATTGTACAATATTCTACATTGTGAATACGATCTTAATTGCTTACCATGATCTTTTATTATAGTTTGTTTACTGATTGTCAAATTCAATGTAAATAAAAATGACAATTAATATATATAACCTATAGAATATATGTATATATAACATATATATAATATATAGTATAGTATGTGTATATATTATGTATATAATAGTAACTAAATTATGTCTATAATATATATACATAATAAAGTATAGAATATATGTAAATATACATATAACGGATAGAAGAATTATTGAATAAAAATCAAAAGTTTTATATGATAGCATGCAATGTAATGGTCTTTTAAATAAAGTTACTTTTATGTTGCTATAAATAATTTGAAAATCTGGAAAAATCTACGACCAACAAATATAGTTCGAATCTATGGATATATGTATATGATGCCCTGGAATCAATGTAAAGAAGAAAATATTTAATTTAATGATTGTTCTTCTCTGAAGCATAAGTAATGCTAGAAATATTTGGCAAAAGACGGAGGCTATATTTGCCATCGCCACTGAAAATTGTGGAACTGCTATACATATACGTAAGTATAATACATGGCATAAATCGCTACAATGTTTATAGCTATATCGAAGAAGATACTCTATACGTAACAATTCTTTGGCCTCGACAGGGCGAAACTATGATTCTAGGAAACAGTGTATACAAAGGCGTATTATACATGTACGATGTATATGTACATATTTTGCTCACTGTCAACAATATACAAGGAAGATATTCTTATGTGTCTTCACAACAATGTTTTAAAAGCAATTTCTTGCTTTCCTATCTAAATAGAGGATAAAGAATCAGATAGAGGAGAGAATACTAGAATTCTACAGGATATTTTGTTGTACGTAACGAGTATAGCAATGATAGATTTAGCATACTAAACGAGAAAAAAAGTTTACATAAATATACATATACGCGATGTGATTTTATTATTGAGTTATCTATGGTTATTAGAAACCCACATCTAAAATAATTCAAAATCGGTTTACAAACTTTATTTCTTTTGTAGCGACATATGAGTCGTAGGACGAGGCGAAGCGAGGACGTCTCATGTCGTTGGTGTGCCTCGGAACAAGGACACCACTTCGACGCACGAAAATAGCGTTAGGGAATCTTCCGACTCCCTCCCCACTCCCCCAACAGTAGAAATAAACAGACACGATCGCTTGCGGGCAGTTATTATCATCGAATTATTAGTGAGTCATTATTTTGCGAATTAATGGACTATACGAGTCTTCGAGTTATCCGCGAGCATTCTATTATCTATCTTCGCGACTTCAATCGTCGAGCGTCTATCAACGGAACTTATAAGCTTTCTATTAATCTAGCTATTAATTAATTCTATTAATCTATTAAGCTTTCTAATAATCTATTCGAAATATGCTCGACTCTTTTCGGCGTTATAATTTAAATTCAATCTCCTCTCACCCATACGTCACACTATTAGCTTTCACACTACCCGCGATATCCACAATGCGAAGTATTTCTAGAAAATCAGCTGTATAAAAATAATTGAAATCTTCCAATTGCTACTATCGTATATTGATGAAAAATATTATTGACGAGAAGGATCATTCGTCGGTCAGAATTATTAGGAAATGATTTATAGTTTAATTTACAAACTTTCCTGGCAATTAAATGTTTTTCTAGATCCGCACATAAATCACGAAATCATACGTAATTTGCACGTAAACCGTAGTAAATCTAAATTTGTTATATTTAACCAGTTATTTCTTACATGTACTTTTCGTTGCATGAACGAAATCGAACGAAAGAAAAATAATTTTATTAGATTCTGAAGGATTAGGAAAACTTATTTTCCCATTGCTTTCCATCGTTTTTGATGATATAGTAACAAGATAACGTTTGATTTTTATATTATTATAAGGTGTAGTGGCCATATTAGATGAAAGATTAGATAAAAAACTTCTTAATAAATTGTATCGAACCTGTTGAAGTGGTCGCCACTTCTAAGAAAACTCTACATCTGGTCTTTAGTTTTCTCAAGCACTGAAGTTATCGACAGCGCATAGACAAGGGACTGTCGAAGACAAACCAAAAACGGTATACGTGCAACGTTGGCTTCGGGGTTTTTCAATTATAGAGTAACACTGCTAGCGTGCGGATCTGGAGCAGTTCGTATATTGTATTCCTTCTTTGTATTTACACTTCAGCTTAAAATATATATATATTTTCTATCTTACAATTTATCCACGCGTCTCTTTGCATTCATATACACCTAATAACCTCAACAGAACCGATGGTTGGCTATATAACGAAAAGACTATAATAATGGTGCACGAAGTGCATCTACTTCTTTATTTTTTATTTGTCTTATTTGATCTATTACTATTTCAACATTTTTGCAAGAGAATTCAATTGATTATTCAATGATATATACGTTATCCAGTTCTTCCTCAAACTTCTCAAGATGTTCTTTAAAAAGGAGATATATCAGTGCCTTACATAATATTTTACGTTTTGTTAATAGGTCCTAAAGTTGAGACCTCTTTTATTGATAATTTTTTGTCAATGGAGAGTGCTCGTTGCAAATCGTTAAACGATAAAGGATTATCGTCTCCTCTTGAGAAACTTGTAATATCGTGTCGTCTTATGTATTTAAATACCAAAATATCAGGATGATTACTACATGCAAGCACGTAAGAATGAAAGGTCAAGCAGAGTAAGCATGGGGTAGCAGCTAGTTTTCTATTTTTGTTCTTTGCTAAACAATGTTCTTTGCCTGAAAGGCCATTTCGTAAAATTTCCGATTTCTGCTGTTACGTTCTATTTAGTAGCCGACTAGAAAGTAGCGTCAACTGACTAATGCAACTGGCAATAAGCTCCACTTTCGGCTAACCTGCTATGCGCGAGAATACTGGCACGGGAGAGGATTAAAGTTGTTCGAAAGTAGATTATCAATATAAAATGTTTTATTGAAATTTCACTCAATTTCGATATTGACAATTGACTGACGGATATGAAATTCTTCGGTTGGCAGGTGATGATTCTTCGGTAGACAAATGATATGTAATTAATTCTTCACTAGACAAAATGATAACTGACTCTTCGATAGACGAACACTAATTAATTTATTCGATAACCAAACGATAAATATTCTCAAACGTAAACTCAAACTCATACTCCTGCTGAAAAAATTATATAACGCAGTGCCACAAATGCCAATTATTATGTCATACCTCACAAAACTGTAACCATAATTATCGATGCGTAGAATGCATTCAGCCGTATTGACCAGACGAGTGCAAAATCAAAAAGGAAGACGCGGTAAACAAAGACAAAATTAAACGACCTATAAGCTATATAGGTCTAAGACCTGTAAGCCTCCTACCCAACATTCAATAAACTCTTCAAACTTTTACAGATCGACAAACAGGAAAACTACTATATAATAGCTGACGACCTAAACGCAAAACATACAAGCTGGAAAAACGCACTAAACAATACGAGAGGAAACTTCATTAGAAACTGGCTAGACAATAAAAGCATACACTACAAAACAAACCTCTACAGCTCCGAGCTACCCTCTTACCCAAAAGGAGGCTCATACCTGGACATATGCTTAGCAGATACGCGACTAAAGTTCCAAAACCTACGATCAAACAACACTCTCAAGACCCTAGACTATGACAGTGTCACAGGCGTCTCGGAATACAGCGCTAGGATAATCACATTCTTTGCATATCTTAGTCATCAAAATTGTAACTAGGCAGTAACAGTATACCTATGCGACCGGCTCCCAGCGATCACCCCACCACAGGAACTAAACAGTTAATATAAAAAACCCTCCCAAGTCAGTACTAGAGTTCTTTTCTGTTCATTTTTTGTTGTAACACTTTGAACCGTCACTCTGTTGGATTCATATAATAAAAGTCCATTTTCATATACGAAGTTTAATATTCTTCACCCCATTCACGAAAGAATTATTTCGTTCGAACTGGGACGCGAGGAAATTACCGGCGATCTGTTAATTTCGCGATTTCTTGTGTCTCCGACGTGACAAAATTGGCGATCCTGCCAGGATCCATTCATCGCATCAAGAGGAAACTTCAACGGGAACTCTACGGATTCTACAGCGAAGGACCACGGTCACCTCCTTGATCAAAAGAAGGATCTACAAAGAATCTCGGTAAGCTGGCTTTCGTATATTATCGAAACCGTAAACCCGAAATACGTTCTGAAGATAGTGACCCTTCTGAAAATATCGTATCTATCAAGATGAATCCAACTGACATGAGTACGGCAAAACAAAACGAGCTAATCGCTACCCTGATTGAACAATTTCAAAGCCTAACTCACGAGTTTAAAAGCTTTAGAAATAACACCGATCAAAATATTAAAAAGATAAAGGAATTTACGGAAACTAGCGATAGGAACCGCTCTAAAGAAATACGCGATCTTGCAAAAACCATGGAAATAAAATACGATACCGAGACCGACCAGTCGCAAACGAACGCCCATCTAGAAACCGCTGCTGACAACGTAACGGATGACGAAATTGACGGACCGAACACTTCACAAAGACCACGAGCCACATCTAGCCGCGCCGCGATTAAACTAAAAAACAACCACAACGAGGATCAAGGCCTCGAAGCAGATAAGGCCATACGAACTGTCGAGATACTACGGGGTCGAGATAACGTAGGCGTTGAAGATTTTATCTTATCGGTCCGCAAAGCAAGAGCCAGGTGCAAGGCAAGTGACAGAGAGTTATTATTAGACCTCATATTAATCGAAAGGATTACCGACAACGCGAAACGAAACATACGATATCTAAAAATTAAATCGTTCGAAGACTTATATTCATGCTTAAGGCAACACGTATTAACACCAACAACTATTAGCAATTGTAGGGACAAGTTAAAGAATTTAAAACAAGGAGCAACAGAAAGTGTACAATCTTTCAACTCCAGATTCCGACAACAGCTCAACGAATTAAATTACGCAGTTCAACACGAAAACCGCACACCAACTGAACGACGCGTAGCTATAGACATTGAAGAACGCGAAGCACTTAAAACATATCTGCTCAACTTACGATACGAAATAGGACAGATGGTAGTAGCTAGCGATCCAAAGAACCTGAACCTTTCCCAACAACTAGCAGTTGATAGAGAACAATGGTTACGAGAATCAAATCGCGTTGCCCACCGTCAGAATCAATCAAAGAACACTCCGCCCATACCTAAACGAAGTGCTACCGATCTACAACCACGAGTTTTTAACCAACCACCAGATGACCGAATGAAACTAAAATGTTCCAAGTGCTCGCGAATCGGACATACAGCCGAGATGTGCTACTCCCGAAATTTTCCATTAGGCAACCACGGAAAGATTCCACCTCGAGTAAACCAAACAACGGAGAATCCAGAGGAAGTTTACCTAGAGTCAACTGTACCACCACCGGAAGATTACTATCAATCGTACTACAACGAAGAGACGGAGGAAGAGCCAGATTCCTCATCGACACCGGAGCAGGAATCAACCTTATAAAAGAAAAAGCCTCACTAAATGTCCAAACCTCTAACCCAAAGACCTTCCTAATGGGAAGTGACAAACATACCACTAACAAAATTTGCAATTTAACAATGCTCAAGAAAAATCATCAATTCCACGTAGTCCCTAACAACTTTCCTCTGATCGAAGACGGAATAATCGGGCTTCCATTTCTTACAAAGTACCAATACAGTGTCACTAATAATAAACTAACCTTAGACGAAATTATATTGCCATTCCAGAAAACCGATAGCAAGATAGGACCAGGCGAAACTTTAACTTCAACCCAATACATCGAAGGAAAACCCACAACAGTATGTTTTATCAACACTGGTAAGCAAATCTGTCACATTACAAACGAAATAGAGAAACCCGATAAACTAAGCCAAATTAATAAATTCGCACAAGTAATACGTACCAAACATATTGATCCAGAACTTCGAGAATCCCTTGAGAAAATCCTTATCAACTACCTAGACGTTTTTAACATGGAAACAGACTCACTACCATGCACCAATTTAACCGAACATACGATCACACTCAAAACAGACAAACCCATAAACATCAAATCTTATAGGCCGCCCGAATGTCATAAAAAAGAAATTGAGACTCAAATCAACGACATGCTAAACAAACGTATCATAGAACCATCGGACAGTCCATATAACGCACCAATTTGGGTAGTTCCAAAGAAATTAGACGCATCAGGTAAACAAAAATGGAGGATTGTTATAGATTTTAGGAAATTAAACGAGCAAACAGATCAAGACGCGTACCCTTTACCGAATTCGGATGAAATACTCGATCACTTAGGCAAAGCTAAATTTTTCTCAGCCCTAGACCTCTCGTCAGGATTTCACCAGATACCCATGGAACAAAAATCTAAAAAATATACTGCATTTTCAACTCCACAAGGTCATTTTCACTATAATCGCATGCCTTTTGGACTCAAAAACGCACCGGCAACGTTCCAACGCATGATGGATACCGCGCTACGGGGATTAGTAGGAAATAACTGTTTTGTATACCTAGATGACATTATAATATTCGGAAGCACCATCCAAGAGCATAACCGAAATCTAGCTATTGTATTAGACAGATTACAAAATTTAGGATTAAAGGTACAACCGGACAAATGCGAATTTTTGAAACCAGAGTTAGAATATTTAGGACACGTAGTAACGAAAGAAGGAGTAAAACCCAATCCCAAAAAGATTCAGGCCGTGAAGGATTTTAAAATACCAAAAACCGCGACTCACATAAAATCATTCTTAGGACTCGTTGGGTACTACAGAAAATTTATACGCAATTTTTCTAAAATCGCGAAACCACTGACTGACCTCACAAAGAAAGACACTCCATTCCACTGGACTGATAAACAACAGCTTGCATTTGACACACTGAAACAAAAACTCTGTGAAGCTCCTGTACTACAATATCCAGACTTTGACAAAACATTCACATTAACGACAGACGCAAGTAACGAAGGGTTAGGAGCAATACTCTCCCAAGACGGACATCCATGCTGTTACATATCCCGAACCTTGAACCCTCCTGAGAAAAACTATTCCACAACCGAAAAAGAGTTACTAGCAATAATATGGTCAATCAAAAGATTAAGGCAATATTTACTTGGTAGAAAATTTAAGATTCAAAGTGATCATCAAGCTTTAAAATGGTTAAGAAATGTTAAGGATCCCTCATCGAGACTCATGCGATGGCGCTTGAGACTCGAGGAGTATGATTATGAAATAGAATCCAAAAAGGAAAGGAAAATACAGCCGCAGACGCTCTATCCCGACTGTATCCTATCACCAATGAAGAAATCCAATCCGATCTAGAAAACCCGAACTATTATGACGAATATATCGACTGGAAAACAAATATCACCCCAGCTCCAATAACTCAAAAACCTAATAGACCACACTTCAAACAAATTACGAAGACCGAATTAGGAGACTTTAACGAACAGCACTGGTTGCATCAATTAACTAAACATTTTATTAACCACACTGGACACTTGCATATAGGAATAAACGATAATAACTTCAGCACATTAGAAAAGGTAAACATTCAACTCATGTTAAGGTTTCTAACAACCAGATTCCCTCAAATTAAACTGGTATTTGGACAAGATCCGCCAGTGGACTACGATAACGAACAAAAACAAACTATACTACGCGAGAATCATAACGAAATAGTAGGACACTTAGGTATACACCGCACCGTGAAACGAATACAAGAACACCATCACTGGACAAACCTAGAGCAAGACGTCACAGAATTTATACAAAACTGCGAAACCTGCCAACGAGAAAAATTAAACCGTATCAGGGCCAAAGAACAACCTATAATAACTGACACACCCCTTAATCCCAATGACAAAATCGCAATGGACATATTCGGACCTCTCACCAAAACCAAACGGGGCAATCAATTTATCCTGTCTATCCAAGATCAATTAACCAAATATCTCATCCTCGTACCCTTAAAAGACCAAACAGCCAACTCAATCATTAACGAACTTTTGGATCACTATGTGTATATATTTTCCGCACCTAAAAGTATTCTCACGGACATGGGACGAAATTTCGTATGTAAACTGATGGATACATTTGAAGAGGCTTTCAAAATTCGACACATAAAAACCACTTCTTTCCACCCGCAATCTAACGGATCTCTCGAACGAACACATGCTGTAGTAAAAGATCTTATTCGAACTTGTACGACTGACAGATAAAACGATTGGGACGAAAACTTAAAATTAATGTGCATGGGATATAATACTTCAGTACACGAGACGACCGGACATACCCCATTCGAATTAACATTTGGACGACAAGCTAACATGCCATCCTCAATATCAACCACTCCTAGCCTAACTAGAGAACAACTGTTTAACCTCTGGAAAAATCGACACAACGCCTATATAGCTAAAGCAAGACGAATTACCGAATCTAACAAAAAACGATATCAGAGAGATCAAGTACGGAAAATTATTAAAACACAGACAATATTCCGAGTAAAAGATAAAGTATGGGTACATAACGATCACAAAACTAACAAACTAGACCACGAATGGTTAGGACCTGCAGAAATCCTCTCATCCAATCCACCTACTTATCTTGTCGAATATTCCAGCGGTCATACTCAAAGAATCCACGGTAACAGGCTAAAACCCTATCTTTCAGGAAGAAGACCATAACATGGATCATTATAACACTCGGGTATGTTAAAGGCGATCTAGTAGTGAAACCGCTAAATTATGCTAACATATTCTTGGAACACATCGACGATTGCTATCTGTACAACGAACAAATAGATATCGCCCTTATAGTAGGCCTTAACGATCCGATTGATCAAGTTAACAGATTACAACGCGTAATAGATTTAATAGACAGTCAATGTAAACCACCTTGCGCTTACATACCAGAAATAAGCAGCCTAAAATTTAAGTACAAAAATCTTCAAAACCTGACTCGGCAACTCAAATTATTATTGCGTTATAGAAGCAAACGCGGATTGCTCAATATCGTAGGCTCAGTATCCAAAACTTTATTCGGAACTCTCAACGAAAAAGATCTAGAACTCATTAATAATAACATCGATACATTATTTGATTCCAACAACAAAATAAAAACAATCCTTAGTAACCAAACCGCACTTATTAAACGCGTGCTAGACGACACCAAAACAAGCCAAATCGAAACTTAGCCAACGATATACACAAGATTGAAAACCACAACGAAAAAAACGAAATATTAGTCTCCCTACTAATTCAAACTGAATCTACCATATCGGAACTCCATATTAACATCGACGAAATTTTTAACACTGTCATGTTAGGGAAACAAGGAATTATAAACCCACAAATTATAGAACCTGAACAATTCTTAAAAACACTTGACCAAATAACGAGACAAAACTTTATGACTAACCATATCGAACCTTCAGTTCAAAACTTTCAACTAATTCTAGATCTGAGTAAATTAAAGATATGGATAAGGGATAACAAACTTATATATACAATAACTGTGCCGCTTTTGGAAAACAATGAATGGAAAATAACTAAAATTTATCCGATACCCTCCAAACAAAACTCTGTATTCATCGCGCCTGTAATAGAAACTGACTTGATACTAACCAACTCAGAACAATACATCTTTGCCGATAGTCACTACTTAAACAAATATTGTAAACGAACAGCAATCATCCACATTTGTAAAAGAACTCAACCGAGTCACAATAGAATCAATTCACCTGAATGCAGATCGGAATTAATTAATAATCAACAGACAGTTAAAACTTGCCCGACTGCTGTTTTCAAGCTGGAAGAATTGACGTTCGTACCTTTGCAGACGGAAAACCATTATATTATTATTCCTACGAAAAATGTACAAATCGACGTATTATGTAAGACACATCAAATTTTAGAAATCAGACAACCAAGCTTAATTAGCAGTAAAACCGGGTGCATAATCGCATACGATCATAATATCATGAAAATAGGAGGATCACATAAAAATATCTCTTACGAAACCAAATTTAAAAATAGTATATACAGCTTCGAAGAAACAGACGTTCCAATATTAGAGAAAATATTAGAAACAGCTCCAAAGATAACTCACAATTTTAACCGATATAAAGCTAACCTCGACACATTACAAACACAAATCAGTACCTTGCAATTTGAGCGCCGCATAAATTCACTGAAAGAATATGGCATATCCACACTACAAATATTAGGAATCGTAGCTCTAGGACTAGGAACAATATATGTAATATACAAATGTAAAATTTTCAAACGTCTACTTCCTAAAAATGTATGTATCAAAATACTCTGCCCTACCGCTCGCGTAAACAGAATCGATCAAACATCAACAGTACCAAAGACGGTCACCTTCCAAAATATCACCGAAGACGAAGATGAGGGGATCATTCAACTTGCAAGCCCCACCAGAGCCCTACGCTTTAGCGAAGCAAAGCGAAGCTAAAGAGGGGGGAATGTCACAGGCGTCTCGGAATACAGCGCTAGGATAATCACATTCTTTGCATATCTTAGTCATCAAAATTGTAACTAGGCAGTAACAGTATACCTAAGCGACCGTCTCCCAGCGATCACCCCACCACAGGAACTAAACAGTTAATATAAAAAACCCTCCCAAGTCAGTACTAGAGTTCTTTTCTGTTCATTTTTTGTTGTAACACTTTGAATCGTCACTCTGTTGGATTCATATAATAAAAGTCCATTTTCATATACGAAGTTTAATTTTCTTCACCCCATTCGCGAAAGAATTATTTCGTTCGAACTGGGACGCGAGGAAATTACCGGCGATCTGTTAATTTCGCGATTTCTTGTGTCTCCGACGTGACACGCTCGCCGATACATTGTATATTTTCGGTCGGGCATATAAGACGATCTGTCTGCGACACTGTGGAACTGCGAGCGACGATTAGAAATACGGTCTATACTAAACCTCGTGGCGTAACAAATATTTTATATTAGTCCACAAATATATCTAAGTGGTTGCTTCAAAATAGATAATGAATGCGATAGTTGCGCTTCTAATCTATGTTAGAGTTTTCTTAGAGCATTCACGTTACCATCATAAAAACTAAAAACCATATTACAGTATTTTTATTGTTTCATTGGATTTTATTTAAGGCTCGAAGAAATGATATATTTCGGAAACCCATCTGCTATGTAGAAAGTCCACTTTTCCAATGATCATCTGGTAAATATGAAATATGAATAAATCTCTAGCTACGTAAATTTTGAAGATACCAAAAAGGTTGCGCTTTTTTTTTTAAACACATCTGGTTGCTTACCTATTCGCTTTTGGATACCATATCTTTGCTTTCCAAAGGAACTTCTCAAATATTATGACTGTTGCTGGATAATTTCGAGTTACACAAAGAAGGTGAAAGCATTGGTAATGAGTATCATAAATTTTTCATTTTAAATGAACTCTCCATCATTATATTGCCGTATTTTAACCGTTTTCAAGCAAGAGACTAGAACAGCTTTTGAGTAACAGAATCATTCCAACAGTCGAAGAAGAACTTTCAGAGAACTGGAAATATTAAGTTAAAGTATTACTTGGGTGTATTTTGTGTATGCAGTACGCGCACTGCGTGTATTGTACGCGTTTTTACTAATCACATTTATTATAAAATGTGACTATACTGTATAATATTATAAAATATTATACATTTGCAGAACTTTCGGACATGTACTTTTGCTGTGACACAGCGTTCGACAATAACGCAAAAGTTTATACGCCGAAAAATATCCCAATAGGACTATACCCATCGCAAAGGTATTTTGCAAAACGTCGCGTGGGGTTATTTACGTTTCTGAATACCATGATCTTTTCTATGGTTTGTACGAAGTAAGCTACCGCTCATGTGTCGTTCGGATTGAGGATCACTGTGCGCCCCGCTGCATAGGCTGACATCTTTTCGTTCGTATAAGTAGGGTTATTCACGTGCAGGGTATTTTTAACTCGCGACGCCGCGCGACCGCGGCACCACCACCGACGCCGCCGTCGTAGAAGAGCGCGCGCGCGTGCGTCCGAAGGAAAAAACAGGCCGTCAAGCCGGGGAGGGTCTGGGTCCCTTCCCGGAATTGCACGACGGCCCACGGAACGCCGGCGCCGGGGGGCTGGTGGTCACCCCGCCGGCTGCCAACAAGAAAAAGAAGAGGATGACCCCTGCGAAAAATCTCGCGGGGGAGCGACGAGGGAGCGCCCTGGACCGAGAGCTTCGAGACAGGAAACGGGACGCTCCCGAGAACCGTCACGGCGACCATCGTGGGGTTTTAGTCGGTAAGAGTCCGACACTACCCGCCGCCGCGTCCCAGAGGGCGGCCGGGTGTCCATGAGGATTTCCCCACGTATAAAAAAAAAAAGGGTATTTTTAACTGCCAATATAAAAAAACAAAGTCGAAAACGTTTATTCTTTTATTCTTGATTTTCGTCTTATCTCGACGTCAAGAATCATCTCTTAAATTTTCGAAAACATGTAGCCGGACACCCTGTATATATAGGTTGGTATTGTCTTTCTGTCAGGATCGGGCTTGCTAGCTAGGATCGAGCTAAGAATAATATTTTGTTTACAGGAACTATTTGTTATAGCACTAAGGACATTCTCAAGGAGGGACAGTGTTAAGCGAATGCTTTTCTTTCTTATTTAATGTCAGCGAGATATGCACACCTTACACGATTATTAAGGCCTAAAATTTGGCAGTATATTGAATAAGGAATAAGGAATAAAATTTTATTAACTATTTTATAACTATTCGATTTGTATTCCTTATTCGTTTTTATTTCTTTAGAAAAATCATCTATTCATCCGTTTTTATTCAAATTTATTATTTGCAATTCGTCTTAGAGAAAAACTTTCTACTAGTCTATTTGCAATAAAAAATTTTCCCCCCTTATGAATTGATTTTCAATTAACAACACACTTTTAACAAGAGAACATAACGAACGATTAAAATTACATTCATAATGTAAAATATTGCACAACTATTACACATTTTGAATGTACATATTATATTTTGCATAGACATATAGCGTCTTTGAAAGTATTTGAACGCTCGCAATTGAAACATTAAAGAATAAAAATATATGATATAGATTTTATATTTCAAGGTAATATGATAACTGTATTAGGTTATAGGTATCAGGATTGCGTATGTAGAATTTGAATTAGATAATATTTGTAGAAGTTGGAGAATACTCATTACCGAAACACGCAAAGGAGAATCACAAAAGTAATCGAACGCTTAGAGGTAAGCGATATTTACATTGAATTTACGCGGTAAATATTAATACTAACGAACTTAATTCGTGCTAAGACGTCATTTACTGAGTTTAATGTTATAATCAGTTACGATTAATAGATTGCAGACATTATGAACACGAAAAGATCTGAAATACAAAAGTCCGAGCGTAAAGTAATATTAAAACTGCATAAAGATGGAAATCTTACAGAGAGATAGCCGATCTCTTTAAGAGAAGTAAATCGAATATAATACAATCCATTAAATAATTAAAAAAAAAAAAAAAAAAACGAAATAATGCTGAAAATGCTACAAATACATAATCTTCACTTTCGACAGGATGTAGACCTGAAACACTGAGCCTGAGTTGTGAAAGAATGGACACTGTGTACAATACACGCCATCACAGAGCCAATATATAAATCCAATATGATATTTATGGGATGGAATAGGTAGAAGATTAAATAATTGTAAAATAAATAAGGAAACGATATGAAAACAGACAATTACTTAAATATAGAATAATATAGACATAAATGTCACACAAAGATTAGAACACAGTATGAAAAACCGTCCTAGAGATGTTATTCGAAGCGACCGAACTAAATATTAATACGAGGTGAGAAATAGAAATAATGTGGTAAGAAATAGAAATAGAGAAATTTTATAACTCTGTTTTTGCGTGTTTCTGTAATGAGTATTCTCTAACTTTTACAAATATTATCCAATTCAAATTTTACACGCATAATCTTGATATCTGTATCTTACTGTAGTTATGAGAATACTTTAAAATATCAAGAGCATCACACACACACACACACACACACACACACACACACACACACGCACACATCTTCATCTTTACATATATATCTCGGGTTAACATTATGATTCGAGTTAGGGGCGTGTAATGAATATTCTCTGGAATTAGACATCGTTGTTACGCAATAGAGAAGATATGTACTAGTACAAATGTGATCATCACAGAGTTTGAAAAGTAACCGTGGTGATTAGATACTCTAGATAATAATGACAATGATCCTAGGCTCAATAACGAATCCGCGGTCAACGGGATAACGAATATATTTTCTTCAAAAGTCTATATCGAACTCTTTACTAAAACGTGAAATATCCACTGATCGTAAAGACGATATTTTACTCGCGGACGAGATCACACGAGAATGTGTCTCTCCATCATCGTGATGCTGCAGAGAAAAACTATGATGGAGTGTGTCTCAGGGCACGAGATCATCGGATAATTTCAGTGTTGGTGGTTAGAAAAGGATGCTAGTCGCCCTTGAGAGAATGTTGATAGCGGAAAGCGTCGTGCGATAGGAAAAACAGATCTCCCGTAGTTTCCCGTAGTAGCTGACACAGTTACGGACTGTTAGAATAAAGGCTGTTTGTAAAGGACCTTAGTTAACTAAATCCTAAGATTCATAGCGGTTCCTCAGACTAGCAGAACATATACTGTGAATAATGCATCGACATCTGGCAATCATCTCGCCCGAAGAATAAGGTCTGTGTCCGGCGCGTTACAGGGCAGAAACCATTGGAATGTTTACTGTAGAGTGTCCATACAACTATTTCTTTTTAAGGAGAGCTATGCAATTATCATATACCTCTGTTAGGTGAAACGTTCATCTCGTGACCGCGGCTACGTTCGGCGACTTGTTGTCGCCTTGAGTCCAAGCTCATTATCACAAATCTCGGACAATTATAATCGGTTTAATTCACAAAGATTTATAAGGACTAAAGGTTTATAAAGATCGGTTTAATTTATAAACACAGTATTGGGAAATTTTCCAAAGAATTCCAATGGGGAAGGCCCGGTGTCCTTTCGTCTCCGACATATATACATATCTTTAATGTTTCATTAGCGAGCATTCGAATACTTTCGTGAGCCTTTGTACATAACACAAACATGTATTTTATGTATTTTACTATACTATAACCATATAGAAATTAGAAGTATAATAATCGTTATTTCTGGTATTAAAATCGTTATTAAACATTCATTTAATTAATCTTCAAATTGAAGTACAACCATGGAAAATTAACAAAAGAATTACATCTAGATTTTACAAGTATGCCACAAGGTAACTTCTGCGCAATGATCGTGTACATGTTCCACCTGTAGCCCTGAAGCGTAGCCAATCAGCAAGCAGCACCACTCCTCTGTTTTCACTGTTATCATAGAAATCGGTGCTGTTCAATCGTCTTTCGTATTCGAGTCAAGGTAGAGTGTACATCGTATAAAAATTTACTGAACGTTATAATTTTTTAATTTACGAAGCATTACTTGGTAATGAGTACTAAGTAGAGAGTTAAATTTGATTAGAAACTTGATCTGCAAAGTTTCTATATAAAGAGATTTAGCGAAGGTAAATATTTTATACATACAATTTTATAAAATGAAAAGATTCATATACATATTAGTTTTGTATAAATAATTTTATCCTAAAAATTTGTTCTAGCATAGATGGGGTAGTACAGTAACCGGAAAGGAAATTATCTTGCATGTAAAAGTAAGTTGTAAAAAGAAATATAGTTTTCTTCTTTTATGTTTTTTGTATTTTCATTACATTTTTGATTTTCATATACATAACCGTCTTTCATTTAAAGAAGAATTTACTTTCTCAAGGACTTTTCATACAAATTTGAATAATAACTGCTATTTTTGATGTCTTATTTAACCTTTGTCCCTGTTTGTTTGGGCTACTGTATCGCTTATTTCCTATTAATGTTTGCGCGCTGTACTAATTTTGTGTGAATAATTTAAAAATATATGAGATCTTGCAAATGAAATGATTTGTTATTCTTAATTTTCATAAGATAGTTCTGAACTACCATGACTGTGTGGAAGCAAAGGAATGAAGTATAAAATAAACCGCTTCGCAAATGTACATTGAGAGAATACGTTGCATGTTTCATTTAATTTCAGTTGTTGTTTGTATTTTTATATCACATATCTGATCGGCCATAATTTTTTAGGAATAAATTTTTATAAATTCGCTTCTTCTTTGCTAAAGTTATATTTTCTTGTTTAATTCGTCTTTTATTACAGACTGTCACAATCCAATAAGAAGAATTCTATTTATTTAATATTATTTATTTGTATTGTTGTATAAAATTGTTTGTGGTCTATTTATACTTTGCGAATTTGTTTAAATTGCTGTTCTTCTATCCATTTTGCTATTCTTCTATGCCAGAATGCTATAAGCCTAATGCCGCTTTTGCATTTTAATAAAATTTGTTAATTACCATAACTATTTTTCTTTGTTGATAATCGAGATTTTTCATTTGTTGTTTTTTTACATTTAATCGTTGTTTTTTAAGGAATTTAGTTCCAAATGCCTAATATTGCAGGCATTCTTTTATTATGAGTTTGCCGCTGTTCAGATTATTCTCCTTATATACATTTATGTATCACAAATCTCATTTTTACCTGTTTTGTTCTTTATTCTGTACCTTTATTTTGTATCTATAATATTTATATTATTAGTATTATGCTAGTTTAACTTGTGTTCTCTTTTTTTTAGTTATTAATGATAGTTTCATATTTAAGTAATTAGCTTTAGTTATCTTTTCTGTATTTTTCATATATTTGTGTACATACTTCACTATAGGTATATTATTCTAAGTATTTTTTTTTTGTTTTCTCCATAGAGTTTCTCTGTTATATTATTATTTTCTCCTATTATTGTTTAGTTAAAATTTATTATTATTGCTTTATCACTAGCTTCATAGCTGTATTTGAGTTAATTGATTAATTGTGTGTATCATGTTAAGTGCAATGTTTTCCTGTCTAATTCTGTGTCCTCCTTTAGTTTTAACTAGTGGCCTATGCCCTTTTCTTATTATTTTATGTTTCAAGCTATTCTTCTTACTTCTGTTCTAAACACATATTCTGGTGATATATCATATTCTTTTCAGGAAACCTGCTTGTATTGTCTTTATTTTTGCTCAGTAATTGGTCTTTATTCCTGTATTATATAGAAGAGTTGCCATTGCTATTACCTCAGAAAGTTTTCTAACTGTATTCCAGTTATTGCGCTTTGTCACTATGACCAGTTTCCAAACTGCCTATCGCTATTTTTGTCTGGTATGTGATTTACTTTGTTATTACTTGGAATGCGGCTGTCTTTGTAAATATAGTTACGCCCTAGATATATCTTCATCTTATAATTGTATTTCAATTATTTCATAATTATTCCTCCATTTTTTTCTTTTTTGCTCTACATTAATATTTTTAGCTTACCTATATCCTTCTGAAGGTCGTTTTGCATACAGTATCCTTTACCTTGTAGATGTATTAAGTTTCCTGACCTTCTCACTATATTGTGTGCATAATACACATCTCCTATTATTTCTTTGTGTTCCTTGCCAATAAAGTATTTTTCTCAATTATAAAGTATTGCGTCTTGTATTGAGTCCAACAATAGTATGTTTATATGTTTCCTTTCACCATTATTCCTGTTATCTCAATCTCCAACACCAGAAATATTGCAGTCACAGAATTTGTTAGCTCTGAATCCTGCTTGATCCGCTGGTATTATATTGTTATACACCTATAGAATGTTATACCACTATATTTGGTTAACAGCTTGAAAGTATCTCTTCCTTCTGTAGAATTTTGTTCAAAAATTGCAAGATTATTCTCTTCATATTTTGCATTAAAGACTTCAGTAATCGTTGAGAAAACTATAATTCAAGCTTAACAGTGTTAAAAGCCATTTTGAAACGTTCACATATTCAGAAGTATCAAAAACAGAAAGTGGTTATGTTAGAACTATTTATACTTGACGACGAATATAACACACTAGCGATATTGGTTTCAATATCTACAGGATATCCTACGTAAAATCGGTTATTGAAACCTCGGTCACTTAAGGAATGTTTTAGATTCTAGTTCCGTATTATACAGATTTGCTTGGTAGTGTACAGCGTAATATTGGTTTCAGAGCATCGCCTTCTTAAAAACATTTTTAGCATTTTAGTACTCGATAGACAGAGACGAAATATAACGATTTTATGTTTAGGAATCCATTGGTTCAAAAACTTGCATTAGTTGTGTATTTTTAAAGTTTAACATAAATTACATATTAATGTTTAGTTTAACGTGATAAAGATTTAAGCGGTACACACTTTTGTTTATTTAATTACATACTGTGTTTAACGTATCATATTGCTTTAAGAGGGTTATATTAGTAACGTTTATGTAGGCAAAGTTCAATGTACACTATCGAAAGTATTTTTATTAATATCTCGAAAATTACTTTCAAAGTTTTCCACTTTATCGATGATTTTTGAATATGCGACGTCTTATGGCGACAGGCATGATGACCCAAATGAAATCTGACTCTTATCTTTTGCTTATAATATAATTCTGCACACACGCACGAGTCACGTAAAAAAAAATTTCCGTAAAAAAAACTTTTTTTCTAGAGAGTGAGTGACTCTCGAATACCACTTATAATCTCGTTACAACGTACAGCTATCGGTTTCAAACTTAGACTAGTTTGCCTGTTAATAGTCGAGGGTTATATACTGTGGGAAAGCGATGGAAATGTTGGTGGGGACATATTTTCCTGGTAGCTCCGTATCAGGGAGGCAATGTGTTACATGTCTGGAGAATGTCTAGAGGTGGCCCTTCAAGGTGACGTCAGGCTTGAGAGTTTTGGGGTTACACACGCACGACGCACGCACACACACACAAAAGTAGTTTATAACATACCAGACCTTTTAAGAGAAATAATTAAAAATAAAGAGTATCTAACGAAATATTAAAGAATTATACTGGAGGAATTACTTTTACTTTATAACAAAATAATAAAATATCTCAATTTTTTGTTATATAAAATCAGTAGTTTTGGGATTTATAGATTTTCTATATTATACTCTAATATACTTCAATACATTTTTCTATATAATTGCAGACTTACTCGAAATATAGAGGTTAAAAGACAAAATTATGCTGGTGATCCAACATTTTTGTAATCGATTGAATATGTCATTTTCACATAAAATTAAGAGAAAAAAGAGACATTCAATAGACACCTCAGTTCAAACAGAAAAAATTAGATGAAAATCCTCACATTTATGCCCCTGACGTAAAGGGGGCAATATTTTCTTCTTATTTTTAATTATATCATCAACTAACTTGATTTTTGTAAATGAACATTTACGTATCTTTGCGCATGCAAACCTTCCCTTGTTCCCGTTTCTTTTAATATTAGTTTTCTTCAAGCTTTTACTTCAACAATTACTTCATTTTTCTATAATGTTTTAGGAAATTATTTGAAGAGTCCACATTGCCAGAAATATGTGGTAATTTTGCGATATGTAAGGAAACTGATTTCTGAGCAAGTCAAGACCTCATAAATTCTTTGCTATGCTGCCATGGTAAGTCCGTTTCTTTTATCCGCCCTTAATTGTAGGATGCGCTATTCCATTTAAAACAGGTGATGAATTCCATCTATTCATTATCTTTCCTAATCATTATTTGCAAATTACAAATGAAAAAGAAGTTTTATTCTTGTTTATTTTTATATATAAATACTTCAGTTGTTTCGTTCACTCGCGTAGAGACGCGATCGCGAAGAAGCACGTCAACGGGAGTCGTAAATTCCCGTTACGATTAGACGATCAACGCCGCGAAATGATCGATCCCCTATTTCGGTTAGGATAATAGAGGTAGTTAAAATGAATATGACACTGGTTATAACAAAATATAAGTTACAGTTTATTCCAACAATTTTGATGAATATAGTTACGTTGGTGCGTATGTATAAGTTAAGTAGGTGACTGATCTAAAGGTGGAAACTCGGTCGAAGGTGTTGACCGTTCGAAAGATTGAAAATCAGCGGAGTTCGGTAATGATGCTGTGGCGGAGGAAGGCTAAGGATGGGTGTGTCTAGCGCACGGAACCATCGGACTTGTTGATGACAATTTTGGTTAGGAAAGTGAGGGCAATAGATATTGCTTCTGATTGGATAACAAGGCAGTTGGTAGACTGGGAAGGATGTTAGTCGCCCTCGAGAGAAAGTCGCTAACGGAAGATACTGAACGTAACAGAAACGAACTTTCCCGTATCTTCCCGTAGTAGGCAATATACTGTTCAATGAAAGAATATTTGTTCGTTCTAAAGGAACTTAACTAGAAAATGCCTGAGTTTTATGGAGGGTACTTGAGACTATTGAGGGTACGCGGTAAGGATGTGAAGACATCTGGTTGCCCGCGACGTGTGGTCTGGTCTAGGTAGAGAATCGGCCGACGTAACATCAGTATTTGTGTTAATTAACTAGGTTCTATTGTGTTTAGTATTGGGCATGATGTTAATACTGTAGCAAGTCTCATAAGAACAAAATTATCTAAAATTTCTCAATTTTTTTATATTGCTATATATTTCTATACGTCAACGTGATATGGAGCAAGGTATACTATGTTTGAAATCATATTAAAAAACAGTTTATCCTTTCTTTTTCAAAAAGAGTAGATGATATTCGTTATAGGAAAGAACAGCAGTAGAAATCCAGTTTATTCTTATTTCCTATAGTAACGTAAAAATATTTCATTATACACACAAAAATTTAACTCAGGACAAATAAAGAGAAATTGTAACGTCAACTTTTAAAATAATAATTATAAAAAATTAAATAGACTGCGGACGTTTATGCAGTGAATATGGTGCATGTGAGGTTGCGCAGATCGGGGTCTAACAAGGATTTAGGGATATATTTGCGTCGGGCAGCGCTCAAAGGATTGTTGCAAGTTTTTACCACGATGATTTTACAATAAACATCTCTTTGAGATGTGTAATGTAGATGTGTAATTAAGTGCATATCTTGGTATAAGTCATTCCTCTATTGGAGCGAGCACTACAGTTTCCCAACGTGATCTAATTAATGTTTAGTTCCCTTCTTTTCCTTCTTATTTTTACTTATAATTAAATTAATTCTTTAAATTAATACTTAAAATTTAGAATTACATAGAAAAATGGATGACGTTAAAGCCCGTCATGATAGTTAGATATGCTGAATGTCATAACGCAATATATCATGGGTTCGGTTAGACCATATTCGTACAACGGTCAAGTACAGTCGCTATCTTTTAGAAACAGGTGTTTAGCACCCTGATCATCTCTGTACCCCTCAGACGGCGCAGAAATAATTTAACAAAGCTGCAGTAGCACACACTTTTAACTTCTACCCATCTCATTTCCCTAGCTCAATAACCGATGGTGGAAAATCCTATCATAATCCTTGGAATCCCTCAAACGGTCATACCGGTACCAATCCAATTCTTTCGCAACATATTTCGGACTCTCTCTAACATTCCCCACGGATATGGGTTTACTATCTCGAAACACACCTCCTACATTGCAGTGAGTCTCGATCCCTCTTTGAATTGCTTCAATTACAGGTGTATTGTATGTTTATGTATTCATTTATGATAATTTAATAATACTAATAATTAAAATATTATTATTAAATAATTGCTTAATATTGAATACAATAACTTAACATGTTTTGCGGTCAGAAGTTTGTTCCGCTTGACAGATTTACGCAGTTGCTTCTGGGCTTGATTATTGTACAATGTGTGTCGCCTAATACCTGAAGAACCGTCCAGTTTTGGTATCTAGGCAATGGTATTTTGTAATATAATCTAAGTGTTCCTGCTGAAGGAGACAGCCTGAGTTGAACTTATTGAGACAGAACTATTTGGTGAACTATTGATAAATTGTCTGAACCGAGTGAGTTTGGTGCTTGGTTTTTTGCTTTTAGCTCTAATTTTAAAAATTAAATCTTTCTTTCTGGTCTTACCTACATCCTTTGCAATCATGAATTTATAGCACTCTTATGTATGGTAAGAATTCATGTGACCTTCTAAGCGTTGAGTCTGCCTTTGTGCAGTTGTCCAGATACTCTAAACAAAACCACAGCCGTGACAAAAACTGCATTAGCGGTGCTTGTTAATGACATAATACATTAACGTAATATATGTTACTAAAGAGTTATTCTTAATATTAAAAGATACCAAATTATTTTATTCTAAATTACTACTTGAATCACTATCAGTGAGAATGCTTGTTTCATTTGATGCTTGACTGAAAGTGTTTATCAGGGGAAAAGAAATATCGTTCGATATTGTTGATGTTTGGTTAAGTTTGTGTCTGGAAGTGTTCTCGAGAAAATATTCTCCAGTTTCCGATCGAAATCTCCTAATAATAATTTTTTTCCTCTCCCTTACAAGAGATGAGATAATTGAGATTGAGATAATTGCGAAGAATGTCAATTTTTGTATATATTCTAGATATTTTGGGAAAAAATTCTTTCCGAATCTCTTGAATTCTTTATGACGAGATTCCTGGACATCTTTGAATAACTGATCGATCGCAATTGGAAACTCAACTTATCAACGAAATTAAACCTATTATTATAATTAAAAAATTAAACTTATAATTTTGTAGTTTCGCCAGCATATGTTTCAAACGTTAAAGAGTTAAGCTGTAGTCCGAAAGATAATGTCCTAAATATTATAGAAAATCTTCTGCAATATTTACATCAATACCAGTTAGATCCGATGTTAGGGTGGCATTGTGGGAAAACTTATAGGCAACACTTTCTCATCGTTCATGTTTCCGCCAGATATATATATTTTTTTATTTATTTATTTATTTAATTTTACAATTTGTCCAGAAGGACATTTGGTAAAATGTTATAACTTGAAAAATATAGCATGTGGATGGTTACCCCCAGCGGGGAGGTACATCAGTTAGCAATCCAGTTTCCGATCGAAACCTTCCAATAATAATTTCCTTCCTCTCGGTTACAATCTCCATTTTTTTTTTTTTTTTTTTTTTTTTGACATTTCGGGCTTGCCACTTTTGAATATCTAAATTGTAAGAAATATGTAGGAGGCATTTCAAAAATTTGATATACTCCGGAAAGCGCACTGAAAGAGTAAACCCTTTTTTAACTTTTGAAACAATGTTGCGTAACTTTTGTCGTTTATAGTGTTTAGTAAGACCAGCAAACTATTTCAATGCGCTTAAATACATTTATTATGCAAAGAAAGAGTTTTATTATACAATATATACCGAAAAACGAAAGATCTGTGCGTCAGAAAGATAGTACATCTCTCTTAAAATATCTTAAAAATAAGAATATGGTATGACCTAGTTTTAATTTAGTATAACTTTACAATAACTTTAGTATAACTATACTGTAACTTTAATACAACTTTAGTATAACTATACTATAACTTTCATACAACCTTAGTATAACTATACTATAACTTTAATACAACTTCAATATAACTATATTATAACTTTCGTATAACTATACTGTACTTATATTGTATTATACTATTATACTATACTTATATCATAACTTTAGTATAAATACAGTATAAATATGCTATAATTTTAAGTACAACTTTAATTTAATACTATTGTGATAATTATAATTTACTCATTATTGTACAGATAAAATTATATTAAATTAAAAATTATATTCAAAACATTATCTCAATAGCAACCGTAGTCGTTACTGTCCTGAATGGCTGTATTCTGTTATTTTGGTAATTCTAATAATTCTGGTAATTCCGGTAATTCCGGTAATTCCGGTATCCCTCCTAAAGCAGAATCAACATTTTTTTTATTATTTAATTTGTACTTTACAATTTGTCCAGCTGGACATTCGGTAAATTTTTCTAACAAATGCATCAGAACACAATGCCTTCCTAAAGTAGAATCAACGTGTCCGAAGTTTTCGACTTCTACGATTCATGGAACCCTTTCCGTCGCTTTCTGTTTTTGCTCAGTTCAATATTACTTGTTTCTTATATTACATCGCTCATCCGCAGTATCCCACTTCCGTTCCAATGTTGAATTCTAGTAAAGGGAACCGAAACCGAGCTTCGGCCATCTCTCCGGTAGTGATTGTATTACTACCAGCCGCAATAGGGACCATCCACTTAGCCATTCTCTGTCGTATCAGCTAAGTTGCACATTTAGGAATTCGTACTCCTGCGTCATCACCTTGGTCTCCTTTCTTCGAAGACTCTTGAACGTTGGTGGAAAATTCTTCTTGCGATTCGCCAAGGAAGCAAGAAGCGACGATCAAACCAGCTGTAATAAAAGAGCTTCGAAGAAAACAACTTGGAGTAGTACAAGGTGTGACCTAGTTTTAATTTAGTATAACATTACAATAACTTTAGTAAAACTATACTGTACGTATATTGTATTATACTATTATACTATACTTATATCATAGCTTTAGTATAAATACACTATAAATATACTATAATTTTAAGTACAACTTTAATATAATACTATTGTAATAATTAAAATTTACTGATTATTGTACAGATAAAATTATATTAAATTGAAAATTATATTTAAAACATTATCTCAATAGCAACCGTAGTCGTTGCTGCACTGAATGGCTGTATTCCGTTATTCTGGTTACTTTGGTTACTCCGGTAATTCTGATAATTCTGGTTATTCTGGTTATTCCGAATGTCGTTTTTCACCAGCCGAACATGTTTAAGAACATTGTTTGTGAACTTCTTAAGCATTCGTAAGCATTGTTCTTGACCAATTAAGCAAACTTTTATGACGCTCACGCCTACTGGTAACTAAAGGTTTTTATTTAAATAATGATTTAAAGGAAAATTTACTCAATAATGCTGAATATTACTCGCAGCAGAACAAATCCCGTTCGGGAATTATTTTCGAAATATCAAACAATTCGAGAAGACAAATTTTATTAATAAAATAAATAAATTTTAATAATAAAATAAAAATATAGATAAAATTTAATTCATATCATTGTGAGCACTTTTCGCAACCATCCAACGACATATAACCAACGACGATGTATCGTTGTTAGACGCTAAGTTGATTAAATGAGTACGCATTGCAATATTTACTCCTAACCTTATTTCGCCTTATACTTTTATTCGCAATATTTTAGAGATAAAAGTTTAAATTATGTTTCGTACTACACTGTCCGATTTTATATGAAACTCACTATATAAATTATCCTGGACAATAGTTATGCAGTTATTTCATCCTAATCGTCTGTAATTAATTTTAAACGATTCTTTACAATAAAAAGTGTCTACTGTAAAATGTGTCTTTAAAATAGATATTCCACACTTTTTCATTATCTAATTGCATTTCCACTCATTTTACTTATTTTTATTGATTATAGTATAAGTTGACACTACATTTGATGCAAAGTTCAAAAAGAAATGAGAATACACTCAATATTTATACAAATTTTACGAGTTTCTTTCTAAATTTTACATTTTGTAAATTATATATCTTCTATCATGCGTAAACATACGGAATATCGTCGTCACAAGTTGTGAAAAACCTAGAAAAATTTACCCAATGTCCAGTTGGACAAACTGTAAAGTATAATTTAAATAAAAAAAAAAAAAAAAAAAATGTTATGAAAGTTATAGGAGGAAATCTAGGTAAAATCTTGCTATATTTCCTGCTAATTAGTACCAAAGTGTTTTGAAAGCAGAATAATAGAAAATAACATCAGTACAGTAGAATAATACAGATCTACTCAATTTTTTATCGTTTTATTTTTCTCTAAGTTTTGGAAGTCAAAAAAGTGTTAAATAATAATGAAATGGACAAAATTCTGCTATTGCAATGAACAAATAATTATATCGCCATAGACATTACAAAATTTCGAGAGCGATCGCCCGTAGTAATAAAGCAGGATTTGCTAAAATAGTAGGTCAATAAAACGTTTCACGTTTCTTACTACATGTACATGTGTGCCACAATAACGTTTAGAATTAGTAATATCCGCTCATGCGATGGGGAACTTGAACGATTCGAAGGACTTGTACTCCTGATGATCAAGTAATAAAAATGAATGCTGTAAGACAGAATAATTATTGACAAAAAAGAAGACAAGGGGAAGAAGCAACAGAAACATAGAAAGATTAGAAACGATGAACTTGCATTTCGGAGTTGCAGAAGTTGAAGAGGCAGAAGTCGGAAGAAGATCCATGTGATACCAGTATTAGAAAAATTAAAATAAAAAATAAAAAAAATATAGATATATAAAAAGAAGATGAATTTGTAATGATTGCATTCTTTCGTTCGTGTATTCAAGTCAGATGACCACGTGATTAATGAAAGAATTAGATTCCAATCTAATTCTAATCTAATTCTATTGGAATGTAATACTAATTATTCCTACGCAATATGTAATGCAGTATGGATCAATTTTCTGATAGTTGAGATGAGGTTGTCTTCATTTCACAGACGAATACATTTGCATACTTCGAATAGAGAACATATGCTTCATATGTAAAAAAAACTATCCAAAATTTTAACACGTTTCTTTTCACATAAAGATTTAGCAGTGTGATGAAGCAACAATGATAGATAGACTCCATTATGATTACAATACAGAAGAACTACTATTTAATTAGAGCTATTTTTTAATGTAGCAATGTAGCTATTACAGACAATCTGAATTTGTACTACTCACCTTCTATACGACAGCTCACAACTCACAACTGACGTCTAACTTACTTTCTCCACGTCCTTCTATACCACAGTCTTTGGCTACCAAGCAGGAACCGTTTTGCAGCTGTTGTTGGCTTTTGTGGCTGTACGATGGCCACGTACACCTTTTTCAGTCACTTATTGTCCTGAAGGGCTACGGGCATATTGCAGGGCCCACATGGCCCATTGTAATTTCTTATCCTTCCTGACCCGCCAGTACATTCACTTTTCCTTACCTGTAATGCATTAGGATTTCCTCAAATGGTTTTTCCACGATACTACAATATGAAATAATATCAAGTTTTAGTTTGACTGAACGAACAAATGAAACATTTTTTGTGTAATACTCGTAAATAAAATTATGCAGTAGTGAGATCGTAGTTGGAAGGAAGGAGCGTCTAAATCACGTAACGTTATGCTCGAGTTCACAGCTACGAATATCGTTTTCTTGGATCCTTCATGAGCAGTACAAAATGAGACAAAGAAAGAATTTCGAGGCGTGTTCTAAACGAGAAAAGGCAACTAAATCCGAATGCAAATCACAAGTCATCATCCGGGATTTGCCGGAAATGTTATCCAAGTGAATTTGTGCTGCATTGCGCTTCATTTTCCAGATAATGTGATAATTTATAGATTCGTTCAACTTTACAAGAATATCCAGTTAACATATACATATTGTTATTATGTTTTGAAATAGATTCAATTACCCTCTCTTTTTGTGCCAACCGTTACAACGAAATAGTTTGTCCTTATAGATGATTGGGACAATCCGTAATTCACCTACTTCGTAAAACTTCGTAGTGAATACGCAAAGACAATCTGCATTTACATACGTATAGTATCTTTCGACACAGTTAACCACGAAAAACTTCTTCAAACAATCAAAAAGCAATTTCCAAAACAAATCTACAAATTACTCAGATCTTACTTAAACAATAGAACCTTTATAGTAAAAATAGAGGATGCATATTCAGAAATCAAGAATATCAAGGCTGGTGTTTCGCTCACTCGCGGAGAGACGCGATCGCGAAGAAGCACGTCAAAGGGAGTCGTAAATTCCCGTTACGATTTGATAATCGACGCCGCGAAATGACCGATCCCCTATTTCGTTTAGGATAACAGGGGTAGTTAATTGAATGCGACACGAATATGATAATGTATGATTCACAGTTTATTCCAACAACTTTGTTGTGAATAGTTACGCTGATGCGTGTGTACAAGTTGAGTATGTGACTGATCTAATGCTAGAACTTGGGTCAAAGGTGGTGACCGCTCGAAAGATGGTAAATCAGTGATGTTTGGCAATGATGCGGTGGCGGAGGAAAGCTAGTGATGGGTGGGTCCGAAGACATGAGATGAGCTGATTCGTTAAGGAATAGATTTCGTTATGAGAGAGGGAAATAGGCTTCGTTGTCAATTGGCTGTTTGCTTGGTTCTTAGGTGTAGAAGGGTACTAGCCGCCCTTGAGATGAAGTTGCTAGTGGGAGGCTGCATACGTGAGAAGAACTAACTTTCTCGTGTCAACCCCTGATGCACAATAAGTTTAGGAAATATAAATCAAGGAAAGACTGTTTGTTCGGTATGAAGGACCTTTAGCAGGAAATTCCTGGGGTTTATGGAGAGTACTTGAGATTATCGAGGGTACGCGGTAAGGACGTGAAGACATCTGGCTGCCAGCTTGCCCACGGCGTGTGGCCTGGTCTAGGAACAGAGTCGGCCGTCGTAACAGCGGGAGTACCGCAAGGAAGCGTCATAGGACCAATACGATACATATTATACACGGCAGACATACCAACGACTGTTAACAGTTAAATACTTACGTTCGCGGACGATACGGTCATACTAGTGAGACACACATATCCAGAAACGGCTACAGCACTACTACAAGAAAACATTACAAAAATAGAAAAGTGACTGCAAAGAAAACAAATAAAAACGAACACCAGCAAGTGCAACAACATAACATTTGCACTTAGAAAAGTAATAACACCAGATATCCAACTGAACGGCGCCTACATAGCACAAACAAAACAAGTCAAATATCTAGGAATACATTTAGACACACACCGTACATGGAAGCATCACATAAAATGAATAATAAATAAAATACGTGAAATAAGGAAAAAGATGTACTGGTTAACCAATAGAAAATCTAAATTAAGCATAACGAATAAACTAAATATACACAAAACAATAATCAAACCCATCTGGACATACGGAGTCCCACTATGGGGAACGGCAGCAATGAGTCACATAAATAAAATAGAGATAGTACAAGCAAAAATTTTAAGAACAATAGTTAACGTTCCATGGTACGTCAGAAATGAAGATATACGAAAAGATCTAAAAATTCCAACAGTCAAAGAGGAAATCGCTAGATACGCAAAAAAGTATAAAGAAAGACTTGACCTCACAGACGCAGACCTCACAATAGAAATACAATAAACAACCTGGAAGATGGAACCCCGCTGGGGGTAACCATCCACATGCTATATTTTTATTCTTTAAGTTATAATATTTTACCAAATGTCCTTCTGGACATATTGTAAAATTTAAACAAATAGATAATAAGAAAAAAAATACGTATGGTATCTACAAAATGTAGATCCAAATCAAAATAATCAAATGAATTGTCTGAAAAACATTCTGCATATAAACGCATGAAACGCATTTATGAAGAAGTGAGATTTTTATTACATAATTCCTGCAGATGCATTTGCATTTTGCCGCAAAGAAGAAGACAATTCGCGTAATTGGATCTCCAATTTCGAGATCTTCAAATCATCAGCACGAAGCTTCTCCGTTTCGGCAACGCACTCTTTGTATGATTGAGAGCCAACCATAGTCACAGAATAGGTGACAATATCATCAATATAATACAGTGCAGCCATACGTACTGTCAACATTTGCTTTTCTCCCTAAAGCATAAGAGTGGAGCTTACTCAAATTTTATAGCCAATAACTATGTTATGTCAGAAATAATATAAGTAAAAATTATAAAAACTTTTTAATACTAGTTAAAAGTTAATAATTCAGTAATGAAAGTATCTAACGCTTCATCCTTTCTGAACTGTTTGGCATCATACAATGAAAGACCTGAAGACACTCAGTCAAAAGGGTTTAAATGAAAGCATGTAATGTTTTCACCCAAGACTAAAAGCCTTTATGAAGTTATTCCTGTAAGAAAATTGCAACTGCTTATGAATGCATTTTTGACACGTTTTCAAAATCTTATAAGATATTCTTTTTAAGATTTGAGTCTATTGGAACAACCGTCTCAAAGAAACTCCCTTAAAATGCATGGAGTATATTGTTCTGGATATCGAGAACGTTTTTGTGAAGTGGGAGTGCTACCAAATTTTAAACACAGACCGGTATGTGAAACGTTTAGTTTTTAGACTATGTAATCAACATGGCACTGCGTTGCTCTAGTAAATTTAGATATAAAAAAATTTTACGAAATATGTACATGCTCTAATAGAAATATTCTCGAGATGATGATACTTGAAGGAAACTACACCAGAATTGCCGTCTCTTAGATTTACTTCATGAGCGAGCGGCGAATGACAATGCATATTGAAGTCGCTTATAATTTTCCGTGAAGTGATAAGACTTTCGAACAAGCATGCTTGCTGAAAATCAATTCGATTTTGTGCCTGCGGGTGAGGCACTGAGGGTCCTGCTATATTTGAGCATATTATAATGTATTGCACACTATTTTTTCGATTACGTATTTCCACTATTAAGAAAGAAGAATAGATTCAAGATACTTATTGTAATCTTAACTTAAGAAAACAGGAACTTCTTGTGATAAACTTGAAACGGGAACATACATCAACTATATCATATATATATATATATCAATTTAATATGTTGAGGATTAGAAAAGCATATTAGTCATGTTGTACGAAAAAATTGATTTGTTGAACACGATAGTGCTTCGGTTGACACAATTAAATACATTGAAACTTATTTTTCTAAAAATATTCAAGCTATGAATTAATATTTATATAAATTATAAAATATTTAATAAATTATATAATAAATATGTAAAAATATATAAGCTATAAATTATGAAACTTAAATTATAAATTTAGTCAAAAGAATTTCGCAGGAGTCAGTCAATTTCAAACATTAGAGGAATCAAATTATAAAGTTATGGGAAAATAACAATTTAATATAAAACTGTTAAAGAATTGGGTACGTCGAAACATAATAAATATTTTACAAAGGAAATAAAATATGAAATATTATAAATAATGAATCATTTATTCGCTGCACGACATGTTTTGCGTGATATTTCGCATTGTCTTTTATTTATATTTTCTTACATAATTTTCATAACATGTTCATTTTTTTTTATTTATTAAAATTTACAATCAATTCTCGCATTGAAAGTTTTCAGTAATTTTCTCTGGCGTGGCGCTGTGACATGGCCAAATTATTTATAATAAGTTAATACTTATTATACATATGTATAATTTATAAGTAAGTAATATGAATATGTAAAATTACCTAAAATAAATAACTAGTTAAATCTAATGGGTAGTGTCTCTTCAGTACGCAGAATTGGTCGGATGTATCGAGTAATCCAGTAATTAGGGGGTTTCGATTTTTGTTGACTCTTTTACTATATCTGTTGCTATATTTAGCAATTTCCTCTTTGACTGTACGTATCTTGAGGTCGCGATGTATTACTTCGTTGATGACATACCAGGATGCATTCAATATGGATCTTAGCGTTTTCAATTGGAAGCGTTGAAGTATTTCAATGTTGGAATTACTTGCTATTCCCCATAGTTGGATTCCATAGGTCCAGACAGGTTTTATTACGGTCTTACAGAGGGTAATTTTGTTCTGTGTGCTTAGGTTGGAGCGTCGGCCAGTGAGCCAATAGAGTTTTTTAAGTTTGTCCTTGAGTTGTTTCGTTTTGTCTGTGATGTGATTTTTCCAAGTTAATCTCCTGTGCAGTGTCATGCCCAGGTATCTGACTGTGTCTTTGCTTGGAATTGTTGTGTTGTTGATGGTGACCTGGGGGCAGGTTTGTTTTCGGAGCGTGAAGGTTACATGTGTCGATTTTTTTTCACTAATTTTGAATCCCCATTTATGAAACCACTTTTCCACAGAGTCCAGACATCAGTGGAGAGTCGATGAAGCAATTTTCGGGTCAGCGTTGGAAGCTAATAACGCTGTGTCGTCAGCAAATGTTGCTATTGTTATCTCTGTTGATAAAGGTAAATCGGCAGTGTAGATGGAGAACAGCAGGGATCCGAGGACACTACCTTGGGGTATGCCAGCTTCTATTAGGACTGTTGTGGTAGTAGTGTCTAGGTATTTGACCATGAATTGCCTGTTGGTTAGGTAGGATTTTAGGATGGAGTAGTAGGTGTGTGGTAGGATTTCTTTAAGTTTGTATAATAGCCCTTCATTCCAAACTCTGTCGAATGCCTGATGAATGTCTAGGAATACTGCAGAGCAATATTTTTTCTTTTCAAGGTTTTGGCTGATAATTGGGCGATAGCAGCTAGTTTCATACATTGGTTTTCCGGGTTTAGGGATGAGAGCAATCAGTGAAATTTTCCATGCGTTAGGAAAGTATTCAAGGCGAAGAATTCCGTTAACAATCGATGTAACGAGTGCAATCCCTTTTGTGGGAAGTTCCCTGATTGTTTTATTGCATATTAGGTCATGCCTCGCCGCTTTCTTGGGATTTAGGCGACTGATTGATTCTATAATTTCTGCAGAAGTAAAGGGCACAATAGGAGGAGACATTTTGACGGGAGAGTGCAGGTATTCAGTAATATCCGCGGCAGTTTTGGAAGAATGGGGTTTGAATACGTTAGACAAATAATTAGCAAATGGGTTGGCTTTTTCTATAGGGCTACGCTTCTGTCACGTCGGAGACACAAGAAATCGCGAAATTAACAGATCGCCGGTAATTTCCTCGCGTCCCAGATCGAACGAAATAATTCTTTCACGAATAGGGTGAAGAAAATTAAACTTCGTATATGAAAATGGACTTTTATTATACGAATCCAACAGAGTGACGGTTCAAAGTGTTACAACAAAAAATGAACAGAAAAGAGCTCTAGTCCTGACTTGGGAGGGTTTTTTATATTAACTGTTTAGTTCCTGTGGTGGGGTGATCGCTGGGAGCCGGTCGCATAAGTATACTGTTACTGCCTAGTTACAATTTTGATGACTAAGATATGCAAAGAATGTGATTATCCTAGCGCTGTATTCCGAGACGCCTGTGACATTCCCCCCTCTTTAGCTTCGCTTTGCTCCGCTAAAGCGTAGGGCTCTGGTGGGGCTTGCAAGTTGAATGATCCCCTCATCTTCGTCTTCGATGATATTTTGGAAGGTGACCGTCTTTGGTACTGTTGATGTTTGATCGATTCTGTTTACGCGAGCGGTAGGGCAGAGTATTTTGATACATACATTTTTAGGAAGTAGACGTTTGAAACTTTTACATTTATATATTACATATATTGTTCCTAGTCCTAGAGCTACGATTCCTAATATTTGTAGTGTGGATATGCCATATTCTTTCAGTGAATTTATGCGGCGCTCAAATTGCAAGGTACTGATTTGTGTTTGTAATGTGTCGAGGTTAGCTTTATATCGGTTAAAATTGTGAGTTACCTTTGGAGCTGTTTCTAATATTTTCTCTAATATTGGAACGTCTGTTTCTTCGAAGCTGTATATACTATTTTTAAATTTAGTTTCGTAAGAGATATTTTTATGTGATCCTCCTATTTTCATGATATTATGATCGTATGCGATTATGCACCCGGTTTTACTGCTAATTAAGCTTGGTTGTCTGATTTCTAAAATTTGATGTGTCTTACATAATACGTCGATTTGTACATTTTTCGTAGGAATAATAATATAATGGTTTTCCGTCTGCAAAGGTACGAACGTCAATTCTTCCAGCTTGAAAACAGCAGTCGGGCAAGTTTTAACTGTCTGTTGATTATTAATTAATTCCGATCTGCATTCAGGTGAATTGATTCTATTGTGACTCGGTTGAGTTCTTTTACAAATGTGGATGATTGCTGTTCGTTTACAATATTTGTTTAAGTAGTGACTATCGGCAAAGATGTATTGTTCTGAGTTGGTTAGTATCAAGTCAGTTTCTATTACAGGCGCGATGAATACAGAGTTTTGTTTGGAGGGTATCGGATAAATTTTAGTTATTTTCCATTCATTGTTTTCCAAAAGCGGCACAGTTATTGTATATATAAGTTTGTTATCCCTTATCCATATCTTTAGTTTACTCAGATCTAGAATTAGTTGAAAGTTTTGAACTGAAGGTTCGATATGGTTAGTCATAAAGTTTTGTCTCGTTATTTGGTCAAGTGTTTTTAAGAATTGTTCAAGTTCTATAATTTGTGGGTTTATAATTCCTTGTTTCCCTAACATGACAGTGTTAAAAATTTCGTCGATGTTAATATGGAGTTCCGATATGGTAGATTCAGTTTGAATTAGTAGGGAGACTAATATTTCGTTTTTTTCGTTGTGGTTTTCAATTTTGTGTATATCGTTGGCTAAGTTTTCAATTTGGCTTGTTTTGGTGTCGTCTAGCACGCGTTTGATAAGTGCGGTTTGGTTACTAAGGATTGTTTTTATTTTGTTGTTGGAATCAAATAATGTATCAATGTTTTTATTAATGAGTTCTAGATCTTTTTCGTCGAGAGTTCCGAATAAAGTTTTGGATACTGAGCCTACGATATTGAGCAATCCGCGTTTGCTTCTCTAACGCAATAATAATTTGAGTTGCCGAGTCAGGTTTTGAAGATTTTTGTACTTAAATTTTAGGCTGCTTATTTCTGGTATGTAAGCGCAAGGTGGTTTACATTGACTGTCTATTAAATCTATTACGCGTTGTAATCTGTTAACTTGATCAATCGGATCGTTAAGGCCTACTATAAGGGCGATATCTATTTGTTCGTTGTACAGATAGCAATCGTCGATGTGTTCCAAGAATATGTTAGCATAATTTAGCGGTTTCACTACTAGATCGCCTTTAACATACCCGAGTGTTATAATGATCCATGTTATGGTCTTCTTCCTGAAAGATAGGGTTTTAGCCTGTTACCGTGGATTCTTTGAGTATGACCGCTGGAATATTCGACAAGATAAGTAGGTGAATTGGATGAGAGGATTTCTGCAGGTCCTAACCGTTCGTGGTCTAGTTTGTTAGTTTTGTGATCGTTATGTACCCATACTTTATCTTTTACTCGGAATATTGTCTGTGTTTTAATAATTTTCCGTACTTGATCTCTCTGATATCGTTTTTTGTTAGATTCGGTAATTCGTCTTGCTTTAGCTATATAGGCGTTGTGTCGATTTTTCCAGAGGTTAAACAGTTGTTCTCTAGTTAGGCTAGGAGTGGTTGATATTGAGGATGGCATGTTAGCTTGTCGTCCAAATGTTAATTCGAATGGAGTATGTCCGGTCGTCTCGTGTACTGAAGTATTATATCCCATGCATATTAATTTTAAGTTTTCGTCCCAATCGTTTTGTCTGTCAGTCGTACAAGTTCGAATAAGATCTTTTACTACAGCATGTGTTCGTTCGAGAGATCCGTTAGATTGCGGGTGGAAAGAAGTGGTTTTTATGTGTCGAATTTTGAAAGCCTCTTCAAATGTATCCATCAGTTTACATACGAAATTTCGTCCCATGTCCGTGAGAATACTTTTAGGTGCGGAAAATATATACACATAGTGATCCAAAAGTTCGTTAATGATTGAGTTGGCTGTTTGGTCTTTTAAGGGTATGAGGATGAGATATTTGGTTAATTGATCTTGGATAGACAGGATAAATTGATTGCCCCGTTTGGTTTTGGTGAGAGGTCCGAATATGTCCATTGCGATTTTGTCATTGGGATTAAGGGGTGTGTCAGTTATTATAGGTTGTTCTTTGGCCCTGATACGGTTTAATTTTTCTCGTTGGCAGGTTTCGCAGTTTTGTATAAATTCTGTGACGTCTTGCTCTAGATTTGTCCAGTGATGGTGTTCTTGTATTCGTTTCACGGTGCGGCGTATACCTAAGTGTCCTACTATTTCGTTATGATTCTCGCGTAGTATAGTTTGTTTTTGTTCGTTATCGTAGTCCACTGGCGGATCTTGTCCAAATACCAGTTTAATTTGAGGGAATCTGGTTGTTAGAAACCTTAACATGAGTTGAATGTTTACCTTTTCTAATGTGCTGAAGTTATTATCGTTTATTCCTATATGCAAGTGTCCAGTGTGGTTAATAAAATGTTTAGTTAATTGATGCAACCAGTGCTGTTCGTTAAAGTCTCCTAATTCGGTCTTCGTAATTTGTTTGAAGTGTGGTCTATTAGGTTTTTGAGTTATTGGAGCTGGGGTGATATTTGTTTTCCAGTCGATATATTCGTCATAATAGTTCGGGTTTTCTAGATCGGATTGGATTTCTTCATTGGTGATAGGATACAGTCGGGATAGAGCGTCTGCGGCTGTATTTTCCTTTCCTTTTTTGTATTCTATTTCATAATCATACTCCTCGAGTCTCAAGCGCCATCGCATGAGTCTCGATGAGGGATCCTTAGCATTTCTTAACCATTTTAAGGCTTGATGATCACTTTGAATCTTAAATTTTCTACCAAGTAAATATTGCCTTAATCTTTTGATTGACCATACTATTGCTAGTAACTCTTTTTCGGTTGTGGAATAGTTTTTCTCAGGAGGGTTCAAGGTTCGGGATATGTAACAGCATGGATGTCCGTCTTGGGAGAGTATTGCTCCTAACCCTTCGTTACTTGCGTCTGTCGTTAATGTGAATGTTTTGTCAAAGTCTGGATATTGTAGTACAGGAGCTTCACAGAGTTTTTGTTTCAGTGTGTCAAATGCAAGCTGTTGTTTATCAGTCCAGTGGAATGGAGTGTCTTTCTTTGTGAGGTCAGTCAGTGGTTTCGCGATTTTAGAAAAATTGCGTATAAATTTTCTGTAGTACCCAACGAGTCCTAAGAATGATTTTATGTGAGTCGCGGTTTTTGGTATTTTAAAATCCTTCACGGCCTGAATCTTTTTGGGATTGGGTTTTACTCCTTCTTTCGTTACTACGTGTCCTAAATATTCTAACTCTGGTTTCAAAAATTCGCATTTGTCCGGTTGTACCTTTAATCCTAAATTTTGTAATCTGTCTAATACAATAGCTAGATTTCGGTTATGCTCTTGGATGGTGCTTCCGAATATTATAATGTCATCTAGGTATACAAAACAGTTATTTCCTACTAATCCCCGTAGCGCGGTATCCATCATGCGTTGGAACGTTGCCGGTGCGTTTTTGAGTCCAAAAGGCATGCGATTATAGTGAAAATGACCTTGTGGAGTTGAAAATGCAGTATATTTTTTAGATTTTTGTTCCATGGGTATCTGGTGAAATCCTGACGAGAGGTCTAGGGCTGAGAAAAATTTAGCTTTGCCTAAGTGATCGAGTATTTCATCCGAATTCGGTAAAGGGTACGCGTCTTGATCTGTTTGCTCGTTTAATTTCCTAAAATCTATAACAATCCTCCATTTTTGTTTACCTGATGCGTCTAATTTCTTTGGAACTACCCAAATTGGTGCGTTATATGGACTGTCCGATGGTTCTATGATACGTTTGTTTAGCATGTCGTTGATTTGAGTCTCAATTTCTTTTTTATGACATTCGGGCGGCCTATAAGATTTGATGTTTATGGGTTTGTCTGTTTTGAGTGTGATCGTATGTTCGGTTAAATTGGTGCATGGTAGTGAGTCTGTTTCCATGTTAAAAACGTCTAGGTAGTTGATAAGGATTTTCTCAAGGGATTCTCGAAGTTCTGGATCAATATGTTTGGTACGTATTACTTGTGCGAATTTATTAATTTGGCTTAGTTTATCGGGTTTCTCTATTTCGTTTGTAATGTGACAGATTTGCTTACCAGTGTTGATAAAACATACTGTTGTGGGTTTTCCTTCGATGTATTGGGTTGAAGTTAAAGTTTCGCCTGGTCCTATCTTGCTATCGGTTTTCTGGAATGGCAATATAATTTCGTCTAAGGTTAGTTTATTATTAGTGACACTGTATTGGTACTTTGTAAGAAATGGAAGCCCGATTATTCCGTCTTCGATCAGAGGAAAGTTGTTAGGGACTACGTGGAATTGATGATTTTTCTTGAGCATTGTTAAATTGCAAATTTTGTTAGTGGTATGTTTGTCACTTCCCATTAGGAAGGTCTTTGGGTTAGAGGTTTGGACATTTAGTGAGGCTTTTTCTTTTATAAGGTTGATTCCTGCTCCGGTGTCGATGAGGAATCTGGCTCTTCCTCCGTCTCTTCGTTGTAGTACGATTGATAGTAATCTTCCGGTGGTGGTACAGTTGACTCTAGGTAAACTTCCTCTGGATTCTCCGTTGTTTGGTTTACTCGAGGTGGAATCTTTCCGTGGTTGCCTAATGGAAAATTTCGGGAGTAGCACATCTCGGCTGTATGTCCGATTCGCGAGCACTTGGAACATTTTAGTTTCATTCGGTCATCTGGTGGTTGGTTAAAAACTCGTGGTTGTAGATCGGTAGCACTTCGTTTAGGTATGGGCGGAGTGTTCTTTGATTGATTCTGACGGTGGGCAACGCGATTTGATTCTCGTAACCATTGTTCTCTATCAACTGCTAGTTGTTGGGAAAGGTTCAGGTTCTTTGGATCGCTAGCTACTACCATCTGTCCTATTTCGTATCGTAAGTTGAGCAGATATGTTTTAAGTGCTTCGCGTTCTTCAATGTCTATAGCTACGCGTCGTTCAGTTGGTGTGCGGTTTTCGTGTTGAACTGCGTAATTTAATTCGTTGAGCTGTTGTCGGAATCTGGAGTTGAAAGATTGTACACTTTCTGTTGCTCCTTGTTTTAAATTCTTTAACTTGTCCCTACAATTGCTAATAGTTGTTGGTGTTAATACGTGTTGCCTTAAGCATGAATATAAGTCTTCGAACGATTTAATTTTTAGATATCGTATGTTTCGTTTCGCGTTGTCGGTAATCCTTTCGATTAATATGAGGTCTAATAATAACTCTCTGTCACTTGCCTTGCACCTGGCTCTTGCTTTGCGGACCGATAAGATAAAATCTTCAACGCCTACGTTATCTCGACCCCGTAGTATCTCGACAGTTCGTATGGCCTTATCTGCTTCGAGGCCTTGATCCTCGTTGTGGTTGTTTTTTAGTTTAATCGCGGCGCGGCTAGATGTGGCTCGTGGTCTTTGTGAAGTGTTCGGTCCGTCAATTTCGTCATCCGTTACGTTGTCAGCAGCGGTTTCTAGATGGGCGTTCGTTTGCGACTGGTCGGTCTCGGTATCGTATTTTATTTCCATGGTTTTTGCAAGATCGCGTATTTCTTTAGAGCGGTTCCTATCGCTAGTTTCCGTAAATTCCTTTATCTTTTTAATATTTTGATCGGTGTTATTTCTAAAGCTTTTAAACTCGTGAGTTAGGCTTTGAAATTGTTCAATCAGGGTAGCGATTAGCTCGTTTTGTTTTGCCGTACTCATGTCAGTTGGACTCATCTTGATAGATACGATATTTTCAGAAGGGTCACTATCCTCAGAACGTATTTCGGATTTACGGTTTCGATAATATACGAAAGCCAGCTTACCAAGATTCTTTGTAGATCCTTCTTTTGATCAAGGAGGTGACCGTGGTCCTTCGCTGTAGAATCCGTAGAGTTCCCGTTGAAGTTTCCTCTTGATGCGATGAATGGATCCTGGCAAGGATCGCCAATTTTGTCACGTCGGAGACACAAGAAATCGCGAAATTAACAGATCGCCGGTAATTTCCTCGCGTCCCAGATCGAACGAAATAATTCTTTCACGAATAGGGTGAAGAAAATTAAACTTCGTATATGAAAATGGACTTTTATTATACGAATCCAACAGAGTGACGGTTCAAAGTGTTACAACAAAAAATGAACAGAAAAGAGCTCTAGTCCTGACTTGGGAGGGTTTTTTATATTAACTGTTTAGTTCCTGTGGTGGGGTGATCGCTGGGAGCCGGTCGCATAGGTATACTGTTACTGCTTAGTTACAATTTTGATGACTAAGATATGCAAAGAATGTGATTATCCTAGCGCTGTATTCCGAGACGCCTGTGACACTCCCATCCACCTTGCGGACGGCGGATTGGAGCGGATTATTTGCGGGGGGCGCGTCAGTTTCCTGGAAACCTTCCACAGTGAGTAGTTGGAGTCAGCTGTGAGGGACAAATTGGAGAGATAATTCTGAAAACAGTCATTCTTGTAATTTTTGATGAGTTTGGTTAACTTTCTAGTACCGTTGTTTAATTTGCGTTTGTCATCCGGGATTCTAACGGTCTGCCATACTCTTCTTAGTCTATGTTTTTCTGCTATTCTTTTTTAATATGTAATGGGAATATTCACGTTTGCTGATAGAAGTCTTAGTAGGTGTGGAGGAGCGGATGGCGTTTATTCTGCACATGTTTAAGTATTTCGTGGCTGCTTCGATATCTTCATTGATTTTTAGTGGAATTAAGGCTGAAGTTGAGTGATTAAAGACTTCTCTAGAGAGCTGAGTTGGTGTGTTGGTTATGAATAAAGCCATTAGGTGTATTCTCGATAATCGTTGAATTGACTGTTGCTATCACGGGGGAATGGTCAGAAGAAAGATCCGCCGAGGAGTTAATTTGGACGTATCTTGGCGAGATATTTTTTGTCATAAAGAAGTCAAGTAAGTCGGGAATTTTATTAGTGTCAGTAGGCCAATAAGTGGGTTCATATGTGGTGAGGTAGTTGAGGTTGTTGGTGATTATGCTATTTAAAAGATTTTTGCCTCTTACTGTAACCAGTCTGCTGCCCCATTGGGTATGTTTGGCGTTATAGTCTCCTCCAGCTATGAATATATTGCCCAGAGCGTCAAGGAAGTTATCAAAGTCTTCTTTAGCGATGGAGTGTCTGGGAGAGCAATATACGGCTGAAGCGGTGATTGTACCATGGCAGTCTTCTATTGCTACGTTTGTTGCTTTGTGGTAGTCTTTCTGGAATGATGGAAGTTCGTAATGCTTAATGCTGGATTTGATAATGATTCCGGTGCCGCCGTGGGCCTTTCCACTGGGATGTTGGGTATGGTAGAGGTTATAACCATTTACTTTCAAGTAATTTTTGTCGGTGAAGTGGGTTTCAGATACGAGCATTATGTTGATTTGCTGATGTTTCAGGAAGAGTTCTAGTTCGATTTTGTGTTGAGCTAGACCGTTGGCGTTCCAAAGAGCTATGCGTCTTGGTTTCATTTTACGTCGGGGCGTATTATTTTATCCATGATGTGTGTTAATAGCGATAGCAAGTTGTCTATTTGTTCGGATTGTTTTTCTATTAATTTTTCAAGTCTGTTAAAGTTGAAGTTTTCCGTGTCTTGTGAACCTGGAGCGCTAATTTGTGGTCGAGTATTTTGGGTTATCGGTCTGCGTTGTTCTCCTTGAACTGCCTGTGCATAGGATATTGAAGGAGTAGACAGTTTTTGTGGGCTGGGTGTTGGAATCGTGAGGCTCTTAGTTCTGGGTTTGGGGTACTTGTTGTTATATAAGGTCTTGTAGGCAGGGCATCCTTTGTAGCTCGCAGGGTGGTCTCCTTGACAGTGGGTACTTTTCGCAGGAGTTTCTGCTGATTTAGTGCATTGATCTGTAGAATGAGGACCTGCACATTTGACGCAACAGTAATTGCGATTGCAATATTTTTGCTAGTGGCCGTATCTCTGGCACCTTTTACACTGAATTATCTCTTTTTTTGTAAAAGCTGGTTCGATTTTATTACTGAGTTCATTAATCGGTTGATGTTATAGATTTCTTTGTTGTTTGGATTTTGCTTTAAATCAACAAAGAATAAAGATAGTGGGTTTTTAGTGATTCTGTGTCGTATATTGCTGATATTAGTCACTTCCTGGCCAAGATTTTGGAGTTCGCACTTTAGTCCGTCTAAGTTAACAGAGTGGTGAATGTTACGTAGTACCACTCGAAAGGGTCTTTCTTGTTTTAATTGATAAATGTGGAATTTGGCATTCAGGGTTTTTAGCTGTTTTGTTATTTTTCTATAGGAGTCTGGATTAGTTGGCAGTATTTTAACCTGATTGTTTTTGGTTTTTAGTTGATAATCTTCTTTGTTGATTTCTTTCTCGATGGATTTAATCATAGTTTGGATGTCAATAACATCATCAATAAAGATTGGTGGAGGAGGAGGATTTTTTTGTGTGTGTTAAATTGTTGGTGTTTCAACTATGTCCATTGAATTGTCTGTAGATTCAAATATTGCGAATCTGTTGTGAGTGGTAATGTGTCTTGATGTCAGTTCGTTCTGATTAGTGTTTGCATCTTTTTTGATTGAATCATGCTTGCGTTTTTTGATGCAGTTGGTGTGGTTTTGAAGGTGGATGATATTATCATTATTGTTTTGCCACGGAGGAGGTAGAACGGCGCGGATGTGGTTTTGTTCGTGAGGGCTTGTTATAGTTACTCGGGCCATCTTCGAGCTAGTTAATTCAAATTGAAATAACTAGTCGAGAGGCTAAGATTTGTTAGAGATTGGGAAAGATGGATTTTCCACGAGTAGTTTATAAAAACACTTGGTTTGTTTCTGATCTTCACTCACTTTCGACAGAGGGTCGTCACTTATTGTAAACTGCACTCGGCACTGGACACACGTGTGCACGCTTCGGGAGTCGAAAGAAAACTGAAATCGTTAAATTTGACATATTATTATCTGCAATAGTACTTGTAGCAGCACTCGACAGTGAACTTTCCAACGGTTTCTGTCCTATGGCTCGCTACACAAAGATTCTATCCTCCGGACAGGATGATTGCCAGATGTCGAAATATCTTCATAGTATATTGCAACTAGCCTAAGGACCTGCTATAAATCTTAGGATTTATCTATCTAAGATTCTTCAAACAAACAAATAGTCTTTGTCTTAACAGTCCCTAAATCTATCTCCTACTACGGAAAAATATGGGAAATCTGCATTTCTCAGGTACGATGCTTTCCGCTAGCAACTTTCTATCGAGGGCGGTTAGCATCCTTCTTCAACGTCCATTTATCCTTAGACACGCCCCATCATAATTTTCCTCTGCAGCATCATCGTGACGGAAAGTCAGTAGTTACGCGTCAGTCAGAGTCGATAGTTGGTAGTTAACAGTAATAGTTGACCCGAGTTCCTCGACATCTTAAACAATCATCATCCGAACTTGTATCGTGCATCGTAACGCATTGCCTAGAAGTCCAATTTGTAATCGTGAATCGCGTGGCGCTCATAGTAATCGCGATACGCAAAGTGTACATATAGAGTATTTGTTAATAAGTATATATTGTTAATTATACTCGAGTGTTTCTTCAGCACCTATCACGATCTACCCACCACATACTTTATCTCAGTACTTTATAGTTATACTTTTTTACAGATTTTGTAAATTTTCTTTTTATAATATATATAATTGTAACATAATTATTTTTCATAGATGACGTCGAAAAATTTTCCAAGAGGTGCAAAAGAAGTTCGAAAAAGGAAAGCATTAGATTTGGTAAATTTATTACATATATCCATCATATTTTAATATCTTAAAATTACTTATTCAATACTTGTACGTTAGTAGTTATTTGACAAATATGAGAAAATTGGTAAAAGGAATCGTGAGAAACAGAGAGAAAAGAAACAAGACGAAGAGGAACCAAATTTTGTTCCCAACACTGCAGAACGATTATCATATGCAACAATATCTGAACGATTAGTGGTATTAGTGGATGTGTTTCTGAAGTGACAAACTATGATTTGCTGATATCTTTGCCAGGCGGCTTAGTAGGTCGTGCCCAAATTACAGATATCAGTGAATGTCACACAAATTTGTTGCAAAGTTTTGTCAAATCACAGGATTCTCAGACAAACGAACTTAAGTCCCTCCCTGAGTTATATACCTATGGAGATTACGTCGTGTGTTAAGTAAAAGCTATACAATGGCAAGAGATATTGCAAATTTCGATATCTCTTGAGCCTAGTCTGATAAATCAAAATGTAGATGTTGCTTATTTAGATAGTGGCTCAAAAATAGTATGTACTATTAGTAGTATAGAAGATCATGGTTATGTGGTAGATGCAGGTTTAATAAACGTAAGATTGTTTATTCCTACTAAGGAAAGTGGCAGTGAAAAATGTTTGTGTAAATAAATTTAAATAATATATACATTTATGAAAAAAGCTATTGATTATTACTAAGATGTCTTATATAGTTCGAGGCAAACAGCTTCTATGCTATGTTAAAGAAGTTAAAAATAATGAGAATACATTAACGATTACATTAACTTTGAAACGGAAGCTTATTAAGGCTATTTGTAAAGCAGAAATTAAATCATTGGACAGCATTATGTCAGGTACAAAATTTAATCTTTCTATAAAGAAAGTGTTGTCTAATGGCTTATGTATTTCATTAAATGAAAACAATATAGAATTCATAAATCAAATATATTTAGACAAGCCCTTATCTAAATACTCAAATAGTCTGACAATTACTGGGACATTATTATATATTTTGCCGACCATCAAATTTGCATACTTCAGCTCGACGATAGATAAATATAGAGACAATACTATTAAGCCTGGAGACGTTGTAGAAGCTACTGCTCTATTCAGAGAATCTCGTGGAATAGCACTACAATTAACTAAGAGTGGAATACAGGGATTCGTTTCCTTGAAAAGAACAGGCGTTGAATATAATAAAATCATTGAAAAATTTGCACCTGGTACCACACATAAATGCAGAATATTATCATACAACTTGTTAGATGGAATTTATGTCTGTACCATGCAGTGTTCGCTGTTGGAACAGAAGTACTTTTCATTGCCTGATTTTAAACCTGGCGACGTAGTAAATGTAAAGATAGAAAATATTGATAAAGTGAATGGTTTCGTCCATGTACAACTTGGTAGATTTAATGGGCAAATTGCACCAGATTATATATCTGACGAAGGTTTAAGTGCCTTAAAAAAACTGAAAATCGACAAAGAAGTAGAAGCAAGAGTTTTGTTCGTTCATATAGGCCGAAAAAAGTATATCTCACTTTGAAAAGGTCTTTAATAACGAGTGACTTGCCATTTTAGCAAACATACAAGACGCGAAAATTGACTCGAAACACCACGCAACTATCATACAAATACATAAGCGTGGAGTATTGGTAAAGTTTTTCGGGGATGTTACAGGTTGGATTCCACATACTGCTCTCGACACGGAAACATCTAACGTAAATTGGAACTATTCAATTGGACAAAAAATTTTGGTAAAAGTTCAAACAGTGAACACAAATTCGGGAGAAATAACTCTAAATGTGGTTAATCAGGACATACAAGTTGAAAAAGCAACATTCGATATTGGTGAAGAAGTAGAAGGCACAATAATAGAATCATCAACGCAGGGATTATATTTAAGAATCAGTAGATTCGAAGGACAAACTGTTAATACAAGATTTTCACCAGCTGGTCACATGTCACCTAGTATGGAGATTGCAGCTCTAATAGCATCAAAATATGTTCCTGATGACACACTTTCAGCTCTCGTATTTGCTACAGTATGTAATTTAATTTTAACTAGGACTTCTGTAACTTAAGGAAAACACAGGAATTTTGAAAAACTGAAAATAGTACAACACAGAAAACAGATATAGTACAGAATAGTACAACACTGAAAACAGATGGTATAAGACTAATTTTACCAGTTGCAGAATGTACGCCATTTGGTTATGTGTCCTATAGTAATGTTAGTAATTTTAATCTACTACACACAAATCAAATTTTATTGGCAAAAATATTTTCTATTAACAAGAAAGGACAAGATTGGGACTAACATTGTCGCTAAAGAAAATATACGATGATCTATCTGATCCTAAAAGTAGAATGGTGGCAGCATTGGATTCATTGATGCTGTATTTTAATAAATTAGTAAAATTCTTAAGGAATTCATATTACAAAAGCAGACCAATTGCATCTGTAAAATAGGGGCAGCGAGTTACTGGAAAGATTGAAAAAACACGGCTGATGGTTTGCTTGTTCAATTGCAGAATAACTTGCTTGCAAAAGTTCTGGGACCATTATATGGAAAAATTACGTACACGAGCTTGTCGAATTGGGCATGTTGTCGTCAATAGTGCATAAAATAAGTGGCAAATAAAATAAGCAAATACAATTCCCTGACGGTAAATTGCTACGTGATAGAATCTTAATGGTGACAAATTGGTTTATCTTGATATTCCTACCAGGTAACGGAACTTTAGCTGCGATACCTGTACGCCGTCACATAAACGATTTACAGCCAGATCTAACACCTTATATTATGCCTGTCTGTATCATAAAATCTCTATTAGAAAGAAATACTGTGTGAGAGAGAAATCGGATGATAATAATAACTTAAAAAGAAAGAAACAAAATTAAGAGAACGTGGTACTCGCCAAAAAAGTAAAAATTAAAGAGTTACAGGAAGTATCAAAGATGGAAAACAGAGGGAAAAGAAACAGAGAAAAACCAGAGAAAGATTTAGAGAAGGAATGTTCAAAGAGAATGTGTGTTGAACAAACAGAAGAAGGACTGGAAGATACCAAACCTTCCGAAAAAGATTTGAAGTATTTACTTAGCAGTGTTACTAATGATAATGCTAAGGAGCATAAGCCAAGGATATCTCCGTGTGGATTTTTCTGGGATAGCAACCCTAATTTAACTCTTCTTCAGGATAAAGAGTCATCTAGCGATAGTGAAGATGAAGTAGAGGAAAAACCAAAACTGAGAAATAAGAAATTAAGTGCCGCTGAACGTCGAGAACAAGAAAGAAAAAAGGAAGGTGAAATTCGCCAAAGAAGCGCTTGCCAACAAAAGGGTTACCAAATTCTGTGGATCAGTTCCGACAGATTAGATTTAACTAGTCCAGACAATCCAATAGTATAGTTACAGTATATGGCATACCATTTACAGGCAACAGAAATAGAGAAAGCTAGAGCAGTTGCAAGAAGAGTGAAGAAAATGAATAATTTCAAGGATTGAAAAATTGAACGTTTGAAATGCTTGACTGAATTTAGTCTCTAAATTTGGAATTCTTGAATCATTAAATGATGTTTTTCAAGAGGCAGTGAGATCTAACGATTCACTGAAAATATACAGTCGCATGTTGACTGTTCCTGTCGAGGCTTGCAGACAGATGGAACTAGAGAAAACAATTAATACCATGATTGGAAAGTGTAAACATATTCCCGAGATATCGTTTAATTGTGGAGAAAGATTATTACAAATGGGTTTGAAGGACAAATCGGGGCATATTATGCAGAGAGCATTGCAATCTTTGCCAGCTTCTGAACGTAACAAGTACTTTCTCCAGGACATTCCTACAAATTCATTTATGAAGTAAGCACTCTATGGAATTGAAAATATCAACTCTTTTTAGTTATTATTATCGCATAACTTGTCATGCACATAGTATTTCTTTTCGAAAGCAAACCTTACCATGCAAATAGGTATAATATTTTATTCGGAGGAACTTAATGAGATATATTTAGTTTAGAATGAACAATGTAAGACAGATTTATCTTCAAGATTCTTGAACAGTCTCTGATTTTTTGCTTCACAGGGTGCAGACAACTGATCCTAAACCAGTTGGAGGTACCGGCTAAACCGAGGCAATAACCAATAAGGCAACCCACGTGCGACTACATCACGAATCACGAATATTATATCCACAGATGAATAGACCGTAGACCTATGGTACTATCCATATTTCTATGTCCATAGTCTATAACTACATTTCACCAATGTCAAAAGCGTCCCGAAGAGCCAACGGTCTAAGAATTAGACGGCGACCGCGCGGCTTCTGATTTAGCTTCTCAGTTTTGGCTACTAACTATTAAAAATTTGTAGTTCGTCAAAAAATTGGAATCGTGTCTCTCTTCAAATTGATCAGCGATAGATTTCATACAGAACATCGCATAAATGAATCAGGTAGAGATCTCTAGTCGAAACAATATAAATCTACAGTATTTACTGTCTTCATGATGCAGTATGGATTACCTCAACAAAGATGCTTAAGAAGATAGACGCAAAACGTATTAACCACGAATGGGAAATACAAAAACGAAGGCTTCTTCGACAAGGGTATTCACTTGAGTATCTACAAAACCAACTTGTATAATTTCAGGCGCAATTCAAATGTTGCCAAAACCTGAAGAAGTCAGTAGCGCGGACGTGACTGTAATAATCGGTCAGCTAAAACTATTGCCGTCCAGTGGAGCAGTAGTATACCAAACGTACTAAAAAAATTTTTGATTAGACATATTCCTGATTTTGTCATTACAGAATAATCAATAAAAAGGACGCACTCGAGATCAGAGAAATTATAAATATGTCAATTTATTAATACTTTTTTTCATTTTTATATGTATCTATATTAATAGTATTTTGCATATGTGGTAGGAAACTTTACATAACTGGACTTTTTTAGGTACTGTGTAATTAAGGTTTTGCCCACATTATGTAATGAAATACGTGTCTAAATGTTTTATTATTTTTGGTCATCTTGTACACTGCTTCTCGACATATTCTACAGCCATTTGTTGAACACGAGTCACGTCTTCCTGTGTACCATGCTGTTCTTCAAAATCGATGAACTTTCTAAAGAGGATCTTTATCTTTCTAGGCGGTAATGTCTGAACAACTGCTCTCTCTAGAACTTTCCTGTAAATACAAATTATTATAAGGAAAATTCTCTATGAAATTAAAAAGACAAAATATAGTTGAAAAAATATTTTTACCTTGCTATATCAATATCATTAGATTTAACTAGGGAATCAATATAACAAGACCATATATCCACCCGTTTTGGATAAGAACTTAGAATTTGCTCGAACAAAGTTTGTGCTCTCTCTTTATCCCCAAATTTGTTCTCCATAACCGCAAACCGTGCAATTAGATTTACATCTGTAAAATTTATATTATATTAGTATTTTATTCTTTGTGACATTTTATTTCTGTTGTGTACATACGTTCAGATGCTGGCAAAGATTGCAGTGCTCTCTGCATAATATCCCTCGATCTGTCCTTCAAACCCATTTTTAATGATCCTTCTCCACAATTAAACCATGTCTTGGGAATATGTTTACACTCTCCAATCATGGTATTAATTGTTTTCTCTAGTTCCATCTGTCTACCAGCCTCAATATGAACAGTCAACATGTGACTGTATATCTTCAGTGAATCGTTAGATCTCACTGCCTCTTGAAAGACATCATTCAATGATTCAAGAATTCCAAATTTAGAGACTAAATTCAATCAATTATTTCAAACGTTCAATTTTTCAATCCCTGAAATTATTCGTTTTCTTCGCTCTTCTTGCAACTGCTTTTGCTTTCTCTATTTCTGTTGCCTGTAAATGGTATGCCATATACTGTAACTATACTATTGAACTGTCTGGACTAGCTAAAACTGATCTGTCGAACTGATCTACAGAATTTGGTAACTGGTTATTGGCGAGCGCTTCTCCTCTTTGACGAATTTCACGTTTATGTTTCTTGTTCTCGACGTTCAGCGGCACTTAATTTCTTATTTTTCCGCTTTGGTGTTTCCTCTACTTCATCTTCACAATCGCTAGATGACTCTTTATCCTCAAGGATAGTTAAATCAGGGTTGTCATCCCAGAAGCATCCACACGCAGGTATCCTTGGCTTCTGCTCCTTATTTTCGTCATTATTAACATCGGCAAGTGCACATCGCTACGTTCTATTTAGTTGCCGACGAGAAGGTAGCGTTAACTGACGTTTAATTCAACTGGCTATGAGCTATACTTTCGACTAATCTGCTGTGTGCGAGAATACCGACACGGAGAGGATTAAAGTTGTTCGAAAGTAAATTAATAATATGTAATGATTTATTCAAATCTTACTCGATTTCGATATTGACAGTTGACTGACAAACGGATGGGTATAAAATTCTTCGGTTGACAAAATGACGATTCTTCGATAGCCAAAATGATAACTGACTCTTCGATAGACAAAATGATAACTATTCGATCGAGGAACGGTAATTAATCAATAATATTCGATAGACGAACGAACGATAATAATTATTATTACTCGATAGACGAACGATAATTATTCTCATACTGAGTTCTGGAAGTCGCTACATTTATATCCGTCGGAGATGAAAAAACGTCGGGGTCTTTCTTTTGAAAGTATTTGGGAAGATCCCTAACGTTTGTTCAACTGCCGACTTTATTTATAATTTAAATTGTCTTAATATCGTTATAGAAACATAATTAGGTAAATATAAAAACATGGTTAGATAAACTTTCACGAGATATAGCTTTTAGCGGCTTTAAATGCCTATCGCTTCAAATACTGTAAACTTGGTTTCAAATAAACATTTTAAATTACCTTGATTTGAAAAAAATTATCAATTTTACTTTCGCGCTACGAATCGTGCGGGGTGCGGGATGTGACACATATCTCAATTCTTTTTTAGAAGGTTTGGTATCTTCTGGTTCATCATTTCTTCTCCTGTTCGTTCAACTCACATCCTCTTTGAATTCTTTCTACCTTTTTCTCTGGTTTTTCTCTGTTTCGTTTCCCTTTGTTTTTCATCTTTGGTAGTTCCTATAACTTTTCAATTTTTATTCTTTTGGCGAGTACCATGTTCTCTTGATTTTGTTTCTTTCTTTTTAAGTTATTAATATCATCCAATTTCTCTCTCACACAATAATGGAAGATAGTGTCACGTAGAAGACACAGGAAATAGTGATATTAACGGATCACGTCGTTTGAATTTGAAATGTGTAGGACATGATAGGTGCCAAAGAAACACTCGGAGATATTTAAACAGTATATTTATTAACAATTCTTACTTTCGACACATTACGTAGCTCGCGATTACACCTGACGATTCGCACTTCTCGGGTACAACTCGACTGATAGACGATGATTGATAAGATGATGACTACTCAAGGAACGTAGAGGAACTGTCTTTCTGTGACGATGATGCTGCAGAGGAAAACTGTGATAGGTGTGGCTAAGGGTACAAGATAATCAGATTCTTTAAGGAAAGTTTTCGTTAGGAAAGTGAGGAAAATGGACGTCGCTGTTAATTGGTTAATTTACCAGATTGGTGGGTGAGGAAGAATGCTAACCACTCACGAGAGAAAGTTGCTAAGGAGATGCATCATACGTGAGAAAATCCAGATTTCCCGTACCTTTCCGGAGTAGATAATAAATTAAGGAATGTTAAAACTAAAGGATAAAACTAAAATATTTGTTCGGTTTGAAGGACATTATCTAGAGAAATCCTATGAGAAGCAGTGTAACAAAGATAATAAAATATTTTGACATATTTCTTTACAGGATGTCAGTAAAAACTTAATTACATAATATCTAAGAATATTTTGAAAGTTTACTTCTTTTTTATTGCTGAATATGCAAAAACATACTGTTAACATTAATATATACAGTGGCTTGGCAAAGTATTTACATTTGTCACAAAAACTTTAATATTCATATTGTGTGTTGTATATAAAACGTTTTAAAATTTTGTTAGCACTATAATGAGATTGCCCTATTTATATTTTTAATTTGAAAATATATATAAAAGTTGCAGGATATTTAATGTAAACTTACATTTAGTATAAATTAATATACAGTATGTATAGTCACCTTAAGCATATAATGTATTATATTAAAAATGGTCCCACTGAATACTGAAACTTACTAATGATATGAATGATTGCTTATTTAAATATTTTTATAATCTCTGCAAAATATATGTACATGTACTTGTACTAAATATCTTATAATTTCTGCATTCATTTTTAGAATCGTTTGAGATTTTAAAAATGTAATTATGATAGTTGGATGTCATTACAGCATTAATGAATTTTGAGTATGATACGCGTATGGTAATTATAAAAGGTCTATCAATACTTTCAGATGCCACGGTATAAAAGTGAAGGAACAAAATAAATTGACACGTTCTAATTATTTTTCACTTTGTGTCAATGTTTCGAGAACAATACAATTCATTTCTTCAGTTCTGCCCAAGTTATGATTAAAATACGATCGGAAACCGAGGAATTATAAATATGTCATCCAATAATCAGTGTTAGAGTTTTATTTAATATGAACTACAGAAATTGATAGTTAAAAATATGTTTGAATCGATCGATAGACGAATTTAAAATTGGAATAATTTGGCGCGATAAACGTGATTGGTAATCAAAATCCTCTTTGTTGAAATTGTTACCGGAGAAAATACAAAAGTTATGTAGGTCAATACGACAAGATTTCTACAGGTTTTCTACATGTTATGTATATAAAAACCAAATATGTAATAAAAATAAAAAGGGACATAAAATAAGAAGATTAAATATATTTGTTTTCATGATTTACCTTTATATGTAGAATAATTTCCTGTCCGGTTACTGCATTACCCTATCTATCATTGAACAAATCTTTAGGTTACAATTATTTACATAAAGCTAATACGCGTACGAATATCTTTTCATTTTATAAACGTTTATGTATAAAATATTTATCCACGTTAAATAAATGTCTTTTTATAGAAACTTGATAAGTTACAAAAAAACATTCAGTAAATTCTTGTACAACGCGCACTCTGAAACCATAAAACCATGGAACCATGAAAACCTCTTACAAACAATCAAAAAACACTTCCCGGAACAAATCCACCATTCACTCAAATCATACTTAAGCAACAGAATCTTTGTAGTAAAAATAGAGGATGTATTTTTTTAAGTAAAAGACATCAAGGCAGGGGTATCGCAAGGAAGCGTCTTAGGACCAATATTATACGTAATATACACGGCCGACATACCAACAACTGCCAATAGCAAAATACTGACATTCGCGGACGACACGGCTGTATTAGTCAGGCATACTAATTCAGAAACTGCAGTCATATTGCTACAAGAACACATAACAAAAATAGAAAAATGGCTACAAGATAAACAAATAAAAGCAAACCCCAGTAAATGCAACCATATCATATTTACACTAAGAAAACGGAACCCACCAAATATCCAATTGAATGGCACGCTCATAACACAAACAAGGCAAGTTAAATACCTAGGACTCCACTTAGAGACACAACTTAAATGGAAGCATCACATAAAATCAATAATAAACAGAATACGTGAAATAAGGAAAAAGATGTACTGGTTAAGCAATAGATAATCTAAATTAAGCATAACGAATAAACTAAATATATACAAAACAATAATCAAACCAATCTGGACATACGGAGTCTCACCATTGGGGACGGCAGCAATGAGTCACATAAATAAAATAGAGACAGAACAAACAAAAATTTTAAGAATAATAGTTAACGCTCTATGGTACGTCAGAAATGAAGATATATGAAAAGATCTAAAAATTCCAACAGTCAAAGAGGAAATCGCTCGACTGACCTCACTAAAGAAAGAAAATAGTCAAACTCGAAGATGGTATTCCGCCGGGGGTAGCCATCCACGTCTTACAGTCTGTCACACAAGAGCGTGTCTGCGATATTTCTGTAAATATTTATATATTTGTAAAAAAATTTATATGAATTGAATCTACAGCTAAAACACTAATACGCTATTACTTAGTAGGGTGTCCAATCTCCTCCATTAGCGATTATAGCTTGACATCGTTTCGGCATACTCTCGACTAATTTTTGAGCGTAGGATTCTGGTAACGACCTCCATATCTTTCGAATGTGATGTACAAGTGTTCTTATTTTTGTGATACGTCTTCCTCTCAGCTTGCATTTCATTAGGGACCACACATTTTCGATAGGGTTTGCATCAGGGGACTGCGATGGCCAAGGAAGTACAATCACGATCTCTGTTTTCATTCGCCCATGCCAGACGATTTTCGACGTGCTTTTTTGAAAGCATCGGTTTTAACAATGTACTTTGCCACTTAACACCAAATTCGTCTAAACGCCGTTTCAGTGTCATTATACTGATATTTATACCCTTTTTAGCCAAAAATACTTGACCTTTCCGTAATGAGAGAGTCGGATTCTTCTCGAAAAGCCGGAGAATCATTTTGTCTCGTCGGATATCGGTCTTCCTCTTTAACCCCCGATTTTGGAAGTCGTCGACATTTTTTGTCTCCTTATATCGGTCTACCCACTTCTTAACAAACTGTACCGACTTGTGCATATATTTAGCAGCACTCGGGAAACTCAATTTTGGCCCTTTTGGGTGGCAACACAAGAATACTGCTTCAAATCGTTTCGCGTACGCGGCACTCATATTAAAAAGCTCTGTTCCTTTCACTGTTTCAAATGAAACCGAAAGGTATTCAGCAACGCGTATTAGAGAAGTTTTCGTTTGTTTACATTCTTTTTATCTCATTCTGATTAGGTGTCAGGTTTCGCAGATATCGCAGACACGCTCTTGTGTGACAGACTGTATTTAGCAATTAACTTAGAAAAATTAACCAAATATCCAGTTTGTAAATTGTAAAGTACAAATTAAATAATAATAATAAAAAAAACTATAATCGCATTCCCTTCAAATTCAAAAACGTACGGGCAACGTTCCAACGCATGATGGACACCGCGCTACGGGGATTAGTAAGAAATAACTCGACGACATCATAAAATTCAGAAGCACCATCCAAGAGCATAACCGAAATCTAGCTATTATGTTAGACACATTACAAAATTTAGGATTAAAGATACAACCAGACAAATGCGAATTTTTGTAACCAGAGTTAGAATATCTAGGACAAATTGTAACAAAAGAAGGAATAAATCCCAATCCCAAAAAGATTCAAGCCGTGAAAGATTTTAAAATACCAAAAACCGCGACTCACATAAAATCATTCTTAGGACTTGGTACGACCGTTCGCGGAGAAACGCGGTCGCGAGGAAGCGTATCAGCGAGAGACGTAAATTCTCGCTACGATTCGTATAATCGACGCCGCGAATTAGTCGTTCCCCTGTTTCGGTTAAGATAACAGAACTGGTTCAATGAATGTAAGACTGCGTTAACAGGTTAATATAGCTTGTATATTTAACTATAAAGTATGTAATAATAAAGACGTCATAAATTGTTTAGCGATGAATACAGTTAATGCGTTACAGAAATTCGACCCGACTTTACGATATCTCTCACTGAATTCGTTAGACTAAGCGACTTTAATTTTAATCGTTAGACCTCTCGATGTATGCCGTTTGAGTCGTCAAAAGAGACTCATCGCCCTTAGATCGTTTCTTTGTTTTCTCGGAGAGACGACCCCCACTACGCTCGGATCACGCCACCCTTTGGCCTATGATCACGTGTGTAACGGATCCCTCGAACGAACACATGCTGTAGTAAAAGATCTTACTCGAACTTGCACGACCGACCGACGAAGCGACTGGGACAAAAACCTAAAACCAATATGTATGGGATATAATACTTCAGTACACGAAACGACCGGACATAACCCTTTCGAAATGACATTTAGACGACAAGCTAATACGCCATCCTCAACATCACACACCCTCACCCTAACTAGAGAACAATTATTTAGTCTCTGGAAAAATCGACATAACGCCTATATAGTCAAAGTAAAATTACCGAATCAAACAAAAAGCGATATCAGAGAGATCAGATTCGAAAAATTATCAAAACGCAAACGATATTCCAAGTAAAAGATAAAATATGGATACATAACGATCACAAAACCAACAAACTAGACCACGAATAGCTAGGACCGGCAGCAATCCTCTCATCCAGTCCACCCACTTATCTTCTTGAATATTCCAATGGTTAAACGTAAAGAATCCACGGTAACAGATTAGAACCTTATTTTTCATGATGGCGACCATGGATAATTTTGACTCTTGAATACATTCAAAGCGATGTATAGTAAGACCACTAAATTATGCCAACGTTTTCTTAGAACATATCGACGATTGCTATCTGTATAAGGAACAAGTAGGTATCACTCTTATAGTGGACTTTAATAACCCAATCGATTAAACCAATAGATTACAACATGTAATTGAGCCAATAAATTGTTAATACAAACCACCTTGTGCTTACATACTAGAAATAAACAATCTAAAAATCAAGTATAGAAATCTCCAAAACCTAACGCATCGACTTAAAATTGTTATTACACTATAGAAGCAAACGCGGACTGCTCAACGTCATAAGCTCAGTATCTAAAACTCTATTCGGAACTCTCCTCGAAAAAGATTTAGAACTCATTAACGAAAATATTGATACATTGTTTGACTCCAACAACACAATAAAAGCGATCCTTAGTAACCATATCGCACATCAAACACGTACTAGACGATTTTAAGACGAATCAACTCGAAAACCTTACCAAGGCAAGATTGCAAACCATAACGAGGAAAACGAAATATTGATATCTTTACTAATCCAGACTGAATCTACCATATCGGAACTCCATATTAACATCGACGAAATTTTTAACCCAATCATATCAGAAAAACAAGGAATCATAAACCCACAAACTATAGAACCTAAACTATTCTTAAAAACATTCGACCAAATTGCGAAACAAAACTTTATGAGTAACCATATCGAACCTTTAGTTCAAAACTTTCAATTTTTAATTCTAGACTCAAGTAAATTGAAATTATGGATAAATGATAATAAACTTATATATACGATAACTGCACCACTTTTAGAAGACAACGAATGGAAAATAATACAAATTCATCCCATACCTTTCAAGCAAAGCTTTGTATTTATCGCACCTGTAGTAAAAGCTGATCTAATACTAACCGACTTAGAACAATACACCTTTGTCGATAGTCACTACTTAAACAAATCTAAACGAGCGGCAATCATCCACATTTGTAAGAGAACTCAACCAAGTCACAATAGAATCAATTCACCTGAATGTAGAATCGAATTAATTAGTAACCTACAGACAGCCACTGGAAGAATTGACGTTCGTACCTTTACAGACTGAAAATCATTATATCATTATCCTTAAAAATGTGCAGATCGACGTATTATGTAAAACACATAAAATCTTGGAAATCAGACAAACCGAATTTAATTAGCAGCAAAACTGGAGTTCGACTCGAGCTCCTGTTCGTGAGCATAAGGCTAGTTGTAATAGTAGTCAATTAGGGGTAGATGTGTCATAACGTGGGTGGAATTAGTTTCGAGGAAACATGAGAAATACCAATTTATAACGAGCTACATAGCGATGGATAATTCCCATTTGAGGTGAAATAAGTGGCGGAATATTGGAGTATCTAAGAGAATGGATAGGATCCAGTGAAATAATTAGGGTGTCATGGGTACGTACGGTGATTTTAGTTTATTGCTGACTTGAATTACATGAGAGGGCTTAACGGATGCGAGAAGTCGCTGGCTAAATTGGAAGGCGTAGCAGAGCTAAAATCGATATAACGATTAATGTCATTGTGTGAGTAAGCGTTTAGTGGATTTTAATTAAACTTAAACTGAGCTAAATTAATATTAAGTTAATCTATTGGCTAAATTAAAGGAAATAGAAATTGGAATTTGAATAGAATAGGAATTGAAATAAAGTGCAATTACGGTCCTAGAACTATAACGAATGAATAACTACGAGTCACATGTTAAGGTGGACGTAGGTCATGCTTATGGGGGAGCACGAGGTGGGTATGGGTTCTCAGGGCGTAGGACCACGCCCTGGGAAACCCCGATGGATCTGATATTCCCCTATAGTCGGGTGGCGGCTGGTGGGTCCTTCGGGACTCGCCAGTTCGCTGATCCGGTGCGGGGAATTTCGGAGAAGTTGGTGGGCCCATACCTGCCAAGACCACTCACCTCACCTTCCCGTGGGGCTCCCCACCACCCTGCATCGGTTTTGACCGGGACAGGGTGCGAAAGAGTGAGTGGCACCAGGATGGAATACCATTGACGACTACGGCGAAAAAAACCATATACAATGATGAGTCAAGATAATATGAAGAAAAACGTTTACGGTGCAGGGGAGGGATACCCCAGTACCGGCGCAGGTGTGGGTAGTAAAGTGGGCCCCACTGCGTCGACATCTAACGACCACGGCCGCTCGGGGGTGGATAGCCAGGCCCCCGTTCGTGTCACTGCGACTGGTAAAAGAACTGTGGATAGAAGGATGGAGGTGTCCGAAGAGGACAGCGGGCCTCCACGCACCGGGAGGAGGAGCTCCATTAAGAGGGATTCGGGAGGGCAGGAGAGCGTGTTTCTCGTTCCGGCCCCAGTAGGCGACGCCACACCGCCAGTGGCATTAGAAGGATAGCGGACGCCAGCGAGGTCCGACGACGAGGAGTCGGTCGCCTCGTTCGCGTCGCGCTCGTCGGTGGCCCCGTCGACGGCCAGGGGAAAGAAACGTAAACTGGCCAGTACGACACCGGAAGTGACCGAGGAGCTGATGACCGAGGTAAGGACGCACACGGCGGCAGACATCAGCGTCGAGGTGGTGAGACGTCTATCGGACATCATGATGCTAGCGACGTCCTCGTCCAACCTTAAGGATACTTACATTAAGATCCTTAAGGAGGCGGCGAACTACGTATCCGCCGCATGGATTAACGAGACGTCCAGGAAGAACGGCCCAGCGCACGGAAGTGGGACTGGGTCTGCCAGGCTGGCCGACGCGAGGATCGCCATCTTGGAGGAAGAGAACGTGTCCCTTCGTAACGAACTCGTGAGAAGGGACGCCAACGCGCAGGGATACCATCAATACAGCACCATCACATCCGAGTCCAGCCGCTCTCCGCGCGACAGCAACAGCGAGACGTATCTCGCTGCCCTGGATAAAAGACTGGATGAATTCAGGGTCCGCATAATGCGGCAGGTCGACGAGCGTGTCGGGAGGAGCCGCGCAAGCGGCGCCGAAACGCGGAAGGGAGCGCCTGAGCGCTCGACCCCGAGTCGCTCCGTCGTTGCGACCACCGCCACCACCGAGCGCACCCCGAAGACTCCAGCGAAGGCGCTAGAGGAGGAAGAATGGAGAACAGTGGTCTCCAAAAGGGCGCGGAGGAGGAGATGGAGAAGGAGGAGAGTGGCAATCGCCGCCGAGAGGACGGCGAGAGCAGGGGGAAGAACTGCAGCCCCGACGACAGCAGTACCGCCGGCGAAGAGGCGGCAATGGCAACGACAGCAGCAGCCACAGGGACGGACGACGCTGGCGCCCAAACCGGTCGTCGCTTCACCCAGGAAGAGGTCGACGTCGATAGCGAGAACGGCCTCGCTACCTCGAGCACTGCGAACATCCGCGGTTACGTTGACGCTCAACGAGGGAGCGAAAACGACGTACGCCGAGGTCATGGCCACGACCAGGAGGAGCGATAAAGGAAGGGAGAATGCTTCCCGGCTGGCGACACACTTAACGAAAGTGTTGGACTCGGCCACCGTCAATGTAACAGCTCCAGTGAGGACAGCGGAACTAAGAGTCGTCGGGATCGACATCTCGTTCCAGAGGGAGGAACTGCGGCAAGCGTTGGCGCTGGCGGCCGACTGCGGAGTCTCGGATGTGCAGGTCGGGCAGATCGGCACATCCAGGGATGGTCTTCGTTCAGCGTACATCAAATGCCCGGTGGCCGGAGCCCGTAAGAAAGCCGGGCAGGGAGTGTCGCCTTGGGATGGTCCACTGCGAGGGTCATCGCCATCCCGAAGAGGCCGTTGCAATGTTACAGGTGCCTGGAACTGGGACACGTGAAGGCGACTTGCGTGTCCACCGTAGAGCGCGGGCACCTCTGTTACAGGTAGGCGGAAGTGGACATCGGGCGAGAGGCTGTCCCGCCTCCGTGCCCAAGTGCCCCCTGTGCGAGTCGCTCGGGGTGCCCGCCAACCACAGGATGGGAGGGGCGGCATGCTCACCGCCGAGGACAACTACCAGCAAGAGGAGAGGACCCACCCGCGAACTAGCCACCGCAGGAGGGAAACGAAGAAGCACCAGCGCCACCACCATCACCGCCGCCACCACCATCACCGCCGCCGCCGCCGCCGCCGCCGCCGCCGCCGCCGCCAAAGAAGCAGCAGCAGCAACGACGACGACGACGACGACGACAATAGCAACGGCGGCGGTAGATGGCCTGGAGGAGGCCATGCAGCTGGGACAGTAGAGTTCCAACGCATCCTCCAGTGCAACGTAGGAAGATCGAGGCGCGCGCAAGATCTGCTCTTCCAGACCATTCGGGAGAGCAGAGTCGCCCTCGCTGTGTAGGCGGAACCATATCGCGTTCCTGACTTTCCCAACTGGGTCGGGGACTTGGATGGGACACCGGCAGTTGGATGGGTGACGACGGCATCAACAACGAATCCCGGCACTCCCGGCGTCCTGCTGGAACGCGGCAACGGCTACGTCGCGGTCGAGTGAGCCGGGATCGCCGCAGTGGGCGTATAGGTCTCTCCTAACAGTGGCCTGGTCACGTTCGGCGCGTTCCTCGACGGAGTGGGCGACTGCATCAGGAGGAGATACCGTCCCCGTCAAGTACTTGTGATAAGGGACTTTAACGCCCGCTACACGCAATGGAACGACACGCGAACCACCACGAGAGGAAGAATGCTGGCCGACTGGGCCGCGGGACTTGGACTGCTGCTGTCCAACAGAGGATCGACGAGTACGTGCCAGGCCTGGAGGGAGTCCTCGGTGATAGATCTGACGTGGGCCACCGCCAACCTGCATCGAAGAATTCGCGACTAGGGGTGGTAGAGGGGGTAGAGACTCTGTCGGACCACCTCTACGTGATGATGGAGCTCGCCCAGGAACCCGCGTCCACCGGACGCGCCGACGGCAACATCCGAGGACCGAACCGTTCCTGCCAGCTGCCAACACCAAGAATATGGCGGCCGAAGGACAGGAACCGGGATCTTCTGCAAGCTGCTGTCTCCGTGTCCGCATGGAGTTGGGACACGCGGGCAATGCAGGATGGCGGCAGCATCGAGGAGGAGGCGGAGGATCTGCGAAGGGACATGGCCGCGGCCTGTGACGCCTCAATGCCGCGCTCCAGAACCAGCTACGGAGCGCGAACTCCAGGCGTCTACTGGTGACGGAGGAGATAGCCGCCCACCGAAGAAGATGCGCCCTGGCCCGAACAACACTCCAGAGGGCCTGGCGCAGACGAAGACGTGACGAGGAGAGGATCTCCCGCTGTTACGAAGTATACAGGGAGAAGACGAGCTTACTCCAGCGAGAGATCAGGATGGCGAAAGCCTAGGCTTGGAACGAGCTCGTCGAATGTGTCGAGGCCGATCCATGGGGGAGGCCCTACCGGTTGGTCATGAAGAGGCTACGACCACCGGCACCCCCATTGACCGCGAGTATGGTACCAGGGTTGCTCGACAACGTGCTAAGCACTCTGTTCCCGCGACGGCAACGGGTCCGCACGGACAGCGTCGACACGAGGAACAGGATGCCGCTACCCCACTCCAACAACGACGACGTCACGGAGTGGAGAGAAGAGCTGCGAGTGACGGAGGATGAGTTACTCGCAGAAACGAAGAGAATGGCGTCCCGCGGTGACGTGACACCAGGTCCAGACGGAATACCGGGCCGGGTTTGGGCAGAGTCGATGGGGTCCCTGGCTCCCTGTCTACAGTACATCTTCACGAGGTGCATGAGGGAGGGTGCATACCCTCGGGCGTGGGGAACGGCGAGACTGGTGTTGCTACGCAAGGAGGGTCGCCCTCTGGATTCGCCGTCCGCGTACAGGTCGATATGCCTCCTGGACGAGGTGGGCAAGCTGTTGGAGAGGGTAATTGCCGCCCGTCTGGAGGCGCATATCACGGAACGCGGACCCGGCTGGCACGAGAGCTAGTTTGGCTTCAGAAGAGGACGATGCACCGTGGACGCCGTGAGGATGGTGCGATCGACGACGAACGATATGATCTCGCTGGGAGGAGTGGCCATCGCGGTCTCCCTGGACGTTACCAACGCCTTCAACACGATCCCCTGGGCCAGGATCGTGGAGGCACTGGAGCGCCTGGAGGTGTCTACGCACCTGGTACGCTTGATCCGGTCGTACCTTAGCGACCGTTGGATCGAGTACGCTGGCTGAAGCGGTGAGGAGAGGAGGCCAGTGGAGTGCGGGGTCCCGCAAGGGTCGGTCCTGGGACCCATACTGTGGATTACCGCGTACGACTCGGTCCTCCGATGCCCCATGCTGCCGGGCACGGCTGTGGTGTGCTACGCTGACGGCACCTTGGTCATGGATGGTGGCAGAGGATGGTACGAGGCACAGGCGATCGAGGAGACAGCGGTGGCATGCGCGGTGAAGGCGATTCGAGGACTGGGCCTGAACGTGTCTCCGGCCAAGTCGGAGGCCTTGGGGTTCTTCGACCGTCATCGCAGAGGAGCCCCACCGTCCGGACTGTGCGTGAAGTGTGACGGCGAGGATGTTCCGGTGAGAGCCCAGATGAGGTACCTGGGCCTCACCATCGACAGCGGATGGACATTCGAGCCGCATTTTGATCTGCTAGTCCCGAGGGTGACGGCCGCAGTTAATGCCTTATGCGGCTTACTACCGAACCTGGGAGGAGCGGGCACAGGAATGCGCAGCCTCTACGAGGGAGTCATCCGATCGAGGGTCCTCTACGGGGCCCCCGTATGGGCCGAAGAACTGCTGGCCAACCGTCGCAGCCTGACCCTGCTACGGAGGCTGCACAGGACGACCACTATCAGGATCGCGCGGGGATACAGGACAGTGTCCCACGCGTCGGCGTCCGTGCTAGCCGCGTCTCCCCCATTCGAACAGCAGGCCCTTGCACTCCAACGGGTGTACAATCACCGTAGGGCCCTGGGTTCAGACGGCGATCGTCCGTTGCAGGACGTTTGGAGGGAGACGTGGTACAGGGTCTGGGAGAGATGGCGCGCCCAACTAACCGAGGAGGACATCTCACGGCCACACCGGGCTGTGCGCGCCGTCCTCCCCAACAGGGTGGTGTGGCGGGACCCCGGCGGGGTCCCGTTAACTTACAGGATGACGCAGGTGCTCACCGGCCATGGAGTGTTCGGTGAGTATCTGAGAAGAATCCAGCGGGAGGTGACGTCCACCTTTCACCACTGCCACGAGGAGGAAGATACGGCGCAGCACACGCTGGAGCTTTGTCCAGCGTGGAAGGTACCGCGCCGCGTGCTACGCCTCACCATAGGCGACAGGTTGGCCCCTGAGACGCTCGTGGAGGCGATGATGAGGGGCCCACAGGAGTACGCCGCCATCCGTACCTTCTGCGAGCTGGTCATGCTGGCGATGGAGCGGGCGGAGAGGAGCAGGGAGAAGAGTGGCGACCCTTCCCGGATCGCGCGCAGAGGAAGACGAGGAGCGACATCGACGACACGACGCCGTGCGACCGCGGCACCACCACCACCGCCACCATCGTAGAAGAGCGCGCGTGCGTTGAAGCAAGAAGCCGCCAAGCCGTGGAGGGTCTGGGTTCCTCCTCGAAATTGCACGACGGCCCACGGAACGCTGGCGCCAGGGGACTGGTGGTCACCCCCTAGCTGGCAAGAAGACGAACTAGGATGTCTCCCGCGAAAAATATCGCGGGAGAGCGACGAGGGAACGCCCTGGACACGAGAGCTTGCGACAGGAACAGGGACACTCCTAACAAACGTCAGGAATGATATAATATGATAATAAGAAATGCATATGTAGGACTAGAAATTGGGAATTAAAATGAAATAGTGATTTTGTTTAGCTGTATTACTCTGTCAAAGGGAAAAATGTGGATGAATCATTTGTATTGATGGGGCTTGCTCCATTAAAAAAATTTTTTTTTATAATACAATGATCAAAGTGAGTTGGAAAGCATAATTAATATCAAAATAAAATGGTAATCTTTGGAGCTTAAGTATAAAGGAACGGTAATGGTTAAAATCGGAAACACATTAGGAGGATTTAAGAATTGTGAATAAAAGAAATAGTTATTTATATAATCAGTCTTACCTTGTCAAGGGGAAGGAGGGTAAATTTCTTTATCACTGACAGGGTTAGGCATGGAGTCCGTAAAAATTAAATAAATTTAATGTTTGATTCATTTTGTAGGAGAACGTAGTAACATTAAAGCAAAGTTGTAACAGTATCATTATGATTAAAGTGTAAGCAGTTAATCTAAGATATAGTAGTACGATTTGAGTATTTACAATGAAGAGTAAAATAGTTATATATAAACATTGGCTCACCTTACCAGGATGATATGCTTGGTAGTTATTTATTGATAGGGCTGCAGTGCCGTTCCTTAAATTAAAATTAATTAATTAAATCGAATAATATTGAATGAATTTAATTAACGGTTGCACATGGGGCTATGGTACTTGCCAGTCAAAGTGTAGGTAATAAGTTGAATGATTAATGTTGATGTTTGAGCTGTTGACGAACGTGTAAGATTGTTAATAGTAATAAGAATTCATGGGATGACAGATGCCTTTTTGTTGCGGGATCCTTGACGAGGTGGAAGATTGCGATTTGTATAACCATCTTGTAATACCACCTGTAATGCATTTGATCAGCGTGAGTAGAGGCGATGCTTACGGTAACTGTCATTCGGCGCCATGTTGTGATAGTGACCTGCTCTTCGGAGCTCGATCTCGAGATCGCTGCGCCTGCGTCGGACAAGAGTGCCGTGTACGACATTAAACAGTTAACGCTATATTGAGACGATGGCTACTTCCATAATCACATTGCGGCCGGCAGAGATAGAGTCGAGAGATAAGTTACATTGTTGAGTGTGACTAATTTTATTTACTTTTCATGTTATTTGCCTACCGCTCTCTTAGTTGCTATCAGTACGGCGCTAAGCACATAAAGCTGTGTATGTTTGATTTGGTGATATCATCATATTATCGACAGTAATTTTCGAATACTGTGTGAGTTATTACTATGTTCAGGCACAGTTGGAATGTGTTGATTATGTTTAACGCATATAAATACAGTTTAAGATTTTGAAAGTGCGGTTATTTTAATCAGGCGGGTTAATAACCTGGAATAAGTCGGAATGGCAGTAATTTTTTAAACGAAAGTTCCCGACAAAATGGCGGCTTGCGAAGTTTGGTTCTTGACACGCCATGTTGTTATACGGTTCGGCATGTCCCCAGGCGCAGTGTTCGATGTCCACTCGCAACTTTGTGAAGAGGTTCGCTACCTTATGGTCTTGTTTCTTGACAGAGATATAGTCTGATCGTAGTGAGTTCCTCCGTGGTTGAGCCGTTTCATTAGAGATTTTTGGTATTTCTCGTGGTTTAAAATTATTTTAGTTAGTTTTATAGAGTTGTAGCTATCCACTCGCCAAATCGCGTGTTGGGGAAAAATCTGGAAATATGGAAAAATTACTGTAGAACTTCGATACAGTCGGCTTGATATAATCGGCTGCCCGGAAGTTCTTTTATAATATTACATTTGTAAGGAGGGCAAGAGCGGTGTTCCCGGAATTTTTGGTTGATGGGAAATATTGTCGAGGATAAGACGTATTTTAGTAATAGATATATAAAAGCAGTTTCCTATTGGCTGTACGCGGCGGTAGGGAAAGTTTGGAAGTATGGTCTTAGATGTTACGAGCGATTTCTGTTCTTATTGCCAAGTAACTGGCCTCTTCTAGTGGACCGGCGCCCTTTTATTTTATGAAATGAGAGGAGCCGGTTCATGGTCCAGCTATGTTGCTGCGGTATGATAATGTGAAGATTACCCTTATACGTGTAGAGTTTGAGCATAGGATGATCATCGACGCACTGATTTCGGAACTTACAGACGCTGCGAACGGAAATAAAATTATAGTAAAACATTGAATACGAATTCATGAGCTTTGACTATTGTACTATTTAGCCGTTTCTCTAAGGACAGGGCTAGAGTTGTAGCTTGAATTCAGCCATTAGAGATATCACGATGGAATAAGGGAATAGGGCCTAGGACCGCAAGTATCGACGGACTCGAGAAGACTCACTTAAACTGAATTGCGACGACTTTGGCTACGATTTAAGGACACGATAATGTTACAACTCTCTTATAACGAACGCGGCACTGTTCCTGGACTACGACATTTCTTGTCAAATTATTACAACAAAAGTAATAAAGTTACGGCACGGGGGTTTCGGAGTCTCCAGGCTCCGTCGGTGTTTCGAGTGACGTTCCAGGCTCGCTTCGACGGTCATCTTACGACTATACAAACAACCAGAGGAGGGTGGGTCCCGGGGCTCCCTCTCGATCGGTAAATGCGACCGGGAACTAGAGTGTTGAAGAAAGCGAGAGCGAAGTTGGTGGAGGCAAAGAAAGGCGTAGAAGAGCAATAAAAAAGGGACATCGGGTACACCCCTCTTCTCTATCGAAGAAGAAGAAGAATAAAGCTTCTCGAATTTAGTAATGACATCCGAGAGGTGGTGGAGAAAAAGGAACCCGGCAGCTTAAAAGTAAGTGGCAATGGCGGAAGGATATCGTCGAGAATTGTCTGTGTCATCATCCTCAAGGACGGATATTTGGCTCCGGTAATGAAAGGAACTAGCAGAGTGGAGGAAAACTCCCTTGTGACCTGGTCAAGACAAGCCGGGAAACCGGCTAGTAAAGCTATCGAAGAGGAGGTCAACGCATCCGAAGGTGAGGATCCCGTATCGAATAGTAGCTGCTGCAGTACTCCGATGGTAAGCAGAAATAGGCGTTCGAGGGAACCACTGATCATATCGGCGCTGAAGAAGCAAAAGGGTACAACGAGTGCGGAACAAACCAAAGAAGGCTGTGTGATAGTTAGGATCATTGAATGGAAAGAGATGATCGGCATCATTAGTGATACCTTTCGGGATATGAAAGGGATTGTGGGGAGACATCACTTAATTTCCAAAAAGGACCCGAAGATCAGAGGATTAGCCGATTCGTTCAATAATTAAGTAGACGGTGTTTGGAAGAATCTGAACAACAAATACAACTACGCTACAAATAAATAAGAAGGGATGCAAAGTTAGGAGACAGGTGGAAAGGCCCGTTGAGGTTAATGTCTCTACACAAACTTTCGCTTCGACGATCGATATTGGGAAAAGGAACGGTGACTGGAGAAACAAGGTGCCTGTTGAACAGAGCAACAAGAGAAAAACCGTGTCGCCGCTCGAGGATAGGAAGATTGACAGGATGAAAAGGGCGTAGAGAGGGGATACCTCATATGCGGGGGTATGTAAGGGAAGAAAAAGGGGCGACGATGATTCTACGGACAGAGAAACCAACGACCCTGGAAGTGAGTAGATCGTCTAGACGAGTAGGAGAGAAAGAAGGTGTGGGAGAAAGAAGAGTAACAACGAGGAAAGGACATCGTTAGTGGGCTGATGATCAAGGATGCCAACGAGGTCGAAGTCAAATCTTTGAGGGCGACGTCGTCGGGAATGCAAACGGCGATCGCTGTGGTGCCTGCAGTTTATCTAAGCAGCAAGGAGGGGTACGTTAAAGTATGAACGGGCCTCACTATAGCCACGTTGCGATTTCTCCCAACCCAAGGTTGTTGAGGTACTTTAGATGCCAGGAAATCGGGCACCGGTCCAGCAAGTGCACACTGATCAGCTGGGGGAAGGAGCGTTGTCGAAAATGCAGAGCGAAGGGCCATACGATCGCATTTGTTGCGCGAAGTGCAGCAAGAGGTCTGAGACGTGGACAAGGCATGTAATGGGGTCACTTGGTTGCCCTACGTATAGGAAACTACGTAGACAGATTCCTAGGAGGTAGATACTATGAAGATCTTGCAAATAAACCTCAACAGATGCAAGTTAGCATGGGACCTGCTGCAGCAATATGTTTGGGAACGCCGGGTGGACGTGGTGATAATTTCTGAACCTAACGGGCAGTTCCCAGTCTGGTATAATGTCACTAAGGGGAACGCGTCTATTTGGGTGACTAAGTTTAATGATCTCCAATGAAGGCACGGTGATAGTTGATGATGAATAATATTATGAAAATATCAGAAACACAAAAATATATCTTACGAAATCAAAATTAAGAACAATTCACATAGTTTCAAAGAAATAGACATCCTAACACTAGAGAAAATATTAAAAACGGCTCCAAAGGTAACTCAAAACTTTAACCAAAACAAAGTTAACCTCAATATGTTACGAACACAAGACAATACCCTATAATTTGAGCGACGTATAAATTCAGTCAAAGAATATATCATATCTACACTATAAATATTTGAATTTAGGCCTAGGACCAGGAACAATATATATAACGTATAAATGTAAACTTTTCGAATGTTTAAGTCGAGTAATTCCTAACAATACTCTGCTCTACCACTCACGTAAACAATATTAAACAAACACCAAGGGCTCCAAATCCTCAATCAACCCATAGAACGGTTACTTTCTAAGACACTACTGTTACGTCGGCCAACTTTCTACCTAGGTCAGGCCACACACCACGGATAAGATAGCAGCCAGATGTCCGCACATCCTTGCCGCGTACTCTCGATAGCCTCATGGACCCGTCATAAACCTTAGGAAATTCTGGCTAAGATCCTGCGAGCCAGATATAGCATCTGTCTAACAACTGTCCTATGGTTTATTGTCTATTACCGGAAAACACGGGAAAGTTATTTTTTCGCACGTACAATGCCTCCTACTATCAACTTTCTCTCGAGGGCGGCTAAGACCCTTCCTAGTCCACCAGTCGTCTTATTAGCCAATAAAAAACAATGACTACTACCCTCACTTTCCTAACAAAAAATGTCATGAACAAATCCGATGGTCCCATGCGCTAAACATACCTATCACTAGCTCTCCTCCGACACAGCATCGTCACTTGGGAATCAATTGTTGTTCGTCGTCAGAACAGTCAAGTCTCTAAAGGGATCTATCCTCAAGTCAAAGTCGTTCTTCATAGTCAGAACACTTAACAAGTCTATAACGGGTTTTGTCCTTGAACACTTATTTAACTCGCACCGACGCATCAGTGTAATTATTAATATTTGCTAAGTTGCTGGAATAAATTATAATTTATACTAATTATATCAATGTGAAATCAATCAAACCACCCCTATTATCATAATAGGAATAAGGGGATCCATCAGTTCGTGGCGTCGATTGTTTAATCGTAATGGGAATTTACGACTCCCTTTGACGTGCGTCCTCGCGATCGCGTCTCTCCGCGAACGGTCGTAACAATTACCGAAAATGAAGATAACGGGATCATTCAACTCAGGCAACCCACCAGAGCCATTCGCTTCAACGGAGCAAAGCGAAAATAAGACGGGAGCAAAGTCACACGGTCAAAGGCAGTAATAGGGTAGACAAAACATCCTGCATGCGACATCTATCGAAACAATAACCTCATAGTAACGGAATAGCTGCTTCTGATATACACCCAATGATAACTCCTCCAGAGGAACTAAAATCGCAGTATAGAAACCTTCCCAAATTAGCGCTCGATATCTTTTTTATTATAACACTCTAAACCGTCACTCTGTTGGATTCGTACAATAAATTTTACTGCCATATCTAAAATTCAATTCTTCACCTTACCTGTGAAACGTTCGAACTGCGACGCAAGGAGATCACCGGTGATCTGTTAATTTCGCGATTTTTTGGTGTCTCCGTTGTTGTCGCCTGACTGCAAGAGGACCCGAAGTTCTTTTGTCACGTCTCGCGCTGCGTACGCGACGTAACAAAGGCTAAAACCTACCAACAGCGCGAGACGGCGTTTCAATTCGAAATAATTTAACAATTTGGTTAGAAACCGAATTCGAGCTTCGCAAACCGCCACATGACGCCCCCCCCCCTTTTCTACGATAGAGCAAACTATAAATAAACGTAGCAAGTTGGAAGTAGGATCATTATTATTCTTCAGTTCATTATCATTCAGATTGTGATCAATATAATTCTTCAGTTCGTTATCATTCAGATCGTGATCATTATTATTCAGATTATTACTCATTGTTCATTATTTAGATAATTTCTTAGTTCTGTGTGATTAGTTCCACAGTGCTTGGTGATTGATTCCTGGGTTCTTGGTGATCAGTTACTCAACTTTTGGCAAGTAATTTCTTGGTTTATAGCGATTAGATCTCAATTCCGCAAGGTCTTAACATTTCAGTAACTCTAATCTTTAATTCTTTAGTTCTTCAGTTCCTTAGCTCTTAGTTCCTAAGTTCCTTAATTCTTTAGTTCTTTAGTTTTAATTCTCTGTTTCATTTAATTCTCAGTTCTTGTCAGTTTTTGTTAATCGACGTGCTTGTATTTGTCAATTTGTAAAACGTCGAATATCACTTAAATTCAAATCTTGTAATTAGTAAAGCGTATCGCCAACGATTGTAAATTCGATTATTCTAAATAATTCTGTTAATAACCAATCAAAATCAGAATAAACTCTTGTTGTGGAAAATATTTGTTTTACGATATAATTAGATTAAACGAGCATTTATTTTCGTCAACTTTGATCCTCTCCCGTGCCAGTACTCCTGCGCGTAGCGGGTTAGCAGAAACGTGGAATTTGGTTGGTAATCGCGTTGATCACCGGTCAACGCTACTCACCGATATTTAATTGTCGACAAAATTACTAAGGGATACGACAATTCGGGATCATCGAGCAGGATAACGACAACGAAAAAATTCTAATTGAAGCAATCCTTAGATTGTTTCTGGTGGCAGCAACTACTATTTACCCGAATTTCAAAATTAACGGTAACGTAAATCGAACAATATATCTAGAAACGTAACACTTTCAATTCCTTATTAGCCCCGACGAATTTGGTGCCATTATCTGAAAGGATTCTCGCGCAATGTTCTCGCCGAGAGGTGAATCGGCGTAGAGCGGCAATGAATGCGTCGGTTGTGAGGTCACTTACTTCGATATGTACAGCTTTGGTTGCACACAATAGTCGATCCCGACGTTAGTGAATGGACGCGACTCGGTAATACGTGCCTCTGGAGGGTCTCCCATCAGGTATTCTACTGGAGGTGGATTGGCTCGGCAACATCGTACACACCTTTTGATAGTGCGCTATAATTGGCTACGACCGCCGACAGGTCAGTAGCGTTATCTAACAGCGTATAATGTGGCCTGTGTTCCTGAATAATGGTTATTTCGATGCTCATGTTCTGTAATAAACTCTGTTATCGATGCTTTCTGCAAAATAGTGGGATGTTTTTGCTGGAAAGGAATCGGTGAGTAACTAAGTCTACCCCCGACTTGTAATATCCCCTCCTTATCGTTGAAGGGATTTAGGCTTTGGAGCTTCCCTCCAACTTCTTTGACCCGATCCATCTGGGGCGTGCGAATTTCACTCGAGAAATGAGTGGTTTGGATTAATCGTATCAACTTATTGTGTACTGAAGTTACTTCGTCTACAGTTAGAGGTGCCGCTCGGTTTTGTTTGGGTCTCCATCGAAGACATCGGGCGACGACTCTCATAAGTTTTGGCCAGGAAGAATATCTTTCTAGTATTAACTGGTCGATTGTGTTCGTGACTAGGCAGATCATCCTTTTTTGTTCAGGGATTTGGCCCAACGGTGCTGGGCTCCAGATCGGCTAATTTTCTTCGTTCTGCTCAAGCCACTCTGATCCGTTATTCCAAATGGTCGGGTGCAGGAACTCCTTGGGCGTCCGACTTCGGGAGATTAGATCCGCTGGATTGTCGGCGGTGGGCATATGATGCCAGTCGACGATATTGGGCTTGGTTTGTATTTCGGATACGTGATTCGCTACAAAGATTTTTAACGTGTGTGGTGAGGACTTAATTCACTGGAGCACGATGGTGGCATCAGTCCAATACACGATCCGAGAAACATTTGTCGTTAAGGACTTCCTTATAGCGGAGATCAAAGAGGTGAGGAGCAATGCTCCGCTTAATTCGAGTCTTGGTGTGGTCAGCGTTTTTAGCGCTGCTATCTTTGATCGCGCCGTGAGTATTAGAGTCTGGATCAGTCCGCCAGTGTTAATCGTACGAAGATATACACAGGCTCCGTACGCCCTCTCGCTGGCGTCACAAAAATCGTGAAGTTCAATTTTAACAACTGCCTTTATTATTGTTTTTCGTGGAAACCGAATGTCATTGAGTAACGGGAATTAAGAATAGTATCTGTTCCATTCTGAATGCAGATCTGATGGAAGTGATTCATCCCAGTCTGCCCAGACTCTTTGAAGTAAAATCTTTGCTCGAACGATCACCGGCGTGAGCAGTCCTACTGGATCATACATTCTGGCAACCACAGAAATAATTGATCGCTTAGTAACACGGGAGATGTTAGTTTCGGCTTCAACTGAGTAAAGGATTGCATCACAAAAGCCGTGGAGTTCAATCTTAAAAGAGAAACCCCTGCTCTATGCCGCAGTCACGGACAGCAGCCCTCGTTTCTCTGGTTCCAGTTACAGCGGCAACGACACTTTCTTGCACGGTCTCGAAAGGTCTCGTAGTAGTAGCAGGAATCATTTTGTTGCGTCGTGTCTCGGGAATTTATCAACACTGTCGAGAAGCAGCGGGCCAATTTGAGCCATTAATCCACTCACCCAGTCGTACCTCATGGTTGCGCAGTGTGGTTCGTTTGCCCGCTGACCGCTACTATCTGTTCTGTTTCTGGACATAGTTCGTGGATCCTGTCTCCCACCATGGTCAGGGCATTCGCACTCATTTCCCTTATGGCAGCCAGAACCTCTTGCGTATTAACTGGAAGGCGATTGTTCCAAAGCGTCAAAATGACGTCGTCCGAGATCGATGGGGCGAATAGCTTTTTCAGGTTCCTATAGAACTGGGACGGTGTCCTGTAAACGAAAAGAGATGAACGTGTTTGTGCCACATAAAGACATCGTGTCCGTAAATCACAAGTGTTCGTAATGGCGTACAACAACGTGGAAGGGCGCGAAACGAACGCCATAGACCGCGGAGACATAATAAGCTAACTATTCCTCGTAATTCCACTACGGCCTCAAAGAACAGCAATGTAATTTGCCATGTTGGAAGCACAGTTCGAGAAGGTACACATCACGAGTGACAAAACTAAATTTACCGCTCCCGTCGCGAATCTGGAGGATGGATATCTAGATCAAGTCGAGGACACAGTGCTAGATCCGCCGGCTATGGTACAATACGAAAAGCTAAAAAATGAACGAGGTGTAAGTGTTAACAGTTTGTTAGTTGTGGGTGATAGTGCTCCCGAGGCGATTGTAGAAGCCATGCTGAGGAGGCAACAGGAGTACATCGCCGTCCGCTCCTACTGCGAGCAAGTCATGCTTGCAAAAGAGTGTGCCAAGAGAGAAAGAGAGAGAGAGAGAGAGAGAGAGAGAGAGAGAGAGAGAGAGGACAACATCCATCGAGAGTGGCGCCACGCCGAGGTGGTTCTGCCCCCTTCCTCAGACTTGCATGACGGCCCAGGCAGTGTGCTGATGTGGCCCAATCAATCAACGATGACATTTGATAACTCATGTACGGCATAAGAAATGGGAGACGGGACACCGTCCCCGTTTTACAGATTTTTGGAGAAACTGACAGTCACATCGATCTCGCACGACCTCGTTCTGACACTTTAGAAGAACCGCCTTCCCGTGAATATGCAACAGATGCTGGCCGTCATAAGGAAAACAAGTGCAAATGCTCTCTCCACGGTGGCAGACAGGATCTACGAAATAATCCCAGGACAGCCTGGACAGACAGCAACGATCAGCGAGCAATCGAACCGCCCTCCAACCACGGAGCCGGACTGGGTAAGCCGATGAATGGTTCGAATTCGCGCGCGGTTCCTCGACAATCGTCGCCAACCACGGTCACGATCCCCGAATTCCTGAAACACGACGCAGCAAAATGGTCTCTGCTGTTACCACGAACTTTCAGAAACTACGCAAGAAAGTGCCATTCCCCCTGTAACCAGAACCAAGGAAACGCGAGCGTGAACGGAGCGTACGTCGGCAGCCTCACATCCTGCTTTATTTTCGTGAAAGACAGGAGTTTGAGGATTTCTCTCCACGTGGACACGGGCGCCAACCTATGCGTGTACCCACGCAATATACTATGCACGCCCGCGAACAAAGACGACTATTAAGTTTTCACGGCCAACGGGAACATACCGGCGTCCCTGAACCTATCTTTTTAACGAGAATTCAAGTGTCAATTTGAAGTAGCAAACGTTAACACGCCTACCATAGACCTGGACTTCTTGAGCTACTGCGGGTTGCTGGTGGATTCACGAAACAAACACCTAATCGACGCGACTACCAACCTGTCCGCAACGGGATACTCGGCCACGACCGATGTAGCGCCGATAAAAATAATAATCGGCGAATCGGTTTAGCATCACCTCCTCGTCGGATTTCTGGACTTAACGCGTCCGCCTGTTTTCGGACGAAAAAAATTCGACACGGCATGAAATACCACATTAATACCACGCCCAGACCTCTCGTCTGCAGCAAACCTTAACGCCTCGCCCCTGATCGCATCATTCCTACATGTCCTATCCGTCCACTCTGTGTGCTTTTCCTGAGGGTTGCTTGGAGATAGTGTAATATGGTATTTTCATGTAGCTTTTTTTCGTGGCTACGGAATGTATTTATAATACAAATAATATGTCAATATTATTGTTATACAGAAATGTTTTAATTTCGAGGGCCCGTTGTTGTAGACCATTGGAGTCCCTAGCTGCTATTTTCGGTGTGCTCATTTCTATTTTTTACTTGACGTGTTTGTAAGTAGTTGTAGCATGAATGTAATTTCTTGTATTTGTTGTCCGAGTACTGCGTTTTGCTCACTTATCATTTTTGTTAGCATTTCAGTGTTTTTGATGGATTGCTTGAACATTTCCTTTATTTCTGTAGCGTCGTTATTGTTGTTGTTTTGGTTGATTAAGGGTGGTGTTTGGTTAGCTACTTGTGCATAACTTCGACTACAAAGGTGTTGATGATTCTATGGTTAATGTTCGGTACGTTTTGTACATTTGATGTTGCCTCTGATTCTGCAATCACTTGTTGCGAGGGACAGTTGCTATATGTTCTGCTTTGAAGCGATGGAAACAGTTTTCGTTGTGGTTGTTTTTAGACTTCGTAGCTTATATAGCTCGCTGGATGGTTTCCATTATAGTTATAGCATTTTGCTTTGTTTATCTGGTCTGTGTATGGCCAGTTTGTTGTTAGGTGGTTTTTTGCACATTTGTTACTATTGTGTTTAACATTTTTATAATATGAAAGATTTCTTTGTTATTAGTTTTAGGTTCAAGTTCTATTAGAAACAGTGGCAATAACTGTTTCATATCATATCTTGTTATTTATTGTTCTTGCTTGCCATCCGATCACCATTTTGTAGCTTTTTTCTGTTTTGAGCTGGCATGATACCCAATGTTTTTTCTCCTTTAATGTTTGCGTCACTTTTCTAAAGATTTCTGAACTTTTTGTTTGTACTTTTACTTGTTCTAGTTTTAACTGTTTTATGTTGTAGTTTTCTTTTCCAGCAGTGTTGTTCAATAATTCCGTTAGGGGATCTATTATTATTATTAATTTTCCTAATACTAACACATCTTTATTAATTCAAGAAAGGTTAAAATCTCCTTCAATGCAATCGGACCAAGTTTCTGGGGCAGATATTAGTGCTATTCGTGTGTCGTAGCGCTTGCAATAAACAACGAATGTGTAACTCAAATGTGCTGAAATGTAGTGACGTGCCGAATTTTCATGTAGGTTTTGGAGATCTTCGTCTAGATTGTAATAACTGTTTTGATAAATGATACGGTCGTTGATGTTTGGGTGAGTGGGCTGGACTAACTGGACGCAACAGGAAGTGAGTAATTCTCCATACATCTCTGGGTGATATGCTGGAAGTTCTCCAACCCGTGGACTGTAGTATTCCTCTCCTTGTTCTTGTTCAGAATAAACGACACCCATTCTGTACATAATAGGAAAAATTTTCATTATTAACGTGTCCCTTTTGTTTGTTGTCTTTGGTCTGCCCGTTTGTCGGTGCGTCACTGTTTATTGCGATTGTGCGCTAATATTAATTTATTTATGTGTACTTCCGTGACATTCCTTTTACTTCGATTTTAACATTATTGTTGTTGAGAATATCGAGTACTTTGTGAGGTGAACTGTATACTGGTTTCAGAATTTCTATTTTTTTTGAGTTTTCTCGATAAATATCTCAAATCTCCCACTCTGAAATCTTACCCATTGATTCGTCTGTCGCAATATTCTTTAAACCTTAACGTTATGACCGTTCGCGGAGAGACGTGATCGCGAGGAAAACGCGTCAGCGAGAGGCATAAATTCTCGCTACGATTCGGATAATCGACGCCGCGAATTAGTCGTTCCCCTGTTTCGGTTAAGATAACAGAGGTAGTTCAATGAATTTAAGGATGTATTAACAGGGTTAATATAAACTTGTATATTTTACAATAATTGACATAATAATAATAATAACGTTACAAATTATTTAGCGATAAATACAGTTAATGTGTTACAGAAATTCGACCCGACGTTGTGGTATCTCTCGATATATTCGTTAGACTTAGAGACTTTAATTTTAATCGTCAGACCTCTCGATGCATGCAGTTAGAATCTTCAAATGAGACTGATTGCCCTTCGATCTTTTCTTTGTCTTCTCTGGGGAACGACCTCCACTACTCTCGGGTCACGCCACCGGTCGCGCTTATGATCACGTATGCTACCTTCTTTGTGTGGATAAAATAACGGATCGAAATCGATGTTTCTAGAACTCGACGTTTGATGATAAATATGCGCTTGCCGCTACATTGTATATATTTCGCCGGTTCTATAGGACGATCTGTCTACGAGACTGTAGTACCGCGAGCGACGGTTAGGAATACGGCCTATAGTAAGCATCATGGCGTAATACTTAATGTTGATTACAGTACATTATTCTTTGCTGTAAGTTGTATCGTGTTGATCTTGTCAAGTAGGTCTCTTAAAAATGTACATATTTTCATATTTTTCATATTTTCTTCGATTACTACTTTACCGGAAGGATACCTGGCCAGATGTCCACAAAATAACTAACGAGCAGAGAACTTTGTTCCTTCATGTACAGAAATGTTGTAAGAAAACATGACTCCCAATTCCTTGCAACCTTTGTATATAAGTTGAGGTACTCGACCACAACGTAGTGCGATCGCCAACGTATTTCGACAAACGTATTCCACTGCCTATTTCCCCGATATTCTTTTCCCTTAAGTTTTCTGCTTTTAGTTTCATTCGCCTGGAGTTGTGGCTCGCGCTATTCGTGAGTCATGACGATTTTTGTTGACTCGCGACATGACTGTCTCTGCTGTCCCTGCACATTACGTTATGTTACATTACGTTGACATCGCACAATTTCCTTACTTTGAGATTGTTCACTTGGTTTAGATTCTGGAAAATTCAGGATTAATGCGAAACAAGAATCCTTTCTATGAAAAGTCGTAAGACAACAATAGTGTATTTTCGATTTTTTACCCAAACAATTATGTATGTGCTTACCTTAATATATCACAGACTTTTGTGTTACAAGAATGGATGAGGCACACGCACATTTATCTTATATATCTATCTTGTATATTTTGTATACATACATTATGTGCATACATGCTCTATTACGTTACGATAAGTCCAATTATTACGTTAAAAATAACTAAAAATTGTGTAGAGTTCGTTTTTCCTAGATCGTATGCGATATTAATTGTCGTAGAATATCGAGACTCTGTGTTAAGTAACACACGTTTTGAGTGATTCGTTAATTTTCCCACGATCAATCTGTTAAGTTACGAGACGAGAAATTTTTAACTTATAATAAAAATGTATGAGCTTACCTTCGTTTATTTTGCGAGCGTGTACGATTTTTCAAAGATCTGTGGCGGCACTACAAGGCCGAAAAGAACAATTCTCTCTTCAACGGTTTCTTCGGTACGTAGTATAGTGTAACATCAACCACATCTCAATCCACATTAGAGATCAGGCCGCGCTTCGGAACCGATGGGCTAATGACGGAAATAAAGATGTGATGGCACTCGGCGATAATGTATGTCGCCGAAGCGAGGTGCCTAATGAACCCTCAATATTCCAACGGTCCTTTCGCCGAATGTTCGAGAACGCCTAACAAACGCGTGGATAGTGGGGATATCGAGGGATGACAAAGAAAAAGAATCGGATTCGGTCGAAAGTCAAGTTGTAAGAGCTTCAGTCTTGAAAAGACGCGGCTGGATTTCAGAAGCAAATTGTAGTTAGTGTAAACCAAGTGTTAAGAAATAAATTCTCTCTTTTTTTATTTTTATCTTCTATTTTCATCTTCGATTTCACTTTCTTATTTTACGTGACATTTTGGCGATCCGTGCCAGAATCAATCAGCTACAAGTAAACGAAACCACGTATTTCGGGCTACGGTCAACCTTGAAGATTGAGGATCAACGGACCACTGCAACAGAACAAACGCTTTTGACGTTTCGACAAAAAGACACCGCAATGGAACCTTTCCTACGAGCTAAACGTTCAATGTGAGGAAACTCTGGATTCTTTTACCAAATACAGAACGAAAAGAGACAGCTTCTCTAACGATTCAAGCATAAACAGTACAATCAGTATAATAATGGCAACATCGCGAAAGTATAAAATCGAGACTGTTAGTGCCACTTCAACTAGTAGCGGAATAGACTCCCCAGTTAGGGCTATATTAGATGCAATTTACGAAGCTGACGCTCATACTGATTTGAGAAAACTCGTTCTCGTCCGATCACGAAAGTTAAGCAGCGCTGGGCACGGATAAGAGTACTTAGATGGGTGACCGCTTGGTAATTCCGTGTGGTTGTTAGCTTTTTCATTTTTTAAAAGTGAAATTTGAGTTAAAAACAAGTTTGAAATTAAAAATTAGATTTAAAATTAAGTTTTAAATCAAAATTTGAGTTTAAATTAAGTTTAAAAAATTAGAAATTAGATTCAAAATTAATTATAAAGTATTAAAATTAAAATTAGATTTAAAATTAAGTTTAAAATCAAAATTTAGGTCTAAATTAAGTTTAAAAAATTAGAAATTAGATTTGAAATTAATTATAAAACATTAAAATTAAAATCAGATTTAAAATTAAGTTTAAAATCAAAATTTTGGGTTTTATATTAAGTTAAATTAAAATTGGATTTAAAATTGAGTTTTGGAATTAAGTTTCGAATTGGGTTTGAAAGTGAAATCGGATTTAAAATTAAGTTTAAAATTAAAAGTTAGGTCTAAGCTAAGTTTAAAATCAAAATTAGGTTTAAAAATTAAGTTTTAAAGATTAGAAATTGGATTTAAAAATTAGTTCTAAAGTACTATGATCGGCGATTTTTACGACGACATTGGCATGTTTTTGGGTTACGGCTCGTATACGTTTCGAAGGATATAGGACGATTATATGACGACCAGCTATGATAACGGACTCTGCTCTATTTTTAACACAATGAATCGAACAAGGTAAATAAACTTACGGCACAGGGGGTTTCGGAGCCCCCAGGCCCCGTCGGTGATTCGAGTAACGTCCCAGGCTCGACCCGACGGTCATCTAGCGACTGGACGAACGGCGAGAGGAAGGTCGATCCCAGGGCCTCCTCTCGTTCGGTAACTACGACCGGGGACCAAAAAGCAGCTAAGGCTGTCAAGGAGGAGCAAAGGAAGCAAGGCACCTATGAGGAGATACATCGAATTTGACGAGGATATTGCCGAGGTTATCGAAGAAGTCCGGGTGCCTGCGCAAACAAGTAAAGGCGGAACACCGCCCTGCGAAAAGGCGGTCCGAATCGTCAAAGAAGAAACTTTGAAAGGCGATAGGATCGTCAAGTACATGAAAAATACCTCGGAGGAAGAGGGGGCGTTCAGGCCAACGAGAAGCCTGACCAGAAGCCCTGTGAGGGGGGCGAAGTCCGTACTTCGTTACCCCGTGGTAACCAGCGCAACCGAGCTAGACACACCGGCAGAAATGTCGGACAGTGGCAGCGAAGCGCTAGGAGCGAGGGAACATCTCAGGAGAAGGGCCATGGTGAACAGAGCAATGGCCAAGAATAACGGCAACGAGGAGGACAATATCGTCATAAAACTGAGCAAGTGGAAGGCGATGACGCAAATCAACGACGTCTTCCTCGAAATAGAAGGGTTAAAGCGCAGATTGCACCTCACGTCGAAGAAGGACCCCGACGTCAGGAGAAGGAGGGACGTCATTAGCGACAAAGCGAACACGCTCTGGTCGATGTTGAACGAGCAGAGAAGCAGAATGGGTGCTAGGTTGATCAGAGCCAACAGGACGACTACCGCCCCTAAGAGGAGCGAGGGAAAGAACAACAAGAGGAAGGAGATATCGCCCTTGGAAGGGAAAGGCGATAACAAAAAGAAGAGGACGAGGAGCACGGAGGTCTCTTACGCCGAAGTCTGTGCCGACAAACACCCGGCAATGGCGACGTCGTACTACACGGACAGCGATGTAAGGAAAGACTGGACCGCCGTCCGTGGGAAAAGGGAAAGAAGGAGGGTCAACCCGGTAACAGAGAGAAGGGCCGATGCAGACAGGGCGAACGTGGACAGATCAAAGGGGCCCGAAAGGCCGAAGAGAGTGCGCAACAGGCCCGAAGCCATCCTAGTCAAAGTAGGACAAGGAAAGGAGAGGATCCAGGTCTACAGCGAGATGATGAGGGCGAGGGATGCCCTAAAGGATAGTAGCGGGATTAGAAGGACCAGAGCAGGGGACATTCTGATCGAGCTGAAGGCAGACAGCAACGTCAAGAAGATCGCGACGGAGCTGAACACAGCTCTCGGCGGCAGGGTGAGCGCGTTACCTATGCGCGACAAGACCTCGGTCGAGATAAAGGAGATAGATCTCCTGATGAGCAAGGAGGAACTAGCAATGGACCTAGTGGAACAGCTGGGGATAAAGGACGGTGGCGAGGTCGAGGTCAAAACATTGAAACTGGCGCCGTGGTGCACCCAGTCGGCGATAGTAACGCTGCCGAAAGGGTATCTCGCCAAGGACGGGTCGAGCCTCAAGATCAGGACAGGCTTGACGATAACCACGATAAGGACTCTGTCCAACGTGGTCAAGTGCTACAGGTGCCACACGTTCGAGCATATGGCGAACAAGTGCACGGCGATAAGCCCGGGAAAGGAGGTATGCAGGAAGTGCGGAGGGAGAGATCACACGATTGCAGCCTGTACCAACGCACCGTGCCGCGCCATTTGCAACAAGGAGACAGGCGTGAGATTCGATCACCTCACGGGGTCGCTGGTATGCCCAGGATGTAGAAGGCTGTTGAGGAATAAAGAATGAAGATATCGCAGATCAACCTCAACAGATGCAAGCTGGTGCAGGATCTCATGTATCGATGCGCGATGAAGCTCAAGTCGAATATAGTGATAATATCCGAGCCAATCAGGCAGCTCCCAAATTGGTACAACGACGCCAAAGGAGATGCATCGATATGGGCCACCTTGTTCAACGGTCAACTTCCCGACGAGAGCTTGGTGGTTAAGAAGGACGGGGTGGTAGGAGTCTGCGCCGGCGATATTTTGTACGTCAGCGGATACTGCTCGCCCAACATCAAGAAGCAGGAGTTTGAGAGGTACATCGACGCGTTGGCGTCGGTGACCAAGGACGGCGCGAGAAGATACGACAAGGTCGTCGTCGCCGCCGGCGGCTTCAACGCAAAGTCAACTTGTAGGGGAGGAACGACCACGGACAAGAGAGGGAGAGTCTTGATGGAGGCACTGTGTGGTTACGGAGTGTTTCCATTAAGACTTAACCAAAAATACACATTCTATAGGAAAGGCAGGACGAGTTGCCCCGACATAATCAGTGTGTCGAACAGAGTGAACAAGACGCACGAGAAAAGCGTGGTCTTGGACAGTTACTCGGCCTCGGACCACCGCTACGTTCTACATACATTCAGAACGAGGACACCAGGAAGGATGACGAGGTTCTTCAAGTACGTGACGAAGGACTTGGAGCCGGATGACTTCTTGGCCAGGTTCGACGGTATTACAGAGAAGGGGAACCATAACCCTGACGGAACGGGCAAGGCGGAGTTCTTACAGAAATGCATCGAGGGAACGTGCGAGGGGACATTAAGGAAGGTGAGCTGTGCGGCCAGCAGGAAGTGCGCCATCTACTGGTGGAACGCGAAGATCGCGGAATTGAGAGCGCAGACTAACTAAGCCTTGAGGAGAGTAACAAGAGACAGAAAAAAAGACCTCGGCGATACTGACCTCCTCGTCAGTGCCTACAAGAGGATAAGGAGACAGTTCAAGAAGGAGATTGTCCGAAGCAAGGCGTCAGCTTGGGCGGAATACTGCAAGATCTTGGAGAGCGACCCTTGGGGCAAACACTATCGCACGGTCATAATATGTGCAAGAACAAGGGACCAGCCAGCGACATGCCGATCGGCCTGGTGAAGGAGATCCTGACCAAACTGTTTACCGTGGAACACAGACCTTCGCGTTATGAGGACCACGAGGAGGAAGAGATGGACGAGACCGAACGCAGCAACATCACCATCGACAAGGGCGACGTCGTGGACATTGCCGGAAGAACGAATGTGAAGAAGGCCGTGGGAGTCGATGGAGTACCGGGCGAAATAGTGAGGCTGATAGGAAGCCACAGGAGCGAGCTCGTGACTAGCGTGCTGAAGGGCATCACCGACTCAGAACGGATCCCCGAGTGCTGGAAGACGGCCAGCACATCGCAGAGGTGATGAAGTTTGCCGACACCTGCAAGCGGAAGAGGGTGGTCTGTGTGATGATCGTCCTGGACATCAGAAACGCTTTTAACTCGCTGAGTTGGGAGAGCATCACGAGCGAGTTCGACAGGAGGAAGCTGCTGTGGAAGATTAGGAGGTTGATGGGAAACTACCTATCCGGAAGGAGGATCGTCGTCAGCAACCAGCATGGCACGGTTGAATACGAAGTATCGGCGGGAGTGCCGCAGGGATCGGTTCTGGGACCATTCCTGTGGAACTTTGTGTACGATCGGCTGCTCGATAGGCTCGACAACATGGTGATGGTTAGGGCGACCGCGTTCGCGGATGAACTGGCCATCACGTGTGCCGTCGGGAAGAACGGGGGAGCGTCCGCCAAGGTCAACGCCATGCTGAGGATTGTCAACGATTGGTGCGCGAATGTCGGCCTTACTTTGGCAATAGAGAAGACCGAGATAATGTTCGTCACTGGGATGCGTGTGCCGAGAGTGATCGGACTCGACTTGGGTGCCTCGATCATCGACACGGTCGTGGCGATAAAATACCTGGGTGTCACGATCGACACCTATGGGAAATTCGACAGACACATCGAGACGGTCTGTGGTAAGGCCGATGATCTGGCTGGATCCCTTAGGGGCATTCTAACCAACATCAACGGGCCGCCCAACTTGGCCCGTAGCCTTTATTATAACGTCTGGGAGTCTGTCGTGACATACGGCGTACTGCTGTGGGCTGGCGCAGTCGACATCGAGAAGAACAAGAAGATCGTGAAAAGGGCGCAAAGAACTGCTCTGTGCATCACGACTACGGCCTACCGCACGGTCTCTCACGCGGCGCTTTGCGTGTTGACCGGTTATCTACCGATCTACATAATGGTAAAGCTGCTGCGAGAATCGTACGAGAGAACCAGGATCCACAAGACCAGGATCGGCGACGGTGACGGCAGCGTGCTAAAGGACGAGCTGGAGGCGATCCGGAAGAAGGCCCACGACGAATGGCAAAGGGAATGGGGTGCCTATAAGAAGGAGAACTTCATCAGGAAGTTGATACCCAACGCGCTCCTCTTTGCGAAGAAGAAGAGGGACATAGACCACCACACCATGCAGCTGCTAACCGGTCATGGGATCTTCGGAAGCTACAGGAAGAGGATCGGAAAGGACAGCGACTACCAATGCTACGACTGCGGGGACCCGAACGATGACGCGGAGCACGTCCTGTTCGCGTGCCCGAAATGGATAGAGAAGAGGATCCAACTGGAGAATTCCCTGGGCGAGAAGTGAGACGCGGACAACCTCATGGCCACGGTGACCGCCAAGGACGAGAACTGGCACAAGTTCAGACAGTTCTGCAAGACCGTCATGAACCACAGAAGGGAGGCGGAGAAGGCTGCGGAGACGTCTAGGAGGGTGACGAGCGCAGCAACAACTACGCGGAGAAGAGGAAGCAATTCTGCAGGACAGTCCGGTGCCGTAGAAGGGAAAAAGAGACAGACAAGCATAGTGAGTTGGCTACTAGGAAGGCGAGCGTAGAATCTATACAGAGGGGATGCAATTGGGCCAAGACAAGAACAACCCTGATGAATGCTGATCGGCTTTGCCGGGGTTGTCCGGCCAGGGCACAGAAGGAGAGGTTGATGATGAGGGGTTTTTAGTGGGTATGGTGATGTCATCTGGCCGAGTCCCACATAACCTGGTGGCGCGGGTCATCAGGTATGCGTAACAGCATTTTCCCCTCCTCGCGCGCAAAAAAAAGATGCAATGCAGAAACCAAGTGAAACTTTCACGCAACAAATCAATATACTCGCACTACGTATTGACGAAACTCAACGCGCAGCAAACGAAGAAAACAAAAATCTTGCTGCAGAAATCGTACTAATAGGGAAAAATTTAGCAAAAATACATATGGGAGATCTATCAGAAGCCAATTTCCTAATATCCTCAGACCAAATAACCCACGCTGCTAAAGACCAATCAGCCCCTCGAGGACTTTCTCCAATACCTCAGATACCACTTCAGCTATCCGAAGACAGAGCGTTCACTCAACGTTTTGCACAACCAGAGCTTAAAAATAAAGACGCATTAAAATGTATCCCATAACTTAACGGTGAAGACGATATAGGAGTAGAAGAATTTATTAAAGAAGTCAGAGAGATGAGGGTAATGTGTAGTGAGCGACATTTATTATTAAAAATGATTAAGATAGAGAAAATTTTGGGAAAGCAGCTACGGCAATACGTAACGTACATATATCAGAATAGGCTCATTTACATGAAGCATTACGACAGAACGTAGCAACTCAAGCTTCGGTTCGGGAAAACCAAGACCAATCACGAGAAGTTAGACAAGGATTTAACGAAAGCGTACAAAGCTACATTATTCGCTTTAGAAACACCTTTAACAAATTACAGTATAGTATTACCAACGAATACCCAGACGAAATAACCAGACGTGCCATGAGCGATAGAATTCTAAAAGATTCAGTAACAGATTTTATTCGAGGATTAAAAACGGAAATAGGACAAGTTCTACTTACCAATCCGTCGTACAACGTTATTGAAGCCGAGAAACGTGCCGCCGACATCGAAAGATATTTTCGTGAAGATAAAACGCGCAAGAAACAGACCGTTCGCCTCCATGATCGACCACAGTATAAACCACGATCAGTAACGAATTCTATGTCCAAACCACCCAAATCGATTCAATATACTTTCGCTCAGCAACCAAGAACTACGTTTCAACAAATCGAGACCGCACCATTAGCAGAACGAGCCCAACTACGATGTTTCAAGTGCAAACGCCTTGGACGCACATTAAACCAATGTTCAAATTTCCGAACAACCAGGCCTACCACAACGAGCACCTGCAATCAACAACATCGAGGTGGAAAGAGAAGAATCAGAATCAACGCAACTACAGGAGAACTCCCAACAGTGCTCCTTGGACCAGTTGGACAACCAAAACGTAGATTTCTTGTCGACTCCGGAGCAGGAATCAACCTACTTCAACGAAATTGGGTGCCAAAAACAGAACCAGTACCTATAAAGAAATTCGCAATGGGACACTCTAAATTCAAAACTTCAGAACGCATTATTATAAATCTGTTTGGCAAGAAGATGGACTTTCATATAGTAGATAATGATTTTCCGCTAATAGATGATGGGATATTAGGTTTACCCGCGTTACAACAACTCAAATTCGAGCTTTCTAATGACAAGTTAAAACTACATAATAATATTATTTTGCTATAACAGGATACGACCATATCACCTGGACAAACCATATCAAAAACAGTGTACCTAGAAAGAAAACCAACTCCGGTATGGTTTATCGATGGTGGTGAGACAAACATAATAATTACTAATGCTATCGAAAATTCTAAAATCTACGATCAAATTTATACATTCAGAGATTTAGTTAGACTCTCACATATAGAAAGAGTTCTTAGAGAACCAATTGAAAAATATTGCTTTATTATTTGGACGTCTTCAATCTCGAAACAGAACTCTTACCATGCACTTCACTTGCGAAACATACAATTATGCTAAAAGAAAACAAAATCATAAAAACTAAATCCTACCAACTTCCCGAATGCCCAAAACAGAAATTAAAGGACAAATGGACGAAATGCTTAAGAAAAACATTATAGAACCTTTCGGCTCGCCATATAACTCTCCAGTATGGGTTGTACCAAAGAAACCAGACTGTTAATGATTATGGATCTTTATCGTCGAAATAAAGATATAGAAACAATAAATATTTATTTAATATTCACAATAAAATAATTATGCATTTATTCAGCGAACGATTTCAACCATATTGAACGATACAATCTTGCACGTGTCTCAGCACTTCCTTCTCATACTACCTTCCATACCAGATGCCCTTCCATACACGACTGACTGCAGAACAGTTTACGTTCTTTTGTCTTGGAGACACCGCGCACACACATACCCATACTCACATACTACGCAGTCAATTCAGCACATAAAATTACACATATCTCAACACAGACGCCTCAGGAAAACAGAAATGGAGAATTGTAATTGATGTTAGAAGACTCAACGAACTTACAGACCAAGACGCATATCCACTATCCGACATGGATGACATACTATCACAGTTAGGAAACACAAAATTCCTTTCCGCCTTAGACTTATCCTCAGGATTCCACCAAATTCTTATGGATCCCGAATCAAAGAAGTACACATCATTTTCCACACTACAAGAACATTACCACCATAATCGAGTGCCATTTGGACTAAAAAAACGCGTCAGCGACATTTCAAAGAATGAGGGACACTGCACTTTGTGGACTTATTAACAAACATTGCTTCGTTTATGTAGACGATATTATTATTTTTGGTCAATCAATAGAAGAACACAACCAAAACTTAGCTATCGTGCTACAAAGACTTAGAGAATTAGGATTGAAAATACAACCAGATAAGTGCGAAGTTTTGAAACCGGAATTAGAATATCTCGGACACATATCGTAACAGGTGACGGAGTAAAACCAAATCAGAAGAAGATAGATGCAGTAAAAAACTTTAGACAACCCAAAATCCCAACAGATGTAAAATCTTTCCTTGGACTAGCAGGTTACTACAAAATATTTATTCGTAATTTTTCAAAACTAGCAAAACCACTTACTGAACTCAGTACGAAAGATACGCCATTCCACTGGGCTGATAAAACTCAAGACGCATTCGATTCTCTAAAACAAAAGTTATGTGACTCTCCCGTATTAAAATATCCAGATTATAGTAAAGCATTCATATTAATCACTGACGCAAGTAACGAAGGAATGAGAGCCATTCTATCCCAAGACGGACATCCATGCAGCTACATATCAAGAACTTTAAATCCACCCGAACGTAATTACTCTACAACCGAGAAAGAATTATTAGCAATAGTATGGACAGTTAAACGCCTCCGACAGTATCTACTTGGACGACGATTTACCATCAGAACAAACCACTAAGCTCTGAAATGGTTTCAAAATTGTGAAGACCCTTCATCAAAACTTATACGATGGAGGCTGAAACTCGAAGAATATGAATACGGCATAGAATATATCAAAGGCCAAAACAACACTGCAGCTAACGCACTCAGTAGAATATATTGTACAACCAACGAACCAGTTACACTTACGAACGAAGAACTTAACGCAGAACTTGTCTCTGAATACGATATTCTATTTGAGTATGGACTATGGATCGGATCTAGCGAGATATCGAAATACTTAAAGATCTGCCCTAACGACAAGAGCTTCTCATCAATTGAAGAAAACACAATTTGGAGACTATGAATCTCGAGCATGGCTCAACAAGATAGGGAATATCCTTCAAAAAAATAGAAAGATAGGTTTTGGAGATTACGACTTCACAGAAACCGAGAAGAATGAAATCAAAAGAATGATTCTATTCCACAGCAGCATCAATAAAGATAAAGAATTTACACTATCATGGGAACCAATTCAGGAATTTACTGAAGAGCAAGTCGAGGAAAAAAACACACATTTAAGCAAGAAGATAAAATAAGCCCCATTAATCAGACACAAGTTGCGACCTATTGTACAGTAATGGACATATGCGTATAGACGAATCAGAGAAAAATGTGACATATACCGTATTTTCGGAAACCATACCATTAACGACTAATTAAACAAGTGGCCTGCGAAATCCGACGTCCGAGGTCAGGACGTTGTCAAAGAATAAACCCTGTGACTTACAATAAAGCGCAAGTACTTTCGATACAGAAAACTATTTCCTTACCCCAAAAGAAAACTTTCTGTTTCGGGGACCTCGACATCCTATATAAATGGAAACGAGGGAAAGCTAGAGAGACACAGCGTTGCAACTGATCAGTGAAGTATAGTAAACGGTGAGTACGCTAAGAACAATACGAGTACGTCCCAGGTAACGCGCGCTAGTCGCGACGAGGAGGAGGACGCCGCCGCTCCGCTCCAACAACACCGTCACGGAGTGGAGAGAAGAGCTGCGAGTGACGAAGGAAGAGTTACTCGCGGCAACGAAGAGGATGGCGTCCCGCGGCGACGTGGCACCCGGTCCGGACGGAATACCGGGCCGTGTCTGGGCAGAGTCGATGGAGACCCTGGCTCCCCGTCTGCAGCACGTCCTCACGCGGTGTATGAGGGAAGGCGCGTACCCACGGGCGTGGAGGACGGCGAGGCTGGTGCTGCTACGCAAGGAGGGCCGCCCGCTGGACTCGCCGTCCGCGTACAGACCGATATGCCTTCTGGACGAGGCGGGCAAGCTCCTGGAAAGGATAATCGCCGCCCGTCTGGAGGCGCATATCACGGAGCGTGGATCCGGCTGGCACGATAGCCAGTTCGGATTCAGAAAAGGAAGATCCACCGTGGACGCCGTGAAGATGGTGCGGACGACTGCGGACGACATGGTAGCGCGGGGAGAAGTGGCCATCGCGGTCTCATTGGACGTGACCAACGCGTTCAACACGATCCCCTGGGCCAGGATCGTGGAGGCACTGGAAAGGCTGGAGGTGCCCGCGTACCTGGTTCGCCTGATACGGTCGTACCTCAGCGACCGTTGGATCGGGTACGCGGGCCGAAACGGCGTGGAGGAGAGGAGGCCGGTGGAGTGCGGTGTCCCGCAGGGGTCGGTCCTGGGACCCATACTGTGGATCACCGCGTACGACTCGGTTCTCCGCTGCCCCATGCCGCCGGGCACGGCCTTGGTGTGCTACGCCGACGACACCTTGGTCGTGACCGGCGGCGGGGGATGGTACGAGGCGCAGGCGATCGCGGACATAGCGGTGGCGCGCGCGGTGAGGGCGATAGGAAGACTGGGGCTGAACGTGTCGCCGGCCAAGTCGGAGGCCATGGGGTTCTTCGACCGTCATCGCAGAGGAGCCCCACCGTCCGGACTGTGCGTCAGGTGCGACGGCGAGGATGTACCGGTGAGAGCCCAGATGAGGTACCTGGGCCTCACCATCGACAGCGGATGGACGTTCGAGCCCCACTTCGAGGAACTGGTGCCGAAGGTGGCAGCCGCAGCCAACGCTCTGTGCGGCTTGCTGCCCAACATCGGAGGAGCGGGAACGAGTGTGCGCCGCCTCTACGAGGGAGTGGTGAGATCGAGGGTCCTCTACGGGGCCCCCGTATGGGCCGAAGAACTGCTGGCCAACCGTCGCAGCCTGACCCTGCTACAGAGACTGCACAGGACGACCGCCATCAGGATCGCGCGTGCATACCGGACGGTGTCGCACGCGTCGGCGTCCGTGCTGGCCGCGTCCCCGCCGTTCGAGCTGCAGGCCCTTGCGCTCCAACGGTTGTACAACCACCGTAGGGCCCTGGGTTCGGACGGTGGCGGCGGCGATCGTCCGTTCCAGGACGTGTGGAGGGAGACGCGACACAGGGTCTGGGAGAGATGGCGCGCCCAACTAACCGAGGAGGACATCTCACGGCCACACCGGGCCGTGCGCGCCGTCCTCCCCAACTGGGAGACGTGGCGGGACCGCGGCGGGGTCCCTTTGACGTACAGGATGACGCAGGTGCTCACCGGCCACGGGGTGTTCGGTGAGTTCCTGAGAAGAATCCGGCGTGAGGTGACGTCCATCTGTCACCACTGCCAGGAGGAAGAAGACACGGCGCAGCACACGCTGGAGCGTTGTCCGGCGTGGGAGGTGCCGCGCCGCGTGCTACGTCTCGCCATAGGCGACAGGTTGGCCCCCGAGGCGCTCGTGGAGGCGACGTTGAGAAGTCCACAGGAGTACGCAGCCGTCCGCGCCTTCTGCGAGCAGGTCATGCTGGCGATGGAGCGGGCGGAGCGGAGCAGGGAGAAGAACCGCGACCCCTGCCGGGTCGTGCGCGGACGAAGAAGAGCGCGAGGAGCAACATCGACGACGCGACGCCGCGCGACCGCGGCGCCACCACCGACGCCGCCGTCGTAGAAGAGCGCGCGCGCGTTCGTCCGAAGGAAAAAACAGGCCGTCAAGCCGGGGAGGGTCTGGGTCCCTCCCCGGAATTGCACGACGGCCCACGGAACGCCGGCGCCGAGGGGCTGGTGGTCACCCCCCGGCTGCCAAGAAGAAAAAGAAGAGGATGTCCCCTGCGAAAAATCTCGCGGGGGAGCGACGAGGGAGCGCCCTGGACCGAGAGCTTCGAGACAGGAAACGGGACGCTCCCGAGAACCGTCACGGCGACCATCGTGGGGTTTTAGTCGGTAGGAGTCCGACACTACCCGCCGCCGCCTCCCAGAGGGCGGCCGGGTGTCCATGAGGATTTCCCCACGTAAAAAAAAAAAAAAAAAAAAAGGTAACGCGCGCTAGTAAAGCTGTCAGGTCTTTCTCATATAATTAATAAACTCATTGTTAAATCAATCCACGGAGTATTTCTCTAGCACTCTACACCTCCTATAACCTCACTGATAAAATCGAAAGTAAAATCTAAGGAATATTACGACAGACGGATCAATAAACAAAATTTCAAAATGGTAGATTTGTTACATTTAATGAAAGAACTTAGTAGAGGGAAATCTCAAACGGATATATAGAACCTCAAAAAGTTCCCAATATTTTCAAGTACCATAATTTTAAAATCGAAGAAAAAGGAATGCCATGATCAGTGCATATAAATAAATTAAAATTAACGCGCAGTCGCAATAGATTGTGACGAGCCAACAAACGGGCGGACCAAAGACAACAAACAAAAGGAACCCGTTAAGAATGAAAAGTTTTCCTATTATATACAGAATGGGCGTCGTTTTTTACGAACAAGAACAAGGAGAGGAATTCTACAGTCCTTGGAATGAATAACTTCCAGCCTATCACCCGGAGGTGTATGGAGAATTACTCACTTACTGTTACCAATGTAGCGACACATGAGTCATAGAATGAGGAGAATCGAGAGTGGCTCATGTTATGTTGTATCTCGGAACACGGACACCGCCTTGGTGCACGAAATATAACGATAGATAATCTCCGGGCAAAACAATGTCGCAGTTGAGGGCAACCATCGATCTAAGACGAATTCAAATTTTCCGACCTGCCCCCCGACGAGTATAAATAAACGGACACGATCGCGAGCGAGTTATTTATTATACGAGTTATTACCTGAGTTATTACACCAGCTACTTATCCGCGTTACTATCTGCGATTAACAGAGTATACGAGTTATTAAGTCATCCGCGAGCGTTCATACTCTATCTTTGCGAATACGTTATACGAGCGTCTCTCGACGGTATTTATATACTCATATTTATTTAACTTATTCCAAATATATTTGACGGATTGCAGCAGCAATTTCTCTCGTTATGTTATAATATTGATCCTCACACAATCCATCACACCAATTACTTCAACCTGCTTATCGAAACATCAATGTCAAAACTATTATTACAATGTAGTGAAATGCCAAAAGCAAGAAGGAATCGTAGAGGTAGATGCTATAATCCAAAACGATCGAGCTCTGCATACGACCGTTAAACCCGACATTTTATTATCGAACCCACGATAAGAATAAATATAATGATCGAGCTCTTCTCGCTGGGTCATTCGATTGTTGCATATTCACTACCGTAATCTTCAGGCCGCAATATACATTAACAAATTTTGAACAGATGTTACGATAATAAAATGACCCGTGACACTTTTCCAATTTATGATTTTACAATCCGCGGGAAAATAACATACTCAATATTCTGATTTGTGACTCAACATAAATAAAAAACAAACTTATACGTTCTCTGTACTGCATATCTCGTTAAACACGTGGAGAATCACAAGTAGCACATAGATTATGAAGCACATTTTGCTTGTTATGATATATTAATCTTAGTTTTTCAGCACTGTATCATATTTGGCGTTAGGCTTGAAAAACACTTCTTCTTTACTGTTGTTGCTGTTTTTAAGATGTGTTTTTCGCAGTAGGTCTATAGCATTGTACTATATATTCAAGATTACTTCATGAATATATTATAAAAATTATGTAAGAAAATTTAAATGAAAGACAAATTTAAGGTAACGAACTGATAGAGCATGTTATATAAAATATGTTGTAAAACGAATAAACGATTCACTTTTTATAACATTTCATGTTTTATTTCTTTTGTAAAATGTTTCGACGTACTCATTTTTTTTATTATTTTTATGCAAAATTATGTTATTCTCCCAGAACTTTATAATTCAATTCTCTCAAGTTAACTTACTGTTTGAAATTGACTTCCTTCTGCGGAAACATTTTTTACTAAATTTACCGGGATATTTTCTGTATCCAGTACTCAGATCCGATGAATATGCTGAGCAGTTCAAGGCTTGAATTTCGAAAAAGGTCCTGGTGCACTCCTGATAGGCATCAAGTAGGCCATTGTAGGGTTTTAGTTGGTAAGTCCGACACTACCCCGACCATGTCCATGAGGATTTCCCCACGAAAAAAGTTCAACGCTAGAATATTTTTCGAAAAATAATAATTTCACTAATCTTAGTATCAATTTCAGTAATTTTCAGTATTATGAACAATTCTATTCCCTGATAAAATTGACACGTTCTTCTGAAAATTGCACTTTGTTTTATCCTCTTCTTACCACATTTTGAAGTAAAAATGTTTAAATCTAAACTACAATCTAACAATGAAGGTCATCGCCCAGGTTGATACACGTTCCCGTTTCGCATATACATAAAAAGAAGTGTCTCTTTTCTTAAGTTGATATCACAATAAGCATCTTCGGTCTATTCTTTTGTCTTAATGGTGGAAACAAGCAATCGAAGAGGTAGTATGCATGAAAACATAATAGAATATGCTCAAATATACTACAATATATTGCAAGAGCGATATAGGCAATTGTGACCAAACATAGAAGACCAGGAACGATAACATCATAAGCAGCTTGTTTCTTTTTGTTCCTTATTTGAAGTTTTAGCTTCCCCCCTTACATTAATTAGTTTTTTGTGTTCTATCTGTTTCCTCTTCTTTTTTCACCTGCTTAGGGGCTCATTTCTTGGAATCTGCGGACACAGGATGTAATTGATCTTCATCGAGCAACCTTGCCAATACGTATCGTCATTTGTCACTCGCTCCGTTGAAGAGATTTCAGAGGCAACGATTCTGATTTATTTTCATTTAAACATCATCATCTCGATAGTATTACTACTACAACATGTATATATTTCATAATATGGAGTAATATCACATAATGGTAATAAAAACATACATAGAGTTTAGCAGACGTTCATATAGATCAAATTTTTGATATCAAAATTTACTGCAGTGGTGCAGTGCGACGTATGATTAAGTAATTTCACAAAACGACCCGAGTTAAAAATATGGTAGGAGTCCCATTTTAGGAATAGGTTATCCAGAACAATAAACTCTATACATTTTAGGGTGGTTGTCCCAATGGACTCAAGTGTCAACAAAAACATCTTACAGGATTTTCAAATCCAAGTCGAAAATGCATTCATAAGCAGTTGCAATTTTCACACAGCGATAATTGATTTTAGTCTCGTGTGCAAGCACTAAATATGTTTTCACTTGAAACCTTTTTGACTTCAGGTGTATTCAGGTTTTTCTTTGCATATTATCTATTGACAGTCTTGAGTGCGGTGATGCTGAAAATTTTGGGTGGCCTCGACATCTGTATTTTGATGAGAAACGTAATTGTTGACAATACATCTGTTCGGTTGGAATGTACTACTGCACTGATACATTGTATTGGTTGTATTGTCACCTACGCCGTGACTATGGCCAGTTTTCAATGGTACGAGAAATATTTTAACTCGTTCAAGGATGGCTGCAACAACATAAAAAAGGAAGTTACGGAGTGCGTTGCCTGCAGCCAAAGTAGTGAAACTTTGTGCTCCTGTTTAGCAACTGGAGGTCAAGTTGCGCGAATTGCATTTTTCTGTTCGAAAGAATGCAAATACGTCTGCAATTTTCGATTTTCAAATATTTTTGAGGTGTTCATTAATTTTCCTGAAGAAGCTTTTTGTATCTTACAACCTTTTCCATCGATTGCGTTCTCACTGCGTATAGTTTTGTTTGTAAGTATTACATAAGCAAATGTTTCATTTGTTCGTTTATCCAAATTGAAACTTGATATTATTTTATATTATTGTTGCTATATTACATTGCACAATCTTTGTATTAAGAGAAATATGTTAAAATTCTGGATATAGTTTCCTTGTAGATAAAGCATGATGTTACATTCGAAGTATACAAATATATTCGTTTGTGAAATAATGAAAATCTCGTTTGCATGATTAGAAAATTGATGTGCTGCATTGCATATGTGACAAAAATAATTGGGTCCATTCCCTTGAGTAAAGTTGTTACAAAATTGCGTACTATTCACGCGATCATGTGATTTGAGTGCACAAACGAAAGATTGGAATCGTTATAGTTTTCTTCTTTTTATATATGTATCTATATATAATTTTACACGTTTTAAGCGAATCACGTTCTTCATTTTTTTTTTCCGTTACTATGTGAAACTTCAAAACTCAAATTTTTTCTTATATTTTTTTGCTAATAATTATTTACGAGTCTGCCAAATTATCTAAATCCCCCATCACATAAATAGATATCGCAAATTCTAAACGTTGCTGTGTCATTGTCCAATCTGCATAGAGTTTTCGACGATATGATGACCAATATCTATATCTTTAGGCATGTTATAAATATCTCCAACATATGTTGATGTAACATAAATTACAATATAGAAGATAATACATTGTTGGCTAGGAATTTCCTGGATATTCTACAAATTCGTTCAACTCGACGGATTGCATTTCTTTAATGTTTTCTACATTGTATACTGTACACGTATCTTTATGAACTCCATACGTTTTTCTTTACGTTGAAATGTGAATGACATCTAAGGTTGTAGTGTTGCATGCTGCTAATGCTTATATCACTGCAAAATGCATTGTACGGCTTATCGCAAGGCCTACTATTTTAAAAAATCCTTTTTCGTCAATGCAATTGCTCTCTGCTCTTTCTTGTTTTATACTTTGTAGCACTTGTAAGCAATTATGTTGCTGTTTTTCCATTTCTACTAACAAATTTTGTAACATCTATGACGGTATAATTGATTTTTTACTGTAATAGCAGAATTCTGTCAATTTCATTATTATTTAAAATTTTCCCTTGAAGACTTACTTACTTGCAGAATTTAGTGAGAAATAAAAGAATGAAATTTTGAGTAGACTTGTACTCTATTAGTTTGCTCTCAAAATACCTCAACAGTGATTAATAAAAAATGTAATAGGATTCCTTCTATAACTTTAGATTTCCTTCTATAATTTTCATAATTTATTACAGCGATTTTCCATATGCTTTGCGTGATACGCATAACTTATAGATTATAAAATTTAGAAAATATACTTGTAAAACTTATATAAATATTAAGTATATTCTGTGTCAAATGTAATGTCGGTTTATAACATAATCAGTAAAAGTGTGTAAAAAAAAAAAAAAAAGAATGGGAAATGCATATGAACAATGAAAAAAGGTAGGATATCTCTTGTAAATACAACGCAACCCCTAAACGTGATCTGCTGTTTCAGTTAGATATGAGAATCATTTACAACTAAATACAACCCGTTAGAATGAAATAATTACAGAACCATATAGAATTATTCATACAGAGAGTCGCACTTAAAATCGTCCTGTGTAAAGCAAAAAATATTTCTAATTATTTATTCATAAAATATTGTAAATGAAAGTAAAAGGCAAAACAAGGACTTAGAAACTTAAATACATGACTTAAGCACTGCATGGACCACATTAATTAGCAATAAAGTTAGAAAGATTTACCGAATGGACAAATTGTAAGGTACAAATTAAATAAATAAATAAAAAAATATATACCTGTAGCGGTACATGAGTTATAGGACGATTCGAATCGAAGGTGAGTCATGTTGTTGTTTTGCCTCGGAGTATTAACACGGTTACGATGTACGAAATGTAATAATAAACAAACTCCGGACAAAACAATATCGCCGCTACGTGCATCCGTCAACCGGAGTCAAATTCAAACTTTCCGGTACTCCCCCGACCAGTATAAATAGATGATCATGCTCTCCAGAAAGTGAGTATCGAGCAAACCTAAGCATTATCTAATATACGAATATCGAGCATTCTTATAGCGAGTATATCGAGTGACATTGAGCGAACGACAATTAACTCTGTATTCTATACTTAGAATAATTTTAAATACATTTGATAATATCAAATATCAACTTGCCTTGTTATTATATAAAACAACACGTTTAAAGACCACTATATATCATCCACCTCTAGCTTAATTAAAGAACAGTTGTTTAATCTCTGGAGAAATCGTATTATGTAAAATACATAAAGTCCTAGAAATCAGACAACCAAATTTAATTACCAGCACAACTGTATGCATAATCACATACGACCGTAATATTATAAAAATAGGAGGATCACACAAAAATATTTCTTGCGAAATTAAAATTAAGAACAGTTCATAGAGTTTCGAAGAAATAGACATTCCAACACTAGAGAAAATATTAGAAACGGTTCCAAAGGTGATTCACAATTTTAACCAATACAAAGCCAATCTTAATACATTAAAAACACAAGTCAATTTGAGCGACGTATAAATTCAATCAAAGAATATAACATATCTACACTACAAATATTAGAATTTAGGCCTAGGACCAGGAACAATATATATAACGTATAAATGTAAACTTTTCGAATATCTAACTCGACTAATTCTTAGGAATACTGTGATCTACCACTCACGTAAACAGTATTGATCAAACACCAAGGGTACCAAATCCTCCATCAGTCTACAAGGCAGTTACTTTCCAAAATATCACCGAAGATAAAGGGGTCATTCAACTTAGAAAACTTACCAGCGCTATACGCGTAGCAAAGCGAAGCTAGGAAGAGGGGAATGTCACAGGATCATAGAATAGCTACGTTCGACAAACATCCTACAAGCCAAAACCATCGAAACAATAATAAGATAGAAACAGGATAGTCACTTCTGATAAGCACCCGACGATAACCACTCCAGAATACGTAAACACTAAGTATATAAACCTTCTCAAATGAGCACTCAACATAATTTGCTATAATAAATACTCTGTTGGAATCATATAAACATCTGATCTGATTTTTTCAATTTACTTGAGAAACGTTCGATCTACATGAAACAATTCAATACGATCCGCTCATCGAAACATGAACGACCGCGCCATTTGTCGAAACTGTTATTACGATCTAGATGAAGGTCGCCAAGACATATATGAAAATACGACCTAAGGAAGAATCAGTTATTACGTCCCACGACCCGCGCGTCCCGTAGCGTGTAAGCGGGATCGATAAATTCCTTCGAATCGAAACAGTCGAAACGGCGATTCGAAATCGTGTTTGGAGTATTCAAAGTGAAAGACAGTTGAAATCGTCCGGAGTCATGTTTTGCGAAGACTCGTCTAATTACGTTCGTATACGGTGTTTTTGTAATGATATTGTGATGATTCGAATAGTAAGCAGGATCGGCGGCTGAACAAACGTTGGGGATCTTCCCAAACATTTGAAAGGAAAAACCGACGCTTTTTCCATCTCCGACAGGATATAAATATAGTGACTCAGAGAAGCCACGAACAGAAATTTGAGACAGTAATTGTGAGACAGTAGTTTTGAGATAGCAATTTTGAAACAGTGATTTCGAGTAGTAGTTTTGAAGCAATAGTCGGAGCAGTTTTGGAGTTTGAATTCGAGTGAACTGATCTGTGTTCGCCTATTGAACATTTTAACTATCATCTGTCCATCGAGGAAACGCCAATTGTCAATCGAGTAAGATACGAAATAAATTATTTTAAACCAACGATCTACTCTCAAACAACTTTAATCCTCTCCCGTGCTAGTATTCCCGCACATAGCGGATTAGCCGAAAATGGAGCTATTGCTGGTTGTATTAAACGCCAGCTGACGCTATCTTTTCGTTCGCCCGTTAAATAGAACGTAACATCAGTAATTTCAGACACACCTTTAAACCCCAACGATATCTATGCACATTATAGGACTAATGACAAAGACTAAGCGAGGAAACCGATTTTTTCTATTAATTCATGAGGAGCTGACGAAATACTTGATATTAGTTCCACTAAAGACACAACAAAGCGAATCCAATATTAACGCGCTATTGAACCATTACATTTACACATTCTCTGCACTCAAGACAATCCTTACTGACCAAAGACAGAATTTTATTAGCGAGTTCGTAATGAAGTTTGACGAAGCTTTTAAGATCAAACATATCAATACCACTAGCTTTGATCCTCAATCCAACGGATCATTAGAACGTACTCACGCTGTAATTAAAGATCTAATTCGTACTATCCTACGGAATAACGACGATAAAGAATGTGATGAGATACTCAATTTTATATGTTTAGACTATAATACAGCAGTTCACGAAGGAACAGGATTTACCCCTTTTAAATTAACGTTCGGATGAAAAGCTAATTTACCTTCCGCGATTGCAAAAACCACTAACCTAACATACAATGATATGTTTTCTCTGTAGCGGCACATGAGTAGAGAACAATTCAAATCATGTTGTTTTGCTTCGGAGTATCAAGATCATTAGGACGCATGTAATGTAAGAATAAATAAACTCCGGGCAAAACAATGTCGTCGCTACGCACAACCGTCGAACGAAGATGAATTTGAATTTTCCGACCCCCCCCCCCCCCCCCGACCAGTATGAATAAACCGACGCAACCGAAAAGAGTTTAGTATCTACCAGTATCAACGAGCTATCTAAGCGATATCACGAGTTATCTACCGAGTTATCGACGAGTATCTAGCATTTATTTATTGAGTATTAATTAGCAATTTTACTTTGCGGTTTATACAGTGTACGAGCGACTCGGCGAATATAGTCTGTATATTTATTTATTATTTTAAATATATTCAACGGTTTCGACAACAAGCAACAACATCTAATAAATCTCACAGTGAAACATTCTATATACTAGTCCTCTACATCTGTATGGCAGAAACAGTTGAACAAACATTTAGAATTAGCGAGACAAACGCTGATTAGCAGTAAGAAACGATACGCTCGAGAGCAGAAAAGAAAGATCGTGCGAACTCAAACAATTTTCAAAGAAGGAGACTTTGTATTGATTCACAACGATTACAAGAAAGACAAAATGGATACCGAATGGTTAGGACCATATCGAATCCATCAAGTCAAAACGTGGGGTCTCCCACGCCGGACAACATTCTAACGTGTGCTGGGCCATGTCCTCGCCCTTACCGCAGTGGTGATTGGTGCTCGTCACTTCCCTTCCGATTTTCTTCAGGTATCTCCTATCAAGTATGTCCTGCGAGCACTTGCGCCATCCGGAAGAACAGTGGAAGCCTCCCAGTTTGTCAGGACCGATCTAACGGCTTGGTGGCCCCGGATCAGGTCTTCGGTGATTAGGTCGGAGCGCCACCGCTCCCACGCCTCTCGTCTAACTTCCCCCCGAACGTCACGGGCCTCCTGCTTGGCGAGGGGAGAGTCCCCGCCTGAGCTTATATGATCAATACCATCAGAGAAAGACTAATAACAGATTTGATAATTTAAATTGGAAGCGCAATTTATGGTCTTCATTTTCAATTCGATGAAATATTCAACGCTATAAATATGGGAAAAGCAGGAATTCTTAGCCCTCAGATTATTGATCATGTACTGTTTATCGAAAATTATAAGAAAGCATTAGGACCAAAATACGGAAATTAGCAATTCATTCTATATATATCAAGACTAACAGTATTCACTGTCAAAAGTAAAGTTTTCTTTAAAATAACTGTACTTTTGCTAATGTATTCGGCACGGGATATAGTGCGAGTATACCCTATACCGACTAAAAGAGGTCATGCATGTCTGGCACCCGTAATTCAACATCCAATATTCTTAACGCATTAATTTACATATATTTGAATGTTGACAATGAATACCTTGATAAAAATTGTGACACGAAAATAGGAATCGCTATGTGCAAACAAACCCAAGCCATATACGATAGAAAATCCATTCACGATTGTGCGTCAGAAATCGTCAACTTTAACAGAAAGATAGACATTTGCAAATTTGCTATTTGGAAAATCAAAGACACAACTTTCATTCCACTAACAACCGAGAATCAATACATAGCCATACCACAAAGAGAAATTGAAATTCACGTACTTTGCGACATCAGTCAAAAACAAAGTAAGATAGGTAGACTGTTTATGATTCAATCTCCAGATGAACAATGTAATTTAATATTTAACGGTAGCATAATGAAAATAGGACAATCTGAAGTCAACGTAACGTTGGAGTATAAATTTAAAACGATTCCTTTTGAAAACGCCGCTAGAATAAACTACTTGTTAGACAAGATTGAGAGAACACCTAGAATCTTTAGCCGCATTCCAGAATATCAAAAGAATTTGAACCAAATATATGATTAAATCAATCGGCTAACGTATTTTGAGCGAATAGAATCAATTAAATCATGAGGACTCTCATTTCTATAAATAGCAGGTTACGTTGTCTTAAGATTTACAGGAATATACCTTCAAAATAAAATAGGAATATTCGATGTACGTAAGAAATGTTTACTTACAAAGCTATGTATTCATTTACTATGTTGTAAAACTAAAAATAATATCCAAAATATCGCGGCACCCCTAAATAATTATACAGAAGTATCGCAGGCACCACAGGCATTAACAGAACTCAAAAGCATAAAATACCACGACTAAGGAGAACAGATAGAAATCGAGTTAGCCAGAGTCCAATTCCACCGCTCCGTAATGAAGAAACACTAAGACTTTGGAGGACCAAAATCAATCCAAAGAGGGGGGTATGTGACATCAACCTCTGTAAGACTATTGTAATCATTGAATTTATAATACGGCTCAACTTTCCCTTTTTTATAATCCAAGTTACACGTTTACGTGACAGCTGCATAGCCAATAGTTTACTATAACGATAAATATCCTTGTTTTATAAACTACATACAGAATTAAGACCAGAATTTTGTTAATGAATATATAACGAAATAAAATCGAATAAATTACCAATTACGAGACATTGAAATTATTTATTTATTCCAAGAAAACCTTAATCTTTCCCGCGCTAGTACTTTCCTGCCCATAGCAGCTAAGCTCAAACGTGAAATTTATTTACCACTTGCATTAATACGCTAGTTAACGTTATTCCTACGATCATATTAACAAATTAGAATATCAAGAATAGGACAATTTGAAAGTTCAAAATAGTGTTGCGCTTTAGAAATGTGCGACAAATTTTGAATCTATTCCATTCAGTCGTTCGCCTTGTTTCGAAAAATAAGGAACGAGAGTCAAACCAATTGAAATAGTCTAACGACTATTTCTGGTGATAGTAACTACTGTTTTGATTCAAGCATCAATTTGAGAAAGATAAAACCCGAAATCGAGAATAATAAGTAACGCTTACGAATACCGAAGATCAAGACCGGATCGTAACAGTAAATAATGACTAGAAAAGATAACGAATAAATGGAATTTGTTAATAATAATAATAATGATAATAATATAACGGATTTACTATAGCACCATAGTAAAGAATTTACGAAGTTTTGTCTTATTCAAGAATAAACTTTCTTGAATATCATAAAATGCATCTACCTTAAATTTCTGGCAACGAAAATTCTTGATTTTGGTAAAAAATGATAGTTAATAAAATGAATTAAATAAAAGTTTCGAAAACCAACTAATATTAACAGAAATGGGAATAAGGGAAAGATTGCATATACAAGAATGCGTAAGATTGCACTTAAAAAAATCAAAATAATTAAAAATATAATTAAAACGTGAGAAGAAAATATCGCCCGAAAATTATATATTATTTATTTAGTAATAAATTTTATTTATTTCTATTGTATATATCTATGGAGGATTCAGGAATTAATTAGTGTAAATCCTACTTTCTCTGAAAAGGAGTTACGTAGCTCCAAAAATAGTTTATTATTAAAAATTTTAATTGATAAATCAATTAATTCGCTACTTTCATACATATATAATAGATTACGGTATTGACCACGAAATTACTAAGCACAATTGTTCCGAGCATAAGCTCAATCAATGAGAATCATTTCGAAGTCGTGACAGGTCTAAACATTATCGTTTGCTATGTAAAAAATAATTGTACGCTGCTTAACTGAAACATTAAGCAAAAAAGATGAAATACGTGCATTTTCAGGAAATTACCCTTTTTCTGCTAGTGAATTCGAATATTTATCTAACGAGCAAAATTTATCTGATTGTGATAATGGTGAACGAGACGAAAATTAAAAAAAAATATTGTTAGAAGAAATCTCTGCTGAATGATTTTCCACTTTATGAGATCAACGGTTCATCGATCAATGTTTTTCAAAACTCATTGTACAGGAGCGTTATGTGTATTTTATGTTTTTTCTTTATTATAACCATTTTTAAACTTCATGATTCATGGTATGCTTAAACCTTAGAGTTGACAGCTATATTTTACAAAAAGATAAAATGGAGAATTACTTCCTTTATAGATTTACAAAAAATTTTGTATGGAGATTTGGGCTGTGCCAGTACTCCTGTTTGGCACTGTATTAGCATGAGCGAACAGTAATTTCGAGTCGACTTGACAAAAATAGAACGACTAATACAAGCAACTGGTGACCGCTTATTTTCCATAACCCGGAATACAATTAGGACGGGCATTAGGACGAAATTGTTACCAGAGAAAATACGAAAGTTATGTAGTTCAATACGACAAGATTTCTACAGGTTTTCTACATGTTATGTATACAGAAACCAAAAATGTAATAAAAATAAAAAGCGACCTAAAATAAGAAGATTAAATATATTTGTTTTCATGATTTACCTTCATATGTAGAATAATTTCCTGTCCGGTTACTGCATTACCCTATCTATCATTGAACAAATTTTTAGGTTACAATTATTTACACAAAGCTAATACGCGTACGAATATCTTTTCATTTTATAAACGTTTATGTATAAAATATTTATCCACGTTAAATAAATGTCTTTTTATAGAAACTTGATAAGTTACAAAAAAACATTCAGTAAATTCTTGTACAACGCGCACTCTACTGCGTCCCGGGTACGAATGACGAGTGAACGCAATGGAACTGTACGGTGACCGCTTATACAGTGACAACGACGGATTAAGATTGCTCAGTGATTAATTACGCTTCGAGTCTATAGGCGATACCTGTACGCGATTACCATTTCGTGGCATGCTCCCTTCCCTCCACACTCCGTCAGCTATTTACTCAGCCCCACAGGAACGAAAAGTAAACTACCGATGTGTCCTGTTTTGCGATTAAGTATTTATGACAGAAATCAGATATATGTATATACGTAAATGCTATAGAATTTAGATCACCAACCGATGGTTTGACTTTTCCTGTGTTTACTGGGAGTCGGCCGGACGATGTAAATAGAGAAGGACGGGGACTTAGGATAGGAAATAAAACAGGACTTGGAGAGGCGAAGATTGAACAAAGAAAAACAGCAAGTTAAGAGCTAGAAGAAGAAGAAGGAGAAGAGGGATTAGAAGCGGAGAGTTTTGAGGATATACGGAAGAAGAGTTAGAAAATCGATTCTTGAGTTTTCACGAATCGATCGCCTGATTTTCAAAAATATTACAACATTACATATATATATATATATTTCGTGACATGCTTGTGACATCTAGACATGATTCTTTTGTTAGCTTTTTATAATTGTATCGCAATTTTAAGATTAATTAAACGAATATTTAATAATGATTTTAATATCGAAAGTAACGATTATTATACTGCGAATTTTTATACGAATACAGTATGTTAGAATATGTGAAACATGAGATCCGGTCAAATAACATCAACGAACGAAAGACAATTTTGTACGAAGAAAAACAAGGAAGATATAAAGAATAACAGGCTTTGTTTTCGAGAAAATTGATCATGGAAATCTGCTTGAAACATGTAAATTTGGTTGGTTACCAACTAAGCAAATGGAAGTTATTCTACGTGCAAAAATAAGAGAAAAATATGAAATAAAATCTTTTCGTATAAAGCTTCATTTTCAAGAAAATCGAATTTCTTCGTGCTCGGTTAATAACACTGTTCGACATGCATCTAATTTTGCAACCTTCAATAGGCGATTCTTGTTGACTTTTGCGAGCTATACTCGAATTTGCAAACCGTTTTTCCTATAACTCACAATTTTCGAAAATATCGATTTTGAAGAGAATTGCAAATTTTCAACTGGAATTATTTTGTGTTCTTATAATAGCAGCTATTGAGTTGCGGTTGAGACGAAAAAATTCTGTGGACACTTCCGAATAAAATGACATGTATTGTTATTGCATTATGAACATTTGAACATGTTTAAATAACGATTAGGGCGAAAAGGCATCTCAAGCGCAATATTTCTTCTTACATTTCTCAGTTTATTGAAAAAATTAAAGGTCTAGGAGAAAACCTAACTACAATACGCGATATAGCAAACGTTTCTGCTAAGGCAAGCATCATCTATCGTATTTCATTTGCAATATAGAAGCACAACTCACGATGTCTTGTCCGCTATTCGGTAGAACGGAACCGCTAAACGAACACAATTTTACTTCCATTGAAAGTAATAACATTATCAAGATTTTTAGATTTCTTATATCGCTGCTTGGCATTGATAGTGGCACAACTAAAAAGATTTTCGAATTTGCTTTTATTGAATAGCAAATCTACATTATGCATTTCTTTGTATCATATAAAACGGTAAATTTAAAATTCCGTCAGTTTTGCGTCACAGGACAAAATTATCGCGTATCGCCCTGACCTTAGTTTTACAACAATATTTTCATTTCTTCAGCTGTTTACGACATTATAAGTGGAAGGTCGTACTGCTTTCGCGAATAATGGTATATCTTATATTTAGTCAGCCCTATAATGCTGTTGTAATGACTCGTTGAAAATCTCTTCGTAAATTTTAAAAAGCCTCTCCTCTAAAACTTATCTTGTTGCGAAATGCACCACTACCAATGCTAAGCAACGATATACGGTTTGAATATCTTTGTGTTTCTGCTTTATCGATTGAAAGATATTTACTGAAAAATATTCCGTCAATTTTGGAAATTTATTTTCGATCTCTTCTTTCTCATTTATTCAAAAATTCCTTTTCTCGAGCTCTGCATTCAAATCTCTCCGATGCTTTGAAATTTCACAAATAATAATTTGTGAGTCATACACTTGTAAATAATAACTTGTCACGACACTCGTAGTTTTCTGACAATTCTGAGGTAAGTACCGAGGATCATAGTCCTTTTACCAGAAGGTTCATTGCCTTCTTTGCTCTGTGGCTGGTTCTTTCTGGAGCATCTTTATTCCAGCTTGAGGGTTTTTTGTGACATTTGCTCTCGAAATTGCTCTGAAATTGTGTATCCATTTGAAAGTTTGTTAAAAAAGTTTACCAAATGCAGCTGGACAAATTGTAAAGTAGAAATTAAATAATAAAAAAAAAAGAAAAATTTGAGCAGCAGCTTGGAAGTTTGCTATCATACAGTACTCTCAGAACCGGCCATTTGAGATCCGCTCGTTCGTTTGTTCGTCTGTTCTGCAGTTTGTTTCGAAATACAAGTGAGGTGAGATAGCGACTGAACGAAAGGCTTTGTGCTCTTATTATTGCGTACAATTGCATACAATTGGGTGCAGAGATAAAGTAAGGATAAACTAGGACTCAAACGGATAAACAGGGATTGCCGCCTGTCACTCGTCACTGGAGCTGCAGCACGGAATGCCGTAACGAGTGAGAGTCTCCTCTCGAGCTCAAAGGTTATGGTAACAGAGCTATCGGCGATGTCAATAGCTTTCTATTTATTTTCAAAGTCAGCACGCGATGGCAGGCTGGTGTCCACGCGTAGTTTTTGCGAGATATGTAGATTTAGACCCAAAGGAATGTGTGTGTGTGTGTGTGTGTGTGTTTGTAGCGAATGTTTGCGTGAAGACAAGAAAGTTTAACCAGCGAGTTTAAGCGGACGTCTCTTTTTACCTAGCAGTTAAAAAATATTTTAATCTCCCGTAAAACTCATCCGCTCTATCATACCTACATATACTATGAACAAGATATAAGAGTTAGGTTCAAGTCAGGGCATTGTATCCGATAGCAACCGACGCATATGTTACACGGACGCACAACTATAGGCAGAATTCACTCAAGCAATACCGGCAGTTTTTCGCGAGTATCTCGGAAATTAAGCAATTTCAGTTCTTGTATGCATAGGAAAAAATTGTTTAAAATATCGATTTGCACGACATACGCAAAAATCATCGAAATCGAAGTTTAGTCGGTCTTTCTACAGTTACACCGAAAGTAGGTAATGAACATAGACTAATATCTACGTAACGTAATGTAATTAATATCGCAATCTCGTTATACAGTTTTCTTTCGACTGCCGAAGCGTGCACACGTGTGTCCAGTGCCCAGTGAAATTCACAATAAGTGACGACCCTCTGTCGAAAGTGAGTGAAAATCAGAAACAAACCAAGTGTTTTTATAAACTACTCGTGGAAAATCCATCTTTCCCAATTTCTAACACATCTTAGCCTCTCGACTAGTTATTTCAATTTGAATTAACTAGCTCGAAGATGGTCCGAGTAGCTATAACAAGCCCTCACGAACAAAACCACAACCGCACCGTTCTACCTCCTCCGTGGCAAAACAATAATGATAATATCATCCACCTTCAAAACCACACCAACTGCATCAAAAAACGCAAGCATGATTCAATCAAAAAAGATGCAAACACTAATCAGAACGAACTGACATCAAGACACATTACCACTCACAACAGATTCGCAATATTTGAATCTACAGACAATTCAATGGACATAGTTGAAACATCAACAATTCAACACACACAAAAAAATCCTCCTCCTCCACAATTCTTTATTAATGATGTTATTGACATCCAAACTATGATTAAATCCATCGAGAAAGAAATCAACAAAGAAGATTATCAACTAAAAACCAAAAACAATCAGATTAAAATACTGCCAACTAATCCAGACTCCTATAGAAAAATAACAAAACGGCTAAAAACCCTGAATGCCAAATTCCACATTTATCAATTAAAACAAGAAAGACCCTTTCGAGTGGTACTACGCAACATTCACCACTCTGCTAACTTAGACGAAATAAAATACGAACTCCAAAATCTTGGCCACGAAGTGACTAATATCAGCAATATACGACACAGAATCACTAAAAACCCACTATCTTTATTCTTTGTTGATTTAAAGCAAAATCCAAACAACAAAGAAATCTATAACATCAACCGATTAATGAACTCAGTAATAAAATCGAACCAGCTTTTACAAAAAAAGAGATAATTCAGTGTAAAAGGTGCCAGAGATACGGCCACTAGCAAAAATATTGCAATCGCAATTACTGCTGCGTCAAATGTGCAGGTTCTCATTCTACAGATCAATGCACTAAATCAGCAGAAACTCCTGCGAAATGTACCCACTGTCAAGGAGACCAACCTGCGAGCTACAAAGGATGCCCTGCCTACAAGACCTTATATAACAACAAGTACCCCAAACCCAGAGCTAAGAGCCTCACGATTCCAACACCCAGCCCACAAAAACTGTCTACTCCTTCAATATCCTATGCATAGGCAGTTCAAGGAGAACAACACAGACCGATAACCCAAAATACTCGACCACAAATTAGCGTTCCCGGTTCACAAGACACGGAAAACTTTAACTTTAACAGACATGAAAAAATAATAGAAAAACAATCCGAACAAATAAACAACTTGCTATCGCTATTAACACTCATCATGAATAAACTAATACGCCTCGACGCAAAATAAAACCAAGACGATTAGCTCTTTGGAATGCCAACGGTCTAGCTCAACACAAAATCGAACTAGAACTCTTCCTAAAACAACAGCAAATCGACGTAATGCTCGTATCTGAAACTCACTTCACCGACAAAAATTATTTGAAAGTAAACGGTTATAATTTCTATCATACCCAACATCCCAGTGGAAAGGCCCACGGCGGCACCGGAATCATTATCAAATCCAGCATTAAACATTACGAACTTCCATCATTCCAGAAAGACTACCTCCAAGCAACAAACGTAGCAATAGAAGACTGCCATGGTACAATCACCGCTTCAGCCGTATATTGCTCTCCCAGACACTCCATCGCTAAAGAAGACTTTGATAACTTCCTTGACGCTCTGGGCAATAGATTCATAGCTGGAGGAGACTATAACGCCAAACATACCCAATGGGGCAGCAGACTGGTTACAGTAAGAGGCAAAAATCTTTTAAATAGCATAATCATCAACAATCTCAACTACCTCTCCACATATGAACCCACTTATTGGTCCACTGACCCTAATAAAATCCCCGACTTACTTGACTTCTTTATAAAAAAAAATATCTCGCCAAGATACGTCCAAATTAACTCCTCGGCGGATCTTTCTTCTGACCATTCTCCCGTAATAGCAACAGTCAATTCAACGATTATCGAGAATACACCTAATGGCTTTATTCATAATCACCTCACCAACTGGCAGCTCTTTAGAGAAGTCTTTAATCACTCAACTTCAGCCTTAATTCCACTAAAAATAAATGAAGATATCGAAGCAGCCACGAAATACTGTCTGTCACACAAGAGCGTGTCTGCGATATTTCTGTAAATATTTATATATTTGTAAAAAAATTTATATGAATTGAATCTACATCTAAAACACTAATACGCTATTACTTAGTAGGGTGTCCAATCTCCTCCATTAGCGATTATAGCTTGACATCGTTTCGGCATACTCTCGACTAATTTTTGAGCGTAGGATTCTGGTAACGACCTCCATATCTTTCGAATGTGATGTACAAGTGTTCTTATTTTTGTGATACGTCTTCCTCTCAGCTTGCATTTCATTAGGGACCACACATTTTCGATAGGGTTTGCATCAGGGGACTGCGATGGCCAAGGAAGTACTGTGATGGCGTTTTTCGCTTTCCATTGGGTGCAGATGCGACTTCGATGTTTAGGGTCGTTGTCTTCTTGCAATATCCATTGGTCCTCGGTTTGGTTGAACCAACGTTTCACGGATGTGAGAAGTCCCCTTTGGTACAATTTCACCATCTTTTGTGCATTCAGATTGTCTGTAAAGACGCACAAAGTCCCAAAACCGCGTGCGTTAAAGCAACCCCAAACATGCACTTTTATAGGGTGTTTTACACTTCTTTGAATCATCCTTCTTCCATGGATAGTCCAAGCACGCCTAATAGGACACCATGCCCAAAACGAAGATTCATCAGTGAATATTATATTACTCCAATCACGATCTCTGTTTTCATTCGCCCATGCCAGACGATTTTCGACGTTTCGCGTACGCGGCACTCATATTAAAAAGCTCTGTTCCTTTCACTGTTTCAAATGAAACTGAAAGGTATTCAGCAACGCGTATTAGAGAAGTTTTCGTTTGTTTACATTCTTTTTATCTCATTCTGATTAGGTGTCAGGTTTCGCAGATATCGCAGACACGCTCTTGTGTGACAGACTGTACCTAAACATGAGCATAATAAACGCCATCCGCTCCTCCACACCTACTAAGACATCCATAAGCAAACGTGAATATCCCCAATACATATTAAAAAAAGAATAGCAGAGAAATGAAGACTAAGAAGAGTATGGCAGACCCATAGAACCCCGGATGACAAACGCAAACTAAACAACGCAACCAGAAAGTTAACCAAACTCATAAAAAATTACAAGAATGACTGTTTTCAAAAATATCTCGCCAATTTAGCTGACTCCAACTACTCACTATGGAAGGCTTCCAGGAAACTCACACGGCCCCCGCAAATAATCCCTCCAATCCGCCGCCCGCAAGGTGGATGGGCGCGTAGCCATATAGAGAAAGCCAACCTATTTGCTAGTTACCTATATAACGTATTCAAACCCCACTCTTCCAAAACTGCCTAGATATTACTGAATACCTGCACTCTCCCTTCCAAATGTCTCCTCCTATTGTACCTTTCACTTCTGCAGAGACTATAGAATCAATCAGTCGCCTAAATCCCAAGAAAGCAGCGGGGCATGACCTAATATGCAATAGAGCAATCAGGGAACTTCCCATAAAAGGGATTGCACTCATCACATCGATTTTTAACGCAATTCTTCGCCTTGAATACTTTCCCGTGGCATGGAAAATTTCACTGATTGCTCTCATCCCTAAACCCGGAAAACCAATATATGAAACTAGCTCCTATCGCCCAGTTAGTCTCCTACCTACCCTGTCAAAACTATTCGAGAAGATGTTAACGAATCGAATTCTTCCGCTCCTAGACGATTTGAAAACTCTCCCAGATCATCAATTCGGTTTTCGTAAACAACATTCAACAGTAGAGCAAATCCATCGCATAACACACATTATCAGCCAAAACCGTGAAAAGAAAAAATATTGCTCAGCGGTATTCCTAGACATTCAACAGGAATTCGACAATGTTTGGCATGAAGGGCTATTATACAAACTTATAAAAGTCCTACCACATACCTACTACTTAAGTCCTATTTAACCAACAGGCAATTCATGGTCAAATACCTAGACATTACTACCTAAACATTCCCAATAGAAGCTGGCATAGCCCAAGGCAGTGTCCTCGGACCCCTTCTGTTCTCTATCTACACTGCCGATTTACCTATATCAACAGAAATAACATTAGCAACATTTGCTGACGACACAGCGCTATTAGCTTCCAACGCAGACCCGACAATTGCTTCGTCTACTCTCCAGCGATGTCTCGACTCTTTGGAAAAGTGGTTCCTTAAATGGGGATTCAAAATTAATGAAAAAAAATCCACACATGTAATCTTCACGCTCCGAAAACAAACCTGCCCGCAGGTCACCATCAACAACACAACAATTCCTAGCAAAGACACAGTCAGATACCTGGGCATGACACTGGACAGGAGATTAACTTGGAAAAATCACATCACAGACAAAACGAAGCAACTCAAGGACAAACTTAAAAAACTTTATTGGCTCACTGGTCGACGCTCCAACATAAGCACACAGAACAAAATTACCCTCTATAAGACCGTAATAAAAACCTGTCTGGACCTATGGAATCCAACTATGGGGAACAGCAAGCAACTCCAACATCGAAATACTTCAGCGTTGCCAATCGAAAACCCTAAGATCCATATTGAATGCACCCTGGTATGTCACCAACGAAGTAATACATCGCGACCTCAAGATACTTACAGTCAAAGCGGAAATAGCTAAATATAGCACCAGTTACAATAAAAGAGTCAACAAACATCGAAACCCCTTAATTACTGGATTACTCGATACATCGGACCAAATCCGCGGGCTGAAGAGACACTACCCGTTAGACCTAAGCTCTAGATTCAACTAGTCTTTATTCTTTATTCTAAATTATGCATATTTATAGTAAGTTAACTTATTACAAATAATTTAGTCATGTCACAGCGCCACGCCAGAAAAAATTACTAAAAATTCTCAATGCGAGAATTGATTGTAAATTTTATAAATAAATAAAAAAATCTCATTATATAAACTTGAACGAACGTATAAAGTGCCAATTTTGAACGATCCTTTAGTTTTTAGTTTTACGGTTTCTTTCTTTTTTCCAGTTCCACAACTAAAATTTGGATCAGATGTCTTAACAACAAATAAAATAAAACAAGAATCAGTAACATTGTGATTAGTATTCAAAGTGCTAGTTACATCCTGTGGATTACCAGTCCGATCACAACAACATGGTGGACCATTCTCGAGTTCGTACCCAAATGAATCTCCTTTTTCTAGATCGCACGACCACACAGAGTTTCGTTTCACAGTCTCACTGAGCTTTGTTACATTGTCGTTCCCAAACGCATGTGAGCTGCATCATAAGGTCTCACCGAGGTTCGTTACATTGTCGCTCACAGACGCATCTGAACTCACTCCCCCAATCGTGCTAATGATCTTCCAAGATCAGGGTACTCAAATCGTCATGGTCGCTGTTCTGTCCATCAGTACGGACATCTAATTCAGCAGGAATACAACTATCTGGCATTTTCTTCAGTCTATCATGACTGTATTTATAGGATCTTTTCCCATCTAATGTTTTTAGAGTGTATCTATCTCCCTCTAGAACCTCGATTATTACAAATGGATCCTTGAATTTTGAATCCAATTTAGTTTTATTCCATTCTTCATTTCTTCCTAATACAAAGTAACCAAGATTGAATCTAACTACTTTAGCTTTTGTCTTGTCGAATCTATCTTTATCATACTTAACAGTACTTTCAATGTTTTGTATGGCTTGTTGTCTTATATTCGAGATATGTTGTTACGTCTGGCGACACTCTACCTTTTTTTTTTTATACGTGGGGAAATCCTCATGGACACCCAGCCGCCCTCTGGGAGGCGGCGGGTAATGTCGGACTCTAACCGACTAAAACCCCACGGTGGTCGTCCTGACGTTTGTTAGGTGTGTCCCGGTTCCTCACTGTAGAGAGATACTACCGCGAGACTCCCTGTCATCGTCTCCCTTCGCTGTTGTTGTTGCGGGAGGCGTCCTGGTCGAGCTGGACAGCTAGGGGGACCATCCGCTCCCTAGCGCCACGTTCCTGAGCCATCATGCAAGTCCGAGGGGGGACCCAGACCCTCCTCGGCGTGATGGCTCCTTCTTCGACGCATGCTGGTTGTCTAGGTCGGCGACGGCAGTGGTGGTGCCGCGGCCTCGTGGCGTCGTCGTGGCAGTCCTCTTCTTCGGCGAGCAACCCTGACGGGGTCGCCCCTCTTCTCTCTGCTCCTCTCCCCCTCTCCTTCGCAAGCATGACTTGCTCGCAGTAGGCGCGGACGGCGGCTAACTCCTGCGGACCCCTCGTTACGGCCTCGACGACCGCCTCAGGGGTTAATCTCTCTCCGATGGCGAGACGCAGGACGCAGCGTGGTTCCTCCCAGGCTGGGCAGAACTCCAAGGTGTGCTGCGCCGTGTCCTCCTCCTCCCCGCAGTGGTGACAGATGGAGGTCACCTCCCGCTGAATTCTTAACAGGTATTCCCCGAATACACCGTGACCGGTGAGCACCTGAGTCATCCTATATGTCAGCGGTACTCCGCCGCGATCCCTCCAAGCCTCCCAGCTGAAAAGGACGGCTCAACGGCTCGGTGCGGGCGCACGGCATCTTCCTCCACCAGCTGCAAGCGCCACCTCTCCCAGGTCCATCTTCTCTCCTCCTCCCGGACGTCCTGAACCGGTCGGTCCATGTTGTTGTTGGTGGTGGTGGGCTGCGTATCCCCGCCGCCAGAGCCTAGGCCCCTCAGATGTTCCTACACCCGTCGGAGTGCGAGGGCCTACAACTCGAACGGAGGGTACGCCGCCAGTACGGACGCCGACGCGTGGGATATGGTCCGACACCCCCTCGCTATCCGTATAGCGTTCGTCCTGTGCAGCCTCCTCAGTAAGAGCCGGCTGCGACGATTGGCCATCAGGTTTTCGGCCCATACGGGAGCCCCGTAGAGGACCCGTGATCGGACCACTCCCTCGTAGAGTCGGCACAGTCCGACCCCTGCTCCTCCGATGTTCGGCAGTAGGCCGCATAAGGCGTTGGCTGCGGCCGTCACCCTCGAAACCAGCAGATCAAAATGCGGCTCGAACGTCCATCCGCTGTCGATGGTAAGACCCAGGTACCTCATCTGGCGTCTCACCGGGACTTCCTCACCGTCGATGCTCACGCACAGTCCAGGTGGAGGGGGTCCTCTGCGACGACGGTCAAAGAACCCCGAGGCCTCCGACTTGGACGGCGACACGTTCAGTCCGAGCCCCCTGATGGCACGTACAGCGCATGCCACGGCGGTTTCCGCGAGCCCCAGCGTTTCGTACCACCAATGACCCCCGGCCAGGACCAAGGTGTCGTCGGCGTAGCACACCACGCCCGTGCTCGGAGGCATGAGGCATCGCAGGACCGAGTCGTAGGCCGCGATCCACAAGATGGGTCCCAGCACTGAACCCTGCGGAACACCGCGCTCGACCGGCCTTTTCTCCTCTCCTTTTCCAACAGAGTAGACGATCCAGCGGTCGCTCAGGTACGACCGGATGAGATGGACGAGGTACGGCGGCACCTCAAAACGCTCCAGCGCCTCCGTTATCCCGTCCCAGGGTATGGCGTTAAAGGCGTTCGTGACGTCCAGGGAGATCGCCAGCGCCACTCCTTCCCGGAACACCATGTCCTCCGCCATGGACCTCACGCGCCTCACTGCATCCACCGTCGAGCGTCTCCGGCGAAACCCAAATTGGCTCTCGTGTCATCCAGGCATGCGTTCCGACACGTGGGCCTCCAGACGGGCGGCGATGATCCTCTAGAACAGCTTGCCCACCTCGTCCAGGAGACACACTGGCCTGTATGCGGATGGCGAGCCCAATGGGCGACCCTCCTTCCGTATCAGAACCAGCCTTGCCGTTCGCCATGCCCGGGGGTAGACGCCCTCCTCAGGCATCTGGTGAACAGACTTCTCAGGCGGGGAGCCAAGGTGTTCATAGACTCCGCCCATGGCGACATTCTACCTAGACCAGGCCACATACCACGGGCAAGATGGCAACCAGATGTCCGCGCATCCTCACGGCGTACCTTCAATTGCCTTAAGGACTCATCATAAATCTCAGGAAATTTTAGCTAAGGTCCTTCAGACGGAACAAATATCACTTTAGTAATTCGTTTTGTAAAAGTTTATTGTTTACTACGTGAAAATTCGGAAAAGTTAATTTTCTCACGTATGACGCTTCCCACTCGGGGACAGTTGGCACCCTTTCTCACCCATCAACCTAGAAAATTAGCCAATTGTCAGTGAAGTCTATTTCCCTCACTCTGCAAACGAAAACTTATCCTTATCAAATCAGCTCTTCTCGTGTCCTTAGATCCACCCATCACAAGCTTTCCTCCTCAGCATCATCTTCACAGAAACTGAGTCTTCACACATTTTTTGAACCGTCATCGTCTAAGCTTACGTCGCATACTCCACACTGTAACTTTGTCTAGTAATCGAAACTTAACTGTGCTTTATATATCTCTAGTCAATAAATTGTTTGAATAAACTTTAATTTATGCTGTTAATTCAGTATCAGATATGCTCTATTGAACCACCCTTATTATTCGAATAGAAATAAGGAGATCGATCAGTTCGTGGGGTCGATTATTTAATCGTAACGGGAATTTACAACTCCCGTTGACGTGCTACCTCGTGATCGCGTCTCTCCGCGAACGGTCGATACATATCTATTTCTCTTTCTTCAATATTTTCGGGTAGCAATAACCCGCAAGATCTTGCTGTTTTGCCGATTAGTAATTCTAACGGACTCGCTTTAGTCACGCGATTGATGGTGCAATTCAAAGCCAATTGTATTTCTCCAATCGGCCAAACTGCAACGTTATACACTCGTATTGACCATCGGGGTAACAAATATAACAAATATTCCGTAGAATTAGAATGAAAAGGGATTTGGTGAAAACCGTTGGCCATGTCCAGTGTAATAAAGTATCTAGCTTTTTGCAATCTTGCGATTTGATCCGCAATAAGAGAGAGAATACTGATCCGCGACCATATTTTTATTTAGTCCTTGGAAATATACACATAATCTATCTGAACCATCTCTACTCTTCAGGAGTAACATAGGGCTCCTGAATGGTGAATTACTAGTGTTATGGTGCGTAAAACAATCAGCACGCCATTCCTTGTTGCCTGGCAGCCAACGGCCCACGTACCGTTAGTCCGAATCTCTATAAACCTAAGGACCCACCATAAACCTTAACTTTTTAGCTTAATTACTAACATATGCTCCTTAAGTTAATTTATTTGTTCTGAAGGAATTTCGAATCCTAGAAATATTTTCGGTTTATGGCTAGCTCCTAGAAAAGTCCTTAGGTTTACTATGCTCTATTAAATTACGGAGAAAGCAGTATTTAATTGACGGAAAAAAGCGGATAATTCTATAACGGAAAAACTGGTTTTTCCCAGGAACAATGACACCCACTAGCAACGATGGTAGGAGGTTTCCTCCTCTTATCATCATTCAGTGATGTTGACTAGAACCAATGGGCATCACAGATCGGTACCCTCACTTTTACTGACGAAAAGTGTGAGCGACGAATCCTCTTTCTTCCTTAGAATAACACACCCATACCTAGCTTTCCTCCGTAATGGCATGAGAGCGGAGAGTCAGTCATCTCATAAAGTCAGTCAACTCCTGATCCTATAACATTATATCCATTATATCCTATAACATTATAACATTATATTCCACTTAACTGTTCCTACTGTCTTAGGATAGTCTGCGTCTACGACTCAAATACAATTATCAATCATATACATCAAAAATACATTGCGAAATGACGTGATATTTAAGTGTAAGAAGTTGTTAAAAATATACATATTATAAAACCGTTGATTACAGTTTTATTCCAAATCAAACTTCCCTATTATCCCATAAGAAATAAGGATCGACCTGTTCGTCATCGTAACGGGAATTTACGATTCTCGTTGACGCGCTTCATTGCAATCGCGTCTCCCCGTGACTGAAAGAAAATACAACTAGGCCTTATGATTATTGCTTCAATTATTTTGCTTATTCGCTGACGTACTATTCTTCGTTCTTCCTCGCTAAGTCTATAAGGACTTCTTTGTACGGTGACGTTAGGATCAATTAACCGTATTTCTAACTGGCCCGTATTTACACGAGTACGTGGAAAACCAGTAATCAATGAATCTTAAAATTTTTTTTCTTTTTTTTTTTAGAACAGAATTTCATCGACTTTTATCGTTACCAATTACATCAGTGTCAACTTCATTAACATCGCTGTCGTTTCAGCGGTTTCATTACGGACATTAAATAATTTTTGTTTTACACATAGCGAGGCTATTTTGTGTAATCTTACGTTAAAACCTTAACTTAAAATTTCACGACCAATCATGATATCCTACTTTAAGTCACTATCAGGAAGAGCATGACAATTTATTTCCAATGTAAACACATGAATACAATGGACAAAACTTGAGATGTAGGTTTAATACAAGTTCCTCACATTACTATTATATCAGTCGTTCTTTTGCCAAAAAATCTCAAGGCTACGGATTTTTTAATTAGAGAACATTCGGCTTCAGAATCGAAATAAAATGGAAACGACTCACCCCGATGACTTAGTTGATGATTATGATTAGTTGATGACCAGTTGAAGTTTCCTCCACGCAGGAGTCGACTCGACGTTATTAGAATTTTACTTTTTTTTTCCACAACAGCGGACAATTGGACGCGACATGTTCTTTCTCATGCCATTTGAAACAGGATACCTTCGACGATGCGGTTGATCGGTTTTCCTCTGAGTTTCGTATATCATCCTTCGGCTCCATCTTTATTCTCTCGCGGCACTCCGTCACTTTATGTCTGTAGTGCTCATAGTGACGGCACCTAATCCGGAGGTCTGACGGCCTGCGTCGTTTAATTTCAGGGCCCTCCGATGGACTTTCTGACTAACACGTCGGATTCTCCTCGTAAGAGAATACTCATTTCACTCCGAAATCAGTCCTCCGTCTTGATGTCGCTCGTGAGTGCTAGTCGTTTAAAGCGTTGAACTTGTGAACTCAGTAGATAAAGAGTGCTACCGGAAGATGAGAGCGCAGTGGTTGACGCCTTAGGTTACGAACGTTTCGGGACTCGGGTTCGAATCCCGGCGCCCGTAATCCGATATTTTCTTCTACGATACAATAATTAGAAGAAAATACAGCAGTACCCCAGCAGCGACATCTACTACCAGCGACTACAACAACTATCACGGCCTATACACGGCAAATCCTCGACACCTCACCTCCGATTGACGCATAAACCAGGTGACAAGAAACGAGACGGCGACCGAGCCAGGAGTGTGATGTAGCCATTGCAAAGTCCATGGGCATATCACATGTGCTCTACACATCATGCCGAAGAGGAACAGAGGCCTACGACCGTACGACGAACGCTCGGCCCCGTACCGACGATATCCACCGCCACCTCAAAGACTTCGCGCAACATCTGCACGAGTCTAACAACAGAGAAGTAGTAACGTTATCACTGGTAAGGGGGTAGTGTGGTAGCACCCGACAACAAATACCGCCACTCGACACCAACTAGAACCGGACAAAGTCCATGGACATCACCTCTGCTCTATACACATCATGCCGAAGAGGAACAGAGGCTGCAATACTGGCAGGGTCAATGAAAGATATATATTTATATAAGAAATTTGTATATGATAATTTATGCATGTACATAAGTATATGTCGGAGATGAAAAGACATCGGACCTCCCCGTTGGAATTCTTAGGAAAAGCCGAGACAATGAGCTTGAGTTCGAGGCGCCAAACAAAACGCCGAGCGTAGCCGCGGTCACGGGATGGACGTTTTGTCTAGTGGAAGTATAGAATTACTTAGCCCTCCTTAAGAAAAGATAATAGTACCAATGCTCTACAGTGCGCAATCCAACGGCCTCTGCCACGTGGCTTGCCACGCGCAGACCCTATTCTTCGGGCAAGACGATTGCCAGATGTCGATGCATCTTCGCATGCATTAAGTAAACAATGTACGAGTTACTGCTTTAATTTCTTTTCGGCAAATTATGCATTCATCGAAAGCTGGAGCACAATATTGGCAAGTTGCTAGATGTCCACAAGGTAGAATGTAATTCTTACTTTTCGTTCCATGCAAACCTTACGCAAACGCTCATCTTTTAAGGCTCGATTTTCTTTCTAAAGAGCAGATAAAATAGTAAACAGTATATTCAAATATAATATATAATAAAATTTATTATATGTATACGGATTTCATGCAAATTAACGAATTTATGATCAATCTGTGCTTTTATTTTTATTACTTACCAACTTTCTCAACGAGAATCATGTCCTCCGTTTCATTTTCCCTATTGGATCTCTCATGACTCTCAACTGTATTTTGTGTTGGTGCCTGAAATAAATATAATGTACATATATTTCTTCGTTTTGTCCGTGGAACTTTATCAGGATGTGGCGATAGATACTCGGCAAAACCGTCGTCTCGTGTAACAGCCAGGCGACGGGAAATATAAACACTTAAGACAAGAGACCGAATCCAACGATTAGCGGGCGGTCCACCGAGCGTCTTCGACAATCGTAACAGAACACAAAATGTTTCCAACCGTCACACCGAACAGTCCGACGAACCGCTTGTACGCGCGACTACAGACAATAAAGCTTGTTGAGTTTTAAAACCGCATAATTTATTATTGCACCCATAACCACCTCAAGGATATGCTCCAATTGGTACATTATTACAATGTTCATTGCGAACAATTTTGCACTCTGAAGAACACATCTCATGAACTTTCATGGGAGTTTGACCCTCTGACCAGTGACTTATCACCAATTGACATTCAAAACATTTGACAACATCCAATTCTCCCGTATAGTACAGTCATGCAGCTGCAAGATTGGCAGGGTCAACGAAAGATACAGGTCAGTTTCGAAAACTCGAACGTCTTACTGCTTCAAAACGAAAATCATTATAATTTTCTTGAAGGCCACGCGGCGTGGATGGAACCGGCGAAATTGGATGATCCAACGACATTTAATCAACCAGCAAATTTGAATCACCTAAGAATGTCGTAAGAACAGGTAGTAATTCTTCATCTTCTGAAGACTGCGCATTTATAGCGACACATGAGTCATAGGTCGAGGCGAAGCGAGAGCGATTCACGTTGTTGTTATTGTTGTGCCTCGTATCGAGGATACCGCCTCGACACACGAAAGTAGCGCGAGAATATCGCCAGGCAAAAAACAATGTCGTCGTGAGGACAACTGTCGTTCCAAGACGAATTTGAATCTTTCGACTCCCCCACGACCAATACAAATAAGTGGACACGATCGCGGATGAGTCAGTAAGTAAGTGATTAAGTAATCAGTAATGAATAGTCTTGCACGAGCGATTATCAAGTTATTCTAGAGCAGTCTATTCGATTCCTTATTATTCTATTTATTCGAATACTTTATACAAACATCTGTCAACGGTGTTGACTATAGATAGTTCATTTATTCTGAATAAACTGACGGTTGCAAAAGCAATCCTTCTTATATTTGAAATACCTAAACCTTCCATCATCCGCCACATATTGTTCTTGCAAATATCGGAAGCTGATTACCGGAATCATTTTATCCAAATTGTTACGTAATTGTTACTATACACCTATTAAAAAAAAAAGAAATTAAAATTTCTAGTAATTGTAACAAGCCGATATTATCGAAGTAATCTCAGTTCCGTGTATTTTAGCGCAAAATTTAGTTCAAAATTGTCTTTGAAGAATCACAGCGATTTTATTTGATATTTGAAGCGTTTAAAGGATCCCGAAACTTTCTATACAATGTACATAAATTCTTTCGCTACGATATTTTGACTTACAAATGGTAAAACGTTTTTAGTTAACTTATTTTCGAGAAATATTATACGTACAATCGATTAAACAGAAATAGCGTATACACAGCCTCGGTACTAATCATCGTGGAATATAATAAAATTATTTTTACAAATAAGTACGCAATTTTTTCAATATGTCAAACATCTCGCACAGGGTTTCTGCAGAAAAATTCAACCGTTTATAACATTTTATAAATTTATTTTGAAATAAAGTTCTCTCGCGATGCGAATAAGACACTGTAGCATTATGTTATGTTGTATTTTATCTATCATATCATATTTATATATCGCAATCATATATCGTCTTTGTCACTTTTTGCAAATGTTCCTTGCAACAATATACCATCGTTTGGCACTAAAAGTGTTAATTGCATATGTACTAGATGATAGTAAAAACGAAGATTAAAGCTATTCGGTACAGATGACCAATGTACTGAAATTTGTGGGAAATTACATAGTTTATACAAGTTCGCAAGTATTTACTAACATAACAGCTGGTCTCATGATGGGCGAAAAGTAAAAAATGGCTCAAACCTAAGTCAATCAAAGTTCAAAGTCACATGATAAAATGGCCGCCACCTAAGTAGATACATAATTCAAATTAATGTTTAATTAAGTAACACTTAAAATACAAAAAAAAAAAAACAAAAAAAATACGGAAAAAATGTATTTGATCAGTTTAATATTATGTTTCTATCTATTAGTTACTATAGAAATAGTACTAAAAATAAAATATTTTATCACTTCCTGATTTATACACTTAATTTAACGATACACAGTATCACAGATTTTATCACAGATATATGCAAAGCGTACGTAATGTAGATCAAGATTCGCATATTTTTGTATATTTTTGGAAAAAATTAAATTTTCTCTTAAATTTGTGTTTTCACTATAAAACAATATAAATTCAATGTTAATTTTGTTATCCTTTCATTTAATATTTAGTCGATTTTTCCTTACTTTTTAACACTTCTGTCAATCTGTGACGTACACTATCCACTAATTTATTTAAAAAACAGGAGAGATATTATCCAAGGAAGTTATTGCTGTTTTTTAGAATTTAATATATATATTAATTTATAAGTTAATATATGTATTAAAGAGTGATATTGCTGTACTCAAATGGGAAGATTCGTGAGATTTATCAACAAAGCACACTTCAATCATGGTACCGGGTACAAGAAATATTCGTAACATTCATGCTGCTTCTACAAACCAACAGAATTATCTGGAAAATTGAAACCACTAGCTGTTCTTGCATTCAATAAAGTGTGATATAGATTATTCAGATCAAACGGTTTCTTATGCCACTACAATTAGAAAAGAACTCAAACGGTACCGGAAATTTGGCATTCAACTTCTTCTGGGAATTACAGTTGTAAACGTTTTAATAGTTTACAAGATTACAACAAAGAAGGATACAAATATCAGAAAATTTAGAGAATTATTAGTTATGAAATTATTAGAGCTGACTAATAATGTAATGAAATCTTCTGTTTTACGTAGTATCATAATATTGTCATCCAAAAAAGTGCTTCTGGATTGTTAAGGTTATCTGATAGAGGAACGCGTGGATAAATTTCTAATAGAAATATATATTGAAGTAAGTATAAGCATAGATATAGTATATGCTGATCCAAATCCTCACTGTAGCAGTGTTACATTACAATACAATATAATAGAGAGCAGGTTGATACATTGACAGCAAAGGATATTACCAAAAAATTAACCTTGGTGTGTAACTCTAGCTGAAATTTACACGAAACAGCAATAAAAGTCTACTTACAGCTCTTTTGTTTCTAGACATTGTGACCCAAAAACAAAATTCATATTCAAGGACACAATAATATGGACCTCTCTTTTTCGTTAACTTTTTTGCTTCACCAAGTTCTATTTTCATCGTAACAGCGATGTCCAGGTCACGGATATACAAAAGAAAAAGATGTAGAGTTTTTCTAGAAGTAAATACTTCAACAAGGACAAAGCATTACATTGTAAATAACTTTTTTAATAAACCATGTTTCTATATTACTTTTATAACAGTTTAACAGTCTTATTATTGTTGGAAATTGTGGATCTTACTCGCCTTAATGAACGTGTAGCAACACTCACATTACACGTAGAAATGATATTAAAATAGTTTCATATTTATTTAATATGTGATTTACAAGATATTCGTAGATACACATTGCACATGTTTCGGCACTTTCTGTCTCATCATCTTCTACGAGTTCTACGGGACGCTGCGCACGCACATATTCCCACATACACTCATACTCACATATGTGTGTCACTACTACGCGGCTAATCCAGTGTAGCACACAAAATTACACATATCTCAATAATTATATCCTGTGAAATGTCTTTCCAAATAATTTTCCTACTAACTTACCTCGTAAGTACTCAAAGTACTCAAAGAAGCACAGCCTTTCGCTTCTTAAATTTTATATTGCCGAAATTGCAATCCGAAGCACTATAAAATCCTCAGATTCTCAAAACTGGAAACTCTTAAACTCCCGGAACACCTACCTATTTCTTCTTTGTCCTGTAGCGGCACATGAGTCGAATCAAGAGTGATCCATGTTTTTTTGCCTCGAGGCATTGACAACGTTTCGATGTACGAGATGTAAGAGTAAACAAACTCCGGACAAAATACATAATATCACCACTACGTGCTACCGTCAACCGGAATCGAATTCAAACTATCCGGTACTGGGTAACATTCATATTTTTATGCATAATAATTAATGAAACAACAGGAACATAAATTTGGCAAATTTAGCACAATAAGGCATTATAGATATTCGTGCAAAGTCCAAACACGACTGCTTATCCCAAAAAGCGAATATCAAAATATTAAGCAAAAATATTAAATTTTCAAACAATAATAACTAATCTTCAATAATATTAACAATAAAACAACGAAACATGCTTTGACGTTCTCTAAAAAGTTATTATTAAAATCTTCACTTTCGTGAAATAGAATTAATAATAATAATATAAGAAGTAAATATTGAAAATGACAACGTGAGTTCATGCTCGCCCTCCATATACGGATACGCTAGTTATAAAAACGGTAACTAGAAGATTGTTCTAGATACAATCGATAGATTCAATCGATAGTTCTTTAAGATGTTCTTTTGTTCTTTCTTTTTCCCCTAGTCCATGTAAGTGTGCGCAATAAAGGTTTTTCGGCTCAGAACGGTGTGATAGATTTATTCGTACAATGTAGTAATAACTATTGTGATTCCACCTCTAAATATAGAAATAACGACAGTAAAAATACAAAAATGAAAATGAATAAATAAACTGAGACAAATAAGTTAATAAAACTCTTTTAACATATCGAAAAAAGTAAGTTAAACATATATAAAAATTAATGTTTTAAGGAAGGTCAAATTAAGAAAACTCATTGAAAATTTAGTTTCTCTAACTGACCATTACTTATAGTTTTCACATAATCATTTAATAGACCATCTAGAAAAAATTGATAATAATTTAAAGAAAGTACTTTGGTAATCTCGACCACATATATATTTGAAAATGCTAAATAATGTATATCTAATTAAATACTAATGTCTTTTAATTTGCATCAGATGTGTTTCTCATTTTCAGATTGCAAAAATTCACATTTCTAATTAGCATCATTTATTATGGTTTTCATTATGAAATACAATTGAATGAACAAAATGTAATCAATTCTTCTGCAACATAATGAGATAGATAAGTGTATAAGTAAATTTTAGTGGAATCATCAACAACACAGTTGAATAAGTAATCGAAAGTTTGAAGTTTATTTTTGATTTGAAAGGAAATTTCTTTTAAAACGAAATAAATTTGGCAATTTTGTAAATATGTGTTTTAATCTAATATTTTTTTCTGCATGAATTACTTCGTCATATGACGTACGATAATTACAATCAGATAGAAGCCTATAATTTCCAAGTCGTATCTGCAATTTTTCAGTTGTGAATTATCTTACTAGGAAATAAGATACGTAAAAATTTTGAATAGCAAAGTGGTAATAAAACTGTAATATTTTGATGGAGAGTTTTAAGAGTATCTAATGTTAAATGAACATTTAGCTCTAAATTTTAGGAAGAATCTAATTTTTTCACATTACAAATTTCTTAAAAAACTCATACCTAAAGTAATTAAAAAGTCTCTTTCTCTGATGTCTTTCACACTACTTGCAATATCCGTAATGCGAAATATTTCTAGAAAATGAGCTATATAAAAATAATTGAAATTTTCCAATTGCTATTATTGTACATTGATGAAAAATATTATCGACGAGAAGGACCTTTCGTCGACCAACATTATTAGGATATGATTTATAGATCAATTTATAAGCTGTCCTGCCAATTGAATCTTTTTCGAGATTCGCACATTATCGTACGAATTCATACGTAATCTGCACGAAAAACAATAGAAAATCATTAAATCTAATTTCTAGCTATTAGTTCGTCTATATAGTAGTCGATGAAAATGAATATTTTATCTAAATTTGTTATATTTAACCAGTTATTCCTTACGTGTACCTTTCGTTGCATGAACGAAATCGAAAGAAAGAAAAATAATTTTATTAGATTTTGAAGGATTAGATTACGGTTTGGGACGCGATAGAGAGCGGACGAGTTGGGGAGTTGCTCTCGCTAGGCGGTTGATACGGTAGTGTTAGTTTCGAGTTTCGAATTCAAATGAGTTCTGATCTTAGGATCGAATCTTGTAGAACCGCTAGAAGAAGACTGTGGTGACCCATCGGAGGAGGGTCGGTTATGATAAGACGGTGGAACTAGAAACTTGAGACAGATAAATTGAGGAATAGAGTTTGGTGATATGCTGGTGGGTGTGGTTGTTACGTTTTATTTAACGGACGAACGAAAAGATAGCGTCAGCTGGCGTTTAATACAACCAGCAATAGCTCCACTTTCGGCTAATCCGCTATGTGCGGGAATACTAGCACGGGAGAGGATTAAAGTTGTTTGAGAGTAGATCGTTGGTGTAAAATAATTTATTTCGTATCTTACTCGATTTACAATTGGTGTTTCCTCGATGGACGGATGATAGTTAAAATATTCAGTAGGCGAACACAGATCAGTTCACTCGAATTCAAACTCCAAAACTGCTCCGACTATTGCTTCAAAACTACTACTCGAAATCACTGTTTCAAAAACTGCTATCTCAAAACTATTGTCTCACAATTACTGTCTCAAATTTCTGTTCGTGGCTTCTCTGAGTCGCTATATTTATATCCTGTTGGAGATGGAAAAAACGTCGGTCTTTCTTTTCAAATGTTTGGGAAGATCCCCAACGTTTGTTCAACCTCCGATCCTGCTTACTATTCGAATCATCACAATATCATTACAAAAACACCGTATACGAACGTAATTAAACGAGTCTTCGCAAAACATGACTCCGGACGATTTCAACTGTCTTTCACTTTGAATACCCCAAACACGATTTCAAATCGCCGTTTCGACTGTTTCGATTCGAAGGGATTTATCGATCCCGCTTTCGCGCCACGGGACGCGTGGGTCGCGGGACGCGACAGTGGTGTACATCGTCGTCTTTAAACCTGGAATATATTGGTGTAAGAGGTGATATAAGATACAGATAGTGTATGGAGTATGAATGGATGGATGGCGATAAGTATCATAAAATGGTCGTTAAATAAGTTATTTGGATCAGAAGAACATAAATAACATTTATATATGTCGGATTAACATTAAGATTAGGGTTAGGGGCGCGAAATGAATGTTTTCTTGAATTAGCCACCGAGGTTACATAATAGAGAAAGTATATACCGGTACGGATATGATCAGTACAGAATTTGACAAGTAGCCGTGGCAACCAGACACTCGAGATACCAATGACAATGATCCCGAGTTCGATAACGAATCCGCGGCCAACGGGACAACGACTACCCTCCCTTTTGAAAAGTCCAAGTCGAACCCCGTGAAAATCCACCGATCGCGAAGACGTCGTCCCACTCGCGGACGAGATCATGCAAGAATGTCTCCCCGTCATCGTGATGCTGCAGAGGTAAACTGTGACGGGGTGTGTCTCAGGGCACGAGATCATCGGATTCGTCGAGGACAACCCTCGTCCAGAAAATGAGGGAAATGGACGTTGCTGTTAATTGGTTAATCCCTATGTTGGTGGTTAGAAAAGGATGCTAGCCGCCCTGGAGAGAAAGTTGGTAACGGGAAGCATCGTTCGTGAGGAAAAACAGATTTCCCGTATCTTCCCGCAGCGGGTGATAGATTTGGGGACTGTTAGGATAAAGACTGTTTGTTCGTTTGGAGGACCTTAGTTAACTAAATGTCGTCTTGCCCGAAGAATAGGGTCTGCGTGTGGCACTGTAGAGCATTGGTACTATTATCTTTTCTTAAGGAGGGCTAAGTAATTCTATACTTCCACTAGACAAAATATCCATCCCGTGACCGCGGCTACGCTCGGCGTTTTGTTTGGCGCCTCGAACTCAAGCTCATTGTCTCGGCTTTTCCTAAGAATTCCAACGGGGAGGTCCGATGTCTTTTCATCTCCGACATATATATTATAAAACTGTTGATTGCAGTTTTATTCCACATCAAACGCCCCTATTATCCCACAAGAAATAAGGGGATCAATCTGTTCGTGGTGTCAATTGTTATAATCGTAATGGGAATTTATGACTCCCGTTGACGCGCTTCCTCGCGATCGCGTCTCCCCGCGCAAAACAAAACATACCACGACTGCCATGAATATCGAGCCATGATATCAAGATCAGCTTGAGGATATGATGCACTACCCAGCGGCGACACGACGGAGCGAACGTTTAAAAAGAGAACCTGTAGGTAGGGCACTGGCTTATGCAGCGCTGACAACGGGAAAACGCTGGAGGAAGTTTTTCGAGATAAAATGTTTTAACTGGATTTGAACAAGCATAGCACGCAAGATCATCCGATTTGGCATGTGGTGGATAGTGTATGATCGCTCGCGAATAATTCGATACTCCAGTAATCACTGTTAACAGCTCGAATAATAACTCGTAGGATAACTCGAACAATAACTCGACTAATAACTGCACTGCTCACGATCGTATCCGCTTATTTATATTGGTCAGGGGTAAGCATAAACCCAGATATCGCTTATTAATAACAAAAAATGGGTCACATGAAGGTACAGAATCAGGTGAACTTATTTATTTCGAAGCTAGAAAAAGCGTGGAAGAAAATGGAATTGTCAGACGAAAACACCACGCTCGCTTCTCTTCATCGTACCAACAACAGCGATAGTCTACTGCTTATCGTGAAGTCATATGATACCTCCAGCAACAACAACTCATAAATGGCGCGTAAGATAATTTATACGCTATACGTTACATGGTACACTACTGCCATGTCCCAGCACAATACAATAACCCAGCACAAAAGAATATGTATAATAACGGTATAGCGAACGAACTGTCTGACCTTGAATATACTACCATCGATAAAAAGAATTATTGTACAGGTTAGATTCGATAACGACAAGTGGTTGATGCATGATTGTCGAGATCTATGTATGTGATCGGATCCGGAATGCACATAGACTCCATTTTTTAGACACATACAAACGTTATCTGTATTTTATATATTAGTAATGAATTATAATTAAGGCAATTGTAGACGTAATTACAGTCAGGATCGACATGTATTATATATAAGTCAATCAGATTTAGTTAGTGAAAGAGGATAATGACCACGATGAAAAGCTGAAAAAGAATCAGTTGCAGATTAAAATTAATATCTCGGCATTGCTTTTTTATGGGTAGATTAAGTGCTTATATGTTATATTGTGCATTTGTAATTTTCTAACTTGTGTAGTGCATAACTGTATATAATTTTGCTTAGTTTAAGCGTACATAGAATTGATTATAAAAAGTGCATATGTCCGAATAGTGATTTAACAAACCGCAATTCAGTTACACCACAAGTTTTCATCGTTCTTGTATTTTCCGTAATATCATGATAGCGGTAATACGTGCACATAACGTGTACCTGAGTCATCTGTATCCTGAAGGCAAAAATAGAAATGAAAAGTTAAAATTACACCATTTTGTACGATGTCATATTGAAAGCTGAAAGTAACTGTCAGGGCTTCGTCATAAATGTGGATAATTTAATACACAGTGGCTTGTCAATGCTTCAAAATAATGAGAATCTTAATATGAATCTCCCTGTACTTACAGTTATTAACATGTTGCGTGTCGATCACGAAAATTCTTCTATTTTTACGGTTGTCATTTAGAGAGAAACAATTTGATTATATCGTGGGTATATTTAGCAATAAAAAAAAATAGTCCGGAATATGTTAACACAATATATAGTGATTTATCGTAATTCCGTGTACATAGACGGATATCGAAACAAATCTTAAAAAATCCGAATAGACGTGTTTTCACCACTTTAATTTACAATTCTGTTATCGTCGTTCAGTTAACGCGCGTTTTTATTTGATAATTTATTATAACATATTATATTTCCTCCTTTCATTGTCTTTTTGGTTATCACATTTGCCAGTAGTCAGTCGTGGTTGCTTCAGAGCAACTAGATCATCGCTTCACTTCGATATCATTTGAATGTTTTCTTTTGCGCAGATTATTCCTCGAGTGCCATGAAGACTTGGCAACATTAACGATTAATGAAAAATACCAAACACTTTTATATCATCAACATGTAATGTCAATGTTTCTTTCAAAAATGAAAATATCAATGATACAAACTATTACTTGGAAAAAAAGGAAAAAGTGCAAGAGGATGGAATTTATTCAGTTTTTATTACGCATTGGCTAGATACTTTTTTCAGAATTCCGAGAATAGAAAGAAACTGAAATCTCCCGGAATATTGGATACACGAAAAATTATTCGTATTTAGTAGGAATAATTGTGAATTTCTAATGAAACAGTTATTGAAGTTTCAATGTTGAAATATACGATAAAAATGTCTAACGTGGCTCAGAAATCACTAGGATCTCAATTCCTGGAATTTTCATTTTTATATTAGGGACCTAATTTTAATAGCAACTAAACTTTATTAAAATTTCAATTTTTTTGTTATTAAAATTCCATGTTTAAATAGGAATATGCTTTTCATGATCTTAAACATTCTAATACTGAAAGGTACATTCTTATGAACAAATTACAGTTCACATATTTTGTTACAGATGCACATATATTTTGTATACATTTTTCACAACTGAATCTCAGGTATATTCTTTACATTTTACGGTAATTATTATTATTAGTAAAAATGAGAAGAGTCTGACTGAAAATTTGTTAAATGTAAACTCTCCATTCTAGAATTGAATATGTGGCGATAGATACACTGTAAAACCGTCGCCTAGCTGTTAGCTGAGGCGAAGTATAAACACTCAAGACAAGAGACCGAACCCAACAATTAGCGGGCGGTCCACCGAGACGTTTTTTTTTTTTTTAATTTATTTATTTGAATTTTACAATTTGTCCAGAAGGACATTTGGTAAAATGTTATAACTTGAAAAATATAGCATGTGGATGGTTACCCCCAGCGGGGTTCCATCTTCCACATTGTTTATTGTATTTCTGTTGTGAGGTCTGCGGGATGCTTCTTCTTCAGTCTTCTTTCTATTATAGTTTCATTTGTTTCAGCTACAAGCCGGTTTGGGTGTGTTGCAAGTCTTTCTTTGTACTTTTTTGCGTATCTAGCGATTTCCTCTTTAACTGTTGGAATTTTTAGATCTTTTCGTATATCTTCATTTCTGACGTACCATGGAGCGTTAACTATTGTTCTTAAAATTTTGACTCATTGCTGCCGTCCCCCATAGCGGGAATCCGTATGTCCAGATTGGTTTAATTATTGTTTTGTATATCTTTAATTTAGTTTCCGTGCTTACTTTGGACTTTCGACTTATTAACCAATGCATTTGCCTCTTTGCTGTTTGTATTTTGTCTATTACTGATTTGATATGCTGCTTCCATGTGAGTTGTGTATCTATGCGGAGTCCTAGGTATTTGACTTGCTTTGTTATGTGGGTGTCGCTCAAAAAGATGTTTGGGGGTATCTGTTTTCGCAGTGTGAATGTAATATAGTTGCATTTATTGGGGTTTGCTTTAATTTGTTTATCTTGTAGCCACTTTTCCATTTTTGTGATGTGTTGTAGTAGTAGTGTGACTGCTGTTACAGGGTTAGTGTGCCTGACTAGCACAGCTGTGTCGTCCGCGATTGTCAGTATTTTGCTATTGGTAGTTGTTGGTATATTGGCCGTGTATAGTGTGTATAGTATTGGTCCTAGGACGCTTCCTTGCGGAACCCCTGCCTTGATGTCTTTGACTTCGGAGAATGCGTCCTTGATTTTTATTACAAAGGTTCTGTTGCTTAAGTATGATTTCATTAATTGGTATACCTGTTCCGGAAATTGATTCTTGATTGTTTCTAGTAGGCTTTCGTGGTTTATTTTCTCAAATGCGTTCTCCACGTCCATGAAGAGGGCTGTACAGTATTGTTTGTCTTCTAGTACTAGTATTATTTCGTTGACGAGCCTGTGCATTTGCTCTATGGTGGAATGTTTGTTTCTGAATCCGAATTGGTGATCTGGTATTAATTTTTCCTTTTCTATTATTGGTTTTAGTCTGGTGTATATTATTTTTTCTATTATTTTGGAAAACACGGGAAGTAGCGATATTGGTCTGTAAGATGCTGCTTGGTGTGGGTCTTTGCCTGGTTTAGGTAACATTATGATCTGTGCTAGTTTCCATAGTTTAGGATAGTATTGGATTCTTAATATTGCATTGTAAATTATAGTCATTAGTCGTATTTTGGAGGAAGGTTTCTCAAGATTTTACCATTGATTAGGTCGAAACCTGGTGCTTTATTGTTTTTGTTAATAATTATGGATCTTTATCGTTAAAATAAAGGTATTTATTTAGTGAACGATTCCAACAATATTAAACGATACAATCTTGCGCGTGTCTCAGCACTTTCTTGTCTACACAACCTTCCATACCAGATGCCTTTCCATACACGACTGGGGACAGAACAGTTTACATACTTTTGTTTTCGAGACACCGCGGACACACATGCCCATACTCACATACTCACATAGTTAATTTAGCATATAAAATTACACATATCTCAACAGTTTTTTGTTTTTTCCATTATGTTCCTAATTTCCTGTGCTGTTGTTTTAGGTATGGCGTATTGCTTGTCAGTTGCGGCACTAGTGGCTAGCACGTCCTCGTCCGTATGACTATTGAGATTGCAGTTATTGATATTATGTGGTGTAAATATATTGCATAGGTGGTTGGAAAATTCTTCAGCTTGCTCTTCGTTGCTTCTTGCCCATGTATTGTCTGCTTTTCTGATTGCTGGGATTAATTTTATTGCCTTCTTTATTTTTTTTGTGGCTTTCCATAGTGAGTAATTGTAGTTCTCGTGTAGAGATAGTGACTCTATGAGCTTTGTGAACTCGTTGTTGTTGTGTTCTTTTATTTTGTTTTTTATTTCCTTTGCAAGTTTAGTTGTTTTTTGTTTTCTTTTGTTCTATGTTTTTGCCATATTGCTTTCACTTTTCTTTTTTCTCTAATTTTTTTGAGAATGTCTGGCGGAATTATTATTTGTCTGTTTGATGGTTCAGGTATAGTGGTTGCCCTTGCTGCTTCTTGAATAGTTTCTGTAAGTGTTGTTACTGCTTGTTCGATGTGTTCAGGTGTTTTCAGTGGGATGTTGCAGTTGATTTTGTTCTCGATTATTTCTTTAAATGTTTGCCATTTGGTGGTTTTATTGCATATTGTCTTTGGGTTGTTGTAAAGTATTGGTTTGTTTCTGTATGTAATTATTATGGATGTGTGATCGGAGCTAAGCTCGAGGCTGGGTGCTATATTTATTTTATTTTCGTTAAGTCCCTTTGTAACTGCAAAATCAAGTAGGTCAGGTATTTTGCTCAGGTCTGTCGGCCAGTATGTCGGTCTTCCTGTGGACAATAAATTGAGGTTATTATTTCTAATATATTTTCCCAGGATCCTACCTCGAGGTGTAGTGATTCTTGATCCCCATAGTGTGTGTTTTGAGTTGTGGTCTCCCGCTGCGATATACTTGTCGCCTAATTTTTGAAAGTACTCTTCCCACATTTGTGTTGTAATATTGAATCGCGGTGGTACATATACTGCTGACAACTGTAAGTGGTTGATGCTAGTTTGTACAGTGACTTGCTTGTATATACTCCTTACTAACTTGGTTGTGTAGGTGATGTTTAATGTCATTTCTTATTATTACTGCGGTCGCTCCGTGTGCTTTTTCCGAGGGATGCTTGGTATCATATATGGTGTAGTACGGTATTTTTATGTAGCTTTTTGTAGTGTAGTGTGTATCTGATACGAGTAGTATGTCAATTTTATTGTTGCATAGGAATTTTTTGGTTCCTAGGGCCCTTTGTTGTAGGCCGTTAGAGTTCCAGGCTGCTATTTTAAACATGTCCATTTTTATTGTTTGCTTAGCATGTTAGTAAGTAGTTGTAGCATGACTATGATTTGTTGCGTTTGCTGTCTGAGGACTGCATTTTGTTCACTTATCATCTTAGTTAGCATTTCCGTGTTGTTGATGGATTGCTTTAGTAGTTCTTTGATTTCTGTAGCGTCGTTGATGTTATTATTCTGGTTTTGATTGTCCAAGGGTATTGTTTGTTTGGTTACTTGCGCGTAGCTTCGGCTACCAATGGTGTTTTATTATGGTTGATATTCAATACGTGCTGTACGTTTGTTGGTGTCTCAGTTTCTGCGCAGTCCTGTTGTGTGTGGTAGTTATTGTATGTCCTGTTTCGAAGCGGCGGAAACAGTTTACGTTGTAATTGTTTTCTGACTGGACAGCCTTTGTAGCTAGCTGGGTGGTTTCCACTGCAGTTGTAGCACTTTACATCATTTATTTTTTCCGTGTATGGGCAATTCGTTGTTAGATGTTTTTCTGCGCATTTGACACACGCCGGGTTTCTGTTGCAGTAGGTTTTTGTGTGTCCATATTGTTGACACCGCATATGTTGCGGTATGTCTTTTTTATGTCTGGGTGGTTCAACTGTAAATATTATATTATGAACTTTATTAATTTCAAAAATTTCTTTGCTATTGTTTTTAGGTTCACGTTCTATCAGGAATAGCGGTAAGGGTTGTTATGTATCAAACTTGGTTATATTATTTCTTGCTCTTACTTGGTGTCCGATTTTTGCTAGTTCATCGCATATATTACTTGTGTTTGTCTTAGGGTGTAATCCTCTAATTACTACTTTGTAGCTTTTATCAGTTTTAAGCTGATACGTATAGTACCCAGCGTTTTTCTCTTTTAGCGCTTTTACCACTTTCCTGTACGTTTCTGGGGAGTTGGTTTGTACTTTTACCTGGTCCAGTTTTAGTTGTTTAATGGTGTAGTTATCTTTACCTGCCGTGATGTTTAGGAGTTCGATGAGATGGTCTATTGTCTGAGCATCTATGTATATTGGTGGCGGTTTGGCGATGTGTGTTATTGGATTATCGGTTGGATCTCTTTCTTTTTTTGTGGCAGTGCGCTGAAGAAGTTGTGGAGAGGACCTTCTTGAAGCCATTGTTGCCTTTCTGTTTCTATAGCCCTCCTAACTCTTGTAACTGCTGTTATTTTTCGTTTTTTGCTGGGAGTTACAACCTTTCAGCTTTCTTTCTGGTGTGCTAGATCGTTGTCGATGTTATGCTTCCAGTCATTGGCCTGTGTATTTTCCCTTTCAACTTCCCTTACGACTGAGCGATCTTGATCCTCGTTTCTTGATTTATTTGGGTTAGTAATATCTATCGCTCTATTTATGACATATGATTCGCCATTATTTATTATTTTAATAAGTGGAATTTGCTGCATTTTAGCGATTGGCACTGTTTTAAGTTACTTTGTTGCCCACTTGTCACACTTACGGGAGCACTGCTTCGCACGTCCGCATAGCTCGACTGCTCGAGTAGAACTGTGTTATTACGTGTCCTAAATATTCTAACTCTGGTTTTAAAAATTCGCATTCACACAATACAATAGCTAGATTTCGGTTATGCTCTCGGGTGGTGTTTCCGAATATTATGATATCGTCTAAGTATACGAAACAGTTATTTCCTACTAATCCCCGTAGCGCGGTATCCATCATGCGTTGAAACGTTGCCGGTGCGTTTTTGAGTCTGAAGGACATGCGATCATAGTGGAAGTGACCTTGTGGAGTCGTAAATGCAGTATATTTTTTAGATTTTTGTTCCATAGGTATCTGGTGAAATCCTGACGAGAGGTCCAGAGCTGAGAAAAATTTAGCTTTGCCTAAGTGATCGAGTATTTCGTTCGAATTCGGTAAAAGGTACGCGTCATGATCTGTTTGCTCGTTTAATTTTCTAAAATCTATACCAATCCTCCATTTTTGTTTACCTGATACGTCTAATTTCTTTGCAACTACACAAATTGGCGCGTTATATGGACTGTCCAATGGTTCCATGATACGTTTGTTTAGCATATCGTTGATTTGAGTCTCAATTTCTTTTTTATGACATTCGGGCGGTCTATAAGATTTGATGTTTATAGGTTTGTCTGTTTTGAGTGTGATTGTATGTTCGGTTAAATTAGTGCATGGTAGTGAGTCTGTTTCCATGTTAAAAACGTCTAGGTAGTTGATAAGGATTTTCTCAAGGGGTTCTCGAAGTTCTGGATCAATATGTTTGGTACGTATTACTTGTGCGAATTTATTAATTTGGCTTAGTTTATCGGGTTTCTCTATTTCGTTTGTAATGTGACAGATTTGCTTACCAGTGTTGATAAAACATACTGTTGTGGGTTTTCCTTCGATGCATTGGGTTGAAGTTAAAGTCTTGCCTGGTCCTATCTCGTTATCGGCGTTCTGAAATGGTAATATAATCTCATCTAAGGTCAGTTTATCGTTAGTGACGTGGTATCGGTACTTCGTGAGGAATGGGAGTCCGATTATTTCATCTTCGATTAGAGGAAAGTCGTCAGGAATTACGTAGAATTGATGATTCTTCTTGAGCATGTTTAGATTACAAATTTTGTTGGTAGTGTGTTTATCGTTTCCCATTAGGAAAGTCTTTGGGCTGGAGGTTTGGACGTTCAGTGAAGTGTTTTCTTTTATTAGGTTTATCTCTGCTCCGGTATCGATAAGAAATCTGGCTCTTCTTCCGTCTTTTTGTTGCAATAAGATCGATAATAATTTCCTGTGGTGGTACAGTTGACTCTTGCAATGTTTCCTCTGGGTTCTCCGCTGTTTGATATACTCGGGGTGAGATTTTACCTTGGTTGCCTGATGAAAAATTTCGAGAGTAGCATATCTTGAATGTGTGTCCGAATCGCGAGCATTTGGAACATTTGAATTTCATTCGGTTATCCGACGGTTGGCTAAAACCTCGTGGTTATAGATTGGTAGCATTTCGTTTAGGTACGGGCGAAATGTTATTAGATTGATTCTGACGGTGGGTAACGTGATTTCATTCTCGTAACCATTGTTCTTTGTCGGCCGCTAATTGGTGGGCGAGGTTCAGGTTTTTTGGATCGCTAGCTACTACTATCTGTCCTATTTCGTTCCGTAAATTAAGTAAATATGTTTTTAGTGCTTCGCGTTCTTCGATATCCATGGCTATGCGTCGTTCGACTTGCGTAAGGTTTTCGTTTTGGACTGCGTAATTTAGTTCGTTGAGTTGTTGTCGGAATTGAAAGATTGTACGCTTTCTGTTATTCCCTGTTTTAGATTTTTCAATTTGCCTCTGCAATTGCTAACAGTGGTTGGAGCTGACACATTTTGCCTTAAGCATAAATATAGATCTTCAAACGAGTTAATTTTTAAGTATCTTATATTCCTTTTTGCGTTATCGGTTATCTTTTCAGTAAGAATAAGATCTAATAGGAAGTCTCTAGCACTTGCCTTGCATCTGGCTCTTGCTTTGCGGACTGATAGAATAAAATCTTCAACACCTACGTCATCTCGACCCCATAGCGTCTCAATAATGCGTATGGCCTCTCCTGCTTGGAGGCCTTGTTCTTCGTCGCAATCGTTTCTTTGTCTAACCGTATCGTGACTAATCCGTTGTGTCTTTGTGAAGAGTTTGGTCTGTCGGTTTCGTCGTCTGTCATGTTATCGGCACCGGTTTCTAAATGGGTGCTCGTATGTGGCTGGTCAGTTTCAGTATCGTATTTCACTTTTATAGTTTTCGCGAGGTCCCGTATTTCTTTTGCCTGATTTCTATCGCTAGTTTCCGCGAATTCTTTTATACTGTTAATGTTTTGGTCCGTATTGCTTCTAAAGTTTCTGAACTCGTAAGTTAGACTTTGAAGTTGTTCGAGGATATTAGCGATTAATTCGTTTTGCTTTGCCGTACTTATGTCAGTTGGGTTCATCTTGATAGTTATGATATTTTCAGAAGAGTCACTATCTTCAGAACGTATTTCGGGTTTACGGTTTCCATAATGTACGAAAGCCAGCTTACCGAGATTCTTTGTAGATCCTTCTTTTGATCAAGGATGTGACCGTGGTTCTTCGCTGTAGAATCCGTAGAGTTCCCGTTGAAGTTTCCTCTTAATGCGATGAATGGATCCTGGTAAGGATTGCCAATTTTGTCACGTCGGAGACACAAGAGATCCCGAAACCGATAGATCGCTGGTGATGTCCTCGCGTCGCAGTTCGAACGTTTCACGAATAAAGGGAAGAAATTCAACTTTGTACGTGGTAATAGAATTTATTGTATAAATCTGACAGAGTGACGGGTCAAAGTGTTACAGCAGAATAATGTGTCGAGCGCTAATTTAGGAGGGTTTTTATACTGAGGTTTTTAGTCCCTTTGGAGGGGTTATCGTCAGGTGTGTATCAGAGGCGGCTATTTCGTTACTGACTAGTTATTGTTTCGATAGCTGTGGTATGCAGGATGTTTCGTTTAGCTGATTACTGAACGGGTGGCCCTCTTGAGCTTGTGACAAGGGACGTCGCACGGACCATCTCACGTAACGTAACAATAGTTTTACGTAGTGATTATGGCATAGTTACTCCCTATTCTTCTACAAACTTTCGCATTAACAGACGGGTTCTGAAGTCCTGCCTTTTAAGTGCGTATGTAATCACGGTGCTAAAAACATGTTCATCATTAAGTTTGTCTTTAAATTGCGTACGATATATTAGTATTGTGCTTATGCATTCAGACATAAAGAATCAAGTAAGACAAGTACTGTTTTCTTCAACTTGTCATGAATAGTTACAGGAATGAAGTCCTTATTATTATTCATAAACACTCTCTGGATTTTTTGGACAAATGCTGGTAAAGATCCGGATTGACATTTTTATCCAACGTCTCCTCATTTTCATAATTTGTCATAGTTAATCTTTCAATTTTTCCTGTTCTTTGATAATTAAATATTTGTACAAAAATTAAACCCCGTACAAACGTGTCCAAGCTGAGAAATCGAATATTAACGTTTCAAAATTATACAATTTTTTTATAACAGTTATATAATGGTCGTATGTCTTGTTTTAATTATAGTATAAGTTGTTGTTTCTTTCGCTTTTTAAAATCTTCAACGGGTTTTTTGTTTATTAACGCGAAAACTGCCTCCTTGAGCAACGCTATAAAAGCTTTAATGGCTGTTTTAGTGTGCTTATCCTGATTTTTAGCGCATTATATCATGCGGTAAAGTAATATCGGCTGGTGTCCCATATCACATTACTGAATCCTAATGAGTAATTATACCAATTACTTGTATGATTGAAACAATATTGCGGTCGAAAAATTGGTTCAGTCATCAATATCTAGTTGAAAATTTTTGATTACGAGCTAGTTGCGATCTAACGATCGTAAACGTGCTCTTATCATCTTAATCCAATAAGTACTTGTATGCTTATCGCATAATTTATTGTCGTGTAAAATTTACAAGTCATCATATTTGATCGATTTATTAAAATAGGAAAAATTCTTTTCTGAATCACATAATTAGCATATTTATAAATATGAATATGTAATTCATCGTTTAATTATACGGAATGATATGAGAGATATTTCACATGCTTCCTTTTTATGTTTTGTAATTTTTCAAAATATTGTTGCATAATAAGTTTCTCTGAACTGTAGGAATAATAAAAAGTATAAATAAAAATTGGTCAAAAAGGAGCTATTTAAGTAGCTGTTGAAACATTTCTTCTGCGACGTATATGCGTATATATTTTATACGTCAGCTTTAAATCCTTGTGCGTCTGTTTTCATGTAGAGGTTGAAACGGTTCGTAAAATATGTGTTTCATACATTAAATTTGAAAAAATTGATGTTAGGATATTTGATAAACTAACGGTTTTTCGACATACATAGAATAAGACATTTTTAGGGAATACCGAGGTGGATCGCTCAATGTACAAAGAAATATATGGATCCATTAAAAAAAATTTACGATGATCTTGAAATCTCACAAAAAAATGATTTTCAGAGAAAATTTTATATGACATTGCATGTGCCACGGAAGTTGGACATTATTATGTTTTAAATTATTATTATTTGGAAAAATAATATAACTTTATCCTATAGAGTGTTATCATACAACCATTAATTACAGAGATTTTGAGTTGTTTCCATTTAAATACCTCACCTTATATACAAAAGGTATCTGTTTCCATCTATTCTATTTCAATAATCAAAAACGTCCAAATTCTTATGTACTGATGATTTTCTGTCTTGCATTAATAATGTTGTTATTCATATTGTTACAGAAACTAAACGAAATTTCTCCACTCTGTCACCAGTGGTTTACGATACCTCCAAACACTTCCTATACATACAACTTCCAAAACGATGCTCCTTTGTCATTGTTTGGTGTCTAAATCTGATTCTGTGCTAGGTAATCCCTACTGACGAGTTTAGATAGTAAACCAGAACAGAACGTCTCTCGTACTTACTTCAAACAACCCAAAAATTAGTACCAATAACGCCACCTGTTAGTTTCGTGTTAGATTTGCAATGGGTCTAAATTATTGCCTTGATATATATACATATGCTTGAAACTGTACTGAAATCCATGCCATTAATATATAACTACTTTGAGTCTTGTCTGCAAAATATATATAGAAATGTGCCCTAAATATGTATGTGCTCGACATTTTGTTCCTGGAGTGAGCTCTTTGCGTATATATACAGGGTGTTAATAAAAGTTGATGCTGCACTTCACGAGCATATAGTAAATATTAAAACAACCAAAAAGTTCTTAATAAATATACAGTGCTGGACAAAAGTATTGGCACAGCAAGATTGTTATGATACAAATGCTTATAACTATTAAACAAATTGATTTAAACAAAAAACTTTTTGACGTATTTATTTATTATCTATCCTAGTTTATTACATAACAAGAGCAACAATATAAATAAAATAATACGCAAAATAATAACAAAAATATATTTTTTGAACATTTTATGGGTGGACAAAAGTATTGGCACAGTAGAATATTTACGCTTATAACTAATTACATAATAAACTTCTAATATTTTGTTGGCAGTCCTTTTCTTTTAAGGACTTCCTTTAATCTTCTGGGCATCGAGTGGACTAATTTTTTAGTGAATTCAGGTACAATATTGCTCCATTCCTGCAGAAGAACTTTCTTCAAGAAAAACGAAAGAAACCACAATTGAAGAAAGAAAAATAATATTAAATTTATATAAGATGAATAAATCTTACAACGAAATTGCACAAATCATAAACAGAAGTCGTTTTACTGTGCGTTCAGTCATAAAACGCTTTAAAAGTGAAGAAAATCTAGAGAATCAAATTAGGAGTGGTCGCCCTTCTAAGGTAACAATTCGAGAAAAAAGGAAAATCGTAAATATTGTAAAGAAGGATCCAAAAACTAATTCGACTGAAATTGCTTCGATGTTAAAAGCTGAGTGTGAAAAAGAAGTAAGTACCAAAACTGTACGTAGGGTATTGAAGGATGTCGGTTATTCTGCCCGTGCAGCACGAAGAAAGCCCTACATCAGTAAAATAAACCAAAAGAAAAGAGTGGAATTCGCGAAAGAGTTTGTTACGAAAGATACTGATTTTTGGGAAAAGATCATGTTTTCAGATGAAAGTAAGTTTAATATTTTTAAATCTGACGGCAGAATATTAGTATGGCGAAAACCCAACACAGAGATGGACGAACTGAATCTGCAAGCCACCATGAAACATGGGGGTGGTGGTTTAATGGTGTGGGGATGTATGGCATCATCGGGTGTAGGAGAACTTATATTCATTGATGAGATAATGGATGAATATGTATATTTAAATATACTCAAGCAAAATCTTTTGAAAAGTACTCAAAAATTAAACCTCCCCAGGGATTTCTATTTTCAGCAGGATCGAGATCCTAAACATATGGCGTATATTGTTCGTCAGTGGATAATATATAATACTGCCCACACATTAAACACACCACCTCAAAGTCCCGATATGAATCCCATTGAGCACGTGTGGAACGAATTGGAAAAAAGAATTAGGAAACATAATATCACAAGCAAGTCTGAACTGAAGAAAGTTCTTCTGCAGGAATGGAGCAATATTGTACCTGAATTCACTAAAAAATTAGTCCACTCGATGCCCAGAAGATTAAAGGAAGTCCTTAAAAGAAAAGGACTGCCAACAAAATATTAGAAGTTTATTATGTAATTAGTTATAAGCGTAAATATTCTACTGTGCCAATAGTTTTGTCCACCCATAAAATGTTCAAAAAATATATTTTTGTTATTATTTTGCGTATTATTTTATTTATATTGTTGCTCTTGTTATGTAATAAACTAGAATAGATAATAAATAAATACGTCAAAAAGTTTTTTGTTTAAATCAATTTGTTTAGTAGTTATAAGCATTTCTATCATAACAATCATGCTGTGCCAATACTTTTGTCCAGCACTGTAGGCCCAAAACCTTTAGTTTCAATGTTAGAGGAAGTCATTGTATCAAATCACTGAACGAACCAACTGGTTCACTATGAACTGTGCTTTTATGCATTAAACACCTCTAATAAGTAATATTCTTTAGACCCACGTACATTAAGATGTTTTTGCTGGTTTTAGCGAGTACTTCTACGCGCTCCCTAAGTGTGGCACCAACTTATATAAGCATTCTCTATGTACATATATACAGGGCTATCTACGTAACTCGGAACTCGCGCTCACGAGAACATTGAGAATAGCAACAGCGTAACGTGTACGCCAACTACTGTAATTAAATATTTGTAAGCCATCTATAAGTTTTCGAATACTGATGTTTGCTTCGGGGACGCGCAGAGACATAAAATCGTCGAACGAAGACCGTGAGGCCGATCTTCTCGGCGATTGTCTTCTGCTTATTGTGACATTAAATTTAAACTCTTTCGGTGACAACCAAACCGCTTTGTAAACTCGTCTATTATACTTGTAGCAAGAGACATTTGGTTGTAGTAGTAAACGCATGTATTATAATATTGCTGTTTTCAATATTTTCACGCAGATTCCGAGTTAAGTGAATAACTGTGTATGTTACGCCCCGAGGTTTACTATAGGCCGTATTCCTAACCGTCGCTCATGATACTACAGTGTCGCAGACAGATCGTCCTATATGACCGACGAAAAATATACAATGTAGCGACAAGCGCATTTTTGTCATCAAGCAGCTAGTTCTAGAAATGTCGATTTGCCTTCGGTCCGTTATTTTATTCACACAAAGAAGGTGACTTACGTGATCATAGGCGCGAACGGTGGCGTGACCCAAGCGAGGTGGGGGTCGTCTGCCAGAGAAGACAAAGAAAAAATTGAAAGGGTAATCAGTATCATTTGAGGATTCAAACGGAATGCATCGAGAGGTTCTGACGAATAAAATTAAAGTCGCTTAGTCTAACGAATACATCGAGAGATATCCTATAGTCGGGTCGAATTCCTGTAGAAAACTCATTGTATTCATCGCTAAATAATTTGTGCCGTGTTCATTATAATATTAAATATTGTTAAATATACAAGTTTACATTAACCCTGTTAATTCAGTGTTATTTCATTTGAACTACCTCTGTTATCTTTTAATCGAAACAGGGGAACGACTAATTTGCGGCGTCGATTATCCGAATCGTAGCGCGAATTTACGCGTTTTCTTCGCGACCGCGTCTCTCCGCGAACGGCCGTAACAGTGTATACATGTATACTACACAGTAGACTACAACGGAGAAAAATCAATTACAAAAATACAAATTTTTTAAATTCAATGCGGTATGATTTTCATCCAATGATACAGTTCTAAGGGCCTTCCCTTAACAATCCCAAAATTAATTTTCGGCAAGTATAACTAATGTTCATTCTAATACAGTTCATTTCAAGGATTTTAGGTAGAAGATGCCACGCATTGTTTGTAAATGTATGAAGCTTTAGCCTAATATAGACGCGGTACGAGACATTCTTCATATTAGCAGCATTCTTTTACTTTGGACTGGTTCTGTGAACAATATAATCTGCGATAAGATATCGGTATTAGAGTAAAGATGATAGATACATACGCGCACATGTATATATAGTTAGAATATTTATTTTCATTATCTGTTCAAAATAGTTCCAAAACTCGAACGTTCCAATAAAAAATATTCAGATCATTCAAATCCTATCGTAAAAAGCATAAAAATATAGTATAAATATATAATATATAAATACATAATACAACATAATATATGAATATGAAACAAAAGTGTAAATATTTTTGATATACGAATAACAATCACAGCATCATAATGAAAATATAGTAATCTAATTGATGTAACTTATGTAACAAACATTAAACATTAACAACGTAACGAATTTTGATCAACAATGATGCTCATGAAAACAAGGCAACTTTGCAAAAGCAGAATAAATGTCTATATCGTATAATTGTAAGAAAACAATCTATGCTGTGTTTAAATATTTCTAACATTTTGTAAAGAACTAGATAAGTGTTTTGCGTCACTTCTTTTCACAAAAACTTTTAACCTTTATTTCATAAATAGTAAATCATATATTTCGAATAATATTTTCTAATGTGGCTCAAACTATAAGTTTTGGTCACCTTAAATTTGAAATGATACGAATAATTTACAATAATATTTAGTACTACATTGTAATTAAATACGATAGATAAAAATGATCAATTTATTAGTTTGTATTGTCTTATTACTTTGTTCTGAACATTTTACATTGTTTTTAATACATTATTTACTAAATATTTCAAGTTCCATAGTTTTAAAAGAAAATGTTAACAGTTCTTCTTCTTACATTTCAGTCAATTGACAACGTGGGCGAAAAACTGTATTTTATTTAATTGTTTTGCGATCAGTGGATGTGAAAAAAATATTTTAGGATGAAAAAAGAAGATTCTCTGCAGATCATTGAACCTACTTACTCGTATGTCTTCAACTTCGAAAAAACGTACCTCTACCCAGACACTCAAAAATGGCTGCAGAAAAATTTTCAGTACTGCTACTACTGCTGTATTATTTACGTGATGCTAATTTTTGGTGGGAAGTATTACATGTCGAGTAGACCAAAGTTTGATTTGAGGGGTCCACTTGTATTATGGAGTGGATTGCTTGCAGTGTTCTCCATTATCGGATTTTGTAGAACAGCACCTGAAATGTTCTCTACATTGAAACATCATGGCTTTTACCATAGTATTTGCATACCTAGGTAATGCTACTTTTATATTTTACCTTTTAATATATTTTCAGGTGAATAGCGATTTTAAAAAATAATTATTAATGAAACACTATTAATGAAGTGAATTGTTATATGAAATAATTTCTTATGCTTGGTGTTTAGAGAACATTGATATGTGGAAAGCGTTAGTGAAATAGGAAATACATTTTTAATATTTGTTTACGATATTATTCTTATAATAATTCTCTAAAAAGATTTCACGCATAAATTTGTTTCTGAAATGAATTCCATCGATTGATATAATCAGTTATGTCTACCAATTCGCAACATATCGACCTATACTATACACATTGTATGATTATGTTTCCAAATCAAAATAACAAAGTTCTTATTGTTTCATTGTATGGAACATAATACATGGCTTTGATTTACATGTCATATTAACAAAATGAATCGATATTTCAAATATGTTAATTTGTGATATACTATAAGAATGGAATTATTTTCTTTTCAGCCACCTTTTGCAAGACCATGTTTCTGGCTTTTGGATATGGGTATTTGTCCTATCAAAAATCCCAGAATTTGGCGATACGATCTTCATTGTGTTACGAAAGCGACCATTGATATTTGTACACTTTTACCATCATTTAACTGTTGTTCTTTACTCTTGGTTCACATATGCGGAGACTACAGCAGCCACAAGGTGGTATGCCGTAATGAATTACTTTGTTCATTCCTGGATATATTCTTATTATACCTTGAAAGCAATGCAATACAAATTACCAAAAGGCTTTGCCATGATGATTACTACGATGGAGCTGGTACAAATGGTGATTGGTTGCGTTGTAACTATTGCGGCTTACTATTATAGAGAAAGTTGTAGACTTGAATGCTACACTACGCGTAAAAATTTTATATTTGGTTTCGCCATCTACTTCAGTTATTTAATCCTATTTGGAAAATTCTTCTTCAAGGTTTATCTTTCCAACAAACGGAAAAACAAAATCGGAGAGAACGTTCACGCCAATGGAAGAAAGGAATGTTATAAGCCAAAGACTAGCTAAAGTATATCAAAGTTTTTGAAATCTTTTTCTATAAACGCTTTCTGATAACATTTCGTGAAAACACTTATAACGTGTTTTAGAAGTCTGTATTAGCTCAAAACGATAGAAATTGGTTGTAACATAATGCCAGTGATAAGATATTTATTTATTGTAAAATATTTAGTGTTTTTGATGTTAAGATATGGGATATGAAGGTTTTCAAAAAAGTTGCTTGTGAAAAAGTTAGAATAAATAGAAAATCAAGAGTGAAATTTCGTTACGCATATCTTTGAAATATTTTTAAGAAATATGTTAGTAAGAGAAAAGGATTTTTAGAAAAAATTGTAAAAAGAATTCTTTGTAATGTACGCTTCGAAATGTGATTTTAGTTGTATTCTTGTTTGTCGAATTCAAATGTGTAATAAATTTATGTTTATCATTCAAGATATTTTAAGAACAAACAATTTAATATTTACTAACATGTTTAGTCGATAATAGATGATTTCATGGAAGATTTCACTTAAAAGATATCCTGATTGTATTGTTAAGCAATATGTAGGACATGGAAATGTCTAATTATAAAAATATATGATGCTGAATGGAAATATTCATTGTAAAAAAGCTTTTGTTAACTAAAGAACAAACTGACGGTGTATATGTATGTGATGTAATCCTGATTCACGACCATGCAAGGAAAAAAAAATTAATAAAAGGAAAACGGAGGGTGATATTTGCGACTTCTCTTTATTACTGCTTTCACGATGCGTACAAATTTCCAAAATGCAAACAATATTACAAAATTATCTATATATTTTGTTCATTTCTGAGCAATTTTATCGCATAATTTGTTGCTAGACAATTTTTTTGTCTATTTTTACATACTAGCAATGGATACAACTAAGTAGAATCACCTAAACTTCTTCGTTATTGTTATATAAAAAAACTTCATAGGACGAAGTTATATTTACTTATAGAATCATCCCTTACTCGGTTGTCCTACCCTACCTGATATACCTTTTAAACATATATGTATGTATGTGTATTATTTGATATATCTTTCATCTTTAAGATTATCCACGCATAATAGATAACAGTCGTTGTTGCATCGGGCTATGAGAAACAAATAATTTGGATACAGATCCTTGTTTATGTACCCGATATACTTATTTCATTTTTCATCTTCACTAACGATGATACTAAACGCCAATATTCAAAGATTCAGGTACAATATTGACGAAAATTTGCACATTTTGTGTGCAAGCGTCACTACCTATGGCGGAAAATTAAATAAGATTAATCGTGTGATTAAATTTCAATATTTTTGATCACTATTTGCTGCGTAGACTAAAAGCAACTTTGGTTTTGAGTCACGATGCATTTAGACTAAGCAAGCTGTTATGAATGGAGAACATCTTCCACCTGCACTTGTTCAATATTATGAAACGGAGGCAGAAATATCTTTATTTTAAAACATTTATCTGAGCAATGACACAGTGTCGCGATTGGGCTGCGATATTATTTTCGATAATGTATACACTAATCATGCAGCAATAGCGTAATCTATCTTTTCCTATTTTTTATAGGCTAGTAACTGAAGCATTGAAGGTCCTCACACATAATGTGCCATGTTTGCTATACAACGGCCAATTTTATCTGCCGTTTTATGAATTAAAATATATATTTTTTTCACCAATATCATTTCGTATACTTTAAAAAATTTACTAATCCACGATATCTAAACACCGCTGTGAAACAGTGGCAGTCACTATGGCTTTGCACAAATAAGTATAAAAACGTGTCATCATATGAATCTTCCGATTTTGTTGAATGTTCGTAAGAAAGATTTTTAATTTTTTTAATTAACTAACTATGTAGTTTTATAGAGACGAGTTTGCAGAGATGTGATCAAACATTTTCCTGGCGTCACGGTTTCTCGCAAACAATTTTTGATTATAATTTTAAGCGCAATTGAAGCTATATGTAGACCATGTATGGAAGTATGAAAAGGATATTGAATATTTTTTTAGTGCAGAAAATTCATCTATCACGCTACAGCTGCCGCTCTCCGCTTCTCAACTTATTGTTATTGTTCCCTTTTTTGCGGTTATTACCGTTATTCGGCAAACCTACTATTAAATGAATTATCTTTAGTCTTCCGCTCTTTTGGCGCCGCGCTGTTTGGTCATGGACGCCGCGCCCGACGGTAGCAGTGGGAGGTAGGAGCGCGATTTGAGCAGGGGAGATCTTGGTCTCGCCTGCTTCCGAGCAACTATGACTCTCCAAGGGACCCACAACACGAACGTTAAATAGCGGCGTATTGCGTACACCCTTTTTTCTGTGGAACCTCAAAGTTGAGACCCATACTTCCGAGGTGCCCCCTCGTAGGGACTTATAACTAATATCCGCCTTAAATTGAAAACCAATTAGAAGACAGATAGTCAATAAATAAAATGAATAACAACGCAGAAAATAAAATAAAATAAAAATAGTCATAAATAAATACGTAGACGACATTCTTAAAATAAGTTAACGAGTAAATTCATATGTACAATTTATTGCTGTCAAATCTTAAAATAAAATAATAAATAGTTGATAAAATTGTGCATCGTCTTCCATCTAAAAACACGTTGCACATCTCGATGTAGCTACGTAAGACATTCATCACTATAGCCTTAATTGTACTGTTTGTAACGCCCATCTGCCTTAGTATTCTTTCTGTATTGGGCGTTATTGCCCCTCTACTGCCTAAGACCACAGGCAAAACTTCACCTTCGCTGATATTAAATCTTTCTTTAAGGTAAGTTAAACATGGGAGATATTTGTCGACCTTTTCCTTCTCGGCTTTTTGGAGGTAACCCTTATTCTCGTAGCGGACAGTAACGTCGACCACGAGAATCCTTTTCCTGTTTTTAATTACAAGGTCAAGTTTGACCAGATTACCTCCTACCTTTAGAGTAGACTCGACAAACACCTCATTGCTTTTTCTCAAGTTGTCTGCGAGGATTAATTTCACCTCATTGTGCCACTTAATTCTTAGACCTTTGATGTATTGGCACAGCCCCAATATGTGTCCAAGGGTTTCGTGCTGGGCACGACATCTTCTACAAGCTACGTCTATTTTTTTGTCGGCCCGTGCCAATACAGTTCTTGTTTCAAAGGTATTGGTTCTGAGCTTAGGGGCATCGATGAACCTCGATGGCTTGAGCAGGTTAATAGAGTCATAGTTACTTCCGCCGTTTACCCGCATTTTTTTTTTTTTTTTTTTTTTAATTTCTTCACGTTGGCATTCAGAGCACTGGGCAGAAATTACATTGCGTCAACACTCTTGGGGGCCATCGCAATGCTTTGTTTTAATTAGACAGTTGGATTCTCTTAGTCCGTGCCAGTTCTGAGCTGAGTGTTGAATGGCGGCCGAAAAGAAGGACCGCGATGGTAAAACCGCCGCGGAATCCTCGCAGCAAGGAAGATCCGCGGGAGGCCAAGGCACAGGACCAAGCTCGGATCCGGAGTGCGCGAGGATCCCTCGAGAGAGATACGCCGTGTCCCGTTCAGCTCGTCAAGGTCCGGCACGTCAACCAAACGCGCTTCTCGATCAAGCCCGTGTGGCGCCAACCACATCTCAATCCACATCAGAGACCAGGCCGCTCTTCGGAACCGTTGGGCTGATGACGGAAATAAAGATGTGGCGGCACTCGGCGACAATGTATGTTGTCGAAACGAGATGCCTAATGAACCATCAATATCTCAATGGTCCTTTCGCCGAATGTTCGAGAACAAGGCGTGCGTGTCAAAGGTCGCGGACGCCTAACAAACGGGTGGATAATGGTGATATTGAGGGGTGAAAAAAAAAAAGATTCGGATCCCGAAACGTCTTTGCAATTGTGTAGCCATTTAAGAGCTTGGTAGTCGGTTCGAATAATAAAGTGTCGTCCTAACAAGTATTGTCTAAGTCTTTTCACGACCCATACGATGGCTAAAAGTTCTTTTTCCGTCGTGGTATAGTTTCGTTCAGGTGGATTCAGAGTTCTTGAAATGTAACAACAAGGATGACCGTCTTGTGGCAGTATTGCTCCTAGTCCTTCGTTACATGCATCGGTAGTTAAGGTAAAGGTCTTGCTAAAGTCTGGGTAAGCTAATATTGGGGAATTACAGAGTTTGTCTTTTAAAGTATCAAAGCTAGTCTCATATTTGTCAGTCCAATGGAATGGTGTGTCCTTTTTTGTTAAGTCTGTAAGGCTTTTCGCGATTTTAGAAAAGTTTCGAATGAATTTGCGGTAATAACTTGCTAAATCTAAGAATGATTTCACGTCCGTGGCATTACGGGGTAATCGAAAGTTTTTTACAGCGTCTAATTTCTTGGGGTTTGATTTAACTCCTTCGGCTGAAACTACATGGTCTAAGTATTCTAGTTCTAGTTTTACGAATTCACATTTGTCTGGTTGTAACGTAAGTCCTAATTCTCCGAGTCTCTGGAATACTATCGCGAGGTTTTCGTTATGTTTTTGAATCGTTTTTCCGAATATCACTATGTCGTTCAAATAAACAAAACAATGTTTTTCTACAAGTCCAGTTAAGGCTCTGTCCATTAATCTTTGAAAGGTAGCGGGCGCGTTTCTAAGTCCGAATGGCATTCGATTGAATTGAAAGTGTTCTTGCGGTGTCGAGAAAGCGGTATATTTCTTAGAGTTCTCGTTCATTGAAATTTGGTGGAATCCTGAGGATAAATCAAATTCCGAAAAGAATTTTTCGTTCCTTAGATGTGTTAAAATGTCATCTATATCAGGTAAAGAGTAGGCGTCTTATTCTGTGAGTTCGTTTAGTTTCCTAAAGTCAATAACTATCCTCCATTTCTGTTTTCCTGAGGCGTCTAATTTTTTCGGAACTACCCATCATACGGGAAAGTTATAAGGGGATTCGGATTCTTCTATAATATTTTTCTTCAACATGTCTCCAATTTGTCGCGAAATCTCGTCTCGATGATATGCCAGTGGTCTATACGATCATGTGTTAATAATCTTGTCTTTGGTCAACGAAATTGTGTGCCGAGTTAAATTAGTGCAGGGCAAAAGATCGGTTTCCAAATTAAAGATGTCAATGTAGTGTAGAATAATCCTTTCGATGGATTCACGGATTGGTTTTTCAATGTGATCTGTTCTCTTCTTAGTTTTGATATGTTGGAAACATCAAGAGAATTTTGTATATTGTTAGAAATTTCAATGTTTTGTTCACCAATGTTGATGAAGCATACTTTAGTTGGTTTGCCTTCCAGATAGATTGTTTGAACTCTGTTTTCTCCAGGAGTCAAGTGTATTGGTTTCTAAAATAAAATGGTTTTGTCGTTTAGTCGGAATTTATCATTAGACATTGAATAGTTATACTTCTCTAAACATGATAGCCCAATGATTTCGTCTTCGATAATAGGGAAGTTGTTCGATACTATGTGAAAAATGTGATTATGTCTAAAAATTCGTTTCGTTACGTATTCGTTCGTTTCGTATTTATCTCGTCCCATAGAAAATGTTTGTTTAGGCCCTATTTGTATCGCGTTGACAGTTTTGTTATGTTTCAGTAAGTTTATGCCTGCTCCTGTGTGGACCAGAAATACTCGCTCTGCGGTTCGGATTGACAAAGGTATTGTGAGTAGTCTTCCTGTGGTGATGTTGACTCGTATGTCTCGTACGGTTCGTCCATATCCTGGTTCGATGTTGCTTCTTGTATTTCGTCCTTTTCCTGGACTACCTGAATTCTTGCTGGTGGTCGGTTGCACTGGCTCGGTGGTAGAAAATTTTGACATCTGTTGGCAATATGTCCCAGCTTTCCGAATTTGAAGCACTTCATCTGAGCGCGTTCAGCAGGTAGCCTATTTTCTACTTAGTTAAATGTAGCAGGTTTCTGAGCTTCTGGCGTGTTAGGCAATCTTGATAGTACGTTAGGTAGTCTTACCTGCATTGATTGGTTGGTGGGGCGGTTACTAGCAGAAGGTAAGCAATTATTTGACCAATTGGGTTGCCATTCTTCTCGTAAATAGCGTTCTACATCGGCTGCTTTCTTTTCAGCTTCCACAAGATTCAAGGGTACACTGCTTAGTAATATTCGGCCTGTGTCGCATCTGAGTCCCTTTAGGTAGACACGAACAGTCTTCTTTGTGATTTCTTTGGTCATGATCTTGCAAGTTAGTGGTTGTGGATACTCGTTGGTTACTGCGTACAGTAAACGGTTGAGTATTCTTCTAAAGCGAATATTGAAACTTCGCACTGTTTCCTCGCGCCCCTGTCACAACTTGTAATTGTTCCTGGTATTCGTCCGAAGACAATTGAGCTGCTAACCCTGACAGTTTGCGTGCCCTTGTCATATTCCCGGTACGATTGATTGCTGCTAATGCACTTTCATTGACTTCGGTAATAATGGAAGCAAAGTCATCGGTCGCAAGGTGTATTTTCCTCCAGTCGCGGGGAGACGCGATTGCGATGAAGCGCATCAACGGGACTCGTAAATTCCCGTTACAATTATAACAATCGACACCACGAACAGGTCGATCCCCTTATTTCTTGTGGGATAATAGGGGTGTTTGTTGGGGAATAAAACTGTAGTCTACAGTCTTATAATATTTATATTTTAACAACTTATTACACTTGAGGTTCCGTCGTGTCGGAAGATATACAGTCTGTCACACAAGAGCGTGTCTGCGATATCTGCGAAACCTGACACCTAATCAGAATGAGATAAAAAGAATGTAAACAAACGAAAACTTCTCTAATACGCGTTGCTGAATACCTTTCAGTTTCATTTGAAACAGTGAAAGGAACAGAGCTTTTTAATATGAGTGCCGCGTACGCGAAACGTCGAAAATCGTCTGGCATGGGCGAATGAAAACAGAGATCGTGATTGGAGTAATATAATATTCACTGATGAATCTTCGTTTTGGGCATGGTGTCCTATTAGGCAAGCTGAGAGGAAGACGTATCACAAAAATAAGAACACTTGTACATCACATTCGAAAGATATGGAGGTCGTTACCAGAATCCTACGCTCAAAAATTAGTCGAGAGTATGCCGAAACGATGTCAAGCTATAATCGCTAATGGAGGAGATTGGACACCCTACTGTAATAGCGTATTAGTGTTTTAGATGTAGATTCAATTCATATAAATTTTTTTACAAATATATAAATATTTACAGAAATATCGCAGACACGCTCTTGTGTGACAGACTGTAATTGATATAAGTGATGAATAATAATACACTTGATAGATGAGTAGTATTAATAAAGAGTAGATTAAGGTAATATCACCTTGATCGCAGTGAGGACTACGTTTTAAGGAATATTGGAAGATCCGGAGTTGACTCGATTCAAGAAAAGACTGACTGCTCCAGGAGTTGACTACGCGAAGCTTGAAAGAACAGTCGTGTTGACTGCACGACGTTTGGAAGAACAGTAGTGACCCGTCTCGTACAATTACAGAGGAAAGCTCAGTATGGGTGTCCTTTTTAATGGGAAAAACCTGCTATTTTAATAGACAAACAACCGTTTTCTCCGTAAGTTATAAGAGCGTGCAATAAACCTAAGGACTGTTTTAAGGACCATCCATAAACCGAAAATACTTATTTGAACAGAAATTAAACTGAGAAGATTCGGTTTATGGTGGTTCCTTAGGTTTATCGAGGGTCAGTGTTACGGTGTGTGGGCCTCGGCGGCCAGACCATGAGCAACGTCGCACGGACAGTCTTACGCGACGTAACAGATTGTATCCTAAATTAGTTACAATTGTGATATATGTATGTCGGAGATGAAAAGATACCGGGCCCTCCCCTTTGGAATTCATTAGAAAAGTGTCAAGCACAGTCTATGTAAACTTTTAGCGTTTATAAATCTTTATAAAATAAAGCGATCTCCATAAATTTTTAGTCGTTATAAATCCTTGTGAGCTAAACCGGTTGTAGTTGCGATAATGAGCTTGGGTTTAAGGCGACAACTAGTCGCCGAATGCAGCCGCGGTCACGGGACAGACGTTTTCCCTAACGGAAGTATAGAGTTACATAGCTCTCCTTAAGAAGAGATATCGGTACCGGCACCCAACAGTAAACAGTCCAACGGTCTCTGCCGCGTGGCTTGTCACACGCAGACCCCAGTCTTTGCCTGGCAAGACGATAGCCAGATGCCGATGCATTATTCACAGTATAAGTTCCGATGGCTTGGCGGTCCCGCCATAGATCTCAATATTTAGTCAACCAAGGGCCTTCAAATTTATAAACAGCGCTTGTCGGGAAGATACAGAAGATTTGCCTTTCGCACGCACCATACCGTTCAGTTGGGTATCTGGTGCTATTCCTTTTCTAAGTGCAAATGTTATGTAGTTGCACTTACTGGTGTTCGCTTTTGTTTGTTTTCTTTGCAGCCTCTTTTCTATTTTTGTAATGTGTTATTGTAGTAGAGCTGCTGCTGTTTCTGGATTTGTGTGTCTCACTAGTATGGCCGTATCGTCCGCGAACGTAAGTATTTTGCTGTTAACAGTTGTTGGTATGTCTGCCGTGTATAATGTGTACAGTATTGGTCCTAGTACGCTTCCCTGCGGTACTCCTGCCTTGATATTCCGGATTTCTGAATATGCATCCTTTATTTTTACTATAAAGGTTCTATTGTTTAAGTAAGATCTGAGTAATTTGTAGATTTGTTTTGGAAATTGCTTTTTGATAGTTTGAAGGAGTTTTTCGTGGTTAACTTTGTCGAATGCTTTTCCGATGTCCATAAAGAGTGCCGTGCAATATTGTTTTGTTTCCAGTGCCTGTAAGATTTCATTCACGAGTCTGTGCATTTGTTCTATTGTGGAGTGTTTATTTCTGAATCCAAATTGATGGCCCGGTATTAGTTTTTCTTTTTCTATAATTGTTTTAGGCGGTTGTATATTACTTTCTCCAGCAGTTTGGAGAACGCAGGTAATAATGATATTGGCCTGTAAGATGCAGTTAGGTGGGAGTTTTTGTTTGGTTTGGGTAACATTACGATCTGTGCTATATTCCATAGTGTAGGAAAGTACTGTATTCTTAGAATTGCGTTGAATATAATTGTTGTTAGTCTTATTGCTTTTGGGGGAAGGTTTTTTAAGATTTTTCCATTGATCAAGTCAAATCCTAGTGCTTTACTTGCCTTTGTTGCTTTAATTAAGTTTGTAATTTCTTGCGCTGTTGTGCTGAGTATGGTGCAGCGTTTATCAGGTGCGATGTTGGCATTTTCAACTTCTTCATTTGTTTGCCATCCGGGGATGCTGCTATTAATGTCGTACGGTGAGAATATATTTTGTAGGTGCTTCGAGAATTCTTCTGCCTGCTCTTCGTTGCTTCTGGCCCATGTGTTGTCTATTTTTCTGATTGCTGGGATTGATTTTATTGTTTTCTTCGTTTTGTTAGTGACTTTCCATAGGGAGTAGTTGGTATTCTCATGCGCGGATAGTGATTCGATGAATTTTGAGAATTCGTTATTATGATGTTCCCTTATTTTATTTTTTAATTCCTTTGCAAGTTTATTTAGGTTTTTTTTTTGTTTTCTCGTGTTCTCCGTTTTTGCCATTTTGCTTTTGCTTTTCTTTTTTCCCTGATTTTGTCTAGGATGTCCTGCGGAATAATTTTTGTTTGTCTGCTATTTGATTCATAGGTGGTGGTTGCCCGCGCTGCTTCCTGTATTATTTCTGTCAAAGTTGCTACTGCCTGCTCAATGTTTTCAGGCATTTTCAACGGGATATTGCAATTGATTTTGTTTTCGATTAATTCTTTGAAAGATTGCCAATTGGTGGTCTTATTGCATAATGAATCTGTCCTGTTATAAAGTAGTGGTTTGCTTGTGTATTCTATTATAATTGGTGTATGCTCGGAGTTAAGCTCAAGGCTGGTTGTTATTTTTAGTTTGCTTGCATTTAGTCCTTTTGTTATTGCAAAATCCAACAGGTCAGATATTTTATTGAGGTCTGTCGGCCAGTACGTTGGTTTTCCTGTAGTTAGTACATTGAGGTTGTTGCTTCTGATGTGATTTTCTAATGTCCTACCTCTCGGCGTATTAATTCTCGAACCCCGTAATGTGTGCTTTGCGTTAAAGTCTCTCGCCGCTATGTATTTGTCGCCTAAGGATCGAAAGTACTCTTCCCATTTTTTTAGTGTCATTTTGTGTCTCGGAGGTACATATACTGCTGATATCTGGAAGTAATTGTCATTGTTTTGTATTGTGACAGTGGTTGCTTGTAAGTGTTCTTGATTTGTTTGACTATGTAGGTGATGCTTGATGTCATTTTTTATTATTACTGCAGTTCCTCCATGTGCTTTACCTGAGGGATGTTTGGTGTCGTAGATGCTGTAGTACGGAATTTTCATGTAACTCTTTAGAGTGAAATGTGTTTCAGAGACAAGTAATATATCAATATTGTTTTGTTACAAAAATGTTTTAGTTTCGTGGACTCGCTGTTGCAAGCCATTGGAGTTCCACGCTGCTATTTTCAACTTGTCCATCTCTATTTTTTACTTAGCAAGTTTGTGAGTAGTTGTAACATGAGTGTTGTTTGTTGTACTTGTTGTCTTAATACTGTGTTTAGTTCGCTCATCATTTTTCCCAGCATTTCCATGTCTTTGGTGGGTTGTTTGAGCATTTCTTTGATTTCTGTAGCGTCTTGGATGTTATTGCTTTGGTTCTGATTGGTTGTAAGCGTTGCTTGGCTAATGTTTTTGGTTACTTGTGCGTAGCTTCGGTTACTTTGGGGATCTATGTTTCTGATTATGGCGCTCGGTTCATATTGTGCTTTCAATGTCCTTTCATTTTCCGTTGCACTTTGTTGTGGTTGGTAGTTATTGAGAGATCTGTTGCGAAGTGGTGGAAAAAGTTTACGTTGTAGTTGTTTCCTGATTTCGCATCCTTTATAGCTGGCTGGGTGGTTTCCGTTACAATTATAGCATCTAACTTCTTCTATTTTTCCTGTGTGTGGGCAGTGTATTGTTAGGTGATTTTTTGCACATTTGACACATGCCGGGCTTCTGTTACAATAATTTTTTGTGTGGCCGTATTGTTGGCACCGCATGCATTGTGGTATATCTTTTTTGTATCGTGGTGGTTCTACTGTTACAATTGTATTTAGTATCTTTTTTATTTCGTAAATTTCTTTCTTATTGGATCTGGGTTCGAGTTCTATTAAGAATAATGGTAAGGGTTGTTTCGTGTCATATCTTGTCATATTGTTTATTGTTCTTGTTTGATGGCCAATTTTTGCTAATTCGTCGCTTAACTTTTTTGTGTTAGTTTTTGGATGTAATCCTCTTATAACTATTTTGTAGCTCCTTTCCGTTTTGAGCCGGCACGTGTGGTATACAGCATTTTTTTTCCTTTAGTTCTTTTATCACTTTCCTATATACTTTGGGGGTGTTTGTTTGGATTTTTACTTGTTCTAGTTTTGTTTGTTTTATTGTGTAGTTTTCCTTTCCGACTGTATTGTTTAGTAAATCTATAAGCGGGTCTATTATTTGTTCCTCAACAAATATTGGTGGTGGTTTTGATATGTAAGTTGATTTGGTTGTGTTTTTGCTTGTCGGGTCATTGTCTATTTCTTCCGTTAATGAGCTAAAAGAGTTTCTTAAAGGCAATTCTTGCAGCCATCGCTGCTTTTCTGTGTCTGGGTTTGCTGCTGGACTTGTGCCTAGAATTATTTTTCGTTTTTTGCTCGTCTTTGCTAGTTTCCAGTTTTCGTCCTTGTAACTCCTTTCGTTGTCATGTCTGCACTGCTCTTGTCTCCATTGCTCTTCCGTTTCTTCTGTTTCCATGCCGTTTTGGTTGTTGCTATTTTGCTGTTGTTGTTTCACGCCTGGTAAATCTAACGACCCATTTATATAATATTTTTCACCTTTAGTTGCAATCTTAATTGTTGGTATCTGCTGCTGCATTGTTTGGCACTTTCGCTATTCTTAACACTATTCTGTATCACTTGGCTGGAGCACACGTTTGCTTGCGCACATCTGTTCACCTCGGTTGCCCGAGCAGGACTGAGGTTATCAGCTGTGCACCATGCAGCATGATCGGAGCCCGCGGTCCCAGGGTAAAAACACGTAGCGAAAAATTTTTAGGTTCCGCACTCGAATTTTGCACTAGCGACTGAATTATCTCGCGCACGATGATCGTAAGCTTTTGCACTGTTATATTCGGTACTGATCCCACTTCTGATGTCGAATTAACATTATGATTAGGGTGAGGGGTGTGAAAGAATATTCTCTGGAATCAGCCACCGAGGTTACGCAATAGAGAAAGTATCTGCTCGTACGGATATGATCATTACAGAATTTGACAAGTAGCCGTGGTAGCTAGATACTCGAGATACTAACGACAATGATCCTAAGTTCAATAACGAATCCGCGGTCAACGGGACAACGAATATACCCTCTTCAAAAAGTCTAAGTCCTTCGATCGCAAAGACGCCGTTCCACTCGCGGACGAGACCATACAAGAATGTGTCTCTCCGTGATCGTGATGCTGCAGAGGTAAACTATGATGGGATGTGTCTCAGTGCACGAGATCATCGGATTCGTCGAGGACGACTTTCGTTCAGTAAGTGAGGGAAATAGACGTTGCCGTTAATTGGCTAACTTCTGTATTGATGGTCCGAAAGAGATACTAGCCGTTCTTGGAAGAAAGTTTCTGGCGGGAAGTGTCCCACGTGGGGAAACCCGATCCCCGGTATCCTCGCGTCTTAAGTGATAGAAAAGACTGTTTGTTCGTTTGAAAGGCCTTGGTAACCAAATCCTATGATTTATCGCGAGTCCTCGAGCTAGCTGTAGAGATGCGTTGGCATCTGGTAATCATCGTGCCCGAAGGATAGAGTCTCTGTTTAGACAAGGTGTTTATTCCGTGACCGGGGCTACGTTCGGCGACTGGTTGTCGCCTCGAACCCAAGCCCATTATCACAAATCTCGGGCAGCTATAACGACTAAAGATTTGTGGAAATCGCTTTAATTTGTAAAGATCTATAATCACTAAAAGTTTACAAAGATCGATTTAGTTTATAAAGAAATTGTTGGGAAATTTTCTAAAGAATTTCAAGGGGAGGCCCGATGTCCTTTCATCTCCGACATATATATATATCTTTAAGGTTTCAGTAGCGAGCATTCTAATACTTTCGTGAGCCGTTGTACGCAACACACACATGTATTTTATATATTTTACTATACTATAACCATATAAAAATTCGGAGTATAATAATCGTTATTTCCGGTATTAACGTCGTTATTAAACATTTATTTAATTAATCTTCAAATTAAAGTACAGACATGAAAAATTAACAAAAGAATCACATCTAGATTTTACAAGTATGCCACAAGGTAAATTCTGCGCAATAATCGTGTACATGTTCCACCTGTAGTCCTAAAGCGTAGCCAATCAGCAAGCAGCACCACTCCTTTGCCTTCACTGTTATTATAGAAGTCGGTGCTGTTCAATCGTCATTCGTATTCGAGTCAAGGTAGAGTATACATCGTATAAAAATTTTCTGAATGTTCTAATTTTTGAATTTACCAAGCATTACTTGGTAATGAGTACTAAGTGGAGAATTATATTTGATTAGAAACTTGATCTGCAAAGTTTCTGTCAAAAGAGATTTAGCGAAGGTAAATATTTTATACATACAATTTTATAAAATGAAAAGATTCGTATACATATTAGTTTTGTACAAATAATTTTAACCTAAAAATTTGTTCTAGGATAGATGAGATAGTACGGTAATTGGAAAGGAAATTACTCTACATGTAAAAGTAAGTCGTAATATCAAATACAGTTTTCTTTTTTTATGTTTTTTGTATTTTCATTACATTTTTGATTTTCATATACATAACCGTCTTTCGTTTAAAGAAAAATTTACTTTATCAAAGACTTTTCATACAAATTTGAATAATAACTGCTACTTTTGATGTCTTATTTTAACCTTTGTTCTTGTTTGTTTAGGCTACTGTATCGCTTATTTCCTTTTAATGTTTGCTCCCTGTACTAATTTTGTGTGAATAATCTAGAGATATATGAGGTCTTGCAAATGAAATGATTTAATGTAGAAAATTCATAATTTTCATAAAATAGCTCTGAACTGCCATGACTGGGTGGAAACAAAGAAGCTCGGGAATGAAATATAAAATAAACCGTTTCGCAAATGTACGTTGAGAGAATACATTACATGTTTCATCTAATATTAGTTATTTTTTGTACGTTTGTTTCAATTATCTGATCGGCCATCATTTTTTAGGTACACATTTTTATAAATTCGGTTCTTCTTTGTTAAAGTTATTTTTTCTTGTTTATTTAATTCGTCTTTTATTACATATTGTCACATTTCAATAAGAAAAATTTTATTTATTTAATATTATTTATGTATATTATGTATACTTATCGCTATATAAAATTATTTGTGGCCTATTTATACTTAGATTCGAAATGTTTAAATTTGTTAGTTAGAACAAAACATTCATAGCGAAGTTTTTAAGTTGTTTTCATAATTTGTGAATTTGTTTGGATTGCTGTTCTTCTATCCATTTTGCTATTCTTCTATGTCAGAATGTTATAAGCCTAATACCGTTTTTGCTTTTTAATAAGTTTTGTTAATTACCATAACTATTTTTCTTTGTTGATAAAGGAGATTTTTCATTTGTTGTTTTTTTATATTTAATCGTTGTTTTTTAAGAAATTTGGTTCTAAATGCTTAATATTGCAGGCAGTCTTTTATTATGAGTTAGCCGCTGTTCTCCTTACATACATTTGTGTATCACAAATCTCATTTTTACCTGTTTTGTACTTTATTCTATACCTTTATTTTGTATCTATAACATTTATATTAGTATTATGCTAGTTTAACTTGTACTCTCATTTTTTTAGTTATTACCGATAGTTTCATATTTAAGTAATTAGCTTTAGTTATCTTTTCTGTGTTTTTCATATATTTGTGTACATACTTCACTATAGGTATATTATTCTTAGTATTTTTTCTTTGTTTTCTCCATAGAGTTTCTCTGTTATATTATTATTTTCTCCCATTATTCTTTAGTTACAATTTATTATTATTGCTTTATCACTAGCTTCATAGCTGTATTTGAATTAATTACCTGTGTGTATCTTGTTAAGTACAGTATTTTCCTGTCTAATTCTGTATCCTCCTTTAGTTTTAGCCAATAGCAGCCTATGTCCCTTTCTTATTATTTTAAGTTTTAAGCCTATTCTTCTTACTTCTATTCTAAACACATATTCTGGTGATATATCATATTCTTTTTAGGAAGTCTGCTTGTATTGTCTTTATTTCTGCCCATTAACAGGTCCTTACACCTGTATTATATCATATAGAAGAGTTGCCATTGCCATTACCTCAGAAAGTTTTCTAGCTGTATTCCAATTATTGCACTTTTTCACTATAGTCAGTTTCCAAACTGTCTATCGCCTATTTTTGTCTGGTATGTGATTTGCTTTGTTATTACTTGGAATGTGGCTGTTTTTGTAAATATAGTTACGCTCTAAATATATCTTCATCTTATCATTGTATTTCATTTATTTCATTCTTATTTCTCTATTTTTTTCCCCTTTTAGCTCCATATTAATATTTTTAGCTTACCTATTTCTTTTTCAATGGGGTTTTGCATAAAATAACTTTAAAATATGCCGCCTTTACCTTGTAAATGTAGTAAGTTTCCTGACCTTCTCATTACATTGTCTGCATAATACACATCTCCTATTATTTCTTTGCCAATAAAGTATTTTTCTCAGTTATAAAGTATTGTGTCTTGTATTGAGTCCAACAGTAGTATGTATATATGTTTCCTTTCACCATTATTCCTGTTATCTTAATTTCCAGCACCAGAAATATTGTAGACACAGAATTTGTTAATTTTGAATTCTGCTTGATTCTCTGGAAGTATATTGTTATACACCTCTAGAATGTTGTACCACTATATTTGGTTAATAGCTTAAAAGTATCTCTTCCTTCTGTAGAGCTTTATTCAAGAGTTGCAAGATTATTCTCTTCATATTTTGCATCAGTCCTGCTCGGGCAACCGAGGTGAACAGATGTGCGCAAGCAAACGTGTGCTCCAGCCAAGTGATACAGAATAGTGTTAAGAATAGCGAAAGTGCCAAACAATGCAGCAGCAGATACCAACAATTAAGATTGCAACTAAAGGTGAAAAATATTATATAAATGGGTCGTTAGATTTACCAGGCGTGAAACAACAACAGCAAAATAGCAACAACCAAAACGACATGGAAACAGAAGAAACGGAAGAGCAATGGAGACAAGAGCAGTGCAGACATGACAACGAAAGGAGTTACAAGGACGAAAACTGGAAACTAGCAAAGACGAGCAAAAAACGAAAAATAATTCTAGGCACAAGTCCAGCAGCAAACCCAGACACAGAAAAGCAGCGATGGCTGCAAGAATTGCCTTTAAGAAACTCTTTTAGCTCATTAACGGAAGAAATAGACAATGACCCGACAAGCAAAAACACAACCAAATCAACTTACATATCAAAACCACCACCAATATTTGTTGAGGAACAAATAATAGACCCGCTTATAGATTTACTAAACAATACAGTCGGAAAGGAAAACTACACAATAAAACAAACAAAACTAGAACAAGTAAAAATCCAAACAAACACCCCCAAAGTATATAGGAAAGTGATAAAAGAACTAAAGGAAAAAAAATGCTGTATACCACACGTGCCGGCTCAAAACGGAAAGGAGCTACAAAATAGTTATAAGAGGATTACATCCAAAAACTAACACAAAAAAGTTAAGCGACGAATTAGCAAAAATTGGCCATCAAACAAGAACAATAAACAATATGACAAGATATGACACGAAACAACCCTTACCATTATTCTTAATAGAACTCGAACCCAGATCCAATAAGAAAGAAATTTACGAAATAAAAAAGATACTAAATACAATTGTAACAGTAGAACCACCACGATACAAAAAAGATATACCACAATGCATGCGGTGCCAACAATACGGCCACACAAAAAATTATTGTAACAGAAGCCCGGCATGTGTCAAATGTGCAAAAAATCACCTAACAATACACTGCCCACACACAGGAAAAATAGAAGAAGTTAGATGCTATAATTGTAACGGAAACCACCCAGCCAGCTATAAAGGATGCGAAATCAGGAAACAACTACAACGTAAACTTTTTCCACCACTTCGCAACAGATCTCTCAATAACTACCAACCACAACAAAGTGCAACGGAAAATGAAAGGACATTGAAAGCACAATATGAACCGAGCGCCATAATCAGAAACATAGATCCCCAAAGTAACCGAAGCTACGCACAAGTAACCAAAAACATTAGCCAAGCAACGCTTACAACCAATCAGAACCAAAGCAATAACATCCAAGACGCTACAGAAATCAAAGAAATGCTCAAACAACCCACCAAAGACATGGAAATGCTGGGAAAAATGATGAGCGAACTAAACACAGTATTAAGACAACAAGTACAACAAACAACACTCATGTTACAACTACTCACAAACTTGCTAAGTAAAAAATAGAGATGGACAAGTTGAAAATAGCAGCGTGGAACTCCAATGGCTTGCAACAGCGAGTCCACGAAACTAAAACATTTTTGTAACAAAACAATATTGATATATTACTTGTCTCTGAAACACATTTCACTCTAAAGAGTTACATGAAAATTCCGTACTACAGCATCTACGACACCAAACATCCCTCAGGTAAAGCACATGGAGGAACTGCAGTAATAATAAAAAATGACATCAAGCATCACCTACATAGTCAAACAAATCAAGAACACTTACAAGCAACCACTGTCACAATACAAAACAATGACAATTACTTCCAGATATCAGCAGTATATGTACCTCCGAGACACAAAATGACACTAAAAAAATGGGAAGAGTACTTTCGATCCTTAGGCGACAAATACATAGCGGCGAGAGACTTTAACGCAAAGCACACATTACGGGGTTCGAGAATTAATACGCCGAGAGGTAGGACATTAGAAAATCACATCAGAAGCAACAACCTCAATGTACTAACTACAGGAAAACCAACGTACTGGCCGACAGACCTCAATAAAATATCTGACCTGTTGGATTTTGCAATAACAAAAGGACTAAATGCAAGCAAACTAAAAATAACAACCAGCCTTGAGCTTAACTCCGAGCATACACCAATTATAATAGAATACACAAGCAAACCACTACTTTATAACAGGACAGATTCATTATGCAATAAGACCACCAATTGGCAATCTTTCAAAGAATTAATCGAAAACAAAATCAATTGCAATATCCCGTTGAAAATGCCTGAAAACATTGAGCAGGCAGTAGCAACTTTGACAGAAATAATACAGGAAGCAGCGCGGGCAACCACCACCTATGAATCAAATAGCAGACAAACAAAAATTATTCCGCAGGACATCCTAGACAAAATCAGGGAAAAAAGAAAAGCAAAAGCAAAATGGCAAAAACGGAGAACACGAGAAAACAAAAAAAAACCTAAATAAACTTGCAAAGGAATTAAAAAATAAAATAAGGGAACATCATAATAACGAATTCTCAAAATTCATCGAATCACTATCCGCGCATGAGAATACCAACTACTCCCTATGGAAAGTCACTAACAAAACGAAGAAAACAATAAAATCAATCCCAGCAATCAGAAAAATAGACAACACATGGGCCAGAAGCAACGAAGAGCAGGCAGAAGAATTCTCGAAGCACCTACAAAATATATTCTCACCGTACGACATTAATAGCAGCATCCCCGGATGGCAAACAAATGAAGAAGTTGAAAATGCCAACATCGCACCTGATAAACGCTGCACCATACTCAGCACAACAGCGCAAGAAATTACAAACTTAATTAAAGCAACAAAGGCAAGTAAAGCACTAGGATTTGACTTGATCAATGGAAAAATCTTAAAAAACCTTCCCCCAAAAGCAATAAGACTAACAACAATTATATTCAACGCAATTCTAAGAATACAGTACTTTCCTACACTATGGAATATAGCACAGATCGTAATGTTACCCAAACCAAACAAAAACTCCCACCTAACTGCATCTTACAGGCCAATATCATTATTACCTGCGTTCTCCAAACTGCTGGAGAAAGTAATATACAACCGCCTAAAACAATTATAGAAAAAGAAAAACTAATACCGGGCCATCAATTTGGATTCAGAAATAAACACTCCACAATAGAACAAATGCACAGACTCGTGAATGAAATCTTACAGGCACTGGAAACAAAACAATATTGCACGGCACTCTTTATGGACATCGGAAAAGCATTCGACAAAGTTAACCACGAAAAACTCCTTCAAACTATCAAAAAGCAATTTCCAAAACAAATCTACAAATTACTCAGATCTTACTTAAACAATAGAACCTTTATAGTAAAAATAAAGGATGCATATTCAGAAATCCGGAATATCAAGGCAGGAGTACCGCAGGGAAGCGTACTAGGACCAATACTGTACACATTATACACGGCAGACATACCAACAACTGTTAACAGCAAAATACTTACGTTCGCGGACGATACGGCCATACTAGTGAGACACACAAATCCAGAAACAGCAGCAGCTCTACTACAATAACACATTACAAAAATAGAAAAGAGGCTGCAAAGAAAACAAACAAAAGCGAACACCAGTAAGTGCAACTACATAACATTTGCACTTAGAAAAGGAACAACACCAGATATATACTGAAGGGCGCCCACATAGTACATACAAAGCAAGTTAAATATCTAGGAATACATTTAGACACACACCTTACATGGAAACATCACATAAAATCTATAATAAACAGAATACGTGAAATAAGGAAGAAGATGTACTGGTTAACCAATAAAAAATCTAAATTAAGCATAACGAATTAACTAAATATATACAAAACAATAATCAAACCAATCTGGACATACGGAGTCCCACTATGGGGGACGGCAGCAATGAGTCACATAAATAAAATAGAGATAGAAGAAGCAAAAATTTTAAGAACAATTTAACGCTCCATGGTACGTCAGAAATGAGGACATCCGAAAAGATCTAAAAATTCCAACAGTTAAAGAGGAAATCGCTAGATACGCAAAAAAATACAAAGAAAGACTTGCAATACACCCAAACCAGCTAGTTGCAGAAACAAAAGAAACCGTAATAGAAAGAAGACTGAAGAAGAAGCATCCCGCAGACCTCGCAATAGAAAGACAATAAACAACCTGGAAGATGGAACCCCGCTGGGGGTAACCATCCACATGCTATATTTTTCAAGTTATAATATTTTACCAAATGTCCTTCTGGACAAATTGTAAAATTAAATAAATAAATAAATAAATAAAATATTTTGCATTAAAGAATTAAGTACTCGTTGAGTAAAACTATAATTCAAGCTTAACAGTGTTAAAAGCCATTTTGAAACGTCCACATATTTAAAAGAACCAAAAACAGAAAGAGGTTATATTTGTACTATTTATACTTGACGACGAATATAATACGATAGCGATATTGCTTTCGGTATCTACGGGATATCCTACGTAAAATCGGTTATTCAAACCTTGGTCACTTAAAAACTGTTTTAGATTCTATTTCCGTATTATACAGATTTACACTTGGTAGCGTGCAGTGTAATATTGTTTTCGGAGCCTTCTTACAAACATTTTTTGCATATTTTGGTAGTACTCGATGGATGGAGATGAAATATAACGATTTTATGTTTAGGAATCCATTGGTTCAAAAGCTTGCATTGGTTGTGTATTTTTAAAGTTTGACATAACTTACATGTTAAAGTTTAGTTTAACGTGATAAAGATTTAGGCGGTACACACTTTTATTTATTTAATTACATACAGTGTTTAACGTATCATAATATTGCTTTAAGACGGTTATATTAGTAACGTTTACATAGGCAAAGTTCAATGTATACTATCGAAAGTATTTTTATTAATATTTCGGAAATTACTTTCAAAGATTTCCACTTCACTGATTTCGATGATTTTTGAATATGTTATAGAAATTAACTTTTGTATAACTTTTGCTTATACAGTGCTGGACAAAAGTATTGGCACAGCATGATTGTTATGATAGAAATGCTTATAACTACTAAACAAATTGATTTAAACAAAAAACTTTTTGACGTATTTATTTATTATCTATTCTAGTTTATTACATAACAAGAGCAACAATATAAATAAAATAATACGCAAAATAATAACAAAAATATATTTTATATATATAAATATATAAAAATATATATAAATAGTTAATCTGATGCTTGTGTACAAGTTGAGTATGTGACTGATCAAATGCTAGAAATTGGGTCAAAGGTGTTGACCGCTCGAAAGATGGTAAATCAGTGGTGTTTGGCAATGATGCGGTGGCGGAGGAAAACTAGCGATGGGTGGGCCCGAGGACATGAGATGAGCTGATTCGTTAAGGAATAGATTTCGTTAAAAAAGAGGGCAATAGGCTTCGTTGTCAATTGGCTGGTTGCTGCGTTCTTAGGTGAGGAATGGTACTAGCCGCCGTCGAGATGAAGCTGCTGGTGGGAGGCTGCATACGTGAGAAGAACTAACTTTCTCGTGTCAACCCGTGATGCACAATAAGTTTAGGAAATAAATCAATGGAAGACTGTTTGTTTGGTATGAAGGACCTTTAGCTGGAAATTCCTGAGGTTTATGAAGGGTACTTGAGACTATTGAGGGTACGCGGTAAGGACGTGAAGACATCTGGCTGCCAGCTTGCCCACGGCGTGTGGCCTGGTCTAGGAACAGAGTCGGCCGTCGTAACATCCTCCCCCCGTTGAGAGGGTACCGATCAATTGATATGGTGTGATATTGATGTGGGTCCGATGATGCTGCTGCAAGGCCGCTGCGTCGAGGGTACGTTGTCTGCCTGGTAGACTGGATCGCTGTGATCCTGGTGATTGCCAGTTTCCCAGCGTAATCTAATTAATGTTTAGTTCCCTTTTTTTCCTTCTTATTTTTGCTTATACACCCTTGGACAAAAAGATAGCACATGTGTGCTATCATTAATTTCTCATAGATAGAGTCCGAATTTCCCAAGTTTGACGAATGGCATATAAACAGTACCTTGTAGTAATAAGGTATATGAGCTTGAAACTGTATCTTCGCTATTCCTCTTGTATTTATCAACAATGATTGTGAAATCCGGTCGGCGAAATGATAGCACACTTTCAAAAGTTGTAGTGTTTATTATCTACTAAATTGTACAAAAATAAAAAACCTTTTAAAATTTAATAATGTGTGGATCCTCCCTTATTCTCCACCACCTCCAGCATTCGTTTCGGCAAAGAACGATATAGTTTTCTAATATAATCCAGCGATATATTTCTCCATTCCTCTTCAAGGCACTTTTTTAACTGATTAATACTTTCAAATTGCCTATTTTCTCTATAAACGGCATTGCTTAATTTACTCCAACAGTTTTCGATTATGTTTAAATCGGGGGAGCATGCAGGCCAGTCCAAAACTGCAATATTTTCTGTTGAAAAATATTCTTTCACAACCTTAGCGGTGTGAACTGCAGCATTATCTTGCTGAAAAATAAAATCTTGTCTCGCAATATGTGTTGCGTACTTTGCAATTTGATTTTGTATCAAATTACGATAGGTTATAGCATTCATCTTGCTGCGAATTGATATTAAATCAGTCTTTCCGTTATACCCAATACCTGCCCAAAGCATAATGCTACCTCCACCCATTTGACGCCGTATTTGTGACAATTTTTTTTTTCTTACATCATGATAGTAAAAATTGAATCCATCTGGGCCATCTAAATAAAATCTTTTTTCATCTGTAAATATAACTTTCCTCCACTTCTTGTTCCACCGTATATGTTCTTTTGCAAAATATAATCGATGCTCCTTGTGAATCTGCTTTAGAGCTGGTCTTCGTTTTAATTTCATCCGCTTTATGTGCGCGGATTGTTGTAGTACACGTCTGACATTCCGAGGATTAGTTTTTACGCCAACTTCTTCTGCAATTTCACGTGACGTGAGAAGCGAATTTGACGCGGCACGTAAAATTGCACGTTTTTCACGAGTACTAATCGCGGAAGGTCTCCCACTGCTTTTTTTTGTTCCATAATTATTTACATCTTTCAGTAAATTATAAATGACTTTCCGACTTCTACTGAGAACTTTTGCAATTTTAGAAATAGTAAAGTTTTCTTTCTTTAATTTCAAAACTGTTTGAATCTCTTCACTATTTAGCTGTTTTCCACGTCCCATTGTTTGAATCGAAATTTGTAAGGTTTCTAATGAAATTCTTCTACTTTTCACTACGTCTACACCACTCAGAATACACAGAAATACTAAGGAATGGAAACAAAATGCTTGGTGTGCTATCATTTCGCCGACCGGATTTCACAATCATTGTTGATAAATACAAGAGGAATAGCGAAGATACAGTTTCAAGCTCATATACCTTATTACTACAAGGTACTGTTTATATGCCATTCGTCAAACTTGGGAAATTCGGACTCTATCTATGAGAAATTAATGATAGCACACATGTGCTATCTTTTTGTCCAAGGGTGTATATACATATAAATATATACATATATATATGTACATATAAATGTAATATATTGTGGCGGATGAGGATTGGATCGATATCACGAATACAAGAAGGATTGCTGCTGCAACCGTCAATATATTTTGAATAAATAATTTAAATTACAAATATAATAGATACCATCTATAGACGTTCGTACAACGTATTCACGCAGATAGAGTAGACCGATCGTGGATAACTTTATAACTCGCATAATAGCACGGTAATAGCTCGATAATAGCTCGATAATAGCTCGATAATAGCTCGATGATAGCTCGATGATAATAATCTTTATACTGGCCGGGGGGGAGGGGGTCGGAAGATCCAAGTTCGTCTTAGAACGACGGTTGCACGTAGCGACGAAGTTTGTTTATCATTACGTTTCGTGTATCAAGGCGGTGTCAATGTCCCGAGGCACAACACGAGTCGCTCTCACTTCGCCTCATCCTATGACTCATGTGTCGCCACAATATATATGATATTCGACTACAGGTATAACAAAATGTGAGGATCGACTGTTGAGGAGAACAAATCAAAAATAAAAAAATTATATTTTCGGTTTTGGTTTTTTTGGGAGTAGTTATTGACAACTAAAAGTCGGCTGAGACATCACTGTGCACGAGCGCGTCTCCATATATTACATAATTTACACGAAGTAAAGTTAGGATAGTTTGAGCAGTGGGCAGTTCAGAGACCCTTAAATTAAACAACACATGCGCAACAGCTGTCCGAGCATATGTAATCACATGAAGAGGCTATGACATTCAGAAACGTAAACAATTCCAACGTCTTTCGAATTTTTATTCCTTTTTCTTACTAGTATGTATTAGTCGAGTTTCGTCAAACGTTTTGCTCTAATACATTTCCAGTTTCCCTGAACTTTTGTAAGATTTCTTTTACTCGATTTACGAAATATTTCCTTGAAGAGGAGCTAATAGCTGCTACTTGACGTTAAAAATGCTTCCGTCAGGAAAGTTCTTTCTTTAATCGGAAACGCGATGATGATTAAAGCATAGAAGCATAGAAAGGTGCTTTGATCTGTGAATTAAAAAAAAGACTCATTGAAGTCTGGGATACGATTTGTAAATAGGGACTTAACTAGAAACTCAATTGTTACTTTTTTATTGTTGCATAACTATAGCACCATTACAAATAACGAAAATAAAAACAATAATAACACAATTGGAATATAGCAAAAGTGTTGTTATTTTTATATTTAGAAGTAGGATCGCGTTAGTCATTATTATATTATTTAGATAAAAACACCACACTTCTCGGAGCCGAAAAACTTTTATTGCACACACTTGAAAAAAGGGAACACACAACGAACGAAAAAACAAAAGAAGTCTTAAAACTATCGATCTATCGACCGTGTCTGGTAATATCTTCTAGTTACTCTTTTTGTAACTGGCCGTCAGCATATAGATGGCGAGCGAGAACTCACGTTGTCATTTTCAACAAAAAGATGCTATGACTATATTTGTTTCTAATTATTTAAAAAATGCAGATTCACCACACTATCGACTAGTTTTTGGAGAATTTCTGTTATTCCAAGCAGAAATTATCGCATCATTTTAATTACGAAGTAATTTCTTGTACTTTAGTTCTCGAATTATTGATTTTCAACATAAATCTTGCAAACAAAGATAGCCTAGGTATTCCCCATTGGGTTTTAATTAGCAAATCATAGTTCACATTTAAAGACATTAATTTCATCTGTTTCGAGCTATTTCAGTGTTCTTGAGTTGGAGTGAATTGTTACAGTATCTTGTTGATATGTCCATTTAATCGAGTCGTCTTTTAGAAAAAACTGCAATAATGTTTTCTCAAATTGATATATACTCGGTGTTTATCTTTTTTGAAGGTAATGTTAAGCCCTATATTAACCAGATACAAAAAACTACCCAAACTATTAAATTTCCACAACTGAAATTACTTATTGACAGACACTTCAGATCTATTTGGAGATCCCTCAAACAATTTTTTAATAGATTTGTAATATGTAATTGATCTTTTTACGTGACTACTTAAAATTTGGAATTACATAGAAAATGAGTGGCGCAAAAGTCATACTTCATCGGACTAGTTAGATATATTGAATGTCATAACGCAACATATTATGGGTTCCGTTAGACCAGATTTATATAACGGCCAAGCACAGTTGCTCTTGGTTTACAAATAGTTGTTTAGCGCTCTGATCTTCTGCATACCACGCAGATGGAACGGAAGTAATTTAACAAATTTGCAATAGCATATGCTTTTAACTTCTCATCATTCCCTTTCCTTAGCTCAACAATCGATCGTAGCAAATCGTATCATAAACCTAGGAATTTGTAATTGGATTGTGTCAGTAGCACTCCAAAACTTTTCCAACATAGTTCAGACTCCCCCAAACATTCCCCTCGAGTATATATTTCACCGCCTCGAAGCACACCTCCTACACAGTATTGAGTCTCAGCCACCCTTCGGATTATTTTAGCTAAAGGTGTATTTTATCTTTATATATTCACGAATCGCAATTTAATGATATAAATGGTAATCACTTTGATTACATAAGAAAATGGGCGGTGCTAATGTTATGCAGTCCGCCTTAGTAAGTACATATGTTGAATGTTATAGCGGCATGGATACGTTCCGTATAATTTATACAACGGCCAAGCACAGTCGCTATTTGGTCAGAAATAGTTGTTTAGCGCTCTGATCCTCTGCGTGCCACGCTGATGGAACGGAAGTTATTTAACAAATATGCAGTAGTGCACACATTTAACTTCTACCATTCCATTTCTCTAGCTCGATAACCGATTCTGACAAATCCTGTCATTAACCTAGGAATTTCCAAACGGTCATATGAACTCCAATCCAAGACTTTCCAGACGTAGTTCGAACTCTCTCGAACATCCCCCACGAATATGCGTTCACTATCTCGAAACACACCTCCTATACAGCACTGAGTCTCGGTCCCCTTTTGAATTTCTTCAATTACAGGTGTATTTTATGTTTACATAGTCATTAATAATAATTTAGTAGTATAAATAATAAAAATAATAAATGCTTAATATTGAATATAATAACTGAATATATGTTGGAGCCGGAAGTCTGGTCCGCTGGACAGATGTAAGCAATTGTTCCTGGTCTTGATTATTGTACAATGTATGTGGTCCAACGCCTGAAAGACTGCCCAATTTTGGCGTTTTAGTCAGTATTATTTTGTAGAATATTCTAAGTGTTCCTCCTGAATGAGACAGTCATTAGACGCGGGATAATAGGTCGTCGTGCGTAGGTGCGTGACGCCAAGCAACCGGCATAACTCTTCAAATAGGCGCGATTCGAATTGGCGTCCTTGGTCTTCTTTAAAGGTATGCCGAAACAAGAAATCCATGCCGAAAGGAGGGCCGAAACAACGGTTGGCGCTTTCATGTCAGCTGTCGATATCCTTGCAAGTATTGCATTACGATAATGTCTACATGTATGTGCTCGAACCAGCCTGCTAACTCTCCGAATGTTCCAACGGGCGTGGTTACGTGCCTTTTTTTTTTTTTTTTTTTACGTGGAGAAATCCTCATGGACACTCGCCGTTGCAAAATCCCAACAACCGAGTAGTGTCGGACTCTTACCGCCTAAAACTCCACGGTAGTCATCCTGACGTCTAGCAGAAGTGGCCCCGGGGTCTCTTGCGAAATACTACTAGGGGGGCACTCCTCATCGTCTTCTCCCTGCTGTTGATTAAGGGGGCGTCCTTGTCTGAGTTGGCCGTTAGGAGGGACCATACCCTCTAACGCCACATTCCCTGGTCTGACGCTCCTAGGGCGGCGCCGATGCCCCGCCCTTGCGGCATACGGAATCTCTCTGGTGCGACCTTCTACTTGGATCGCGCGTTCTTACCCTCTTTCTTTCCGCTCGCTCCTTCACCAGCATCGGGGCTAATCTCTCGCCGATGTCGAGCTGTAAGACGCGGCGCGGTTCTGCCCACGCTGGACAAAACTCCAGCGTGTGTTGCGCCGTGTCTTCCTCTTCCTCGCAGTGGTGACAGATGGAGGTTACCTCCCGCCGAATCCTTAGCAGGTTCTCGCTGAATACTCCATGGCCTGGGATTCCATCCGATCCCGGTGCCACGTCGCGGGATGCCATCCTCTTTGTCGCTTCGAAGAGCTCCTCTTCGGTGACTCGCAGCTCTTTGCTCCACTCCGTCGTCGTCGTCGTCGTCGCCGTCGTCGTCGTCGCCGTCGTCGTCGCCGTCGCCGTCGGAGGAGAAGGATGGCCCTGACTGTCTCGAGTCCCTACTTTGCCGTGGGAACAGGACGTTGTCCAACAACGTCGGATTGTTTGCGGTCAGCAAAGAGTCTTCTGCGGGCCCGAACGAAACTCGCTCGCATCTCCGCGATCTCTGGAGTCCACCAGTGTACACAGCGGTCGCGTCTACCACCCGGAACGGAGCGCGGCATCGAGGCGTCACACGCCGCGCTCATGTATCTTCGGAGGTACTCCGCCTCCTCGTCAACGCTTCCCAACGTGGTTGCCCTTTGGGCGTCCCAGCTCCAGGTAGAAACGATGGGCACCGCCCGTGGCATCTCTTTGTTCCTTCCTTTGAGACGTCATCTTGGTGGTGGGTGGGAACGGCTCGCTGCTCCTCGGGTGTTGGTATTCTCGTCGAGGGCCACCTCCATTCGTATGTAGAGGTGGTCGGACAGGGCCTCAACCCCCTCAGCCACTCTTCAGTCGTGGATCTTCCGATACAGCTCGGAGGTAGCCCACGTGATGTCGACCACGGAGGGCCCTCTCCACGCCACGCAAGTGCTCACCGAGCCCCTGTTTGCCAGTAGGAGCCCGAGACCCGCAACCCAGTCGGTCAGCCATCGTCCCCAGGCGCTCGTCCTGACGTTTCCCTATTGCGTTGAGTGAACATTGAAGTCCCCGAGGACGAACACCTGACGGGGAAAGCATCTTCTGACGCGGCCAAGCCACTGTTAAGGGAAACATAGACTTCCACCACCGCTATTCCAGTCCACTCGACCGCGATATAGCCGCTGCCACGTTCGAGCAGGACGCCGAGGGTACTCAGCGCTGGCGTCCACGTTATGGCCGTCATTCCAATCGTGTCCCCGACCCAGTTGGGGGCGTCGGGGACTCGGTACAGCTCAGCCACCACAGCGAGGGTGACTTCGCTCTCCCGGATGGTCTGGGAGAGCAGATCTTGCGCCCGTCTGTATCTTCCTAAGTAACATTGGAGGAAGCGCTTGAACTTAGTCGTTCAACTCCATAGCCTCCTCCCGGCCATCTGCCGCTGCTTTGGCGGTGCTCCTTTGCTGTGTTTTCGCGGCTGAATCGCGGATGGGTCGCCTCCTCTTGACCTTCGGGGGGCGCATGTCGCCCTGCCCATTCTGTGGTCGACGGGCGCCCCGAGCGACTCACACATGGGGCACTTGGGCGCAGAGGCAGGACATTCCCTGGCACGATGACCGCCTCCGCCGCACCTGTAGCACAGATGCCCCCGATCCACAGTGGACTCGCAAATTGCGCGTACGTGTCCCAACTCCAGGCACCTATAGTACTTTTTTTTTGTGCGAGGAGGGGAAAATGCAATTACGCAACCCAGTGACCCGCGTCTCTGGGTTATGTGGAACTCGGACAGATGACATCGCCATACCCACTAAAAACCCCTCCTCTTCCAATCCTATTTGGGCGGAGGGTTCGCCGGAACCGCACTTCAGGCATTACTTCGACGAACCCTCGTACATCGCTCTCTCAGATCTTCACTATTTACCCACTACGCCTCGTAGGGTCACGTTATTCTTCTTCTTAGTATCTTCCTGTAACTAGGACATGCTAGGGACCCCGTTACATGATCAAACTTGTTCCCCTTTACCCTGCTGCATATCGCGCAGTGTGGCCGATTTTGACATCCTGATATGATGTGGTGAGTACCTCCACATTTTCTACAGGCCTCTTTTCCAGGTCATATCGCCTTACAATTGTTTGCGATGTGTCCAAACTGATGGCATCTGTAACATTTAGTTACGTTGGACAACACCCTTACTGTGACTATTGTAAAACCCGTTCTGAATTTAACATTTCCTCCTTCCTTGGCGACGTATCCACTGGATAGTACAACAATCGTCGATTGCGTGCCCCATGGTGTCAATCTCATTGCCTTCACCTCCACCTGATCGATCTCCTTGATGTTAAGCTGGTCCCTCATGGCATTTACGAGCTCTTCCCTGCTCATCAGAGGATCAACTTCCCTTATCTCTACAGATACCTTGTCTTTTAAAGGTATCGCTCGAAGTTTGTCGCCAACTATATTGTTGATCTCACTAGTCACGACTTCCACCTCGCTACCAACCTTAATTTCGATGAGAATGTCCCCAGTTCTTGTCCTGCGAATGGCAGTACTATCCCTGAGAACATCTTTCGCCGCCATGAGATCCTGATAAGTTTCGATCCACTCCTTTTGTTTACCAACCCTAATTAGGATGGCCTCTGATCTTCTGTGGGCTTTCGTCGTCTTGGACCCACTGCTAGCTTTGGTAGGCGGCGGTCTGATGCTCTCGCTATCAGCCCCCATCTTCTTTTTGTTGATCCCAATATCTCTCCTACTCATCTTGGTTTGCCATTCCTCCCCAGATTCGCAGGATTCACATACTATGGTATCAGCTCTCATAGACCTTGATGCACATACCTCCGCGTATGAGTTACCTTCTCCGCTTTTCTTCTTCTTCGGATCTTTCCCCTTATCTAAAGGTGAGATCTTCTTCCTTTTAGGCCTGCTGTCCTCACCTCTTTCCGTCTCCACCCTTGTTGGAGAGGTTTGCGTAGCGGCTTCTACCACCTCGGGTCTCGCTTCTCTTGTCTTCTTTACGATCTGTCCAAACTTTAACTCCGTAAGTCTCTTCCAGGCCATGTCAGCTTTCCCATCTGCCGCTGTGGCAAACTCTCTGATCTTCGGATCCTTTTTCGAAACTAAATGTAACCGCCTTACTATCGCTTTAATGTCTAGGAAGGCATCTTTGAGATGGTCAGTAACATATCTAATATCCGACACCTTGTCCATATACTCATCATTATCACTCGTTTCAGTACTCTCCGAACACTTACGAGTTCCACATTCTACTTTTCCATTTCTGGGTCTTCATCTTTTTTCTGAGTTTGGCACGTCACTACCAGAGTCATCTACCGAGGTTACATCTCTGAAAAGTATACCTCTCGATTTCGTGACCTTCAACTCAATCGGGCTCCTAGCCAATCTTGGCCTAGATGTGAACACCCTCCCATCCATCTCATTCCTAATAATGAAATCCGAGCTCTCCTCGCCTTGCGATGTTATTTTGTCCATGCCTCGTGACCTCTCGCTGCTCATAGATTCCGCGTCACCACCCTTTATCACTGGACCCCCGCCTTCATCGATAGACTCGGAGGCGCCGTCCTCGGAATCATCGAGCTGTATTTGCCTTATCACCTTATTCCTCACCTTCTTTGATGATATGTTCGATTTTCGGTCCCCGGTCTTATTTAACGAACGGGGGAGGGTGGCCCTGGGACCGACCTTCTCCTCGTCGCTCGTCCAGTCGCAAGATGACTATCGGGTCGGGCCTGGGACGCTACCCGAATCACCGACAGGGCCTGGGGGCTCCGAAACCCCGTGCGCCGTAATACTTGTCCTTTTATTTGACCTATTCATAGTTGTTATAAATTATATTAATTCGTTAAGTCCGTGGTCATAGCCATAGTCGTCACCATTCCTGATCAAAACCATCACAAATTGTTCAATTATATCCAATAAGCTCGCCAATTCGTCAACAAATCCGCCCGAATTATATACAACCAATATTTATATATATATATATGTCGAATCAGAATCACAATTAGGATCAGAGTGGGGGGCGGGTAGCGAATCTTCACCATATTTATCCATTGTCGGTATGAATAACGTATCGTTTATTACAAAAACACTGAATACAAAACGGACGCGGTGCCGTGACGATGAAACGATAACGGTGATGGCCTGAGGTTCGATAGCGAATCCGCGGCCGACGGGATAGCAATTATGTTTCTCTCTAGAGTCCAAGTCAAACACGCGAGGTATGCACGGATTGCGAAAGACGTAATCTTTTCTAAGCGATCGTACAAAAAAAGTGAGTTTCCGTCGCGGTGATGCCACAGAGGAAAACTATGATGGGGTGTGTCTAAGGACACGAGATCATCGGATTCGTCGAGGGCGATCTTCGTTCGGGAAGAGAAGGAAATAGACGTTGCTGTTAATTGGTAAGTTGCTAGGTTGGTGGTTAGAAAAGGATGCTAGCCGCCCTTGGGAGATGTTGGCAACGGGAATCGTCGCTCGTGAGAAAAAGCAGACTTCCCGTATTCTCCCGTAGCGGGTGGTAGATTTGGGGACTGTTAGGGTAAGAGCCGTTTGTACGTTCGAAGGGCCTTGGCGGCCAAGTCCTATGATTTATAGCGAGTCCTCGACCTAGCTGTAGAAACGCGTTGGCATCTGGTAATCATCGTGCCCGAAGGATAGAGTCTTTTGTTTAGACAAAGTGTTTATCCCGTGGCCGCGGCTACTCTCGGCGTCCCGTTTGACGCCTCGAACCCGAGCTCCTTGTCTCGGCTTTTCTTAAGAATTCTGACGGGGAGGTCCGAAATCTTTTCATCTCCGACATATAAGTATACATGCATACCCACATACACATAAACGTGTATATACAATATAAGCATACATGCATGCTTGCATATACATACACTCGACATATATATGCCATCCTTATCATTACACTATAACTCCTATAAGATATGAATTACGCAACACACTCTCACTTATTTATAATTTAAGATATACAAAATGAGTTCTAAAGGTGAGTTCGGCTCGAGAAAACTAATAATGAAAATAATAATATCATAAATAATAAGTAATAACTAATATAATAACTAAAAATACAATAAAATAAAAATAAAATGAAAATGAAATAAAAATAGAAAATAAAAATATAAAATAAAAATAAAATAAATAAAATAAAATATCATAAAAATAAAAACGAAAATAAAATAACAATGAAAATAAACTAAAGTAATAGGCACCTATAGTACTGTAGTGGCCTTTTTGGGATGGCTATGACCCTTGCCTTAGACCAGCCCAGCGCAACTTTTCCTTCCCGGGCTAGTTTCCGGGCTCCAGCCACCGGGCACTTTATCCACGCGGACCCGAGGCCACCTCTGGAGGCGCCGATCTCTTCGACTTGCACCTCCGCGCTGTCACATCCTGCCGCCGAGGCCAGTGCTCGCCGCAGCTCCTCCTTATTGACCGAGATGTGTATCCCGATCACTCTCAGCTCCGCCGTCCTCGTTGGAGCCGCGACTCTTATCGTGGTCGGGTCTAGCACCTCGGCCAGACGCGTCGCCAGCAGTGACACCTTTCTCCTGTCCTCGTCTCCAGGACCCTTATGATAATAGCTCCCGTCATGGCCTTCTTCATGTCGACGGACTCTACGCCGATCTCTGTAAGCGGGATATTCTGCCTGGCCGTTGCAAGCACGTCGGCGTATGACATCTTTGTTCCCTCGCTCAGTGTTAAATTCCCCGCGGATGTTCGCGGTGTGCGAGGGAGCGTGGCCATCTTCGATGCCTGCGTCGGTCCCTTCTTCATTGTGTCGGTGGCGCTCGATTTCAGCGCACCTGTCGTCTTTGCCGGTGGTGGAGCCACAGTCGGCCCTTTCTTCGCCTCTTCTTCAGCGGTGACCGTGTTCCCCTGCTTCTTTTTCTTCTCTTTCCCCTCTTTCCTGGGTGCTACCACCCTCCATTCACCGCCCTCCTGCTCCCCCAGGAGCGCCGATGTTTGGGTGGTGCGGCGAGTGGCAAAGTTATCCGCCTTGCATAGGGATTCAGGGGTGTGTAGTCGTCGGCCCCCAAATCGCTCTTCGATGGCCCTTATTATGATAGGTCCGAACTCGTTGAACCTCTTCTCCAGGGCGTTAATACGCATACTGTCGCTGTTACCCTGTCGCAGAGGACGGCCAGACTCGGATGTCGAGCCTCTGTACCGCGGGCAGTCGTGAGCACAAGCAGCCCTTCTAGATAGTTCTTGGCGAAGGGCTCCTTCAACGCGGACATCCTTGCTTCCTCGAGCCTCACAGTTGTGGTGCCGCTGTTGTGCGCTGGTTTCGTTCTCCTCGGCGATTCGTTGTTCCATGCGGCGATAATATAGCTCGCCGCATCCCTTAAGGTTTTTACATATGTCCCTTTCAAGTTGAACGATGTCGTCGCAACCCGCATTATCTCGGCGACACGCCTTGTACATTCGGGGTTCACCTCCGCCGCCGAGCTTGTCCTTACTTCTATCGCCAGCTCCTCGGAGACGTCCCGGGATGTCGACATAATTTTCCTTTTCTTTCCCCGGGACGCGGTCGAAGCCAACGATAAGCGCGACGCGAACGAAGCAACCGACACTTCGTCGTCGGACCTCGCTCGCGTCCGGAATACTCTTGCTATCGATGACATGGCATCGGCTACTATGACCGGAGCGAGAAAGACGCTCTCCGACCTGTCCGCGGGTCTCTGCGAACCCCTCGTAGTTCTTCTTGAAAATCCCTCCGCAACCTCCATTTTGCTGCTTCCCGCCTCGCCAGGCGCAGAAACACTTCCGGGGACCTGGCGCTCCACCCTCGAACGGCCGTGGTCGTGAGATGACGACGCAGGAGGGCCGACTTGACTATCCACAACTGCGCCGGTACTGGGGTCTCCCTTCCCTGCACCGTAAACGTGCTTTTTTTGATATGTCAAATCCATTTTTATTATTTCTTTCGTCTGGTCGTCAACAAAGTCTCCATCCTGGTGCCACTCACTCTTTCGCACCCTACTCCGGTCGAAGCCGGTGGAGGACAACAGGGAGTCCCACGAGAAGGTGAGGTGAATGGTCTTGACGGGTATGGGCCCACCACTTCTCCGAAATTCTTCGCATCGGATCAGCGAACTGACGAGTGCCAAAGGCACCGACCAGCCGCCACCCAACTATAGGAGAATATCAGATCCATCGGGGTTTCCCAGGGCGTGGTCCTACGCCCTGAGAACTCATACCCGCCACACGCTCCCTAGCTGCCGGTATCACTACAGTAAGTTCTTTTATGAATTTTGCTTATAGTTGCACCTTTGTGGCAGCGTATACGTCAATGTGGATCGTCGGCCATTCATCTTCTGTTTATAAACGGAGATCGAGTAAGGCCTCGTGCATAACGTACATATGAGAGATTACAGGAATCTGTTACAACTTATAATTCATTATAAGTTTGTTATAATTTATAATTCAATTAAAAGTGAATATCATCAATATATTGATTTAGGTTTCAATTAGATTTCTCAATTCGGCTGCTGCGAGTAAACTGGCAACGCTTGCGTGAAATAATAAGAAATTAATTGTGAAAGTATAGGCGAATGAATAGTTGATATTATTTTACAAAATAAGTAATCCTTATTATTTCACTCAAGTATTGCCGGTCGCCACGAGGTAGCCGGATTAAAAAATCTGACATAAACCCAGTCCCAATGCATTAATCACATTCGTTTTTACCTGAGTTATAACAAACATTTCTTGCAGTGTCACGTATGCAGTTATGACCGCGGCAGCTGTCAACCAATATAGTGAAGCATACGCTGCCACAGATGTACTGTGTAGAATTCATCGTAGTGGTGTCGGCAGTTTTTCGCGACTATTTCGGAAATTAAACGAGTCAAAAAATTGTTCAAAACGTTTATTTTTACAACAAACCCAAAAATCATTGAGATCAGACGATAGTTAACATTTCTACAGTTTCGTCCAAAATGCAATAAAATGAAGAAAGTTATTGCTATTTCCCTTACCGAAAAATATTATGTGATCTGCATTAAACATTTTTTTATTTACTTTCATCTTCAACAAAAATTGCGGTATGAACGCGTCAAATTTGTAAAATCGCATGTGTCATTTATCCAAAGATTTGTTATTATTATTTTAAATAGTGGGCCCTGTCCTGTTCATGTGTCGAGCCATTTTTTGTTTTTATCTTTTCTTAAATTGCGTTTATTACCCAAACATGAAATCTGAGGCGTGTTGAGACCGTGATAGATTGTAGCTGCTGGTAGTAGAGGTCGCTGCGGGGGTAGGAGTCGCTTTTCTTCTCATTTGTATCGCGGAAGAAAATATCGGACTCCGGTCGCCGGGATTTGAACCCGAGCTCCGAACGTTCGTAACCTAAGGCGCTACCCACTACGCTGCCGTCGTCCGACGCTAGTTAGTGTCGAGTGATGGTGTTTTGACTGTCGAGTGCCCCCACAAATCGAATATACGATATTTGATATAGGATGTGTATGAAAACGCACTCATAATACAATAACGTCATAATACAATTTCTTAAATCTAAAGATTTCAGGGAGTTTCAAGCAGATTAATATTATTACAGGTAAAGTAAAAAAAAAAGAAAATTGACAGTTAATTATACTCCTATAATTCACTCATAACAATACGATATGTATGTGCACTTGTTTATATTGACTGATTTGTCTCGGCTGAACCGACTATAAATCATTTAGAAAACTGGCGACATAGCCTCCATGCCTTCCAAGCCATCCCCCCCTGTCTTGGAAGGACCGTCTTTTGGTTTGTTTGCCCCCGTTCGGGGCTTGTCGCTTGAGATGGTTTATCTCCACTGTCAGATCTGGATCTAGATTTTTTCAAAGTTGGCTATTCGCATGCTGGCGAACCAATCCTGTGAGCCGCAGGTTTTCTCATGTTTTCACACAGAAGACACCGATGAGTCCGTGCCGAACAACATTTCGTCATCGGACGCTTTCGCAGGTAGCAGAAGCTTATCTCAGTTTTCTGCCCTTTGTTATATACTACAACAGCGTGACGCGTCAGAGTCGGCGGTTGGTGAACTCGTGCCCAAATACATCAGAACACAATGCCCTTCTAAAGCAGAATCAACATGCCCAAAGTTTTGACTGCTAGGATTCATGGAGCCCTCCCCATCCCCTTCTGTTTTTGCTCAGTTTCATAATTACTTGCTTCTTTTATTAAATCGCTCATCCGCAGTATCACACTTTCGTTCCGATGTTGAACTCTAGTAAAGAGTACCAAAGCCGAGCTTCAGCCACTACTACCAGCCATAATAGGGTCCATCCACTCAGCCATTCAGTGCCGTATCAGCGAAGTTGCGCCTTTAGGAATCCGTCCACCTGCGTCATCACATTGGCCTCTTTTCTTCGAAGACTGTTCAACGTTGGTGGTAAATTCTTCTTGCGATTCTCCGAGGAAGCAAGAAGCGATGATCAAACTAGCTGTAATAAAAGAGTTTCGAAGAAAACAACTTGGAGCAGTACAAGGTGTGAGCTAGTTTTAATTTAGTATAACTTTAGTATAAGTTTACTATAACTATACTATAACTATACTATAATTATACTATAACTTTAGTGTAATTATACTATACCTATATTGCATTATACTATTATATTATACTTATATTATAACTTTAGTATAACTACAGTATAACTTTAAGTACAACTTTAATTTAATACTATTGTGATAATTAAAGTTTACTCATTATTGTACAGATAAAATTATATTAAATTAAAAATTATATTTAAAAAATTATCTCAATAGCAACTGTAGTCGTTGCTGCACTGAATGGTTGTATACTCTTATTCTGGTAATTCTGATAATTCTGGTAATTCTGGTTATTCTAGTAATTCTACTAATTCTGGTAATTCTACTAATTCTGGTAATTCTGGTAATTCTGGTAATTCTGGTAATTCTGGCAATTCTGGTAATTCTGGTAATTTTGGTTATTTTGGTTATTCTGGTTATTCTGGTTATTATGTCGGCCGACTTTGTACCTAACCCGTGTCATTCACCGCGGGCAAGACGGCATCCAGATGTTCGCACATCCATAAATCACTGGAATTTTCTAGCTAAAGTCCTTCAGAGTGACACGGGAAAGTTAGTTTTTCTCAAGTACGATGCTTCCTACTATCAATTTTCTATCGAGGGCGGCTAAGACCCTTCCTAGCCCACGAACCTTCTTCTTACCCAATCAGAAACAATGTCTACTGCTCTCACTTTCCTAACCCAAAATGTCATTAAAAAATCCGATGGTCCCGTGCGATAGACACACCCATCAATAGCTCTCCTCTGACACAGCATCGTCAATTAACTTCACTTATTCTTCATCGTTAGAATAGTCAACACATAACAGCAACGGGGCTCTACCATTAAATCAATCACTTACTTAATTTGTACTGACGCATCAGCGTAACTATCTATCTGTCGGATTAACATTATGATTAGGGTTAGGGGCGTGTAATGAATATTCTCTCGAATTAGCCATCGTGGTTACGTAATAGAGAAGGTATCTACTCGTACGGATATGATCATTATAGAATTTTACAAGTAGCTGTGGTAACTAGATACTTGAGATACTAATGACAATGATCCTAAGTTCAATAACGAATCCGCAGTTAACGGGATAGCAGTCACGTCTCTCCAGAATCTAAGTTAGACTCTTCGTCAATTAAGGTATTCGCTGATCGCAAACGTTATACTCGCTTGATGATATCGCACGAGAATGTGTCTCTCCGTCATCGTGATGCTGCCGAAGAAAACTATGATGGGGTGTGTTCCAGGACACGAGATCATCGGATTCGTTGAGGACAATCCTCCTTCAAAAATTGAGGGAAATGAACGCCGCCGTTAATTGGCCAATCTCTATGTTGGTGGTTAGAAAAGGATGCTAGCCGGCCTTGAGAGAAAGCCGCTAGCGGGAAGCATCGCACGTGCGAAGGACACCTTCTGTATCTTCCCGACAAGGGCTGTTTATAAATTTGAAGGACCTTGTTTGACTAAGTATTGAGATCTATGGCGGGACCACCAAGCCATCCGAACATATACTGTGAATAATGCATCGGCATCTGGCTATCGTCTTGCCAGACAAAGACTAGGGTGTGCGTGTGACAAGCCACGCGGCAGAGACCGTTAGACTGTTTACTGTTGGGTGTCGGTACCGATATCTCTTCTTAAGGAGAGCTATGTAACTCTATACTTCCGTTAGGGAAAACGTCTGTCCCGTGACCGCGGCTACGTTCGACGACTAGTTGTCGCCTTGAACCCAAGCTCATTATCGCAACTACAATCGGTTTAACTCAGAAGGATTTATAAAGATTTATAAACGCTAAAAGTTTACACAGACAGTGCTTGACACTTTTCTAAGAATTCCAAAGGGGAGGGCCCGATATCCTTTCATCTCCGACATATCTTTACAAAGCTGTTGGAATAAACGTTATTTTGTACGCGTTAATGCAGTGTAAACTCAATTAAACCACCCCTATTATCGTTACAGATATAAGGGGATTGATCAGTTCGTGGCGTCGATTGTTTACTCATAAGGGGAATTTACGACTCCCGTTGACGTGCTTTCTCGCGATCGCGTCTTTCCGCGAATGATCGAATAAACACTAGTTATTCTTAATGTCGTTTTCGACCAGCTGAACATATTTAGGAACATTGTTTGTGAACTTCTTAAGCATTCGTAAGCATTGTTCTTGATTAATTAAGCAGACTTTTATGACGCTCACGCCTACTGGTAACTAAGGGTTTCAATTTAGATAATGATTTAAATGAAAATTTATTCAATACTGCCCAATATTACTCGCAACAGAACAAACCCCGTTCGTAATATTTTCGGAATGGCAAACAATTCGGAAAGATAAATTTTATTAATAAAATAAACAAATTTTAATAATAAAATGAAAATATAGATAAAATTTAATTCATATCATTGTCAGCACTTTTTCTACGACATGTAACCAACGACGATGTATCGTTGTTAGACGCTATGTTTATTAAATGAGTACGCATTGCAATATTTACTCCTAGCCTTATACTTATATTCGCAATATTTTAGAGATAAAAATTGAAAATATTTTTTGTATTGCTCTGACCCATTTTAAGTGAAACTCGCTATATAAATTATTCTGGACGTAATTATTTCATTCTAATCGCCTGTAATTAATTTTAAATGATACTGATATATGAAAGCGCGGCGATTGAAACAAGAGATTACGTATAGAGCTTGTATTCTCTTTGCAATAGATATTTCACTCTTTTCCATTATTTAATTGCATTTCTACTTTTTTTACTTATTATTATTGGTTATAGTATAAGTTGTCACTACATTTGATGCAAAATTCAGGAAGAAATGAGAATACACTCAATATTTATACAAATTTCACGAGTTTGTATTTTCTAAATTTTACATCTTGTAAATAATATAATCTTCTATCATGCGTAAACATATGGAAAATCGTCGTCATAAATTGTGAAAAAGCTAGAAAAATTTACCGAATGTCCAGCTGGACCAATTGATAAGTACAAATTAAGTAATAAAAAAAAAAAAAAAAAAATGTGAAAGTTATAGAAGGAAATCTAGGTAAAATCTTGCTATATTTCTTACTAATTAGTACCAAAATGTTTTGCAAGCAAAGTAATAGAGTACAGGTCTACTCAATTTTTTTTTGTTTTATTTTACACTAAATTTTGTAAGTTAAAAAAGTGTTAAATAATAATGAAATTGACAGAATTTTGCTATTGCAATGAACAAATAATTATATTGTCATAGAAATTACAAAATTGGTTAGTAAAAATCGAAAGATATTAATATAATCTTTAGAAAGTTTTGAAAAATATAAGACAAGAATGGATAGATAACGATCGCCGGTAGTGACAAAGCAGGATTTGCTAAAATAGTAGGTCTTGCAACGTGCCACGTTTCTTACTACATGTACATGATGTAAACATTGGAAACATCCAATACTGAAACCTTGCATATTATTCACGTCTTATCGTAGAGAAAAACGTAGAAAATTCGTGAAGATACGTGTACCGTATACGGTGTAGAAAGCATCGAGGAAAAGTTGTATTTAGTGATGAAAAAAAGTTCGATTCCAATGCGTTAGTTGGGCGGAATTGCAGAATATCCAAGAAGTTCTTATTTAACACTGTTCTTGTTGAGATATGTGTAATTTTATATGCTAAATTAACTGCGTAGTATGTGAGTATGGGTATGTGTGTCCGCGGTGTCTCGAAAACAAAAGAATGTAAACTGTTCTGTCCTCAGTCGTGTATGTAAGGGCATCTGGTATGGAAGGTCGTGTAGACAAGAAAGTGCTGAGACACGCGCAAAATTGTATCGTTTAATATTGTTGGAATCGTTCACTAAATAAATACCTTTATTTCGACGAAAAAGATCCATAATCATTAACAATAATAATAAAAAAATACGTACTGTCAGCAGCTGCTTTTCTCCCTAAAGCGTAAATGTCGAGCTTACTCAAATATTATAGCCAATAGCGATGTTATTTCAGAAATAGTATAAGTAAAAAGTATAAAAACTTTTCAATACTAGTAATCATACAATGGAAGACCTGAAGATACTTATTCAAAAAGGTTTTAAATGAAAGCATGTAGTGTTTTCACTCAAGACTGAAAATCAGTTATTCCTGTAATAAAATTGCAACTGCTCATGAATGCATTTTTGACACGGATTTTAAAATCTTATAAGATATTATAAGTCTTAGAAGTCTATTGGAACAACCGTCTCAAAGAAACTCCCTTAAAATACATGGAGTATATTGTTCTGGATATCGAGAACGTTTTTGTGAAGTGGGAGTGCCGCCAAATATTAAACATAGACGGTTTTTGGAAACTAAGTTTCTGGACTAAATAATCAAACGAAATTAAAAAATAAGCATTGGAAATCAGAGAACAATTGTGACCAAAGATTTTGAATCTGTAACTAACACCACAAAAGAAATCGCGAAACCGAGAAGCAGGGATCGTGTACCAGTAAATAGCGCATCCGAAATGATATTTGACCCTAAAAGCGATAACGATGAAGAATACCAAGCCTACAATGAACCGCGACAACACCAGACTATGTTATCAGCGAAAGACGCGATAAGTTACATTCCATTTTAAACGGTGACGATTATGTTGGAGTGAAAGACTTCATAAAAAAGTACATGCTATGTGAATGCATTATTCACAAAATGATTTGTTATTGAAAGTCATTAAAATCGATAAAATAATTGGTAAATCCAAGTATTCGGAACATACCTATTGAAAATTATGCAGATTTACATAACGCTTTGAGATCAACGTAGCAATTCAAGTAACATTTGACGAATACGGTGAATAATTACGCAATTTGAAACAAGGACGCGGCGAATCTGTTCAAAATTTCAATATCCAATTCCGCCGGATATTAAATAAACTTACGCATGCAATAATTAATGAAAATCCACAGCCACTTACACGACGAATAGTGATTGAAGCTACCATAAGAAATGTAAGTCAAATTTATTTGAAAGGACTTCGACACGACATAGGACGCATACTGTTACCAACGAACTAGTTTCATTGAGCGAAACAGAAAAGAAAGCCGCCGACATTGAAAGATATATATAAGAAGAACAAAAGGAATGGAGAAGGACAGCTACGCGACCAACAGCAACGTATAACCGACTTAGTAACAAACCATTGCAGACAAGCAACCGACCACTACCGGCCATACGTAATAATCCAATCAACAAAAATGTTTTATCATTTTCTAAAACGGAACGTATACTATTTGTTGAGCGACAACAAGTAAAATGTTTCAAATGTGGTAAACGGTTGGAACATGTTGCACCGAAATGTCAAAGTTTTCAATTAACCAGCCAAAGAAAGCTTTTTTTTGTACGTGGAGAAATCCTCGTGGACACTCCACCGTTGCAGAAAGCAGCAGAGCAGTGTCGAACTCTTACCGACTAAAACTGCACGATGGCCTGCCTACGCGTATGACAGGAATGCCCCGGGGTCTCGGTCTCTTGTGAATTACTGCCGGTGCACTCCCCGCGTCCTTTTAATCGAGCCGGTCCTAAAATCTCCTACAGTCTGTCACACAAGAGCGTGTCTGCGATATCTGCGAAACCTGACACCTAATCAGAATGAGATAAAAAGAATGTAAACAAACGAAAACTTCTCTAATACGCGTTGCTGAATACCTTTCAGTTTCATTTGAAACAGTGAAAGGAACAGAGCTTTTTAATATGAGTGCCGCGTACGCGAAACGTCGAAAATCGTCTGGCATGGGCGAATGAAAACAGAGATCGTGATTGGAGTAATATAATATTCACTGATGAATCTTCGTTTTGGGCATGGTGTCCTATTAGGCAAGCTGAGAGGAAGACGTATCACAAAAATAAGAACACTTGTACATCACATTCGAAAGATATGGAGGTCGTTACCAGAATCCTACGCTCAAAAATTAGTCGAGAGTATGCCGAAACGATGTCAAGCTATAATCGCTAATGGAGGAGATTGGACACCCTACTGTAATAGCGTATTAGTGTTTTAGATGTAGATTCAATTCATATAAATTTTTTTACAAATATATAAATATTTACAGAAATATCGCAGACACGCTCTTGTGTGACAGACTGTAACTGATAAATTGGCGCCAGAGGAGGTCATTGCTCCTGGCGCCATCCCCCCTGCTAGTCGCGACTCGTTGGGGGCGGCGATGGAGCGGTCCTGGGCCGCCTGAACCAAAGAAACCTACCACCTCCACAAGTAAACCAGGTTGGAACAAGACGAGAACGAGGATCAACGGCAGCAGAAAGAAACGACAACGGAATACCAGGAATACCCAGGGTATTAACACAACAACCGGACGACTACTTACAATACCATTCAGAGGAATTACAGAAGAACGAGTTCATCTAATTGATACCGGAGCAGGAATAAATTTGATCAAGGAAAATAAGTCAGACACTAAGATATTCAAATCAGATGAACCTCATACTTTTTATATGAGAATGAGAAATATCTCATTGATAGATTTGTTAGAATCATTATTTTTGGTAAACATAATAAATTTTACGTAGTACCTAACGATCTTCCTTTGATCGAAGGCGAAATTATAGGATTACCATGCCTTGAACATCAATATGAAATTTCAAATGATAAAATCAAATTGGACAATAATATCTTGTATTTTCAGAAACCTAGAGTTGTTCAACCAAGAGAAAAGAGAGTTCAAACCATCTACCTCGAAGGCAAATCGACGCGAGTATGCTTCCTCAATTCTAGTGAGACAAATCAAGAAATCTTTAACGAAATTGATAATAGTAAAGACCTAGATCAATTTGCTGAATTGACAACCATAGTAAGAACAGAACATATAGAACTCGAATTTCATATACCGATTGAAAATATTTTGATTCATTATATCGATGTATTCAATTTAGAGACTGATCTTTTACCTTGTACAAATTTAATACAACACACGATAACTTTGAAATAAGACAAAATCGTAAATACTAAATCGTATAGATACCCGGAATGCCATAAAGCTGAAATCGAGAAACAAATGGAAGAAATGTTAAGTAAAAATATTATTGAAGAATCAGATTCGCCTTACAATTCACTCGTTTGGGTAGTACCTAAGAAATCAGACGCTTCAGGTAAACAGAAAGGGAGAATCGTAGTAGATTTCAGAAAATTAAACGTACTAACCGATCAAGACGCATATCCTTTACCAGATATCGAAGACATTCTTAATCAGTTAGGAAACGCGAAATTCTTTTCAGCGTTAAATCTGTCTTCAGCATTCCACCAAATTCCTATAAATTCCAACTCAAAGAAATACACTGCTTTTTCCACACCACAAGGCCATTTCCATTATAATCGCATGCCATTCGGGCTGAAAAACGCACCCGCAACTTTTCAACGAATGATGGACACATCATTAAGAGGGTTAGCCAATGTTAATTGTTTCGTATATTTAGACGACATTATAATTTTTGGAGACGCAATTCAGAAACATAATCAAAATTTAGCAATAGTTTTGCAAAGACTTAGAGAATTAGGACTTAAGATACAGCCAGACAAATGTGAATTCTTCAAACCAGAGCTTGAATATTAAGGGCATTTAATAACAGTCGAAAGAGTTAAATCAAACCAAAAGAAAATCAAAGCAGTGAAAGATTTTAGGAGGCATAAGAACCCAACCGAGGTTCGATCATTTTTAGGACTGACAGGATATTATAGAAAATTTATACGTAACTTTTCAAAGATAGCCAAACCATTGACCGACTTAATTAAGAAAGATATTAGCTTTTACTGGACGAACAAACAATAAGATAGTTTTGAAAAATTGAAACAAAATTTATGTGAGGCACCGATTTTAACTTATCCAGATTTTACAAACACCTTTACGCTAACAACCGACGAAGGACTAGAAGCAGTTCTTTCACAAGACCGACATCCATGTTGTTTTATTTCAAGGACACTCAACCCACCTGAGAAAAACTACACGACTACTGAAAAAGAACTTTTAGAAATCGTATGGACAATAAAAAGTATAAGACATTATCTGTTAGAATGTAAATTCATAATTAGGACAAACCATCAGGCTTTAAAATGGTTAAACAATCGTAAAGATCCTTCATAGCGTTTAATGAAATGGAGATTAAAATTAAAAGAATACGAATACAAGATTGAATACGTAAAATTTACGTAAAAGTAAAGATAACACGGTAGCCGATCCAGAGTTCACACGATCACAAAAACAAAAGTCCTCAGGAGTAAAGTTGTTATAGATCATACAGAACATTTTAATGAATAGAAGCAAGCGACAGGAATTCCTGAAAGACTTGATTTGAAACCAAACGACAATTCCTTTTACCAATTGACCAAAGACGAGTTAGGTGAATACAATGAAACAATTTGGCTTAGGAAGACCCATTCGATTATTCAAAGTCATACCAAACTTGGAATAGGTGACAACACATTTTTAGAACTAGAAAAAATTCAGTTGAAACTCATAATTCTTTATTTCAATGATACATACAAAAAAATTAACTTTTGCATGGGAACCAATAAAAGAGTCGACAGAAGAAGAAGTAGATACAATTCTATGTGAAAATCATAAGGAAACTATAGGACACCTGGGAGTACAAAAAACTTATCAAAGAATTAAAGAAAAATAGAAAATACCAGGTTTAATGGAAAAGATAGAGACTTGTATCAAAAATTGCGATGCATGTCAGAAGGAAAAGCTAACACGAATTGGACTCAAGGAAATCCCAGTCATTTCAGATACACCTTTGCAAGCAAACGATAAAACAGTAATGGATATCATTGGACCAATGACGAAAACAAAACCAGGAAATCAATTCATATTTTCGATTCACGACGAACTAACGAAATATTTAATATTAGCACCTTTGAAGACCCAACAGACAGAGTCAATTATTAACGTTCTTTTGGAACACTGCATTTATATTTTCTCAGCACCAAGAACAATTTTGACGGATCAAGGACAGAATTTTGTAAGCGAACTACTGATTAAGTCTGACGAAGCTTTTAAAACCACATCCTTTCATCTTCAATCCAACGGATCCTTAGAAAGAACACATGCAGTAGTAAAAGATTTGATACGAAATAGTTTACACGATAACAATAGAGAATGGGATGAAGTTTTGAATTTTATTTGTTTAGGATATAATATTTCGATTTACGAAGCCGCAGGCTTCTCGCCATTTGAATTAACTTTCGGTAGAAAGGCTAACTTGTCCTCCGCAATAGCCAAAACTATGGGTTTAAGCTATAACGACATGTTTTCACTTTCACTGCAGAAACAATTGAATAAATATTAGAGAAATCGCGAGGGATGCCTTGATGAAAAGTAAAAAGAGATACCTTCGAGATCAGAAACGAAAGATTGTTCAAACTCAAACTGTGTTTAAAGAGGGAGATTATGTTCTTATTCATAACGATCATAAGAAAGATAAGTTGGACACTGAATGGTTAGGACCATACAGAATCCACCAAGCTAAAACTCGATATTATGAAATTCTGACTGACAATGTTATTAAGAAAATCCATGGTAAGCGTTTGAAAAATTATTTTTCAGGACGATCACCGCAATATTAGATCTAGGAGTAAGTTTAGACGTTATACCATTAAAAGTCAATTTCAAACAATAAAGGAATCAAATTATAAAGTTATGGGAAAATAACAATTTAGTATAAAACTATTAAAGAATTGAGTACGTCAAAACATAATAAATATTTTACAAGGGAAACAAGATATGAAATATTATAAATAATGAATCATTTATTCGCTGCACAACATATTTTGCATGATATTTCGCATTGTCTTTTATTTATATTTTCTTACATAATTCTCATAACATATTCATGAATTAAAATGTGTTTCCATAACCTATGTTCTACTAACGATTTTCCGTATGTTCAATAAGATGTGCTGTATAGAAGATATATGTTTCTTATTTATCTCCAGCCATAAACCAGACTATTGAGTGTACTCCAATTCCAATCGATAAATTGATCAATTGTAGAACCATCGTAACTCATTTTATTAGCGAAGCAACTATTCAAAATTTGTCTATTTATATTGCGATGTGCACGGCGCAAACGGTTACGGGCTTTAGAGGCTAGGCTTAGTTGGGGTCCCCGGAGCACTTCGCCTGATAAGCGTTAGGTCGGCCGCCGTTGGATTTTAATCGGTAAAGTCCGACACTATCTCGCCGCTTCCCAGAAGAGTGGCGGGCTGTCCATGAAAATTTCTCCAGGTATTAAAAAAATGGCCAGGTTTAAACAGTACAGCTCAACCAAAATTTTCTTTTTTAAGTATTTTTTATATTTTATTTTAGTGTTTTACAATTTGTCTAGCTGTACATTTAGTAAATTTTTCTAACACTTCATTATTATATAACACGTGGATGGCTACCTTCAGCAGGATACCATCTTACAGTTTGTCTGGAATTATATTTCTTTAACGACATCGATGTTTTCTTCTTAGTCTCCTTTTGACATGGGTTTTGTACGCTTCAGCCAACTGGTTTGGATGCGTTGCAATGTTTTCTTTGTATCTATGACTTTCTTTATTATTTTTGAGTCTTTACGTAAATCCTCGTTTCTGATATACCATGGGGCATTAACTATTGTTCTGAGTATTTTTGATCGCAGCGATTCTAGTTTATTCATGTGGTTCGTTGCTACTGTCCTCCATAGTGGTATTGCTTACCTCCAAATTGGCGTTATGATTGTTACGACCGTTCGCGGAGAGACGCGGCCAGGGAGAGGCGTAAATTCTCGCTACTATTAGTATAATCGACGCCGTGAATTGGTAGTTCCCCTGTTTCGGTTAAGATAACAGAGATGGTTCAATGAATTTAACACTATGTTAACAGGTTAATATAGCTTGTATATTTAACAATAAATTACGTAATAATAAAGATGTTACAAATTATTTAGCGATGAATACAGTTAATGCGTTACAGAAATTCGACCTGACTTTACGATATCTCTCACTGAATTCGTTAGACTAAGCGACTTCAATTTTATTCGACATAACCTCTCGATGCAGTTCATTTGAATCCTCAAGTGATACTGATTGTCCTTCGATCTTTTCTTTCTCTTCTCTGGGTGACGACCCCACTACGCTCGGGTCACGCCACCGTTCGCGCCTATGATCACATATGCCACCTTCTTTGTATGGATAAAATAGCGGACTGAAGGCGAATCGACGTTTCTAGAACTAGCTGCTTGATGACAAATATGCGCTTGTCGCTACATTGTATATTTTTCGTCGGTCACATAAGACGATCTGTCTGGCGACACTGTAGTAACACGAGCGACGGTTAGGAATATAGCCTATAGTAAGCCTCGTGGCGTAACATACTCCCACAGTTGAGAGGGTACCGATCAAGTGGTATGATGTGATGCTGTGAGGTGGATCTTTTATCAGAATTCGTTGCTGTTGATTGTTTTGGAATCAGCTAACGTTGATCTGCTTGGTAGTGGTACTATCCGTTTAATGCTCCGATCTAGGGTGGTCGTTGCTGTTCGAATGGTAGCCGTCCGTATGATGCCATATGCGCCGGGTTGGACCTTTATGATTCTGCCGAATGGCCATTGCATTGAGGGAACGTTGTCTTCTCTGCGAATAACGAAGGTGTCTTCTCATATGTCGTGACTGCCCTTGCTCCATTTGTTTCGGCTACTAAACTCGCGTGAATACTCTCGATGCCAACTGGAGAGACGGTTGGATGCAGTGTCCCTGAAATCTCGTTCTCGAAAACTTGTTAGCGAGTCTCCGATAAGGAAGTGGCCGGGAGTAAGGACAAGGAGATCGTTTGGATCTGTACATATCGGAGTTGGCGGTGTGAAGTTAAGGATTGATTCAATTAGCCATCTGTGGGCTCAGGGACGAGTGTTGAGGGCAGATACGGTGTTTTGACAACTATCGACATCGTTTGAGGAATTCGTTACGGTGGTGATAACGTGAACATTATTCTCTTCGTGATTCGTGACGTAGTAGGACTGATTTTGACGGAATATATGACCGAATCGTCAGAGGAATTCCAAACAACACCCAGAGTTTTTAAGATTTGCGATTCGCCTAGAAGTAGCTAGTCGTTGATGTCCTGCTCGGAAACTCCCTGTAGCAGTTCCTCATCGTTCGATACCCATTTTCGAATATTTAAACCGGCTAGTTTGAGCAATTCTGTGAGCTCCGTTCTCAGTGATCGTGCCTCGACCTTCGTATAAACTCCTGTGAGAATATCGTTGACGTAGAAATCTCGTTGTAAGACTATCGCCGTTCGTGGATACAGATGTCCCTCGTCGTCTGCCAGTTGTTTGATGCACCGAATGAGATAAGGGGCCACTGACAACCCGAACGTCACTGTGTTAAGTTGATAGGTGTCAACTTCTCCCTTAGAGTTATGCCACAAAATTTGTTGGAATTTTCGATCCTCTGGATGCACAAGAAATTGTTGGTACATTTTTTCAACATCGCCTGTAAGGACGTATTGATGACAACGAACTCTCAGGAGAATGAAAAATAAGTCATCTTGTAGTTTTGGTCCCGTATGAATTATGTCGTTTAATAAAAATCCGGTGGTGGTTGGTGCAGATCCGTCAAACACGACTCGGAGTTTTGTAGTTTGGCTGGAATTTTTGATCACGCCGTGATGTGGCAGAAAATATTCGTCGTCAGTGGAGTGGTCCGTGGTAATCTTCGTCATGTGTCCTAATTCCGAGTATTCTTGTATTACGGCGTGATAGTCGGATTCGAATTGTTTGTCTGTTTGGAACCAACGGCAGGGAGATGCGAGTCGCTTCATTGCCATGGCTTTAGAGGATGCAAGCGAAGGAGTTGCTTCGTTAAATGGAAGAGCGACAATGTATCGCCCTTCGTTTGTGCGTTGGACGTGATTTCGGAAGTGTTCCTCGCAATATCGTTCTGCCTCTGAAATATGTGAAATGAGCGGTCCTTCGTCGATTTCCTAAAAACGGGCGAAGTCCGCTTGTAAAGCCCTCGCGGAGGCGTAAAATGAGTGTGCTGATGATTGCGAGGTTGGGTTCCCCACGATGACCCATCCGAATTGCGCTTTTTTGCAGACGTAAGTCGGACCTGTTTGAATGACTGATGTCAAGTTGACCGACGCAGAGTGATGCTAGGTGTAGGTCTGACGCTCAATAAGATTTCGATTGCAGCAGGTATATGGAATCTTGGATCAGTTAGTCGGAGATTCCTAGGTATTTGTATCGTTGAGCGATCTACGGGTTGATCTGGGACCCAAGTCAATAGAGTTGATATAATTAGGAACGTCAGAGTGCGTTCGTATGTGCCGTCAATGGAGGTGATCGTGGCCGTGATATAGCGTTTCGAGGTCGTCGATAACGTGTTGGGGGCTCCGATTGGGACCGAACATTTCCGTTGATTGAGTTATAATGAGTTGACGAGTTTTTCGGTGACAAAGTTCATGCTAAAGCCGGTGTCTAGCAGAACTCTACAACGGAATGATTCAATCCTATTGTTTAGGATGTTGACCTGTGCTGTGACTAACAGATCGTGGTATAATGTTTCACAAGGAAGCGAAGTTAGTGAATCCGTTTACTGTGATTCGGCCCCTATTAAAGTCGCCTGATGTAGTCACTGCTTCCCTTGTCGTTGAGGACTGGACGATAGATTTGAGGTGATGGATTGTGATAGTGAGAGGAAGAAACACTCGAGTATATTTAACAATAGAAGTTTATTAATATATATTCAAGGTGTACACTTAGCGTAGGACTCGCGATTATTATATTAGTGATTCGCGGTTATCATTAATAGCGGCTCGCGATTCGTAATTACAAGTTCGACTTCTGGTCGATGCGTCTTGATGCACTATATAAGTTTGGATGTTGATTGCTTAAGAGGCCGAGGAACTCTGGTCAAAGATTACGAACTACCAACTATTGCTTCGGACCGACATGTAACGACTGACTTTCCGTCACGATGATGTCGCGAAGGAAAACTATGTTGGGGTATCTTAAGATGCGAGATCATCGGATTCGTTGAGGAAAGCCTTGGGTCGGAAAGCGAGGGAAATAGACGCCGTTGTTAATTGGCTAATTCTTGAGTTGGTGGTTGGAAAAGGATGCTAGCTACCCTTGAAAGAAAGTCGCTAGCGGGAAGCGTCGTACGTAAGAAAAGCAAATTTCACGTACCTTCCCGTAGGAGGTGATAGGAACTGCTAAGAGAAAGACTGTTTGTCCGTTTGGAGAACCTGAGCTAAATAAATCCTAAGATTTATAGCAGGTCCTTAGGGTAGCTGAAAATATTCCGTGAGGATGTATCGACATCTGGCAATTATCATATCCGAAGAATAGGGTCTTCGTGTAGCGAACCACGGGGCAAAAGCCTTTGGAAATTTTACTGTCGAGCGCCGCTACTGATTTGATTCGGTTACTTTTTTCGTGATAACCGAGATTCGCGTTTTGGAGATGTTCCAGGAGACGTTCGGGGAAACGTGGAGGAACTTCTCGAACAATGTGACGAACGAGGTGTCGATGAACTAGGTCGCTCGACGATCGATCGCTCGATGATCGACCGCTAGTTGTTCATGATTTGACATGACCTTGGTCTTGATGCAAATATGTGTGATATCGTTGTCTGCATATTCGACATGAACCGGCGGAACATTGAGCAAGAATTTGCCTAAAGAATTAGTACAGAGCGATCCCTTTTTGGCGGTTTCAAGGCGATTTTTGGTCGACTTCGCCTTGAAGATATTGCAATTCCATATTTCGTGTTGTCCTTGGCTGGTTGGACCCATCAACGTCCCATGTGTCGTGGTGAATGCGTGACTTCGCGGCGCGTTTTGTCGCTGACGGTTATGTTGGTCGGAAGTCTTTTTGTAGCTTGTCCTATTGCCGTTCGTCCATGTTTTTAGGACGTCTACCAAGTGGGTATATGACGGCATTTTTTGTTAAGTAATGTGCGTGGCCATTTGCGAATGGTGGCTGAGGGTGGCTTCGATGTGAATAATTTCATAAGAAAATTGATGTGACTGGTTCACCTAGTTTCTCTAAAGCTTGAAGATTTACTTTAACCGAATCGAGGAAGTCATCTAGGGCTTCGGGTGTCTCCCTGGTCATTTTTAGATAGTCGAAAATCAGGCCCCAGTAGCGCATACAGACTTGACAGTGGCAGTCCAATTTATCTTTAAGAACGTCAATAGCGATTGAATAATTGAGTTCTATAATGTCTAACGATTGGATGCTTCGCGCGGTCTTTCCAGTCAAGGATGATCGGTGTTTCGTTCAATCGCGAAGAGACGCGATCGCGAAGGAGCACGTCAACGGGACTCGTAATTTCCCGTTACGATTAGACAACCGACGCCGCGAAATGATCGATCCCCTATTTCGGTTAGGATAATAGAAGTAGTTAAAATGAATATGACACTAGTTATAACAAAGTATAAGTTACAGTTTATTCCAACAATTTGCAATGAATATAGTTACGCTGGTGCGTATGTATAAGTTGAGTAGGTGACTGATCTAATGATAGAAGCTCGGTCAAAGGTGTTGACCGTTCGAAAGATGGAAAATCAGTGGCGTTTGGCAATGATGCGGTGGGGGAGGAAAGCTAGTGATGGGTGGGTCCGAGGACATGAGATGAGCTGATTCGTTCAGGACAAGGTTTCGCCACGAGAGTGGGAAATAGGCCTCGTTGTTAATTTGTTTTTTGCTGTGTTGGTAGGTGAGGAAGAGTACTAACCGCTCTCGAGAGGAAGTTGCTAGTGGAACCAACTTTCCCGTATCAACCCGTGGTGGACAATAAGCTTTAGAAAAATAATTCAGTGAAAGAATGTTTGTTCGGTCTGAAGGACCTTTAGCTAGAAATTCTTAAGGTTTATGGAAGGTACTTGAGAATATTGAGGGGACGCGGTAAAGATGTGAAGACATCTGGTTGCCATCTTGCCAGTGACGTGTGGTCTGGCCTAGGTAGAGAGTCGGCCGACGTAACAATCGGAGATAATGAAATTTTTGTACGGGTGTCAGTCATTTAATTCGATCTATTGTGGACGAGAAGGGCCATAAAAGGAATGCCAATTCTCGTTGGTACCGTCGAAAGTAGATAAATGAATTTCTGGCAATTTAATCGAAGTTGACCCGATGACGTTAGGTCAATCGCAGCTTGGCGGTTTTGACGACGATGCTGGTGTATCATCCATGAGAATGTGTATTCGTACAGCCAGATCGTAATATATGCTTGTAATTTCGGAAACGCGTGCGCCTTCCTCCCCGTCTCAATCTTCTAGTTCTTCTTGTAATAGTCTGTATTGTTTCCACGCGTCGTCGAGCAGTGTCTTGTAGGCCGTTCAAGAGGCCTTATTCGGTTGTCTGGATTGTTCAAATTTATCGAGACGTTTGAATAAGTTAGTAAATCGACTGATTTGAAAGCCTCATTCCCTATGCAAGGAGGTAATTTTGTCTGTGTTCTCCATTGTTATAACGGATTGGAAAGACAATACAATGAACGAGCTTGTAGCTGTGAGTTTAAATGTTGCTCGTCACAACGTGTGTTTGGTTTGACGTGTACGACGTTTCTTTGCGGAAGTTGGCCCTCTAGTTGTTGGCGTGAGGTTCGTCGCTAACGATTGCTGTGATGCTGATGATGATTTGATCACGTGGCACTGTATGATTTGCTGCAGTATCACTGTACACTTGATCGTCCAATGCACGTGATTCGCCTCAAAGGACCAAAATGTTACGACCGTTCGTAAATCTAATAACCTCAACATTTGGTTAGTTCTCTTGTTGCGTTATTTAACTTACGCTTGTCTTCGGACGTTCTATGACTTTGCCATAATTTTCTAAGTGTTCGTTTTTCTGCGATTTTTATTATTATGTAATGGGGGCATTCATGTTTATTGGCAAAACACTTAGTAGGCGTGGAAGAACGGATCGCATTTATTATGCTGGTGTTTAAGTATTCCGTGGCTGCTTCTATATCTTCGTTTGTTTTTAGGGATATTGAGGCTGATGTTGAATGATTCAATACTTCTCTAAAGAGCTGCCAGTTTGTGAGTTGGTTGTGAATAAAGCCATTAGGTTGGTTTTTGATAATTGTAGAGTTTATTGTTGCTATGACGGGTGAATGATCTGAAGAGAGTTCCACAGAAGAGTTGATTTGGATGTATCTTGGGGAGATGTTTTTAGTTATGAAGAAGTCTAATAGGTCAGGTAGTTTGTTAGTGTCAGTGGGCCAGTAAGTGGGTTCGTTTGTACTGAGATAGTTGAGTCTGCTGGCGTTTATAGATTTCAAAAGATTTTTGCCTCTTACTGTGATAAGTCTGCTACCCCATTGTGTATGTTTAGTGTTATAGTCTCCTCCAACTATGAATCTATTGCCCTGGTTTTCGAGGAATTTATCGAAGTTTTCTGTGGAAATAGAATGTCTAGGAAGACAGTAAACTGCTGATGCGGTGACTGGGCCATGCCAATCTTCTATCGCTATGTTTGTGGCTTGGAGGTAGCCCTTCTGGAATGATGGAAGCTCATAGTATTTTATGCTGGACTTGATGATAATTCCAGCTCCGCCGCGGGCGTTTCCACTGGGATGTTGGGTATGGTAAAAGTTATAACCATTTATTTTCAGGTAATTTTTATCGGTCCGTTGGGATGTCGAGTGGCTTAACAGGCTCGACCCGACGGTTATCAAGCAACTGGAAGAACGGCGGGGGGATGTGAATCCCCAGGCACCCCCTCGACCGATAAAAGCGACTGGGGTGAAAGAGAAAGAAGCGAAGTGTAGTGGGACAAGGAAGAAAGAAGTCGAAGAGGGACCTAGAATCACATCAGACATGAAATTGAACGACAGGGTTACCATCTCGGTTGTACCAAAACACAAAGGCGAAGAAAGTGAGGAGCACAGCCCATTCTTTAGCCCGTTCATGCCGAGTAGGAGGCTGCTGAGGGGCCCGATGGCTCACTGAGGGTTCACTGGAAGTTAGCGACAGTGACCTTAGTTCGTCCTTAACATCAGGAAGAGGGGCTTGCAATGGCAAAGGGTCGTTTAAGAAGGCGATTGTGGGTCAACCAAGTTACACGATAGAGGAGCTGAGTACGGAAGATTGCACGTTGATGAGGCTCAGTGATTTTGATGGGGTGATGGACTTTGTAAAGGGAGTCTTTACCGAAATTAACGAAGCGATAAGAAGGCGGCAAGGGATTTCTAAAAAGGACCCGAAGATCAACGAACTAGTCGCCTGCGCGGTAAGGAAAGCGGAAGAATCCTGGGAGATACCCAGGGGAATAAGGGGGGAGAGGCAAGAGACGGGTAGAGAGCCCCGAATCGGCCCATGTCTCCACACAGATCTCCCCTCGGAATGACGAGGTGGGAATAAAGAAAAGTGAGGGAAGAAGAGTGGTGTCCTTCGAGAGAGGAAATAAGAGGAAAAATGTTTCCCCCCCTCTCGAGGATAAGAAGGCGGAGGTGATGAGAGATGATCGAGAGGACGAGGAGTGGCTCTAGACCTACAGGGGTCTTATGGGAGCCAAGGAGGCGCTATGCGAGAGCACAGGCGTAAGGAGAACGAGGAGTGGCGATATCCTCGTTGAGCTCAAAGCGGCGGTGAAAGGGGGCAAAGTGGCTCGCAAAATTAAAGACGTAACAGGGGACAAAGTCCTGGTGTCCCCCCTCCAGAGCAGGGTGTCCCTCGAGATCAAGGACATAGACCCGCTGGAAACAAAAGAGGACCTTGCGATGAATATCGCCAACGGGCTAAAAGTTCAGGATACAGAGGTCATAGTAAAAACGCTGAGGGTAGCACCTTAGTTTCCGAGATCCTCGTAAAAAATTGGCAGAACCACTGCAGCATATGCATCAGTATTGGTTGGCAAAATCCAACTCAAATCCTTATTCGAGTTCTGCCTGAACAGTTGAGCTACGCGGACGTGTGAATCAGTGCTTCCGTAAGTGAGACAAATGGGTAAACAAAGTAACTCAGGACAGAGCCAATCGCTAAAATGCAGCAAATTCCACCAATTAAAATATTAAATAATGGCGAAACATATGTCATAAACAGATCGGTAGATATTACTAACCCAAATAAATCAAGAAACGAGGATTAAGATTGCTCAGTCGTAAGGGAAGATGAAATGGAAAATACACAGGCCAATTACGGGAAGAATAACATCGACAACGATCTAGCACACCAGAAAGAAAGCTGGAAGTTTGTAACTCCCAGCAAAAAACGAAAAATAACAGCAATTACAAGAGTTGGGAGGGCTATAGAAACAGAAAGGCAGCAATGGCTCCAAGAAGTTCCTCTCCACAACTCCTTCAGCACACTGCCACAAGAAAACGAACTAGATCTAACCAACAAACCAAAAACACACATCGCCAAACCACCACCAATATACATGTAGTATCGGGAAGAGGGACGTGCCTGACAATGGGTCATACTTGTGGCCCTTTACGACATTGGGGTAATTGAAGGGGATCTACCTGGGAATGGGTCAGGCACGTCTGGAGGACAGAAAGAAGACGTTAGGCAGTCGAGCAGAGCAATTGAGCAGTCGAGTTGTGGAGTAGCAGTTGAGTGGAGCAGTTTGAGTTAAGTGAGTTGAGAAGCTGGAAGCCGAGTTTAAGACGTACGACGATTGTAGTCAGTTTTGTGTTGAGTATTGCTTACACGAATAAACTTGAACTTAACTCTCAATAAACCATCATTTCTTGTCCTTGCTGTCGAGAATAAAACAAACACATAGATGCTCAGACAATAGACCATCTCATCGAACTCCTAAACATCACGGCAGGTAAAGATAACTACACCATTAAACAACTAAAACTGGACCAGGTAAAAGTACAAACCAACTCCCCAGAAACGTACAGGAAAGTGGTAAAAGCGCTAAAAGAGAAAAACGCTGGGTACTATACGTATCAGCTTAAAACTGATAAAAGCTACAAAGTAGTAATTAGAGGATTACACCCTAAGACAAACACAAGTAATATATGCGATGAACTAGCAAAAATCGGACACTAAGTAAGAGCAAGAAATAATATAACCAAGTTTGATACATAACAACCCTTACCGCTATTCCTGATAGAACGTGAACCTAAAAACAATAGCAAAGAAATTTTTGAAATTAATAAAGTTCATAATATAATATTTACAGTTGAACCACCCAGACATAAAAAAGACATACCGCAACATATGCGGTGTCAACAATATGGACACACAAAAACCTACTGCAACAGAAACCCGGCGTGTGTCAAATACGCAGAAAAACATCTAACAACGAATTGCCCATACACGGAAAAAATAAATGATGTAAAGTGCTACAACTGCAGTGGAAACCACCCAGCTAGCTACAAAGGCTGTCCAGTCAGAAAACAATTACAACGTAAACTGTTTCCGCCGCTTCGAAACAGGACATACAATAACTACCACACACAACAGGACTGCGCAGAAACTGAGACACCAACAAACGTACAGCACGTATTGAATATCAACCATAATAAAACACCATTGGTAGCCGAAGCTACGCGCAAGTAACCAAACAAACAATACCCTTGGACAATCAAAACCAGAACAATAACATCAACGACGCTACAGAAATCAAAGAACTACTAAAGCAATCCATCAACAACACGGAAATGCTAACTAAGATGATAAGTGAACAAAATGCAGTCCTCAGACAGCAAACGCAACAAATCATAGTCATGCTACAACTACTTACTAACATGCTAAGCAAACAATAAAAATGGACATGTTTAAAATAGCAGCCTGGAACTCTAACGGCCTACAACAAAGGGCCCTAGGAACCAAAAAATTCCTATGCAACAATAAAATTGACATACTACTCGTATCAGATACACACTACACTACAAAAAGCTACATAAAAATACCGTACTACACCATATATGATACCAAGCATCCCTCGGGAAAAGCACACGGAGCGACCGCAGTAATAATAAGAAATGACATTAAACACCACCTACACAGCCAAGTTAGTAAGGAGTATATACAAGCAAGTCACTGTACAAACTAGCAGCAACCACTTACAGTTGTCAGCAGTATATGTACCACCGCGATTCAATATTACAACACAAATGTGGGAAGAGTACTTTCAAAAATTAGGCGACAAGTATATCGCAGCGGGAGACCACAACTCAAAACACACACTATGGGGATCAAGAATCACTACACCTCGAGGTAGGATCCTGGGAAAATATATTAGAAATAATAACCTCAATTTATTGTCCACAGGAAGACCGACATACTGGCCGACAGACCTGAGCAAAATACCTGACCTACTTGATTTTGCAGTTACAAAGGGACTTAACGAAAATAAAATAAATATAGCACCCAGCCTCGAGCTTAGCTCCGATCACACATCCATAATAATTACATACAGAAACAAACCAATACTTTACAACAACCCAAAGACAATATGCAATAAAACCATCAAATGGCAAACATTTAAAGAAATAATCGAGAACAAAATCAACTGCAACATCCCACTGAAAACACCTGAACACATCGAACAAGCAGTAACATCACTTACAGAAACTATTCAAGAAGCAGCAAGGGCAACCACTATACCTGAACCATCAAACAGACAAATAATAATTCCGCCAGACATTCTCAAAAAAATTAGAGAAAAAAGAAAAGTGAAAGCAATATGGCAAAAACATAGAACAAAAGAAAACAAAAAACAACTAAACTTGCAAAGGAAATAAAAAACAAAATAAAAGAACACAACAACAACGAGTTCACAAAGCTCATAGAGTCACTATCTCTACACGAGAACTACAATTACTCACTATGGAAAGCCACAAAAAAAATAAAGAAGGCAATAAAATTAATCCCAGCAATCAGAAAAGCAGACAATACATGGGCAAGAAGCAACGAAGAGCAAGCTGAAGAATTTTCCAACCACCTATGCAATATATTTACACCACATAATATCAATAACTGCAATCTCAATAGTCATACGGACGAGGACGTGCTAGCCACTAGTGCCGCAACTGACAAGCAATACGCCATACCTAAAACAACAGCACAGGAAATTAGGAACATAATGGAAAAAACAAAAAACTGTTGAGATATGTGTAATTTTATATGCTAAATTAACTATGTGAGTATGTGAGTATGGGTATGTGTGTCCGCGGTGTCTCGAAAACAAAAGTATGTAAACTGTTCTGTCCTCAGTCGTGTATGGAAAGGCATCTGGTATGGAAGGTTGTGTAGACAAGAAAGTGCTGAGACACGCGCAAGATTGTATCGTTTAATATTGTTGGAATCGTTCACTAAATAAATACCTTTATTTTAACGATAAAGATCCATAATTATTAACAAAAACAATAAAGCACCAGGTTTCGACCTAATCAATGGTAAAATCTTGAGAAACCTTCCTCCAAAATACGACTAATGACTATAATTTACAATGCAATATTAAGAATCCAATACTATCCTAAACTATGGAAACTAGCACAGATCATAATGTTACCTAAACCAGGCAAAGACCCACACCAAACAGCATCTTACAGACCAATATCGCTACTTCCCGTGTTTTCCAAAATAATAGAAAAAATAATATACACCAGACTAAAACCAATAATAGAGAAGGAAAAATTAATACCAGATCACCAATTCAGATTCAGAAACAAACATTGTACCATAGAGCAAATGCACAGGCTCGTGAACGAAATAATACTAGCACTAGAAAACAAACAATACTGTACAGCCCTCTTTATGGACATAGAAAAAGCATTTAGCAACATAAACCACGAAAGCCTACTACAAACAATCAAGAAACAATTCCCGGAACAAATATACCAATTAATGAGATCATACTTAAGCAACAGAACCTTTGTAATAAAAATCAAGGACGCATTCTCCGAAGTCAAAGACATCAAGGCAGGGGTTCCGCAAGGAAGCGTTCTAGGACTAATACTATACACACTATACACGGCCAATATACCAACAACTACCAATAGCAAAATACTGACATTCGCGGACGACACAACTGTGCTAGTCAGGCACACTAACCCTGTAACAGCAGTCACACTACTACAACAACACATCACAAAAATAGAAAAGTGGCTACAAGATAAACGAATTAAAGCAAACCCCAATAAATTCAACCATATTACATTCACACTGCGAAAACAGATACCTCCAAACATTTTATTGAACGGCACTCACATAATACAAACAAAGCAAGTCAAATACCTAGGACTCCACATAAATACTCAATTCACATGGAAGCAGCATATCAAATCAGTAAAAGACAAAATGCAAACAGCAAGGAGGCAAATGCATTGGCTAACAAGTCGAAAATCCAAACTAAGCATGGAAAATAAATTAAAGATATACAAAACAATCATAAAACCAATCTGGGCGTACGGAATACCACTATGGGGAACAGCAGCAGATAGCCATATAAGCAAAATGGAGACTATGCAAGCCAAAATTCTTAGAATAATAGTTAACGCTCCATGGTACGTCAGAAATGAAGATATACGAAAAGATCTAAAAATTCCAACAGTCAAAGAGGAAATCGCTAAATACGCAAAAAAGTACAAAGAAAGACTTGCAACACACCCAAACCAGCTTGTAACTGAAACAAATGAAACTATAATAGAAAGAAGACTGAAGTAGAAGCATCCCGCAGACCTCACAATAGAAATACAATAAACAACCTGGAAGATGGAACCCCGCTGGGGGTAACCATCCACATGCTATTGTCACGTCTCGCGCTACGCACGCGCCGTAACAAAGGCTAAAACCTACCAATAGCGCGAGACGGTGTTTCAATTCGAATAAATTTAACTAATTGGTTAGAAATCAAATTCGAGCTTCGCAAACCGCCACATGACGCCACCCCCTCTTCTGCGATGGATCGGACTATAAATAAACGTAGCAAGTTGAGAGTACGATCATTATTGTTCTTCAGTTCGTTATCATTTAAATTGTGATTCAGATTGTTACTCATTGTTCATTATTCAGATAATTCCTTAGTTCTGTGTGATTAGTTCCTCAGTGCTTGGTGATTGATTCCTGGGTTCTTGGTGATCAGTTACTCAACTTTTGGCAATTAATTTCTTGGTTTATAGCGATTAGATCTCAATTCCGCAAGGTCTTAACATTTCAGTAATTCTAATCTTTAATTCTTTAGTTCTTTAGTTCCTTAGCTCTTAGTTCTTAAGTTCCTTAATTCTTTAGTTCTTTAGTTTTAATTCTCTGTTTCATTTAATTCTCAGTTCTTGTCAGTTTTTGTTAATCGACGTGCTTGTATTTGTCAATTTGTAAAACGTCGAATATCACTTAAATTCAAATCTTGTAATTAGTAAAGCGTATCGCGAATGATTGTAAATTCGATTATTCTAAATAATTCTGTTAATAACCAATCAAAATCAGAATAAACTCTTGTTGTGGAAAATATTTGTTTTACGATATAATTAGATTAAACGAGCATTTAGTTTCGTCAATTTTAATCCTCTCCCGTGCCAGTACTCCTGCGCGTAGCGGGTTAGCAGAAACGTGGAGTTTAGTTGGTAATCGCGTTGAACATCGGTCAATGCTACTCACCGATATTTAATTGTCGACAAAATTACTAAGGGATACGACAATTTGGGATCATCGAGCAAGATAACGACAACGAAAAAATTCTAATTGAAGCAATCCTTAGATTGTTTCTGGTGGCAGCAACTACTATTTACCCGAATTTCAAAATTAACGGTAACGTAAACCGAACAGTAGAAATAGAAACGTAACACGTGCTTTCGCTCGTCTGCAAATATATTAGCCATAAAATGGCATGATAAAAAAGAGATTTTCATAATTTCAAGAATACACACACGAATATGTGGATGTATCATAACATTATAGTGCACAAAAAATTTTACAGAAACTATCTTGTGTACACGACTATAATAAATTGATGTGTTCTGTAGACAGGACTGACATGGTCATTAGTGCTATAAATTCTACTCGTAAAACAACGAAATGATACAAAAAAATATTTTTTCCATTAGATTGATATGTGTTCATGGAATTCATATTGCCTGTACAAATTGAAGATGGCGGCATGCAGACAGGACGCGTTCATATCGCTCCGTTAGCAGTGACCAAAATTTCGGGGATAATCAAAGAATTCGAACAAGGATCGTTGTTCAAAGTGTAGTGCAAGTGCTCTAGAAGTGAAGTGCACAAACAGCTCACTGGAATTTGTTGTAGTTTGGCAGTGGAAAGTAAAAGAACATCGTCTTTGAGGTTAACCACGTGTAGACGCCATACTGTTACGCGCGACGACAGCGCCGCCGCACGGGCTACTCAAGAAACTGCGCTCGCGCCGCCATATTGGGACGCGCGCCAGCAACGCCGCCACACGGGCTACCTTATGAACTACACACACGGCGCCATATTGGCCATACGACGGAGGCCCCATCGCACGGGCTACGTAAGTACCTCGCGGGTATCGCCATATTGAAGCGTGCTTCACAGCGCGGCCCTTTCAACTAGGATTGCGACAGGTAAGTTCAAAAACAATTAGTTTAAGCCGCCTTTACGCCTTAGACTTAGCGGCGAAAAGCAATACGCCGACGAATTTAGTCTTTGGTGAAAACCACCACTGGACTCTGCCTCTGTACGCACAAGTACAGCGGGTAATCCAAGATGCCGTCGCAAGGGCAGACGCTGTCAGCCCCAAAGGCAAGGGTTGTACTGCAACCCTTAAAAACGCAGAAGCTGGAGAAAAGCGCAGAGGGCTCAACCTCCCGTACACCGGAGAAGCAAAGCCCACAAACCAAAGTCAAGGAAGGTAAAGAAATCAAAGTGAATAACGAAGATAAAACAACAAAAGAAGAAGCGCGGCCAGGACCCGATATAAGGGTACAGGCAAGCGAAACACAAAAAGGTATTAGCGTTCTGCCTCGACCCAACTAAAAAGGTCAACAAAGACCAAACCGCGACAATCATGCGGAACTTCAAGGACATGAGAGGCATTGTGGAGGAGCTCTTGCTCCACAACAGCTACCTGACCGGAAGGTTGGAAAAAAGTACGGGAGAAGAGAAAAATAAAGGGACGGCAATATTAAGCGTAGTAAACCAGTCGCTACAAGCCAGCAAGCGACTTGAGACAGCTGCCAAGAAAAATGTACAGCCGGAAACCAAAAAAGAACCTTCATACGTGGAAAGAGTAAAAATGACATGCAATAGGGTAGGACAAAAGGCAGTCAGACCACCGAGACGTCCCCGACAGGTACTCGTGCTCGGGGACTTCAACGCCCGCTCCACGCAGTGGAACGACACGCGAACCACCACAAGGGGAAGAATGGTGGCCGACTGGGCCGCGGGACTCGGACTGCTGCTGTCCAACAGAGGATCGACGAGCACGTGCCAGGCCTGGAGGGGGTCCTCCGTCATCGACCTGACCTGGGCCACCGCCAACCTACACCGGAGAGTGCGCGACTGGAGGGTGCTGGACGGGGTCGAGACTCTGTCAGACCACCTCTACGTGATGATGGAGCTCGCCCCGGAAACCACGTCCACCGGACGGGCCGTCGGCAGCAACGACACCGGAAGGCCGAACCGTTCCCGCCATCCGCCAACACCGAGAAGAAGATGGCGGGCGAAAGACAGGAACCGGGATCTTCTGCAAGCTGCTGTCTCCGTGTCCGCATGGAGTTGGGACGCGCGGACAACGCGGGACGACGGCGGCGGCAGCATCGACGAGGAGGCGGCGGATCTGCGGAGAGACATGGCCGCGGCCTGTGACGCCTCAATGCCGCGCTCCAGTATCAGCCACGGAGCGCGAACCCCGGGCGTCTACTGGTGGACGGAGGAGATAGCCGCCCTCAGAAGAGGATGCGCACTGGCACGTACAGCGCTGCAGAGGGCCCGGCGCAGGCGAACACGCGACGAGGAGAGGATCTCCCGCTGTTACGACGCGTACAGGGAGAAGAGGAGGATACTCCAGCGGGAGATCCGGATGGCGAAAGCCCGGGCCTGGGACGAGCTCGTCGAATCGGTCGAGGCCGATCCATGGGGGAGGCCCTACCGGTTGGTCACGAGGAGGCTAAGACCACCGGCACCCCCATTGACCGCGAGTATGGAGCCGGGGTTGCTCGACATGGTTCTGAGCGCTCTGTTCCCGCGACGGCAACAGGACCGCACGGACAGCGTCGACGCGACGAGGAGGAGGACGCCGCCGCTCCGCTCCAACAACACCGTCACGGAGTGGAGAGAAGAGCTGCGAGTGAGAGTTACTCGCGGCAACGAAGAGGATGGCGTCCCGCGGCGACGTGGCACCCGGTCCGGACGGAATACCGGGCCGTGTCTGGGCAGAGTCGATGGAGACCCTGGCTCCCCGTCTGCAGCACGTCTTCACGCGGTGTATGAGGGAAGGCGCGTACCCACGGGCGTGGAGGATGACGAGGCTGGTGCTGCTGCGCAAGGAGGGCCGCCCACCGGACTCGCCGTCCGCGTACAGACCGATATGCCTTCTGGACGAGGCGGGCAAGCTCCTGGAAAGGATAATCGCCGCCCGTTTGGAGGCGCATATCACGGAGCGTGGATCCGGCTGGCACGATAGCCAGTTCGGATTCAGAAAAGGACGATCCACCGTGGACGCCGTGAAGATGGTGCGGACGACCGCGGACGACATGGTAGCGCGGGGAGGAGTGGCCATCGCGGTCTCATTGGACGTGACCAACGCGTTCAACACGATCCCCTGGGCCAGGATCGTGGAGGCACTGGAGAGGCTGGAGGTGCCCGCGTACCTGGTTCGCCTGATACGGTCGTAACTCAGCGACCGTTGGATCGGGTACGCGGGCCGAAACGGCGTGGAGGAGAGGAGGCCGGTGGAGTGCGGTGTCCCGCAGGGGTCGGTCCTGGGACCCATACTGTGGATCACCGCGTACGACTCGATTCTCCGTTGCCCCATGCAGCCGGGGACGGCCTTGGTGTGCTACGCCGACGACACCTTGGTCATGGCCGGCGGCGGGGGATGGTACGAGGCGCAGGCGATCGCGGACATAGCGGTGGCGCGCGCGGTGAGGGCGATCGGAAGACTGGGGCTGAACGTGTCGCCGGCCAAGTCGGAGGCCATGGGGTTCTTCGACCGTCATCGCAGAGGAGCCCCACCTTCCGGACTGTGCGTCAGGTGCGACGGCGAGGATGTACCGGTGAGAGCCCAGATGAGGTACCTGGGCCTCACCATCGACAGCGGATGGACGTTCGAGCCCCACTTCGAGGAACTGGTGCCGAGGGTGGCAGCCGCAGCCAACGCTCTGTGCGGCTTGCTGCCCAACATCGGAGGAGCGGGAACGAGAGTGCGCCGCCTCTACGAGGGAGTGGTGAGATCGAGGGTCCTCTACGGGGCCCCCGTATGGGCCGAAGAACTGCTGGCCAACCGTCGCAGCCTGACCCTGCTACGGAGGCTGCACAGGACGACCGCCATCAGGATCGCGCGTGCATACCGGACGGTGTCGCACGCGTCGGCGTCCGTGCTGGCCGCGTCCCCGCCGTTCGAGCTGCAGGCCCTTGCGCTCCAACGGTTGTACAACCACCGTAGGGCCCTGGGTTCGGACGGTGGCGGCGGCGATCGTCCGTTCCGGGACGTGTGGAGGGAGACGCGACACAGGGTCTGGGAGAGATGGCGCGCCCAACTAACCGAGGAGGACATCTCACGGTCACACCGGGCCGTGCGCGCCGTCCTCCCCAACTGGGAGACGTGGCGGGACCGCGGCGGGGTCCCTTTGACGTACAGGATGACGCAGGTGCTCACCGGCCACGGGGTGTTCGGTGAGTTCCTGAGAAGAATCCGGCGTGAGGTGACGTCCATCTGTCACCACTGCCGGGAGGAAGAAGACACGGCGCAGCACACGCTGGAGCGTTGTCCGGCGTGGGAGGTGCCGCGCCGCGTGCTACGTCTCGCCATAGGCGACAGGTTGGCCCCCGAGGCGCTCGTGGAGGCGGCGTTGAGAAGTCCACAGGAGTACGCAGCCGTCCGCGCCTTCTGCGAGCAGGTCATGCTGGCGAAGGAGCGGGCGGAGCGGAGCAGGGAGAAGAACCGCGACCCCTGCCGGGTCGTGCGCGGACGAAGAAGAGCGCGAGGAGCAGCATCGACGACGCGACGCCGCGCGACCGCGGCGCCACCACCGACGCCGCCGTCGTAGAAGAGCGCGCGCGCGTTCGTCCGAAGGAAAAAACAGGCCGTCAAGCCGGGGAGGGTCTGGGTCCCTCCCCGGAATTGCACGACGGCCCACGGAACGCCGGCGCCGGGGGGCTGGTGGTCACCCGCCGGCTGCCAAGAAGAAAAAGAAGAGGATGTCCCCTGCGAAAAATCTCGCGGGGAGCGACGAGGGAGCGCCCTGGACCGAGAGCTTCGAGACAGGAAACGGGACGCTCCCAAGAACCGTCACGGCGACCATCGTGGGGTTTTAGTCGGTAAGAGTCCGACACTACCCGCCGCCGCCTCCCAGAGGGCGGCCGGGTGTCCATGAGGATTTCCCCACGTAAAAAAAAAAAAAAAAAAAAAGTCAGACCACCGAGAGATGTAGTGATAATCCGCCCCAAAACGGAAGACGGGGAAATGAGAACTAGCGGAGAGGCATGTGACGCGGTATTCACCTTGGTGAATCCCCGTAAAGAAGGCATACAGGTTACCACAATCCGAAAGATAAGTGGCAACGGCTTAGTCGTGGAAACGACGGAACCGGAAAGCCTCAAAGTATTTACAGAGAACGCAAAACTAAAGGAGGCTGGCCTGAAAGCCAGCCCACCACAGCGAAAGCCTCCCAGGATGATCATATATGACGTCGCGAGGGACATCCCGGAACAGGAGATACTAGCCGGCATGCGGAGGCAGAATCAGGAAGGGCTGACCGAGAGGGACATTGCAGCCATCAAGTTCTGCTTCAGAACGGGATGTAAGGAACAAGAAGAGACAAATTGGGTAATAGAAGTATCCCCCCCCCCCCCCAGAGAAGAAAAACTTTTACAAGGGAAAATTTACTCAAGTTGGAACGCATGCTGAGTGAGGGATTTTGTAGCGATAAGTCGATGCTACAAATGCCAAGGCTACGGACATGTGGCAAAGTACTGTCGCGTTAATTACAAAATCTGTGCGCACTGCGCAAAAAGTGGGCACAGCACTAGAGAATGCCCAAACAAGAACAATATTCCCTACTGTATGAACTGCAAGAAAGCAGGGAAAAGGGAGTTCACGCGGCCTCTAACGTGAACTGCCCGATGCACAAAGAACCACTGGAAGTAAGTATAACAAGAACGCCGTATGAATAATATGACCGAACAGAACCGAAATGGACTCGGGAGAAGGAGGAGAACAAGGATCCTGCAGCATAACGTGCAGAGATCCAAAATTGTTCCCCACGAAATCAGGTCGCATATGAGAACTGACGTTGACGAAATCTTGCTAATGCAGGAACCGTGCAGCATAGAAACAAAACCCGCCAATGACAGCGGTGGGGATCAAAAGCAGATACGTAACGCCGCTCGAGATCGCCGGTTTGTGCACAACATACTGCGTGTGTGTGCGGATAAGCGACTGAACGACGGAGATCTACGTAATAAGCCTGTACTTTCCGCCGACTGAGAGCATCGGGGTCGGCATTAAACAACTGGAAAAAGTACTGAGGAGCCTTAATGGGAAGAAAGTCATTTTTGGCATGGATGCAAATGCCAAATCACCGCTACGGTTTAGCAGGAGTACCGACAACAGAGGAGAAGCCCCGGAGGCCGTTGTTGCACAGTACAGTCTCCACGTCCTTAACAAACCAGGACAGGCCCACACTTTTGACACAACTCGAGGGTGCTCAAACATCGACGTAATCCTGGCGAGCCCGTAGATAATACCGCTCGTAAAAAATGGAGAGTTCACGAGGACGGAACCTCCAGTGATCATAGAATCCTGGAGACGCGTCTGGATTTCGGATAGCAAAGTAACCCCCCCCCCCCCCGCACAGCCACAGGATAGAAGGTACAACGTACGGCTTGCCCACCGGGAGGTGTTTCAAAAAGTCGTCATGGAGGAAAAAGAGACACTCGGAGAGACAATCTACCAGCAAGCCGAAGACGTTGAACGGATGGCCGAGCGTATGCAGGAAGCCCTGATTAGAGCCTGCGACGCGGCAATACCAAAGAAGTAATGGCACAATAGATCAGTGCCATGGTGGACGCCCGAACTCACCAGAGAAAAAAGAGAGACCTACTGGGCAAGAAGAAGATACCAAGGGGCCAAGAACCCTGCAACGAGGGAACGAGAAAAACAACATTACCGGGACATCCTGCGGAGTTACAAGAAGGCAGTAATGACAGCGAAAACCCAGAGCAGGAAAGACTTAGTTATCAAAGAGGGTAAAAAGGAGCCCTGGGGAATCGCTTACAGAACGGTCACGGATAAACTCAGGAGGGAAGAAACAGTGTCCACGCTGCGCACGCCATAAGGAGATACCTCTAATTGGCGAACAACTTCAGAAGCGATGCTGACAGCCCTCATACCGGATGACCAGGAATGATCTGACACGCCGGAACAGACCGAGATCAGACGTAACATGGCAACCTTCCCGAACATCGAAGACACTACAGAGTTTCGGATAGTAGAGCCCTGCGGAGCAGTCAAACAAATTTGAGGAGTAAATGCCCCGAACCCGATCTGATCGAGGTTGAAGTAATTCAACGCGCCTAGGCTGAGCTCCACCAAGAATTTCTTAACCTGAAGAACGGCTGTCTTACCTGGGGGTCTTCCCAAGAGAATGGAAAGTGGGAAACCTCATCACTATCCCCAAAGGACCAGACCGAGACAGAAGTAAGCCAAAGTCTTACAGGCCAATTTGTCTCCTCTCCATGGTGGGTAAACTGCTGGAGAGACTGATGGCTACTCGCATGTCAACCCTCTTCTACGATCATGAAATGACCTCGGACCGACAATATGGATTTCGCCCTGGCAGATCGACGGCGGATGCGATAATTAAACTCCGTGAAAAAGTCGAGCAGATGAGCTAAAAGAATTACATGCTCGCAATCGCGCTCGACATATCAGGCGCATTCGACAATGTATGGTGGCCGAACGTCATGCACGAATTGAAGAGAAGAGGCTGCCCAAACAATTTGTACCGACTGACGCTGAGCTACTTCTCGGACAGAACAGTGCAGATCACAGGGAAAAATGCAGTGATCAGCAAACCCGTTACCAAAGGATGCCCACAGGGATCGGTATTGGGACCAAATTTTTGGAACCTGATACTCGGCGATCTACTGGATGAACTATGATCGAGCGTAACAGAATGCGAGCCAATATCGTACGCGGACAACATCCTCATACTGGTCGCAGGAAACGCGAGGACAGAGCTGCAGAGGATAGGACAGGAAACAGTCACACGCGTTTCTACCTGGCACGCCACGAAAAAGCTGTCACTGTAGGCCGAGAAAACGGAAATGCTCCTTGTGAAGGGTAAATTGGATCCGGAAAGACCACCGATAATCCGCGTCAACAGCAAAAGCATCAGAAGACGTCAAGTGATAAAGTACCTCTGAGTGCAATTCGAGAGTGGCCTAAGGATCAACAGGCACGTGCAGGAAGTAAAGCATAAGTGCAGAAATCTATTCAACAGCCTCGCAAAAGTAGCCAAGGCGAAATGTGGACTTGGACAGGCGACCATGCGTATCCTGTACAAAGGGCTGTTTGAATCGATAACCGCATACGCTGCGGCTGGCTGGAGCAACCTGCTGAATGGAAAAACTAGGAAAATCCTAACAGGATCTCAGAGGATGGCGCTCCTTCGGGTGACAAAAAAGCCTACAGGACGACATCCACAGAAGCACTGCAGGTCATCGCAGGAGTCATGCCCATCGACGTACTAACTGTAGTAACGGCACAACTACACACGAAAAAGAGAGGCCACGACGAACCAAACAGCGAGAGGGAAGTAATCCAAGAAGCCATTCAGAAGTGGCAGGAACGCTGACTGGCAACACAGAAAGATAGAACGACCTTCGAATACTTCAGCAGCATTAAGGAAAGGTTGGAGAATCGCTGGCTAAAGCCTGACCACTACATGACATCAGTGGTTACGGTTACTTCAACAGCAAGCTGAGGACATTCCGACTTAGCGAAATAGACGCGTGCGACTGCGGCATGAAAGAAACCCCGCAGCACATACTTGAAGACTGTAAACTCTTCAACGAAGAACGGTAGAAGCTACGCAACGCCATACAGGAGTTGAAACTGAACTGGCCGGAAGAAAAGTGGAAGTTCACCACCAAGGATGTATACCCCAACTTCCGACAGTTCACAAGAAGCGTTCTGCAGATAAAGGAACAGAGGAGAAGAACAGTCTTACAAGAAACGATGGGTCCACTGCAACAGGGAACATCGTCAGATAGAAGGTCGACGCAAACAGGTGAACAGCCAAGCCAGCCCCCAAGGAGAAGTACAAGGCAGACGTGTCAAGCTCCTGAACGGAGAAGCGAAGAACCGACGGAATAATGGGAACAATCACACGAACAATAGGAATAAAGAGAACAACAAATGGAAACAACAAACAGAATATCGGACTGAAAGAAGGACTACAAAACAAAAAAGAATCATAGAAATAAGACACAAGTACTAAGGTACAAACAAAAACGCAAGGGTGCAGACCGAGGAGATTACCTGCGACCGTCGGTGCAGGCGGCACCCGTGGCCCCCGCTCGTAACGGCGCAATGCGACGCACGCGTCGCGGAGCACCGGCTAAGCGAGCTGTCGTCCGAAAGGGTAGGTTCAACTTGTCCAATGACCCGTAAGGAGAGGGCAGGTTTTTTCGAGTCGCGCGCCGACCATCAATGCGTGCCGTTCTCAAGGCAAGGAGCGCTGGAGAGTAGACGAAAGTTAAATAACACCTAAAAGTGAAGCCAGTATGAGTTCTCACTCCAGGAATGGCGCGGAATTTTTGTATAGAAAATACACGTTTATTGTATGAAGATGATTAAAAATATTTTATTCGAAGTATTGCCCATCGCTAGCTATACATTTTTCCCATCTGTCTGGCAATTGGTGGATGCCACGCCAAAGAAACTGTCGCTTTTTTTAGGCAAACCAGTCATCGAGCCATTTTCGTACATTTTCGTAAGAAGTGAAGTACTGGTCGGAAAGTGCGTGTCCCATCGATGTAAATAAATAGTAATAGGACGGAGCCAAGTCTGGTGTGTAAGCCACGTGCGAAAGTATTTCCCAACTGAACGCTTTAATCGTTTCCTTGACCGGTTTTGCTGTATGTGATGGTGCATTATCATGAAGCAAAATTACTTTGTGTTGCCTTGTTTGATATTCTGGTCGTTTTTCACGCAGAGCTTGATTCAAATCGATCATTTGTTGTTGGTAGCGCTCAGTATTAACGGTTTCGCCAGGTTTTAACAGCTCATAATAGATCACACCCTTCTGATCCCACAAAACACAGAGCATTGTCTTCCGCCCATTTGGTCTTGTAGTCGATGTCGATGGTTCGCCTGGAGCTACCCATGATCTTTTACGCTTAGGATTCTCAAAATATATCCACTTTTCATCGCCAGTCACAATTCGGTGGAGAAATGACTTTCTTTTGTATCTGGCGAGCAGCATTTCGCAAGTGGTTTTTCGGTTTTCCTGCTGTCTTTCATTCAGTTCATGTGGAACCCATTTTCCCACCTTCTGGATCTTTCCCATGGCTTTCAAACGTATGGAGACGGCTTCTTGTGTCACGTTTAATTGATCGGCGAGTTGTTGTTGCGTTTGAGCGTCATCCTCATCCAACAATGCTTGCAATTCGCAGTCTTGCAACTTTTTCGGTGGTCTTCCACGTTCTTCGTTCCTCGCGTCAAAATTGCCACTTCTGAATTTTGTAAACGATGCGATTCTGCAGCAGTTTTCTTCAAATGGTAACAGAAAATCCATGCTGTCCGCAAATCGTAATTTCCATGCACAAAATTCGATATGTTCAACGTTATTACAAACTATGCTGTTGTATCAAACTTGTATTGTTGTGAGTCGAAAATGTTTGTGAGATATCAACAAAGACTTTTGGCATCAATGACGCAGTTTAGTGATAACTACATTATCAGCTAGTGCCATCTATACGCAAATTCCGGTTTCATATTTACAGACCTGATACTTGTCTGTACAAATTAAAAACCAACAAAACAGTATCAATTACGAAATTTCAACTGAAACGAGTAGATCAAATTTTAAAGAACTATCAGAAGAAAACAATTCGACGTCCTATTACACCCGGAAATATTCACTCATTAAGACTCAACGGAAGACATTTTCCTTCACTTTATGAAGCCCAACGAACAAATAGATCAAGAAGATGTGTTGGATGTACGAGAAACTATGAAAGATGACAATCACATTATCAATGCCAAGAATGTAATGTTGAGTTGCGCGTGTTTTCATGTTTCAAAACATATCATACTGAATTGAATTATTAATCATTGTATATTATTCTTTCACTATTTTCAGTCGTTAGTCAGACACTTTATACCCATTAAATAAGTTTTTATCTTTTATGTAGAAATTATAAGTATATTGTTTTAAAGAAAAGTCCCCTTTCTTCCAAGATAAATAATGCATACAATTTCGGCGCGAGGTCCGATTCAATCGCGGTACTACGACGGACCGAATCGCCGTAGCAAAAGGGTTAATAGTGATTAGAGAATCCCAGGCCTGGCTGACTCTAACCACATTGCGATGGCCCCAGGGGTGTT